>OW388293.1:48897700-50285200 GCA_936450465.1 Gibbula magus
CGTCAATACATATATGTCATGACATAACAACAGAGATCATAACATATTTAACACTTATAACATTAACAAGACAACTTACACACTGAGGGTAACCCTGCTCAATCACCAGTCCACTGGGATGTTCTAGAGCAATTAAGTATGTTGTTGGAGACACATTATGTTAAACGTTATAAATGGTGTTATTTATCGAATAATGCTGAAAATTGCTGAAAAGTGTCAATTTAATTCTAGTTCATCAAGTACAGTGACAATAAAAAGAAGAAATTCTCGATTTATGATCGAAAACAGGACAATGGCGAGCGCCAATGTGTCAAACGCAATTTAGGAAACATACCTTTAAAAGACAAAATGAGATGTGATAATGTTTAAAATATCATACAACTTCTGTGATATAACTACTGTGAGTATATATGAGACGTGTAATTTCGGTTTCTACTAATATAGAAGGTTAGTTGTTCGAGTTTCATTGGAAACAGGTTAGTATAGGGTAGGGTATGAATATGCATGTCAAGTGAAATTATTTGAATTTAAATTAGCACATGTGGTCTTTCGCCCAACACAATATTATGAAAAATGGTCAGTGGCTCTTTAGGCAAGAAACTGTTGTAAACCATCAATGCGCAAAAGAATATGATCTTGCAGCTTTTGCTGCTTAATCAAGTCAAATAGTCTATTCGTTTGCTTTGATTATCTAAAGAAACATAATATAGACAGTATAAAAACCCAAATGAAGGGATTCACAAAAATATATCTATTGAATCCAAAAATGTGTTTCGAGAATAACAACAATGTAGCATCGATTGTGGATCATTTACGAAATGGTCAAAGAAAGCATTTTCAGATACGTTAAATTCTCTTTGATTTCTGAAAGTTAAAATTAAGTGTTTCGGAACTTCTCCTTTTTCAAGTTGAACTTCAAACTTAAAGGAATGTTTAATGACAAGATTATTACGGTGAACAGGTTCTATGGATAGTCAACTTCTTTATTTCAATAAACTTGCAATGTAATCAACCCATTCAGTGATACAGTGACATGTACAACTCAGTCGTACAGGTATGTAGAACAGAATTACACACCTGTATCATATTATATTATCCTTGTTGGAATGGTATGTACTTGAATGACAGGTTGATAATGGTACTTGCATCTGATACGAAATGTCGCATATATTGCATTGAATAAGTTAGCTATTCATGTTCTCCTTCATTCTCTTCCCACAGAGGTTAGTCCCTACAGTTTTCCGGTTCCACCCTCTGTTGTTTTTCGCTTGAAATCGAGAGCAGAACCAAAGTTCCCTAGCGGTGGAAAGAGAAATCTCATACCGTATCCCTGGTTCTTAACCAATGAAAACTCATCTTTAATTGGCCTTGTCGACAAGGTAACTTCAAAGATCGAGGCATTTTACTCTGAAGGGTCTTGCTCATTAGCATATGTCTGATGTAAATAACGCAAATGAACTGTTTTTGGTATTTGTCTCTGATTTGGTCTTCTTTATTTATAATTATGTTTATGATCAATAGTTTTCACAAAATCAAATAGCATAGTTCGAGGAAAACACAGAAGGCAAAGAAAACACAGGAAACACAGGAAAACGAGAAAACGTTGGCCTTACGTTTATTTTATCATTATGACGTGTCATTGGCAAATGTCACTTTTACAACGGCGTCGCTGATTGCACAACTAGATTTAATTGCAACCAATCAGGACACTACCTTTTCGCCCCCCGATTTCAAGCGTAAAGTAACAGAGGGTAGAACCAGAAAACTGTACGGACTTACCTCTGTGGGAAGAGAATGGTTCTCCTTCACAACTTCTAAAACGCCTACATGTACCAAAAAAGATAAAATTACACATCAGACGTATAAATATGATAGTAAAAACATTGATGAATCCCTTTATTAATCGAAATTGATAAAAAAAAATGATATTGTTAATCAATATTACATTTCACATAAAACAAATCCCGTAATTGCCGTATTTTAGCCCCGGGCTTAAAAACGGAAAACCACTGTTCCAGTGATGACATATTTTGATCAAATTTAAGCTCAGGGCTTAAATTTGAAAATGGCAATACATTTGTATAACAGATTCGTTATTAGTTATTATTCTTTAGAATATTTTGATAACAGCCTCGTCCTTATAGAATTTAAACTTTTGAATTAATGAGACATGGCCAAAAATCAAATCCAACTTAAAACCCGCGTGGGCCTAAATACGGGAATTCTCGGTTATTAGACTGTAAATAATTATGCTATTCTTTTGTAGCGGATTGCAAACCCAATGCGAAGTGTAGTTAAATGAACACAACAATGATGATAAACTTAAACCATTATACAATGTGACAATACAATATAACGTTCATCATTCAAATATATTAGAATGCATAAGGGCACATTCAGTTTACTTATATATATATATAGTTGCAAGTAAAAGGAAATCTAGAGATGATTTTGTCTTGAAATATTGTGGTATTCACATTAGACGCGTGGGTGATATTTCGTCATTCACATTCGATTATCCCTTCAAAGAGCTTTTAAATTCAGCTATACAAAACGATTACTTTAAAGAAGGAAGTGGTTTTATTGGAGCGACTAAAATAACTAAAATATTTCTTAAGCAAAATATCCGCAGATATACATAGTAAGATAGGTTTTGTACTCCCACGTTTTTTTTACCCGTTTTCGGATAAGTCGTGTATTCAAAATGTAACTGTGTGATATGATAGAAGCATTATCTACAAGTTTAATAAAGAAAATTTCTTTCAGATAACGTCTCACTACTTTGTGGTATTTGCATTCATAAAATTCAGCTATACCGAAACGTCCCTGTTGTAAATAAAGACCTTCCATACAATACTTCTTCATCACACCAACTTCTAGAATGCCTCTCAAACAGTTAAGATTGATTATGAATACAGAAAATGTTCATTATACGCTTTTTAATGTATTAGTATATATGAGTAGTATAATCTATACCATTTTCATTTTTTCAACAAATTAAGGGGAAATGTATTTTTTTAAAGCCTATTTAATATGATTTATTTATTTCAAACACAAAATGTTAATACATTGTACTTAAATTGTCTTAAATTAAATTGTCCATCGTCTGCCACCACGTGCTAAGTAAATTCAGATTAACTCTTTTAAACCTTATTATGCTACCTGAATAAAAAAATTAAGTTTTCTAAATCAAGATCTTCAGATAGTGACACCTATTTTACTCATTGTGATTGAATTAATGATAAACAGTGAAACCCTCAAGCGGTTGTCAGGATAGTTTATTTATGACCAGGACTGATGGCACCAGACTACTAGACATTTACAAACCTCTGTTTACATCCTCTTCGTTTACAGCCATATTACATATACATATACATAATTATACATATACATATACATAATTATACATTTACATATACAACGTTGATTCAACATTTAAAACTAATTATAATCAGATCTTAGTTACTTACTAAGACCGTATGTGACTAAGAGAATTATCATACCTTATTTGACGGCCTTATGAGTGAGAAAGAGAATTTCAGTTGTAATTGTGTGGCATTGGGAAGTTCGTTCTATTAGGTGATAAATTTGTTCACTTCTCATTGAATGTGCGCTAAAGCTATTCGTTGTCATCTTGTCAAATGTAAGTTAACTTAAGTAGATATAACCTCCATACCATATTTCATCTTGTTACAATGTTTAATAACATGCATATATAAAAAGGAATATACCTATAATCAATATATATCCCGATAGAACACTTTCTTTTTTCATTGTGGCTTCAATTGTATTTAACTTTGAATGAGACTGGGTCAGACATCATTGCTTATGGATATACAGGTATATCAGTAGACGCATGCTGGAAGTAGAATTGTTGTCTGTGATTGAACTCCACACTACTTACTGCCAAACTTAGCTCACAAAATGGCCCTCCTTTGCAGTTCTGGATTGCTACTGGAAGTCTACTAAATATGGGACCATATATAGATACAAAAAATACGTCTTCCTGTCGCAATTATGAGCAGTGAAATCCTCTCTTTGCCAATTCAGAAATGGTTGGACAATGTACAATAAAAGGTCTCCACGGAGCTAAGATCGTAGCCGTGACAAGACGCTGCCCCCACCAGAGAGCTATTTTAATGCGAATAGCTCCAAACTTTGGCAAATTAACTCGGTGGAATCAGGGAATATTTCCGGAAGGCCGCGTCTATATTCAGTCCGACTCAGCAGAGAGATTGAAGTTGCCACGTTTCATGCGGGGGTGGGTATTAAGACATTAGCTCAGTGCACATAACAGTGTTTGGCATTTCGCCTCGGACCGCTCCTCAAAGTGCAAGCAGTCGTACACACCACCGAACTGGAATTGATAAGAGAATTAGATTATGTGAGAATGGTTTATGAGAATCGTTTAGGAAAACATCGCTTTGGACCAGAATGTCGATTTGAAGGGTGTCGGTTTAACGAGAGCATCACACGATGACACACTTAGAACCAACACATGTGTCAAAGTCAGTTGAAAGTAGCATATTGTATAAGAATCTAAACTCTAATTAGATTTTACCATGAAGACAAAGCTATATATAAGCTATACGTTTTTTTGGTAAATAAGGTAATACCCAGTGTAGCTGTTTGTCCTTAAATACCTCATAACCATCCCTCCCATATTTGAACTCGGCAATGTCAGTAAATATTAAACTAACTTAATGCACATGCCTGAACAACCTACTAGCTTCTAAGCCACAACCTCCGGTACGACATTTATTCCCAACCTTCGTTCTAGATGGTCTGAATTTCAAGGTTTCAACAAAATTCCCTAGCGGAGGGGGGGGGGGGGGGGGGGGGGGGGGGAAGGGGAATCTTATACTGTATCCCTGCGTCTTAACCAAGGGAAACTCATCTTTCATGGGCCATGTCGACCGAGTAATTTCAAAGATCTTGGCATAAGGTTCTTAAGAGTCTTGCTAATAAGCATGTGTCCTTCGAATATGATGTAAATAACAAATGAACGGTTTTTAATATACGTCTCTGATTTGGTCTTTTTTTTTATTTATCCCCATGTTTATGATCAATTGTTTTAACAATCAAATAACATATTTCGAGGAAAACACATATTAAACGAGAAAACTTTATCTTACGTTTATCTTATCATAATGACGTGTCATTGGCAAATGTCACTTTTACAACGGCGTCGCTGATTTGTACAACTAGATTCAACAAGCAAACAGAGTTGGCCATATCCCCCGCCATGTAGGAATTTTTAATATATTTATGCATTTTGAATATATAATGCATTTACTTTCTTGAAAATTGTTATAACTCATAACTCATAACTCATAAGTGGTAAAATTTCTATATAGCAAAAGGCACATCTAGACTACTCGGTTGATACCTGTACAAAGTTTCAGCAAAATCTATTGAATATTTTTGAAGTTTGAGGCCGGAATATAGTTTTCCCTCTTTTTGGTTCTAAGTCAAGACTGTTTGCATTCGTAAAAAAAAAATATTCTCAAATTTCTATATAGCAAAAGGCACATCTAGAAAACTTGGTTGATACCTGTACAAAGTTTCAGCAAAATATATTGAATAGTTTTGAAGTTTGAGGCCGGAATATAGTTTTCCCTCTTCTTGGTTCTAAGTCCGGACTGTTTGCATTCGTAAAAAAAAAAATATTCTCAAATTTCTATATAGCAAAAGGCACATCTAGACTACTTGGTTGATACCTGTACAAAGTTTCAGCAAAATATATTGAATGGTTTTGTTAGAGGCCGGAATGGAAAAGCCCGGACGCACAGACGGACAGACGGACGGAGCTCATTTCTATATCCCCCGCCAACTTCGTTGTGGCGGGGGATAATTAAAACCTGGACAAGCAAAAATATATTAGGAAAAATGTGTGGACTGTGTATACAATAGCAAGGTAGGGGTTTACATGTTTCCGATACATTTCCTAATGAATCTTCACAATTTACACACTGGCTCTATTGTTTTATTCGAGTATTCATGTTTCGTACTAACTCACATTGAAACTGTAATGTATGTGAGTAGGTGTTCATCGCGAACAACTGGTGTTACGTTACGTTTTAATTACGAAATCGAGTTCCTGTGACACTGGCTATGTGGTCGATTGTATTGTCATGTATATTTCAGCGTGTTGCACGTGCATCACGACTAGCTCAGGCCTGTGTAAGTTGACTGATATAGACACCGTTTTCCTGACAAGGACAACCCGTTTTTGTACCCGCATATGTTTATCATGCGAACCCTAAAATGTACACTGGAAGTGTTTTCATTCCGTTTGTAGTTTGATGCGGTGTGTATTATGTAAAATAGTTACCGACCTCGACCTCGGGTTCAAGATGGTTTTCCGTGAAACATGAAGATCTCGGCCGTGTCCTTCGTGCTTTATGCTCCCTACTATGTTTTATTCAACGATAAAGCACGCCAACTCGTCCTCTATTTCTTAAATACACCTACACTATTATACCATGACAACACCGGAAGTGGGATGTAATTGTAAACTTTTTGTGAAATTACATGAATATCGGGAGTATTTGGTGACATAGGGGTATACAATTTGAAATAACATCCTTGATTTCTGAATTTAAAACGTGTTAGTTCGCAACTGTTGTCCAATGTGGATATATGTTGAGTAATACTGAACTTGGTAATGAACGGTGACATTGCCTTCAATTATAAGTTGGAAAAATCGCAATGAGTTGTAGATTCACTTTTCGATCAAATGTCAAATGAAAAAAAAATGTGTTTCGAAGGAAATTCAGAGTTTCCTCTTTAAAATAAAATTGAGTTTTCATTCCTGATCGTTGATGAAGATAAACTTTTCTTGTGTGTTTGAATTTCTTTGAAAGAATGAGCCCAGCCGACAAGCCACCCTTTCCCGGTGATTTGTGATTAAGTGTCGATGTAATGTAGATTTTACCTGAATACTGAAACAGACGTCAGGTGATATCATATAAGACGTTTTCAATTCTAGCAGAACAATGAGTTTTTTTAGTTATTCAGTTGTTTGCTGGCTCAAGTGTCGACCATATTTTATATTAGTTGTTCAGATATTTAAGGATATTAGTGTCACAATTTCATTTAAAACAGTTGTAATGGTGAATACGTTTTCAACAATATTTTGTTATATATATATTTGAATAATGTTTCAAATAAAAATCTTAATTATAAGCAAAATCCTAAAGTCAAAATATATATCAATTCACAAAGAAACACAAACTTTAGAGAGAAACTAAACCACCAGCTTTATTGCTCCATGATCGAATGTCACACATGGTCCCCGTCCACGTCCGCGGCCCCGACCCTGCTCCTGTCCCTAAGAAAGGCATCTAACCTCTGTTCCAGGGGGCTGCGTCGTAACACACGGCTACCAGCAACGTGGAAAGGGAGAGATTCTTCCATCCCTGCAATAGAACAAGTACGTTGAACACAATTTATTTAGAAATTCAACGTAAGTTTAATAATCAGTTTTAGCTGTATATAATTAAACTATAAGGTGTTTTAACTCGTAAAAACAGATGTCTCCTTCTTCCTTCAATTTAAATCAAGTTATAGCATTTCTTAAAGACAAATGTCCAAAATGTTGCCATGGAAACAGAAAAAAGTTTAAAAAATTAAAAAAAGTTATAATTCCTATAAGCCACATGTACATGATATATGGAGGTAGTAGTAGGTAGTATACCAAATTTGGTGACGAATTGTCAATCCGTTTTTAAAATCCTAGAAACTCAAACTTCCAATAAGGGTGGGGGGGGGGGGGGGGGGGGAACAAAGGTTAATCAGCAACGTTTTACTTATTATTGCAAATGGTGACCGTATCTGCAAGTTGCCGAGGAAGGTAAATTTAAGTCGTGTATAATCGTATACCCAAATTAGGAATTAATTTATCAGAAAAGCATTTTTCAAGATAAATTACTTACTGAACATATCCATGTCTACATCTCGCTTCCTCCTAGCTCTCTGGCAGGAGTTCTGAAAAGCCAATAGATTTCTTCAATGAAATAACTAAACACAAAGCAATCTTGTTCTATCATTAAGAAACGGGATCCAATATATGTGTTACTAAAATGTATCCAACCACTTCCGTATTTTCAAAGTTAAATACACAACATAAGCAATATTACTTTCTTTTCTTTGTATATGTTAATTCCATTATTTATTTAAAGTATCAGTTGGAAAGATACACTGGTCTTTATTATATTATCATATCAGATTATGTCACTTCAATGTACCAACCCCGTCACATGGACTGCTACACCGGCTGAAACTGCATCGAAAGTTGAGCACAGCGTTGTCCTCGCTTATGGACAGCCGGAAGTAGGGACTCGTCACATTCAAACCCTTCGTCTCCAAACCTTCGTATCGACCAAGAGCTCCTGGTTGGTCGGTGCCGCAACTAAAACCGAAGTATAAATAGCTGCTGGTCATTCATACAGGACACCTACTTTCACTCACGTGACTTCATCACCCACCGCGAAGTATCAAGTGAACATGAGGCCTAAAATATAAAAATAAAATGTTTCTGGTCTTTACAGGCTGACAACAATGATGCGATGACGCGATTCTTTTTTATACGACATTTTGTTTTTTAATTGAAGAGATAAATTCCATTTTATACAAACTTCTCACAAGTTAAAAAAACCCATAATTAACACATTTATATAGATAAAAGACAAACACTCTTAAATATGTGTTATTATTCCAAATGGCCAATAATCTCACACCTACACTCCATCTCATCCCAATGGGTTTTTAGGCTAAAGAATTTGAGTTATCTGCCCCTTTCTTTTGTCAAGACCTCGAAAAAAGACCTTAGGCGTGGATTTGAAACTGACGCGGGCGGAAACCAGAAACAAATTTCGTTTTTGTTAGGCCTTGACAGGAAGCAATTTACGATTCGTATAGTCTTGAAATAAGGACACGGCTCCTGTACATGTATGACCTTGACATGAAATTGGTGCAGTAAGGTTGGTCTGCCGTTAGTGTGCAACATCAAGAAGCCTTTGAATGGCCGATGTCGTATAAAAGAAACCTAAATCAAATGCAAGGTCACCCCTCATGACGTCACTTGACGTGATTGCTCACTTTAAGGGTCTACTGCAGATTACTTAGTCGAGAAGTTATTGATAACAGTGGATTACAGTATCGGCTTTGCAATGTCAGTTCGAAAGGTTTCTCCACAGCTGCATAACGCTGGATAATGTACATTGTGCATGTTACTCTTAGTTTTAAAGGCACTGTTGAACTTTTATGTGCATATTATGTTCTCTCAAATTTATTATTAAAGTTTATATTACATATTGCAACATAATGTGTCAAACGCATTACACGAACTGATAAGCCATATCCATAGAAAACGGTTATCCGCATTCGAAGAAAATGGAGCGAAGTATAAAGCTACTACATTGTTGTGGATCCCTTCAGTGTGAGAAGAAGATGTGTACGTGTAATGAAAATTTGAGAGTTCTGACAGCAAGATGGTTGATCATTCAATCATTGCATCAAAACTCTACCTTTTAAGGTAGCCACACATCAGCCAGACCACTTGATCTTCCTTCGAGAGTCATGGAGACATTAAAATGGCCGCTCGGTTGGAAATGGACTCGCATGGCTTAGCCGAACCATGTTCATTCGTTTTAGAACTCTTTTTATTGATTCAGGAGTATTATTTAGCTATAAGTAAAACATTTTTTTTTTTGTGAGAGCATTTAGTAAGACAATCTCAATAAGACTCAGTAAGACAATCGTGCTACAGCGCCTTTAAAATTGAGGGTATTGTCTGGAAAATGGCACAAACCCAATATCTTGACAAGCCAATACAGACAAGCCGCTTCAAATGTTTCAGATGACGTCGTCATCCGGTTGAAAATGGTCATTTTCAATAAGATTAGATATTTCTTTATCTCAAAGAAACATTATTGGACAAGGCAACAAAAGTCGTATAAAACATACAAAAGAATATAAACATACATTAGAGCAACAGTATACATAAAAATGTTTTAAAACAGCTGGCGAAACCGGTCAATTTAAAATTGGAAATAGATGTCGGATTTATAACACGATGCTTGCAGGGATGAACGAATTGCTGTTTGTTCTGAATATTGACAGGCGCAGTCGAGGGTCTGAAGGAAGAGGTTCCAATTCATTAAACATTTTCAGTGCTTTCTGTCAATGTGCTGCTTATAAATAGTGGCAATATCCTGCAGTCCAAAAGTCCAATACTTTTACTTGATATCAACGTTTAAACAGCGACGTAAATACACCATACAAACACAGTAGTTTACGTTAAATAAATCAAATACATACCCATCCCGAAGAAAAGGAACAGTCTTTCTGCCGATGACGTCACAAGATGATGGCTTCAGTCCAGTCAATAGTCCAGGTTCTTCTGCAACCAGAAACAGTTGGCTCTATTCACAATTCAAACGTTGAAACTACACACAATCGTCTTTTTAAAATAATTTTGCCAGAATGTTTTCATTTTACTTTAAAATATACTTCATTTTAAAAATGACGTCGACATAAATAACCTTTTTTGGACTTAAAATAGTATAATAAAAAAAAAATGTAGGTCATGATAACAGGAAGCCAAAAAGACCAAAGCGACGATTCAGATAATATAATCAACACCGGTTGACAAATATCCCAGGATATTATTGGTATGATCATAAACTTACATTTGTGATATCAGAAGGAAAGGGTTAGATTATATATCTATCACCTAAGACCTAATTATTGTGACGTCATGGCATGAATTGTGAATTAGTCAGGAATTTGACGCAATAACATTTGAGTCATTGCGTGATGACATTATCATGTCGTGTAGTTGAAGTAAAAGCTGTGCGATGCCATGTAGTTGACAGGATATCGCGCAAAATCGGACTCCTGGGAGATATCACATGATCTCCTACATTGTACATGCAACATGCTCCCCTCTTTCTTTCCTCCTCCCCCCTTTGAAATTTTGCTAATTAATCTAATGGACCCCAAGGTGACTCCTCAATTTCAGCGAATAATACCCCCTCCCCCTTTCAAAACTTCCGTTTCCGCCTGTGCATGCGTATCTCTTGGTTGATAAACAATCGTTGTCACCTGAACGTTGCAGTGTTAACCAAATCAGCTTCTTGTCCCGGAGTTGTCTGCCCGTGATGTCCTGCCGCAGCACGTTCATGATTCGCATATCCAGAGTTACGTCCCCTTCCTCAAATGGTTTCACTGTAGTGCTTGTAGGTTCACTTGTTGAGCTCGAAACTGTTGAACTGAACATTATTATCGAACTACTGGGTATGTAATGAAATAGATGACGCTGTGAGGTGATCGTGTTGATCGGGAAGTTAACCATGATATTTTACTAGTAAAAATGATGACTTAACTCAAATCATTTTCAATCTATGTACCAGTGATTGTCAAATAGTGACGACCATGTGGCATCATATGCATTTAACCTTAAATATCATTTCCAATAATGTTTATATGATCAATAAGCTTATATTTTTAACTAATATTAACATATTTTGGTTAATAAGTTTTAATTTGGTAAGGCGCCATCAAAACCATGAAAGTAAGTTTAGTTTTCTTTAAAATCAGTTCTTGCATGTCTAGAATAAAGTTTTGCAACGACTCCGCCGTTTCGGTGAAATATTAACACCGTATTCTCGTTTACTAATGTATCGACCTCGAATCGTTCCATTCATTAAGTTTATAAAGACATTTGAAAAGTCATATTACCAGAATCTTAAATGACTCCTACATATTTTATAAACTATTGTATAGCAATTCAGAACCAATACCTCCCACGCGACTCCGTGCTATAAAACTTTCCAATCAAACTACGGAAATGACATGGGGCCGTCAGACAAAAGCAATATTACCTTATTTACCATGTAATAACCACCCACGAGGAGTGGTCTCGCAGTATATTGACTACTTACGTCATCGCCATCGTCTCCAGCAGTACCACACGTCCCGCTACACCGCCGGAAGTGACGTTACAGAAAATCCCATAATTCTTGACCAACTCGTCAGGGAGTCTTTCAGAGTCATCCAGCGTCAACTTCAAGCTGTATATCCCATCATCTCCTACCTTTAAGTATTGTGATTATTTATTATTAAATTATTCATCATCAATTAAATTAATCAGATCATGTTAGTATAAAGTAAACGAAATTTGAATTGGACTAGTCTACCATTGTTTGTGAAGAGCTAAATCAGTTCATAGTACAAACAGCAAGGTGTACAAATTTGAATTGCTACAAAATAGGTATAGATCAATGATCACGACTGAAGCAAAAAATGAGTAAATACATGAATTGTACAGAAAACTGAAACAGAAATCCTACAGGACATGGACACACTAACGCTAAAAAAATAATAGGTGGCTCTTTTCCATATGCGATCACCCCTTTAACCTCTGAAAAATAGAGCCATGGGCTTTGTAGCTCATCAGGATTTCATTGATTTATTATGTAAGGTTGAATATCTAAGTTACCTCAAGTAATATATTGTTAAAAATAGAGCCATAGGCTCTGTAGCTAATCAGGATTTCATTGATTTATTATCTAAGGTTGAATATCTAAGTAATCTCAAGTAATACATTGTTGACAAGCAAACAATAGGTTTTTAGATCATGACCCCTTTGACCTGTGATCATGACTCGTATTTGAAGTCACGGGGTCACCAATCCTACAATTAAGAATCACCTTTGACCAAAGAGTCTCTACACAACAGTTCACCTTTCTAGAGCTTTACATACTTGAGATAAAGATGAAAATAGGTTTTTGGGTCATGACCCGTGACCTAGATTTGGGTCAGGGGGTCACGAAATCTACAATTTAGAATCCCCATGGGCCAAGGAGTCTGCACACAACTTTTCAGCTCTCTAGACCTTTTGGAACTGGAGAAGATGATAATAGGTTTTTAAGGATGTGACCCCTGTGACCCCATTTGGGGTCACGGGGTCACGAAATCTACAATTTAGAATCCCCATGGGCCAAGGACTATGCATATAAAATTTCAGCTCTGTGGTGTTATTGGTTCTGGAGAAGAAGATGAAAATAGGTTTTTAAGGATGTGACCCCTGTGACCCCATTTGGGGTCATGGGGTCACGAAATCTACACTTTAGGATCCCCATTGGCCAAGGAGTCTGCACATAACATTTCAGCTCTGTGGTTCTGGAGAAGAAGTCGAACAAGCGAAAAGTTTACGGATGGACGGACGGACGGACGGATGGACGGACGCCGGACACCATGCCATGCCATAAGCCCATCGGGCCTTTCAGGCTAAAAATCTGAGGTGGGCGGACATAACCAAACATATGTATAAGATATCAATACATCCCGGTCATTGCATTCCAACACAAGCAGACAGAGGCTACTATATATACGCACATCTACACATGATGAATGTTCCACATACCAAGTTTCATTTAGCTAGACCTCATAGGTTTTGCGTTCTGGTCCTGAAACGAAACCCGAACGCACGGACGGAGGTCAGGGGGTAAGAAAGGGGGGGGGGGGGGGGGGGGGGGGGGGGGGGGATAACAAAGACTATTTTGAATAGTCAAGTTAATAACTGAAGTTATATTAATATTGGAATAAAAATAAAATCGTTGAATGCAAATGCTATTCTGAAATCCAGGCCATCAAGTTGGTGTTCTTGGAGTGCCTTTAAACAATATGTGTACTTTTCAATCGCTTGGCAAACGAGGGTTTGAATGAGGTGAGAAGAGGTGAGTTGGGATTTAACGCCGCTTTCAAGATTATTTCACTTATATCGCGGCTGCTAGTATTATGGCAGGAAGAAAGCCCACAACGCCATGTGGCTATGCATTGTGGTGAAACCTGCAAGCACCGGCTGGAACTAGCGAACCATGGGTGGTACTACGCTGAAATTCAGTGTAGCATTGCACCCAACCTTACTGCGTGTAGAATAGTTCTCTACTGCAGACAAAGTTGCCGATTCGAACCCCGGACCTCTTGATCCGAAGCCAAACACGCTAACCACTGCGCTATCCCGCCCCCGTTTGAATGAGTTTTCAGCAATTGATTGTTCTGAAGCATGTCTTACACATCTACGTTGTCAGGGCGATGTTTACAAACGAACCGAATTATATCGTATTTGGTATCAATAATTCGAAAACTGCTTCAGCGCTAAGATAATCAGCATACCTAGTAGAAATTAACTACGTGCGAACGGAGTACTGGTGGTTATCTCTGTTGCGGAACATATTTGCGCTAAACTTTGCCTGTGCTTAAACTTGGTGTAATTCAGTCTTAGCACTAATAGTTTCAATTGCAGATTATACATGTAGAAACTCTCAATGCATCAAGTACATTAACAATGGCATTTAACACTCTTAAGCGGCAAGATATCATCGAACTGCAATGGCCAGTGTTACGGGGGTGAAACCCACCTGGAAGACACAGGAAGAGTCCCCCCGACCCGGGTAGGAGACTGGTAGTGTGAAATGGACCCCGTCTGAACTGAGCAGGAGATGACCGTCGTCCTGGGAGCAGATAGCCTTCGGTGTGAGCCCCACGTCGGTCAGCACGCTGACCACAGCATCCACCTTACCGTCCGGACCGCAGTTTACGTCCGCTGTACAACCATGTAGGTTCATTACTACCCGTATGACAAAACAAAACCAGTGCGGTTGATTAGGCTCGGAAGTGCGTCATATGACTATTCCGAAACGAGTGGGTTTTTTGTATTTCCCGAGCGAGAGCGAGGAGGGTTATACACACATTTGCACGAATTTCGTAAACGTCATATGGCACACTTGAGTGTAATACTTTATTACTCATTCTATTCCATTTCATTCACGTAAAAATAACCAGAAAAAGGTCCGCTTCTCTTGCGACGGCAACCTACAGGCAACCGAACAATTTTGTTTTATGACGTCACATACGACGAAATACGGTCGCGGTGTAACAATGGTTGCTAGGGAAACGTGATATGTGCACATGTGCTCACATCAATAATATTAACTCGGTTATTTTTTAACCCTACGGGTAATACATATGTATGTGTGTACACGTGAACATTTCGATTTTTCCTGAAATAATTTTTTTTATTCGTTTTCTGAAGTCATCAACACTTCAGTTCACCATGACGTATACTGGACAATTGCAAAGTTTCACGTGAATTTAAATTAATAAAATGGGTAATATTAAATAAATTATTTCACAGTGTGCCATAGGACTTTGTATATAAGCCTTGCTCTCGCTGGGGTAATACAAATATTGACACTAGTTTAGTAAATTAAGTTATGACACTTTGGGAAATAATGTCGATGTTTTACTTGTATACGGGACAACAAATTTAATAAGCAAGGGACGGGACCATTGCCTTTATTCATGCTAATAAAACACTCAGAGGAAATAGTCATGCACTGAGCAAAGAGTCACATCTTGCGTCATGCTTGAACTAAGATTTTGATGTACATAAGTAAGAACATAGATAATGAGTGTTACATCTAATATAAACAAAAGGCATGGATATGGATGATCAGCTTATTTACTATGACGACGTTGATCATCCATTAAAAACATCCCAACTTCTAGTACTAGAATGCCTGTCAAACTGTTAATATAAACAATTTATTGGCATATGCTGATTTTCTTTTCAACAAGGTCAAGGGAAGGTGATGTAATCTGCTTAAATGTAACTGGGTTCCTGAGATACTTAAAAATCAAATTAATGAAATTATGAAACATTCACAAACCGTTTAATATGTAGTCTTCATTCCTCCCGTTAACGTAGATCTGGAATTTATTTATCAAACATAAAAATGGCATGAATGGTTAAGACAATATCATCATAGAAATATGTTTGAAGGAGTTCAAGTCAATCTTTATTTCATACTGAAAAGGCCACAGGCCTATAGTACATACAAGATGGATAATTACACACATAAATACGGGTTATATTGGTAATGCGTTTTTTCTATACAGCATTGCATAATGGATGAACATGGCAAGATTTTGTAATATAGTTTGACGTCTACTGCTTACAAGAATTGAGAATTTAATTGTATTTGGATGGACATAGTAATATTGTTTTATATATTTACAACGTAATGTATAATACGACGGGCAAATGAGAAGGAAATGATATTCATCTTCAATTTGATTTAAATCACAAAGTTTACATATTCTGTCTTCCCGTTTTACATTTTTGTATCTACCGCTTTCGATGTATAGGTCGTGAGAAGGAGTTGTAAAAGGGTAGATATATTTCCTCGTATCCCCGCATGTGTTGATGTGTGGTATTGTGTGTCGGATGTGGTGTGTCGTGTGGCATATGTGATGCACGACTCTAAAAGTCATACATGTAAATTAGATACAGCTATTTCACTCTGATATCAATGATCAATTTCAAAGCCTATCATTTGTGGAAGTATGGGAGTGGTGAAGTAGGCCAAATACATGCACTGTAAACTGTTGTATGTAGAAGATAAACTAAACCGACGACGACCTGTAGTTGTACTAAGGTTGTCTAGGGTGTTGCGTCATGTTACATGTGTTGTGTTGTGTTGCATTGTGTTAAGCATGTTGCATTGTGTTGTGTCATGTTGTTATGATGCGTTGTGTAGTGTTACGATATATTGATATGTTTTGTTGTATTGTTACAAGCACGTTGCATTGTGTGTGTGCCACTTTGCATGCTGACGTCTGGCGAGGTGAGTTGAGTTGAGTTGGTTTGGGTTTAACGCCGCTTTCAAGTATATTTTATATATATCACGGCTGCTATTATTATTACAAAAAGAAAGCCCGCAACGCCATGGTATACGCATTACGGTGAAACCTGCGAGCAACATCTGGAACTAGCAAACCATAGGTGGTACTGTGATGAAATTCAGTGCAGCATTGCACCCAAACCTTACTGGATATGGAACAGTTCTCCACAGCAGACAAAGTTACCGAGCCGGATTCAAACCCTGATCCTGTTGATCCGAAGCCGGACGCGTTAACCACTGCGCTATGCGCCCCAGCGTGCTCGTGACGTTTGCAATCAAATTATAAAAGTACATGTGTATGCTATAAAGCAGGTGTTAGTTTAACGTACATTTGCAGCATTCAGTAAACAGCACAAGGTGAAGACAAGATGTGTTTTCATAGCGGGGTGATACTGTAATCTGCTTCAACAACTCGGGCAGAGACGCCAGGCATCAACTCACAATGACGGCATTTAGACGCATCGTGCCTTTCTCGGTCAACAACACTTCAAGTGCACGTGCAAAGCATGGAATGCGTGCAGATCATTCAATCCCCTCAGAAATGCAAGGTGGTTCAGTTCGCTCGGCCTATATATCTCCATCAATGAATCACTGTGTAGAATTTGCCGTACCTGCGCAGACACTTGATAACTCACAACCATGATCTACCATCTAGTCACCCCATGCCTTCTCGGTCAGTTTGACTAATTAGAAAATGAAATGTTTCTTTGGCGTGGGCGAATCACTTTTATTTGTTTGCGTGACATATTTTATTGTCATTTTTAGTAAACCAAAAAATCCATTTGTCCACCAGATATAGGGGTCTGCAGGATCTGTTCCGTTTTGTTCATGTATACCCCACTTACAGGCTATATATTGATGGGAAAATAAAATATTCTCCTCCCGCACCATTAATTTATTCATCAAAAAATAAAAATAAAGTTGTACCGCCCTCATCACTTTGAAAAAACATGTCCCCAAGAATCATTTAACTTTTTTATGCAACCTTGTCAAACCCATTCTCGATAATCCAGAGTATATGTTCCGATAAATCTACCCCGTATACTCTAGACCAATTCATGGCTCGGCCCGATATGCATGGATCCAGACTATACTGAGTAGATTTATCGGAGCGTATACTGTGGATTATCTTGAATGTGTCAAACCATGTTCCGATTTGATAACAATCGTTAGCTATTCAAAACAGGCAAATACATGCCTTATTGACGTCAGGACCGCTCGGCTTTGATTATCGCGCTCGGCGTTGATTCAAGGGTTTGAATTCCACCAAGGGATTGACTAACTCTGCCAAGATGAGAAAATTGTTCTCATGTAGTTATTGTATTCATGTTCCATAATATGTTATGATTTTTAAAAATACTAAATGATGCCATTATTTTTCTTTGACACGCTGAACATATACAACAAAGCACATCACAAACATTTACTTTTCAGTAGCGCTGGGCGAGATGTTTTATATGACTGTGATCCATAAGAATAAACCCTGTTCCCATGTCTAAGAAAAATAATTGTATATGTTCAGGGCCATGTTTTGAAAAGGAAGCAAGTATAAGAAGATTCGGTGACTTCCAGAATATCTCACTTAAAGAATATCTGCCTGCTTGAAAGTTCTCTTTGACAATCACTTAAAAACAGACATTACGTATACTGTCAGTTTGAAATGTAAACAGTTACCTTAAAACACGTTTATTTACAATGAGCATGCAGTAATAGTGTCAGTGTTGTACGTTGCAAAGGTAGAGGTATGTATGAGGTAAGTGTTTTATACGTACAGCTGCTGAACAAAAGTTTGTTATATTGCTGTTTACATGACTTTTGAGACTTCAGACACAAATAACACGTTTATAAATGGTTGTATTGTAGCACTATTTGGTATCACATGAAAGTACATTCAATAAGGAACATTAATCCCTTTTGTTTTTCTCAGTAACTTTATTTGTTTTGGCATTGGTTCCTGGACACTACGACAGGTATCTTTTTAGACAAAATACCAAAATTTATTTACCAACTTTCAAAGCTCCTGGCTGGAAGTAGGAATTCCCCTGGCAGCTGTCTTACCAATAATGTCCCAGAGAGTCTAAATAGGGTTTATGTCTTGGAAATTCCAAGGCTATTCCAATTATGGTATGTTCCAGCTTTGGAGATTCCAGGTGCCATTTTCTTACCATATCCTCAAACATGGGCTTTGAGGTGGGTTTTTTGCAATCGCCTCCGAACAATAACTTCGACATCTTTTTGAGACTCCTTATTTACATCGTACGACTATGACAAAATGAAATGAAAAAAATTGTCAGCGAAAGTAACATGGTTCCAATCCTGCCCAAAGTTATATCTGAGGGCTCTTCTCGACTTTCTTCTAGGTTTTTTATCCAACCATTCAAAATAAATTTTCAGCACAGGACAGAACATTTAAACCCAAATTGTTTAAGATGTCTAGAGATTGAGATGTGAATGATCCGAAAAGCAAAATTTTTCTGCATAATATTCCTCGGAATGGTAGGAGTTGAGAGCTGTTCATGTATGTTGATTTCGTATCCATCGGTCTTCTCCGTGAGTTGTGCATAATGGTTTGCAGGATCTTCATGCATCAAAAACATTTTCTGTGGCATGAATATCTTAAATCATCTTTTTCATACCATGAGTTGTGACCCTGCAATGTATATTTCGATCATTACTTTGAACTTGCCTGACGATGACAATCCAGGTACTTTCACTAAAAATTTAAATGCTTCGCCTCAACATATTTACCGCATCATGTGTTGAAATAACCAGTTGTCTGAGACAAGTGTGCCAATGAAAGCAGATAAATTATTCATTGACAATATAAATTCTTAGAGATAACAGACATCAAGTTATGAAATTTTAATAACTTCATATTGGATTAAATAATGTAGATATGTCATTCAAATGCACTTTTGTGTGGAAGATATATGTAATGTTTATGTTTGAAAACATTTTAAAGTTCATATGTAAAAAAAGGAATGACCTCACCGAGACGGACTGTTGATACCTATAGTATTCATCTATGTAACTGTAGCACTACCTGCGTTACTCATCTCTTAGAGAAAACAGCATATTATATCATACCTATCTACATCAGTATAACCGGGCAAAACATGGCTTGGATTGTTGGGCTCTTAAAGTTAAAAATCTCTTATTTTCGTATGGATTTGGACAAATTTGGATTAGACAATCTGTTTCCTGTACTAGTTCATTCATATCAGCTTTTAGAACACGATGTATTTATATTGATAATCAGTTTTTTTCTGAATCTATTGACAAAGTATCCTCACTGTATTGCTATAAAACAATGAAGTTAACAAGAGAATATGAACAGTATTTACATTTTGTAAATTTTGCTGTATTTAGAATTTCTCTCAGTCAGTTTCGTACCTCCAGCAGTGATCTAATGTTATCTCAGGGTAGGAAATTTGGTATGCCTAAAAGTGAAAGACTTTGCCCATTTTGTATCAGACCAACTGTAGAAACAGAGTACCATGTCTGTCTTTAATGTCCATTTTATGATGACCTAAGAAGAAATTTTCTACCAAGTTTTTATTACACATTTCCATCGGAGTGTAAACTTAAATTGTTATTTACCACAAGCAATGAATTTGTTATTAATAATCTTGCCAAGTTTACTTGAGGAGCAATGAGGAGCAAACAACTGTCCATATTGTAACTAACTGCCTTTATCATCATGTGTGTATGGTCTATAATATCATTTACTGTGCATTGTGAATATATTGATTCATCTACTTATGGCGCAACAACTTTAAAGGGGCAGTAGCATGTTTTTTCGCTCAAATAAGTTGATGAAATGTATTTGAAAAATAATTTCACCAATAGTAAAACATCCTTCTCTCTTCGGAAAATAAAGTTGAAAATGAGTGTACATGCTTCGGTAAAGCCATGGGAATCGTTTTTGTAATACAAAATAATAAATTGTGTTCACAATAAAATGGCCGCCATGCAATTTTTGCTTTGTACGCAACATAGTTTTTACCACTCCAGATAATTGGTTTGTGTAATTAGATGTTTTACGCTCTAAAGTTAATTTAAATGACATAAAGTATCATTATAAATGGGAAATTTGAAAACATAAATTTTGCAAAAAACGTGCTACTGCCCCTTTAAAATGTAAAATATGTACTGTAAAATGGGCCTGTGGCCTGATTTACCGAATAAACAACTACTACTGGAGCACTATAATTTCAATACAATCAGAATCTAACTAAATATCTGCATAGTATCAATAATTTCCAAACTTCAATTGCATTTTTAAAAATGATTTGACTACCTAATTATGAAAAGAAAAGAACATGTTTATAAGTTATTTTGGAAAAGAATGAAACAAATGTAACGTCTGTTGCGAATGCAACAAACTTGTGTTTCCGAATGTAACTGACTTGTGTTGTGTGCTTCGAACTTCGTATTTGCGAACGACTTAGGACAATTGACCCCACCCATGAAGAACTGGCGATAACGTATTTACCATTTAAGTTACAGGTCTGCTATTTTAGCACAAAACACTAAACTGATGGAGTGTTACAACACAACAAAACAAATTCCTCTGAACACGTTACCTGTTATGATATTCAAATTCCAAGAGGTGTAACATTTCTTTTGGCGTTCAGTTTATGTTACGTGTTGATATGTGAATATTCTATCATCATGATCATTGCCATCATCCCACGGCAAGGTGAAAACGTATCGAAATAAATTCTTTCAGAAAAATCATTTGAAAATCTTTTCGTTACGCACGTGACGTTGTGGAGATGGATCATTGTATGTTTCATTATCAACATTTTTAAAATATAGCGTGTTTTAATTCACGTAATGCCAAAAATCCAAGATGGCGGATGCTGCCGATAGATCGGTGATAGATCTTTTCCCTTTGAGCACTAACATATTAAATGCATACAGAAACATTGGGCATACTTTATTACCGGATTTGTGACCTACATAAGGAATGGTATGAGCGTTGAAGTACTTGATTCCCTGACACACACTAAGGGTGAATATTGTCCAGATGTGAAAATATAATATTTTGTCAGTGCCGAATATAAATTCAAGCTTCAGGAGCTTTTTAAGCATTCGTTATTTAAAGGCACTGTAGCACTTTTTATAGTGTAATTATAGGTCCATTTCACGACCACAACACACGCACGTGTTACACGGAGGGTCTTCGACAGTTTGAAATTCCATCCGTGTAACACGTGCGTTTGTTGTGGTCGTGAAATGGACCAACGAGAGAAGAGGTCGCCTTCCGTGCGAAACTGTTGACCTAGTTACGTCACTGCCGTCTTATCGAAACGCCGTGATTATTGCCTGGCGTAATGTAAGTGATGTAGCTCTAATTGAGGAGGTGACATAGAGGTAAGACCGATGTTGATGATAGATAATGCATTAGGGAACACGTGTTCGGCGATAATTACCGATGTCATTTAATGGTAACGTTTAAAACAACATTTTTATCGGAGTTCAAAATTCCGGTTGATAAGCCTTGTAATATATATAGTGTATTACCTATATCTACCTATATCTATATTTCCACCCCAGCCTGTGGTATTTTGGTCGCACAGATGACGCACAACGGTCTTTATGTCTGTGTCAAGGGGCCTTTAGACTGTAAAACATTGCAAGATCCGATAGGCCGTATTCGTAAAAATCGTTTAGGTAGAAAAAAAAGCGATGTATAAAGCGACAGAGGTAGATTAAAAGGTATCATGCGATTTTGATAGTTCAGACAGCAAGATCGTTGACCATTCCATCATGGTGCCATATATATATAATTCTGAGTATTTAGGTATCGTAACGTCAATTAGATCACTTGAGCCACCTTTGGGCGGCCATTTCAGTGTGAACACATTTTCCTTTTCGGGATAACTATTTATTTCAGTAAAAACAACGTGCAACAGTGCCTTTAAACAATTACAATCAGAACCATTGCTTGTGTTTATGCTATACGACTTTCCCTACATACCTGGTTTTCATTTTATGCAAAACACATTTGCACGTTTGACATGGGATATGCTTGTTTCAATTAAACCAGAAGCTCTTCATAAACACAACACACACGTTGGAATGGCGCTTCCACCTCCCATCCTCTGACGCCTGAGGTCAGAACATTAAGCCCCTGGTGATGACGGATGTCTCTCTCCTTAAGAAATAGTTACAGTGCATGAGGGTTATGGTGTAATTAGGGCATACCGGAGGTGATACACGTTATATAATGTGTAAATATATGCTGTATATGTTTATATGATGCAATAATATAATCAGGAACTATTTCAACGAAGACACTCTATTACGCCGCCGGGTTTCTGTCCGGTTCACGGGGAATATGAGTCCTCACCAGCAGGTGGTTAAGTCTAGATTTATTCAGTGGAATTTTTTTAATTTGCATCCATAAGGTTTATTCACCCATCATTCCATCGCGAATTCCTTAGGTATGAAGCCAGTTTAACTTGTATGCAGCTTAATTAATCAGTTTTTGTGCAGTTTCCATAGCCGCCGGCGCGTTTTGTATTCGCTATAACTTTTTTCCTATTAGGTTTTGAGAACTCATATACATAACTTCTGACTTATACCCCTGGGGAATTTTTTTGACATGTTCACATTCAAGGTCAAAGGTCAAGGTCACGGGTTCTGAAATCGCTAAAAAAAATCCTTGTAAACACGATAACTTGAAAAATATTTGTGCTATCAGGCTCTTCTTTAGTGTATATCAACTATGGAGAAAGGCCAAAATTTGAAAAGGTTTTCGCTAA
Source organism: Gibbula magus (assembly GCA_936450465.1). Taxonomy (NCBI): domain Eukaryota; kingdom Metazoa; phylum Mollusca; class Gastropoda; order Trochida; family Trochidae; genus Gibbula; species Gibbula magus. The sequence continues at coordinate 48,921,228 of OW388293.1, forward strand.
CATCCGTCAAAGGTCAAGGTCATAGTGAGGTCACAACTTAAGCATGCTTTTGCAAAAATGTCTTATTTCAACTATTAACACTTTGAATCATTACATGATTGTGATCCACAATGAAAAGTGATCACTGATTGTGTGACTTTGAATTTTAAAGGTAAAGGTCACGAGATAGGGTCATGGTCACCAGTTCTGAAATCACTAAATAACTTCTTTCCAAGGAGGTATCAACACCTCATATACATAACTTCTTTCTTGTACACCTGGGGAATTATTTTGACATGCTCACATTCAAGGTCAAAGGTCAAGGTCATGAGTTCTGAAATCACTACAAAAATCCTTGTAAACACGATTACTTCAACAACTTCTGTGCTTTCAGGCCCTTACTTGGTATATATCAACTATCGAGAAAGACTGAGATTTGAAAAGGTTTTCACTAAAATCTGTCCAAGGTCAAGGTCACAGCGAGATCACAACTTAAGCATGCAGTTGCGGACATGCCTTATCTTAACTATTAACACTTTGAATCATTACATGATTGTTATACACAATGAAAAGTGATCATTGACTGTGTGACCTTGAAGATCAAAGGTCAAGGTCACGAGATATGGTCATGGTGACCAGTTCTGAAATCTGTAAATAACTTTTTTCCAAGAAGGTATTAACATCTCATATACATAGCTTCTTTCTTATAAATCTGGTGAATGATTTTGACTTCTTTCTTATAAATCTGGTGAATGATTTTGACATGTTCACATTCAAGGTCAAAGGTCAAGGTCACGAGTTCTTAAATCACTACAATAATCCTTGTAGACATGAAAACTTCTAACATTTTTGTGCTGTTAGGCTCTTATTTGGTATATATCAACTATGGAGAAAGACCAAGATCTGAAAATGTTTTCGCTTAAATCTGTCAAAGGTCAAGGTCACAGCAAGGTCACAACTTAAGCATGCTATTGTGAATATGCCTTATGTTACAATGGACACTTTGAGTCATTGCATGATTGTTGTACACAATGAAAAGTAATCACTGATGGTGTGACCTTGAAGGTCAAAGGTCAAGGTCATGAGATTTTGGATAAGGCCATGTTAATCCTTTGATCCAATTTTGAAATCAGAAATATTTTTTAAGAACAAGTTTGTAAAAAGTGACACCGGTGTTGATTCAACTTGTTAGAATAACTTGAATAATGAACAAATGTTTGTCCAAAAAAATATTCCAATTTTATTTATGCTGAGGAGAAGGCGGAACAGGGAAAGGCGAGACCCAAAGTTTCGGAGCTGCTCTGCTTTTGCGGTGTCCCGCAAACGCTCATCTAGTTAATTAATTGTTGTTGCCAATAAAATCCCTGGTGTCAGAATATACAACTCAAAATGAGTTCGATACCGAAACACTTCAAACTATGATTCATATTGGGACAAGAATCTTAGTTATCCATGTCCAGCCATCCGGCGATAAACCGAGCGCGTTGTTGCTTAACTTCACTGATAGCGATCATCTCAGCAGTACAAGGTTAACGTGTTACCACACACACACACCGACATTTATCACCGATAGAATATGTAATATAGTGTGTTTTCGTTCTAACGATGAAATAATGATGGCAATCACCACCTTGTGAAGGGCCGATAATGTATTGTAAACAATTATTGTTGCTTCCTGTTAAATGATTTTCACTCGAGAAAATATGCAGTATAATGTTTACAAAACGAAAGTATTGTGCCCCGATATTTAATTTCATATGCAAATATAAGGTTTGGTTGCACAATGCAATAATTGGTATAACATAGTTGCTGATGTAATATTCTGATTTGAGTACTAGTCCTAACATACACAGATTTCAATGAGATCATTTCCTCCTCATTCAGTAGCGAGGTGAATGTCAAATTTGACCTTTAATCAAAAATATGTTACTCAGATGGACCAGGAATGATGGAATATTTTTGCTTTTGAGGGCCGGGTTTATGATCACGTGAGGCAGGGGTGCCCTCTTTGTCCTTATTTTTGAGAGACTAACGATCACCTGAGGCTTAGGGTAACTGGGTCATCAAAGAATCGTCTTGAACGTCGCCTTGAGAATGAGTTCATTGAGTTCAGACTTGCTCTCACCATGTCTACACTCTCATAGAGGTGAATTAACTTATTTCTTCCCACAAGAGCGTTTTCGTGTCCTCGCAGTTTAGTATCCTGATTGAATGCAAACAAATTAAGCTGTAAAACCAACGACGATGTTTCAAACTGAGCATACAGTCTGTGTTCGTAGCTTGTGAGAAGACTAGATTTCTTTCACCTATTTCCACATATTTTTCACAAGAAATTAGTGAGGCTATTTGGAATAAGGACGAAATCCGCGATAAGCCGCCTATTTGTAACAGAGACCGTGGGAAGTAATGACTTGAGAGAGAATGGTTTCTTAAATAGAGATTTCTATCGGAGTATTCGATATTTTGTGTTTTGTATTTTTAATAATTTGACAACTTTACAAAATGAGGCTATATGATGTACATAGAGTGAGGACTATTTTATCATCAGTTTGACCAACAATGTCTCATTGTGCTGTTGCTAAGCGCCGATGAACGGAAAAAAGGCGTAACGGGACATTGCTGATAATTCAATGATCAGTTATTGGTTATTTTGTTATTTCTACTAATGTATATGATTTATTATTAACAAGATGTAAAATCACTAAAAGTATGTTCACCCGTAAATGTTTTTCCCCGTAATGCGAATAAACAACATGGCGGATACTGCCGCAAGATCTTTACCTTTAAGCATTCTCTCCCTGCAGAAGTGAACTTTAGTCACTGCTAGGGGATTTTGCGACAACCGAAAACGACGCCCAATTATTACAGACTCAGGTTACGTGGGAAGAAATGGCTTGCCTGAGAATGATTCTTAAATCGAGAGTTAGTAGTATCCGCACTTTTGTTTTTATGATTTGTGTGATATGAAAAAAGTGAGAAAACGCAATTTTACTAATTTTAAGTAAATGAAAAATGAAACTTAGGGATATGTGATTATTTATAATTCATATTTTTTTCTATTATTTTATTGTATCATTATTCATTTTCACAATTTACATATCAGTACATACAAATTGTCATACATAATGCATACATCTCATGCCATGCCCTGTTTGATGTAAAGCGAATTCCCTTCATTGTAATTAAGTGTTATCTTATCTTATTATACTAGAAATCGAGTCTCGCTAAACCATTGTAGTAATGTAATGCGGTGATTCTGCGAGTCATGGTGGTAAGTGCAAGTTCATATATAGTCTAACACTTAGACTCTGAAACAAGTATATCACAATTTTATCAAATAATGTAATAAGTATATCACCCCTGGGAAACTCTATCGGAGAAATATGTACTCAAATTACCAGCCCTTGGTCGACGTGACGAAATCATTAACCAATGAAAATGCTATATAGAATTCACTGAGTTTTCAAATCTTTCGCAAACTTTCTTGAAGTATATGTCGGTTATGTTTAATGAATTACCGATAGAGCTGTTGAATGAATTTTCATTGGCTCGCAGGTCCGAGCTGCGTAGCAATGTGATTGGCTCACGCCGACCAGGGGCGGGTAATTTCCCTGATAGAGTGTCCCAGGGGTGATATAGTGGAGAGTAACGGAGCATATATAAAACCCTGGGTAACCGAGGATGTGATATGTTATGAAGAAGAATTTTTTTGAGAGTCTGGGTGTAAGACTAGCACTTTCATTGTAACGGAACACTCAAACCTTGCTTCATTTAGAAAAGAGCTCATTTTACAAAGCACAGGCGTCTCTGTACAGTGTCAGTTCGATAAATGGGAGTTAAGAAAACCTATATAAAGTTATAATGTTATGTTCTAATGTGCAATTTTGGAAAGAGCCCAAGTTCACTACTGCGTTAAAAAGGATTCGAATCCGTACTTTGTGATCAGGACTTCGAACCCGCTAACCGTTGAGCTATATGTGTCTTTCCAATGAAAGAAAATGTATGTTACTAGCTAGACTCGAGTACTTGACCAAGACAATCTCGGCGCAATCTACAACAACACAAAATTTATAAATTAATATTTTATTGTTTTTATTAACATTCACGATATAAAAGAATAAATTGATAGAGTGCATCGTTGGTTCGGATAGAATTTTAGAATTATATTTGGCAGATATCTGAAAGCTCACTTTAAAACCCTGACATAAATTGAGTATGTCAAAAATATGCTCAAAGAGCAAGCATAATGAGGCATATAGTCTTCATACAATGCACTATGGTAGAAAATCGGTACGTCAAATTGACGTGACGTCATGGCCAATGAATTGACGTAAAACGTTTCTCAGAAATGACTGTAGTAAAGTAATCTTATGTACGTTGTTACCCGTGAGAGAAACATGTCACTGTTGTGACGAATTATAATGTCACGTTTCTGCCATGACGTCACATTCAAGCTGAGGTTTGATTACATTGATATTAATGGTTGTCAATATAGACAGAGAACCCAATCCAAGTATTTTCTGAATCCAATATATCAACACGAGTTGATTAAAGTAACAACCATCCAAGGCTTGACTGTCAGAAGACACAAGGGTGATATGTAGCTCAGTTGGTAGAGTGTCCGCTCATCACCCGGAATACCGGGGTTCGATTCCCGGTCGCGCCATATCAAAAAACGTTAACATATGGGAATTGTTGCTCCCTTGCTTGACTTTCAGCATTATATATACGGAAACAGCAACGCTTTAACTTGCGCTTCAACTGTCGGGTGTTATTTGCACACAATGAATGTCAAATGTATGTATTGCGGACAATAAAGAGTTATTATTAGTATTATTTATCATCCAGAATCATTCTTCAACAGTCGTCAACAAAAGCATGACAATATCTGATACACAAAACTGTCACCCGGCTTCTTCTAAGGTGTGCACAGTGCGGTCATATAATTGTGACGTCATCAACATTATAACATCATTATTACGTCAGCTGTTATGTTTAAAGCTTTGTGTGGTCATCAGCCCATGATGTAACAGCATTATGGCAATTCGGAAGTGATATCTACCGTGAGAGCCACTTTTGGATGATATGCGTTGTCAACGTGCAGTAATACTTTGTGTAAGTTAATTTTGAATCACTTATGTAGTGATTGTATACACTGGCGATGCAAGGTGTTTTTGTTTTCAGTATCAACGTATGGCATTGGTTCATATTTCTACTGTAACGTTCACTCTGACAACAATAACGATCGAGATTCATAATCGTCATAACTTTATGCAACAATATAAATAAACCTGATGTCAGGAAACTCACACAAGATCATATTCTATACCATCAACAACGTGACCGTTCTACTCGATTCTGGTCAAGGTTTTGCTAATGCTAGAATAAAGCGCATTTCTGCATTGAGTTCCGTTCTCACAACAAGGTTGAGTTCTCTGACGTGATGTATTTACATGAGTGATCTCCCTTTGAATCCAGGAAATGAGCTCATCACAGAGAACAATCACTTCCTTACATCTCTTCCTTTCCTAAGGCGTGTCTGGCAACGTCTCTATCTCTCGCTTGCCTCCCGCGGTGTGAACACAAACGGGATTGGCTTTGAAAATGTCCCGAATACCTCGTATATAATGTCTGGTTCTTCAAAGCCTTCTGGTAAAGATATTTTGAAATTTTGTAGCACCTGAAATAGAACAATCATATATCAGAAGGCGATAGAGTTGATGATCACTGAGTAGTGTAAGGTTTCATAAAGAAGGCTTTAGTTTGACTTAAATTCACGTGATTTCAACTGTTTGAGAGGCACATAAGTTGTATGATGTGGTACTGTGTTACTCTTAATGTAGTAGTAATGTAAATATGATATTAGCACCAAACTCTCGTTTAGTAACGATGTGGTGCCAAATAAGCCCCCCCCCCCCCCCCCCCCCCTCCCCCCACCCAAAAAAAAATAAGAAAAAAAAGAAAAAAGAATGTGTTTCTGGTTTCCGCCCGCATCAGTTTCAAACCCACGCCTCAGGTCTTTTTTTCTAGGTTTTAACAAAAGTATGGGCAGATAACTATAATTTGTTAGCCTCAGAATACATTGGACATAGAAAATGTCACTCGCTTCTGTTGGATGGAGTGAAGGGGTGAGATTATTGACTATTTGGAATAGTAACACATATTTAGAGGGTTTGTGCTGTATTTATATACATACTTGTATAAATTGTGCATGTTTTATTTTATTTACATTTACATTTTTATATATATGTTTAGACCTAATATTGAATGTGCGACCAAAACCAATACCCCTGAATGTATGACGTCACAATGTCAATATTATCGTCAAATGGTAATTGAATCGCGGAACTTCTAGTTCCATCACAATGATAGGTCAGTAAATAGAGAATCTTGAGTTTTCTCTCCATGCAACACCAGTTTAGTTAACTGAATTAACAACTCGCTAATACCATCTCATTAACTCATTTTTATAAAATGATATAACATACAGGATGTATATTATCATGTATATATTTAACTGCACTGAAAAGAAACGTTTGATCAGTTCATCACTTAGCTTGCACTAAATACGACATAAGAGAAGAGTACTGAACTAATTACCTTGACAGCAATAAGGTTCATTTCCTGTTCCGCAAATCGCTGTCCAACACACTTTCGGGGACCGAAGCTGAATGGTAAGAGCGCAACCCCGGGAATATTGTTCGTGAGTTTCCGTGATTCGTTCCGTAACCATCTTTCGGGTCGGTATACTTCCGGTTCATTCACAACTTCCGGGTTCTTGAGCAGTCGAGGGTTGTTCATGATCACAGTTGTCTGAAGATAGATAGTTAATTTTGGTATACTGTACATACCAGAGTAGCCAACTTATTTATCGCATGAATACATTCAATGGTATAAGAAGTTGACTACCCATACATCGTTGTTTTCCTTCATATCTACAACTTCTTAAATGCCTTTCAAAGAAGAAAATATACACCCGTTTAGACAGAGCCATAAGTAGAGGGGACTATACAATATCATTTATCCACACGCAGTTTTCATGCAGCTTCTTTCTATATTTTTCTTAACAAAGAGTGCTATCGGCGGGGTAGGACATGCCATATATACTGGGAGACACCTACATGTAGTCATGTGTATTACTCAGTTGAGTTAAGTTCAGCAACAACGGGTGCGTCTGGCCGGATGGTTGATCCTTCAATCCTGGTAATATCTCGCTTTGCTTTAGTTTAGTTTAAAGCTTATAAAGATTTATATAGATCACTAAATGTACAGATGTGTTGTCACTTTTGTAAGTGTAGAGATATATCTATATACGACAACTGTCATATGGCGCTACAGAGGATACAACATCGAGAACTCATCCAGAAACAACGGGAAGACGGGAAATATAGTTACAGGTATCGTCTAAAAGTGGAGAACAGACGATGTGGTTTATTCCATTAGTTACTAACAGTTTCATTTTAATTCTAAACGACAGAATCTAAATCACATTTGGATAAATACATAAATGACATTGAAATTTGGTGTTTACATTTTCAAAACTACCGATTGCTACATATATTTGTTTATTGATCAATACGTTATTATCACATTCAATACCTTCTCATGGATGGATGTTCATTGTTCATATGTTAACAAATGTCATATCTTACTTACTTAATCTAACGATAACAGCCTGAATAGATCTGTAATAGTAACATATCTAAAGGCAAATGATGAATGACATCTCACATGCGTCACAGAAGAACGTATTTACACAAGCTATAATGGATATGCTGAGTAGCTTGACCCAGAAATAACTATTGATCTTCTACAACACGAGGATGACCTACACTAGATTGAGAACACGCTCTCACTGCCTGGCCATTAACCTGTTCAATGGAACTCACTTATGTCCCGAACAATTAATACAATAACTCACTGTACACATATTAACTATATGCACTGAACAACAATGCAATAACTGACACTGTACACCTTGGTAGCTGTATACACCGATCAACTAATGCAAAAACTCACATTATCCACCTTGATAAAGTTATGCACCAAACTTCTTATTCAATTACTCTCATCATCCATCTTGATAACTTAATGCACCGAACAACTAATTCAGTAACTCACATTATCCACCTTGGTAACGGTATAGACCGGACAACGGACTGTTGTGACTGTTATTGAATTCCTCGTGTGAGGTACAAATTGACATGTCGCTAGTATTGAATTCCTCGTGTGAGGTACAGCTTGACATGTCGTTATTATTGAATTCCTCGTGTGAGGTACAACTTTACATGTCGTTATTATTGAATTCCTCGTGTGAGGTACAGCTTGACATGTCGTTATTATTGAATTCCTCGTGTGAGGTACAACTTTACATGTCGTTATTATTGAATTCCTCGTGTGAGGTACAGCTTGACATGTCGTTATTATTGAATTCCTCGTGTGAGGTACAACTTTACATGTCGTTATTATTGAATTCCTCGTGTGAGGTACAACTTTACATGTCGTTATTATTGAATTCCTCGTGTGAGGTACAAATTGACATGTCGTTATTATTGAATTCCTCGTGTGAGGTACAAATTGACATGTCGCTAGTATTGAATTCCTCGTGTGAGGTACAGCTTGACATGTCGTTATTATTGAATTCCTCGTGTGAGGTACAACTTTACATGTCGTTATTATTGAATTCCTCGTGTGAGGTACAGCTTGACATGTCGTTATTATTGAATTCCTCGTGTGAGGTACAACTTTACATGTCGTTATTATTGAATTCCTCGTGTGAGGTACAGCTTGACATGTCGTTATTATTGAATTCCTCGTGTGAGGTACAACTTTACATGTCGTTATTATTGAATTCCTCGTGTGAGGTACAACTTTACATGTCGTTATTATTGAATTCCTCGTGTGAGGTACAAATTGACATGTCGTTATTATTGAATTCCTCGTGTGAGGTACAAATTGACATGTCGTTATTATTGAATTCCTCGTGTGATGTACAACTTTACATGTCGTTATTATTGAATTCCTCGTGTGAGGTACAGCTTGACATGTCGTTATTATTGAATTCCTCGTGTGAGGTACAGCTTGACATGTGACTGTTATTGAAGTCATCGTGTGAGGTACAGCTTTACATGTCGATATTATTGAATTCCTCGTGTGAGGTACAAATTGACATGTCGCTAGTATTGAATTCCTCGTGTGAGGTACACATTGACATGTCGTTATTATTGAATTCCTCGTGTGAGGTACAGCTTGACATGTCGTTATTATTGAATTCCTCGTGTGAGGTACAGCTTGACATGTCGTTATTATTGAATTCCTCGTGTGAGGTACAAATTGACATGTCGCTAGTATTGAATTCCTCGTGTGAGGTACAACTTTACATGTGACTGTTATTGAATTCTTCGTGTGAGGTACAGCTTGACATGTCGATATTATTGAATTCCTCGTGTGAGGTACAAATTGACATGTCGCTAGTATTGAATTCCTCGTGTGAGGTACAGCTTGACATGTCGTTATTATTGAATTCCTCGTGTGAGGTACAGCTTGACATGTCGTTATTATTGAATTCTTCGTGTGAGGTACAGCTTGACATGTCGATATTATTGAATTCCTCGTGTGAGGTACAAATTGACATGTCGCTAGTATTGAATTCCTCGTGTGAGGTACAGCTTGACATGTCGATATTATTGAATTCCTCGTGTGAGGTACAGCTTGACATGTCGCTAGTATTGAATTTCTCGTGTAAGGTACAGCTTGACATGTCGCTAGTATTGAAGTCCTCGTGTGAGGAACAACTTGACATGTCGATATTATTGAATTCCTCGTGTGAGATACAACTTGACATGTGTCTGTTATTGAATTTCTCGTGTGAGGTACAGCTTGTCATGACGCTGTTAATGAATTCCTCGTGTGAGGTACAACTTTACATGTGACTGTTATTGAATTCCTCGTGTGATGTACAGCTTGTCATGACGCTATTAATGAATTCCTCGTGTGATGTACATCTTGACATGTCGCTAGTATTGAATTCCTCGTGTGAGGAATAACTTGACATGTCGCTAGTATTGAATTCCTCGTGTGAGGTACAGCTTGACATGTCGCTAGTATTGAATTCCTCGTCTGAGGTACATCTTGACATGTCGCTAGTATTGAATTCCTCGTGTGAGGTACAGCTTGACATTGGCTTTTATTGACCTTCCCGTCTATAGTACGACTGAAGTTGACAGATGTTTGTCATTTCCTTTTTGGTGTAAACGTCAGTTGCTCACCTAATCAGCTGGTAATATTCTATTTAAATACAACTTAAAATCATGCCTCTATGTTTAACGCATGTTTTATTTTTACTTTCAGTAATATGTAAGGAATTTAATTGAAATAGAGATATGTCAAGTCTTTGAAAGGCCTTTGGAAGTGATATTCATATTAGGAAAATACGGTTTTCTAGATAACAACTCTTTAAATGTGAAGATACACGACGTTTCGAAGTATACGATAATAATAGTCAATTTATATAGCGCATATATCCATGAACATTGCATGCTCAAAGCACTGGTCGACATATTACCCCTGGTCAACGAGTACAGAACACTCCCTGAGGAGAATGCAACCGGTCGCCTGTCAGGCGCTCAAGGTTCAAATTCAGACTACCATCGTATCATACCAGGTACCCATTTACTGCCGGTGGACAGACGCACACTTCGAATTAAGTCACTCACCCAGGGTGACACCACAAGTCCATCAACTTATATATCAGTGTGGGACAGGGAATAACCCTTCAAACTCTGTTTATCCAGCAATGGAGCGGGTAACCCACCCATGCGGAGAGCCGTGCCCATTGTTGCTGAACTACACTGATAACGAGCGACTGAGCTATGCACAGGACCACGTGCCACCACATGCTCTATAAAGATGATAATGTTTTATCCAGAAAATCGCCTTTTCTTCAGACATATACCTGTCGTGTATGCATGTCGTTGATCCGAAAGTGCTCTACATGCGAAGTGGCAACTTGTTGATTTCAAGAGATAAGAGGTCGCTTCAGTGATGTCACCATCAACTGCTTAATGAAAAATATGGGTAATACCACTAAAATATCTGCGAAAAAAAGATATCTTACATCTTTAGGCACAAAGTAACCCGCTAGGTTCATGTCAGTCTGTAGTATCCTCGCTGTTCCCGTGGGGACCGGGTACCGCACCCTGAAACAATAAAATACTATGTTATAGCAAAATATGAACCAAACCAGCTCAATCAGCCGTAACCTTGTAACATTGCTCTGATCTCTCTATATGTTCCACTTCCTGTTTCATTAGTGCAGTTCTATCCGCTTCCCTGCTGCTGTAAACCGAATCCCTTAAAGGGGCAGTAGCACGTTATTTTGCTCAAATAGGTCGATGAAATGTATTCGAAAAATAATTTCACCAATCGTAAAACACCCTTCTCTTTTCGAAAAATCAAGCTAAAAATGAGTGTACATGGGTCAGTAAACCCATGAAAATCGTTTTTGTCATTCCAAATAATAAAATGTGTTCACAATAAAATGGCCGCCATGCAATTTTTGCTTTATACGCAACACCGTTATTACTACTACAGATAATTGGTTTGTGTAATAAGATGTTTTACCCTCTAAAGTAAATTTAAATGGCACAAACTATCATTATAAATAGGTAATTTGAAAAAAAACAATTTTGCAAAAAAACGTGCTACTGCCCCTTTAAAGGTACATCCATTGTGTTGATGGGGGTCACATATTCCAAACGTTATAAATGGTGTAACCTTATCGAGAAGTAACGACTGTTACCGAAAACCATTTTGATGATAGTCAACTTAGTATATTGACGATATGAAGGTAAAAGTAGTGATTTTTTATCGAAAACTGGACAATGCATCGTGAGTGAGTCAAACGGAATTTTGGAATCTTATTTAAAACAGACAAAATAACAAATTTGGGTTGATAATGTTTAATGAGTCATATACCTACTGTGTATGTAAATAGGACGTGCAGTTTCGGTTTCTGCACATGCATAACGATGTTACTCGATTTTAAATGGAAACTAGTTATCATGATATATTTGGCGATTGGGGATGAATATGCAGGCTGAGTGAATTTGTTTTGTATTATAAACAGCACATATGGTGAGTTGGAACTTATTAAATCCAAATAATATTTTATGAAACACAATGGATGTACCTTTAACCTAATAACTTTCGTTTTGGCGTAGGCTGTTTATTCATCATTAGCACTTAATTTTTTAGCCTATGAAATGTTGTCTTTTGAACGTCGACGATCGTACATCGTTCTCATCGGGATACTGGCTATTTTGCCCGAATGGAAGTTTCTCTCATTGCCTGGTTATTCATGTCCATATACGAGAGTTATTTGGCTCAGGGAATCTGGGTATTGTATTAGGATAGCGGATACAAATACACCGGTGGAGCAGGTAGGACAGACTTCTTTACAAGATTATTCCATAGGCTGTTTTATAAGGTACTAATAATGTCAGATTTCTAGGCGCTAAGATAGTCACATTATCACGACCTACCTGAAACTCTCCTTCTGACAAGCTTTCAGGTAGGGCATGTTGCCCAGCGCCTCCTCAGTGAGGGCCCCATGAGGCCCCACCTCCCTCAGGATTTCCTCGTATAGCCGATCCTGAGCCACCGGATTACTTGCTAAGGCATAGAGGAAGAACTCCGTGTTCTTAGCGGTCTGCGGGAAAATAACATACTTCTTAAAGGGCAAGTGTCATTGACATATTTCTCGTGGAAAATGTATTCATTGTTTTGCTAATAATTCAGGAATTAACCACAATTCATGCAAACAATATATCATTTCATTTTATGGGCATATAATAGCACAAATATTGAAATGATCTAGAAACATTGTTAAAGGCCGATGAATAAATTTTGTGTTAATACGTTTCAGCATTCAACGTGTATTATATACATATGGTTGTGATACTGAAGTTGATGAGCTCAGGTTATTCTCACATTGATATACACGTTGATGGGCCCCAAAGTAAAGATCGCAAGAAGCGAGATTTGAAAACAATTTACGTGCTGCTTAATGTTGATATTAGAGAATATGGAAATGTGAGAAAAATAGCAGAATCTGTTTGTATCTTATATTTACACAAGTGTATATGTTGGGTGCAATTAATTCAGGATAACATGTAATTGGGTATGTATCTGACAAAACGACGTTGTCTTTAGGATGTTTCTAGGTAGATGTATACCACATATCAACATTCAACACCAAAAGATTTTATCAAAATCCCTTGATTAATTTCCAAGGCATTACGTGAACTATGGAGACCAAAAATGCGGTGCTCACCGAATCAGTTCCTCCCACCATAAGATCCTGTAGGACAGAACTTATCTGGGCCACAGTGTAGTGCCCTGACTGAAAGAGAGACAAGATGAAGTTGGCCTTCTCGGGATCCCATTCACCTCTCTGCTTCAGCTCCAGGCCTCGTTGGATGGCTTCCTGTGCTGCTTTGTGGGAAAATCTGAACGGAAAATATATAAATAATTATGTTTAGGGACTTTAAGGGGAAACGATAAATTCTTTTGGGCAATATATCCACAATCTGAGAAACAGGAGACATTTTCCTTTGGACATTTGCAGCAAAACAGTAGATTGGTTTTATGGTTATGTCCTCTACATGATTAACATTTGACCTTTAAAACAAATGCTATACCCTGTCTTGTCTAATTACTGATACAGAAAGAAAGTTAACTGATTCCATGGGGGAATACGAAAAGGTAACATAATGTAAACCGAATGAAGGAAAGACAATAATACAATAAAATCACACTGGAACAAAAGGTTAAGAGAAAGGAAAAATGTCGTGAACATCAAAATCTTTTACAGAAATTGACATACACTCTGAACTTACTTGTAGGCTTGGTCTGCAGCTGTCTTCATGCGCATATACATCGGCGTTCTGAAGAAACGATACAGCGGCGCTTTTCCTATGAATGTGTTGAATACCGCGAAGAATTCTTTGACAGCTGCAATGTAGTCCTTACACTCCCTGGTCATCTTGTCAGAGTCAAGGAAGCCCATCCTCTTCCCAAACACAACCACCGATATGACTGCAACACATCAAGCACAGTGCAACCTCAGTTCTGAACCACTGGTGGTAGTGGTTGGGCAAGACACGTTTATCATTATCAAGACCAAGTCGTCACTGATTTGCCTGATTCAATAATATTTTAGTTTTAATAAATTGGGCACCACATCGACAAGAGAAAATATGTTATAAAAGAGCTTAAGACGTATGCTAATTCATGTCTTTTGATGTATCTTGTAAGCGCTTATAAATGTGTATTATTAACTATATTTATTTAAAGAAGTGTGGAAACGCCTGATTATTCGTATATGATCGCGGAAAAATGAATTGAAGTGTCCAAACATGAGACTAAAACAGTTATCATGGGTGATTTTAATAAAGGGATGTTCCGAGCATTTACGGTAAGAGAACAATGGTTGATGGAGGCCATATTGGTTGCGTTTTGGCGAATGCAAAAAACCAAATTTTCCTAAGAAGTGTGTTGTTTTAGATTGCTACCTCTTGCTGAACAGTAAAATGAAGAAACACCCAAGCATGCTTGACATGGTCCTAAACATAGACGGTTTAAGGATTTGGACATTTGCAAGATTGCCGTTGATGATATTGCCATGATATTGCGACAGCCATGTAGCCTGTATCAGCACGCAGGGTAGATAACCTGCAATCGGCCCGTCGTCAAGGGCGAACTTTCCTTTCAACCCTCGACTTAAAACTGGAATCCTTTAGCTAACCATATATAGCCAATATCTAAAGCTCAAGCTGATATTCGAATCTCAGGGGAAACCCCCTATCATACTAACTATTCACTAGGCTAGATATGTCTTGTCGACGTTTACCATAACAGCGAGCGCTTATAATCGCTCATTGAGCGCTACATTGAGCGCTACATTAAGCGCCCATTCCTCCTGAACGACACGGTGCCATTACTCGAGGTTTGCTCGCTTTGCTACGTAGCGCTACATTGAATAATCGCGTTCAAGAGAGGTTTAAAAGTAATCGCTCATTGAGTGAGCGATTACTTTGAAACCTCTCTTGAACATGGCCCTGGTACCTGTGCTCATGTTAGGTCAAAGCTCAAGAGAGGTTTAATGTAGCGCTCAATGAGCGATTATAAGCGCTCGCTGTTATGGAACAGAGCCCAGGATTGCAACATAACCACACCACGGGAGATAACATTAAAGTTCACGTGAAATGCATTTTTCTCATGAACGACAGATTATTACCTCTACGTATATTATCGGAATCAGTTGAGCATAAAATCGAGACAGTATACACTTGCAATTGATAATTAAGAGGATTTTAATTTACCCATGTTAACAATGCCGCGATCAGCGCCGGGATCCGTTTGAAGATAATCATTGAGGCGTGACTATGATTAACCACAGACGAGAGGTCGTCTGCGACTCGCTTCGTGGCGCCTCATCAATTAATTAATGATGATAATCACTGCCGCTTGATGAATTTATGAGGTGTGTGAAATCACCAAAAGCACATGTTAATGCACTAATTATGTAATTGTCATCTGCTGAATTACCTAGTTGGATATCTAAACATTCGACATATGGAAAATTTAAGTTGTTTTGTTGAAGATTTGATAGTGAAATTAACAATCAAAATGTTACGAAATTACGTTGAATTTTGACTATCGCCGAAAATGAGATTACTCCAGTGACGTCACAGAAGTCATCCCTCCAGGGTCAACGTCCCCGCAGATTTTCATTCTGGTCGCGGGGCTTAATTAGGCGTGTTTTTAAAAAGCCGTATATAAGTAATTAATGGGCCTATTTCAGAAATTTAAAATCGAGCATTTCGTCAAATTGACATCCCATTTTAATGAATCCGAATGTGACCATATGTCATTACATGTATCCTTTAAGTCACGTCATAAACCTACCTTCCACTGCATATCTGAAGTAAGTTTCCCTGAGTTCCGTGGCAGACAGAGTCTTTGTTTTCAGCAGGTTGATGAACTCATCTGTGACCCTGTTTTGTTCCGGTAGATATTTAACAGCGGACCGAGGCGGAAGTAAGTGTTTCTGGACTCCTTTCCGCATTTCCCACCACTCTGGACCATTCCTGTCAGGGTCAATCAGAAAGAAGAAAATTCAAGATTTCTTTCTAAATGAGAGATAATCGGGGGAAAATGAACTCTTCAAGCAGAAAAAGAAAGTGTGATATGAAATATTATTTTTGAAATTTCAAAGTCTTAAAATTATCATTTGGAAAACATACAAGATGTGCCTTTGTGCAGCAAGCAGTACCAATGGGTACCAGGTACATTGTGTTGGAGGTGACTTTTGAGTGACATGTATGTCAGCTTGGGTTAGACCAGGTATTGTGTTGGAGCGCCTTGAGCATGCACTAGTGGGTCATATACATAGCCATATTACTTTCTTAGATGCATTCAGAAAGATTTCACTTACAACACGCCAAGATTGACTGGTCTGTTCTCTCTCTTGACGTAAGTCTCGTACAGGTCGAGGGCAGGCCGCACGGGGAACTTCTCCTCGTGTCTGACGATGTCCTCCATAGCCCCCGGGTCCGCTGTACACACGTACCATTTGCCTAGTCGTAGACGGAAGGTCTCGCCCAGCTCGTTGTGCAGCTCGTCCAATAGAGAGGGGATGGTAAGGGCTGTGTGCTCGGCTGAAACATACCACGTCAGTTGTATACTTACCATTGTAAGTTGGTTTACACCAATAGTGAGTTATTTCTTTTGTTTAATTAGGAGTTAATGTGACCACGATTTTGGCATCCGTTACCGACCAACACTATCAAAAGACAAAAGATTGACTTCGGCATACACCTCACGACATTATATTCATTACGCCGAGTGTCAGAGGTCCGTTGCACAAACAAGGTTATGGTTAAACTTAGTGCCAGCTTTTGACATTGCAATCAGGCTACCTTAGTTAATTAAGGCCAACTTGGTGTTTCGCGGAACGGGAGTGGACCATGGGCTCCGTTCCATAACAGCGAGCGCTTATAATCGCTCATTGAGCGCTCAATGTAGCGCTCAATGTAGCACATTCTCTCCTGAACGACACGGTGCGATTCCTCGAGGTTTGCTCGCCTTGCTACGTAGCGCTACATTGAGCAATCGCGTTCAAGAGAGTTCATTGAGCGTTTACTTTGAAACCTCTCTTGAACATGGCCCAGATCATTATGTTCTCAAGGGGATGGAGTAAAGAAGTATAAGAATTATTTTATTTATTCAAAAACAAGAACTGTCTGAGAATAGGACATCAGTTATAAACAATGGACATTTCATATGGGCTATAATGCCAGAGAGAAGTTCAAGTATTTGTAAAAAAAAAGGCAATTTTTAAAACTTTTACTTTTAGTAAATTATATTTGAGAATCGGTTTTGTGTATAGTCAACACAAACATGATTGCCTTTGTGTAATAGTTGTCATCATATGTAAATGTTTATTTCTTAATACCTTTGAATTGTACTAGTACATGTAGTTCACATAATTTAAGTAGAAATATGACAGGAAATGAATTCAAAGTTGTAAAACATAGATGGAGAACAATATGAATACATTAAACATATTGATCTTTTAAGAAAAATGTCGAAGTTCTAAGTGAGGTGAATTGGGGTTAATTTCACTTATATCACGGCTGTTCGAGAGAAACGCCACCAGTGAGCATCGGCTGAAACTAGCCAACCATGGTACTGCGCTGAAATTCAGTGTAGCAGTTCATCCAAACATTACTGCACGTAGAACAGTTCTTCACAGCAGACAAAGTTGCCGAGTCACTGGCAGGATTCGAACCTTGACCCTCTTGATCCGAA
Source organism: Gibbula magus (assembly GCA_936450465.1). NCBI lineage: Eukaryota > Metazoa > Mollusca > Gastropoda > Trochida > Trochidae > Gibbula > Gibbula magus. The sequence continues at coordinate 48,939,081 of OW388293.1, forward strand.
ACCGAACTCGCTAACCACTGAACTTTCCCGCCCCTAAGTTTTAAGTAAAAGCATAATATAGATAGAATAATACTGAATAGAATTGGATGAAGGTTAACATTTTCCATGCAGCCAAAACATCCGCTACAACATAAACTAAAACCCTATTATTTCCGGTTAGAATGTTCTCCTAGTTTATGTGATATGTATATGGAAGAACAAGGAGTGTTCTTTAAACTACATTATGTAAGGTTTATAAACATTTGACATGACACACATCCGTAAATCGAGAAAAACCATTCGAAAAAAAATAATTATTTTTGCTATTCACATATTCAAACGCTTAAACTACATTCTTGAATGAAATAGCTTGAAGGTTATCAACATACACGATGCATTTATTGCACTGAAATGCCTTCTTTGACCTTCACGCAGCTTAATTCATTCAAATCAGTTTGTGCCATATGGATGTAATGTTTTTAAGCCAAGGTCATCAAGTTGTAAAGGAACTTTGAATGTTTATAAGTATTTACATTAAGCAGTGTTTGCCCACGGGCATAGATGTGTCCAATATCTAGTGAAATAAACTGTAGATGTTGGCATGGACAGAGAGTACAGTAGACGTCTGGTAGACATGCATCAGTCCACGGGAACCACGTGGTCTATCACGTGCCTCGGATATGACAAAAGTGTTTTTCTCTAAATTGAAGGTTCATCCATTGTGTTGTTTAGGGTCACATATGCCAACAGTTAAAAATGATGTTAATCTTTCGAGAATTACTGACATTAACCGAAAGTTGCCATTTTGATGAGAGTCAATTTAGTATATTTACGATATAAAGGCAAAAGTATCGATTTCTGATCGAAAACCGGACAATGCACCGGTCAATTGGTCAAACGTAATTTTGGAAACTTATTTTCACCATACAAACATATAACTTTGGGTTGATAGTATTTCATAGGTCTTATAACTACTATGAATGTAGACAGGACTTGTAGTTTCGTTTTCTGTTCATGTATAATGATGTTGCTCAATTTTAATTAAAAACTAGTAATTGTGATATAATTGCATTTGGCTATTGGGGATGAATATGCAAGTTGAGTGAAATTATTTGAACTGAAATCAGCACATCTCGTATGTTGGCACGTATTTAAGCCAAATAAAAGTTTATGAAACTCAATGGATGTACATGTATCTTTAATGAAAAGTAACAAATATAGGCCCTGCATTGTTTCGCTAGCGATTTTAACAGACGAGTGCGAGTCGAACGACAATCAAGCAGGTTACCAGATCGGTTGTTTCTGAAATATGTGCCCATTTAAATAAGAAAATAGACTTGAAAAACGCTCATGAATAACTGCAACGTTGCATTGAATGCACAAGAAATAAGATATCGCCAATATTATATAAATGTAGCGGCCAATCGGGAGACCGGAAACGGTATCATTAATGTAACTCCAGTGTCACTTCTCACATCATGAACTCATAACCATTTCATGTACACGTTAAAATAATTATTTAATATTGTTTGTAAGTCTTAATGTTTCAGGTATAGTCGAAAACTAGGGTAATTCATATTTTCTTTTTTGCATGAACCATTCTTTCGATGATACCGCTAACTGATTCCGATCACACGGAATTCGCAACGAATTATAGGTCTGTTATTGCATCCTGTACGTAGCCTTTATATTGGTGAATATATCCAACTTTGCAACTGTGCCTTTAAAGGGGCAGTAGCACTTTTGTTTGCAAATTTTATTGTTTCCAATGTCCAATTTATAATTATAGTTTATGTCATTTATATTTACTTTAGAGGGTAAACCATCTTATTACACAAAACAATTATCCATAATGGTAATAATGGTGTTGCGTATAAAGCAAAACTTGCATGGTGGACATTTTATTGTGAACACATTTTATTATTTCGAATGACAAAAACAATTCCCATGGCTATATTTTTGTAACTTGATTTTCCGAAGAAAGAAGGGTGCCTTCTTATTGGTGACATTATTTTTATTATACATTTGATCGACTTATTTCAGCGAAAACACGTGCTACTGCTCTTTAAAGTGTGAGTTTCATCGGAATATTTTGTGGAAACTAAATTGGAGGGGACATTCCTGACACTTGACACGTATGTTATTGATACATGATTATAACAAAATACAGGTGAAACTTATTACTAAGCAATATGTATTTGTATGACAGTTGGATTAAGTGCAGCAAACGATCATTTGAAAACAATGAAAAGTGAAGTCATTCAATTGGCGCTACGAGTGTGGAAGGCTTTGCTATATATATATGGCTAAACATGACACTATTGATCAGTCTAATGGCGGATACTCCAAATAGAACTCGCTCCTTAACATATCGTCCTTACTGATATATGTATGTAAATAACTGCGAGTTTGGGACTTTGACATTTGCATTATACATTTAAATCAGAATAGACGAAGCACTGATATAGAACAGTCATTGTAGACGTATAAGGGGGGTAAAGGTGAACATGAAAGGGACTATTTAGATTAAATGAATGTTTCAGTCAGGAATTATTATAAAATAAACGTGCTATATAAATCATCGATCAATATGGTGGTATGATTTACTAGATCAGGTTGACATTGCGATCTACTTAATCTTATACTGCGTTTTTGTTTTCCCACTTTACCTGAAGTGAATATTAATCAATAATTTCTAATTGATTTTTGAAACCCTAATGTCAACATCTCAAGAAAACACCCTGACACGAGTCTTGTGTAGCAATTAGTATATCAATAAAACACGTTTACTTCCGTTACTCGCTCCACGTGTGCAGCGGTAATTATTAAAGATCATTATGACACAAGTGATGTGGCAGCGAGAAAGGTCCGCGATGATATATACATCTGACACGGGATACACGTGGGTCGATATTTGACAATCACGTGAGCGGGTTCACGTGTTCTTGTAACTGGAGGCTGCGTTTGATTTGGTTGCTTGAGTGTCGAGTTCGCAAAGCAAACGCCGAGTACAAATAACAGATTAAAGAACGTTTTCCTACCTTTTGTAAGAACGCCACAGGCATTGTGGTTAATTCAGATTCGTTTTAAAACAAATTATGAATTAACTATTTAACATTTTACAAATATATTGCTGTTATATTAAAGTTGTTTATTCATTTTTCTTAGGAAAATTAAAATGTTTTGATAGTTGGGGCAAATTTAGATACTGGTGGGAACTATTGGGTCAACGAATGAGTCTAGTTCGCGGCATTTGATTAGAAATATCACAGCGCATGTATCGAGTCAGCTCGACCCTCATGGTTTTAAATCAATCGTTACCCGCGTCTCATTTCCGTGCAGCACGATTTTTATGTTATGTTTACATGTTTCCCGCGCTGGATGTGGCATTATAAACATCATGTGTTTTGTGTTCCCGGAAATATTTTAATCCCCATGACTGGCATGTATTTCGATCACTGCATTCTCTACTCACTGAAAGGTTTGAAGTTGAATACAGCTCCTATTAGAGGCCAACTCCGTGGCCCGGACGGTGATGGCAATGCTTCGAAAGGTAGTAAATGGTCTGTGTCCAATATACTCGGTGCTGCTGCACTCGCCTTCCCTGCCAGGAGTTCCAGGTGACCTTTAACATTCCGGGAACCCGCGCGGACGGCTCTAGGACACTGCATGTTCTAAAAGTAGAAGCGGGTCCGATAAGTGGTGAAAAAACCTTCAACTTGGATATGTGATGATTGCTTTCTCTGTGGATACATATTTAAATACGCAGGTGAGTGAAGCATATTACGTAATGGATATGAAGTATATATAATATTTCCTATGGATTCTTACTCTTTGGAAACCGTTTTGCCAAACCGTTGATATATACAATTATGAGTTGTAAACAGTAACGTTTTAGTACATCTGTGTTTTACAGAATAAAGTTTGATATGAATGTATCATTTGTGGTATTTATACAACAGCAGAATGTAGATTGTTTTAAATTATCTATATCTCACTTACAGATTCTGAAAATGAAAAGTATAAGTGACATGTTTAAATCAATTAAAGACGTCATGCTTAAGCATCGATGATGTCCACATGTTCCCAAATATAATATATAATGAAATACGTGTGATAATGACGTTGAACCCGAAATCAATTCATCTCACGTAACACTTATCAATATAACCCGAGAGCAATCACATTTCACGAAGTATATCAAAATTATATTTTAGTACAGAAGCTGAAGGAGGCAAATAAATCCACTCGAATGCACAATGAAATTACCTTTTCCCATCTTAATCAACTCCTTAAAGGTTTAACGAGCCATTGAGTTTCCTTTGTGATATCTCGTCTGGTTTTAACACGTGCCGAAATATCGCTGATTTCAGTTCAACTAATTTCACTCGACTTGCATATTTAGTCCCAATTGCCAAATATATGATAATCACTTGTTTTCGATGATTGCAGAAACCGGCACTTGCCTCCCAGTTTCTTGCACAGTAGTTATACGCCGTATTAAACATTACCAACCTAAATTTGTCTGTTGTAGATAAGTTTCCAAAAATAGGTTTGACGAATTGACGTCGCCAGCCGCGGTGCATTAATTGTCATGTTTTCGATCAGTAATCACTCAGTCTACTTTCAACTATATATCATCATTTTAATGAGTCGCTTATCATAAAAACGTTAATTTTCAGCAACAAAAAGTACTTTTCGATAAAATAGCCCCCTTTATAACGATTTGGCATGTGTGACTCCAACAACGTACTCAATGGCTCTTTAAGCTACATAGATATACACCTATCTAAAATCGACATGATATATGACATGATCTGTCACTTTTAATTAGAATACATTGTTTGTTCAACCCGTAATCTTACTTCAAAACATAATGTCACAAAATGATTGTGGTACTTACATAGAGACAAAAAATGACAATTCGCCTTACAGCGTCAATCAATTTCGTTTACCTATTAAAACACGACCCTCTCAAGGAAGTTCTAAAGAATCAGTTATGGAGCTACAGCATGCGTTCTCTCCCATCTGCATAGTGTGTAAATTACAAGATTGTATTACTTTTATACTTGAAATAAACATTATCTTAAATTGTATACATAAATATTTTGTACATACATACACTTGTGGTTTTTTTTACATGTTACGTTACGTTACTAGATAAATACCATTCACTTGATAAAAGATCAAATAATGTGTTTCTAAGTATACTATAACGTTTCACAAATATGTTTTACTGACAAAGTCCGATATACTAGACGTAGAACTGAGAAAACATAAGACAAAATTTATTACGTTAAACACAATTCCTCGCCTTACATGTGCTAATCATGGATTTAAATGGACATAAATATGAGATCAGACTTATCTACTTTTGCTATTTAACGTGTCTGGTAACGAGTCATAGATCCCCAATTTCAGACAATTGAAGTAATTAGTAATAAAAACTACTGCATGTTAACAGTGAATCGAAGCGTAACTTGTTAGCAGGCACGTTAATCACCATAGGTAGATACAAGTGAAACTCATCCTCGACGCAGTGTCCCTTTAATCATTTATGAATTTCTTTATATAACGATTAAAATATTTATTAAATTAAAAAAGAACTCGTATGTGCACACATAACAGAAAACATCAACAGATATTACGGAAACTGGCGAATAATGCACCCAAATCTACAACTAGCATTGACTACAGGTGTATCTCAAAGGTTTGTTCATTTACTATTGCATCGAAGTACAAACAAACCGTTATACGTGATAGCAAGGCTAATATTAGCCTGATTCGTCTTTGTTCGTTCCGAGACATGTTTCAAAACAGTAAAAACTTTTTATCTACTTTTAAAGATATTTTACTTTATATGACAGATAGAAGAGACCAAATTTTAGAGAATTTTGTTTGTATGTTCCTCGCTAAACTTCATCGTAAGAACAGGAAGATTTTCTGGAAAACAACTCTATACTGTGCTTTTAAAGATTTCTGACAGCATGTGATAGAAAGAAGGGGTCAAAGATTTGAAAAAAAATGTTTTGTATTTTTCTCACTTAACCTCATAGTAAGAACATACATATTTATAACAACTGCTTGATGTGAACTTACACGACGTTTAGGACTATATACTTACTATTTCATTACATCGTGTATGTTCACATTAAAGAAGTTGTTATCCAGAAAATGTCCCTGTTCTTATGTCTGCCACTTGTAAATGCTTAAACTTCATAGAACTATCGTACTAACCCAATCACCCCTCTCCCTTCTTGAAACTCTGAATCTACCTTTGTTTTATCAACGCAATTCATATCATATCATATCATATATATACGGTTCACGTTTGACCATTTTGAAAGAGGTGATCAAACTTTTAGGATGCAATTGTATTTAAAGCAACGTATCGACACAGCCGCTGTAGTTAGGCAATGTTATCGATCGATCCGTTCATTCACATATTGAGAATTGCTATTTGCAACAGGCTGCTGAAGTGAAGGCCTCAATGAGACTGTACCAGGAAGCGTATATAAAAATATAAATCTATGACCTTAAAAATCCATCGCACAATGATTCTGATATTATACTTGAAATAATCAATTAACAAAATGCCATAATTAAAAAACAAAGATATGTTTGGTTAATATTGTTACTTACAAAAATCGCTTTTGATTAATCTAAATATGCATCCTGAAAGAAAATAATTAGAAATATGCAATAACGAAAACAATAATTTTCTTTGATCGGTGTTGAAGTGATGATTTAACAAAACATAGAAAAGACGAGAAACTTACTTCATATATAGGAATCCGTGTTACACAAATGGAGAAGCAGTGGTAAACTATTTAATTATAACTTTTCACGAGTATTTGACATATGTGTTCCCGTTCATGAATATTAACTAGATCACGTGACTCTGTAACGGTTTCATTCATTGATGGATATGCGTCAGAGAAATAATGATTTGAGGGTCAAAGGTGACGTCAATGTACGTAAAAGTGGCTATACAATGTAACTAGCATATCGACATGAATATATCTTATCTTTGTCCGAAATAGTACTATAATGGAGAATTTATTAATATTACACATATATAATATATATCGGAGACAATCTAAAATGTGTGTTTTGCAATTTCTAAAATAACCAGCTTCCTGTAGGTTTCTCTGCTTACATTTGTCATTATCACGTGTGTGTGTCCACGTTCAAGCGTCGTTCTGCTGATAGCACGATAAGTGGATGTGTTTGTGCTATAATATGCTGGGCTGCCATACATTAATAACCTTTAACTCACCTTTTCTGTAAACACATATTTCATTAAAACAATGTCCCAAAGATATATATTAAACTTGATATACATTTTCTGACTTGATATATTGGATATGATATGATTTGAAATATTTTATATATCATTAATCAAACTTTAAAAAAATATTTCATTTTTAAATTAAATATTTGTCTACGGGCGTGAGGGATGATAAAGATGAATATCCTGCCAGCCTTTAACTCAAAATAAATATATTATATTAATAAATTAGATATATTTTGTGACATATACCATCGTTGATGTAATGATTTAAATTCATTTCACATCTAGATTTACATTACGCGTTAAGATACATTTAATGAAATGCATACATCAAATTATTGTTACAATGATGTTAAGATAACTATTAAGAGGAAAAGACTTATCTGATAATAGAGCCCATGGCTATATATTTCTTTTAAAGCTTCAGTCAATTGCACAATCATAGTTTTGTTAAGAAATGTGAAATTATTTTAAACGGCTTGACCTGAAAAGCAACGCCAACTTTCTAATCTAATTTAATCTTTCATCTTCTATAGCGCTTAAATTTCCAAGTTAACTGTTCACTGACGCTGCTATCTTTACGCCAGATGCGTATTACGTATTCCGTATGCATCGATGTAGTCCATACAGTGACTCAACGTACTCATCTTGGCATCGCCGAAGGAATGACGTCAGAACAGATTCTTTCTATTCTTTGCAGAAAGTCTGTTCTTTATCCAAGTGGTTTTACTGAATTATACAAAAAAACATGAATAGATCAATCATGCATTATACATGCTGGCTGTGGGTGATGTTGTGTACAGTCGTTACAATAGATCACACAAGGGATAAAAGTTCATACGTTTGTCTTAGAATAACATGTTTCCTGATGATAGTTGCGCAAGGGTGTCTTTCTCTTATGTTAATTGCTCTACATTCTGTCCAGATGTCCTACTGTCCATATGTACTACTGTCTGTACGTACTACTCAAGACGTTGTCTTAGTACGAACACCACCTGTGAGATGGGCCATTGTTGTTATATGTCTTGATGTCACTGTTTCAATCACGTTTATCTCAAGGTCTGATGTTTCGATTAATGCATTATGTTAACGATGCGTGTCAAATTAAACTAATGTGAATGAAAACTTATCCCGGCTCAAAATTCAGACCTTAAAATGAACAAATAATGTCAAGGTCACCACATTCTATTGGACCGTGTTTCTCTAGAAGAACATTTGTGGAGATATGATTAGAATCCATTGCGTGTTTCATGAGATATCTTGCTGTCAAGCTTACTTTATATTCAAGTACACAAGCCGAAAACGTCAAAGTCCAGCTGCCACCTTGAAAATAATGTCAAGGTCACCAAAATCTAATTAACTGTGTGTTTTTCAGGAGGAGATTTGTGGAAAATCCATTGAACGGCTCTTGAGATTTCCCGCTGTCAAATGTAAAATGGAAAAGTATAGTTGTCACCTTGAAATGAAGGTCAAGGTCACAACCCAATGTTAAACCATTGCCGTGTTCAAGAGAGGTTTCAAAGTAATCGCTCAATTTGCGATTACTTTTAAACCTATCTTGAACGCGATTGCTCAATGAAGCGCTACGTAGCAAGGCGAACAAAAATTTGCACCGTGTCGTTCAAGAGAGAATGAGCGCTACTTGAGCGCTACATTGAGCAATCAATGAGCGATTATAAGCGCTCGCTGTTATGGAACGGGGTCCACTACTCTCACTTTGGAGAACCTACGTGCACAATATGAATCCAGTGAATAGTATTTGAGTTATTCCATTTCGTACTAACGTCTGGGCGGACGGACGCAGTCGAATACCACATCCCGCTAAATGCTTGGCGGGGGATAATGATATTTTACCAAGGGCATTTATAAACTTACTCTTTCCTGCAATATTTCAGTTACATTGCAATCACAGTACAGATTACTCATTATATGAGTTAAAGGAAACGACGTTTGACGGGACAAAATCGTTTTCAATCACGAATGCCTTTATCCTAATTATACATTGTCTTGTTACATGTCTCATAGATTTCAGACTTTAAATCGGTCAGGGACAGTCACGTGGTCAGCAGACATGACATGAGCATTCCTCGTAATCACTATTACGTCACTATGGCCACTCTTAGGCCAATACTGTGTTTTTGTCATTTTACGCGTCACTAATGTGCATCCGCCAATCAACAGACATAACAATGACTTGAAGGCATGTAAGCTCTGAGTCCAGAATGTCACCGGGAAGGATTATGTAAGAAACTCCCGCCATTTGACGTCATTAAGAAGCATCTACGCAGAGACCGGCTGTTCGCTGCAGTATTGTTGACTTCACCTTCATTGTCTCTTTACACAATCACTTCAGTTTGAAACGTTCTTCGGGAATAACAAACTAGGAGCAAATTTGAACTAATTGCAGAACGCAATATGTCGATATTTCTAGGTCTTCTTTGAAGGCAGTGCTTGATTCATGGCGTATGTCTCTTTGGGTAATTATTACAAACAGGAAGGGAATTAAATTTTTATAAAATTAAAAAAATTTATTTTTTAAATTTTATATAATTTAATGATTTTATCCAGCCAAGCTGATACTAATGCTAGTTTGAAAGCTTTGAAACATCATATCTTTGTAAATACCCACTCGATTTGTGTCTTTTATGTCTTGTGGGAAAGTGTATCAATAATATATCTCCTTGCGCGTAGGGTTATAGGGTTGTTTTTTCAGGATTTTACTGGTTTTGAATAAAGCCTTTGATGTCACAGACATGTCCAATGTAAATTTGAAACCGATTGCTAACAAAGCAAGACTTCTATTCCGGAAAATATACGATTGACTGAGGAAATTTTATTAGACGTTTGGTAATAAATGCAAATGTGTCACATTGCGTTCGTTTTACTACGTGTATTTCAACATACTTCTGACTCTAGGAACTTCGAGGTTTACTTAACTTATAAAAAATACCATATACTAAAATATTGCACATTTAGAATGTGTTTCTTAGATTAGGGTTCTGAAAATGAACACATCTCAGAGGCTCAATTTTATTAAAAAAATTCAAATTTAAAAATTTCGTAAAGTAATACTTTCAGATGCTAATGTCAGACTAGCATATGCAATGTAGGAATCCACCATCCATATTATGATATAACGAAATAGAACGTATTTCATCATTAATTAAATAAATAAACAAAAGTTATACACATGAAGACTTAAAAAAGGAACTCGTTCTGAGACAAACTTGTCAAGAAGCCATGGAATGAAGGCCATACCATGTATAGAGAACAGCACTCGTAAGATCGTGAAGCCTTGCATGATCAGTTTTGCATGATAATTTATCTTCTTACTCGACTTCCATATTCACCCCCAATGCTTAATATATATAAATACATGAAAAAGTTGAGGAAGGTCTCACGTGAAGTAAATGTATATAAAAATAAAATACTTCAGACGACACTTGCGGTAGATATCATTTTAATTATATATATATATATATATATATATATATATATATATATATATATATATATATATATATATATATATATATGATGAGGTCCTAAAGACCGAAACAGCTGGCTGTCCATGGTTATATATATATATAACAACCAAGGATCACATCTGTCATTCTATCTACTTTAGTTCCAAAATTACGTTTGACTTAATGGCTGCTGTCCATTGTCGGGTTTTCGATCATGACCCCGACTTTGAATGGTTGTTTTTTCATTATACTGAATTAATTGACCCTGAACTGGTTATTTTCGGTTCATGATTCTCAATTAAATAACACAAATTATAAAATTGGAGATGTATGTGACCTCACCAACATGATCCATTTAATAGAGTCTATCATTTTTGTGACGTCACTATTGACCCTTCTCATTCCAAATACTATCTCTTTACATGTATACTATACTATATCTAGAGTTGTTATTATTGTTGTATGCGGATGTTTTATGTATTTTTGATGATATGGTGGTAGGTTTACAAAGAAAAATTTATATTTTGTGCAAGTTCTGTAAATCATGAGGGTTACAGGTTAACATGGATAAGACAGAGATTTTAGTATTCCGAAATGTTGGTTATCTGTTGTATGGGGCGGAGATATGGGGAAAGAAATGTTGTCGATAAATTTCCTAATATATTTTGTAAATTTGTTTTAGGTGTTGGTAAACACGTGTCAAGTAATGCAGCTTTAGCTGAATATGGAAGATTAAGTATTAAAGTTGATTATTATTATAAATGCATCACATTTTGGTGCAAATTGTTAAAAATGCCTAATGATCGTTATCCTAAGCAAAGTTATATAATTATATTATAGATTAGATGGTGTTGGTAGAATTACGTGGGCTACACAAATACGAAATATTATAATGAGTATGGGTATAGTTATGTTTTGCTTGCCCAAAACATTGGTAATGTATCTTTGTTTTTATCATCTTTTAAGCAGAGATTGATTGATTGTTCAAAACAAAATATTAACAGTAATATATTAAACTCATCGAGACTTTACAATTTAAGAGTATCATATCAAACTTCCATGTAGATAATCACATTCTGAAAATTAAGTTTAAAGATTTGAGGTAATATGTATGTGTATTGAAGTTCAGTGCATTACCATTAAAGGGGCAGAAGCACGTTTTTTGGCTGAGATAAGTCGATGAAATATATTTTAAAAATAGTGTTACCAATAGTAAAACACCCTTCTCTCTTCGGAAAATAAAGCTAAAAATAAGTATAAATGGTTCCGTAAAGCCACGGGAATCGTTTTTGTCATTAAGAATAATAAAATTTGTTCACAATAAAATGGCCCCCATGCAATGTTTGCTTTATACGCAACACCGTTATTGCCACTAGGAATAATTGGTTTGTGTAATAAGATGTTTTACCCTCTAAAGTAAATATCATTGACAAATATAATTCGCAAAAAAACGTGCTACTGCCCCTTTAAGATGTAATATGTAGAAGGAAGCTAGTAGCACTGATTTTATTTGTAGAATGTGTTGTAGAAATAGTTATGAAAATGAAGTCCACTTTCTTTTTTAATGTGATAAGTATGAAACAATTAGAAAGCAATATTGACATTCATGGAATGAATTGTCAAACAGTTGCAAACTGATTAAGCTACTAATATCTGATGATGTGTTAGTTTTAAAGAATTGTGCTAAATTTATCAAATCTGCTCTTAAATGTCGTTCATCTGTAAACTAAGTCATGTCTGTACATATTGCCATTGATAAATTATAGTGTTTTATCAACCTACCAGCCATATAACGTGATACTTAAAACGACCTTTCTAAACCGTATCACCCGGTACGAGGGACTTACAACCTTGTAATTCCCCCAGGAGGGTTTACACAGACAGTTGTAAACCCTGTTAGAAGGAATTACAATGATTTTAAACCCTGATATATCTGTTAAGATGACGGCTGAAGAAACTAACTTAGACTAATTTTGAAAAATTTCATAAGTTTACGACAGAATATGTACAGCAAATGTCTTGCAGAAAGTGCGTCTCGAACCCGTATCCACCATCACCTTTAGTTACTGAGTCAGCGCCTCAGACTACTGCGCTAAGGGGGGAGGCGAGATATGACGGTACAAAAGAAACGCGGCTGTTAACAGGCTGACATCACCGAGGGATCCTCAATATAACGCCAGGGATCCTCAAGATCGTCAATATAACGCGATAACAAGTAAAAAGCCTGTTTTACACTTAAAAACGGTTGATAATATAGATAACCCATTCTACCTCGGATATGGTAAGGTTGTAGACCCTGATAGTTTCCTTCCTATCAGGGTCCACAACCTTACCATATCCTCGGTATCATGGGTTATCCTTATAATTGTATATGGGCCGAAGGCCTACAACACTGAAGTAAACTTCTGTTCTGTTCCAAATACTACGCTTTATTCCTTTTTAGCTCATCAGGCCTGAAAGGCATGGGATGGCGTCCGTCCATCCGTCCGTCCGTCCGTCCGTAAACTTTTCCGCTTTTTCGACTTCTTCTCCAGAACCACTGGGTCTAGGTAGCTGAAATTTTGTATACAGACTCCTTGGGCAATGGGGATTCTAAATTGTAGATTTAGTGATCCAGTGACCCCAAATAAGGGCCTCACAGGCCATAACCTAAAAACCTATTTTCATCTTCTTCTCCAGAACGACAAGACATAGAAGACTGAAATGTTGTATACAGACTCTTTAGCCAATGGAGATTCTAAATTGTAGATTTGGTGAACCTGTGACCCAAAATAAGGGCCTCACAGGCCATGACCTAAAATTCTATTTTCTTCTTCTTCTCCAGAACGAAAAGACCTAGGAGGCTGTCATGTTGTGTAAAGAGTCTTTAACCAATGGAGATTCTAAATTGTAGATTTTGTGACCCTGTAGTCCCAAATAAGGGCCTCACAGGCCATTACCTAAAATCCTATTTTCATCAGTTTCTCCGGAACAAAAAGACCTAGATCTTTAGCCAATGGGGATTCTAACTTGTAAATTTGGTGATCCTGTAAAACAACCTTTGAAATTGAATTTTGAACTGATATTTTATGTGCACTTCAATCAAATTTTCCCTAATAAAATACCTGAGAGAGAGTCATCTCATCTTTTAGATATGTGAGTCTTAACTTGGGTTTGAGAAATGCAGAATTGAGAAAAAAAAGTAACTTTGCAGTTAATTTTATTCAGTAGGAATGTGAAATATATGTCGACTTAAGATTACAATCTACATTGTGGACATGTTTCTCAAATTGATGTAATCAATGTGAAATGAGAACTATTGAATAGCCTATGAACTGAATATTGTGACAAGCCACAAAGGAATAAATTGAAGAGGAGTTAAGAATTCTTTTATTTAAGACTATTTTCATTTTCTTCTCCAGAACAAAAATACCTTGAAGGCTGTCATGTTGTGTAAAGAGTCTTTAGCCAATGGAGATTCTAAATTGTAGATTTGGTGACCCTGTGGTCCCAAATAAGGGCCTCACAGGCCAATACCTAAAATCCTGTTTTCATCAGTTTCTCTGAAACAAAAAGACCTAGAAGGCTGTAATATTGTGTGCAAACTCTTTAGCCAATGGGGATTCTAACTTGTAAATTTGGTGATCCTGTGACCCCAAATATGGGCCGCAGCCTAAAAAAACCCTTTGAAATTGAATTTTGAACTGATATTTTATGGCACTTCAATCAAATTTTCCCTAATAAACAAAACAAAAAAATCTATTTTCATCTTCTTCTCCAGAACAAACTAGAAGTAATATTGCGTTAAGAATGTTTAGATGTTTGGATGAAAAGGCTAAGAACCGATAAAATTGTGCAAAGATTATTTAGCCAAGGTGATTCTAAATTGTACTATGTACCATGAGATTCATCACATTGTCTGTTCTCTCTAAGCCTTATACAGTTAGATCAGTGATGCCAGTGTTTTGTGCAAGGCAGAGGCTATTACATAATGTGGCTGTAAAAGCACAGCTGGCTTGTAACCAGAGCCAAGGGGTCAGCATATTGCATAATCTCCTGTGTGTTGACCTTGCTGAGTGCTCTCTCTCTCTCACTTTCAAGACGAAGATTTGTCAGGGCTAGGGATTATGCATTATATTGAGACAATATGTTTCTGTCTTCATCATCAAACAATATAAACCCTGATGAGCTACAGAGCCCATGGCTCTATTTTTCTGAATAACAATTCAGTGACATTGCAAACTTCTTTTGTCCTATGGAGATATTATGTCTTTAAATGGAACCAAGATAAAAATACCCTTTGTCAACAACTTTCCGGGATGAAATAATTGTATAATGAAGCTTGTCACCTCAAGTATTGTCATCTTTATCGAAATACGTTAGCGTTGTAATGTAACAATTAGTTGTCAATATGCTGGTCTAATGTAGACATTGTCATGCTATACAGATGAGAATGTTATTCTGAGACGTCGTTATACTAATGGGATGAATGATATACATGTATAATGATTACACGCGTGGGGGCTTCACTGACATAGATTGATTCCGTGTACCGCTGTTACCATTGAATATGATGACAGTGACTTTGTGTGGAGTTTTGAGTTTCATGATATATATTTTCCTTCATTCTCCCTGAAGATGAAATGAAACCGGTTGGAGAATATATATACGACATTTAAGAGCACATTTGATAAATTTATCACATTCTGTCAAATTGTAAGAATATATATAATTTCATGTTCATTTGGCTCCTTATTTTTGGTTTATTTTTATTTTATTTTGGTACAGAAATGAGTATACACAGGTGCTATGGTTTGACTAACTGTTATTGCCAGCAAAATTGTGTATGTAAACATGTGAGGATTTAGAAAATAATCGAAGTTTTATTCACTTTCGACATTAATAATAATAAAATGTCCATTTGTAGAGCGCACTTATCCACGTTGATCAAGGCGCTAAAGGAGTATTATTACCCTGGTCTAACCCAAGCTGACATATTTGTCACTAGAAGGTCACCTTCATCACAGCCGTTACCAGGTACCCATTTGCTGCTGGGTGAACAGAGGAACATTTTGAATAAAGTCACTTATCCAGGAAGACACCATAAGCCTCTAAACTTTAATTATTTCTTCTTGAATCCTGAAGATCAAGTGATAGTATTTTAGTTTGTTGAAAAATCGTGCATCTCAATATGGATACACTGGAATCAGACTCAGGGGAATTTTAAGCCCAGGTGTTAAAGCTCTCAATAAAACTGACAGTGTATATAACTGCTGATCAAACATAAGATGAAAATGGAGAGTAACTGAATTTACCGTAACGCATCTATAACGGTCAGTTTACGACATGCCGTATTATTTCATTGTCTACTATATGTAAAACATTTATTACACTCTGCAATTATAGATTGAAAATGTCTAAAAATCAGGTATATGCCGTCAAGGTTTCATTGGAATTCACAAATACCTTATGACTAGGCGTCAGGTTCGTCTAAAACTTGATTAAATACATTCAATGATCCATAGTTATAGTTTCAAAAAAGATTTCATCTAACAACTGAGCCCATGATATTACTTTTTCTGAACTATCTAAGATATATGTGGTTGTGGAGGTTTTTCTTAAAAAAGTCCTGAAATATATTTAATTTCAAATTGTACGGTAACTTTTTAAAATATAAAATGTTCATCCATACCAGTTTTTGATGAAATGATATCAGAATTGATCTATACGACGTTATGGAAAACGCAAGTTTTATTTAAGTATGCGAAGTCGGTAAGAACTACGACGAAATGTCAATGTTTCATTTTAGTCATTTTCCTTATCACACACATATATATAGACAATTAAACAACCATGCCATCTGTACACCTTTCCCCGATTTATTCGATCTCCAAGAAGCTGAGAAGTTGACAAGAGGACGAAAAAGGTGAGCACACGTGAACTATTGCATTTCCTACTTTGTGCACCGTGCTCGATTTTCCAACGTTTCTTTTCTTGGATTGTCAACCTGTGTTCTACGTCACAATTCGTTCAGTCAACCTGTGTCCTACGTCACAATTCGTTTGATCAACTTGTGTCCTACGTCACAATTCGTTTGATCAACTTGTGTCCTACGTCACAATTCGTTTGATCAATGTGTGTCCTACGTCACAATTCGTTTGATCAAATTGTGTCCTACGTCACAATTCGTTTGATCAACCTGTGTCCTACGTCACAATTCGTTATGTACGAAAGAAAGGGAACTCTAAAGTTATGACAATACTTATTGCCTATCGCCATGGTAGATGTCTTTGAACCAACATTACAATGTCACGAACGTGACATGATATGAACATTATTACTTAAATGTCATGTGGTAAATGAATGACCTTTGCGTTTGTACTGAAAACACTTCCGCGTGTCAAAGAAAAATGGGGCAAGAATAATGTTATACGGTTTGCTTGGCTTGTAAAAAGCTGAGGTCTTGCTTCTCTGGAGCAATATTATACTGCGAAATATGATACATGTATACATGGCAAAATAACCATAGACGTATGCCAGTTATTTATCGTTCTGTTAAAAACAATTCAACTGAAAAAAAGTTTCTATAAACCCTTCTGGACTTATCTAATAATTTAATTTCCAAAGTGTTTGACTTTAGTCCAAGTATCTCTGCGACTTCTTTTTTGTGAGCTCTTGGTAAGAACGAAAGAGTCTTGTATTTGTGACTCCAATTTCATTTCGACAAATAATACACCAGTAGGCTTATCTTGTCTTCTTAAACATTCAAACAGCAAGGAGAGATTGTAAGGGCGCTTCTGTTACCCCCGTTCTGTGACTACCATTGTATTGTTTCCCGGGGATTAAAGTGTCATCCCTATTGAATTGAATAATTTTTTATTTCGTTACCGATTGCGTATGATTATTTTAAATATATAAATGACATTGTAAAATTCCCCTGACAAATTTACTTTTCAACAATGCTAAATTAATACCGAGTCCGAATGCGTTAGCTGGGATTTTAACGCTGAAATGTACGAGTGCTACAATGAACATATAATGTAACACGGCCATTATTGAACTATCTTTTTGCATAATTATTTCTACGTATCTGATCGAAATAAAACTGTATTACCGTGTACACATTCACCCTGCTCCATCCAGTAAGACCTCAAATTCCCTGATTGTGTAAGGCGCTTTGACTCGTAACGATAAAATTAACCAGACAATGAAATGACAGTCGATCAATCAAATCAGTCCCAGGATGAGAAGACCTATGAGCGATATATATATATATATATATATATATATATATATATATATATATATATATATATATACGCACCTACAGGTGATTTAGAGATTGCCGCGTAACTAGCCGCTGAGGGTTACGAGTCAAACGCGTTTAACACAATCAGGGAATTCGGATTTGTCTAACGGATAAATCTACCATAATTGTACAATATGGTTACATTTTGGTTTCGTGATCTTGATCAGGCAGCCAGCAACCACCACATTTACAAGGAGTCTTACGAAGTGATATTTTACCCTTGGTTATCGTATACAAAATATTAACCCCATATGTTAAAGGGGCAGTAGCACGTTTTTTTCGCTGAAAAATGTCGATGAAATGTATTTGGAAAATAGTGTCACCAATAGTAAAACACCCTTCTCTCTTTCAGAAAAACAAGTTTAAAATGAGTGTACATGTTCCGGAGAGCCATGAGAATCGTTTTTGTCATTAAAAATAATAAAATGTGTTCACAATAAAAATTTTGCTTTATACGCAACATCGTCATTACCACTATGGATAATTGGTTTGTGTGATAAGATGGTTTACCCTCTTAAGTAAATATAAATGGCATAAACTATCATTTTAAATTGGAAATTTGAAAAAATAAAATTTGAAAAAAGTGCTACTGCCCCTTTAAGATGCATATCCCAAATGAGTTTACAACCGAGTTGGTTTACGAAAGGAAACGTTTTCATGGTTGAGATGGCTGGATTTGAACTTTAAACCCTTCTCTCTTTACACCGGGCGCTCTACCTCCAGACTTCTGAGGAATTAGCTGAAGTCCAGGGCCCATATTTTCGAAGCTGTCTTAGTGCTAAGACAGTCGTAAGTCAATGTTAATGTATGGCACTTACGACTATCTTAGCGCTAAGACAGCTTCGAAAATATGGGTCCAGGATATTACTATATTTACAGTCATATGTTTTTTGCCTCAATATAACGCTAGGGAGAAAGATATACTCGCTATAATGCAGAATTGAGGAATTAAAATTTAGAAAATGTAAAATTTGAAATTTGACGGTTTATTAATTGGAGAAAACACTACTCCCTGGTCTTCTGCTTAAAGAAAAACCTCAAAATCAGGAAGATTCATACCTCGGAGCCATGCTTTCTCCTTCTCAATTGTAATCAAGCTTAAGTTTAACAACATGCAAATATGCACACTTCTCATTTTGCTAAGGCAGTGCTAAGTAATTTATCTGATCTACGTATCTGGTTACATTAACGGGTACACTTCCAGGTCATATTTTATAGGTAATTTTCACTGGAATAAGTACAGACTTAAATGGCTTATAAAGTCATGAAAATGTCGCATTTTTGCACTGTATTGTTCCTTTTGCTTGCCAATAGATCGATACCTCAACAGTAGATATGATTACACAGTTGCAATATTTAATGCGATTTAACACAATGAGGATTCCTCTTGAAGGCAACGTATACATAACACGGGTTTTAACTTCTTTATGTATATTTCAAATGGAAAATTATTTCAGATTTCGAGGATATTGATATATATATATATATATATGTATATATATATATATATATGTCCAGTGATTCCTTGCAGGATAAACTGTTGGAAATCTGGAATAATGACATTATAAGGGAAGAAAATAAAAGTGTTAAATTGTGGATGAAAAAAGAAGATTGGTTGATAAATCTGCCTTTGGCAAGACAATCAAATGTACAGAAGAAGAAAGAAAATATTGCATACAAAGGACGTAAGCAGGTCGGAAACCACAGATTTCGCAAGGAGAGAGGAAATCGTAACAGAAGACCACTTGAAGTTCCAAACAGAGACAAATATATGGATCAAACTGATTATCATCACTACGAATCAGATGGGTCCTTCTCAATAGAGGTGATGAATCAGTCCCCAGTGTTATCATCAACTGAGGACTTAGACCAAACCAACACAAGTGCAACCGACCAAACCACTGTGTCACCAACAGAAACAACAAACATTGACTTTAATAACACCTCTTTAGATTCCTCTCCAAACACCATGAAAAAAGGTCTTTGGAGTAAATTTGATTTTATAAGAAGAACTTTTTCAAGAAGCACAAAATCGTATACTCCTCGAAACTACATGTATGCGAGAAATGTCAATTATGCAATTGAAACAAATGATCAATTCATTGACTGTGGGCCAGGATGTGAGACCTGCAATGACTCAAATTTTAATCCCTCGTAAATAGTTTATTGTGTGCTAATCAAGCTAACCACTTGTCACTTACCAATCAATCAACGTCTATTGTACATTGTTTAAGCTACCTATATATTCGCCATGTTGAAAATGCTCCACACTGTTGAAAAGACTTGTAAACAAGTCGAAATGCGACGCATCCAGTCATCATTAAAATGATATCTACAGCAAGTGTCGTCTGAAGTATTTTATTTTTATATATATATATATATATATATATATATATATATATATATATATATACACAACATAAGTCACCTATAGACTAGTGAGATCCACATGAGAACTCATTTCGTGCACAAGTGTATACGACTTCAAAACTACGATTTAATTCAAATGAGTATGCACAACAAAACAACACACTTCCCACGAATAATGTTTGAAGACAATATTGTCCGCCATCAGTCGACTTAGAGTGTGTTTGCAGGTGAAATATAATGTCGACCATGTAGATTATGGCTATAGACAATACTAATTGGAACATGCCGTTCTTTCTCCAGGTTGGCTCCAGTCAATTGGGAACACTTAGCTAATTGCCTGTTTAATTGATGTCGACAACTGCTGAACCGAGAAGACCATTCATTGAAACCAGATCCAAAGTTAGCTCCTGTAATTGAGTTCTGACAATGGATACAATGTCTTCTGTTTTGGTATCAGCTAAAATAAGGAGACATCGTTGCAGTGGGTTTGAGATAATTGCCTGGCTCAGTTCGGTGTTAGCGACTATTGTTGTACCTCATTTAAACTCCCGTCCTGGTAAGATAGCAATTGTGGCGTGGGTGTTTGTACATAAAAATAGAAGTTGATGATCAATGCAATTTATTTTCAAGGGGAATAGTTTCAATCATAATTGCTTATTTCATAAATCTTTTACAAAGCACACCTACACTTTAGTATTAGCCCCGAGAACAAGTCGATAAGGTTTTTTTTTTATCAGATCGGTCAGTAGAAATAAAAACTAAAACTTATCTTTGATAAATTTTTTAAGATGGTGATGGAAAAGTGCTTAGTTGAGTATTATGGAAACCTTGACAATAACTTCTAAAACAAAATCCATTTTATAATTTGTGTTGTTGCGGAAACATATCACTCGGTTGTTTAAAAACACCTACACGTTGAGAATTGTCACATATTTTCATCATATATCCTTCTCTTTAAAGAAACCTGAAGCACGTTTTTGCTTTATTATATGTTCAAATTTGCCATTTATAACAAAGGTTTATACTAAAAGGGAAAACAGCTCATTGCACGAACCTATTTCCCATATATTCTGAAGTAGAAAATGGCGTCACGTATAAAAAAGAAACTGCTAGCGGCTATTATAATGTGAACACCTTTTAATAATTCGAGGATGGGAAATTGATCCGCGTTGTTTCACCGATCTATAACCATTCCTTGTAGAAATCGATTAACTGATTGATGACAATTGTTTGCAATAGGTAACATATTTGTTCATATCATGAGATATCTTTCTATTAGAAAACGTGCTACAGCCTCTTTAAAGTGAAAGCAGTAAATGACAGTCTGTTGACACATATACATGTACACGTCGCTATTTTAACAAATAAAAATAAGATTTTTAAAACGGATGACAACCATTTAATGTTGTATCAAATTAGATGATATGATTAATAAATTACAAGAACATAATAAGGAGTTTAAGTTACCTAAATCATGAAATTCTGAGCGAATATATTTTTCCTAATAAGAACACATATGAGGCTTCCGATTCCTTCAAAAACTATCCCTATGGGTACAAATTGTGTACAAAAATGCTAAATTACACACATGGCAGCGGACGAAGTGGGTCGCACGATATCCGAACATTACAATCCTTCGTACACTTAATTTGTCGCGCGAGAATCACGTGCTAAAACCACTTACGGCTCAAAATCCGTCATACAATAAGTCTTCATTCATTCACCTGTGAAGGGACCACAAACGTGTTAAAAAAATAACTTGAACTTCATGAATAAAACTTTCAATTTTTCAATTTATTTAACTCAGAATTACTGAGATGTAAATCAGTTATTACAACTCTTTGCCTCTTTGAATTGAAAAATATAAAGACACTTTATCCGTGAGGACACATCCAAGGTCTCCTGGACATAGTGTCCTAAGTATATTTCTCGATACAATTCATCCTCTGTTACCCATGGTTTTATATATGCTCCGTTACTCTCCACTATATCACCCCTTGGAAACCTTATCAGGGGAATCTGTTCTCAAATTACCCGCCCTCATGAATGGGAATGGCCCTATGGGGGTTTCAGATTTTAAAAATTATTAATGTTTGTTTCCATGGCAACAATTTGGACTTAATCTATTTGAAGAGGTAGGGTTTGTTTCTCTAAAAATCACCAATCACTAATCCTCACCAAATTTAGTATGCTACCTCCCCATACCATGTAAATGTGCCTTTTGGGATTTGAACTTTTAAATTTTAATTTTGTTCTGTTTCCATGGCAACAACATGGACAACATGAAACTGAAACTGAAATTTGAAGGTTGTAGTTGTAGATGTAGTCACTATGAGTCTAATATAGTTGACACTATGAAGAACAGGAACCGCATAAAAATAAAATTCGCGGGACGTTTAAGTTGTCTATTTATGCGGCAAATAGCAAATCAAGTTAATGTCTTGAGCAATTTCCCACTGACTGCGTTGCGTAATGCATTAATAGTACATAACAAATAGGAGTGTCCAGTGACTTTCGTTTCCTCCCAAAAATTATGATCGCACTATTTAGTTAATGTGTTGTTGATTCTTTGCCTGCATCCCACATGAACAAAACGTTATGGCTTCTAACTGTTTGATGAAGACAGAACAAACGAAATTAGGAGGTGAATGGAAATCGTGTCCGACTTTATGAAAGCAATACTCTCCCACACAATATCCAATTCGCTGTTAATAATATAATCGTGACAACTAATATTGACCGCCATTCGCTTGGGACATTGACATGAAAGAGGAACTTTATGCATCAACAGGAGGGTTGATAATATGATTGTTAATCACTTCATGCTTCGACTTCCTTTCATTCAGTGTTGTTGGTATAGGGTTGCAACATGTGATGTTTTCACAATGACTATGGTATTGATGGTGTAGGAAACAGTAGTGTACATTGCCGTGCAATCTAATGACATCGGCTAGAACAACGGAATTGTGATACTCTGCTAAACATAATATCCAATCCTTTATCAGTACATTAAGGTTAACTGAATAACTTACGAACACCTCATTTTTCGGCTCTGTTGTCCACGGTAGATCTTACCTCGTAACTGTAGATCCGAAGTCCAGCGTGCTTGTCATTACTCTATACCACCACCTCCCAGTAATATGAAAATCACTAATACTTATTTTGTCAGTGCATGTACAAATATATATGAAATGATCGATATTAAAACACGATTGATTTTGAGTCTATAATAATACTAAATACTAAAAGGAGAGTCATGGGCTCTGTAGCTCATCATGACTTGTATTGTTATCATATTTTTTCTCAGTTTGTTCTAGAACTTTTCTTACTGAAGAAGAAGATGAAATAGGTTTTTAGGGTTGTGACCCCTGTGACCCCATTTGGAGTAATGGGGTCACCAAATCTACAGTTTAGAATCCCCATTAGCCAAGGAGTCTGCACACAACTTTTCAGCTCTCTAGACCTTTTGGAACTGGAGAAGAAGATGAAAATAGGTTTTTGGGTTGTGACCCCTGTGACCCCATTTGAGGTCACGGGGTCATGAAATCTACAATTTAAAATCCCAATTAGCCAAGGAGTCTGCACACCACTTTTCAACTCTCTAGACCTTTTGGCACCGGATAGATATGAAAATAGGTTTCTAAGGTAGTGACTCCTGAGACCCCATTTGGGGTCACCGGGTCACGAAATCTACAATTAAGAATCCCCATTAGCCAAGGATTATGCACACAAAATATCAGCTCACTAGAGCAAGTGGTTCTGGAGAAGACGAAAATGCAAAACTTTGCAGACGGACGGACGGACGGACGGACGGACGGACGCCAGACACCGGACACAATGCCATGCCATATGCCCATCGGGCCTTTCAGGCCAGATGAGCTAAAACTTGGCAAACGGCACTTATCTGACAACATTATATAATATCCATGATTATGAATGTCTGATTGGTAAAACTTATATCATGGCAGGATATTTCTGATGTCAGAGAGTCCTCATTGCCTATATAACAACTTCTTTAAATATATTTTGTAAAATCGATAATGAAATCAAAATAAATAATGTTTGACAATCACAATCCAACGACTCCACTTCCAGACTCTCTCACGATTCCAGTTCCAGACCCTCCCGCGACTCCAGTTCCAGACCCTCTCACGATTCCAGTTCCAGACACTCCCACAACTCCAGTTTCAAACCCTCACACGACTCCAGTTCCAGACCCTCTCACGATTCCAGTTCCAGACCTACTGACGACTCCAGTTCCAGGCCTTCCAACGACTCCAGTTCCAGACTCTCTCACGACTCTAGTTCCAGACCCTCTCACGACTCCAGGTCAAGACCCTCTCACGATTCCAGTTCCAGGCCCTCCTCTATTCAATGTTTCTCTTAGTTTTCAAAAGCTATTCAATTGACCATTTTCCAGTTTTTACGTTTAGAGTTATCCGCCCATGACCGCGGGCAACGTCACGCTTGATGCTAATGGGAAATAGCGTTATTTCGCGACCGGGCGATGTGGAAATAGCAATTGATGAGCTTGAGAAGGTCGTAGTTTGAAAAAGCAAAATGACAAAGATTTACACTTCAACAATTAAGTGTATTTTTCAAGTCTTTTCTTCTATTTTATAAAAATAAAGCATTCTGACAGCCACCGTACGACTCTAAGCGACCATAAGGCGTAATTGCAATAATAATACTTTCAGTCAACTATCAAGTCAGTCAAATATATATATATATATATATATATATATATGTCATGGTGAATTTGCAGTACATCATAAATTTACAAAGGCAACAGTAATACAAGAAATTCATTGTACTTACTCACAGTATAACATTTCTAAAGACAACTTCAACAAATACCATTAATCTTCATCAGTATGTATCAATTACATTAGTAAACAAGTTATTGTTCAAATCTGCCTGTTAAATTTATAGGAGTGTACTGAAATTAAAAGTTCTTTATTTACAGTCGAAGAACAATTTGGATTTCCATATGTTTCGAATTCCTTGACAATTATATTTTGGAAACTTAATAAAGATGGCGAATTTCTGTGTTCATTTGGTAAAGAGTTCCATAATTTAACGGTATGCGGAAGGAATGATTTCGCATAATTAATAGTTTTACAGTTTATGGTTTGAAGTTTTGAGTAATCTGTATATGCTTGATTCTGGCGTGACACACAAATGAACATTTCTTCTTCTTCTTCATATTCAAAATTTCAAAATTAGCCTCAAAACCTTTTGGCTTAAACGCTTTGTTTTAATGATGTATAGATGCGATTATGTTCGTATTAACATTATCACTAGCTTGCGGATACTAAATAATGCTAGTCTCCTATACTGACATTGTTAGTTTCGTACTGCAATCCATCAACATGACACGGTCTCCAAAACGAATATTCAAAGTTCAAATATTACTTCATGATATATTTGTTTTTATCGTCCTACGAATTCACCTCCTACGAATTCACGGGTCCTACGAACTGGTCGGGCCTACGAAAACAACGCATCCCCATGTAAAGTAGTCATACATGCAGAGAATTTAATTTCGTTCATTCATAATTTTGAAAATTGTTGAATTTAACCTTTAGAAATGTTAACGTTCAAATAGTGTATACAAGTCGAAACGAACATTTTATGTTTGATATATTTGTGTGTGTTTCTTAATGTTGACATTTGTCCAAACATTACGGGAATATTGAAAAAGTATCTTTAGTTATTATCGTCTGCTACAACACCAGGAGTCCTTAAAATACCCCCATGGCGCATGTGTGTGTTTTCGTTTTGTTCTAAAACTCGAAAAACAACCATTACAGATGTGCGTTTTTTTTTGTTTTGGGGATTTTTCAAAAACATGTTTTGGTTTTCCATAAACACAAAGCCAGACCCTAAACGAGGGTGTGCTTTTATTCAGAAAAGAAGTTTTTAAAAAGTCTTAAACTCTCATGATTTTTTTTCATTAATCATACAAAGGTGTACGTAATGCTTTTGTGAGTGAGTTATTGTTTTACGACGGTTCGCCAGCATCGCAGCGATGATCAGCGGCGATTGATATTTTTTGGCAAAATTTGCATCCATCACAACAAAACAACTCAGATCCGGCACGAGGGTAGTGTTGAATAGGTGGCCATGTCCCATTGTCCTATGGCCTAGAAAATATTGAATAAAGCCATAACGAGAAAAAAAGTGAGCATGGCTCACATACCCCAGCCATCCGCTATCCGCCAATTGAACATTATAGATGTCAAGTGTACATTATATTTTTTAAAAAAACAGATTCAAGCATCAAAATATTGTCCAACATATTTTGGAAACTGGCTTTGTTATTACAAAATGTTATTCACCCAGTTGTAATATTTTTCAGGTAACATAATTGTTTACATTAGAGCAACACAGCGGTAATTTGTACCAATTTCAATTACAGATTCAAGGGCAATAACTCCGTAAAAATAATAATTCGGAACTGGACTTTGAACTCGACAAAGAATATCATCTGGACTACCTCCGTGTTAAATTTCATTCAGCTAGATGTAATAGTTGCCGAGAAAACTTGTCCGGATAAGAGCATCACATCTTTTTCGGTAATAAGTTCAATTTCGGATTCAAGGGCCATAACTCCGCAAAAAATAATATTTCAGAACTGGTTTTCGAACTCGATAAAGAGTATGTCCATGAGTACTCACAACCAAAATGTCATTCACCTAAATTTAATAGTTTCCGAGAAAACTTGTCCGGATTGGACACAATCAAACTAAGTCCAAAATGTGACCTTTCCATGGCAATGACAAACAATTTAAATCTCAGAAATCTGAAAATTGTCTGTGCGCGATGGGAAGAATATGGTTAACAACTGTATAAAGTTTGGTTGATGTACCTTTGACGGCTTTTGAGGAAATTAACCGGAAAGAATGACGGACGGAAGGACTTCGTAGTTGGGGTATAATTATTACACAGAGATGTATACAGCAACGATTTGGTTGATGTTGATGAAAATTGTACGGATATATAGCTATTGTAGTTGTGTGCGGTTGCCTACATAATACAAGTATCTAACTAAAAAATAAAGAACATTAGAATGTGTTGATTGCTTAAAACATTACATATACATATTTATGGTGAAAGTTCAATATAATCACCTTAGTGGAACACGTTGATTGAATTAACAGCACACGTGTTTTTCTCTCACACGTTATGACGTAATTAGCATTCAGGGAGAATCATTACATTTTATAAAATGCAGTTCTCATAACAAATCAACTGACAAATGCACAACATTAACTTTAATTCAAGTCTAAATATTTTATTTACAAACAAAATATTAAAGTGCGAGTCCTGTATTGTATTGTGTAATTGAACGAGGATTTATATTTTTAATATTTAATTTGATTACCAAATTCATCGCTTAATATGAATTTGTTGTAATCAAATGTATATATATAGCACCGTACATATATTTTGACCAAATCTCACATGTTTATTAAGGCGTTTCTGTTTATTTCACTTTTTTTATCAAGTTAATAATCATTGAATCATATCTTACAAAGCGTATATAATGTAACAGAAGTGGTTGGCGCTTTAGGTCTAGTAACGCATACAGCCTATAAAAGATTTAAGATTATCTATAAATGTAAGAAATTAATCTATTAATATATTCAAATACATTCTTTTAAGTTAATGGCCTATGTAAGTGCATGTCAAAACAATTTCAGGTAAGGGACATGTACATGTCTCCAGAAATTTAACTGATTCCTTTTGAGTTTGTCACATGTAGGCCTATATATCTTCTTCGGAGTGTCAGTTAAACATACCTTTACATAAACATAACTATTGTAACGCTTTCGTTTGAATTCCTCAGAGATGAAAGCTAGGCATGACAAGTTATTTTGAAAAAGGAGACAATATGGCCTTCTTAAATTGTCACTACCTCCCAGTCGCTCATGAACATCATGACTATGACATTTGATTTATATAGATTGATAAAGAAGTGCAAACAAACTGCAGATCAAAATGATAAATTTAATAAACTTATTTTCCCTCAAACAATAAGGACCTATTTTCATTTTTATTTTTTATTTCATAAATTAAATAAATTATTATGTTTTGTCTGTTGAAAAATATAACCAAATTAAATTGGACTGAATTTTAATGATTAAGCTATACCCGTGGTCGAGTCAGTCGGTTAATCTTTCTTGATCTAGGCTATTCACAAAACTTTTCAATAAATTAAATGCACTACCATAATTATTATGTCATGTATTATTTATAAAATGTTAATTTCTTCCTTGCCATAAAAAAAATACATTATTAAATGTAGGTCTATGATGCCGTTAGGCCTATAAGGTAAATACCACCATATATGTAGCCTTGTTCATTTGATAATTTCAAGGAAAATAACTGCTATCGTTGACTTTTTCAAGCGAGTTCTTTGTTGTTAATCCTTTGACACAAGTCAATGTTCGTGGCATGGTATGTTTAGGTCGAGGCGAGCGTGAAAATGTAACCAAATTAACGTTGAACTGAACGTCAGTTTGACGGCTTTCCCGCGGTCACGTGACTTTTCAAAGGGATGTCACTCTAAACCCGCTCGTTTCGCCATACTGGAAAAGGTCAATTTAAATGCAAACCGCGTATTTTTAATTAAATACTAAACAGTGTTATAAATTGATATCATGTTCTTGGGACCCCTTGAGATGCTGGCACAAAAAATAACAAAATTACAGCTTCGCCCCTGACCTTAATTAATGGACAAAGTTGCAATAAAGTTTTTACGGTAAGATACCCGAACTATTCAAGTATGAGAAATGTATCAGGGATGTATAGTGATAGTAGAAAACTCTTTTCTAGATTGATTGCTTTTGCTAGGAATGAAATATCGACTTTTCCCTCGATTTGTGTCGATGTATTGCTGAGACACCATTTTGGCCCACTCGAGTTTGACGAGCAAACGAACGTGTTTGAAGTGTCATAACTTTAGAAATAATGGACCGATTGTCTTGATGTTTGTTTTAATCGAACGAGTAATCACTGAGCTTTAATTCTACACTGTGTTTTAGGTGTACAAAGTGTGTTAACATTTTTAAATTTGGACTTTATTGGACAGGGGGTAAAATTGGCGTTGCATCCCTTTCTTTATTTATAAGTATAGGTATATCGTATCGTAGTATTGAACCTAGGAACTGTTTGTTTTCAACATACAAGCCCCTGTGGCCATAATGCATTCAGACGTATTTTGGTGAACATGTCTCGAACAAACGAAGAAACTAAATTTCCATTAAATATGGTGCTAGTCCATACTATTTTTCATTTGAGGTATTTTCAAAATGTCTTCTAATATATGTATGTATATATTAATATTATAAAAATTCCACTCTTTACTTCTTATTAATCTAGTTTATGCGTCCTGGTCAAAGTACACCGAGGGACAAAAGAAATGGTAGTACCAAATTTTCAACAGAGGCAAACTCGAAATATTTCAGCCGAAAATGACGATTTTGAATTTTTTTACTGAAGATGTATCTAATACACAAAGTTGAATGAATTCAAGCGTCAATGTATGTACACTCTTTGTTATTAGGCTTCCTATTGGGAATGATCAGAATTAAGCCTTATAAACTCATAACATTACTTATTACGTATTATTATTATTAAGTGTGTATTACCATGAAAAAGGAAAATTCAAACACGATAGATATTACGATATCTTCGCAAATAAAACAGTTTATTATATTATTCTGAGTGAGATACTTAATTTTATCAGTGAAATAAAGACTTTACTACAGTGGCGATAGACTTTGCCACCGCTCTACTGAGTGACGAAAACTTTATCTCCACACGCGTGACGTCATTGAGACAATGTTGTGACGACGTAGTGTCAACTCTTGAAGGCTGTACGTTTACAGATAAAATCACTCCATTCCAACATATAACACAAAATTGATATAATAAAGAATATGTGTTTGTTCCTTGACGAATACCATGTTTTGTCTCATCTCGTAAGGTAGAACAGTTAATATTTCACTTTTCGCTACTAATTTTACCTCTAACAGGTGCAAAATATCACTCAAATAACCAAAGTTAAATTTATGAAATACAGTAAACAATTAATTGATCCGTTAAAACTACGAATATATCAATATAATTAAAATCGGTAGCATATGAAGCAAATAACACCAGAACAGTACAATACAATTACCGGTGAGAATTAGTCATAATTGTTTACAACAAAACTTAAAATCTAACATCAAAGTTAAAATCTCAATGAAGAATCCAAATGAAACCTGACCTTTCCAATCAGGAGCTCTATTCTTCCAATTAATGTTTTCTCCAAGAATGTTTATTAAATACGATAAAATGTGTATGCCAATTTTGATAAACACAACATGTAGCAATACCTCTCATTAGCCACCACATACATCATACATAGTCCACTTGTCTTTCTAACAACCGCGTAAGTGAATGAAAGCCTAGAGACAGAAATAACTATTTGAAGTGAATGGAATGTGGGTGTGCATATTAATAACACTACGAACATTATATAGAACACATTATGAGAAGGTTGTCTGCCAATGTTGTATTATTCTAAGTACAGGAACGGTGCAGATAAAGCATGGTGAACTTTATGCTTTTTTTTATTATTTATCTTCATATTCTGGCTGTATAATGTTTTATCAAAATAATTACTGTTCAAGTCATACTTGGTCTCAATATTGAGTCATTTATTAATATGTTTAATTAAGAATGGAGTAAAAAGTAGAATAAAAGTTACTTAAGTATGGACATTTTTACTTTAAAAAGATATCAATTTTCAAAAGAGTATAGTTTCATCCTCAAAGGATAAACGAGGGAGAAACCATTACTTAACTAAACAATATACTAATTCTGAATAAAATACACCGTAGCTTCATTCTTTAATGTGTAAAAGAGTTACGAAACATTTACTTACTAACTTTTTATCAAATATACCTTCTTCATAAAAGGATAAACGAGTTAACAGTAACTTAATACAACGAAACTAATTTTGAATCAAATATCATTTATCTTCATGGCAAAAGTGTAAAATAGTACCTTTCATCATTAAGAGTAACGATTTAAGAACCATATAAACTCACGTGCAAAAGAAACGTCCCCACATTTTGAAAACAGTATAAAATGAAATATTGATGTCGGAGAAAGTAGATTTTGAATGTATTTAGTAGCCACATGTTTTGTAAAGAAGTATTCACAATTTCAGAGTATGAAATTTTTATTTTTACATCTGTTCAAATAGACATGGGGTGCTAAAATCGTTTTTTAAAGATGTTTTCGGCCCACAATATTTGGTATTTAAGTTTAAAACATTGAAAAAGTAGAAATTTAATTAATTAAAGATATCCTCGACGTAAATAACCTTCTTTGATTTAAATTTGTTGACGCGTCATTACTGTAGGACGTCACAAAACAAGCCAAAACTGGCTTTTTAAGGCTTCTTTCTCGTCTAGTTAAGGAGATTCCAAAACGACCATTTCTTAAAACTTGTGTTTCTCAGAGTTATGAATAGATAATGTTTTGAAAATTCATATTTAGTATTGTTGGGTTCTGAAGACATGATATAACGCTGTTTCAGTCGCATTTATCGCCCGTCGATTGAAATATCTTGTATTTTGTATGGGGGACGTTTCTTTTGCACGTGAGTTTACATACCAAAACGACTAAGTTGGAATAATTTATAATTAATATTTTTATAAATACATAACAATGTTCAAGTAAATCATTATCAGTTTAAACAATTTATCATGTATCACATACGAGTCTTCACATCTTGAAATAGAACTATCATATATTTAATGATGATAAACATCACGAATACATTCTAGATGTAAAAAGAAACTCGTAGGGGGAGATAAATACATACCATTTATTATTGTAGCCACTTTTAGGTTACTCCCAGGATTTCGATATGAACGTTTTACGTGTACTTCAATAATTTCGATGTGACACTTGAATAACAAATCTGTCTGTATGTTGTGTTTATTCAAACGAGAATATCTCAAATCAGATTGAACCTACTGAGCCATCATATTACACACACAGATAGAAAAAACTGTATTGTGCATATTTTCATTACCTTGTCATATCAGTGTTTTGAGATTTTTTCCTTAAATAATTTTAAATAACTAAGTTTAGTTGTTTTGGGGTCACAAAACATTAAATAAGGGTCGGTAGGATTTGAACCATAACTTATGAAAGTGAAAGGACAGGTATGTCCCGCGTTACAGTATGGAGTTAGTTCCCTTCTCTTCTCATAGCTTCTGCAAGCTTCTACACGCTTCCAGTTTGGGTAAGACTACTTATAAACAATTTTATGGAAGGAAGGTTCTATCAGTGTCTAGCACATTATAGAGACAGTTTGGGTATAAATACTGCTCTGTTGGTAAAGGACTTCATTCTATACTTTTGATTCTACACTTTGGACACTATATTGGATTCTGCCTTGTGCCTTATACTGTCAACAAGCTTATTGGCAGTACATCCAAGAATTCTGCCTGTGGTTACTATTATTAGTGTTTACAAGTTCTCCAAGAATATTTAATGGGACCCCTTGCCGAACATGTAGATCCCATTCATCTCAAACATTCTCTATTGGGTTTAAGTCCGGAGATATACGCCCACGTGATCGCCTCTTGACCAACAGACCGCTGGGAAAATATGCTTATATAATAATAAAAAAACATGACGATTATCGTATGACATTATGCTATTGTCATCATGAAGTAATTAGACTGTATTGTATTGTTTTTGCTTGAAACATTACATTTGACTATTTGAAACGCGTCATGCAGTCGCAGTGCATTGTCCGGTTTTCGATCAGAAATCACTACCTTTACCTTTATATCCCAAATAAACTGAGTCTATAATCAAAAATTTTTTTTTCGGCAAAAGTCAGTACTTTCCTATAAAATAACACTTATAACGTTTAAAACGTTTTGCATATGTGACTTCAAACAACACAATGGATACCCATTTAAATGAAATACCTCCCACTAGCCTAGTTCCTATCCTCCCACAACCGAGCTCTTGCTCTCCCACGAATCTAATTCCAGATCCTTCCACGACTCCAGTTCCAGACCCTCCCACGCGGCAAGTTAATCATGTGAATGGATTCATCTGTTCTGATCTACGATATATATACATAGTCAGCGTCAATGGTATGTATGGTGACCAAGCTGAACTTGGATCAATGATGTGGAGATTGACCTATACTAGCCGCATCTATGTCTCCGGTCAGACGTGCTGTATTCAGCGATGGCAAACAATTATGTTCTAACCATGACAGGATTGGTATCGGGTACTCTTTCAGTGTGAAACCAGTCATGCTACAAATTGGGTTATATTCATTTTTTAATAATGTTTATTAAGTATATGTACTTTCCGTTAATAGATGATGAAGTGTTTGGCAAAGAACGTATTATCTTGCAATGTAAGTAGATATAGACGAATATAATGTGGATCACTGCACTAATGTTTTCATCTAAACTTCATAGTTACTTCAATTTGCAATATCTTTGTTTAAGTAGATTGCATATACGTATTTATTAAGTTCTCATCTGTATGAACTTGAAATCAAATACTTTGCTGGACGCTTTAGCCACGAACTTCTACGTAGAAAGCAGTACTCAACATACTTAATATTTGGAACAATGAACACTGGATATATATTTAACATTGATATTGAATTTTATTATATATTAGATTATTTGAATATTAGGGGAAAAAATCACTACTCCCCTAGGGCCACCCACTCTCGCAAATGCCTGGAACTCTTTGATGACGATTTACAACTATATATTACATTTAACAGACCAATCAACTAACAAGAAAGGTTACCTTCATAAAAGTTAATGTCCTATTAAAAATTGGAAGAATAGACATTATTACGTTATAGGAATTGAGAGTTACGAGAACTTTAACATTTAATTAACATTAAAATTTTGACAGATTTAAAGTTGAAACGGAAAAACAATGGGGTGGGCGAAAATTCAAATGACTTCACAAATGTCATTTTTGATGATATGTCATCTGAAGGTTCGACATGAGGTAAACTTAACCTAAGAAGTAGTTTCTGTCATCAAAGGTAACGAGCGAAAAAATAAAAATATCCATATTTAATAAAGAAATATCATGCTTGCAATTAAATGGCAATGTCATAATACTGTTAACATAACTGGGTCTCATTTTAAGCTGAGTATCAAAGGAAATATACTAAGACATAATTTTGTCTTCAAAGACATATCGTGATTTTGTTTTATAAAAGATTCATTATTATGATGACTGTACAATGTGTAGGAGTGTTTAACAATTTAATGTATTACAACGCAGACTCGGTTTTAACAAGAACTATTTTTAAGGAAACTCCTTATTCCTTTTTTGAAAGTCACTGTCCAAATTAGAACGGAAATTAGTTTTACTGGATTGCAGATCAGGTAGTATCAAGTTTGATCAAATTAAATACTAGTGTTTGTTTTATACCCCACATGTAACTTCGAGATTACA
Organism: Gibbula magus; assembly: GCA_936450465.1. Lineage (NCBI taxonomy): Eukaryota > Metazoa > Mollusca > Gastropoda > Trochida > Trochidae > Gibbula > Gibbula magus. The sequence goes on from OW388293.1 coordinate 48,974,005, forward strand.
GTGTAGTGTAATAGGAAGGTGCACGTGGGAACCATATTCTATTGAGTATTTGGTAATCAACGTGTATCTGCTATCATATCTGCCATAGAGACATTAATAATGATGGAGATACTAGCTATGGCAAATGAAGAATAGCTCCGTGCACACATTGCGAAATATTGGCAAACATAAATATGCCTGTTTGTCGCAAACAATTAAATCATGATGCAAATGTCATGGGTCTATTTTAGGAATTGTAAATAATGCATAAAACAAACCACTTTAATTTCAACACATAAATAATATTAATCTCTAGAGAAATATTTCCTCTACAAAATGTCATATGGGAAATAATGTTAATGTAACGACAATCTGAATTACTGAATGTGATGTCATTTACCATATTTTCTGTCATTGTATTATAGGTAATTTATCACGTAGAATACAGTAACAAAAGTTTCGGAGATCACGTGCATGTGCACACGAATGTTCTTTTCGACTATCTTCTTCCTTATTGGTACTTCACCAATGAAATATGTGTGATACAATGGAATAGATGTATCAGGTTGTTAATGTCACAGTCTCTACTGATGTGCTTTGCTATTCACTCATTTTCTTCATAATTGTTGACAACTGACACATTAGTTTGTTGTGTGTATATTTGCGGGACATAAGCATTCAAAACCATATATATAGCATCATTCCATTCTTATAGTCTTTAGATTAATTGCCAATAAGATACAGCAAAGGACAAATCTCAATCCATAGGCGTTTTTTTCTTTGAAGACTGTACATTCATAATTCAATATTAATTGGCCCAAAAATATGTTTTAGTAATTTAAATGAATTCCCTCTCACGACCCCGGTTTCTATCCTCCCAGGACTGCAGTTCTTGCCCTCCCGACACAATATCCAGACCCTCCGACGATTCCAGTTCCAGAACCTCCCACGACTTCATTTCCAGACTCCCCCATGTCAGATAGTATTCATGTGAACGCACTAATCAATTCCATCTGTCTTCTACAGATATATGAGACCATTCTTAAATAGATAGTGCTCAAGCATACACTGGTTCTGTAATCTTCTATGTTTATGATGAAAACAATATGAAAGATTGGATACTTTTCTTTTGTAAATGTAATAATGAATAATAAAAGTGGATAGTTGTGTTGACATTGCAAACAATACAAATGACGTTATAAGATGACCATGATAAAGCAAGACGTTATTGCATGGACGTCATTAACAAAATATGGATAATGTGTTAAATCTCTTAAGGAGAGATGGGACCCAAAAATCGAACTCCCTTACGGTAACATTTTGCGACAACAAATTATTGTAGTGAATAAGTCTAAAACTATATGGGTTAAGTTGATTGGGGCATACACTTATCCATACACTAACGGAAAGTGCTTAAATTTTCCGTAACGCCTTTTTAACGGTCATTTTACGACATGCCGCATAAAATTATCGTCACCTGTATTCGCGGTAAATATGTTACTGTGTGTGGTATTCTAATTACATACGTATCTTTAGTTACTGACGAATTTAAATCGCCTAGTATAATCAACTGATAGTTATTCTTCCATCATACACTCCTAGATTGATAGTATGTTCAATAATGATTACACTGTAGGCCATCAAAGTTACACTTGAAACCATCAAAATTGCCGTGACGTTAGGTTTTACGTTTTTGAAGGTAATTTAAAAAATGACGTAAAAGTGATAAAAAAACCTCCGGTGACCCCTATTTTTAAATTTATTCCTGAATTCGTTTGTTTATTCAAATGTAGACATTATAATGCATTTGTAGCAATATCTAAAATATGTGTGTCAGTGAGAAATGCGAAAAACGATGAAAAAAATGCCGTTTTTAATCAAAAAGTGCTTAATTTAATTTTGTTTCTCTTTCCACTGTCATTTATTTTAAAAATATAGACTTGCTATGCCTCCCCGTATGTAACTGAAATGTATTTGAAAGGATTCTGAGCTTCATCTTAATACATCAAATCAGTCAAAAATGGCGTAATTTGCTGACGGGAGTATTATTATTAATTCTGATAACTCTTTAAATCGTTCGCTGACCCCAAAATTTTCTTACATTTTTGGATAAAAGACACAATAAACCTACTATTTTGAAAAAATCAACGAATTCTAAATATTTTGTTTCATCGTCCAATCTCTCCTTAAATAGGATGTTTGATATTTCTCGTCAAGTAATGTCGGGAAGTAGAACTCATTAATTTACTCTCGTTGCCGCGGTAGTCGTTAACTTTCTACTTCACTCGATGAGATATACACATTGTATTGGATGCAAAATATCAAATATCCTCTATTAATTGTTTCTCTTCAAAAGCTATTCAATTTAAATGCAAGTCACATATCTTTAATTAAATACTAAACTGTTTCTTCGTGTGATTAATGAAATTTTAACTACTGGTGTTGCCAAAAGCAAACAAACATTCAGAGGTATTTTGACGGAAATGTGTCGAACAAACGAAATTGATGACGGAAAAATTCGACTGAATATTGTGCTAGTCGATACTTTTATCCCACCGGGTAATATCGTGGGATATAGTCGTCCGTCTGTCTGTCTGTCCATCCGTCCTTCCGTAAGTCCGCCCGTCCATCTGTCCATCCGTCTGTAATCATTTCGTTTCCAGAGCAGAACTTGAAAAACATTCATGATATCTTTCTGAAACTTTCCATGTGTATTACCGACCAACTGAAGTGGTGCTTTTTGATATTTTCAGATTTCTTTTTTTTTCGTTTCCGTAGAAACGTGTTGAATTTGGACTTTGTTCAGGTTAGGTCTGCTTTCGGAGTAGAACTCTAAACCCATTCATCATACCTGAAACTCAGCATGTGTATTACCCACTAACTGAAGAAGTAGATATACAATTATCTGTCAAAGATGTGTTTTACAAATTATGTGCAACCGGTGGGATATGTCATCATCTGATTTGAGATATTTTCAAAATGTCTACTGAATATATGCATGTATATATTTTAAATACCATTCCTTAGTTCTTATTAATCTAGTTAATGCGTCCTGGTCAAACTACACCGAGGGACAAATGTAACGGCACCAAACAGAGCCAAACTAAAAAAAATCCCCCATTTTGATTGTACATGACGGGGATATACCTCGTAAAGAGGGACACACAATTTCATTCATGAGAGTATGATATTTTATACTTAATCTGTTCAAACACTCATGGGGTGCTGAAATTGTCATTTCTAAGGGTTTTTTTGACATTTCAGGTGAAATTTTATGAAATATGGATATTATATATTACGTTAGTACATGATGTTGTCGGCATAGTGTACCACCTTTGATTTAGATTGATAACCCTGCCGTAGGATGTCTTAAAACAAACCTGAAACATATTTCAATCCCCCATCTCGCCTTGTTAAAGAGATTTCAAAACAACTATTTCTTTTTACAAGTTAGTTTTAATTTTGTTTCAATCATGTCTATCCCTCGTGGACTAAAATATCTAGAATTTTTGTTTTATTTTCTAAATAAAATAGTATTTCTTGTGTTGACAATAAACTTATGTCTTCATTGTTGCACGATAATAACATACCTTTTCCCTCGGTTTCAAATAACAATTCGTTGCTATCATTTCAAATTTTAGATAAACCTCCATATAAAAAGTTAGCCGCTGTGAAATTAATACATTTCAATGAGAACGTGAGAATGAATGAATTCAATCGTCAATGTATGTACAATCGTTGACATTTGGCTTCCTATCGAGAATGATCAGAATTCTTATAAACAAAAGCTCATAACATTATCACCAGGGATGTATTACCATGAAAAAGGAAAAGTGCAAACACGACAGTCTGATTAAAATCGACGGTTTTCCGTGGAAGAAAAATTGCAAAATAGTGCATCTACCGGGATACGAACTCGTATCGTTCGTAGGTTTCCACGCCAAACCGTCTGAAAGCTAGCCAATCAAAAGATGCCCAACAAATGCTTTCGGTGCGAGAAACTAGGGGCAGATAACTCCAAACAGCTATCCTTTTGTCTGTTCCGAATGCTTTCAAAACAGCAACCGTTTAAATACTATGATGTGATTGGTCAGCTATTTGACTGGGTTTTGGCTGCGCTAAACTGGTTCTGAACACACGCCTATACTGGGTGTTCTCAGACCTTTAGGCGAGGAATCTACAGAACCTGTTCGTATCCCGGTAGATGCAAAATTTTGCAAATTTTATTCCTCGGAACAAGGTCGAATTTAATCAGACTGGCAAACACGATGTATATTACGATGGCTTCGCAAATAAAACAGTTCATTATATAATTTGGAGTGAGATACTCCCTCTATTAAGCTACAGTGCGATAACCTTTACAACCACTATATGTTCACTCGTGTGACTTCATCTGGACAATGTTGCAATTTCATAGTGTTAGTTTGCGAAGGCTGTACGTTTACAATTAAAATCACTCCATTTCAAAATAATATGATGCCACACAAGAAAAATTCCATACAACTGTAGATGAGGATTGGTCATAATTGTTTAAGTTCACAACTAAACTTATATTATAATCTGACATTAAAGTTTAAAAAAAACTATTTACTACTCAATAAGGAACTCAAGGAAACCTGACCTTTCCAATCAGAGGCTCTTTTCTTCCAATTAATGTTTTCTCCAATTTATTAAATATGATAAAATTTGTATACCAATTTTGATATACACAACATGTAGCAATACGTCTCATTAGGCACCATTTACAGCATGCATAGTCCACTTGTCTTTCTAACAAATATGTAAGTGAATGAAAGCATAGAGACAGAAATAACTCTTTCAAGTGAAAGGAATGTGGGAGTACATAGAGGATATTATATGAGTGTCTATGTCATACTATGTTTACGACACGAGTGCCTGAATATGAGTATTTCCCGAGCGAGAGCAAGATATACCGATATTCAGGCACGAGTGTCACAGTATGACATAGAAATTCATATAATATTCGGTTTCGGTTTAAGTCGTGAAATTAATGAAAACACACTAAAATCCACTTTCAACCATAGGCTGGCGACCCACCGTCGCGCATTTAGAACGCAACGTCATAGACGAAACGTGACGTCATATCATTGTTTATTACGTCACGTCACCATGACAAAGTGATATGTTACCCTAGGGCATCGTATGAAAAATACGAACCCCGATATGATTGCCCCCGTAGATAATAAATATTAATAACACTACGAACATTATAACGAACACATTATCAAAAGGTTGTCTGTATTTTCTTCCAATGTTGTATTATTCTAAGTACAGGAACGGTGCAGATGAGCATGGTAAACTTTATCCTTTATCTTGATTTATTTTCATGTTATGGCTGTTTAATGTTTTATCAAAATATTTACTGTTTAAGTCACACTTGGCCTCAACATTGAGTCATTTATTAATATGTAAAATTAAAAATGGAGTAAAAAGTAAAATAAAAGTTACTTAAGTTTGGAAATATCTACTTTAAAACGATACCAATTTTAAAAAAAATATAGTTTCATCCTAAAAGGGTAAACGAGGGAAACCATTACGTAACTAAACGATATATGTATTCTGAATCAAATATACCGTAGCTTCATTTTTTTAAAGTTTAAAAGAGTTACGAAACATTTACTTACTAACTTTTATATATATAAATATACCTTCATCATAAAAGGATAAACGAGTTAACGAGTTAATTTTGAATCAAATATATCTTCATCACAAAGGGTAAAATAGTACCTTTCATCATTAAGAGTAACGATTTAAGAAACATTTACGTACCAAAACGACTCTAAGTTTGAATAATTTATAATTTAATCACTTATTTTGAATCAGATATAGCTTCATCTTATACTGATAAACGATAAGACAAATGAAGGTATATCATTCACTTTACGATACTATAATAGCTGTAACTGATATCTCTAAATGTTCATTATAGTTCGTTGTGAGCGTAGGAGGGGTTCTAAATAGAAGTTCAAGATTATTGATACAGGTGAATTTCATATCATACCGAAGAATATTTTTATAAATACATAACAATGTTCAAGTAAATCATTATCAGTATAAACGATTTATCATATATCACATACAAGTCTTCACATCTTGAAATAGAACTATCATATATTTAATGATGATAAACATCACGAATACATTCTAGATGTAAAAAGAAACTCGTAGGGGGAGATAAATACATACCATTTATTATTGTAGCCACTTTTAGGTTACTCCCAGGATTTCGATATGAACGTTTTACGTGTACTTCAATAATTTCGATGTGACACTTGAATAACAAATCTGTCTGTATGTTGCGTTTATTCAAACGAGAATATCTCAAATTAGATAGAACCTACTGAGCCATCATATTACATACACTGCATTGCAAAACTGAATTGTGAATATTTTCATTACCTTGTCATATCAGTGTTTTGAGATTTTTTCCTTAAATAATTTTAAATAACTAAGTTTAGTTGTTTTGGGGTCACAAAACATTAAATAAGGGTCGGTAGGATTTGAACCATAACTTATGACAGTGAAAGGACAGGTTTGTACCGAGTTACCATATGGAGTTAGTTCCCTTCTCTTCTCATAGCTTCCGCAAGCTTCTACACGCTTCCGGTTTGGGTAAGACTACTTATAAACAATTTTATGGAAGGAAGGTTCTATCAGTGTCTAGCACATTATAGAGACAGTTTGGGTATAAATACTGCTCTGTTGGTAAAGGACTTCATTCTATACTTTTGATTCTACACTTTGGACACTATATTGGATTCTGCCTTGTGCCTTATACTGTCAACAAGCTTATTGGCAGTACATCCAAGAATTCTGCCTGTGGTTACTATTATTAGTGTTTACAAGTTCTCCAAGAATATTTAATGGGACCCCTTGCCGAACATGTAGATCCCATTCATCTCAAACATTCTCTATTGGGTTTAAGTCCGGAGATATACGGCCACGTGATCGCCTCTTGACCAACAGACCGCTGGAAAAATATGCTTATATAATAATAAAAAAACATGACGATTATCGTATGACATTATGCTATTGTCATCATGAAGTAATTAGACTGTATTGTATTGTTTTTGCTTGAAACATTACATTTGACTATTTGACACGCGTCATGCAGTCGGAGTGCATTGTCCGGTTTTCGATCAGAAATCACTACCTTTACCTTTATATCCCCAATAAACTGAGTCTATAATCAAAATTTTTATTTTCGGCAAAAGTCAGTACTTTCCGATAAAATAACACTTATAACGTTTAAAACGTTTTGCATATGTGACTTCAAACAACACAATGGATACCCATTTAAATGAAATACCTCCCACTAGCCTAGTTCCTATCCTCCCACAACCGAGCTCTTGCCCTCCCACGAATCTAATTCCAGATCCTCCCACGACTCCAGTTCCAGACCCTCCCACGCGGCAAGTTAATCATGTGAATGGATTCATCTGTTCTGATCTACGATATATATACATAGTCAGCGTCAATGGTATGTATGGTGACCAAGCTGAACTTGGATCAATGATGTGGAGATTGACCTATACTAGCCGCATCTATGTCTCCGGTCAGACGTGCTGTATTCAGCGATGGCAAACAATTATGTTCTAACCATGACAGGATTGGTATCCGGTACTCTTTCAGTGTGAAACCAGTCATGCTACAAATTGGGTTATATTCATTGGTTAATAATTTTTATTAAGTACATGTACTTTCCGTTAATAGATGATGAAGCGATTGGCAAAGAACGTATTATCTTGCAATGTAAGTAGATATAGACGAATATAATGTGGATCACTGCACTGATGTTTTCATCTAAACTTCATAGTTACTTCAATTTGCAATATCGTTTATGTTTAAGTAGATTGCATATACGTATTTATTAAGTTCTCATCTGTATGAACTTGAAATCAAATACTTTGCTGGACGCTTTAGCCACGAACTTCTACGTAGAAAGCAGTACTCAACAGACTTAATATTTGGAACAATGAACACTGGATATATATTTAACATTGATATTGAATTTTATTATATATTAGATTATTTGAATATTAGGGGAAAAAATCACTACTCCCCTAGGGCCACCCACTCTCGCAAATGCCTGGAACTCTTTGATGATGATTTACAACTATATATTACATTTAACAGACCAATCAACTAACAAGAAAGGTTACCTTCATAAAAGTTAATGTCCTATTAAAAATTGGAAGAATAGACATTATTACGTTATAGGAATTGAGAGTTACGAGAACTTTAACATTTAATTAACATTAAAATTTTGACAGATTTAAAGTTGAAACGGAAAAACAATGGGGTGGGCGAAAATTCAAATGACTTCACAAATGTCATTTTTGATGATATGTCATCTGAAGGTTCAACATGAGGTAAACTTAACCTAAGAAGTAGTTTCTGTCATCAAAGGTAACGAGCGAAAAAATAAAAATATCAATATTTAATAAAGAAATATCATGCTTGCAATTAAATGGCAATGTCATAATACTGTTAACATAACTGGGTCTCATTTTAAGCTGAGTATCAAAGGAAATATACTAAGACATAATTTTGTCTTCAAAGACATATCGTGATTTTGTTTTATAAAAGATTCATTATTATGATGACTGTACAATGTGTAGGAGTGTTTAACAATTTAATGCATTACAACGCAGACTCGGTTTTAACAAGAACTATTTTTAAGGAAACTCCTTATTCCTTTTTTGAAAGTCACTGTCCAAATTAGAACGGAAATTAGTTTTACTGGATTGCAGATCAGGTAGTATCAAGTTTGATCAAATTAAATACTAGTGTTTGTTTTATACCCCACATGTAACTTCGAGATTACAGTGTAGTGTAATAGGAAGGTGCACGTGGGAACCATATTCTATTGAGTATTTGGTAATCAACGTGTACCGGGGATGTAGCTCAGTTGGTAGAGTGTCCGCTCATCACCCGGAAGACCGGGGTTCGATTCCCGGTCGCGTCATACCTAAAGACGTTAAAAGATGGGAGTTGTTGCTGCCTTGCTTGACACTCAGCATTATAAGGACAGAACAACGCATTAACTGGCGCTGCACTGTGGCTGCCGGGTGCAGAATGCACAAACCAAATTTCCAATTTACATTGTATTGCGGACAATAAAGTGTTATAATTATCTGCTATCATATCTGCCATAGAGACATTAATAATGATGGAGATACTAGCTATGGCAAATGAAGAATAGCTCCGTGCACACATTGCGAAATATTGGCAAACATAAATATGCCTGTTTGTCGCAAACAATTAAATCATGATGCAAATGTCATGGGTCTATTTTAGGAATTGTAAATAATGCATAAAACAAACCACTTTAATTTCAACACATAAATAATATTACTCTCTAGAGAAATATTTCCTCTACAAAATGTCATATGGGAAATAATGTTAATGTAACGACAATCTGAATTACTGAATGTGATGTCATTAAACATATTTTCTGTCATTGTATTATAGGTAATTTATCACGTAGAATACAGTAACAAAAGTTTCGGAGATCACGTGCATGTGCACACGAATGTTCTTTTCGACTATCTTCTTCCTTATTGGTACTTCACCAATGAAATATGTGTGATACAATGGAATAGATGTATCAGGTTGTTAATGTCACAGTCTCTACTGATGTGCTTTGCTTTTCACTCATTTTCTTCATAATTGTTGACAACTGATACATTAGTTTGTTGTGTGTATATTTGCGGGACATAAGCATTCAAAACCATATATATATCATCATTCCATTCTTATAGTCTTTAGATCAATTGCCAATAAGATACAGCAAAGGACAAATCTCAATCCATAGGCGTTTTTTTCTTTGAAGACTGTACATTCATAATTCAATATTGATTGGCCCAAAAATATGTTTTAGTAATTTAAATGAATTCCCTCTCACGACCCCGGTTTCTATCCTCCCAGGAATGCAGTTCTTGCCCTCCCGACACAATATCCAGACCCTCCGACGATTCCAGTTCCAGAACCTCCCACGACTTCATTTCCAGACTCCCCCATGTCAGATAGTATTCATGTGAACGCACTAATCAATTCCATCTGTCTTCTACAGATATATGAGACCATTCTTAAATAGATAGTGCTCAAGCATACACTGGTTCTGTAATCTTCTATGTTTATGATGAAAACAATATGAAAGATTGGATACTTTTCTTTTGTAAATGTAATAATGAATAATAAAAGTGGATAGTTGTGTTGACATTGCAAACAATACAAATGACGTTATAAGATGACCATGATAAAGCAAGACGTTATTGCATGGACGTCATTAACAAACTATGGATAATGTGTTAAATCTCTTAAGAGAGATGGGACCCAAAAATCGAACTCCCTTACGGTAACATTTTGCGACAACAAATTATTGTAGTGAATAAGTCTAAAACTATATGGATTAAGTTGATTGGGGCATACACTTATCCATACACTAACGGAAAGTGCTTAAATTTTCCGTAACGCCTTTTTAACGGTCATTTTACGACATGCCGCATAAAATTATCGTCACCTGTATTCGCGGTAAATATGTTACTGTGTGTGGTATTCTAATTACATACGTATCTTTAGTTACTGACGAATTTAAATCGCCTAGTATAATCAACTGATAGTTATTCTTCCATCATACACTCCTAGATTGATAGTATGTTCAATAATGATTACACGGTAGGCCATCAAAGTTACACTTGAAACCATCAAAATTGCCGTGACGTTAGGTTTTACGTTTTTGAAGGTAATTTAAAAAATGACGTAAAAGTGATAAAAAACCTCCGGTGACCCCTATTTTTAAATTTATTCCTGAATTCGTTTGTTTATTCAAATGTGGACATTATAATGCATTTGTAGCAATATCTAAAATATGTGTGTCAGTGAGAAATGCGAAAAACGATGAAAAAAATGCCGTTTTTAATCAAAAAGTGCTTAATTTAATTTTGTTTCTCTTTCCACTGTCATTTATTTTAAAAATATAGACTTGCTATGCCTCCCCGTATGTAACTGAAATGTATTTGAAAGGATTCTGAGCTTCATCTAAATACATCAAATCAGTCAAAAATGGCGTAATTTGCTGACGGGAGTATTATTATTAATTCTGATAACTCTTTAAATCGTTCGCTGACCCCAACATTTTCTTACATTTTTGGATAAAAGACACAATAAACCTACTATTTTGAAAAAATCAACGAATTCTAAATATTTTGTTTCATCATCCAATCTCTCCTTAAATAGGATGTTTGATATTTCTCGTCAAGTAATGTCGGGAAGTAGAACTCATTAATTTACTCTCGTTGCCGCGGTAGTCGTTAACTTTCTACTTCACTCGATGAGATATACACATTGTATTGGATGCAAAATATCAAATATCCTATATTAATTGTTTCTCTTCAAAAGCTTTTCAATTTAAATGCAAGTCACATATCTTTAATTAAATACTAAACTGTTTCTTCGTGTGATTAATGAAATTTTAACTACTGGTGTTGCCAAAAGCAAACAAACATTCAGAGGTATTTTGACGGAAATGTGTCGAACAAACGAAATTGATGACGGAAAAATTCGACTGAATATGGTGCTAGTCGATACTTTTATCCCACCGGGTAATATCGTGGGATATAGTCGTCCGTCTGTCTGTCTGTCCATCCGTCCTTCCGTAAGTCCGCCCGTTCATCTGTCCATCCGTCTGTAATCATTTCGTTTCCAGAGCATAACTTGAAAAAAATTCATGATATCTTTCTGAAACTTTCCATGTGTATTACCGACCAACTGAAGTGGTGCTTTTTGATATTTTCAGATTTCTTTTTTTATGTTTCCGTAGAAACGTGTTGAATTTGGACTTTGTTCAGGTTAGGTCTGCTTTCGGAGTAGAACTCTAAACCCATTCATCATACCTGAAACTCAGCATGTGTATTACCCACTAACTGAAGAAGTAGATATACAATTATCTGTCAAAGATGTGTTTTACAAATTATGTGCAACCGGTGGGATATGTCATCATCTGATTTGAGATATTTTCAAAATGTCTACTGAATATATGCATGTATATATTTTAAATACCATTCCTTAGTTCTTATTAATCTAGTTAATGCGTCCTGGTCAAACTACACCGAGGGACAAAAGAAACGGCACCAAACAGAGCCAAACTAAAAAAAATCCCCCATTTTGATTGTATATGACGGGGATATACCTCGTAAAGAGGGACACACAATTTCATTCATGAGAGTATGATATTTTATACTTAATCTGTTCAAACACTCATGGGGTGCTGAAATTGTCATTTCTAAGGGGTTTTTTGACATTTCAGGTGAAATTTTATGAAATATGGATATTATATATTACGTTAGTACATGATGTTGTCGGCATAGTGTACCACCTTTGATTTAGATTGATAACCCTGCTGTAGGATGTCTTAAAACAAACCTGAAACATATTTCAATCCCCAATCTCGCCTTGTTAAAGAGATTTCAAAACAACTATTTCTTTTTACAAGTTAGTTTTAATTTTGTTTCAATCATGTCTATCCCTCGTGGACTAAAATATCTAGAATTTTTGTTTTATTTTCTAAATAAAATAGTATTTCTTGTGTTGACAATAAACTTATGTCTTCATTGTTGCACGATAATAACATACCTTTTCCCTCGGTTTCAAATAACAATTCGTTGCTATCATTTCAAATTTTAGATAAACCTCCATATAAAAAGTTAGCCGCTGTGAAATTAATACATTTCAATGAGAACGTGAGAATGAATGAATTCAATCGTCAATGTATGTACAATCGTTGACATTTGGCTTCCTATCGAGAAAGATCAGAATTCTTATAAACAAAAGCTCATTACATTATCACCAGGGATGTATTACCATGAAAAAGGAAAAGTGCAAACACGACAGTCTGATTAAAATCGACGGTTTTCCGTGGAAGAAAAATTGCAAAATAGTGCATCTACCGGGATACGAACTCGTATCGTTCGTAGGTTTCCACGCCAAACCGTCTGAAAGCTAGCCAATCAAAAGATGCCCAACAAATGCTTTCGGTGCGAGAAACTAGGGGCAGATAACTCCAAACAGCTATCCTTTTGTCTGTTCCGAATGCTTTCAAAACAGCAACCGTTTAAATACTATGATGTGATTGGTCAGCTATTTGACTGGGTTTTGGCTGCGCTAAACTGGTTCTGAACACACGCCTATACTGGGTGTTCTCAGACCTTTAGGCGAGGAATCTACAGAACCTGTTCGTATCCCGGTAGATGCAAAATTTTGCAAATTTTATTCCTCGAAATAAAGTCGAATTTAATCAGACTGGCAAACACGATGTATATTACGATGGCTTCGCAAATAAAACAGTTCATTATATTATTTGGAGTGAGATACTCCCTCTATTAAGCTACAGTGCGATAACCTTTACAACCACTATATGTTCACTCGTGTGACTTCATCTGGACAATGTTGCAATTTCATAGTGTTAGTTTGCGAAGGCTGTACGTTTACAATTAAAATCACTCCATTTCAAAATAATATGATGCCACACAAGAAAAATTCCATACAACTGTAGATTAGGATTGGTCATAATTGTTTAAGTTCACAACTAAACTTATATTATAATCTGACATCAAAGTTTTAAAAAAACTATTTACTACTCAATAAGGAACTCAAGGAAACCTGACCTTTCCAATCAGAGGCTCTTTTCTTCCAATTAATGTTTTCTCCAATTTATTAAATATGATAAAATTTGTATGCCAATTTTGATATACACAACATGTAGCAATACGTCTCATTAGGCACCATTTACAGCATGCATAGTCCATGTGTCTTTCTAACAAATATGTAAGTGAATGAAAGCCTAGAGACAGAAATAACTCTTTCAAGTGAAAGGAATGTGGGAGTACATAGAGGATATTACATGAGTGTCTATGTCATACTATGTTTACGACACGAGTACCTGAATATTAGTATTTCCCGAGCGAGAGCGAGCGATATACCGATATTCAGGCACGAGTGTCACAGTATGACATAGAAATTCATATAATATTCGGTTTCGGGTTAAGTCGTGAAATTAATGAAAACACACTAAAATCCACTTTCAACCATAGGCTGGCGACCCACCGTCGCGCATTTAGAACGCAACGTCATAGACGAAACGTGACGTCATATCATTGTTTATGACGTCACGTCACCATGACAAAGTGATATGTTACCCTAGGGCATCGTATGAAAAATACGAACCCCGATATGATTGCCCCCGTAGATAATAAATATTAATAACACTACGAACATTATAACGAACACATTATCAAAAGGTTGTCTGTAATTTCTTCCAATGTTGTATTATTCTAAGTACAGGAACGGTGCAGATGAGCATGGTAAACTTTATCCTTTATCTTGATTTATTTTCATGTTATGGCTGTTTAATGTTTTATCAAAATAGTTACTGTTTAAGTCACACTTGGCCTCAACATTGAGTCATTTATTAATATGTAAAATTAAAAATGGAGAAAAAAGTAAAATAAAAGTTACTTAAGTTTGGAAATATTTACTTTAAAACGATACCAATTTTTAAAAAAATATAGTTTCATCCTAAAAGGGTAAATGAGGGAAACCATTACGTAACTAAACGATATATGTATTCTGAATCAAATATACCGTAGCTTCATTTTTTTAAAGTTTAAAAGAGTTACGAAACATTTACTTACTAACTTTTATATATATAAATATACCTTCATCATAAAAGGATAAACGAGTTAACGAGTTAATTTTGAATCAAATATATCTTCATCACAAAGGGTAAAATAGTACCTTTCATCATTAAGAGTAACGATTTAAGAAACATTTACGTACCAAAACGACTCTAAGTTTGAATAATTTATAATTTTATCACTTATTTTGAATCAGATATAGCTTCATCTTATACTGATAAACGATAAGACAAATGAAGGTATATCATTCACTTTACGATACTATAATAGCTGTAACTGATATCTCTAAATGTTCATTATAGTTCGTTGTGAGCGTAGGAGGGGTTCTAAATAGAAGTTCAAGATTATTGATACAGGTGAATTTCATATCATACCGAAGAATATTTTTATAAATACATAACAATGTTCGAGTAAATCATTATCAGTTTAAACAATTTATCATGTATCACATACGAGTCTTCACATCTTGAAATAGAACTATCATATATTTAATGATGATAAACATCACGAATACATTCTAGATGTAAAAAGAAACTCGTAGGGGGAGATAAATACATACCATTTATTATTGTAGCCACTTTTAGGTTACTCCCAGGATTTCGATATGAACGTTTTACGTGTACTTCAATAATTTCGATGTGACACTTGAATAACAAATCTGTCTGTATGTTGTGTTTATTCAAACGAGAATATCTCAAATTAGATTGAACCTACTGAGACATCATATTACATACACAGATAGAAAAAAACTGTATTGTGCATATTTTCATAACCTTGTCATACCAGTGTTTTGAGATGTTTTCCTTAAATAATATTAAATAACTAAGTTTAGTTGTTTTGGGGTCACACAAGATTAAATAAGGGTCAGTAGGATTTGAACCATAACTTATGAAAGTGAAAGGACAGGTTTGTGAATTAATTTGACCGGAGTCCTGACTGTTCAAACCAAATTACATTTTTGACTGTATTGTATTGTTTTTGCTTGAAAAATTACATATGACTATTTGACACGCGTCATGCAGTCGCAGTGCATTGTCCGGTTTTCGATCAGAAATCACTACCTTTACCTTTTTATCCCCAATATACTGACTCTATAATCAAAATTGTAATTTTCAGCAAAAGTCAGTACTTTCCGATAAAATAACACTTATAACATTTAAAACGTTTTGCATATGTGACTCAAAACAACACAATGGATACACATTTAAATGAAATACCTCCCACTAGCCTAGTTCCTATCCTCCAACAACCGAGCTCTTGCCCTCCCACTAATCTAATTCCAGATCCTCCCACGACTCCAGTTCCAGACCCTCCCACGCGGCAAGTTAATCATGTGAAAGGATTCATCAGTTCTGATCTACGATCTACATACATAGTCAGCGTCAATGGTCATGTAAGGTGACCTAGCTGGACTTGGATCATTGATGTGGAGATTGACCTATACTAGCCGCATATATGTATCCAGTCAGACGTGCTGTATTCAGCGATGGCAAACAATTATGTTCTAAACAATGACAGGAATGGTGTCGGGTACTCTTTCAGTGTGAAACCAGTCATGCTACAAATTGGGTTATATTCATTGGTTAATAATTAGTGTTTCAAAGTTCTCCACGAATATTTAATGGGACACCCTTGGCGAACATGAATATCCCATTCATCTCAAAGATGCTCTATTGGGTTTAAGTCCGGATCGTCTCTCGACCAATCAGATCGCTGGAAAAATATGCTTATATAATTAAAAAAAAGCATATTGATTCTAGCCCGAGTCCGACCAGACGCCGCATTGACTTGAGTGAGTCAAACGAGTGTCACATGACGTTAAACGATTATTGTATAACATCATGCTGTTGTCATCATGAATTAATTTGACCGGAGTCCTGACTGTTCAAACCAAATTACATTTTTGCACTGCACTAATGTTTTCATCTAAACTTCATAGTTATTTCAATTTGCAATATCGTATATGTTTAAGTAGATTGCATATACGTATTTATTAATTTCTTATCTGTATGAACTTGAAATCAAATACTTTGTTGGACGCTTTAGCCACCTCCATGAACTTCTACGTAGAAAACAGTACTCAACAGACTTAATCTTTGGAAAAATGAACACTGGATATATACTTAACATTGATATTGAATGTTATTATGTATTAGATTATTTGACAGGGGCCTGAATATTAGGTAGAAAAATCACTACTCCCCTAGGACCACCCACTATCGCAAATGCCTGGAACTCTTTGATGATGATTTACCACTATCTTTAACAGACCAATCAACTAACAAGAAAGGTTACCTTTATAAATGTTAATGTCCTGTTAACAATAGGAAGAATATACATTATTACGTTATAGGACGAGAACTTTAACATTTAATTAACATTAAAATTTTGACAGATTTAAAGTTGAAACTGAAAAACAATGGGGTGGGCGAAAATTCAAATGACTTCACAAATGTCATTTTTGATGATATGTCATCTCGACATGAGGTAAACTTAACCTAGGAAGTAGTTTCTGTCATCAAAGGTAACGAGCGAAGAAATATGAATATATATATTCAATAAAGAAATATCATGCTTGAATTTAAACGACAGTGTCATAATAATGTTAATATAACTGGGTCTCATTTTAAGCTGAGTATCAAAGGAAATATACTAATACATTATTTTGTCTTCAAAAACATATCGTGATTTTGTTTTATAAAAGATTCATTATTACAATGACTGTACACTGTGTAGGATTGTTTAACAATTTCATGCATAACAACGCAGACTCGGTTTTAACAAGTTTTTTTCAAGGAAACTCCTTATTCGTTATTTGAAAGTCAATGTCCAAATTAGAACGGAAATTAGTTTTACTGCACTGCACATCAGGTAGTATAAAGTTTGATCAAATTAAATACTGGTGTTTGTTTGATACCCCGCATGTAACTTCAAGCTACTGTGTAGTATAATAGAAAGGTGAGAACCATATTCTATTAAGTATTTGGTAATCAACGTGTATTTGCTCGTCATTGATAGTCCCCACCCACTGTTAACAATCTATTTGAATGTCAACCACTGTATGATGAATGAGTGAAGGTGTAGGATTCTTCTGATGTTTTTACCATGATCAGTACCTATCTATCAATACATATAGTTTGAAAATCAGTTTACACAATAGAAACATCGATTTATGCAATAGAGACATCCATTTCTGCCATCGAGACATTAATCATGATCAGATATGGCAAATGAAGAATAGTTCCATGCACACATTGCGAAATATTGGCAAACATAAATATGCCTGTTTGTGGCAAACAATTAAATCTTGATGCAAATGTAATGGGTCTGTTTTAGGAATTGTAAATAATGCATAAACACCTACATTATACAATATAATGATTGCAATATCAAAAGGAAATAGTGGATACTGAAAGGGAAGCTAAATGTTACTCTAAACATTCAGACACCCACAAACTAATTTAGTTGTGAAAATTTCAATATGAACATTATAGTTATGTAGTGTTTCACACTGGTGTTAAAGAGCCATTTGGTATGGTGTGTCAATAAAACAAAACAACTTTTATTTCAACAGACAACTAATATCAATCTATAGAGAAATCTTTCATTTACAAAATGTCATATGGGAAATAATGATAATGTAACGACAATCTGAATTACTGAATGTGATGTGAAACAGATTTTCTGTCATGGTATTATAAGTAATCTACCATGTAGAACACAGTAACAGGGGTTTAAGAGATCACGTGCATGGGCACAAAAATGCCCTTTTTCCACTATCTTCGTCCTTATTTGTATTTCACCAATGTAATATTGTGATACAATGGAATTCATGTATCAGGTTGTTAATGTCACAGGCTCTACTGATGTGCTTTGCTTTTCACGTATGTTCTTCATAATTGTTGACAACGGACGCATTGAATTGTTTGTGTGTGTTTGCGAGACATAATCATTGAAAACCACATATATAGCATCATTCCATTCTTATAGTCTGTAGATCAATTGCCAATAAGATAATGTTAAAGCAAAATCTCAATCCATATGCGTTTCTTTCTTTGAAGAGTGTATATTCATAATCCAATATTAATTGGCCCCAAAATATTTTTTTTAGTAATTTAAATTAATTCCCTCTCACGACCCCAGTTTCTACCCTCCCACGACTGCAGTTCTTGCCCTCCCAACACAATATCCAGACCCTCCGACGATTCCAGTTCAAGAACCTCACACGACTCCATTTCCATACTCCCCCATGCGAGATAGTATTAATGTGAACGGACTAGTCAATTCTATTTGTCTTCTACAGATATATGAGACCAACCTTAAATAGTCGGGAAGTAGAACTCATTAATTCACTCTCGTTGCTGCGCTAGTCGTTAACTTTCTACTTCACTCGATGAGATATATACATGGTATTCGATGCAAAATGTCAAATATCCTTTATTAATTGTTTCTCTTCAAAAGCTATTAAATTTAAATGCAAACCACATGTCTTTTAATACTAAACTGTTTGTTCGTGTGATAAAAGAAATTATAACTACTGGTGTTGCCAAAAGCAAACAAACATTCAGAGGTACTTTGGCGGAAATGTGTCCAACAAACGAAATTGATGACGGAAAATTTCGACTGAATATGGTGCTAGTCGATACTTTTTATCACACCGGGTAAAACCGTGGGATATAGTCGTCACCCTGTCCGTCTGTCTGTCTGTCCATCCATCCTTCCGTAAGTCCGCCCGTCCATCTGTCCATCCGTCTGTAATCATTTCGTTTCCAGAGCAGAACTTGAAAACCATTCATGATATCTACCTGAAACTTTCCATGTGTATTACCGACCAACTGAAGTGGTGCCTTTTGATATTTTCAGATTTCTTTTTTTTTTCGTTTCCAGAGAAACGTGTTGTATTTGGACTTTGTTCAGAGATATGTCTGTTTTCGGAGTAGAATTCTAAACCCATTCATCATACCTGAAACTCAGCATGTGTATTACACCCACTAATTGAAGTAGTAGATATACAATTATCTGTCAAAGATGTGTTTTACAAATTATGTGGGACCGGTGGGATATGTAATCATCTGATTTGAATTTTTTCAAAATGTTTACTGAATATATGCATGTATATATTTTAAATACCATTCCTTAGTTCTTATTAATCTAGTTAATGCGTCCTGGTCAAACTACACCGAGGGACAAAAGAAACGGCACCAAATTTTAAACAGAACCAAACTCAAAATTTCCCCCCGAAAATAGCCATTTTGAATGTATATGACGGGGATACAATTTGTAAAGAGGAACACTAAATTTCATTCATGAGAGTACGATATTTTATACTTAATATGTTCAAACACTCTTGGGGTGCTTAAATTGCCATTTCTAAGGGGTTTAGGCACATCATGTTTGAAATTTCAGGTGAAAATTTATGAAATATGGACATTATATATTATGTTAGTACATGATGTTGTCGGCATAGTGTACGACTTTTGATTTAGATTGATAACCCTGCTGTAGGATGTCTTAAAACAAACCTGAAACATATTTCAATCCCCCCTCTCGCCTGGTTAAAGAGATTTCAAAACGACAATTTCTTTTTACAAGTTAGTTTTAATTTTGTTTCGGTCGAGTCTATCCCTCGTGGACTAAGATATATGTTGGTATCGTTTCTTTTGCCCCTGGGTTTGTTTAATCACTCATTTTATTTTATAAATAAAATAGTATTTTTTGTGTTGACAATAAACTTATGTCTTCATTGTTGCACGATATTAACAAACCTTTTCCCTCGGTTTCAAATAACAATTCGTTGCTATCATTTCAAATTTTAGATAAACCTCCATATAAAAAGTTAGCCGCTGTGTAATTTCTACATTTCAGTTTAAATACAATGAGATCGTGATCTATCAAACCTAATGTAACCTGTTTAAGTATGCAAAATGTTGAAAATTAACAAAATGATTCTGTAAATCAAAGCAATAAAATACATGATACAAATGAGTGTTTGCTTTTCGTGTCCTTTGCACACATTGTCTGCACAATGAATCCAATCGTCAATGTATGTACAATCTTTGACATTTGGCTTCCTATTGAGAAAGATCAGAATCCTTATAAACAAAAGCTCATAACATTATCACCAGGGATGTATTACCATGAAAAAGGAAAAGTGCAAACACGATAGATATTACGATTGCTTCGCAAATAAAACAGTTCATTATATAATTTGGAGTGAGATACTCCCTCTATTAAGCTACAGTGCGATAACCTTTACCACCACTATATGTTCACTCGTGTGACTTCATCTGGACAATGTTGCGACGTCAGAGATTCAGCTTGCAAAGAAGGTATGTTGACTGATAAAATCAGTCCATTTCAAAATAATATGATGCCACACAAGTGAAATACCATACAACTGCAGATGAGGATTGGTCATAATTGTTTTAGTTCACAACTAAAATTAAAATCTTACATCAAAGAACAGGAAGATTTTCTGGATAACAACTTCTATAATGTGAAAATACACGACGTTTGGAGTACATACTCACTCCTTCATCAGGTGGAATGTAAGGAAATAACAAAATATGATACATTTATATAGCAAACAAAACAATGGTGAGGAAACACAATCAGGGAGATTAACATGCATGAGATAGGTATACAATGGGGATTTGTGATACAAACATGAGGGTGGGGATTGGGGGGTAAAGCATGATAATGGTATACAGTCAGGATTTGCAATACAAACATGAGGGGAGAAGGTACTTGAGTGGTGGATAAACAATGGCCTGTAGGCTTTATTGAAGATGTAAATAAACACACATGATGAAACGAGGGAGACCACTTGACTTTATTGAAATTGTAAAACAAACTATAATTACATTTGATTGGAAGAGAAACCAATTGTTGATATGGGAGGCTTTGAAGTTGTTGGATGGTGATTTGAGTTCATAGGTGTTGATTGGTGGGGACTCCTCGGATAATGTCGCTCCGACAGGAGTGGATGGAATGATGGTAGGGGTACTTGGATTCGGTTTGGTGCCCCTCGGATATTTCCTCCGACAGGAGATAGAAGTTCTAGATAAGTGAATCCCAAGCACATGGTAGGAAGATTTTCACATAAAAGAAGTTGTTATCCAGAAAATCTTCCTGTTCTTCTGTATACCACTTCTAACTGTACTTCAAAGACCTGATCTAACATCAAAGTTAAAAAAAAACTATTTGCTACTCAATAAGGAACTCAAGGAAACCTGACCTTTCCAATCAGGAGCTCTGTTCTCCAATTAATGTTTTCTCCATGAATGTTTATTAAATATGATAAAATGTAGCTATACGTCTCGTTAAAGGTACATCCAATGTGTTTCAAAAAATTGTATTTGGCTGAAATACGTTAGAACAAACGATATGTGCTAATTTCAGTTCAAATCAACTTGCATATTCACCCCCAATTGACAAATATATCATAATTACTTGTTTCTAATTAAAATCGAGCAACATCATTATACATGTGCAGAAACCGAAACTACACGTCCCGTTTACATTTACAGTAGTTATAAGACCTATTAATCATTATCAACCCAAATCTGTCTGTTTGTCTGCTGTAAATAAGTTTCCAAATTTACGTTTGACTCATTGGCGCGCGCCACATGCGGTGCATTTTCCGGTTTTCGATCAGAAATCACTACTTTTATCTTCATATCGTCAATATAATATGTCGACTGTCATAAAAATGGTAGTTTTCGATAACAGTTGGTACTTCTCGATAAAGTAACACCATTTATAGTGTTTGGAATATATGACCCCAAACAACACAATGGATGTACCTTTAAGCACCACATACATCATACATAGTCCACTTTACTTTCTAACAACCATGTAAGTGAATGAAAGCCAAGAGACAGAAATAACTCTTTGAAGTGAAAGAATATATAAGTGCATATTTACAACACTACGAAAGTAATAAAGAACACATTATCAGAATATCGTTTGTAATTTCTTCCAATGCTGTATTATTCTAAGTACAGGAACGGTGCAGATGAAGCATGGTGAACTGGTGCTTTTTTATTTATCTTCATGATCTAGCTGTATAATGTTTTATCCAAAAAAATTACTGTTTTGTCACATTTGGCCTCAGTATTGTTTCATTTATTAATATGTTAAATTAAGAATTAAGTAAAATAGTTACTTAAAAAAAAGAGTTAGGAGATATTCACTTACTAAAATAATATTTTTAATGAAATGAGCCTTCATCCTAAATTTTGAAACAAGTACACCTTCATCAGGGGTTAGGGATTTAAGAAGCATTTACTTAGGAAAACGATATTAATTTTGAATCAAATATACCTTCATCATATAAAGGTAAACGAGTTAGGAGACATTTACTTACTAAAACCATACTTATTTTGAATCAGATATATCTGCATCTTATAGCTTATATTGGTGACAATAAGACAAATGAAGGTATATCATTCACTTTACCAGACTATAACACCTGTAACCGATATCTCTAAATGTTCATTATATTTCGTCGTGAGCGTAGGAGGGGTTCTTAATATTAGTTCAAGATACTAAGATATTATTGATACAGGGGAATTTCATATTATACCGAAGAATATTTTTATAAATACATAACAATGTTCGAGTAAATCATTATCAGCATAAACGATTTTTCATATACCACATACAAGTTTTCACATCTTGAAATAGAACTATCATATGTTTAATGCTAAAAATCTTCTAGGTGTACACTCTTTGGAAAAAGAAACCCATAGAGGAGAGATAAATAAATATAATTAAATAAGGTAGCCACTTTAATGTGGTTCGCAGTATTTCGATATGAATAGTTTATGTGTTCTTCAATAATTTTGATGTGAGCCTTAAATAACGAATCTGTCTGTCTGTATGTTGCATAGAATGCACCTACTGAGCCATCATATTTCGTTCACAGATAGACAACTGTATTGTGTATATTGCCATAACCTTGTCATGCAAGTGTTTTGAGAATTTTTCCTTAAATGATATTAAATAACGAAGTTCAGTTGTTTTGGGGTCACAAAAGTTTAAATAAGGGTCACTAGGATTTGAACCATAACTCATGACAGTGAAAGGAAATGTTTATAACGAGTTACCGTATTGAGTAAATTTCCTTCTCTTCTCGTAGATTCCACAAGCTTCTACAAGCTTCCGGTTTGGGTAAGACTACTGTAAACAATATTATGGAAGGAAGGTTCTATCAGTGTCTAGCACTTTCTAGAGACCGTTTGGGTATAAATACTGCTGTGTTGTGAAAGGACTTCATTCTATACTTTTGATTCTACACTTTGGACACTATATTGAATTGTTTTGTGGCTTATTACTGTCAACAAGCTAATCAGAAATACATCCAAAAATTCTGCCTGTTGTCACTAGATTTAGTAAGTAAATCTGATTAACTGTGTGTTTTATACGTTTGTGTATTTGTAAGTTTTCCAAGCATCTGCGGGAATCGTCGACGTACATGTCGATCCCATTCATCTCAAAGATATTCTATAGGGTCTAAGTCTGGGGACCTGGGTGGCCATGGGAAGATATAAGTGGATCATTGTCATACGTGCCGAATGGGATCGGGCTTTATATTAATTTAAGATCTCAGCTGGCGGTTGAAAAATGGATATACGTGTGGATGAAGAATCTGGTTGATTTACCGGTTAGCAGTCAGATTCCCCTGAACCAGCACTAGGTCAGTCCTTCTTTCGGGTATATGAAATGCATCCTACTCCCTTCACCGAAGTGATCGACCTCTCATACTATGGGTATGTAGCGTTCATTCTTACGTCGGTATACACGTTGTCTTCCATCATCGTGTTGCAGGAGAAATTGTGATTCCTCGCTCAACTAGATTCTCCTCCAGATAGCAAGATTACAGGGTTGTATGGCCGTGAACCTGTGCAGATGTCGGTGAGGATGAAGAGTCCCACTGGAAGTCACGTCTCTCTCAGACGGTAGCGGATCGTTTTGTCGAATACTCGACGTACACCTGGCACATGTCCTGTTGTATACATGTCTAGCTTGTCGATGATTTAAGGTGGAATGCCCAAATGTATAATATCTATCCTGAGCAGGGATGATCACTCGTGGTTGTCCACTTCTTTGGCGATCGCGCATCGAATTGAATGTTGTATAACGGCCCAATTTACAGAAGACTCTGTTTCTGCACCTTTCAGACGCATAACACAAATGTTCCGATCTGTGTCATTCACTCGTGACATTATTTCTATCAAGTAATATTCCTTAATACATGATGAACTGATTGAAAAAGTGGATCATACAAGATCGTTTTACAATTCAATAAAAAAAAACATTATTCAGTAATTCAAAAACAATTTCCTCCGACGACCCCAGTTCCAACCCTCCCACAAATCAAATTCGAGACCCTCCCATGACTCCAGTTCCTTCCCTCCCACGACCACGACCCAGTTCTTGCCCTCCCACAAATGGAGTTCCAGACCCTCCCACGACCTATTCCTACCCTTCCACGACCCAATTCTTGCCCTCCACAAACAAGTTCCAGATCCTCCCACGCGGCGAGTTATTCATGTGAATGGATTAATCAGTTCTGATCTACGATCTACATACATAGTCAGCGTCAAGGGTATGTAAGGTGACCAAGCTGAACTTGGATCATTTGTTGTATTCAAACATTTATGCTCTAAATAATGACAAGGGTTGGTATCGGGAAATCTTTCAGTGTGAATCTACCCATGCTTCAATGGTGTTTATATTCAATTTGATTGATAATTTTTATTGAGTAAATTTCGTTAATACATGACGAACTGATTAGCAAAGTGGATCACTGCACTGATATTTTTATTACAAACGTAAGCATTGGAATGTGATTTGACATGTATTGTATTGACATGAAAGTATTTATTCCAAAACGAATTTATCTTCATTAATAGTTAGAGATACAACACAACTGATTGAACCTCAACGTTTAATCATTAAGGTCGATCTTATCCTATCGATGGCTGATTGGACGTAAGGTTGTTGCGTTCGTCATGAAGTAGAGACAAATGAAACTTTAATATAACCATATTTTCTGAATTTTGATGCTAGAAATGTTTCAATAATATGTATACCAATAACCCTAAATCTTTTCTTACAATTACAACATCGTATCTGTTTGCATATTAGAATTTGAATTTGAATTTATTATGTATATGAAATGAAATCAAATAATTTGTATGACGATTTAGCAACCAAGGAGAAGACGATACTCAACATACTAGATCTGTGGAACAATGAACATTGGATATATAATTATTTAACAGTAATATTCAATTTGCAGACAGATTATTTGGCAGATGTCGGAATATTAGTTTGAATAAACACTACTCCCCGGGGGCCACCCACTCGCTCAGATGCCTGGGACTCTTTGGCGATTATTTACCACTATCAGAACTGACCAATCAACTGACAAGAAACGTTACCTTCATAAAAGTTAATGTCCTGTTAACGCTCCCGTAGGAACAATTGGCATTATTTAGTTTAGGCAATGAGAGTTACGAGAACAATAACCTACTAACATTTCTCTACAAGTACAAGTTATGTTAAACATGTACCTAAATACTAAAAAGGTGAACATTCTGACAGATGTGAAGTCATGTGCATGAATATTTGAAAAGTATTGACGTTAATGAAAACATCGAATGACTTTACGAGTTTAATTTTGGATGATCATCTGGCTGTTGGGGTTAGGTAAAATTAAATCTAAGAAGTAAAATCCCTTCAGAGATTACCAACGAACAAACACTTTTTCTGTATGTTATAAAGAGATATTATGCTTGCATTTTAATAGCAGTGTTAAAATAATGTTATGGTCGGATCCCTCTTGAAACTAAGTATCATAGATAATACATTAAAGCGAGGGTTCTATTGGGTGTATCTGTAGATGTTGTAAATATTACACAAACAAGTTGATACATATTGCTAAGGGTAAAATTTGACAGTTTGACAAAGAATAATACTTATTCATTCGAATAAATAAACTATAAATGAAGCTTTTCATTGGCGCTACAAATGTGGAAAATTTGTTATGGCATAACAAGACAGTGTTGAAATGTCTGATGAACATATTTCTACGCTGTGTGTTTTTTACGTTTTTGATATTCTATAATTAAACAGTTTTAAAATTAGTATAAATACAGTGCTTTTCTTATGTCATGTAGTGAACAAAAAACAAAATGGCGGTTACTGCGATAGCATCCTATCTTTAAGGCATAATGTTGTCTTCTAAGTGATTATGTGGTTTTGTTTTATATGAAATTCATTATTAAGATGACTGTGTATTGAGTAGGTGTGTTTAACACTTTAAGAACACTATAACACAACTATTTTCAAGGAAAGTCCTTATTCTTCAAAAATACAACATCAAAATAGGAACTGATATTAGTTTTACTGCACTGCAGATCGGGAAATATCAAATTTAATCAAATTAAAAGTTGGTGTTTGTTTTATACCCCGCATGTTGTAACTCTCTACATCATTGCGTAATCAAATAGGAAGTTTTGATAACCAACGTGTATCTGCCCGTCATCAATATTCCCCACCCACTGTTAACAATCTATTAGAATGTCCACATCTGTTTGATAAATGACTGAAGGTGTAAGAGTCGTAGAATTTTCTGTAGTATTTACCATGATCAGTGTCAACCTATACAATAGAGAACTCAATGTATACAATAGAGAAATCAATGTATACAATAGAGAAATCAATGTATACAATAGAGAAATCAATGTACATATTAGAGAAATCAATCTATACAATAGAAACATAAATTTGCGCAACAGAGACACCAATTTCTGCAATAGAAACATAAATCACGATGGGGAAATATTGGACGTTGATATGACGAATGAAACTCAGTGGACGTATTACGAAATATTGGCTTATGAAACAGGTCTGTTTATCTCAAACAATAAAATTGATTCAAATGTCATGAGTCTATTTTGAAATGGTAAATACATTAATCACCTACATCAAAGATAACAAACAGTTGTCACTAAGGTGACATCACCCCCGCCGCAAATAAATACTTCAAAATTAGAAACGTAATTTTAAGGCCAACAAAAACCGACTTGGCCTAAATCTTGCCTAGAAGAACATTGTTGTAAGATATCATGAGAATACATTTTCGATATCCTACTGTATAGGTCCATATTCTATTTCATGCGTATTGACAAAAGGTGATATTGGAAATGGAAAGGGAAATTAATATTACTCTATATATTCAGACATCCACAAAACTAGTTGTTTTCCTCTGGTGAGATTCAATCATTTTTCCGCAGAGCTACCAGAGGTAAAGGACGAGGGATAACACTGTTGCAAAAATGGGTATATATACCACTAACCACATTAATCATACAGTATGTACTGTTATAATTTCGTTGTAGAAAGTGGATTATCATGTGTGTTTGAAGACTTTCTGAATGAGTCGCAACTTCCCAATGCAAAGAATAACTCTTGCCAGTCTCCATCACTGGCCTTGCAGTACTTCCTTCAGGTGTCCGTGCTTGGAAATCGGATCCCACTATGCATTTCAGGTGCAGCGATCCGTTTTGTTTGTACCGAAAAGCAAGATAAATAATACTGCAAAGCTTAAATCACCCAGTAATGGAGACTGGCAAGAGTTATGCCTTCCGTGGGGAAGTTGAATGAGTTGAATGATGCTTTTCCAGGCTCAAAACACATGATTTCCACTTTTTGATCACCTATAATGTGTAATCTTATGTAAATCTCTGCAAATTCGTCAAAGTTACCAACCAATTCCGTTCAACCCATTGCTGCATATAATCTAATATAAAAAACCAGAAATCAAATATCAAAAGACACCACTTCAAATAGTGGTTGGTAAACACGGAAAGTTTCAGGCAGATATCATGAAAGGTTTTCAAGTTCTGCTCTGGAAACAAAATGATTACGGACGGACGGATAGACGGACGGACAGGGCAACGACGATATCCCACGGTATTACATCATATCTCACAACATTGATAAGGAATGTTACGACTTTCAAAACAATGCTACCCAATCAATAAATATAATACTAAAACGAATGACTATGGCTAGGCTAAAATACGCGGATCCATTCGCCATCCTAGAATTATTAAAAGGTGTTCACACTAAAACGGCCTCAAGCAATTTTTCAATTTATACCTGACATAGTTTTCTACGGCTACATCTAATCGCGTCGTGTAATGGGTTGGGTACCCCTTGACCTAAACACAGACACTGCATAAACAAATGTTATAAATGGAAAAATGGAACATATGGGATCTGCAAAAACGTGCTACAGTGCCTTTAAAAGGAGAAGCTACTTGCATGATGTTGTTACAAAAAATAAAAGATGACATTGTAATTTAAGCATACTTTTATTCATAAACTCGTGCTCTAGATGATTACAACAAGCCAACAGTTTAATTCAATTAAATTAAAGAAATATAAAATAAAGAATGACAACCGCAAGAAAGTGCCATGATCGACGTTGTGTATGAATACACCAAACATGGAAGACCTTGATGCCAACAAAGTTACTTTGACTGACACAATAGATAAACACAGGACATGGATTTCAAATATAAACGCTTAAACATATGCTATACTTCAAAACAAGAGTATATAAAATTTTATTCAACACACGGTATTAATATATTTATCATGTGAATACACAACATATATGTAAATCACAGTGTATTTAAAAAAAAATAGAGCCATGGGCTCTGTAGCTCAATCAGGATTTCATTGATTTACTATCTAAAGTTGAATATTTAAGTTATTTAAGTTATTGTTTACAAGCAAAAGATAGGTTCTTAGATCATGACCACTGTGACTCAATTTGGGGTCACACAATCTACAATTTAGAATCCCCATTGGCCAAGGAGTCTGCACACAACTTTTCAGCTCTCTAGACTTTTTGGAACTGGAGAAGAAGATGAAAATAGGTTTTTAAGGATGTGACCCCGGTGACCCCATTTGGGGTCATGGGGTCACGAAATCTACAATTTAGAATCCCCATTGGCCAAGGAGTCTGCACACAACTTTTCAGCTCTCTAGACTTTTTGGAACTGGAGAAGAAGATGAAAATAGGTTTTTAAGGATGTGACCCCGGTGACCCCATTTGGGGTCATGGGGTCACGAAATCTACAATTTAGAATCCCCATTGGTCAAGGAGTCTGCACACAATTTTTCAGCTCTCTAGACCTTTTGGAACTGGAGAAGAAGATGAAAATAGGTTTTTAAGGATGTGACCCCTGTGACCCCATTTGGGGTAACGGGGTCACGAAATCTACAATTTAGAATCCCCATTGGCCAAGGAGTCTGCACACAACTTTTCAGCTCTCTAGACCTTTTGGAACTGGAGAAGAAGATGAAAATAGGTTTTTAAGGATATGACCCCTGTGACCCCATTTGGGGTAACGGGGTCACGAAATCTACAATTTAGAATCCCCATTGGCCAATGAGTCTGCACACAACTTTTCAGCTCTCTAGACCTTTTGGAACTGGAGAAGAGGACGAAAATAGGTTTTTAAGGATGTGACCCCGGTGACCCCATTTGGGGTCACGAAATCTACAATTTAGAATCCACATTGGTCAAGGAGTCTGCACACAATGTTTCAGCTCTCTAGACTTTTTGGAACTGGAGAAGAAGATGAAAATAGGTTTTTAAGGATGTGACCCCTGTGACCTCATTTGGGGTCACGGGTCACGAAATCTACAATTTAGAATCCCCATTGGCCAAGGAGTCTGCACACAACTTTTCAGCTCTCTAGACCTTTTGAAACTGGAAAAGAAGATGAAAATAGGTTTTTAAGGATGTGACTCCGGTGACCCCATTTGGGGTCACGAAAACTACAATTTAGAATCCCCATTGGCCAAGGAGTCTGCACACAATTTTTCAGCTCTCAAAACTTTTTTGAACTGGAGAAGAAGATGAAAATAGGTTTTTAAGGATGTGACCCCGGTGACCCCATTTGGGGTCACGAAATCTACAATTTAGAATCCCCATTGGCCAAGGAGTCTGCACACAATTTTTCAGCTCTCAAAACTTTTTTGAACTGGAGAAGAAGATGAAAATAGGTTTTTAAGGATGTGACCCCTGTGACCCCATTGGCCAAGGAGTCTGCACATACAATTTCAGCTTTGTGGAGTTATTGGTTCTTGAGAAGAAGTCGAAAAAGCGAAAAGTTTACGGACGGACGGACGGACGGACGGATGGACGGACGCCGGACGCCATGCCATGCCATAAGCCCATCGGGCCTTTCAGGCCTGATGAGCTAACAATCTGAAAATTATTATATATAATAAATCAATAGACACTCGCATCCAATAAGTAAAATAAGCCTTGGAAAACAACTCTACCAATAAGTCTGTACATCAGGGAATTCGAAGCAATCAAACTGAAAATAAACCGTTTGTACTGTACTTAATAAGATTAAATTGTGTAATACTACCATCAAACATGAGCAGAGTTGAGATATTTTACGTCCGCTTCTCTTTAATGTTCATGCGTTATCTATCAGTTCGTCTGATTTCATTCGAAAAATGGGACGACTAAACGTTAAAAACCAGGATTGTACATTTTATAGATAGTTGTTTCATACCATATGTCATACAGTATATCAGTAGAACATTTATTAAAATGTGAATTTCTTAATTTGTTAATTTGGAGAAAATGCTGAAATGTTATAATAATTAAATACAAACAAATATGAATTACTTCTTCGCAAAACAAAAACAAAGCTTTATCGTCTTGATATCATAATTATCAGAATCTGGGATGCAACAGAAATCATCCCTCTATAACATGGTTTCGTGAAATCTCCTCGCAGTTTTTCACATCATGTTGACCTGTAAAAATTATCAAGTTTGTTCAGTTTCAAGATGATAGAAAACTTATTATATTATGACAGCTGATACTGTCTATCACAGAAATCCTTTAAACTCATTCGGTCCCTCTTTCTTAAAATATGAGCATTTTGCGTGACCCACTTGTCGGAACAATAAAGTAAGTTGGGTCTGTTTACAAGAATTACTCTATTCCCCCTTCATCTCAAACGCCTGTTGCACAGCATCCACCCCAAAGAAAGCCTGCATCACCTTCACAACCACGAGCTTTGTGGAACTGGCAAACTCGAGATGTTTCTCATACACGAAATCAACCATTGTCTGCAGCTCAAAGTCGATTGGGTTGATGGCGTCGTGTTCAAACTTGTCCCGGGCACCGCCGAGAAATCTAGCTTCAAGGTTCTGCGCGCTTATCTGATGTTCAGCGGCCACTCTCTTATCAGTGAGGTCGATATACCCACACATACCCCACTCGTGGTTATCGAACTTCAGGTACACCGTGTTCAGAGTAATGGCGTTAATGTCATTTCCGGTCAGGCGCACACCTAGTTCCTCATGGATCCCTCTAGCGGCGGTC
This sequence comes from Gibbula magus, assembly GCA_936450465.1. Classification (NCBI taxonomy): domain Eukaryota; kingdom Metazoa; phylum Mollusca; class Gastropoda; order Trochida; family Trochidae; genus Gibbula; species Gibbula magus. Next base: position 49,006,141 of record OW388293.1, read on the forward strand.
TGAAGGAGGTTAACACGCTTACCTGAGCCGTCAGGTGAATCCACGAAGTCGTTCACAGAGCAACTCTCCACTGCTCCACAGGTGAGAACTCCGGGGCTTGACACACCTGGCAATAAACAGATAATACAGAAATTGGTTATGATGTTAAAGGTAGGGTTCTGTCGCCATCTTGGATATTTTGCATTACGGGAAATGAAACACGCTATATTGTACAAAATTTTGCAACTTTTTGAAAACTTAAGACATACACTGATAGAGTATTCACATAGTAACACATAACATGTAATAAAACTAATAAACAATTTGCTGTAGCCTGTTATGCTGTAGCGAAGTTTTCCCGACTCGCAGCGCCGATGAATGCCTTCAGCTCTAATTGTTTTATTTTTCAACAAATGTGCGCTTGTGTTTATAAAGTTGTGTAATATAAAGTCATCAAAATGTTACCTTCATTAGTATCTTTCAATTTCACTGTGTTAATCACGTATTAATAACATATATGTGTAAACAGGAACATCTTCCCGAATTTCGTTTCCACAAAAAATACCCGGATAGAACCCTCCTTTTAACAACATATTATTTTTCTGCTTGACAGGCAGCTCAGTTTCCTATGACATTTTTCACGTTGACGAATCCTGTATTTAAAAAAGTGTGGCGATAACACTGTTGTCAAGGATATATCAGTGTAAGATCACTACGTTCTAAGCAAGACATGATTGGGTGTCATTAGGGCAAAGGGGAGGCTATTCTTACCTGCTCGCCTGGCCCTGCGACAAAAGATAAACTTCTGTGGGTTGCCTGGTCCCTCGTTTGTCAAGATGGCCACGTGGAGTCCGAAGGAAGTGCTGTAGTAGGGGTGGACAATGGCCTTGCAGGGAACCTCGATGTGGTGGTCAGTCTGGGTCAGCTGCTTGATCCATATCTCTCTCATTGCTCGATGATGGCAGTAAGTCGACTGGACAAACCTGTGAGGGTAAAATAACATATTATAATAGTGGTTTGGAAACATAGGTAATATGATATATTGGAAGTAATACACGTGAGTACATCATGTATTGTGCATTTCAGAGAAACCTGAACTTATTACTTTAAATATTCGACCTGTTGAGTCTTAATTATTTGAATCAAGAGAGTTAAATAGTAAGGCGTCAGATTGTTTTCACGTGAGAATTACCCAATTATTCCTTGCATTAAGCAAGTAGCACCTGTTTAGGTTTATAAGTGTGAGAAAAAAATCATTTTCTCTTGTCTTAACGTCAACAGGGGGCACCCATTGATACAAAAATGCATATCAACCATTTTAACACATGAAATACTTTAAAATACTTTAAAATATTTTAAAATACTTTAAAATACATGTATGTTTACCGCCATTTATCACTTTGTTAATATGACAAGCCGATATTTGATTTGCGCTACTGTATTCATTTGGGATTATTTAGATACATATTGTACTGCTGCATGATAAGTTAATAAAACACGTATTACTCCAGCTGCAGAAGCTGTATTTCCTCAGCCCCGGGTCTTGCAATCGTCAGCTTCTTCAGGGCAACAAATGGGTTGTCGTCAATTTCTTTGTTCTTCGCTTTCTTCTTGAACTCCGCCATTTTTTCCAGGTATAAGTCATAAAGTTCCCACTCGTCTGATGGCAGAGTGTCGTGGTAGGGAGCTTTCTCAGTCTTCACTGCGCACAACAGGAAGTTATGTCGGTAGCCTTCCGGTCGCACCTGAGTTTTAAAGTATCCTTCTGTTTGCTGCAAAAGACGGTAACTTATCTTGAAAGATGCAAAGTTCTTTTTATCTAAAAAAGTAAATAACCATAACTGTTTTTATCGAATTTGGTTGGGACTCTCTTAAAGGGTAAGGTTTTAATGTTCACATGTCAACAAGAATAAACATATGAAATGATAAGCACTATATATACAAAATGAGACATTTAAAGACAGACAGGCCTTTCATAAAAAAACATTATTTGACAGAAGTTATTCTATAATTTATTGTGTACATATGACGCTATGTCGCATTCATTTCGCAAATTAAAAAAATGTTGGTCTCACACTAGGAAAACTCAGGACATATTGATTATGTCATACGAATAAAAAAAAAGTGTAAACTTTTACAGTCGTTTAATACACTCATAATAATTATATGTACTTTAACAGTCATTACAATCTTAGAAACACGTCCAACACATATCTACAAGATCATTTTCCCCCCGAGTGGGATTAAACTGTACAATACATTGTGTACCATTAGGAAAGGGTGCCTTACCTCTGACACACACGAGTCTGCAACAAAGATGTCCGTCTTCTCCAGGAATCCACATGAGAAAAACTCCTTCTCTTCTGGCGCCATCAGAAACTTCTCCTTCATTTCTGTGTACAATAGGTTCGATTATTTGCAAGGCACATGCCAAGATACTTGTGAAATCATTGGCACAAAATGGCCAGGTACTTGTACTACATTGCTCATCTATTATCAGAAATAGCATTGAATTATTTTCATTTTCAATTACCACATGGTCTCTTAGTTTAAAGGGGCAGTAGCACGTTTTTTCGCTCAAATAAGTCGATGAAATGTATTTGAAAAATAATTTCACCAATCGTAAAATACCCTTTTCTTTTCGTAAAGAAAAGCCATTAGAATCATTTTTGTCATTCGAAATAATAAAATGTGTTCACAATAAAATGGCCGCCATGCAATTTTGGCTTTATACGGAACACCGTTATTACTACTACTGATAATTGCTTTGTGTAATAAGATGTTATACCCTCTAAAATAAATTGAAATGGCACAAACTATCATTATAAATAAGAAATTTGAAAAAATAAATTTTGCAAAAAAAACGTGCTACTGCCCCTTTAAAGGTGCATCCATTGTGTTTCATAAAATGTTATTTGGCTTTAATACGTTCCAACACACTATATGTGCTGTTTACAATACAAACAAATTCATTCAGCTTTCATATTCATCCCCAATCGCTAAACATATCAAAATTACTAGTTTCCAATTAAAATCGAGTAACTTTATTATGCATGTGCAGAAACCGAAAGTGCACGCCCTATTTACATGCACAGTGGTTATATGACCTATTGAACATTATCAACCCACATTTGTTATGTTGTCAGGTTTAAATAAGATTCCAAAATTACGTTTGACTCATTGGCGCGCGCCACACGCGGTGCATTGTCCGGTTTTCGATCAGAAATCGATACTTTTACCTTCATATCGTCAATATATTAAGTCGAGTATCAGTAAAATGCTAGTTTTCGGTAACAGTTGGTACTTCTCGATAAAATAACACCATGTATAACGTTTGGCATATTTGACCCCCAACAACACAATGGATGTACCTTTAAACATAAAGGGTCTGACGGGTTAAAATATCCTGATGGATCTAGATGACGCCATCACACATCTGACATCTTTTGAGAATACCTGGTTTATAGATTACCTGTGTCATATTTGCCAAGCAGCCTCTGAGCAGTGACCCTGTCCTCTGCCTTGATCTGTCTGCAGCTATCCACGATGTTCTTCAGTTCTATGGGCAGATTAGCAGGGAGTCTGATGGGGTTGACCCCCGTCCCTTCCTGTTCTGTTCTCTCTATGTCGACAGACTGCAGATGGGCAAACGGCTTCTGTCCCGTGATGAGATAGGCCAGTATCATCCCGTAGCACCAGATGTCTGCCCGCTTGTATCTCTCAATACTGGGCACGTCTGGGATGAACACGTATACAATTGCTTATTTTGGAAGAATGACATTAGTTTGATCCTAAAGTGTCCAAGTACTGCCTACGTCATCATACGGCTGAAATGTTGTTGTTTTAAGTGTCATCATTATTAAATCTCTCATTTTTTTAAAATCCAATGACATGAATGACAAAGGGTGATTATCTACCGTTGACAGTTTCCAGAAGTGTTATCACACATAGCAGCAAACCAAAGTAAGTGTAAGGCCTCTCTACAACGAAAGAAATCTAAATAGATATGCCTTCAATGGCTCCATTAACAAGCGGTATCATTTTCTGTGATAGATCAGCTGTTATTTGGTGAACACCTATTTCCTATATTAAGTTCATGCTATTAAATACTGAAAATGTCAGTCATGTTTTTCTCTGTAGTCACTGTAACTTTTCAGTCCATACACATGTGGGTATATTTTGGTGACATGTTCATTGAGCAGTCACAAATATGAATAATAAAAGTGACATACCTTTGGACTTCTCTTCAAACAACTCAGGGGGACCCCATCTGACATGTTTGTAGCCCTGCAGAATGCGATGGAACATCAAATGTAAATTTCATGTGTTTTAAAATGACGATATATGTTTGTGTCCTGCAAATCAACCACTGAAAATTGTCTGACTAACACAAACATTCTGAAGTTAAAATGCATTTTAGACCTTTTATTTTATGTTTCTCATTTCAGAATAATCTTGAGGGTATATACGGATGGCGGATACAACTGTTGAGATGTCCTCTAATCAATCATTATAAACTTTTCGAGAGATCTAAATATTATCAGTTTTATACAAAATACTTTATATATAGTTGGATAGTGACGTATGTCAACTCGCTGACAACGCCCATCAATTAACAACCATGTCACATTTCAGCTTTCTAAACGCCCACTAAAGCTTAATGGATAAAGTTAATCATTGATTCATCGTATAATTAGAGAATAAAGCATTCGGATGAATTATATCAAATTCAAAGGTTACGATGTTTTTCTATATTCTCAGGTATTTATATCTAAGGTCAGCCAGCTGATTACCATACCGTGCCTCTCCTGCTAGAAGACAGAGCTGATCCCGACATACTGGTGTACTGGGTGTTGACGAAGTCGTTCTTCCAGGCGAGACCGAAATCTGCCACCTTCACCAGTCTCTTGCCCGAGTCGTACTGAAAACATAGTCAGTATTTACATAAGTAGTTTAGTGTTACTCTCTTTTAAACTATGTTATTATACCAAACGAGAATTAATAGATTCATTTGTTTATCAACTACGTCCCATTCCAAAGATGATACTGTCACTGATGTTGAATGCATATGTGATGATGCACGTACAACATGACAAATACGTTCTTCTATCTATATAAGCATTTGACATTCATGTTTTTCATGTCTCGCCCTTATGCTGCCTCGGTTTATACTATCTCCTTTATACTACCATATTTATGTTATCTCCTTTATGTTTCCTACCTCGGGATCATGGAAACATTGAAGGTAAACATATTTCTTTAATGGGCAGCGTCTCACAAATTGTGAATTTGAAAGGCTTACAGGCCTAACAAAATACGTCTTTAAGTCTCCTCATCATCTTCAGGTTATCACAAAGGTTAATCTGAAATACATTGACCATTTTTGACAATTAAGACACTTTAATGACTCGTTATACGTTGAAATGTCTGTTTTGCAATAACGCTGAGACTAATACTATAATTGTTGTAAATTATATTATGAGATGTAAAATTAGAATATAATGAGACATCTCACGAGGATATTGTCGGGCTTCAAGTCTCTGTGAGCAATGTCTCTACTGTGGAGATAGTTCAGAGCATTGGCGATCTTCTGTCCAATAATCCACACCTCCTGTAGTCTCAGACCCTGTAATAAATAACATGTATTATGATGGTAACGAATGAACGCTAAACTCCACTGCTCAAAGTCTCACACATTACATTATTATCCTGGTGTAAGGACCAACGTCGTTCCCATTCAATTCTCAACGTTAACTCCCTGAGAGTGTGACCTTCTAAAATTTGTTAACAGAGATCCTTTAATAATATGTATATGTGAAACAATAAAACAAGTCCTGTAACACGCTTCATAAGTATGTACCGAAACAAAGAATTAATTTTTTTAACATTATCATACTCTGTTCTGTGCATTCAGTATCATAATTGAATTCTGTGTCATCCTGTAGCTAAATATACCTTCACAAATCACATGAAATATTCTAATCACCGGTTCTTCAGGAGTCTTGCTGCGCTGTACATGCATGTCCAGGTTGGAGACAATGTACTCCATAATGATAAATCTGACAGAATCTCCACATTCCTCCGGTATGTATTCTGTCAGAGTCTCCAGTCTCTGTCTGCTCACGTAGCCTGTACCTCGGTAAGCGATCACGTTGTCGTGGCTAAGTCCTCTGTTGGAGAGAGACGGATCGGAAAGTTGGTGAGTGAGTGAGTGAGAATTTCTAATTCCTCCAAACAGGAGATATTTAACATTTATCGTTAAGATGAAATGTCCATCTATTTGGCAAGTAACTTGGTGTCAATGTCGAGTTGACTGCCAAGAAGAGCTATTGACGGATTCGTAGAGGCCATATTGTCCAGCAGCACCCATATCTGGTCCCAGTATGTCTAGTAACTGTACCACATGTTCTCCTTATTCTTTAACACTATATTGCCATTACATGACTGAAAGATGTGACTAACGACATAGTCTGTATCCGCATCACAGTGTGGACACGTGCTTGCCTTTATAGGTGAGGCAATCAAGCGGAGCAATCCGTGGTTGATGTTTCTTTGTTGGAGATCGTATTTACTCAGAGCCCACATATCACGAGGAGAATATATGTTATCTGTGAGCACCGCATGAAGCTATTTATTTCATTTACGCTATATGTTGCGTTAGGATTTTACTTCTACGGAGATAGATGTACATAGAAACCACAACACTGATATATTATACATAAAATGTTTACGCTCAAAAGATCACCAAAGGTCCATGGTTAACATGTGTGTCGAATTTCATGAAGTAAGGGAGTATGGTTTGGGATAAGCGTTGGACAAACGTCTTCATCATAATCAATATGCGTGTTTCCATAAGAACCACAAAATAATTTATTACAGTATATGAGTTAAACCCTCAAAACGAAATCCAATACTTAGGGAGGACAGACGTAATGATTGAGCGCTGCACCCCACACTGCAATACTGAATTCAACATATCGTTACGAATTGATAGACTGCAGGATTCGTAGTTTAATCGTATATTCGTATATAGTTGATGCTTGATCCTATATAATCGTACTTAGGTATTGCATCCCGAAATTCGTTGCAAAAATTTAGAGCTGTTCAGTATGTTTGCAACGAACCCGAATTATTAAATCATCGCTGGTCACGGTGAAGTTCTAATATACCATCACTGTAGCTTGATAAACATATTAACATATAATTTGTTCATATACATTTCAGTATTTCGTTTATCAATATGCAATTAACACTCGCATATGTTTGAGTTAACACACTCTTTGATGCAACATCCATACTGTATTGGTAACACTACTTGCCAATTCCTACTTCCTGTTCTCACCTCATCAGCTTGGTCTCCTCGTCCTCCTGTCTCAGTTTGGAGCTAGCGGTGGATGTGAAGATCTTCACAGCTGACTCGCTGCCCTGGAAGCGAATCTTGTACACAGCACCGAAACTACCTTCACCTAGAAACGCCCAGGTTGTGTCTGGCAGGTCTTCTTCAAGCACCGTTGACAAATCTGACAAAATTTTCCTTTTATTTCATTGAAATATTTGACTAATTAAAATACTTTCTATACATCTCAATGATAGGTAACGGTAGAAAGAATATAGTTCTCACCGTCAAAACGTGGCATCAGAAAATCACTACGCACTGCAATGTATTTTTTATTTACCCAATTTCTGAATGCCGCAAAGCTGTAAACAAATGTGGATGTAATGCTAATCCGTCATTCCAATAATTTACAAGAACACCTTTGATTTATCACAGTGTTTCATATGCCAATAAAGGCCACGGTACGATTTGTTGTTACAACTTGTAGCCAACTGCAAATCGCATAGCCTGAACGGGCCGTAATCCAATGGGGAAGGACGAAAGCCATCACCAGCACCAAGTTAATGACACTTCTATCGATTAAGGAACACTTATATATTTGACACATATTCCACCAGGTAATATCTTTTATATTTATTACAGACTGGCAAAGATAGCACTTTGCATATACTTTCATTATACATGCATTGCAATCCTACCTGATACGTTGGAAGTCTGATGGACGAGAAGATCTTTGATGAGCTCCTCAAGGATGTTCATCTGTGACGTCACTTCCTTATAAGACGGAAGTACATCTTGGTGAAGGTAACCCTGGAAGTCTGCCAGTCCAGCATATATGAGCTTGAAGGTCTTCTCAATAGACTCTTTACGTGACTGCAGAGCTAAACTACTCTTCGTCACTTCGTCACTTGATGGTTCCATTGTCTGCTAGAAGACAGCCGGGCCCTTCTCTGCAACAGACATAAGGGTGGTACATGACGGGGGACTGATAAAACAGTACACATCTATAAATATCAATATCAATAAAACTGCTGCTAATTGAGCATCAAATAATAATATTTTTTCTACAATGTATCAACTTCAAAACGCCAGGCATAACTCTTGCCAGTCTCCATCACTGGCTGATTTAGGCATTGCAGTATTTCCCTCGCTATGCCGTGCCAAGACAGCGGGTCGCTACACCTGAAATGCACAATGGGCCCAATTTCCTACCACAGATATCTTAAGGAAATACTGCAAGGCCTATATCAGCTAGTAATGAAGACTGGCAAGAGTTATGCCTTGAGTTTGAAGTTGGCAATGTATAAGTACAGTGCTTGTTTCGCGTGAACATGGACAAAGATTCGTGTCAAATTGAACAAGTCCAGTCTAAGGGACGCAACTCTGTTACCACTACTAACATCACATGGAATGCGGAAGTTGAATCAACTGAAATTTCTCGCTCAAGCATAAGCTTATCGATTGTTGAAACATAACAAACAGTTATTGATATCATTTTACCGGACACATTTAGTCCTATGTAGGCGTCCTTAGTATTTATTATTTATTCTAAAGGCAGCTAGTTGATAACTGTAAAGCTTTAAAAGCATCGAACAAGGCAACATACACCTGTTAGATCAATACTGTAACGTTACCATGTTGGCCTCCTATTGTTACATAGTTACGCGTCTTTTCCACTTAATAAACAACAACATAAACACAATGCCCAAAGGTGTATACCTCACCGTGGACAATATATGCGATAGAGTGAAACACCGTTTAACGTAGACCAAATAAACATGCTCGTGACGTGTAATATGATAGGTCTTGTATTAGGGACATGATTCTTATTGAGGAAAAATGTTAATCATGGAGTGTGTGTGAACACATCAACATAAACACAGCACTTACCCTGGTCAAGACACTGCAGCTGGACCTACACTGGACAACGTTGATCACCTCCACAAGGTGAGATGTAGTTTATACGTATTTCGAACGTGATCCTGTTATCGAACAAAGATCTAACCTAGGAGTCAATATGAAATGAATAACATAAGTACACTAGAAGATAACTCGTCGTGACGAATACAGTGTAACAGGGCAACGTTTCAACAACTTCACAGGCGAAGTGTTACATCTACCAGCATACATTTTACCCATTAAAGGCGCTGTTGCACGCTTTTTGCATGTTATGTTTTCTCAAATTTGACATTTATCATTAAAGTTTATACAATATATTGCTACGTTAGAGAGAAAACATTTCATTACACGACCCGTTAAGCCGTATGCACAGAAAACGGTTATCCGTATTCGAAGAAAATGGTGCGACGTATTAGCGACAATTTTGTGAAACTCATTAGTGTGAGATGTAGGTCTTATACGTTATAAGTTCAGACAGCAAGATGGTTGACCATTCTATCATGGTGCCACATTTAAAACTATTCTCTGAGTGTTTAGATATCGCTAGATCAGTCAGATCACTTGAACAACCTTCGAGCGGCCATTTCAATGTGAACATCTTGAAATGGCCAGTCGATGGGAAGTGGACTCGCATGGCATAACCGAACAATAAACACTCGTTTTAAAATTCTTGTTATTAATTCAGGAGTGTTATGCAGCCTTTTAAAACAATAAAAATTCACCTTTTCATTTCAGTAAGAACGATGTGCTACAGCGTCTTTACATGTATATATAAAAAATTATATAGTTTGTTTTAAGATTTTTCCCTGGAAAGTGTTGGACATTTTCAAAGGCTGCGACTAACAAAACTACATACATGTATCATCAGTAGCGGGTCCAAAAAATGGGGGGGGGGGGGGGGGGGGGGGGCGACCTCCTATCCCCCACTCCCCCTTCTGGAAATGTAAATTTCATGGACCCAAAAAGGGGAAAGAAACACATCTTTGTTTTAAATCATTGATATCTAATGAATATACTGTTTGAAAGGTATTCTAGAAGTTGGTGTTATGAAAAGGGCAATTGTTAATAAAGAAGTTGATCATCCATAAAACCCTTGCCTTCTTCTTCTAATGAATAGTTGAATAGTTTGGAAATAATCCTCTTGACATCGGTCTCCGCATTAAAACTTAAAATTCATGAGAACCAGGATAATCTTAGATTACATGCATTGTAAATAACAAAACTGATATTTCCTTACACTAAAATACTCGTTTCTGATTGGCTAACGGTCGTTACATTTTTCTTTATGTACCCCGTCAGTCTCACGGTGAACAAATTTCATCTACCCCGCTGCAATAGTAATAGCTTCTAGCTAAGAATAGGTGTCGCATTATGGTCAGATGACGTTATAAAATGACGCACGCGGTGTGCGGAGTTTTGAACAGTTCGATCAGCTGTTTACGAGTCTTTCAATTACAAACTTATTTTCGCCTTATTTGCTGCTTGGTTTGGAAACAAATATTATTTTGCACTGCTTGCACAGTCAAGTTAACTAACATTAACCCGCTTTAAGGCATTTAAAAGCTTGAAGTAATACGTTATACGACTTTTAACATTTCAGTCTACGATCGACGTCACCAAACTATGACCTCACCGCACTGGAAATCAAATGGCAGAGATATGCTCAGAGATGAACACTATTTTCACTTAAACGTAATAAGAATGATTTTGGATGATAAATAGAATCTCACCGTCGTGTCTTCTGATATCAAATATATCAACACTTGTTGATAAAAGTTACAATTATCCTCGGCAAGCCTCGGATATTTGTAACTTTTATCAACTCGTATTGATATATTTGATATCAGAATACACTTGGGTGAGATTCTCTATGTATTCAAAATAACGTCGACTTCACGAGAAACCGAGTAAGGCGGTAATTAATGGCACCATTTCTTACTTGAACCGTACCTTCGGTGACTCTCACATGAACGTAGACGTTATCAAACATTCAAGTATCCATCTTTCACAGGACAAAAAGTGGTGGAATCCGGATTCTTCAGGATCTGCCAATATTTGGGAGAAACCCGGCAAATGGATTCCACCACCACTTTTTGTCCTGTGTTTATTTGAGAATGACAATGGTTTGTATTTTTATCAGGGAGTTTATTACACATTCCAAGTCAACTGCGCTCATAAAACAAGCTACAACGTGAACTTTGTCGAATATCATAACTAGGCCTGTGTACCGTTTCTACAAACACATCTACTTGCTTCAAATAGAAGCACATGTTGAAAATGGAATTACATCATGCTTGGATTGGCTTCAATCAGGTAATTTGATACAATTTATTTACTTATCTTACCAGCTTTCTGGTATAGATTACCAAAATAATAGTTATACTTTATGAACCATTGTAAGACTGGATTCAAATACATATAATTGTAACAAATATCAAATAACATGTTTTCAGATAATTATCTAACATAATGCTCGTGGTTAATAACTAAAGATATGCATGATATTGTTCTGTCATGTTTATAAGACATATATATTTGTATTAGACCCAGTTAATCAGATATTATGAAAAGATAAGACTTGTTTACTAGACATCAATGAAAGTATCAGGTCAAGGTTGTCAGAAATGTATGAAATTATCAGGCCATGTTTATCAGATATGTAGAAAAATATCAGAACATATGCTCATGAGATATGTACGACAGAATTGTACAGTTTATCAGATATGTATAAACATAGCAGACTTGTTTACCAGATATCAGATATTATCAGGTCGTGTTTATCAGATATATGTAAAACATTTCAGATCAAGTTTATCAGATATCAGGCCATGTTTATCAGATATGTATGAAAGTGTCATGTCCTGTCTATCCGATATGTATGAAAATACCAGATCATGTGTATATATATATATATATATATATATATATAGTATCGGATCATATAATTGTCAGATATGAGTGAAAGTTTCATGTCATGTTTATCAGATATTTGAGAGAATCAGGTCATGTTTATCAGATTAATAGGTCATGTTTATCATATTAGCAGGTTATGTTTATCAGATAAATTTGAAAGTATAAGCATGTTTATCAGATTATCAGGTCATGTTTATCAGATATATAGGGAAGTATCAGGTTACGTTTATCAGATATATAGGGAAGTATCAGGTCACGTTTATCAGATATATAGGGAAGTATCAGATCATGTTTTTTAGATATATAGGGAAGTATCAGGCCACGTTTATCAGATATATAGGGAAGTATCAGATCATGGACCCCCAGGCGCTTATTAGAGGCCCGGCGCTTATTGGAGACCCGGCGATTATTAGAGGAAATGCGGTATAGGGAAGTCTCAGGTCATGTTTATCAGACATGTACGATATCAACAAGCCATGTCTGTAATATATTAAAACGATATCAGGTCGTGTTTTATTCTACATGGTACAATATTTTGTTACGTGAATAATTTATATAATCAACGCATAAACAAATTATTATCCAAGTATGCATAACTTTGATCACAAGATATTGGGTCATACCATCATTATCCAATCCCTATTTTTAGCGACAAGTCAACATTTAATCGGGGTTGGGTCTCGTGGTATCCTTTATATCGCAACCGCCTGTCGCTGTGCTATATGTCAGTTTGACATTAGATATGAAAGCGAAAATAGGCCTTTTTTTAACCCCATTAGTGCTAAAATGTCAGTATCGGTTTAGTGTGGGTGGCAATGTAATATATTACTACACCCGGGAACGAATGCTTCTAGCTGTGGATAGTCTAAACATGGTTGGATCATTTTAACCCTCATCATATGAAAAGGCTTTAAACGTAAATGTCAATTAAAGGGTTAAATAACCCCCATGACAAGGAGCGTTCGACTAATTCTAAATGTAGAGTATACTTGATATTATAATTGGTTGCTGCAGCGTACGCGACCTAAATTTACACTGTAAATTAGTCAACCGAGACAAGTCGTAATGAAAAGTAGATACGCTGGTCTCGTGTTTGAACCATGTACTTCCATGTTTATCTTGTACCTTGTGTGGAATAAATCATATTAACATGGTCGGGTTTCTTTTAAGTGTTTTGCAGAATACATCCATGTTTAATAAATTACACAGAAATATCGCCTTACCGAATATTCAGTCGTCGCGGAAAGGGAGGGGAATTCCCGTAAGTTTCGCTTTCTTGGAAAAACAGTGAGCTGGCCATGGCGTCACGTGACTATTGTTGAAGGTTAAGGTCATACATATGCGTATGACGTCATAGTTCAAATCGATGGTAAGTGTTTTATCTCGTTTGTTTATTGTGATATATATGTATATATTTTGTAATTTAAAGAAAGATATACGTTTATGATTGTGTATTCACATGGTTATCTGTTGGATTATAATATTACATGAGATGTTTTGATGTCGCTGTTGCAATGTGGGTCATAGATACGGCATTATTTAAAACATGCTGTTTTGTTTGCAGGGCTGTGTCGCTACGCTAATATTCTATTCACAAGGCGTTTACACACTCGTTGACTCAATGTAGCCAATATGCAATATCTCGTTGCTGTTGAATATACTCACGTCTCCTGGTGACTTTCCCATTAAAAAGTCATGTCATATTTGGTCATTTTATGTTCATCATGTACAATTAGTACATTTCACATTGCTAATCATCTTTCTTGGACTATTCAATATATATAAATATATATTGATATATAATAATTTTCATAATAATTTATATTATATAGCGCGTAATACCAATCTTAATTGCATTTTGCGATGTGCAGAGAAGCGTGTTTTGTTTCCCTCGATTTTAACGTCGGTATTCATAATCTAATTTTACGCAAAACTGTCATAAGCTGATCGTGCCTAGGATCCAATAACCACTTCTGATTTAATTTAAACATATGTTATTCAATGAAAAAGGGATAAGGAACTCCCCGTGCATGTACAAAATGATAGAGTTATAACAACATACACAGGTAAAAACGAAGTAATACTCTGTAGAAATGGCAACTTCCCAATGCAAGGCATAACTCTTGCCAGTCTCCAGTACTGGCTGATTTAGGCCTTGCAGTATTTCCTTAAGAAATCTGTGTTTGGAAATCCAGGCCTGCTATGCATTTCTGGTGCAGCGATCCACTGTCTTGACACAAGAAAGCGAGGGAAATACCGCAAGGGATAAATCAGCCAGTAATGCAGACTGGCAAGAGTTATGCCTTGCGTTTGGAAGTTGTAGAAATGGTAGAAAGATAACTACTGAGAAACGCTTACGATTGGTTATAAATTGCTGAACTGCTAAAAAATATTGCCTGATATGTCATGAAATTTTAAGAGGTTAACATGTTATTTCTGTGTACTTAATATAAACAGCAATTAAACATGAAGTGAAAAACATTTTCACATAAATAATAACATTCACATGTTGAATCTTACTTTATTTTATTATATATTAAATACATCATAATTCAGTTCGCTCAAATGATATCGTACACGAGTATGATGACTATTAATTTACTCTGCGGACACCTGTGGAAAAGTAGGATTTAATGTTTTACGTCCCGTAATGACGGACTTAGGGACGTATAACATTACAGTGAGTTTTAGCTAGATTGTCATAATAAGTGATTGAATTGATCCATTCTATATACCACTCGGCGCCCCAGTGTGTTGTGTATTGTTCATCCAATTATCATTGCACTCTGTCAAAGAAGAAACAGAAGTTTCTAGTAAATTCTATAACTCAAAGTGTTCAAAATGAAATTAAGACGATGATGCTTTTTATGAACATATAATATTATATATTGATAGATACTAAATCATAAATAATTCTAGAATAATGAATTCGACGTCATTTTACGAATTGAATTATATTGAGACTGATTACAACTAATTTGTAAATTACATCGTTAGATGATGCTAAACTGAGGTACAAAAGAAACTTTACACCCTATTGTTTCATTCATACAGTAAAACTAACAAAACAAATTGATTTGATAGAACCGGGATATTATTTAATGTTCAATGTTGACTGATTCGGCAGACATTGACACTCGTTCTTTTCAATTATGCAGAGTTAGAGTCACTGAAAGGACCAAGGGGTGTAAACTCATTTTTACACCAACATGACCCCTATCGTGTTTATATTGTTGTAAATGTGTGCAGAATGAGGCACATTTATTGATTTTCACTTAGCAGATGTCTTATATGTTGATGAACAGTTGTGTTTTATCCAAATTAATTTTGGAAGAATTTATGCATTTAAAATTCATGTTTTCCAAAACAAATTAAAACCACATAGAATAATTCCTTGGCTAATGACAAAACGCCTGCACTTTTCAGTTTTAGGGTTCGATTTCGGATATTTGTAATTGAAAATCAAACCTATGATAAAACCAACTGAGGTGTAAAGTTTCGTTTGTACCTCAGTTTAGTAGGACTGTATTGTACAACACAAACCTTTTCAACTAATAATTTCGTTGTTGTGTTCGTGTTCAAAAGCTATTTTGCCTCATGAATTTTTAGTCCTCTAAGCTCGATCGAAACTGTATGTATTGATTTATGCATGGAACTGTTGAAAGATTTCTTCCCCTGCTATTAACATGCGTGTGACCTGTGAGAATCAAGGTTATATTTGGTTTATTATTGTGTACATTTCAGTTGTCCTTGTATACAGATACCTCGCAGTAAATGCGAGGTATATATATATATATGAAAAAAGTTTAGGAAGGTCTCACGTGTAATAAATGTATATAAAAATAAATGACTGTTGAAAAGACTTGTAAACAAGTCGAAATGCGACGTATCCAGTCGCCATTAACATTATAATTACACCAAGTGTCGTCTGAAGAGTTAATAAACAAACAGTCTGTCTTTCTACATGTATTAACATGTAGTGGCAGTGCCACGGAATGACAAATATACGGCTTTTTCTAGGTATCTATGGTAAATCAACGAGTGCCTCGGGTAATATATTTTTTAAGCAGAAATACTTCAAACTGTGCAGTGAGAGGAGAGCTTGGATGGAAAAGTTGTATCACTAAACAAAGGATTGAAATATTCCGACTCTACTCAAGATTAATCAAACACAACAGACTTTTATTAGATTCATTAAACAGTTGGTCAAAAAGAAGAAAATCTTCCTGGTTATCACGGGTTATCTCCCTTAGTGGAAAACTTGGTAATAATATTATTGAAGCAGAAGAAATGTCAACCACAGGCTTTATTAATAAGGTTAAACAAAGGCTCTATGTGTTAGATAATGAACAATGGTTTTGTGCGCTATGGAACGATAAAAATCAGTTAAATGGGAATAAACTCAGAACTTACAGATCCTACAAGAAAGATCTACTCCCTGAAAGTTATCTTTTACAAAATATTCCACGGTATAAAAGAAAATATCTTGCCAAGCTCAGATGTGGATCTCTGGGTCTATCAATTGAATCTGGGAGGTATACACAACCTGCCACACCCCTACATCTACGGAAGTGCCCCTTTTGTGATACTCTAGAGGATGAAGTTCATTTCCTGATTGGCTGTCCAATGTATGATGATCTAAGATATCCCTTACTTAGAAGTGACTGTATTCAAGAGAACATTGCGGACCTCTCATCAGCTGAGAAAAACAATAAATTAATGATTTGTGATGGCACCCAGCACCTTTTAGTTGAATGTGTTTTTAACATGTTTATGCGAAGAAGTAGACTTTTAAACAATAAATAAAATGTAAAAAAAAAATTGTATGTGTAAGGTTGGAGTGTCTGTGCATGTATGTTTTGATGAGTAGGTAAGTGTATGGGTGTGTGAGTATGTACTGTATGCTGACTGATAGAGTATACCTCAGTGAGTGGCTGAGAGAGTGGATGGATTTGTATCGGTGTGTAAGGGAGTATGGGAGTGTGTTCTGTGAGGGTGTGAATGTGAGCGTTTGGTGGTGGTTGGCGATTGATATGGGTAGACAGTGAGAATGTACATATATAAGTGTAAAGAATGAGGGCTGAGTAGTGGGTGGGTGGCAGAGTATGTATGGCTGAATGTTGGGACCTGATGAATGATGTTGAGTTAATATGAAAGTTTGAAGGGAGTAAGAGTATGTATGCATGATGTATGTATGTATGTTTGTATGTGTTTATCTTAGTATGTGTGTATGTATAATGTAAAAACGCGTGGATGTGTGAGTATATGTGTGTAGTGTATACATGTATGTACATACGAATATACTAATGTACTAATGTATGGGTATGTGTATGTATGTGGTGTAGACAGGTACTAATGCACTAATGTACTAATGGATGGATATGTGCGTATATGTATGTATTGTATACATGTACTAATGTATGGATGTATGTATGTATGTAGGTATGTATGTATGCATGTATCTTGGTATGTATAATGTGCTAACGTATGGATATGTGCGTATATGTGTGTAGTGTATACATGTATGTGCATACTAATATACTAATGCACTAATGTACTAATGTATGGGTATGTGCGTATATGTATGTATTGTATACATATGTGTGTGTGTGTGTGTGTGTTTTCCAATTATACGTATTATGGTATTATATGAGATCTTAATGTATTGTCTCTTGTAGCCTTTTGGTGGCTTTTACATTTTTAATGTATGTATCATTGAAATATTTTTGAATGTAAGAGATGAGACAAAAATAAACAATTTCTCCATTCTCTCTCTCTCTCTCTCTCTCTCTCTCTCTCTCTCTCTCTCTCTCTCTCTCTCTCTCTCTCTCTCTCCCTCCCCTCTCTCTCTCTCTCTCTCTCTCTCTCTCTCTCTCTCTCTCTCTCTCTCTCTCTCTCTCTCTCTCTCTCTCTCTCTCTCTCTCTCTCTCTCTCTCTCTCTCTCTCTCTGTGTAAAACTGTAAGGACGAAGATATAGGAAATATTATAGCCAATGTCCCTGATCATTTTACAGCTTTAAGAACTGTCCTTAGATGTTTTCAATTTTTGGCTAAAATTACCAACAATTTGGTGAGTGCTAACGATTGATAATGACACTTATTTTTTGAAAACTCCAAATTAAAAAATATAATCAAAAATATGTTTTCAATTGTTTGAAAAGTCGATGCTAACTTCTCATCCTTTTTACTTGGAAGCATTTTAATAAACCACCTCTTTACTATCAAATGTAAACATGCACTTACATTTTGATCACGCCCTTCAGGTAAAATAGTTAACTACAACATAGAGAGATATATATTTGGCAAAGATGACGCAACGTTTATTAGAAAATGGCCCGGTTGTTTCTCAACTTAGTTTATCATCTAACTCTCTTTATCTCTATCTTTATCTATATCTTCTCATTTATTTTATACCGCTCCTTTATTCCCATAATCATTCTTTTACACTGCAAATTTAATTCTTGTATACCCAACAATGGCTTAGAAGATTGACATGTGATATCTCAGCCATGTGGTATAACAGTAATTTCTGTACATTCGTGGTACTTTTTTGGTAATAAATGATTGTGGGAAAAAATGTATGATTAATGATAGCTTATATACAATTTAATTCTGCATCGTTAACATAAGTATGTAGTGTGAAAATGAAAGAGGTTCAGTAAGATTGCATGATCTAAACTGAGTATTTCACTCATATCACGGTGACTATAGTAATATTAAAGGAAGAAAACCCACAATATCATCGAGGCTATGGATGTTGATGAACCATGTTGGGGTAGCGGCGATGCGGAACTAAATGTAGATTTTCACAAAACCCGTTATATTATGCAAGTAGAGGAAACAGTAAGCAGAGTTTTCGTGTCCTTGCCTATCCCGCTCCGCATTTGGCTTCCGCTCGTCATATAATTCAATATTATCTATTGGTTTTTCGTCAAGAAGTATATGTCTTGTGAGAAATAAGGAATTCCTGTTTAAAAAGTATTAAGATATAACCAAACATTCTTTCCAAGACATAATATTTTCAAACTGGCCACGTTTTGCTTATGAGTGACCTAACAAAGTCCTGTTTATCCCACCAGTATGTAATACCGTGGGATATAGTCATCACCCCGGCCGTCCGTCCGTCCTTACGTCTGTCCGTCCGTCCGTAATCATTTCGTTTCCGGAGCAGAACTCGAAAACCCTTTATCATATCTTTCTGAAACTTCACATATGTATTACACATTTACTGGAGTGGTGCCTTTTGATATTTTCAGATTTTTTTTTAATTTTATTTTTTTTTCGTTTCCATGGAAACGTGTTGAAATTGAACTCTGTTCAGGGATATGTTCGTTTCCGGAGCAGAACTCAAAAACCACTCATCATATCTTTCTGAAACTTTGCACATGCTTTACCTATTTACTGGAGTGGTGCCTTTTGATATTTTCAGGGTTTTTTTCTTTTCCATAGAAACTTCTTGAATTTGGACTTTGTCAGAGACAGATTCGTTTTCGGAGCACAGCTCCAAAACCGTTCATCATATCTTCCTGAAACTTTGCATGTGTATTACCCACTAACTGAAGTGTTGCCTTTTGATATTTTCAGATTTTTCTGAAAAATTAATTTTTTTCTGTTTCCATAGAAACATAAGAGGGATGTTGGTTGTTGTTGATTTTGACTGCTTCTGGAGCAGAAGTCTAAACCCTTAACATACCTGAAACTCAGCATCTGTAATACCCACCAACTGAAGTACGGTAGGAGATAAACAAGTATCTGTCAAAGATGTGTTTTACAAATGTTGTGGAACCGGATGGATATGTCATCTTCTGATGACTCTTGACACTGTATATCTACGTTATAAACCTAGGTCGGATTCCGTCTGTTGTTTTGTAGGTATCTTCTTTTCTTGGAATAACCTCTAATGAGGTCTTACTTCCGAGAATAACCCGGTATGAGGTTTTACTTTTGAAAATAAGACCTGAACCTAAGGTTTTTTTTTAAGTAAGACCTGGAAATGCACTTAGAATAATTTTTCAGACTTGCAACGCAATAGCCAACAAGCGGCAATTATTATCGAAAATTATACAAAGTTAAAAATTTCCAAGTTGAAGTAGCTGGATTCGAACCTGGCACCCTTCGCTCTCTAAACTGGCGCCTTAGACCGCTCGGCTATGCAGACCGAGATGACGAGTGGAGTTGAATTACTCCATTTATAGTCATACCTTCTTTGCCTCGATATAACGCAACCGAGGGCGACATAGTCTTTATAAAAACACGATTTGGGAATGAAAAATTATAAAATGTAAATTTTTACATTTGACGTTTATAAATAGGAAGAAAACATTCCTCCTTCGTCTTCTGCTTTTAAAATGGTCTAAGCGGAGGAATTAGGCCCTTTGAGCGTCCGAAACTATAACTCGTAAATTTTGATATTTGACGGTTTATAAGCTTGAGAAAACACTCCTCCTCGGTCTTCTGCTCTGAGAATAACCTCAAGGTCGGGATAGCCCCTCGGGCTAACGCCCTCGGGGCTTTATCCCTCCCTTCGGGTTATTCTCAGAGCAGAAGACCTCGGAGTCATGTTTTCTCCTTAACATATCATTCCTTAGCTATTACTTCGCTTATGATAATATTTTCAGCGAGCACTTTTCTATTATTACCCTAATTTAATTTCTCAAACTCTTCAGATGGCTGATGGCGAGGAATTCAAACAACTGCACGATAAAGGAAATCAAACAACCGAGAGCATAGTTTACCAACGTATAGTAGAACCGAGCCCAGATCAAAGTCCCCCCACCCTCTTCACAGGAACACTAAGTTCAATAAGGCCCCCGAGTACAGGAATCGACACTCCGGATGATACAGAACCGAAGGTCGTGGCATCAGAGAGACCAAGCAAGTGTGAAGGTCAAGGTCCTGGGCAGTCTGGGGAAGGTGGTCGGGTTGATGGTGAAGTGAGTCTACACGATCATCAGTGTTCACACCCAGATGGGCTCATATCGGATGGAGAGGACTTTCATATATCGAAACAGTAGGTGTAAACCTTCATACATGCTGTGTTTGTGTGTGAAGCGTATGATGCATCTAGAGGACACAGTTTCCTGGGTCATTGATTGCACACACAAAGTTTAGAAAACGTTTTTGACTCGAATTTCTTTTTTTAATTAGCGTGTGAAACGCAGTGAGCCAAGGGTCCGCGATAGAAGATACCAAACGACCTACCATTATTTTGGTACCATGTGAGCGAAAGCGAATTTGATAGCAAATCACTCACGAGTATATGGTAAAAATTATATTATATGAATGATGTTTAGTTTTCTACTCATTACTCAATATTTATTGCTCAAATTAATCAAATGAAGTTGTCATTGTAGCGTAACAGTTGCACACTGTTGTGACGTCATACTTGCAGAGGTAGTACAACAGTTGACTATTGTCGTATCAGTCATTGGATGAAGGCATTCCAGGGTTATCAGCATCTCTTACATGTCTCAAGTGTAAAAATAAACGAATAATAGAGTCGGAATCCCATATATTTAATATTATACAGATTTCGTATCTCCAACTTAGCACTAAAGAACTAGAAAATGTAAATTGAAATTTAATGTGCGCATAAATGTTCATCTGTACAGCTGCACACAAAAAGTTTGTTCACCTACATGTGTAAATAGTAAAATAGTGTAAATTGATGTTCATTGTAAACAATAATTACATCACAATCAAATATCCACGAGTAAAATACTCATCATATAACGTATCCCCTGATCGTCACGTATATGAAATAGACAGAAGGGGTAAAAAAAATTAAAATTAAAATTTCATAAATTTTCAAATAAAAGTTTCCATATCATCTCAATGAGAACACTTTCATTACAAAAACATTGATTGAGTATACAAGAAAATATATGTTCTATATGTTCTATAATATATGACCTATGCTTGACCCCGTTTATCAATTATTGAAGAAAATAAAAACTAGAAAAGATTGACCAATGGCCACTTCAATGAGCTCTCAAAATTAAAAAAATTAAAAGAGAATGATGTTTAGTTTTCGCGTTGATACGATGCTTCAAAAACATACCAAATTACATGATATTTGCACTGAAATACACAAGTAGGTGAACAGACTTTCGGTATGCAGCTGTATATGAGTGAAATTCTATCTTCAAGGCCCGAATCTGCTCAAGCACAGGGAGGCACAGACGCCGTTGAAGAAAGTTACTACCGGGAGATAGCCCATTCATTGTCTATCAGCGGAAGTGATGTCACGACCCCTTATACACGAAGCTGCTCTTCAAGTTTCTCGTCAAATACCAACTGTGAGAGCCGCATTTTCGTACTCACTTTTAAAGACATGTTCATTAATCTCAAATATTTTCAGAAAGGAGAACGTACTTTACAGAAATCCTTTAATAACCTTTTTATCCTTACTTCGTTTCTTAATTTTAACACTTGTAAGAAGTGATCTAGCTGCATATTCGTGTATTTCGTTTTTTTCTTTCATAAATAATTATCATAAACATATTGTATTATTTAAAGAGCCATTGGGTATTTTTCATGATATATTATTCGGTGTTCATACGCGCCGAATGCGCTGATTTAAGTTAAACTAAGTTTACTGCCACATTCATACTCTATCACCGAATATATATCACGATTACTTCCGATGAAAATCGAGCAACAACTCGCAGAAACCGAAACTACATGTCCGATATATATGCACAGTAGTTTTATGAACTTTTAAACATTGCCAACCACATCTGTTTTTTCGTCTGTTGTAGGTAAATTCCCAAAATAACGTTTGACCAATTGGAGCACGTTGTCGTCCAGTTTTCCAGCATAAATCTAGACTTTATCTTATATAGTGTCAATATACTGAATGCATTTGCAGTAAATCGATAACTTTAAATTCTTTTCAATAGAAACACCATTTGTAAAGTTTGACATAATGATTCGAACAACATACTCAAGGTATTTAGGTGCCGCTTTCATAGTTATACATATTTACATGCACGTGTACAAGCAATGACCGTTGTTACGTAATTTCCTAATTTAAACAACATTTTAAATAAAAAAACCAATGAATATGAAATATTGGGAGCTAAAAATGATAATCAACAATCATTTTCAAAGAATTCGAGAAGGTGTATTCGACATTCCGCATTATTATTTTCAATTATTGAATCGCAAAACATTTAACAATGGTCGAATCTATTTAAACAGGTGACCGGTGTTCAGCTGCTAATGTGTCACTCCCCTGTGAAAAGAGCAAGGAATTCTGGGAATTGATTGAAAGGAGCAAGTGCTGTGAACGAGTAAGTGGTTCAGTGAAAGAGTATGATTCATACCACAGACTTGCATTCTCTTGGAAATAATTGTTTTTTTCGCTGCTTTGACAACAAAGAGATATTGACCTATTGTGCAGTAATATTGCTGATATTGACGTAACCCGCCACAAATTGTAGCATGTATAATTTCATCTGATAAAAAACCCTGAACCATTCCTATTTTTAGCTCATCTGGCTTTAAAGGCCCAATGGGCTTACGGCATGGCATGGTGTCCGGCGTCCGTCCATCCGTCCGTCCGTCCGTCTGTAAACTTTTCGCATTTTCATCTTCTACTCCAGAACCACTTGATCTAGGGAGCTGAAATTTTGTGTGCAGACTCCTTGGCTAATGGGGATTCTAAATTGTAGATTTCATGACCCCGTGACCTCAAATGGGGTCACAGGGGTCACAACCCCAAAAACCTATTTTCATCTTCTTCTCCAGTTCCAAAAGGTCTAGAGAGCTGAAAAGTTGTGTGCAGACTCCATGGCTAATGGGGATTCTAAATTGTAGAATTAGTGACCCCGTAACCCCAAATGGGGTCACAACCCTAAAAACCTATTTTCATCTTCTTCTCCAGTTCCAAATGATTTAGAGAGCTGAAACGTTGTGTGCAGACTCCTTGGCTAATGGGGATTCTAAATTGTAGATTTCATGACCTCGTGACATCAAATGGGCCCACAGGGGTCACAACACCAAAAACCTATTTTCATCCTCTTCTCAAGTTCCAAATGGTCTAGTGAGATGAAAAGTTGTGTGTAGACTCCTTCGCTAATGGGAATTCTAAATCGTAGATTTGGTGACCCCATGACCCCAAATGGGATCACAGGGGTCACAACCTTAAAAACCTATTTTCATCTTCTTCTCCAGTTCCGAAAGGTCTAGAGAGCTGAATAGTTGTGTACAGACTTCTTGGCTAATGGGGATTTTAAAATGTAGATTTGGTGACCCCGTGACCTCAATTGGGGTCACAGGGGTCACAACCTTTAAAAACCTATTTCATCTCCTTTTTAAGTGCCAAAAGGTCTAGAGAGCTGAAAAGTTATGTGCAGACTCCTGGGTCAATGGGAATTCTATACTGTAGATTTGGTGACCCACAACCTTAAAGATCTGTTGAAATGCCTTTTTCTCAAGAATGACAGATGATTACCTCTACGTATATTTTATATCTGAATCAATTGAGCATAAAATCGAGACAATATACACTTGCAATTGATAATTAGGACGATTTTAATTCACCCATTTTAACAGTACCGCAATTAGTCTGGCGATTCATTTTGAAAATGCTCACTGAGGCGTGACTGTGTTAAGCGACAGACGGGGCCGGCTTGACAGCTACTCCGCCGAGTCTCGTTAATTAATAAGTGATGATTATCACTGCCGCTAAATGAATTTATGAGGTGTATTACATCGCCAAAAAGACACGTTTATGTAATAATTGTGTAATTGTCATCTGCGGAATTACCTAGTTGGATATCTAAACATTCGATATATGGGAATTTAAGTTGGTTTATTGAAGATTTCTTTGTGAAATTAACAATCAAAATGTTGCGAAATTACGTTGAATTATGACTATCGCCGAAGTAAGTAAGTAAGTAATTTATGGACCGATTTCAGAAATTTAAAATCTAGCAATTGTCAAATTTACATCCCATTTTAATGAATCCGATGTGGACCATATGTCATTGCATCTATCCTTTAAACACCAATTTAGAGAGCTGAAAAGTTGTGTGCAGACTCCTTGGCCAATTAGGATTCTAAATTGTAGATTTCGTGATTCTGCGAGCCCAAATATATTAAAGCTATTTCATCTAGAGATGTTATGTGCTGTTTAAATTTAAAGGAAACAACCGTATTGAATTAAATCTTAAAGTGTGACTTTATTTGTAGGGGATTTTATCTCTGGCCTCAAAGATAGAGGGCTAAGGACCTTAAGACCTATTTCATCTTCTCCATTTAAAGTGCTCTCACCTAGAAGTTGACATTTTTAATTAGTTAATGTATATGAAGCCTGATGAGCTACAGAGCCCA
Organism: Gibbula magus; assembly: GCA_936450465.1. Taxonomy (NCBI): domain Eukaryota; kingdom Metazoa; phylum Mollusca; class Gastropoda; order Trochida; family Trochidae; genus Gibbula; species Gibbula magus. The sequence goes on from OW388293.1 coordinate 49,031,605, forward strand.
TGGCTCTATTTTAAATAATATATTGGAACACATATAGTGTTGGAACAAGGTGCTATTCAACCTCAAGGTCATAGGGGTCGCTGTCACTTATAAAATCATATTTGGAAATTAGTCTCTTTAATAGTGTCGTCTTATATACCAAATGAAAGCTCTAATTATTACAGGCTTTTAAACATACATGTATTTGGGTTTTATTATGGAGAAGTCTATTAATATTTGTGTTATTTTTTTACAAAGTTCAAGAATGTATGAACATTTTTACCGACATCCGCATATGTTACAATTATAACTGATACAAATATTATTCTTCAATTATATCATAAATTATATATGTGAAAATATATGTGTAATATATATTTACTCGAAATTGTCTCAGAGCATTATGTTTTTTTTATTTATTTATAATACTGCCAGGCGCGTAAGATATAAATGAGTGTTTGTCAGTATTGAGAAAGTTTATAAAAATTCACAATTTTCGTCTTATTACTCCATCAGGATTATCCTCTGGGTTATTACAATACCCTGACCATCACAGCATTACCCGCCATAAAATACGATCACTGCAACCAATATTGGCAGTGCCTGGATGAATTAGCCAATGAGAGACCATCTCATTTAATATCACGACATTTCATTGGCTAACAAAGCATATGCTTTACATAGTGATTAGTAAAAACCCTCTGTGGTACGGGGCGAAAGCTGATTTCACAATCAGGAGATTGCAATAGCCTTGCTTATACAAATACCCTAGTGGATGTTGTGTTCGATAACGACAATATTTATTGTTTATTTTACCGCAGATATGGACACATTTTCTCAGCAGATTGAAAATAATGTTTCCCCAGGACAATGTACTCCAACTGAAAAGAGTAATGAATTTACTCAAATCTTTGCTTGGTGTGCAGGGTAAATATGAATTATATTTTCTTTGAATTCTAGCTATGTAACATTGTTACCGTGTATAATTCATCAACTAATATTTCTCACTTAACGTTTATAGTACATCATATATATTTTAGGCTAATATGTTGATTTGCATCATGTATAATATAGCTTTTGTATGCACGAAATGTGCATCAGTTTCTGTTAATGGCAGTAATAACAGTTTACCGTCTAACCATGGTCATCTAATACAATCTTATAGATAAAATATCCTTATAATTACTGGTGCATCAGTAAGTCTGCTAAATTAATTATTCTCTATACATCACCAACAAAGCGAGCATATATACTTTTCATATTATAAATATTAGGTAAGCTATATACGAATGCGGACATGAACGGTGTTCTCATATGGACAAAATCTAAGCATCGAAATGCATGTATATAAAGGGCATTCATCGGCTATTGTTGTGCTGTTATCGTGAGACCCCTTTCCAGCAGTCAGATTCCTTGGTCAAATTTTGATTTACATTCTTCCTTTAAAACGATGGTTCAAAAGATATTAGACTTAGGCAATTTAGTTTTTACATCCATTGTTTCTAGGTTATAACATTATTTGATTATTTTAGAGCCGTGCAGATTATGGGGAAATCTTCAAAAATCGCCATAAACCATAATGATGACAGTCGCGATCCTGCAATCCTGCGATCCTGCATCCATCTTGAAAAACGTTAAATGAACTTTCTCATTAATGTCTAGGTTTACCATCCCTATATTTCGAGGGTATATGTTAAATTTTTTTAAATCATCACAGCAAAAGCTTTAAATGACCAAAAGGTAAATAAATATTGCTCGATCTCTTAAGGAATGAATACTAGCCATTGTAGAAATCATGTGGAAATTAATTTCAAGATAAGTATAACAATCTGAGATGTCAACAATTTCATTTCAATATTGAAAGAATAGTACTAGTTTGATGTGGATGCTACGTCCCTCTGAATATAATAATAAACAAACAATATTTGTGAAAATATATCAAGTGAAGCGGAAACTCAAGATGTGTATCCTTGTTGGATAATGTCATTAGCATATAGAAAGAAGTTTGATGGACTTAACACATACTTCAATATATTCCTCATCAGAACTATCCCCCTCACACAAACACGGTAACAGAAACAAGATCTATGTTTACACTCTGTTGATCGTGACAGGCAGTGCTTATTCAGGATATCGCATACGATCTATGTTTTATTGATCACCACGCCTGCAAAACACTGTTGTGTTTTGATTGTGAAAAAAGGGAAATTACAACAGATCGTTGTAGGCATTATGGTGATATCGGCTGTCAAAAAGGAACATACACGGTCCATGGTTTCACACACTAGTAGTATCTGTCTATGTGTTCAGGGAATGAAATACATTTTTATGCCCCCGAATCGGAGATTCCGGGGGTATATTGTTTTTCACCTGTCTGTCTGTCTGTCCGTCTGTCTGTCCGTCCGTGTGTTTGTCCACAAAAACTTTAACCTTGGCCATAACTTTGGATTGATCAGAGCTAGGGCTTTCATACATGGCAAGTGACACCTTGTGATGAGACCTTTCACATGAGGTCATCATATTTGACCTTGTGACCTTGACCTTGCCGCAATTGACATTTTCAGAAAACTTTAACCTTGGCCATAACTTTAGATTGATCAGAGCTAGGGTTTTCTTACTTTGCATGTGCATACCTTGTGATGAGATTTTTCAGACGAGGTCATTATATTTGACCTTGTGACCTTGACATATCCGCAATGAACATTTTCAGAAAATGTTAACCTTGGCCTGAACTTTTGATTGTTAAGAGTTACGGCTTTCATACTTAGCGTGTGTATACCTTGTGATAAGACCTTCAAATGAGGTTATCATATTTGACCTTGTGACCTTGACCGTGCCGCAATTGACATTTTCAGAAAACTTTAACCTTGGCCATAACTTTGGAATGCTCAGAGCTACGGCTTTCATACTGGGCATGTGCATACCTTGTGATGAGACGTTTCAAAAGAGGTCATCATTTTTTACCTTGTGACCTTGATCTTGCCGCAGTGGACATCTTCAGAAAACTTTAACCTTGGCCGTAACTTTGGATTGCTCAGAGCTACGGCTTTCATACTTGGCATGTGCATACCTTGTGGTGAGATTTTTCAGATGAGGTCATCATATTTGACCTTGTGACCTTGACCTTGCCGCAGTGGACAATATTCAGAAAACTTTAACCTTGGCCATAACTTTGGTATATCCGGGGGCATCCATGTTTAACAAACACATCTTGTTAAAATTAGAATTATGAAACAAAATTATTATGTCACTATGGTATTACAACATTGAAACGTTATCAACGGAATCATGTTTTAACCTGTATGTATTAATTTATTCAGGGATAATGTATATTTGAATATCCCGCAATGTTTACAGACGAACTTGGGGTTGTCCACATTGCCACATATCTCCGTCTGGTGAAAACGTTCGGTCCTTTCCGATCTGAAGATAACAGATGCGTCGTACTCAAACAGGTGTGTCTGTGGATTAGTGCTACCGTTAGTGTACGATATATTTATATAGTCGTTGATTTTTTGTCTCATTAATTCATTACAATATATAATAATTATACTGGGATTGTCGCGTTATTACCTAGGTTTTCAAGACTTCTGCTTGACCTTGAACCACATGTTTGACTTAAATTTCTCTTTCTTATTTAGTTCCTTGCCTTTGCTATAAATCACATCTTTTCCTCAGCAGTTTTCGAATGACAATTCTACAAAGAAAATACCCCTCTTAATTGAACATTTGACCTCTACAATTTGTTTCATTCTTTGGACAAAATGGTTAACATTTTCACGATAAGTTGTCACACAGAATATGTTGTGTTGCGGTTGAGTTTTTGTTACCATTATTTACATAGCTTAATGTTAAATAATAACAAATGTGCATTTCTAATGCGCACAATCCAAACAGGTAGATGACTGCTAAAGGCGCTAAAGGATATAAAAGTTCAATCAACGAAAGTGTTCACGGGGTCTAGAGACAGTGTGATAATTTGAGAACATAAAGGTCTTCAGACTTAATTTGAAAGAGTCAAAGGTTGGATACTCTGATGGACGTGCTTTCAAGCACAGGCCAATTTTAACGCAATTATGTTGCGCAACAGAGATGTAACGACCAGTGTCCTCTATGTGTGTAGTCGATATTTTGGAACTTTGCAGTAGGTGACGTAAGGTAAGAGTTGTGGGCCTTTGAGCACGCAGTCGAAAAATGCACTTTGCTGGAACCATATTCAAGGGCAGATAACTCATGTTCTGTGGTACTTGTACTGGTAGCCAGTGTAATGATCTCAGGATTTGCGTAATATGCTCATACTTGGAACTTATGGTCACTATCATTGCCCATTATAAACTGTATGCGACGAGATGCAAGTTTGTGATGTGAAAGTTTATGATCTGTGGTCTAACATTTCCAGAGAAGTACATACTACATGGGTGCATTTTCAACAATTGTTCCAAATATTAAACTGTTATATTAAGAACACTAATACAAGCTTTTCTTCCAGCTGGAGGATCTAGTCAATCAGTCGAGTATTAAACAAAGGAGGACTAACAAAAAAATCAGGTTCGTAGATTAATATTCATTTTCATTTGAAATATCCTTGTTTAAGTCTTTGAATACACTAGGTTTAATATGCTTCTCGCTGTGTTATTGCAGTTGGTTTGCCGGACCAATGTCAAGAACAGAGGCTGAGGCAAGGTTAACAGGCAAGAGCGATGGCACCTTTCTTATCAGGTCAGATGACATACATTAGTTACCTGTACAGTTATATGAACATGTTCTTGTTCTTCTACAACATCAAAGATTACACAAAACCTAAGATGTCGGCGTGTGTGCTCCAGATCAGTTTAGTTAACGTGTTGCCAAATGGATTCCTCGGATAACCTTGCACGAACCTTGCAATCACATGTTTTTAGGGAATATAAAGTTAACCAAAAATATCCAACTCTCAAATCAAGGTTTTCATTCATAGCGTACATATGTACATACATAGGTATGAGTATATGTCTGTAGTTGATATATGATATGTCTCGTTTCAGAATGAGTGAAACAGAACAAGATACTGGGAGTTTTGTTGCAAGTATGGTCATGGAGGACGGAATTACTGAACACTTTCTGTTACAGGTATATACCATCTTTTACAGAGAGTTCCTTAAATTAATATACAATGTCAGAGCGTAGGATATGTACTTTGATATACGTGTCAAAATACCATACATGTATGTGTCAACTTAGTTGAAAACACCTCACTAGACTTGCATAGTCATTTCAAATGTCAAATGGCAATTACTTGTTACTTTAGCAACAACCATACACATGTGCATAGGCTGAAATTACACCTCCCATATGTATATATACTAGTTAAGATGACCAACATCGTATTATTAATACCACCAACGCAAATCTGTCTTTGTTCTGCGATACAGTGTAGACCAGTCTCTGAAATTACGTTTGACTAATTTGCGCATTATCCGCGGTACATTGTCCGGTTTTCGATTTAACAACACCATATTTCCCTTCTATATAATCATTATACTGTGCAGGTAAGCATTAAAAATGATTTTCGTTTTTTGCAACAGTTAGTACTTCCATTGATAACACTTAGTCTAATGATAACCTTTCGCATACGTGACACAGGGGCTCGGTATCATAATTCAAATGTAGGCAAAACGTAGGTTAAAAAAACAACCTACACCCTAAATGCCTACACCCAATATATATTCCTTAATTATGATATCGAGTTCCAGTGACATATGTCTCCAACAACTTACTATGTGTATTTTCCAGGGTCACCCACAAGAGGCTATGCGTTCTGATCCATTCGACTTGTGTTTGGAGTTCCGGGGCAGGAAATTCTCCAGCCTTCCAGAGTTAGTGAACACGTATTTACGAGTGGAGGAGATATGTGAGGAGGGGTGTGATAACGCGACCAGGTGTAAAGTCGTTTGTCCTGACCTACCGTTCAACCATATCATCCAAAGTTATGCGAAGTAGTCTAAGAACTATTGTCGAAGATACTCACTATACCAATTTATGACGTTGATGATATTCGTCATTCTCTCGTTTCAGAAGTAATTCACCTTCAATTTTTCTATCGTTGTCCGTCTGTTGAAATTCGAACACATTCTGGACAAGAAAATAGAGAATCCCTGATTGGTTGAATTAGAAGTTATCTGTGCAATCAGCGGCGCTTTTGTAAATGAGACATTTACATAAAGCTATTTATTGAAACAGAAACGTATGATAAACCTTTTCGTTTAATGTGTCTTTCCCGATTGATCTTACTTGAATTTGTGCAAATATTTGACCAAAACGGCTGAAAAATAATATAATAATATTAAAATTAATAATATGTGGTACTCTTTTTCGCCTCTGGGGGATTTCATTAGAACCGGGAGCATATAGCTTATTTGGAACAGATGTCAATATGTTACTTGGGAAGAACTGACTTGAGTTAACTTCGTGGGGAGAGAATGGGTATTCTTTGGCCAACAGCATTATGTATTTTTCATAAATGATACCACCATTGACATGTAGGTGTTCGCTAAAATGGTATGCATCATCTGCCCGGCCGGTGATGTTTTATTAATTTATGTATCTCCGTTCATATACGTGGCGTTAACATGTACAATTAGTTTTCTGTATTTCGTATACATGTGATTGTTTTATGGATTCGTGTGAGTAAGACTGCTTTTAACAATGTTTTGCTATGTTGCAAATAAATATAAAGAGTTTATATTTAAATGTCATTAGCTGCTTCCGCATTGGCCTAATTACAGGTTCTATATCCAACCTCAACGTTTTCTCGTGGCAATACAAACTTATGGAGCTGTAACTTGACCAGTATGATAATATGAAATAACTAATTAAACTGTTATCAATTAATATATCATCACTTTGATTTAGTGTAATATAGGTACGTAATAAAGGCAGGTAAATATAGGTAGTACTGGAGATGCTTACATTCACGTGTGACTCCTCTTAGATTCTTAGACATGTTTAAACATGTAAGGTTCTTTCTTGCAGCTATTAGTTTTGTTAAGTTTGATATTTGTTGAATATCCGTTGTATTAGTACACCCTTGACTCACAGTTGTGTAGAGGACCGAGACATAAAGTTGTCACATTGCCACGGGAAGAGTTGTAAGATCTGATTTCGGAATTACACCATCTTGAGAAGAGAGTTTACCATGTTTGTTAGTGTGCATTATTTATACAAACGTATGTATCAAAGTAGCTTAATCTTGCCTTGAATACTCAGTTTGTGTTGACGTAAAACATGACGTTTTGAAATCCATATCATATTTTGAGAGGGAAATTTGAAAGATATCCTTATGTCTCTATCATGTTATTTTTAATTTATTTGTGATTTTATTTTTATGTTCAAATTGTCTCATAATTTTAGTTGTTCACCATGTCCGTTAAAATGAGTATGACTATGCATAATATCTCGTTATCTGTTTCCTGGCAACTTCCCCCACAAGTTATGACTATCTCCAGTCTTTATCGCTGGCTCATTTAAGACATGCTGCATTACGTTAGCGCGCTACACCTTAACTTCATAGTGCGCCCTGACAGTAGTGAACAGAAATGGTAACGGAATGCAGCAAGGTTTGAATAAGTCAGTGATGCGACTGACGCAAGATATGACTAGCGGGGGAAGTTGTTTGACTGGTTTATATCAGAGTTATTCATCGTGACCAATCAGCAGACGTAGAGGCATGACGTTACGTAATATTTATTATGTCCCTCGCAAAGCTTAAAACATAATGTTTTCGCCTCCGTCCGTCCTTCCGATATGCTTTCATTTCCGGGCAATATCTCAAAAACCGTTCAATATTTTTTTTACAAATTGTGGTATATTGTAAGACCTAGTGATTGAGTGGTGCCATTTACTACTTAGGTTATTCTGATTTTGATTTTTTTTCTTGTTTCCATGGAAACAGTTTGAACTTAGTGCATATAGGAATAAGGAACCTTTTACGACATCCATTTCAAAATCATAAGTGAAAAATAATGTTAAGAGGACAAGGTTGGATTGAAAGTTGAAGCGGGGGGCATCACAGTGCTAGTGCATCACATGCACAATTTTCTAGTTATCAATTATTTTATTGTTAAGAATTTCATCTCTCTCTTTCTGTTGAATGATCATTGACATTTTGAAAATCGGTTTAGGAGAAGTCTTTATTAATTTGTGAGATAACTGTTCCCTTTTCAGTATTTACCTTACAGTATTTCGTATTTGTTAATATGAACTTTGATGGTTAATAAACACAAATGATAAGCTTCAATCCAATGTACTATCGACAGAAATCCGTCATTTTATTATGCATTATAGCCGTTTGCGTTCGCACTCGTTTTTCTATTTTGATATTAGTGCTTTGAAGATATCTTGATGTATTGTACAAATAAGATGTTTTGTTTCTTCTTTTGTATGTTTTGTTGACTGGTTAAATAATCTTATATACATTTTCTGCAAGAAATTATTTTGAATTATATTTGAATTTTTAAAGTTACTATTGAATAAATATCTACGGCAAAGACGGTTATGTAATGCAATCAATTATTCATTAGGTATACAGCTGAGACGTCAAAATGTCAATAATTTACTTTTTAGTATTTTTTTCTCATTGAACTTATCTTTTTGTCATGAGGCTTTTATTGTCCAGCCTGTGCCATCGTGAACAAAATAAATCTTTTCGTTTCAATCTGAATTGTTTTTTCCGTATTATAACTCTGCCTTAGAGAGTGAGCAGGGTTATGAATCATTCCTTCTGTCCATCTGTCTGTCCCTGTCTGATCATTCGTCCGTCCATCAGTCTCAAAATATTGCCGGAAGATTGTCCCCACACTTTAAGAGTTTGGCGCATTATTTATCTTCACAAAAGGAATTTTAAAAAGTCGGCGATGGGGTGTGGCTCTTGTGGGCTGCCTTCAAAGTTAAAGGCGCTGTAGCACGTTTTTTCTCAAATTTGCCATTTATCATTAAATTTTATACAATTCATTGTTAAGTTAGAGGTTAAAAGACCTGAATACACGACCCGATGAGAAAAAGGTTATCCGTAATGCAAGAAATGGTGCAAGTATAAAGCAACAATTGTCTGGAACTCTTCAGTGTGAGAGGTGAATTTGTTGGTCTTATGAAATTTTAAGAATTTAAACAACAAGATGGCTGACCATTTCATCATTGTGCCATATTTAAAACTTGAACTACCTTCGAGCGGCCATTTTATAAGAACATATTAATATGGTCTCTCGAATGGGAATTGACTGGAATAACTTAAGCGAACCATGTACTAGTACATTAGAACTCTTTTTGTTGATTCATGAGTGTTATTTAGGCATTGGTAACACTTATTTACATTTTTCGTAAGAACGCCATACCACAGCGCCATACCACAACAAATCCAATAACATTTGTAACATAATACTGAGAGAGGTCAATCTATTTATGCATCAAAGTGAATAAATTATCAACTTGAACAATGAACGCTCTGCAACTATAATTAAACTCCATTTTCGTTTGACATAATGATGTAAATCATCACCCAAGAGTGTGCCTTTTGCTATTTTTTAGTTTCTCTCACATAAGTGGGAAGCGGTGGACATTTGAACTGTGCGCGCTTCTTCACTTTTATTGTTGTATCTTATCATACAGAGTTTTTAAGTTAAACTTAGTTTTGGTCGAAAGCACAGAAATAACGTTTGAAAGACATTCACCTATATAGACCCTATCCTTTTATATAGTGAAATAGTAGGGTCTATTTTGATGCATGTTTATGTCTTTTTCTAAGCGATACACACCGAGGTCTGAGGTCTGTTATTGAATACCTGTCTGTCTAATAGTATCTATATGTCTTACATATGTACGTACAAGTACATGTAGACAGACTATATAGTACCAAAAGAAGTCATTTTATGAGCGTTTCAGAGAGTAGCGAAAGGAGCCGAACGTTAATAGTGTGAGAATGTATTAGGAACATGTACATTTGCAACCGAGGAGAGCATTTGTTTACACAATGGTAATAAACATGCACAACAAAGTCAAGTGTCTTTACAACACTTTCTTTAAGCTAAACGAGTTCAGCTATACGGCAGTATTAGACATGTTTGTTTATCAGTGTTTCAGACAAAGCTTAATTAAATACATGATAGTTTGTATAAAAATTTAAATAACTTATTTTGTCAACTTCTGTATTGGCGAAAAAATATGTAACATCTATGAAGGCGTACATAAGAGCTTTTCGAAAATTCAAGAGTACATATTCACGTGATGTCCTTTCAAATATACGATCATAACTCTATGAGACCAATGTTGTGTCGATGTGCATGTCCGTGAAGAGGATCGTTCCGGGCTGGGTGTTTCAAGACGCTGGCTACCAGGTTACCTGCACTGCACTAGTATATATTATATATATATATATAATTGCGTTCTTATATTGCGCCTTTTCCACACCCTAAGGTATGCTCAAAGCGCTACAATTATTACCCTGAAGGAATCGTACTTTCAGAGCTGCTACTAAGCGCTTCATCAGTACTTCCCGTATTCTTTTACCCATTTGTACAGCTGGGTAGACTGAGTACAATATGGATTAAGTGCCTATAACTTAACATGTTTTATCGATACAATAAATATTCAAGCAGGAAACTGTTCGTGGAGAATGACAATTTTCTGCAAAATGGGAACTAATTTAAAAATGTATTTTAAAAACACATGCATTCTGGTGTGTATGGCAGTTTAAATGATAATCTTTAAAAAAGAAAAGTTTATCGGTAAGTGTTGTATCACTCTAGTTAATACTAGATGTAGTGGTATACGTCATGGCGGTCTTAGGGAACGTATACCATTATACCTAGTTTTAACTAGATTGACACATTGATAAGCACCGCATTCGAAGATTGTATTGATAGATCCGATTCGTTATGTTTTAAGCCTTAGTCTTTTGTAATATAAGGGAAATGTTTAAGAGGATTATATCTCAAACATGCGTTAGGATTTTCATTTTTAACTATCTATAATTGGATGTCACGTGTATATTTAGAGTCGAGTGTAATTGGTCTATTGTTTAAATTGCTTTATATTCAGCTTAACTTTTCATGTATCTAGGAGACGATGACCACAAGCCCTGCCGTATATAATGTATCACTATGTTTTTAGTAATCATGATAAAACCACACTCCAACGAATGCTGGATTGATTTGTAAAATGGAATTGTCGGTTTTGAGAATTACATTACAATGAAATTGATAAAAAAAATTATAGCATATTATCATTAAGCGTAAATATACGGGAAGAGTAAGGGATTCCGAGGAAGTCAGAAACCCACAATCAACATATAACTTTCATATTTCAAAGAGACAAAGCATGTTGAATTCACATTCATTGTCTCATTGAGAGGAAAACGTGACTTTATTTATATTATTGAATACGGCCTTTCCACAACTTGTTTAGGCCAATCAGAATGTTTAATGCATCTATCTTTTGACTTCCTTGTTCACCGGTTGTATTTCTGCACGCATTGTTGAGTAACCACACAGTGGGCTTTTCCAGGTCATGTTTAGTGTGACACGGGTGGAGGTAAACTAGATGAGGCAATTATACCGGAGCTAGACTGTGATATATGTAAGTATTTACCACATCTGTCTCCTTGCCTGTTTTAACTTCATTGGCAAATTTAGTTTTACTTTCTTTCCTTACTTTCAGAAATCGTAAAATACGTATAACACTCTCGTGTATTATTTGTAAAGTTCTGCTGTTATGAAATGGTGACAAGAATAACGTTTTTTTACTTTCTTTCAATAGTCCAACTATGTCCATATAAACATTGAGATGCATTTTCAAAGTACACTTAAAGGGACCTTCAGTGTATTGTTGGAGTTACTTATATAAAGCGTTATAAATGGTGTTGTTTTATCGGGAAGTACTGACGATTTCTGAAAATCGTAATATCACTGCTAACGGCTCAGTAAAGTAACTCTACAAAGGTGAAGAGTCGTGATCGAAAACGGGAAATGTATTATATATCGCAGATGGGGCACGACAACACTTCATCACTTGTTGCTCGACTTTCACTGAAAAAATGAAAATGCAGGTCGAGTGAGATGAGTTAAATGGGCACTTATGCTTGTTTTACACGTATTAAACACTAGGCTTTCCGATGTTACAAAAATACCGCTTTTTATAGAAATGATATTGTTATGCTCACTTTCGTGTCATATATTCAGTATCGTACAATACACTGTCGATGCTGGCTGCTATTATCTACATAAGGGCAGGATGACCTAGACGTCAGTATTATGTCACAGCTGAAATGTTTACAAATTATATTCTTATCAGATAACGGCAGTCTGTGACTATCATTATGTTATAATATCATTATAATTATGTTGTTGTTATCAATATTTACTCAACCTGTTTCATGATAAAATTATGATTTGCATGCAGGGATTAGTATCAGAGCAAGGCAAGTGTGTTATACGGTCTTTATGAGGAGAGTGTAATAATGTATTATTATCACCCGTTGACATCGCTGTTAAATAAACTACGATGGGTGATAACATTATGTTTTTACGATTGACATGACGTCATAATTTCAGCGCTGCGGCCGCAATGGTCTGTGACTTACAAGTGATCACCAGATCAGCGACTATACTGCAATTTAGCTTGATTTGAATAACTGACTAATAAATAAAATACTCAAAATTTATGAAACTCGTGAAAAATATTGGTATCTTACTCGCTTTCGCTCGTGAAATACCGAGTTACCCACTCGTTTGATATACATATTTAGTAGTCTTTATTTATACGATATACACACGTATTTTATAGACTTTTGGCACACTATCGAGTAAAACTACGATAATATCAATTCATCTGATAACGTAACTTTAGACAGAAACAACACTTGTAAGACGGCCTAATCAGTTACTTACTTAAATTGAAATACCCCACCGCACGTTAATTAAGCGTAGTAAAAGTTTTCGGCAGCATACGTCCGTACAATGGTATGTCTCAAGAAATATTTACTGGATTATTTTCATATTTTGCACATAGATTCACCATAGTAAGAGAAATGTTCGTACAGTGCATACTGTCTCTAATCTTCAATACAACGCTTTTCCTAGAGTCGTAGGACCAACTAGATGTTGATGACCTGGACATTGTTTTCAAGGTCACAGCTAAAGTTTGAATTTGTCAGCACGGTATACTGCATTTTAAGCTTCTCAGCTGGGTATTCCAAGAAGCGTTCACTAATCATCTTTATATCTAAAACAATGCTTCTGCTATGAAACATTAAGTTCTTAATAGATTGTGTGACTTAAACCTTATTTATTTTTTCGTTTTGAAGCTTTTATGAGCAGAGCGTGTCAGTGGAATATCTGAAGCATCGTTCCCAGGATACTCTTCATATTTTACACAAAACTAGGGAAGATACTGGAGACTATGGTTCACCTTGACATTGGGAACCTCCTCGTTAGGCCTATCGGTGGCACCTTGACATTGAAACGTATCAAGAACATTGAACTCTTGATCATGTTTCTGTTTACATCCCATTTGGTATCAAATTGTGACCTTTACAGTTTTTCGTCTTTTTCTTCTTTTTTGGGGGGATTGATAATTTTCGGCTGAGGATTATGTCAATTGCTTGTTATATAACGTCACAGATGGCCAAGGATGGGAAATCGCGCAGAAACAATGACTGTCCGTTTAAGTATGTGTGAGAATGATCGACGCTATAACTTTTATCACTGATAGACGGCCTTCACATAATATCTTATGTACAAGTCATTGATTTTGTTAAATTTACAACCGAACGCTTACTATCGTAATTGGTTTTCATGATCGTACCACGTCTTCATAAAAAGTTATCTAGTATTCACGACATAGTTTGGACACGTGCATTCCTGTATACTGTATGACTTAATTTGAAAGTACTAATAAAACAAGGAGCGAGATTTTAAGTTTTTAAGTTTACATTAACCCAATTTATTCATTACATTAGTGATGTTTCATTCATTATTGTTTTCTTGACAAGGATAACGAAACCACTTGAAGATGGACAAGAGCCTTACCGAAAATGCCAACCATCTGCAGAAACTTGTCTCAGAGCAAGGTTCTGGCCATCCTGCTGAACCATCCCATGATGAAGCAAGCACAGAATCCAGACCCGTCACCGATCATCAACACGACAACACCAAAGACCTCCATACCATCAATCAACGTGATAACACGAAACCACTACAAAACCGAAATCCGGAAACCACAATTCGCTTGGGGATTCCGGATTACCAAGACGATATACCAATGCAATTACCACATCAACAGCATTTGCCGAAATCCCTCAACAGCCTAAATGACAGTCACAATAACCCAAGAGCCTTTAAGGTAACAGGACAACAGGACAACAACGAATCTTTCAAACTCCCATGTCCACAGAATAACAACGCAACTTTCACCCAAACCCTCGTCCACAAGCAACGGTACCCTGACCTTACACACCGGGGCCTTCAAGAACGATTCCAAGATATTGAGGAAGATGCAGATCCATGTCTGTCAGTCTCAGACCAGCCAGAACGTCAACCAACATACCCAGAACGTCAACCAACAGTTTCAGAGCGTCGATCGAGAAACACTGAATGTCGAACAACACATTCAGGATGCAAGCCTACAAACCCAGAACGTCAACCAACGGACTCAGAACATCAACATACAAACCCAGAACGTCAACCAACAAGTTCAGAACATCAACAAACACACCCAGAACGTCAACCACAAGAGAACACAGAGTCCCTCGGTGGCTACTTAGGAGCTGGTAGACTGGCCGCAGAGAATGGCGAAGACGAAGACGAGAGGTATAGACGAATGATGAGTCAGGAGCTTGCGAAGCAGTGGAGAGACGAGCCTGAGGCGTGTGAGTCGACTTGGTCCCTTGGATCGTCTATAATTGAGTCTGGGTACAGCGAGGGCAGATCAATCAGATCATGTAGGTGGAACTCTTATTTGCTTTGATTAAACTTATGAGTAGTTCCGAATCTGTAGTAAAATTATAATATCTGCTTCCCTTAAAGTATGGCTGGTTTCAGATATAACTCGCGCCAGTCATCGACCGCTGGCTTCTTTAAGCCTTGCTGCATTTCCTCACATTTTCTGTGATTGAGATTTCTTATTGTGCTGCCAAATCCACGCTCGCTGATGCACAGAAAAGTTACGAAATGCTGCAAGGCTTAAATAAGTCAGTGATAGAGCAAGCGCAAAGAATTATCTTGGAAGTTAAACTGATGTATGGATACGTTATTTTTCTGCAATTAGTATCGGCATACAGCTGCATGATATTTGCGATAAGATACAATTGGTAAGTGAACAAACTTTAGGAATGTACATTGTATCTGTAGTATATATGGGGACACAACATTTCTGACTTCAATGAATATTATATGAATGTTTAAGAGCTATATTGCATCATATTAAAACTCTTGGCGCAATAAGACATGGTTGTTGATGAAATATTAGGTTGGAATGTGGATTTACTTTGTGACCTTATCTGCTTTGATCAAATTTAGCATATGTTGTCCCCTAGGTCGGAAGTGTGACCTCGCCAAAAACATGTTCCTGTGTCCAGAAACTCGCATGTTCTGGACGAAGGTTACAGGGAACATGTGCTGCAAGCGCGTAAGACTTTGAATTTGAAACAGAAACGAATTATAAGGATGGACATTATTCTAATGCAATACTGTTTTACTATGTTTGTCTGCTTAGTCCCTCTAAATTGCCTGAAATGTTTGTCAAAGACGTTAGACTTTCTATTGAGACGTACATTGCATGGTTATCATATTCAAGTAGGAATGAGCCAATGTTATCTTTTGTCGTAAAAGTTTCAAAGTAAGCTTGTTATACGAACAGTTTGCTGTAAAGGATTGTGCGTTTACAAGATATACCTAAATATCACCAATACCACGGTGATTTTTTCTTACAAGTCCCAAAAATGAATTATTCAAAAATTAAAATGATATATCCAACATTTAATTCTCACTAACGATGATTGCATCTTTAAAAGTGAAGAGCAGACAAAAATGAGTGAAAAACAATCGTGAATTGTTTTCAGATATGGAAGGATTTTTACGATGAGCTAAAACGCGAGTTCCCAGAGGAAAGTGCCCTGACCAAGAGGCGTGTACTGGACATGTTCCGGTGTCTGCTGGGGGTCCAGCATCAGGGTAAGACAGTTTGGTTTACTTCTTTACTTACATTTTACATGTGCACGTGTATTGAACTAGTAACCCACGTGTGTTGGGATACTCACTCACGTGTATTTTCATACTAGGTATATCTACACTAGTTGAGATACAACATACCTCTGCAAAACATGAATATCACATGATGTTGCTACTTGTGCAAAGCCACGTGCGACAGAGGTCAAATGCTTAAAATCGATATCGAAATCAATCCCCAATCTAGTTAAAACTAGCTGTAATGTTATACGTCCTCTGACGGACTTAGGGCACGTATAACATTACAGCTAGTTTTAACTAAATTGGTTCATCCCCTCAATGGAAAACACCTAAAACCGCCAAGTCACACCAGTAAAACTTGAGTAGCCTTTGAAATTTACAAAAACTGTCAACGTTAGAAGATTCGCCATTGTTCTTACATTTCCATCAGTAATGTGATGTCATGATGGGAATATTTGACAAGCCCAGAACAGAAAAGACAATGGTCTTTTTGCCATATGAAGGATGTTTGCGTTAGACCAAGGTCAACGCTGCCTGAGTGACGTCATAGACGGTAAATGCCATTTGTTGGCGTTACGATATGCACATTTACACCTCGAGACCATGGATAGGTGGAATCAGAGTTGTTCGTCTTCTCAATGATCAAATATTGGCCACTGAATGTTGACAGTTGACTAATATAATAGTGTGGTGATAACGTCGGAAGTGTCATACGTGTACAACGTTTAAGCTCATCGCGATTGTTAAACTCTCAAGGCTTGTCACTGATTTAACAACTTCAGACTAAAAATAACATGTTAGGGTCAATAATTAACCCTCCCGTTAAAGAACAACATCGATGCATGCTTTACATGAATACTGAAATAGCCCTCAGATGACGTCATAACGGCGTTCTTGACACACGAGTTTATCATATTTGAATTTAAAGTGAATGAATTTACTGGATAGAAAGTATAACAATAAACGTCTGGAAAAAGTTATCCAAACTGACAAAATGCAAAACAGGTATTAACAACGTAAAAAGGTTAATGGTTCAGACGGATAGGTGGGATTATAATACGTAGTTTATCTCAAAGTTATTACGTCTTATTTTCTCATGAAACTCATAAGAATTTTATGAAAGTGTTTCTCTTTCCTGTGAGTTTATATGGCTTTGATATTGTTTCACAAGATGTAATTGTTTCAATGCAGAACTTAACGACGTTACCATTGAAAACTATCTGAAATTCATCCGATTCTTTGGACCATTCCGACAGGAGGGAAACAGATGTGTTGCAATATGTCAGGTCTGTGAAACAAATATATATCTTATATGCCTTTTAGTGTTACAGATGTGTCATGGTATTGCAGTGAAAATACTTTATTACCTTTTAAATTACATGATAATAAATCTTGTCATTGTTTATATAATTAGTATTCGTAATGGTATTCAAATAATCAAATGAATACATTTAACAAATTTTCAATATTCGATTGTCTCTGATGATATTATTGTTTTTAACAGTTAGAATATTTAGTGGAGAATTCGTCACAGCCGTCGAAAAACAAACGTTCAAAAATATGGTAAGCTATATTATCATTATTATCAATCATCAAGATTTTGATTAATATATCAACCATTTTATTAAAGACAAAGTCAGTGGCCGAAATACGGCTAGAAATAGAGAAATCTAATGGTTGCATCAACATTTGGTTGTGCAATCAGCCACGTTGTTTCAAAATGACCATTCCGTAATTCTGGAAATGACTAGAGTTGTTTCACATATGCGATGGACAAACACAATGACGTCACCAGTGTTGCAAACTTTCACCGCCAGGTGATTATGCGAAAATAGTGAAAGATCCCCTATATGTAACAGAGTATACGATAGAAAACCTCTGTGGGAAGGGATGGCTTTATTCAGATAAGACCTATAGATACAGCCTGGTTATGTCTCTAGGGAAAGCTCTTTTTATGGCTCGTTATTAAGACAAGATCAGTTATTAATGTGGCTAGTGCCTTGAACACGTATTAGTTAGAAAAGCGTGAACAACATAAATATTTTCATAATAATTATTATCGTAAATGATGACAAGACATAAGTATATATTCATATTTTTTACTAAATGTCTTCATGGTTACAGTTGGTTTGGTGGATACATGACGAGGCAAGAGGCCGAGGAGAAACTAGAGGGACAGGAACCAGGAACGTTTCTTGTAAGGTAGGGGAGGTTAACATTTACCTCATGTTACCTCAAAAAGAAATACATGAAGATATTTCCCAAAAGTGTGATCGACAAGAGATACCACATTGTGAGATTAAACGAGACTTCATATAGGGTTAGTCTTGTTTACAATAGAGTATGTACAATATCCTGACATCATCAACGACAGGACACAAAAGTGCTTTGACATGATCAAGAATATGACTCACAACAACGTCAACAATTTGATGACCTCACAATGATATGACATCCAAAAGGTGATTCCCTAACAATGATATGACACAATCGTCCTATTATTATGGTAGTGCTGTGTTCAGTGATTTAAATTCTTTGAAAATAATGAACAATGATTTTAACGGATGATCAACCTCTTTATTTCACAACGGCGACGTTTCGGTATAGATACTTAATTAACTCAACACTCCCTGGTTGCCTACAGATCTCCTCCTTGTTATTACAGCTGTTTCACCATCTCTTCCATATGCCTGATAACGGTATAAGGATCTATACCAAAATTATGATGAAAATAAAAACTTACCCTCGAGTCTTCAGATATCACAAAAATCACTCCCTGGTAAATCAAAATATGTACCGTTCATCAATGTTAAGATATGTATTCTATCAGTGGACAATTGGGTGATATTATATTTGTGTTTCGAGAGAACAAATAGAACAATTTTTTAATACAATGTGACGTTCGATTGTTTCTGTCATAGAAGAAAATGAAACTCAGATAAACAACAACAAAATATTGCAGAATTACACTTTATTTGACAACACTATTATTGGAGAGTTTTACATTTCATTCTAATCAATATGTATATGAACAGGGTTTCTTTTTATCTGTTTACTTTCCAGAATGAGTGTTAGGGGAGGAATGGAGGGATCATTTGTCGTGAGTCTGGTGATGAAGGACAGACAACCTGACCACTTTCATATCAAGGTAACTAGTCTGTCATCCAGACCCCTTAATTTTTTAAGCGCCTAGGCAAGTCTACAACAAGACTTTGAGTTAGTTTAAGGAAATGAACACATCTCAGAGGCTCCTTTTTATTTATTTAAAAAAAAATGTTAGACTACAAGGTAACGTGCACATGTATTTAACCTGCTGATAACACTCAATTGTGACACCATTTTGAAAGCAAAGAACAACACATATGGTATACAAATGACGACATCTTCCTAACCGACCCTTACCAACATCTTTAACTTCAGTATACATCAGATCATATATTCTATGCAGGGCGATGTGTGGTTATTTAGCCTTAAACAAGTAGCCCTACACCAAGAGTTATTCTGTTTTATTCTAGACTGTTGAAGAAAACAAATATATTATGTATAGATGGAACATGTGTCATTCACATGATTTAGTTTGAGAAGCTGGTTCCAAATCAATTTGTTAAACATATTTCGCTTCAGTATATATAATGTTATATTGTATGACGCAATGTAAGACGAAGGCAAGAAACCATTCAACAGATATTCCGTCTTTGTTTGAGTTCAGAGTGTTGAAGGAAGTACAGTAGTTATGAAGATAGTGCAGGTCAATACTACCTTGGGATATTATTATGCAAGTAAAACATTACCAGGAGTCCGGACTGAACGACAGGTGTCATAAAATAAAATCGGAAATAGGACAATTGACCCCACCCATGAAGAACTGGCGATAACTTATTTACCATTAAAGTTACAGGTCTGCTATTTCAGCACAAAACACTGAACTGATGGAGTGTTACAACACAATAAAGCAAATACCTCTGAACACGTAACTTTTTATGATATTCAAATTCAAAGGGGTGTAACATTTCTTTTGGCGTTCAGTTTATTTACCTCTTCACATGTTGAAATGAGTGGCTATTTGAAACTTCTTGCTAGGAGACATATCCTGATGAAAGTCAATAGCATATATGAAAATACATTGAACGACCCTCTTACAATCTGTCTGGGTCACTTTCATGATCAGATATGCTGCCATCTGTAATGAATATGCTTGCAATAATTCATACTCATGTAAGCGTTTTCTTAATTGATTTTACTCGTAGGTCATGTTTACTTACACTTTATTGCTGATTCACGCCATGATGCCTTAGAATATAATATTAACAATATAATTTATTTAGGGAAGCCCGGAAGAAGCAGTGTCGACACACCCCTTCAGCCAGGAGCTAGAGTTCAAAGGTCAACAGTTCAGCAGTCTCCCTGACTTGGTCAACAGCTGTTTGAGAGTGACCACTATTTGTGACACGGAGAATCCAATGAACGGAGTAGTGTGTAGAACTGTATGTCCCAATCTGCCCTTCAACTACATAATGAGCGGCTACAAAATTGCCTAGCCAACCAAAACCTTTATCCAAGTTCAGAATAGTTTCAGCAGAGAACTGCTTTTTGGGATTGAGAGAGGGCTGCATCCTTGAATTCTATTGATGTGTATACATGAAAGAACTGCATTCGTAATGTATACATGAAAGAACCGCATTCCTGATGTCTATATGAAAGAACTGCATCCTTGATGTCTACATGAAAGAACTGCATCCTTGATGTCTACATGAAAGAACTGCATTCTTGATGTTTACATCAAAGAACTGCATTATTGATGTCTATATGAAAGAACTGCATTATTGATGTCTATATGAAAGAACTGCATTATTGATGTCTATATGAAAGAACTGCATTATTGATGTCTATATGAAAGAACTGCATTATTGATGTCTATATGAAAGAACTGCATTATTGATGTCTATATGAAAGAACTGCATTCTTGATGTCAGTGGAAAGAATAGCTTCGAGAGAATCAAGCGAGAAAAGTAAACCCTGAGATTTATTTAGATTTCAATTGGAAGATGTGACCGAATTTATGACAATACTCCTGGTAGTCCATACTAATTTATGTTTACCATATTCCGAAGCATAAAAATTGCAAAAAAGTGATTCTATCGGGATACGAACTCAAATCGACAAGGGAAATCCTCAGTCTCAAACAGTCAAATGATGGCCCGTACACCCTCATGTTTTGACACAAGATCAGTAAGCCAAGCATACGTCCTCAATCAAAAACGTTCGATGAGAAGCTAGGGTTAAAATCTCACCGCCGATGAAGAGAAATCTATCGAACTCGTTCATATCCCGGTAGATTCACTATTTTGCAAATTGTATTGCTAATGTACCCGTGAACTATTTCATGGATGTGTACAGACTATTCCCTTGTGTTCAATAGTACAGTACTGTTTATCACCCCCTCAAGTACATTCGTGACGCCACTGCATATCCCTCACTATGTCGCAATGAACTTCAAGTATATCCTGGATAGAGCTATATGGACAGGGGTCCTCCGGTGTGACTACGAGTCTACTCCGGATACATTGTTGTTAAAAAAAAGTGCTATCTAGTTTATGCAGTGTTGATATATTGCTTTTAAGGATCTCAATAAACCTTCGCGCAGTTGTGCAATAAATTCCACATAAATTACATTCTGCTTTGCGCAATCACATGTGTCTGCATTTTAACAAATTGAATGACTAAATAAAATCCTCATTATTTCCAGCGATGATTTGACATTTAGTTTACGAGAGTATGGTTTACAATGAGTAAGAGTGTAATATTGAGAGTGCTTTCTTCCATCAGTCTCCAAATATATACTATGCGCTGTAGTACTTAAGTAGTCTTTATTAAATTGGCACATGAGACCCGTCTAAGGCCTTAAAGTCGGGAACGAACTCGCACCCTAAACTTATCTGACATGATTGTTTCATCTTGTTTCCAAGTGCAATATTGTTCCTTTAAACTAAAACTGTTGACTCCGTTTTATGTACCACGGTGGATTCACATTAGTTGAAAGATATGTAGAGGTATATGTGTATTATACTGTCTATTGAAGACAACACACTGACAAGATTGGTCAATTGTATACACAACCTTACTTTTTAACCTCTCTATAGACATTGTCCATCAGCATTATCATCATGGTTAGCTGAACATATCATTAACGATACATGGCGTGTTACATACAACTACATGTTCGGTGTTTGGATTCAGATGATGGGGGTGTGTAGATTTCAGGGGGTTCCTGGATCCGCCCTTGATGCTTTCTATACACTGACCATGACATGTGTCTGGAACTCTTGTGTGTGACGAATCACCAGGATTTCTGTCTCTCCGTATAAATGATGTCACCTGACAGAGTGCTATAGAATAGTTGACTTCATGAGTGCTCTCACTGGTTGACGCATTATGTCACTGGCGATATCACCCTCTATCATATAATACATTCAAATTCAACAAGATCGATTTTAGTTGAAGCCAGTGATTAAAATAAATAAATAATACGCCTCGAATAGCTCTGGGTTACTTTGTTATTTGTTTGTGTTCATGTTTCCTTTTAAATTATCTTCTTGATATGATTCTTCAGAAATGTATTCCAACAATGAAACTGGTAAAGCTTGATCTATTTGCGGTATTTTATTCGGGAAGAAGAAACCCTAGTGTGTGGTAAACTATAACAATGACATGTCTATATTTCATTCACTTCCGGGTCACTTCATTTTAATTAATTATTGTTACCTCTACAATAACACTATTACGTTCCAGCAAAAGATAAAAGGTCTGAATCACCGATCCTACAGCACGACACACTAATATTGACCTAATTATGACATATCTCTCTCTCTCTCTCTCTCTCTCTCTCTCTCTCTCTCTCTCTCTCTCTCTCTCTCTCTCTCTCTCTCTCTCTCTCTCTCTCTCTCTCTCACACACACACACACACACACACACACACACAATGATACTGTTCGTCATGTGGAATCAGGTTAAGACATAGAACACAGATCCATAGCATAAATATGTTTATTAAAATGTTTTGTTTTTTCTTTATTTATTAACACGTATCGTTTGAAGGTTTAGATGATTCAATAACCTGAATCTCAAGTTCAGTCCTAGCCTTAAGTTCATTATTGTACAGGTCAACAGCCTCGACTTGATATGTTAAAGTTTGAGGGTCAAGGGTGGAGGCCATATCAGTCGTAATGACCACCCCCGTCCTGGCGTTGATATGGAAGTACCCCTGGAGGTCCCCCCTCATAGTGTAGCGGTACACAGAGTCCTTCTCGTCCACGTTGTCAAAAGCAATAGGTGTGGCTATAACAGTTCGAGGTGGGAAAGTATCCGTCACCATGTGTTGGTATTTACGGAGAGAGAACTTTGGAGGGTTGTCGTTGACGTCATCGACGATGACGCTGATGTCCCTGGTGACGTTGAAGGGAGGAGAGCCTGTGTCGGTTGCCCTCACCTTGAATGTGTAGTAGTTGGGACCGCGGTCTCGGTCAATTCTGTCCACGCAGGTGATGGCTCCGTCTGATTCTACTCTGAACGGGACTGTGGGCAGTAACATTAGCATTAATATTACTAAGCTTTAAGATCAGACAAAAATAACTTCAAAGATAAAATAATTACGATTAGGAGAAACAACGTCTTCATTCACATGAGTAAACAATGTAAGGTAAGACTTTATTTGACAGGGGCATATGCATGAAGCTCAAAAACATTCAGCAAGCAAAACAGTTTTTATAAATAAATCTTTGACTAAAACATATTCATATATAATATTTTACAGACGAAAGTAATTGTGAAAATGGTAAGTTAGTAAACTGTTTATCCTGCCAGTTTTACTTTAACAGTTAAATTAAACATTTAGAAATTTAGTTTCTCCTCAAATTTAAGAACAAGCACTGGAACCATTCAAAGTAAGTCCTTGAGGGATTCCTCATCCAAGACCTTACCTTTAGAGGCTGAAGGCAGTAGCTCGAGGGTGACGCTGCTGTTCCCCACCCCCTTATCCTCATCCACCACGTTGAGTCTCCCCACTACCGACCCCAGGGGCACCTCCTCCCGGGTAACAAACATCGTCTCTCCCTTGAAATCCGGGGGATGGTCATTGAAGTCGAAGTAAGGTGCCCGGATGATGACGGTGGTGATGGCGGTGTGGAATGGGTAGCCCATGTCCCTTGCTTCCACTGTGACGGAATAGGCATCCTTGCGAGGCTTGGAGTAGAAACTTTGAAGCAGGGTCAGATCACCTGTAGGAGGGGAACAGTGGCTTAATTGGATATACATGTATTTCGTAGATAAATACATAATTTATTACCTTCACTTTCAAATAATAATTTCACAATATAGTTTTAAAACACTGTGCACTACACATAATAAATGATAAAAACGTAGACTCTATTTACTTACTCTGAACTCATGTCCAAAAACTTAAACGTAATGCATGCATGACGGTATTTGTATGTATTATATTATGGGTACGTGGCCATTCTACAGAATAAATGTATCTGTCTGTCTGTACACACAAAAAAAAATCACGATTTGAGAAATTGAAATGTTACGAATTCAATCGTTTTTATTCAAACTATATCAATTCATATCTTATGTTAAGGATTATGCAAGTTTTAAAACTTTATCTGATAATACATATCACAAATTAGAATAAATATTGGAAGATTAAAATTTGTATCATCATGAATTAAGGTAGATGTTTAATGAAATTTAAGAAAGTGTAACAACACAATATGAACATGTAAACTTCAAGAGCGTACTATTCATTTGCATATCTTTTTTTAATGTTCCAACTATGGTCGATTTTATTTTACAATCATAGCATACTATATTTAAACAAATTAATGATGAAAAACAATACGAAGAATAAATGATAAGAGCGTATATCTACCTGTACTTATATCCAGTTGAAATTTGCCGAGGGGATTCTCCTTCAAGAGATATATCATTTTGTTGTTGGGCTCAGTGGCGTCCACGTCTCTAGCAACGACTTTCCCAGCTATATCCCCAGCCTTGACAACGGAAGGAAGTGTAAAGGTGAAGGTCGACTCGAGAAATTCTGGGGAATTGTCGTTGCTGTCGGCGACCTCGATATGTACAGTGGCGGCAGAGGACAGTGATGCTTCGTGGAGGTCCCTGGCGATAATCTACATGAACAACGATACTCTTCATGAACAACGATAATCTACATGAACAACGATAATCTCTACATGAACAACGATAATCTACATGAACAACCATAATCTACATGAACAATGATAATCTACATGAACAACCATAATCTACATGAACAACGATAATCTACATGAACAACCATAATCTACATGAACAACCATAATCTACATGAACAACCATAATCTACATGAACAACCATAATCTACATGAACAACCATAATCTACATGAACAGCGATAATCTACATGAACAACCATAATCTACATGAATAGCCATAACGTACCTGAACAATGATAATATACATGTACACGAACAAAAATAATCTACATGAAAAATTACAAAGCACGCTTGAGTTAAAACATATTAATTATTTATTAATTAAACTTTCTTGGTATTTTACAATTCTGAAAGAATATGGTGTCTTTGACAGTAATCAACACAACACAATGGGTAATAAGAAGTTCTATTATAATAAACTTCTCTTTTAGCTGTCAGAATCGGGACAATAAGGACAACATTTTATGATTGTTGTAATGCATTGCTACAGTTATAATCCAACTGCAGGAGAAAGGTTAAACCAATATTACGTAAAGCAAATAATGTTCTCAAATTCTAAAGTAACATTCAACCTTTTAGTGTTAATGGGAATACATAAATATTGATGAATATAAGATTGCAAAAAGCATTCCTAGTGACAATGATTCTAATGGCTCCAAAGTAGTAAATGTATTTCACGTATCTAACAGGTGTACGTTATTGTAATCGGACTCATCAAAGGACTACCACTACACACCTGTAGATCAAAGGCCTCGTGGAACTCTCTGTCGATGGTTCCAGGTGTGTTGACCACCAAGTGACCAGTGTCCGAGTCGTACCTGAAAAACTTGCTTGCGTATCCGTCCAGGTAGATGAAGAACTGTCTGTTCTCAAGGGTCGCATCTTGGTCGACTACAGAGATGTTCCGGTCCTGGAGACATATTCAGATTATGAGTTTGATGTTTATTGTTTGATGAAAATTGCCTGAGGTCGAGGGTGGAGACCTGTTCATCTTCATTGATTAATTGTATGATGTCATTTTTTGATGAATATATGTTTGTTGTCAAGGGTAGCGAGGGGGTATTCTACATTGTTCACAATATACATTTATGTTCTGGTCGAGATTTTGAAAGATCATGTTTAATTAAGTATTATTTTTTGTCATGGATAGAGTCCAGTTCACCCAGAGAGATGGCTTTCTTTTTGTAATGGTATATGTGATGGGTTGCCGTTATTATGATTTGTGTATTGTTATATTCAGGAGCACAGGTCAATGAGTATATAATAATACCAAGAATTCTTTGAGTTCAAAAACATTTTGTCCGACCGATTAAAATTAGAATTTGCATTGGATTGAAACACAAATAGGTTTAATAGTTTCAACTTTGTTTTCTAAGTCATTGCTTGAAGGTGGAAACTGATGAGTCGTTTAAAACGTTTTAATCTGTTTCCACATCCATATCTCCAAGACACTAGAGTATATCAGTACCAGTTTGACAATCTGTCCATGTATGGGGTTCCTATCGTCTTCGTGAACAGCCCCGACGTAGTGGTCGCCCCCTGACAGTGTCGGCGGGTTGTCGTTCACATCGTCTATAAGGACGGTCACTTCAGCGACGTCAGTATATTCAGGGTAGACGTTGTCCTTGACCTTTACGTCAAATGTTACCTCTGACGTGGCTTCTCGGTCCAAGACAGTCAAAGCTATGATTTCTCCAGTATCAGGATCTACGCCCAGGGTTCCTACAAAATAGGCCAGGAAAGTAAAATGTAACTATGATATATTCATTTCACATTTTACATATTAAAGATCAATACCCAAGTAGAGCTATCATATTGTTTTCAAAATTTCCGAGTCAGAATTTATGTTATGAATTATTCTACATTGCATAATAAATCATTATTGTGCATATATCTGCATCAAACATCCATGTTATGCATCAAGGTTAGATATGAACTGTAACTTAAGAAAGCAAGTTTTGTAAATGGGAAGTTATGTTATATTTAGGTGTTGTTTTTTCATTAAAGAAGAGTTCTTCCAAATTGTCCAGTGCGGGGATATTCGTTTTCGATTAGGAGTGAATGTCTAAACAGTAAACTGCACTGAGAACACATAGTCTGGCAGTCAAGTTTCCGCGGAACATGAAAGTGCAAACCAAGGATGTAATGGTCGCAACAATCTTTCTTTTTAAAATGCAATTGTTCATCAAATGATTAGTTTGTTGTTGCACCTATTCCGGTTGAGAACTATTATGTTACTTTATTCCTTGGAACAGTGTTAATATAAGTTTGAAAAGGACATCCTTGCCTGTGTCATCAGTCCCGGAGAAGATCATCCTCTGATGAGGATCAGAAGGTATGTCAAGATCTGACGCTATCACAAGTCCAACTACCTCTCCTACAGCGTTATTCTCGGCCAGGTGGAACTGGAAGTGTTTCTGGGTGAATCTTGGTGGGTGGTTGACCGGGACTCGGACAGTGACCACAGACTCTGCTGACCGCTGAGGAACACCGTTATCCTGGACCTTCACCTGAAGGCTGTACTCGTCCAGCACTGGCTCCCGGAGTAAGGAGTCGGAAACCTGGATCTCACCTGCGAACATTTAAAACGAGGTTTTAATTTCAGACATATATGACATTTGCAACTGTTTTGTCGGGATTCATTTCAGATGTCCATTCGTGCTTTAAGTTTGAAATCCTAGACAGTATGCCCTATTGTTCTGTAACCAGTGGTACCCACGTACTTCTCTACCGATAATTTTTATAATTATTTTCCCATTGTCTAGCAAATGTATAACCCATGTCGTTTTAACACAGATACAACTATATTGTGATGGTTCTCACTGTTCACTATAATGTGTAACAATAGACTAAATATAATTGGAAAGCATGTCGCTTATG
Source organism: Gibbula magus (assembly GCA_936450465.1). Taxonomy (NCBI): domain Eukaryota; kingdom Metazoa; phylum Mollusca; class Gastropoda; order Trochida; family Trochidae; genus Gibbula; species Gibbula magus. The sequence continues at coordinate 49,059,944 of OW388293.1, forward strand.
GATAGGTAAATTCTTTATTGCAATGAATTCGATGTTTCGGTGTAGATTCTAACACTGTTATGAAGGACGTATTTCTACATGTTCAAAGATGCACGTACTACATAAATACAGGGCAGATTAACCTATTGCAAGATGGCATGACTTAAATTCATTGGAAACCTGTAGTAAAATACACATATTTATGCAACTCTAGAACTTAAATCAAATTCGTTTCTAACAGAAATTAAGACATGCAAACAATCAATAACAAGGATCCACATTGGTTGCCGTTGAACTAAGATCTCGATTTATCCTATTAAGAACACCTATATTTATGTATACCTGTATTGGAGTCTATCCTGAACTTGCCGTGTCCCCCACTAGTGAGCAGATAGGTGAGTCTACTGTTCTGTGGGGTAACATCACCATCAGTGACAGCGACCACCCCCACACTGATGTCTGCACCACTCCCCGGGTCCACCTGGAATGTCGTGTTGCCAGTGAACACAGGGCTGTTGTCGTTAACGTCGTCCACACTGATGGTAAAGTTGGTAGACGTACTTAAACCCTTGCCGCCCTGGTCAGTCGCAGTCAGCTGTAAGATCGTGTAGAAATCAAATTAATCAGTTGTCAAGTCCTATTAACCATCGTACATTAGCTGGTCAATAGAAACTTGAATGTGTTAGATGTGGATTAAATTAATAGTTGAATATGTATTTGCGAAGTAAATGAAAGATTATTGAAGTGATCAAAATGAGAATTGTGAAAAATAGCTACCGAATAATGTGAAAATCTAGATTGTGTAGACAACAACTTGTCTTTCTATGGAAACTAATCAAAGAAGTTTAAGGCCCCAAAAGTCATATCTAGTACAAATTATCCTTGTTTCATTGACCTAGTCCCGGCAGTTATTGAGTTCTGGTCCGGAAACAAAGTTGCAAGTTGTTGTTTTTTTCATTGACACGAACAAAATTCAAATTCAAATGAGTTGGAGAATATGACTATTCCACAAACCAAGTTTCATTGAACTGGGCCTGGCAACTATTTGAGTTCTGATACGGAAACGAATTGTCCGAACGTAGGGACAGCGAACTTCGTTGTGGCAAGGAATACATACATACATGACTATGTTATACAGTGAGTATCTTCTGTACAAACACAAAGTGAACACTATTTGAAAATGATTCAATGAAACACAGGTTTGATGAAAATGAAAAGTTCGTATTGTAAGAAGTGATGTTCTATTTAACATAGACGATACATTGAACGATATGTTGTATATTCAAATGTGTCTAATGTGTCACTTATATGTGTCAATTTGAGGGTACACATTCGTTTAAATGCACAGATACACATTCATCTGTTGATCTACCTTCACATAGTTTTCTTCAAATAAAATCACAGCCACTAATAAAGCCCGGGAGTGACGTGATACAACCAGTGAAACCTGTCCTCAAAGAGGGAACCTGTGACTAAGGGGATGCCTGTATTGGAGGAAATATGGTTAATAACATTGTTAATAGGATTGTGACTAGCAGTATGTCCAATTAACATTCAAACTCATACAATGTACCTTTAAGTTGTAGATTTGTTGTTTCTCTGCATCAATAACAGATGCGTCTTTAATTCTTATCTTCCCAGAATCCTCCTCGAACAGGAAGTTATTGGACCCTGGTCCCGTCAACTTGACCTTCACGTTTCGGTTTTCATCAGTGTCGTCTTTATCTTCTATAATGATCGGGTGGTTCTGTCACAGAATCGAGTAACTATCAAGAAACCATTACTTTAATTTGTAGCAACATAACCGTGATTTAAATATACAATTGCTGTTTTAACCTTAATTCATTTATATTAATAGGATAACTTTGGATATACGACCTCAAAACGCAAGTGGTCTTCAGGGATGAGAATGAGTTTTACTTTTATAAACTGTTGAAAAATTCCTTATTTCAACTATTCAATGACCTTTGATTGGACTGCAAACAATCAACGTCAGGTGTCAATTTCGTATGAACAGTGAAATATTCAAAACAAAATTGTTTTCATTCGTAATTTAAGAGTTGAATGTTGAAACAAGAATATGTGTTATGATTTCCCTCCAGCTATTTTACAACAGGAAATATTTTATATTGAGCATAGACATAAAAACATTACAGTGCGCCTTACCAGCGTAACATACACCTTCCCTTTCTTCGCGGCAACATCTTCAGACACTTTACCAGAGTAACCTCCCTTGATGGAAAACTCCGGCGCATGGTCGTTAGTGTCGTTGACGAGAACGGTGACCATGGTTGACATTGTGTATGTCGGAGCACCGTCATTGACGACATGGACGTTGAATGAGACACGTGACATCTCTTCACGGTCCACTGACTTCATCAATTTCAGTTCTCCACTGTGTGTATCCACTTCAAATGGCACTGAAAGGGTAGGTTGTCAAACCGTCATGGGTTGGGATTGTTGAAAGGACTAGGGCTATTCAGGGGCAGTTTTAGACTTACGATTAGGTTGGTAAGCATATCACATCTTTGTTTATGGTAATTTTAAGGAAGATTTTATCGTGAAGACTTGATTTCCGGATGCCAGGTTCATGATTGAATAATAAGGACGTTTCATTTAGTACCATCCTCAGTAGTGATATCAGCTTAGCATCCATTCATAGGTATATGCTTCAGAGACAGTTTGCATTGTACAATATCTTGTATACTTTATGTACTACCATTACACTATATACATAACGATATGAAAATATGTTGTAAGCTGATTTGTCATGTAGAATAGATATGATTTGGAAATATTAAGTTTATTTATTAGTATTAACTTAGATTTAACTTTCAAAAATACATAGATCAGACTAGTTATCTATTACTGTTACTCTTTGTAGCCTATTTTTATAAAAGTACGGGGGAAAATTCCGTCAACAATTTCTGCATATGACTTTACCAGTATCATCCATGATATGATACTCAAGGGGCTCCTGTGAGTTGAAGGCGGAGTCGGGGTCTGTGACGGTAATCTTGCCCACCATAGACCCCACCGGGAGATTTTCTGTGACCGTCAACGACGTCTCGGTGTCAACATGAGGCGCTCTGTTCATAGGGACGTGAACGTTGACGTTGACGTCAGCTGAGCGACGTGGGAAGCCGTTGTCGACTGCCTGTATATGCAGAGTGAACACGTCGCGGTATGGCTCCCGCTTCAGTGTGTCGGAGACGTACACTTCTCCTGTTGAAACATGGCTTAGCTTGCAGTAAATGCTGTGTTGTTTATATTGATGATATTCTACGGAATTATTATTGTACAGCCTTCGTAGGGTTTATCAGAGTGGCTTCAGAAAGTTCTATAACATGATATTGAAACGACAGTTAAAGTTTAGTGGAGACACTTTTCAAATACAACGACTTAGGGTTAGCAGCTGATAGGTGTCAGGTTTCAATATACATGTACATGTCGATGTTGTCCCGCTTCCTTCACCACTAGGAAATAATATAAACATGTTGTTACATGGCATATACGTTAATGCTCACATTTATATTCCAAACAGACCTCACACATCAACATAAGGTATCGATAATCTGAGCTGAAAATAGATTCTGGGAAACAAGATTTCTGAATTGAGATCATGAATCCAAAAAACAATGCTTTTAACCGTTAAAATCACTTGCACTTAGTCAAAGCGGTAATAATCACTCATAGTCAGAGTCTCAATTCACCTGTTTCGGGGTTGACGTCAAACTTGCCGCTCCCCCCGTCCATGAGGAGGTAGGTGAGTCTGTTGTTCTTGAGTGTCCTGTCCCGATCTGTGGCTTTAACCACGCCCACTCTCTGACCCACTTTGGAGCCAGTACTCACGGAGAAGTTGTACATGTCCCTGAACAAGGGTGCATGATCGTTGATATCCTCCACCAGAACTGTAAGGTTAGCTGTGCTTGTTAGTCCGAACCCATGCTGATCCGTGGCGTGCAACTGGAGAAAAGGTCGGAGATTGTTGGGTTTTTCTTAAGTAAGACGTCGACAAAGACGTGTGAACATTTGCATAAACCAAGCAATGGTTGCAACTTATATAACATCCTCTCCTGTAACAGTGGCAGATCCAGAGGGATGCTTGAGGGGTTCGTTTACATGGCTGTGACATTATACTCAGATTGATATTAAGCGAGCAAGTATTACTTTGTTAGATTGAAAGAGAAACCTCTTTACTGCATTTTCCAAGCATAAACAGTCAGGTTTCATTTCTGCCTACACCTTCAGAACTTTATCATTCGTCAACGACCATTCCATTTCCCTGACTTGCACTGGAGAGAAGTATACAATTAATGATACACACCTGAAGGTCATATTGACACACCATCTCACAGTCGACGTCCACAGGTCTGTTGACGGTGAGTTGTCCAGTGTTGGTGTCCAGAGTAAAGTGGTCACTGTTTGGACCGGACATACTGACCATCACTCCTCTGTTCTCCTCTGTGACGTCACTGTCCGTCACTAGTATCAGTCTCTCCTGCAATGTACAAGTAAGTTAGCATGCATTTGGATTCTGACCATGTTCTAATGATGTCCCTGGTTTTGAGTTAATTCTTAATAGAATTTGCTCTCTCCAACCCTTTTAGTTCTTTTTGGAGGCTGCATGGATCAAATAGCAAGGAGATAATTAACACGGATGCTGCATTCAAATGAAAATTTATGTTACTTGATAACACATTTGACCATATATGGGTGAGCTATCACTTAGAAAGGGCGAAATTTGGGCATCTTGCTCTGTCCTCAAACTGCCCGACAGAAGCATTTAATCTGGATCTAAGCGACGTTTTACTCACAGACAAGGCAATAGTTTTTTTATGTATATTATACACTGACCAACTGCACTTGGTCCTCGAGAGGTTTCCCCAGTTCATCCTCAACGATGCGTCCCACATACTGGCTGGCGGAGAAGACGGGCGGGTTGTCGTTGATGTCGATGAGCTCGACTGTGACGTGAGATGTTGACGTATAGGAAGGAGATCCCTTGTTGACCACCACCACTGGTACCTCGAAGTGGTCATTACTCTCTCGGTCAAGCTCTGAAGCCATCCTGATAACCCCCGTGTTGTGTTCCACAGTAAATGGAGCTAAAGGAAATATCATGCACAAGGTCAGATTAACGACTAACTTGTACAACGGTCACAATACTCAAACAAAGGGAAATTTGGTTTGCATGAGAATAAAACAAAGAAAAATAATTAAACAAACAGAAGAATATGATACAAGGTATAAACGCATTCTTTAACGGGAAGCTAAAGATTGAAGTGAAAAGTGTGGTTCCGAATGGCATGGACAGACATAAAGTAATGATATTAAAGTGTGAATGACACAGTAAAACAGTAACCGTATTGACTATTGCGAAGGAAAATCGTATTTCTAGACAGTTTTGCCAGTCATGCCTCAATCTTGGAAAACAGTGTTAAAGAATATTTTAAACAATTTATGCTTTAATAATTATATCATACATCTCTAAATCATTACCCTGCATCTCAGACATCTGTCAGACATCCTCACCTGAAGGTTCTCCAGTATAGAACTGGATCTGCTCCCTTTGGTTGAACTCCGCATCTGGGTCCATCACCAGGAGTCTGCCCACCACTGACCCTGCAGTCTGGTTCTCACTGACCTGGAACTCTGCTGTCTTGGCAACCCTTGGAGGCTTGTTGAGGTTCACACTCAGTCTCACTACGGTCTCCGATGAGAGCCTGGGCTCCCCGGAGTCTATAGCCTCCACAGAGAGGTGGTACACGTGGCGGAACGGCTTTACTGTCAGGTCTTCCAGCACTATAATGTCTCCTGCAATAAAGGAATATTGAACCTTGAGAATTTGATAACTTCATTACCGGGGCTGTAGCTTTATCGCGTCCTGATGTGAGCCATTGGTATATAAAAATAGATTTTTTTTAATAATGTCTATCTTATACATCATTTCCAGAGCCACGACAAATCCTGGCTTGACTATCAGACCTTTATTATTGTAGAATGGCTTAATCAGTAAGCTTTACCTGTATCGGGATCGACGTCAAACTTGCCCCTAGCGCCGCCACGGAGAAGGTAAGTAACTCTATTGTTCTTCCGGTCCACATCGTTGTCTATTGCGGTAACCTTGCCAACGATTTGACCTACTTTAGATCCTGCCGAGACTGTCATGTTGTGTTTGCGGGGAAACCTCGGGATGTTGTCGTTCAGGTCTTCTATGCTGATCGTCAGTAACGTTGAGGATTCTCCTCCCTTGCCGGATTTTCCTCTAGCAACGACCTTGGTGACAAAATAATGACGTTGAGATGGTACGTATTGGTAGATGTAACATGAAAACTATGTATATTTAGTGATTGCTTCTATTTGTGTTGTGTATATTTTGTGCATTTTTTTTAAATTCGCAAGAAACCAACCCAATCAATGACGTTATATTATAAACTTGATAAGTAACCATAACATTCACGATTACGCTTTACTAAAAAAGCAAGTGCAAAAGGATTTGTTGATCGTAAGGGTTATATGACAGTGGTCGGTTATTGACATACAAGTCTAATCAAATGTTTACACTGAGTTGAAAGTAACACCTCAACTGTATATTTAAATTAAGGTTCTTTTCAAATAGAAAAGGTGATTCCCTATAAGTGAGACGAGATTTTATACTTAGCAACAAACTCACAGTCAGGTTGAAGGAGCTTCTCTTCTCTGCATCTAGCTGTCTTGGCTTCTTGAAGTTGACGAACCCAGTGTCCTGGTCTATGAAGAACATCTCACTACCCTCCCCCTGCACATCCAGGGAAGTTTGACGGTTCTGTTCTGTTGAGTCTGCGTCGCTCACTGTGATTGGCTGAGTCTGGTGATTTAGACAGTGTGGAATAGAATTGATTTCTCCTATGGTTCCTATATTGTTAAGTACGTTAAGTGAATAGTATTAATGAATTACCCGAGGGAAACTGGCTTGGTTCATTTAATAGCAGCAAAGGATAATACTTAAAAGTGATTGCATTATTTTGACTGTGTTTTATTTGTATTATTTTAATAGTTTCAAACATCATCATATGTGTTACTAAAGTAGTTTATAACATCAAGAATATATTTTTATAATTACTTGAGCGATAAATCGCCAGTTTATCAACATGATCATCTAAATAGTTCTCCAGACGAGCTGTTGCTAGAAAAAGATCGTTTATTTACATGTATGTATGTATGTATGTATGTATGTATGTATGTAAACATGAAGCCTGCTGTAACCAAATACCCCGTGACTGAGATACATGGATGAAACAAATAATGTCACCAAGTTAAGTGTTTAGATATCACCTGATGTCTTCACCATCACTGTGAGCACACACTCTGTGATTGAGTGAAGTAAGTGAATAGACACGTAGTCTAGCAATCTGACTTCCAACTCACAAGGGGGCGGGATAGCGCAGTGGTCCGGGGTTCGAATCCCGCACGGCATCTTTGTCTGCAGTAGAGAACTGTTCTACACGCAGTAAGGTTTGGGTGCAACGCTACACTGAATTTAAGCGTAGTACCACCCATGGTTCGCTAGTTGCAGCCGATGCTCGCAGGTTTCACCGCAGTGCATAGCAACCTGGCGTTGCGGGCTTTCTCCCTGCCATAATACTAGCAGCCGTGATATAAGTGAAATACTCTTGAAAGCGGCGTTAAACCCCAACTCACTCCAACTCACCATGTTAAGTGTACTACCAAACGTATTCTCCAGCACACTGGCCACATACCCAGTGGCTGAACTGAACACAGGGTCGTGGTCGTCCACATCGACCACCTCTACAGTCACTGTGGTGGAGACTGTGAAGGAGGGAGCGCCGGGGTTGATCACGTGGATAGGAAGAATGAAATATTCATTCTTCTCTCGGTCTATGTTTCTTGTTGTGACGATCACTCCGGTCTTTTCTTTGAACGTAAATGGAGCTGTACAGGTCAAAGCAAAAATAAAGAAGTTAAATATGGTCTCTTCCTGACTAATAATGGAGTATGAATACCAAATATACCTTAGTCTCGTTGGAAACTGTAGGTTAACTTCTCAGTAAATGATTAAAATAGGATTTTTGGTCTGAATAGTCTAATCCTTCAACAACAGTTGTAAACAATCAATAAAGTTAAAGATGATATTTACAAATTAAAATCGTTATCGGGAAACAATTTCAGATTGTTTTCCAGGGTCTCCTTTCACAAAACACTAAGGTTATCTTAAGTCACTATGGTTACCTTAGTGCAGTGTTAAAGAATGAGCGTTAGAGTTCACCACAGTGATGGTTGCTTTGTGAAAGGAGTTCCTGTAGCATACTCACAATACAAACAAAGAATATTGGCATATGTGATTACCTTTATTATCAAGCATTGAGAACTCAAACGATTCAAATGGGTTCGAGTCCATATCAGGGTCAGTAACAGTAATCTCCCCTATATCACTTCCTGTTGGAAGGTTCTCTTCCATGTTGAAGGTGAAGCTGCCCTTGACCTCTGGTGGTGAGTTCACAGGTACCCGGATGGTGACGTCAGTTACTCCGGACAATCTTTCCAGACCACTGTCCAGAGCCTCCACGTGTAAAGTATAGAGCCCAAGTACAGGCATCCGGAGGATGTTGTCAGAGAGGGTCACAGCACCTGGAATGTTATACATACAACAAATGGTAATCTTTGAATTGTAAGATCATTATTATTCGTTTGGGGTTACAATCGGCAGGCACTATCACACAGAAACCCATTCAATTTTAATCATTGCAGTAAGAAAGTTCAATATGTATCAAAAGTTAAGTTATGAAATGTTAAATGCATTGAATATACCTCTCCCAAAACCAGAACGCCAAAATGTGATGGTTTGTGATTTCCTTTCTACCAGAAACTAAAACGCCCGAATCACACAATATTTGAAAATGGAAATAGGTGAAACATCTATATATATTATACAATTAATGTATTTGAGTAGTTTTAATGAAGGTGTGAAGGATGAAAATGCTGCCCTGTTAGAAACTTGACTAGACTCAATGTGATTATCTTACCTGAATCGCTGTCAATCTGAAACTTCCCGTACCCCCCGGACTTGAGTATATAGGTGAGTCTGTTGTTCCGATCCGACACATCTTCATCCACGGCTTGGACTCTCCCCACCTCGGCACCCACTGGTGTGTTGGTAGCCACGTCAAACACAAAATACTTCTTAAAGACAGGTGCGTTATCGTTGAAGTCGTCGACGTCAATAAACACAGGGACTGACGTAGATCGACCAAGTCCGTTTGTATCGTCTGTTGCTGTTAACTGAAGTGGAAATAACACATAACAATGTATAACAAATAAGAAAGTACAGTAATGTATATGAGATGAAAGTCATTCCTTTACATTTCACGTAATATGTAGTCACTATAGTTATGATGTATTCGATTAATTTTAACAGATGAAAGTTATTAATTCATATTTCATAACATATACTTGGTGATTTTATAGTTTTATTTTTTCGTTATTTAATATACATTACCTATAGCAATGGTTGTGTTATTTCACCATGGTACTGGAAAAATACTTCAGTTACCTGTATAAACTACCTGTTGTTACAAGGTTTTGAATGGAATGTTAATATGTAACTCCTGTAGATCGGTCATGATGATATAATATATACTTCACTTGAATGTGTTAGTGTCTGTAGTCATAATACAATTATGTGCATATCATTTTATAACATGACACCTGTAAGCTCATGGATAACTGGAGTCCGGTATTCAAACACATTCTGAGATGTATATCTTCCAAACCCATCAGATATGTTTGAAAGATGTTGATAAAAGGATAGCTCAGCGGGATGGTGCTATCAAATTCACAACGTGTATAAACTTGATTTGCTCCAATGAAAGTGCATGCGTATACCACGATCTTGATTTTGATAATGAAGTTGGAAGCTGCGTTTATTTACCGTGAGATTGTAGATAGAGTGTTGTTCGCTGTCAATGAGTTCAGGTGAGATCAGAAGAAGATGCCCAGATGTTTGTTCGATATTGAACAGGTCACTTCCTTCACCTGACAGGGTCAGCTGGATGTCATCAACTTCCGGGTCAGCGTCGTGCACAACGATTGGTTGACTCTTAAGTAAACAGTATTAAGTGATCACTGACAAAGTGTACGAATTGGATTGATACAGTCTACGAGATACTGTTCAAAATTATTCATATTTAAACAGTTGGAATTGGAAGTGACATACATTGAAAATTATGTAAAACCAAGGATTATGTAATGAACAGCATTGGGTACTGCCATTTCTCGCACATCCCTTGAAAATTCTGTAAGTGTAACATATAAAGAATACCACTCATTTATATTTAAATATCAATATATCAACACGAGATGACGGATGTTACAGGTATATCATAATCTTTTTCTTTTACTTTCTCAAAGTTGTTAATACATTTGTTATACAGTAATGAACAAAAGAAACGTCACGATACAGAATACACGATAGTTCAATCAACACGTGATAATACAACTGAAACAGAGTTACACCATGTCTACACACGCCAACTAAACTAAATTTGATTTGTTGAAACAGTATATGTTCATACTTCTTGAAAACATACGTTTTAAGAAAATGTCACCTTAACTAAACGAGATAGAAGTGTCAAAAAACTATTTTTGCTGGTATTATGACGTTCTATAGTAACGATGCGTCAACAAATCTAAATATTTATATCGATGACATCTTTTATTAATAATATTTCTGTGTTAATTCTATTTTAATTTTTAACTTATTGTGACCAAAACCCGTCTTTAAAAGGCTATTTCAGCACCCCAAGTGTAATTGAACAAACATACACATAAAAGTGCCATACTCTGGTATATGATATTGTGTCTGAACATGTACCCAGCAAAACAATCAAAATCGATTTGTTCGGACTGCAATAGTTCGGTTTTTACTCTTTTGAAAATGAGGTGATCTTTCTTTTGTTCTTCAGTGTAAGATAACTAAAGGTTGAAATTTTATTCCGTCATTTTTCGGCGAAAATCAATATTTCTTAATGTAATACTGCCATATGAACCACAATACAGTGATGAAATCCTTACGTCAACTTGCATATGATTATGAAATATAATTGATATTTCACCAAGATTTTGATGTTATAGCATTGAGTCCTTTATTAATCTCGCTCACCAAGTAAACCCTGAAAGGGTCGAGAGACTCATAAACCTCTGGAATAATCCCATGATAAGCATCATCAACGTTGAATGTAGGGTTGTTGTCGTTGAGGTCGAGGATATGTACTGTAGCCACCGTGGTCCCAGTGAAGGAGGGGGACCCCCGGTCTACCACCTGGACAGGTAGGGTCAGGTGTGCTACCTGCTCTCGGTCCAGTACAGTTGTAGTGCGTATCACGCCAGTAGACCGGTCAACCGACAGGGGTACTAGACAAGAAAGGACCAAGGTTATGTTTAGGTATTGAATATCATTTTTCTTACTCTTCCACAAGTACCCAAGCTGTGTTAAACAATAAGTCACTCACTCGCTCACTTTTACTTGCCTACAATGCAAATTAAATTTACTGACAAAATTAAGTTCTTTGCGACATTAAATGACCTTTTATTAAACCCTTCAAGAAACCCTTTTAAGAAGGTATGTCCAGATTTCAAGTAACGTTATAAATTGCCATGGTATTGCCATACGTATACCCCATTAAAAACTATAAAGCAATCCGTAAGTCATAACCATGAACACAGTCTTCATTACCTTCCAATGTTATAGATATTCCACGAAAATCAAGAGTTTTCAAACCAAACTTCCATCAAACCCACCAGAGAAGTCCAAACTGGAAAACTCCAAGGCTCTCCCGTCGGGATCACTGGCATCAATGTGACCAACTCGTGTGTTTACTGGCTGGTTCTCCTGGATGTGGAAGGTCTGAGCTAGCTCGAATACCGGTGGTTGATTCAGGTCCACTGTGACGTGTACAGTAGTGTTAGCAGACCGTGCCGGGACACCCGAGTCTACCACTCGAACTGTGAGGTCGTACTGGCTTCTCATTGGATCCTCCGTTAGTCGGTTCGTTAGGGATATTGTTCCTGGAAATATCATCAGCAGCATCATCATAGATTCATATACATTTGTATAGAGCCAATATCCACGGGCAGGTAAGCCAAGCTTCTCAATGGCGCTTTTTATTTTCCTCGACCGTTAGATGTGACTCTTGACATTCTTTTTCAATCTCTACTACATTTTCAGTATGGACTTTGTAGCCATGAGGTGCACAGGGTTTAAGCAGCCTGCTTACCCACGCGAGGTACCCATTCATAGCTGGGTGAACAAGGACATGTTACTGTTCCTGCACCTGTTTATGTGTATGTAACTAATCCATGAACTTATGAACATCCTTTATTTATCTTGTACAAGAATGGAGACATGGGTTGGATACTATGATTGTGTCCACCATGTCATAACAAGTTTATGTTGGAAGGTCATTTAAGAACATGGCGAAGGATCCACAATGATTCTTCACCTTTTTAATTTTCAAATGATGTTTCGTGACATTTACTTCACCTGATTGTTGGACCAAAACACACGTACGTTCCTGAATGGTCGGGACAGTAAAACAATGGGGTCATCTAAATATAAAGTCACTTGTCGTTTTTGGTAAGATATGATAGATCAAATGAATGCCTTGGCCATTCACAGAGAAATATATGTAGATTTACAGTTTATTGGAATGATATCTTGTATGCACGTGTATATCAACGGAACACTGAAATTACATATTACTCATTATAAACGTGTATCATATATTTTACAGACATCAACATTATAAATCTAAGCATAAATGGTTATATGGTTAATGGTTCATAAATAATATGAAATGAGTAAGTTAAAAGGATGCAAGAAAAATATAACAAATATTGTAAATAAAACGTTAAACTCATTATAAATATTAAAATGGTATGAAAACGCTGTCCGATAAGTACTCATCCTACGTATACTTTGACCGAATACCATTAAAGATTTGAGGTGTGTTATTTATAATGTATATAAGTATACACTGTAAAAATGGTGTTTAGGATGTAAACATAATACTAAGCGCGTATCTTGTCCTGTTTTTTTTACACGTTTAGACCCCTAAACACGTTTAGCTACATGAATGTGTTTAGGAATGTGTTTAGCAACTAATCATGTTTAGCTACATAAACACGTTTAATAATGTGCTTAGCAACTAAACACATTCCTAAACACATTCATGTAGCTAAACGTGTTTAGGGGTCTAAACGTGTAAAAAAAACAGGACAAGATACGCGCTTAGTATTATGTTTAGGATTAAGTTTAGCTTTCAACCAAAACAAAACCATACAGTCCAACACGCCTGAAAATGAAAGCATTGCAAATGTACAAAATATTTAAATCAACGAAGACCAATTGTATATCTTGTAAATTAAAATGCTAGATCAAATCACCAGTGGCTGTTGAAAACAGTTACAAGTTTCTATGTTACACAGTCATCGCCAAAATATTCTACTACTAATGTAGTCTAAAAAGTATATCAAACAAGACATAAATTTGGTCTGCATTAACTTCTTTTAAGAAGATAATGACTCAAAACAAAGGAATTCCTCGAAAAGGTTTATTAAAAATAATAACATAAATAAAATAACCATATACACTTAGAACACTCCTCCAAATTACCAAATATTGTATTTATAAGATAATCATTATTCTCCTAATATACATGGATAAAAGGTATCTAAAGATAAACTTTATGCCTGGACAATGTTCACTTGGCAGTTATTTGACACAAATATCTTAAAATTGGTTTTAGAATCAAGGCAAAATAGCGACATTGTTTAACAAATGATTTTCTGTACATGAATTAATAACTAAATATATCCTTTAAAATAGGTTTGGGTGCTTTCTGGATTTTTCCAATATAACATTTTCACAACAAGTTTTTTGTAGTTTACTCCCTTTAAAACGTCTGTATTAAATCCAAGGATTTGGAAGGTATTTGAGATTCAGGAAGGTCGTTTGTAAACTGCATTTTATTTCCTTTGGCATCCTTCACCTGTAACATGAATGAAGAAACTTTTAGTTTACCGTCGTAATGCAACATTACAAAAAATAACACACTTTATGAACATATCGTGTCTCCTGAAAACAGTTTTATAAAGGAAGTAAAGTGAAACATGTCATAGAGTAACTCATTTGGTTATATACAAATGGTTGTACAAAATTAACTGACATCAAATCCAGTGATGAAATCAGTTAAAAAAGACTTTAGTGTATTTTAGTGGGACTTCAACATTTTGTAATAACTGATTCTGTCAGTTCTTGTTTCCTACAAAAAGGGCAAACATTAGTATAAAAAAAGAATAAAATGGCAGATACAAGCAATTTTTTACCAAAGCATATTTATACAATAGTTGGTCTTTATAATGAAAAGTAATAGTCTATATATTACTTAAATACTGTTCATTTGTGAAAGTCCTTACATAAAGGAATTCAGTTCAATATTTACTCACCACAACTGAGTGAATGCTTACAGTTTCTCCTATTTCTCCATCACAACATCTTCCTTGTCAAGGCAGAAGTCATCAGGAAAACTTCTTCTCCAACTGCATAACATAGATACATCTTAATATACTGGTCTGGTCCTAAATGAGCTATATGAGCATCAACCAAGTATTTAATGAACATATTGTCATATGCTTCTTTCAGAACTTATTTAGTAAATACAATTGTTAAACGTCTATACCCTTATTACACATCTTAATTGAAGTAATTCAACACAAATAGTTACACTAATCAAACCTCACTACACTGAAATGTGATAGTAACATGTGGTTTATGGATATTACTTTATTTTAGATCTATAAACATTATCACAACCCTCATATATATTATTTATATAAATAACAAATATTACTTACATATTTATGTTACTGTTGGTGCTAAGCATATAATATACGTACTTTAAATGACTTGTTACAAACTCCTTTGACAAATGAAAACAACAAAGAAACCAATCGGACGACGTTGTGAAATCTCAAATGAACCTACCTTAGAAAGTCTTGATTGGAACCATAATTGTGTCGTTCAGGGAACATAGAGACATATGTTCGCAGTAGCATCAACTTTTGGCTTCGTGTGCACTTCGAATGATCAGAAACTTGTGCAACAACATCGTGTAAACTGACAAGAGGATGCTGGCGAAATATGGCGGCCACAGGGATACACATCTGTTCTTAATTAACTCTCCCGCCCAAACTGACCAATGTAATCCGACCCATTGGGTCAATTCTCAAACATGTTAAGGAAAGTGTTTAGCCACTGGTGCAATGTCTGTCTAATCACGTTTAGAAATGTGTTTAAAAGCTATTCACGTTTTAACAACAGATGTAATATCGTTCTTGTGTTAAGCTATTAAGCACTAACCTAAACATGTATAGCATTAAACATGTAACGGTGGTGTTTAATTGCTAAACGCGATTTTTACAGTGTACCTGTAACGGGATTGATCCTGAATTTCCCCATGCCATCATTCAGGAAGTACAGAAGACGGTTATTTTCTGGTGACCCGTCATCATCTGTGGCTTGGACCGTCACGACCTTGTGATCCACGGGACTCCGTGGGTCTACCTTGACGTTGTGCACATAGTCAAAACGAGGCGCGTTATCGTTCACGTCCTTGACCTTCACTTTGAGTTGGGCTGGAGTGCGATGTCCTTGACCTTGCTCATCTGCTGCTATGATCTGTAGAGCAGTTACATTGTCACATATTTTTCACTTTTTTCAAAAGTACTATCCTCTGTTTAACGTTCAATGTAACTGTCTCAAGGTTATACATCGACCTTTTCCATGTCATTAAACTATACATGTGTCAGGATACATGCAGTATAGTTCATGTTATAGTGTTCATGATTTGAATTCAAGTTTACGTTTTCATTTATTATCTACGGGCATTTAACAATTTAGAATTCAATAACTTCAGTTTCTAATTTCCATTATGAGGATTGATACATTTAAAGAATAATGCCATGACCACCATATATACGTTTCAATATATATATATATATATCTCATATTTGGATCCCCGAAGTTGTTGCCATGTTATCAATAAAGTGACGCATGTATTTAAGTCAAATATAGTCAAATATGTTCTCTGAAGTTGTGTGTCAATATAACAAGATTACCAGCCCAGATTGACTAATTTATTATAACTGAGAAGGACTCATCCGGCGCACGTCTATCGTCCGTATCATCTTTAAAATCCTTTTGAAAAACAATTCACCAAGTAAAAGAAATTAAGCGTTAAACCCACCGTCAGATTATATACAAGCGCCTGCTCAGCATCGAGACCACGATGGTCCTTCACGGCGATAGCGGCAGTGAGAGGGTTAATGATGAACAGATCCGAGCCGTTCCCTTCCAGTGAGAACTTCACATCCAGCACTGCATCCACACTGTCCGCGTCTACTACTGCTATAGTCGGGATCTACAACATGGTTATAAACATGTCTAATTTTTATTCTCTGAAGGCCATGAAACACATTCAACAATAATTACATGTTCTTGATAAAGAAAATTGTTAATGTGAACATACGCAACGTTGCCTACTTCATCTTCCTTTATCAACTTTATATTTACCATCTAGATGATAAGTATATATATATATATATATATATAATATCTCTCACTTTTGAGTTTTAGTGATTATTTTAACGACAATGATAGATTCTCTTTCTCAACAATATTTATATTTATATATTTCTTAACAACATACATACATGCTTTTTATTCTAAAGTCATACATATTGGTTTTACATTTATTTTTAAACTAACCAGTATTTATCAGTGACAAATATTGTATATGCATTGCTTTCATTAAATGGGAGCTAGAACATATCCCTGTGGTGAGTTACATACACATTACATATATTATTTCTAAACGTGTTCTTAATGATCAACCAGCTCGAGTATGACAGTTCACTCACCACCTCTATCTGTTGAACGTTGTAGTTTTCCTGTACGGTTGCAGTGTAACCGTTTCTTGACGTGAACTCCGGCGCGTTGTCATTGACGTTGCCGATATTGACGGTGACGGTAGACGTTGACGTATAGGTGGGTGTGCCAATGTTAGCGACGTCCACCTCGAGAGTATAGACGGGCTTGGTGTCGGCATCTAGAAGTCTGGTTGTGCGGATAATACCATTTGTTGAGTTCACAGTAAATGGTACTGCGAAGAAGTGGAATGAAAAGAGAAAATGCTTTTAATCATGTAAAAGACAAGGATGTGTGTTTGTAGATGATCGCCTTCTTTGTTGTACAATGGCAAAGTTTCGGTATAGATCCTTATACCGTTATCAAGCATTGCAAACAATATCAGGATCAACATACATTACAATATATATTGCATGACTATGATTGAGATCTCCTATAATTTGTTTTTACACTGTTAACATATCCAGTCCAAAAGTGTAATTGTCATGTGGCAGTGTTCGCACAAACCAAATTTCAACACCCTGCCTTGTCTGTAAATCTATATCGTTCTTTATTTCTTAGATATGCACTCAGCACAGCGTGTAGTAACTATTACACTGCATGCAATGAATGTGGTATTGTTATACTGTTGTTATACTGTTGTAATAGTTATATGAAAAAGATGAATATCAAGAATTGGCACATGCAATATGATAAACACACATAAAAAGATATATTGACACTAGACACTAACTTGGAAGTAAACGTAATTCCCATACTCACCGTCTTCATCCATTAGCCTATACTCCACTACTCCGATATGATCAGTCGGAAATTGCACATCGACCCTCCCAACCTCGGACCCTGGTGCCACGTCCTCATCAACGCTGAAGGTCATCGTCCCGGCTACAGCAAGAGGTTTGTTGACAGGGACGTTGATAGTGACCGTTGTGGAAGCAGTCAGTGCAGGGAACCCTTTGTCTACAGCCTCTATCTTGAGGATGTACTCGTCAAATGTTGGTTCCATTGTGAGATCGTGCTTCACAAAGATGTCACCTGATGTGATCGAAGTTAATGTTCATGTGAAGAGATAAGGCAAGACTCTGAGGCTTTGGTTAGAGAGGTAAGACCCGAAATCAGAATGTAAATGACTTATATCCTTCTACTCAATTACCATATCTGCCGTAAATGGATGGATTTGTCTCGAAAACAAAATTTGAAGCACACATAAAATATCGCATGTGTCGTCTAATATCTCGAAACAAATTAAGTGGCATACGTTTGACACCTCCCACTTCAAAATGTGTAACTTGTGGAAAATATTACAAAATAAATATGCCATAATAATTTAATACAGTATATCACAGATGAGCTAATTGAGGATGACGTTAATGTATATATAATTTACGTTAAACTTTATAAATTAACTTAATTTGCAAGATAGACTAACCCTCGTCAATATCCACCCCGAACTTCCCGTGTCCATCTTCCCTCAAGATGAACATCACCTGGTTATTGGGGCTGTTAATGTCCTCGTCTGTAGCTACTAGCCGACCTACGACTGATCCCACACGACTTCCGGGGTCAGCGTGGAACACGTGGTGTGCGGGTAGGGAGGGGGCGTGGTCATTCTGGTCCTCAACGGAAATAGACAAGTTGCGAGCTGACCACCTTGAACTGTTTTGGACGTTCTCTGCCACTATCTGGAATTTTGCGTCGAAGTTACACTACATTATCATGTTTACTTCATACATGATACTAGTCAAGCACCTAGTTAATTGTAGAATGCATAATATGGTCTCCGAGAATTTTTGTGAAATATAATAATTTAATACCAATTAGCGTTACATAATGTACTGCAGGTAACTCAGTAGTATGGCGTCATGTGCATCTTCATCAGTTAGATGATACCCGATAATTGTGCAAAACTATAACAAAAAAATACCTGAATATAGATATTTAAAATAGTACACATTTAAGTGACCAGACACTACAACGCTATCCAACCACTTTCACTTTGTAGCTGGCAGACACATCTTTTAACATCTCAATTCACCTGCAGATTAAATGACGGATCTGTCTCTGCATCCAGGTCAGAAGGGTCCTTGACAAGGACATGTGCTCCGTCCGGTGATATTTCAAACAGCTGACTGCCCCGCCCCTTCAGGTACACCTTGTACTCGGAGTTTCCTGCCGTGATGTCATCGTCACTCACTGACAGACCAGGAAGCTGGAATATTGTAGATATTTGGTTGGTCCCAGAACTGACAAAACTAGCGATATCTGCATTAGAAGAAGGCGGTGTCAATATGGGCATTTTTAAAGTTGGGAACTGTTGAAAGAGACTATATTTCTCAGATTGCACTGGTATGCATAATTTCTTAAAATTCACGATGGAACCAACTTTTATAAACAAAATGAGGTATGAAACATATGTGTATTTCTAAATTGACTTGATATTCGGTGTTAAGTCGTATTGATATAGTTTATTAATCTCTCGTGCTTGACATTGAAGATACGTGACGTTGACCAACCATATGACCAAACTTTATGTCAATCATACAACAGCATTGGCCTTTTTTGTTATAACGCCTCGACTGATCAGACATATATATATTAAGTATTTTTTCCATAAGCTTTTCCATAATATCAACCTCATTTAAATAAGATCAAGGGTATCACTCATACATTGTTGCGTGTCTGATCCGAACACTACACCATTGAGGTCATTGCGTGTCTGATCTGAACACTACACCATTGAGGTCATGTCAGGTGAGCGATTACGCCAGCCAATCAGCGACGAAGCTAGAAAGCCACCTTACCAAACTCTGCGGATCCCGGAGTAGTACTGAGATCGAGGAACGATGTACGTTACGTTCGGTCTGATTTAAATGAGATTGCCACAATCGGCACTAGACACTATACAGATTGACTATTGATGGTCCCTTGGTCCAAATATTGCAGTTATAGGAAAAATATATGACTCTTCACCAGTTGTATTTCCTGCATGTGCTCCAGACCCCCTTCCATGAGAGACCCGGTGTAGTCGGTGAGGGAGGAGAAGCTGGGCAGATTGTCATCCACGTCGGTGACTGTGACGGTGGCAGTGGTAGAAACGGTGTGAGTTGGTACACCGTGATCTATCACAGTAATGGGCAGCTCGTACTGCGTCTTTAATTCTGCATCGAGAGTCTTCACTGTTCGGATCTCTCCTCGTCTTGGGTCGATACTGAACTCGTCTAATGTTGACAATGTTTCAAATCGTGTTATATATGACTAGTTGATCCGAATGTTCAAAAGGAAATGTAACATATATATAAAATATTTAGTGTGAAATACAGAGTGAAATATGAAATTATACTATTACACCGTAGGCACTGTCCTTTAAATTTGGAACGGTTCAAGGCGTGTGGAAGAAGTAATATACATTGCTTTGTTGCTATTTAATATCAGTTGCTGGAATATGTAATGATAGTCAGAGACGACGTATGACGTCATATAATTCTAAACTATTTCCAAAGACATGTCACCCACCTATATCAGTATCCAACAGGAACTGAAAGTCAGAATTGTCATCAAAATCCTTTATGTAGACCCTGCCAACAAACTCGCCCACCGATATATCCTCGGGGACCTGCAGCTGTATGTCCACCTGAGGCTCGGGTCTCGTGTTGAGAGGCACGTGCAGCTGGAGCACAGTCTCAGCTGATAGCTGAGGATATCCTGAGTCCAGGGCTTGGACCCTGAGGAAGTAATCCTTCTCCAGTGGAACCCGGGTCAGGTCGTCTGCTACCTTCACTTCACCTTGAGATTGAGAACATCCACTTCATTGTTGCTATATATGTACATGTAAGTAAGTATAATGTATGATGTAAGTATATACGATTTATTATTGAATACTATGTGATACAAAAGTCCACTTTGTGACACTTAAGAACATGCTTCCCTCGTGAAGATTTTGTGCGTACGGTGTGGACGATGTGTTTGTTGATTGATGTGCTGCAAGTCCATCAACCATGAACTCACTTCAGCATTAAATATAACAGATATTGAATATAAGAAGTAATGGTTCCATGGCGGTGATTTTTTCTAACCATAAATAACTAACTAGCCAATAAATAACTCATGCAAATGATGCATGACAAAGTCAGTCACTTTTCATGGTTATGTTCTCTAATACGAAGAAATCCTTCATCCTGTATGACAAAATATTAAGTTAAAACACAGCCTTGATGCAACCGCTGATGGTATACCTCTGCTGTACTAAAGAACAACCATATTAAATGGCATCAGTATTCTTGATTAAGAAGTTACCTGAAAAAGTATCAACAGAGAATTTGCCCATCCCGCCACTCTGCAGGAGATAAGTTATCCTGCTGTTGCTAGGGGCAACATCCGCATCATGAGCCACCAGAGTATAGACAACTGTCCCCACAGACAGAGAGGGGTCCACCACGATGGGAGACAGGATACCTTCTACTTCTCTGAACACTGGAGGATTGTCATTCACATCCACCACATGGACATCCAGTGGAGCTTCTGATCGTAGTCCAGAACCATACGAATCTACTGCTGCAATCTGAGGAGTTTTTAAAACTCTTTCAAGTTCGTAAAATCATGAACCATTGACACATTTTGGATCACACTACATGCAATGATACATAGTAATTCAACATAATTCAAAGGGGTCTACCAGCACATGAGACATTAATAAGTGATAAGAGACGTTAAAATCAAATAAAAACAGATCACGAGACTTCAAACATCCTACCATTGATGAAAACCCAGCTTTCAGTAAGTAATACCCTGACCTTAACATCACCTTCATCTGAGGAGTTACCTTTCCTTAAGACATAAAAACAGAGCGATAATAACTTACCATTAGATTATACAGCTGCTTCCTATCGGCGTCCAGGGTTGCATTCGCTCTAACTCTCAGCTGTCCTGTGGCTGGATCTAGGATAAAATCTTCACTTCCGGTTCCCTCCAGTCTGAATCGGATCTGACCGGATCCTTCCACATCTCCGTCATGGGCCGATAACTCTGGCACCTATTGAAGAGTCCGTTGTCTGGAAATGAGACATTCATCTCAATGGTTTGAGAAACTCATGAAATCTTACTTACTTGACAAATAATGTCAGGAATTAAATGGATGTGCGGATAAATTAATGTGAGAGTTTATTGAGTGATATAGAGCCTTCTTGTTATTTAACTTTACATCAAAACGATCTTACTAAAAACATATAAAACATGGACCCTTTTAAGTTCTTTGATATTCATATTATGTTTTTAAATATCCTGTCAAACGTTTAACAGGAGGGAATTGAAATTACTTACAATTTCAACAATTGGTGTGATCATGACGTCAGTGTTTTCCTGTAAGATTGCGATATAGCCTTTATCTGTTGAGAACACTGGAGGGTGATCGTTAACGTCACGAACGTTGATGACGATGGTCTCTGATGACGTCATAGACGGGTACCCATGGTCTTGAACCTTCACGGTCAGCTCATGGAAATTCTTGATCTCTGCGTCTAAGTCATCAAATAGAATTAGGTCCCCAGTCCTCCGGTCAATCGAGAACAGATCTACAAGACAAAGCCCTTGTCAACATAAAATTGGGTAACATTTTCAGCGAATTAGCTTTATTTATTATGATAACACTTATTTTCTCGAAGAGAATTAGCGGTATTTTACTCTTGACCAAATATATAAACGAATTTGAACGTCACTGAAAAATATCTATATATATATATATATAAGGTTTGCTCATACCATCAGCACCAACAAGACTGTACTCCAGAAAGGCTCCTTCTCTGTCAGCAAGATCCACATCCACTGCAGTCACTGTCCCCAGTATCTCGCCCACCTGCATGTCCTCTGTGACATTAAAGACTAGGTCCCGGGGTAGAACAGGCTCCACATTGACTGGTACAGTGATGGTGACCCGAGTCTCCGTGGAGAGACGCGGGTACCCCTGGTCCTGAGCCTTCACCAGCAGGTTGTACTCACCCAGATGGGGCTCCCGGATCAGGCTGTCTGTCACAGAGAGGGCACCTGGGGAAAGGAACGATGATCATTGGTCAAATCTGAGATTGTCAGGTAATTATCATTATCACCAATGAGTGTCTGTACCTGAGAGCGTACATCTTGAAAAGACAATTGACCAATTTTCCTGTGTAAAATTGTTAGTTCGCAATATTTTTATCATCATATACTGTCGATCACAGAGAAATCACCTTTTGGAAGGAGAAGTGAACATTTGTATTTGCTAAATATGTCAGGTTGTGACAATGTCATCATTGATAGTCCGATATGAAAGTGTTAGTCCACAGTTATGTCTGGGATCTGGCAACTGAGATCGACGTACGCATTTCTAGCCATTGTTACTGACATAACATCCACTTAAGAAAGGATCTTCAAACATAGGAGTGAAAGTGAAATGGTGTACCTGAAGTTGAATGAACAGCAAACTTGTCGTATCCACCTGACGTGAGTGAGTACGTTACTTCACTGTTCCTGTCACCGAAGTCTCTGTCTGTAGCCGCAACATATCCAATAACAGTCCCAACTTTAGCGTCAACAGGAACCGGAAAAACGTAGATTTTGGCGAATTCTGGCGCATGCTCATTAACATCCTCGATATCTACAAGAAGTGTTGCCGAACTCGTTGAAGAAGGGTTACCATCGTCTGTAGCAACGAGCTGATGTTGAAAATAAATTTGTTCTTTAATTTAATTGGAAGGAAAATTGAACAATACATAATTGAATAAACATGCACAATATGCATTTTCTCTTTGGAAATAAGTTACATATTACAGACGCAAACTATCTTTGTTAGAGATGGATGACTCAATACTGTTGTCTCGGAGAATTAATAATGTCATTAAACTAATCCCCAAGTACACTTAATGTCAACCTGAATGACTAGGTTCTGAAGGTTCATTCATACGCTTCTGGACTCACATTTAATTTGAATGATTTAACTTTCTATCCAATGTGATGAATTTCAATCAAACGGCGTGATAGTTGTACTGTGAAAATATTCGATCTCCTTTCACATGATAAACAGAAAGGGTATATGTTCTAACAGTTCTCTCACCGACAAGTTGTAGGAGCAGGTACGTTCGCAGTCTATCTTAGCAGGATGCAGCAGAGAGATGACCTGTGAGTCCTGATCTACAGAGAACCTGTCTGCTCCTTTCCCGGACAGACTCAGAGTCACCTTGTCTCCGTCCTCGTCTGATACAGACAGACCTGGGGTCTGACAAAGATAGATGTTCCTTTTAGTTTTATGGAGATAATTCATATAACTTACAACGTTGGACCAACCTCACGGGATTATATGTTGATCAATGCAGATTTTTCACTTTAAATTAAATTAAGTAAGTTTGAACATGGATACACTCGATCGACGTTCAAAATATTACAATTATTGACTAAGCCGTTGACGTTTTCTTATTAGCTAGCATCCACGGTAGCTGCAGCTCTGTCTTGGTGAAGATGGGATTGCCAAGGGAGAAGTGAACTCATTATAGTATATGATATATGATCCTTAGAACGAATTGCAGGGGTGAGATTATTCAAATGAACTGTTTCCCTTGCAATAAGAGATTGTAAACAAGAGCATGGGCGATTTCCCGGTTATTCTATTTTGTTAATATAATTAGTTTTCATTTGACATCAAATGTTATTAATAGTAGCCGAATACAATAGACTTATGCTAGGCATATACAAAATTAACTTTGTTAGTAAAAAAAAGTTTGTTGTAAATTTATTTCGTCCAAACAAATTTAGGACTCGACCAGATTTCCATCCATTTGCTTTGCGCATACAGCCATCACAAACTTAATGAAATATAACGATGAACTATTCTTTTTCAACTTACAAGCACCAGTTCTACAGGATCTGTAGAGAACAGCCTCACGTCCTCCCTGACCCGAGCTGTATAGAGTGTGTCTGAGGAGAAGGCTGGTACGTTGTCGTTGACGCCGCTGATATCAACGTGAAGGGCGGTAGTCCCTGTGTAATCGGGCAGTCCGTGGTCTACCACTGTAGCTGTCATGTCGACCACGGTGGAGCGTTCCGCGTCTAGGTGTGAAGCTGTTGTGATGAGGCCTGCCTGGTCGATAGTGAACAGGTCTGTGGAGATAATGTATGTGATAATATGTAAATATAATTAAACGTAAGTTGTTCCGGATATATTGAATTCACTCTACCTTCTTTCAATATAATGTTTCATGGGACAACTTTGGATTGTTTGGAGTTCAAATCGGGCTCAAAACTTTACAACTAACATACTTAAATATATAAAAAAAAACATGCGACAGTTTTCTGAAATACACAGCGCGAATGAACCATGATTTACATAATTAATATGTAATATTAATTAGTTCAAGGTGGCAAAAATAGATAAAATACGACATGGGTATATTTGTGATTCTTTACGAGTGTGAGCATAGATGATTGTGTATACATGTTCAAGCGCACACTGTATATTTGCGCTATGGGCATACACTTGGTGTATGGAGTTGGCGCCATACAAACTATCCTGTGGATTAGTTAACCCACCTTGATGTCCAAACAGCTCATATGTGACATCATTTTCAAGACCACCAAGATCTTCTAAACCGACGTCGGCAACCACAGTCCCTACAGCCACGTCTTCAGACAGCTCCACGTCTATCCTGGCAGGCTTGAAGACAGGGCGCTTGTTGATGGGGACACTGACGGTGTAGAAGGCTGTTGAGGACAGAGAGGGGAACCCTGTGTCTCGCACTGTCACACTCAGTGTGTACTTGTCTAGCAGGGGTTCACGGGTCAGCGAGTCGGAAACTTTGATAATACCTGGTGTGCATGAAATAGAGAATGGGATCATATCAAGAACATTTTAAAGTGACAGTGACGTCGAGGTTAAAAAAAAGATCAGCTTTATCTACCTATGCTGTTTAGCGTGTCTGCTAACGAGTTACGTTTCGCTTCACTGTCTACATGTATAAGTTTTTATTACCAATTACATCAATTGTCTGAAATTGGGTCTGTGACTCGTTAGCAGACACGTTAATCAGCATAGATCTGATCTCATATTTATCCTCGACGCGGTGTTTCTTTAAGCTTCCCATGTGATATAACTTAATATCATGTTCATCATAGTCCTTATGCTGGAAATTATAGTGTTTAAGAACCGACTTAGGTGAAATAATATAATTGTTAAACTTGTCACCTAACCGATGGCTGCTGTGTTGATTGTAATAAATATGAATCAGTATTGCCATGGGGATGTTAACATATTCGTGTATGAGTAGCAAGACGTACCAGTATCGAAGCCCACTTCAAACTTGCCGAAGCCCCCTCCAGTCAGCAAGTAGTTGAGCTGATGGTTCTGAGTGCTGTTGTCTAGATCCACTGCCAGAACCTGCCCAACCATTTGACCAATCGTAGCGTTCGGGGTCACGTGGTATTCGATCCAGGAAGTGACGTCAGGGGGATTATCATTGATATCCTCAACGTCTATTCTGAGAGGCGTCCTCGTGGATAATCCATGGCCCATCTCGTCTGTTACTGTGATCTATAAATACAGTATAATGCATCCCGAAAATGAGAAAAAGTGGCATATTTAGGGCTCAATTTGGTATTCTGTTGCATACATTGTTGGTCATTTCTGAACAGGAAACCTAACGCCCTTCAATGAATTCATTCAATATTTTCAAATTTAAAATCACTTGATGATAATGGTTTTGTATTTATATAATAATATGACTGTACACTGTTCAAAACAAAAACATATGTTCATATCTAATCATAATTTGAACTCTGTTATAAACCAAGCGTCTATTCCTGAAAACAGTTATCATATATTACCTAAAGCATTTGGTATAGTGATATTGTATTTATTAAATACCATACATCTCATTCGAACAGCAGTAAAACATTATCATCATACATTTATGAATTTTATTGAAATCTTAACATACGATGTTTTAAACAAATCATTTTGTGAAACTAGTAAGATACTGTTAACACTACTTACAATTAAATCATAAGTGCATCGTTTTTCACAGTCAATATCTACATCAGAGTGTAGAGTTATCTCCCCTGATGATGGGTCGATATTGAACTGTTCAGACCCAGCACCAGTCAGTTGGAATACAAATCCAGAGTTCTCTCTGTCCCGGTCTGTGACGCCAAATGCAGGAATCTGTTCACAAATACACATTGCATTTGTTACTGCCATCTTTCATTCCATTCATCATGTAACATTATTTGTAACAAAATTTATTTCACTAGTTACAATACATTTACAATGTTTCATTACTTTAGGTCCACTTTCTTCCCAAAGAGATTACTCCCTCTACCGTAACCTATGTTTCATATAGAGCGCTTTCTCAGCTAGAAATAGGGAATCCTAAGTTAGTTGTGCTATCAGATACGTTAATTCAAACTGAGCATGCCGTAACTGTCAAAACGACTTGAGTTGCTTCATCCTTGCGACCAACCTGGTTCCCTGGGCCAATTACGCTGCGCTATGCTGCGCACTGTAGCGCAGCATAGCGCAGCGTAACTGGCCCAGGGAACCAGGTTGCCTTGCGACGCACATATTATGTTACAAGACAGACTTTGGTCGCAGATGTAAACCGTTGTTTGATTGGAAAAAAATAAGGACGTTACCAGAGTTGCAAACTTTCACCGCCAAGGGTTTATGAAAGAATAGAGAAATATCGTCTATATGTGACAGAGGTTTCGATGGAAAATCTAAAAGGAGTAACCTCTGTGGGATGAGAATGCTTTAAATGATGTTACACCAGTTGTAAATATGTATTCATTATCGGCATACTATAGCGAAGTATATAAAACAGTTTACAAAGAAACCTCACCAAGTCAAGACCTTTCTTCGCAAGCTCCACATCATTTTCAGTAATTTCAACCTTGTACCCATCGTGTGATGAGAACTGTGGGTAGTTATCGTTTATATCCACCAGGTTTATGGTCACGGTTGACGTCATGACGTGTGTGGGGGTCCCTGGATCCTCTATCTGTACCCGGGTGATGTACTGGGGGTGGGTGTCAGCATCGAGGGTAGTCACTGTTCTCATCTGGCCGGATAGTGGGTGAACCATGAATGTATCTGGGTGAAAATAAGTTTCAATCGTATTTTATGGAATTACCGTTCTAATTATTTTTTCAAAGTTGTAATTTAAAGCAGTTCATTCGCTGTGAATGTACCGGTGACACACTTTACAACACAACCTTCAACATATATTAAGACATGTTTAGACTGATACAAACTATTTCGTTGCCTATTTTGTGTTTATTTCAAGTACAGAATATTAATCTAATTAACGATGAGTTAAAGGCGCTGTAGCACGTTTTTTTGCAAATTTTATTTTTTTCAAATTTCTCATTTATAATGATAGTTTATGTCATTTATATTTACTTTAGAGGGTAAAACATCTTATTACACAAACCAATTATCCGTAGTGGTAATAACGGTAATGCGTATACAGCAAATATTGCATGGCGGCCATTTTATTGTGAACACATTTTACTATTTCGAATGACAAAAACAATTCCCATGGCTTTACGGAACCATGTACACTCATTTGTAACTTGATTTTCCGAAGAAAGAAGGGTGTTTTGCTATTGTTGACATTATTTTAAAAATACATTTCATCGACTTATTTTAGCGAAAAAACGTGCTACAGCGCCTTTAATAGTAATGTGAACATTAAGATTATTTTTGTCAATAGCTCCGATGACCATATTTCTGCTGCATTTAATATTTCCATTCTTATTTTACTTGAGGGAAATTCACAAATGACTAGTATTCTCTGTGTAATGATGCATCAATGAATGGTCAGTGTCCCCTGTTAACCCACCTGTATGATCAAGAAGAGAATACAAAATAGGGAATTCTGCTGAGGCGTCGGGATCAGCAACATCAATTTCACCCACATACCCTTCCCTTCGAATAGACTCGTCCACGGAAAATGTGAGACTTGTTTGGACAACTGGTCGCTTGTTGCTAGGCACTTCTATGACAACCATAGTGTCGTCATGGAGACTCGGGAACCCTGAATCTCTTGCTTGTATAACCAACTGGTAGACATCTTGAATTGGGTTCCGTAGAAGCGTATCCACCACTGTGACTCTACCTAATCCAGATGAGAAGAAAGTGCAAATGAAATGTTTAATATTAACGTTAGAGGACAGTTCGTGGTGTTCATAAAATTCAAAGCAATTTACCATTTGGTCATTATGTCATTATTGCAAATATAAAATGCATCCCCAATTATACCTTATTGACTCTATCATGTGTTTAGTATGTCAAGTGTATACTCATATCGCAAAGAAACTTGATTTTAATTATTTTCGCTCAAACGGAAGTCTGTTTTTTTAAACATTCAAAAACGATATGTTCAGGTTTGTCTCGTGTTAAAAGAAACCAGGAATATACATCGTGAACTCAACAATTCCAAATCAGAGTTCACAGGCAACATTCCTGGAAGAAACACAAGTGTGATATAAAGTGTCTCGATATGACATGCTGTGCTAAGTGTTATTGGAAATCAACAACAGAAATCAGAAATAACAGCATAAACGGGCTATACGTATGATACAAACTGGAGGCTTCTCGTGTTCATGTCGATTACACCGTCGTTCCTCTACCAAAACTACAACTAATCTTATCAAGCTGCTCCAACGGACTGATCAGACAGTGATCGACAACAAGGAGACTAACACAACTCTTGTAATGTGAGAGTAACGTCAATGACCCAACAACTTGGGTCGCCACCTCAGTCGACAGACTGGGATCAGATGTCTCTGTTCTGGAGGATTACGTACTTCGCCCGCATATAGAATTCTGACATTTAGACATTGCCATCAGATATTACAGAAGGCAGGTCGCATGCAACAACGTAAACGTTCTGCCAGAACTCCACGCTCTCCTGACTTCCAGTGTACAAGTTGACAGCAAAACCTCAGATGATAAGAATTCCTCGTCGGTGTTAGACTTGTTTCAGTTTTGATACATGAATTACTGTATAACACAACTGGGCAAAACTTCATTACCCGATTTGCATTGTATGCAGCTAGTTTAAATGTTAAGTAACTTTCCATATCGGAGTCATTTATAAAGTTTGCATTGAGAGTAGACATTTAAAAGTTGCAGTATTTTGCGTATATAACCTCCATAGTGTTCAATTGTAACACGAGTTTCGGTAAATGTGCAATAACATTTTAAGGTTACGATTTTTTACGAAAAGGGATTATATCCCTGCAAACAAGGTCTCGTTTCACGAATCTCTAAGGTGACATTAAGTCACTAAGGTAGTCATAGTGCAATGTTAAAAGATGACACACAGGTCAACCTTAGCCGATAAGAGTCAACCCTCAATTAGAGTTATAACCCAGGATCTCTGGACGGGAGTCTGATAAATTAGGATGTAAGCGAAATACTCATTTCACTAAACAAAACTAGCAGAATCAGTCATCCTGAAGCAATGGCGTTATTATAGTTCACCTGTGTTTGCGTCAACCCGGAACTTGCCGACTCCTCCCTCCGTCAACAGGTACGCCACTCTGCTGTTAATGTCGTCGTTGTCAACGTCGAAAGCTTCAACAACACCGACCAGCGTCCCAACTCTTGCATCGGGACTGACTGTAAAGTTGTATTTGTCTCTGAAGGAGGGAGCGTTGTCGTTGACATCGATGACGTTGATGGTCAGATTAGCGAAGTTTCTGAGACCGGTGCCACCTTCATCAGTTGCCACAATCTAGAATAGTGCAGTTGCTTATAGGCCTACTGAGCGTAACTAGAAACCTGACACTGTTCAAATTTGACCTCACAAATTGAATACTGGTTGCATGGTATGTAAGGATAGGGAAAACATTTGAGAAGAAATACAGATTGACACGAGTAGATTTCTGGATCACTTTATTGCGTAATACCGCTTGATGTCACGTGACCCCACAAAACGAACTTCACATTATCAGATCATGGCTTATTTTGAAGTCAATAACGCGTAGGACCGCCTCGTACAGTCACACAACGTCGTCTCATCGACCGCAGAACTCCCCTGAAGACCCGCACCGGAAGTCGTCGCAATTGGTTGACCAGTTCCTGTCCAAGAGGGTTCTGAGCACACGGGGTGGGTTCTGTCTGTTGCACATGGGTTCTGAGCTCATAAATTGTCTGTCGGTTGCATCGAAATGCGCGCGCAACTTTCGCAACGGATTGTCCGGCGTGCAGCCTACCCATAGCACGCTCACGTTCTGTATTCGTGAGGCGTGACCTTCAGTCATTAATGTTATTCCGTTAATTTTAATGTGTTTTCCTGTTTACACAGTACACGTGCGATTTGAGGACATACGCGTTACCTGTGTTGATCATGTGACCCTGTGCACGTAAATATCATGTTTTACGTCCTTGACGTGTAATACGTTAATTTTCGGTCCACGTTGGCACTGACACGATGACAGAAAGTTTTTTTTTAATTTCAGAAATGAGTTACTTAATAAATTCAAAATAATCTTCATACTGTGTAATGAATCATTTCAGTCTGTTGACTATTTTCTTTCAGAAATTGGTACAGCAAAATTTAACATCATGGCAAAGCAATAAGTAATTGTACAACCAAGATAGCATTGACCGTGTATCCAACTCGTCTCATAGCAGGGTTCCTCACTGTGAACAACATTATTCAAGATTGATAAGGCCAGAGCTTCAGATACTGTAATATTAGAGATGATTCTTAAGACTTCCAAGTTGAATAATTTAATATGTGAACATATTTAACCTCTCATTCATTGCTTATGATTTCGCATATTTGTTCAACGTAGCCATATCGGACATTTCCCATGTCCATGCTTAACCATAGATAATGTTACAGACAACTCAAACAGGATTTATTTTTCACTGTAAAGGTAACAAGACAGCCAGACTAGTCAGGTTTTATCGAATTGTATGGTCGCGAATATAACTGGTTACTTTGTAGGCCAGTTCAAACTACTTCGTGGTAGATAGTGAACGCAGAGCAAGGAACGTAAGAATCGCGACTATAGGTACTTCCATACCAGTTGATAAAAGCAAGTTTGGGTGGTCACAGAGAACTGGTGAGATAATATTATAGCCCTGTAATACCAGTCGTGATGAGTTTTCAGATTTCAGTTACTGAAACCGATTACCATGTACGCAAGTCAATCTTTTATATTACTTTGTGTACGCATTAGACATCAGCTTAATTGAGGATTTACGAACATGTAAGCGTACTTGTACGCAATACTTAATAGAACTTAGTTGAATTGAGTTTTTACTAACATTAATGCGTAATTTACGCAAATACGCAGCTTATCTGTAGCTCTGTAAATTAATAAACCTTATTAATCAATATGGATAAGCCTTTTATTATAATGATACTGTCTTCATAATTTATACTCTTTAAATTGAGATCAAAATAAGAAACAGATGTTGCATATTTTAAAATTTTCTAATTTGTAAGACAGAGACCAAAAATGTATTGCTTGCGGCGCCACCTTTCAATAATGAGGTACCTTTTGTACATTTTCTTTGTAAATTAATAGTCAGTATTCATTCGGTCTTATGACCAATGTATCTGGATTTTACCGAGTGTGCGAAACCTACTTTATGTTTGGTCATTTCGACAGTTAATGCAAAATTAGTAAAATACTCAATTGATTTGATTGAGCGTACAATTCATTTGGTTATTCAAAAGAAATGTTGGATACTCAATTAAGGTGGACACAAGCGCGTACATTACTCAATCAACCAAAACCTTATCTGTAGCTCTTTGATAAGGATCGTTTCTTAATATGGAGCTCCCCCGGCATGCGCCAACAAAGAACCCACGAGCAGATTGTCCTCACTGTCATATACATCATCAGTACTGTCCATTGCGTTATCATTCTTCAACGGCTATTGGTTTTCTTTAGCAATGATCTCAGTGAGGTAATTCCATTGTGACGCCATCAACAGTATGTCATCTCAGAATAAGTCATCATTTTGTGTCGTCATATGATCGTCAGCTACATATGTGATATCAAATCACTGTAACCTCAACAACTGATGATGTAATTCCGTTATGATAAATGATACAATAATAATTGTGATCTCAACCATATTTATATCATTTGATCTCACGTCATCTTCTTTTGCAGTTGTTGATGATAAATCGTATTTATTAATCGTAGCTTATGAAGATAAATACACTCACAAGCAGATTATAGACACATGTAGTTTCACAGTCAATGAGAGCATGGTCCCTGACTGAGATCTCATAGGTAGCGCTGTCCACAGTGAAGACGTCACTCCCCTCCCCCTCCAGTGTCAACACGATGTCCTGACCGTCCACTGTGTCTCCATCACTCACTGACAGCTCGGGCATCTTGATAATAAAACTGTATGGTAAACTCATTTACATTTATCAGTGTGACGAATCTCTATTCAACATGATGTCTGATGCTATTATTTTTTTTGTATATGGTGATTTTTTTTCAATTCAGTACTGATGGACATTTTTGTAGACACATTAATATAATTGTGAAAGCTTCGATGATTTACATTCGGTGTAAGTATATACTTCCCTTATTTATTATACCTCCGGCAATACATTTTATGTGCAAAGAAAACGTCCCAACATTTTTAAAAATGTGTAAAATGAAAACTTGCTGTCCGAGAAAGTAGATTTTGAATGCATTTGAAAGACACATGTTTTGTAGAAAAGTACTCACAAGTTCATACATCAGAGTATGATACCTTTATTTGTATGTCTGTTCAAATACACTGCGGGTGCTAAAATCGCCTTTTTAAGATGTTTTTGGTCACAATGTTTGATATTAAGGTTTGAAAAATTAAAAAATTATAAATTTTATTCATGTAAGATGTCGTCGACCTAAACAAATTTTGGATTTAAATTTGTTGACACATCATTACTGTAGGACTTCACACAACAAGCCAAACTCGCTTTTTGATGCTTCTATCTCGTCTTGTTATTAAGGAGATTGCAAAACGACGATTTCTTCAGTTTTGTTCTGAAGACATGATGTAATGCTGTTTCAGTCGTACTTATCGACCGTAGATTGAACTATTTTGTATGTTGTATAGGAACGTTTCTTTTGCACGCGAGTTTGGTAGTTTATGAAGATTGATTTTACCCGTTTTGGCAGGGTAAAAAATCACTACATATACTCATAGGTTCATTACATAGATACGCTGCAAAAACGGTCAAATCATTCTTCACACAGTACTTACAATGTCTAAAATGAATAATATTCATAGTATCGATCATATTTATAGAATGTCTGAAAACACATCGAGATTTGACCATAATGTATCGAATCTTGCATGTTTGCAATTTTAAAATGTAATAGGTTGATTTCGTTATTTGAGAATTTAAGTCATTTCACATTCACTAACAATTTTGAGCGGCTTTAAAGCATCCTGGGCTGATATATTCTCCTCCACCACGGCAGTGTAGGTAGAGTGAGAGAAGACGGGTTTCTCATCATTCACACCGTACACGTGGACAGTCGTTGTGGTCGTGGCTGTGTGGGAGGGCGTTCCCTCGTCTATCACCAGTACAGGGAACTTGTACGTGTCTCGTCTCTCACTGTCTAGTCTCGAGGTCAGGAGCAGTACTCCATTCGTCTCAATCGAGAATGGAACTAAATATTGTAAAATTAAGAGAGAAATGAAAAATTGTCTAATAAGTAGTCAATTGAAAGCTAGAGTTTGTTCTCAAAAGTACATTCAACAATAAAACCTATTTTAAAGGGACACCGCGTCGATGATAAAAATGAGTTTACTTGTATCTACTTCTGCTGATTAACGTGTCTGCTAACGAGTTACGCTTCGCTTCACTGTCTTCATGCACTAGTTTTTATTACTTATTACTTCAATTGTCTGAAATTGTGGGTCTATGACTCGTTACCAGACACAATATTCAGCACATGTAGATAAATATGATCTCATATTTATCCTCCACGCGGTGTCCCTTTAAACGAATTATAGAAAGAAAATAACAGAAGTAAAAGGGTTTATTATGAAAAGTGTATGCCATCCCATAACACGGTAACCCTTGCTCTGGGTTGAAATCTTATTTCTTATTTATTTACTGTTGTCTTGTAAATTTTCAAACCTGCTACATTATCTGCTATTGGTGTATTTACAAAATACACAGTAACAGTATCTCTCCAGTCTTACCGTCTGTATCCGGCAGTTTATACTGCAAGTGGGAGGTGTCATTGCTATCAGGGTCCGAGGCTTGGATTCGCCCAATTTCAGCACCCACTGTCTCGTTCTCTCCTACTCGGATCTCAGTGTCACGTGACACAGAGGGGGCGTGGTTTACGGGTACCCTCACTATAACGACTGAGGAGTCGGATAACTGAGGCTGACCGAAATCCACTGCTCTGACTGTAAGCTGGTACTCATCTCTATATGGAGACTCTAGAAGGTCCCCTGTTAGGACTATAATACCTGTAACAATAGCAAGTCTATGTTTTACCTGTCTGACCATTTGATTATAACTTCTTTTGTGGTCATTCTAGAAATTGAGGTGATGAAAAGGCAGGCCGTTTTATGGATATGCAAGAATCAGAATAATTAAGTTGTATATTATGAAATATGCCTTTTTCATAAGATAAAAACAGCTACACAAACATTATGATGACATCAAGTTAACCACAGAATGGATTAAACATGATTGTATATGAATTAAGATAAAATTGGTCTATATTCATAATCTTAAAAATAATATTATTTGTCACGGGTAAAATGTTTCAATTCTTTATGCGAAACCTTTTCAATTTGATAATACCTTCTCTTAAACGACATTCGAACACAATACCGATTTGGTTGTTTTCCAAAGAAGAAGACTACTCAACGTCTTTTTACACTGAGCAGCGATCGTTCTGTTCTTCTTGTGCGTCCTAAAATTCAAGAATGCTCTAACCATTCCAAACTTCACGAACTTGCAGAAGGAAGGCAGATGCAACGCTGATGTGGACGAAGGAACGTAATACTATATTGCTCAATGGACGCTATTTGGCAGGGAGGCACAAGAAAGACACAAGAAATGTCCAACGGTTGCAGACGTACTACCCGGTTTTTTACACCACCTCTGATCAGCCTCTGTGGATACATTCAGCGGTCATGGGGGTCGCTCAATGTAAAGGGATATTAGCAAAAAATGTATTAACCTGTCGTGGAATCAACACTGAACTTGTCCAGTCCTCCGCTCTGCAGGTAGTACGCCACATCTCCGTTCCCTGGAGAACTGTCCTTGTCAACTGCAGATATCTGACCA
Organism: Gibbula magus; assembly: GCA_936450465.1. Lineage (NCBI taxonomy): Eukaryota > Metazoa > Mollusca > Gastropoda > Trochida > Trochidae > Gibbula > Gibbula magus. The sequence continues at coordinate 49,096,211 of OW388293.1, forward strand.
ATCACTGCACCTTGTTTCTCGAGAGGGTCAACTTCCAGTTGGACAGTGGTCAAGAACACGGGAGCGTTGTCGTTACTGTCTTCCACTGTCACCAGCATGTGGGCGCTGGACTCGTGCTGACCATCTGACACTGTAAGCTGTGAGAGTTCCTTGATTTTAGGTACAGTACGTCCAACATCATTTTATTAAATTCGAGGTAATATTCCGTATATTATGCATGTGTTATAATATTGCATTGGACAAAACAGCCAGTTTAAAATGTATTTTTTTGGAAAATACTAAAACTTAAACAACAAAATTGCTATCCCCTCTTTATCTACAAAATAATTGTTTTGTTACACGAGCAAATGGGTAATATTGAGATTTTTAAACTTTACATTTACCTTAAAATGGTTTTGATTGAAGTAATAGATAAGTAATAAGTTTTAAGGTTACACATAAAAACGTGGTACGAATTTAAAACTTCTTTGAAGTTCACATTACACTAATAGAATAAAAAAAATTGTAAATTTAGTTAATACACTATTGTATAACCGGTTTTAGTTGCTGCCTCCATGTTGACGATGGACATAGAACAGCATCAAACATTCCTCGTGTAAAAATCGACAGGGAGCCGAACTAGACATTTAGGATGTCACTTTGATTAGAGAGTAGCGTAAAAAAGACCTTGCTTACAGTGAAATTGAAGAACTTGTTAACATCAGCGTCTAGAGTTCCTGCACTCTTCTGGTGGACATGTCCCGACACGGGGTCAATGTGGAAAAGTTCACTTCCGGGTCCTGTTAGGTCAAAGGTCAGCTGAGAAGTATCTTTGTCCGTGTCTGTTGCAGCTACAGAGGGGACCTGATGTAACATAAATTGTACATTGTACTCATGTTTGATATCATCATTATATGACAATTGCACATGTCATTTCTTAAATACGAGTCTTAAATTGGATCTTTAATTTTGAGAAAGGTTAATGAAATACTTTTGAAACACACTTTTTTTAATCCTTGTGTTTTTTGTAGTGTTATTATGGTTTCCAGTGATAATTCTTCTATAACATAAGCCCCGTTTACATGCACCGTTTGCCCCCGGGGGCAAAACGGGGGAAAAATACCCCCAGGGCCAAATTTGACTCCAGGAGGCAAATTTCGTCATGTAAACGGTACACACAGGGGGTAAATATTTGCCCCACGGAGGGTATTGAGGCAAAATTTGCCCTAGCTAAATAGGTGGAGCAAATCTGTTACCCCCGGGGGTAAATATACCCCAGGGGGCAAACGTGTCATGTAAACGCTCTTTTCACATTTTCAAGGGGGCAAATCAAGTTCCAATATGCGAACACAGAACTCTGCACCTGCACCAATACACAAATACATGAGTTTGACACAATTTATTCACAAGGGTCCGATAATTTGTAATTCCGAGCACCTTGTTGGATATTTGTTTTCTTATCTCAGATAATTTTCATGTGTACAAATTGAAAAACAAGAATCATAGCTTAGACTATTTTTACTCATGGTGCCTGGCTGCAGATAGTGCTATACTTATGTCCCCTTTTGGCGGATTAAAATACATCGTTTTGGTCGACGTTCTGTCAGCTTTGGCGTAAGTGTAGGCGTTCCCATCGTTCCCAAGCATAACTAGAAAACTTCTTGACAAATCGTACTGCCTCTCTAGTCATATAGATGTGTGTTTTGGGTATTTCAATTTTTATTTGTTTCTGTTTCCTTTGTAACAATTTGGACTATGTCATTTTGAAGGCTAGAGTTTGTTTCCGGAACATAACTCTAAATTTGGTATACTGCCTTCACCTTCACTATAAATGTGACTTATGGGATATTGAGCTGTTTGTCGATTCTATTTCTTTCTGGTCCCGTGGCAATACATTTGGATTTAGTCTTTTCGAAAGGTAGGGCTTGTGCTCAGTGCAGGACTTTTTAGATTGAATTATTTTGCTATTCACAACAATGTAATTTAGTATAAAATGGTGTTTGACAGATAGATAGCTTGTTTTATTGTCATTGTATATTATATATATAGTCACAGAATAAGAAAATATTGATACGAGTAATAACTCAATTTGAAGCAATTTGAGCTTGATTCTTTCGCTCTTGGTCATGAAATATTCGTTCTGTGCTTTGTCGAAACCTGTATATTTGTAGTAATCTATCAAATTTTACACCATATTGAAGTTACTGATCACTGAATGCATATCTGAAATTTGAGAGCTTGTAATGGGAAATAGATTCCAATAATTGCAGTAGGTTTATAGGTCACAGAATTATATTACTTTATATAAACAACCCCATTATTGAAAGAATATGCTATTCAAGGGCGATATTTCAAGTTCTAGGCCGAAATGAAACATCAGTTGTTTATCACATACGTTTGTGTGTGTTACTGTTAGTGAAGAGTAAATTTCAGAGATGCATGCCGTCTAAAACTGATACCTTTCTTTGTGACAACAGAGTAATCTAATGCACATTTTGCACACAATGTTTTAGCATTCTGAAGCTATTTGTTCTTGTGAAGACGTTGATTATGCATATGTTTTAAGGACGGACACCGGATATCATGCCATGTTATGCCATAATTATGTATGTTGGTTTTTTTCTGGCCTGTTGAGCTCAAATCTGACCAACCTTTTTAGAAAATGAGCTTGTTTCGTAAAACTCTAATTTTAATGCTTAAAGATAATTTGCAAGATTACCCCAGCACTAGCTGCTTTGTATAGGTGATCATGCTACAAAAGACGTGTTATCATGGTAATTCTTGATGGAATGATAGCACAACGTGACTCCTCAGTATTTAGAAAGGTTTGATAATGATGAATACTACAGTATTTACCCCCATGTCTTAAAACCCATGTAAACGCAAATTGATTTGCCCTTTGCCCCTGGGGGTAAATTAGCCCCCGAGGGTATTTTACCCCTGGTGTAAAATAGGTGTCATGTAAACGCAGCTTAAGATTCAAGTTGTATTCCATTTTATAAGTCTAGGATTGCTACATACAATGTTGAGTGCCTGTGGTTTTGTTGGGCTGCTGTCATCTTCGCTGATTATCGCTGTGTATCGCTCTGCCTTGAACTGCGGTGGGTTGTCGTTTACGTCATCAATAGTGACGGACACCAATGTTGATGACGTATACACAGGTTCCTTGGAGTCTGTGACGAAGACGTGGAAGTTGTAGTTGTCCTCCTTCTCTCTATCCAGCACACAGGACACCACCAGGCGTCCACCGTCTCGCTCTATGTAGAACGGGAAGTCTACACCTACAGGTGACAGAATACGACACTCTGTTGGACGACAAGCAACTACAAGCGGGTACTTTCTTTACAGATCGTGTTCTCGATTTATAGACAAACGAAAGTAGTCGACAGACATTCTATTCAGTAAAACGCCACTGGCCCAAAATAGATACACATAGCAGATGCTTTATGTCAGTCAGTCAGCCTTTATCAATCGGTCAGCTGAATTGTGTCTTGCTGCATATATATATATATATATATATATATATATATATATATATATATATATATGCGTTGAAAAGGCTGTACTATTTGAACACATTAAGCTGTATTCAATGTTTAAAACATTACTATATTGAAACATTCGTTAGGATTGATTATTGAGCAACAAAGGATGAGCAAGGAATTAGATGTGATATACGTCCTTGGGATGAGCAACAAAAATACAGAAGTCATTTCAAAACTCACACCAATGGTTTATCGATGTGATTTGAAGTGAGTTAATGTCAATTGTCATAACAACATTACTAAAAATCAGCTAATTTGACACTTACCAATTCATGTGCTGTAAGTGCATGCACAATTGCAAGTTCCAAGCAGCATCAACAAATCATAGGACTGTCATTGACCAATGATCAAAACACATGATTTTGAAACAATGTTTAGAAGTGTTATAAATACACATTACCTACAATACCTACCCTGCGTGCTGTGTTCGTCTATGAAGTATTTCAAGCTATCGGCTTCTCCTCTCACGACGTTCTCGTCCACTGCGGTCACGTGACCAAACTCTGTGCCGACAGTGACGTTCTCTTTGACATTGAAGGTGAAGGTTGCGTTGAACTCTGGTCTGTAGTTGACAGGTGTCCGGATCTTCACTTCACCCTCAGTCTGTTGTTGAGGGGTCCCCTTGTCGTAGGCTCGTACTTTCAGGTTATATTCGCTTCTCTTAGGGTCAGAGGTCAAGGGGGAAACTAGGCGCACCTCACCTGTGATATTTAATTGTAGTGAGTGAGGAAGTGTTTTGAAAGGTTGCTTATGATTGTCTTTGCTACCTCAGGATATTTGTTTTACGGTCAACCAGATCACCTCCTTTATTGGTGTCATGATAAACACAATATGGAACATAACTACATTTAAGGTTTAACTATGCTCGTTACCGACAATTCTGATTGTACAATTTCATGACGTTCAGATGTTCAATGAATATATTTCATCTGAGATCGTGATCGACAGAAACGCAAAATGTCTTGACCAGAATTAGTTAAACACTGATTGTATTCATAAGTAAGGAAAAGGTGATCAGGAGAATAATGGTTTTCTGTTGTTATTCATGTTGAATCAAATATGTCTGTATTTGAGGCCCAATATAATTGGCTCGAAGCGAATCAATTATAGTTTAAACCAATAATGAATGTAATTAATTAGTTATGTTGTATTCTATTTTCACTATAGTGGAGACTTCATTTCGATTGAAATCATGAAAATAAACAGTTTTAATTTATTGATATAACTGTTTGAAAGTCATTGGTCCCTGACAAATTGACGCCTCTACGTGATACTGAATGTGACTTAAATCCCCACGGGAACTTTATTACACGCACCTGTGTCCTCATTAACCTGGAACTTGTCCAGTCCCCCTCCCAGCAGGTAATATCGCACCCCGTTGTTCCGTTCTCCTATATCATCGTCTGTAGCCGAGTTATCAGCCACTACTCTACCTGTCTGGATAAACGGGTCGAGGTGGATGGTGAAGTTATTGTTGAAGACAGGTGCGTTGTCGTTAACGTCGTTAATCACTACGGCTACGGAGACTGTGGTCGTGTGAAATCCATCTCTTGCAGAGACCTGTCAGTATACACGATGATATATAATAAAAGGTCTTTAAATCGGTAGTCGAGATTAAAGCACAGAATACATTAATTGACAAATTTAACTTTGGTTACTGATTAATATGTGAAATGGGACAAACTCGCTCGTAAAAGAAAACGGAAAACAGACTATACAATTGAATGTAAATGAGTCAAATACAGACGAACACATTATCTTATGAGAACTGAATTTCTCTTCTAAGCATTCTTTATGACCAACGATGTTGAATATGAAAGGTCAACAAGGGAGGAATAATAGTCGTATATCAGAATAAAAAATATTTTTACAAATGAAATACAATGGATAATTAAAAATATAATCTGAACAAAGAACATTAGTTAAATCAAAATGAAGAACCACATACCGTGAGATTGTACAAAGACTCGTGTTCGGCATCCAACTGTGCAGTATCTCTCACTGAGAGAGCGCCAGTGGACGGGTCGATGTTGAACAGGTCCTTGCGTTCCTCAAGTGTATACGTAACTTTATCACCATCAGCATCACTGGCAGATAACTGCGGGACCTGGACAATATTATATACGCATTTAATTTCATTAATTAATGATAAAGTTAATTTGTGAACAGTTTTAATAGTGCATGTCATCATATACACATTTATGTTCATGAAATGAGTGATAAGATTAATGTGTGAACAGATTTAGTAGTTCATGTTACAGACATGCTTCATGCTAACACATTTCTGCTGACTCATCATTTTATTTTACGATTTTACACTACATATTGTAGCCACATAGATAAAAAAAAAAACAATAACAAAAAAAACACAACACCAAAATAATTACAAACATACGTTACCGACAAACACACTGTGTTACAAAAAAAATTACTTTATTTATCACAATAGTTCCAATTTATTGTGTTTATTTGATTAACATTTCACAACAGTTGTAAACTACCAGCTCAAGTAAAGGCTCCATGCTGATGTCCATATCCTCAGGGATGCTGACTGTATATGAGCTGGAGGAGAATTCTGGAGCGTTGTCATTGACATCCAGGAGAGTCACCGTGACTGTGGATGATGCAGAATACACTGGACTAAGACTATCAGTCACCATGACGGTGAAGACATACTGGCTCTCCGTCTCTCTGTCCAGGGTGCTTGATGTCACTAGTCGACCTGTGTCTCGTTCTAGGCTGAAGGGCAGGGTTGCTAGATCCACTGAAGATAAATAGGGAATGTTTGACATTTCCGATAGAGTGAAGTAGACATTTACATTTCCAACAGTGGCGCAGCTATGGGTGTAAATATAGTATCTCTACTAAACGTGATGAAATATACATCGTATTCGATGAGAAATGTTAAATTGCTATTCATTAGATTTAAAACAATTAACATAGTTCGTAAATGACGTTGATTTTATGCATCCAAGATGGTATTACTTGATTACGATCATCTTACGACCTCATCCTATTGTTACGATGACCCCATATGATCAGTACTTCGACATCTAGATAAGTAATCAAATAAGTCATATGTGACCAAGGTTGATAAACCAAAGTTTTCACTCATTCCCACACCTGATCCATCAATGAAGTAATGCAGAGTCTCCTCCTCCCCCTTCTCCAGATTCCTGTCCGTCCCCACTATCTCCCCCACAGCACTCCCCACCCCCACGTCTTCCATCACACTGAACAGGTAGGTGTCCGGCAGTCTGGGTGGGAAGTTGATGGGCACGTGTATGGTGTAGGTGACCTCCGTTGACTGGGGAGGGAACCCGTGGTCAGTCACAAGCACCTGCAGGGAGTACTCGTCCTGCAGGCTCCCGTCAGTCAGCGAGTCAGACACGTACAGTTCCCCTGCGGGACAGAGGTGTAGTGTCAATATCATTGTGTGTATATATTAACTGAAGAAAACCTAAATATCTAATCACAGATTTATTCGGTTTTTCTCAGTGTATTGCTACACACGTTCGCATGTCCGCAAATATAATTTACACATACAGACAGACAGATGGTTTATTAAAGTATATCCTAGTGCATATTTACATGGTAAAATACAATATAAAAACATTAACGAGCCACCTATTCAGGGTTATGAGAAAACTATATATACAGATTTAAAATATGCACAGCAAACACACATACATTATACTGAAAAGAACCAACAAGGGTAAGGAAATAAAAACGTATCTAAAATATACATAAAACCCCGGTATAAAATGTTTCTTCTATCATCAAGTAAAAGCTTGCAGATTTTGGCACAAATAAAATACATATCAGGGTTGGACAAGATTAAAAATACTTTCGTTTCATCAGTAGAAAGGTATAATACAACGGGGTGAGGACCTGTAACTCGATTAATAGGAACATATATACTTAATACATAATAACGTAATTAATTAATCCCTGCTCATGTTGTTTGTACATTTGCAAAGAGTATAATATTATTATCATCGAAGGATTAAATATATATGATACTGCATTCTCTTCCCACAGAGGTTAGTCCCTACAGTTTTCCGGTTCTACCCTCTGTTACTTTACGCTTGAAATCGGGAGCGGGAAGGGAGTGTCCTGATTGGTTGCAATTGAATCTAGTTGTGCAATCAGCGACGCCGTTGTAAAAGTGACATTTGCCAATGACACGTCATAATGATAAAATAAACGTAAGGCCAACGTTTTCTCGTTTTCCTGTGTTTCCTGTGTTTTCCTCGAACTATGCTATTTGATTTTGTGAAAACTATTGATCATAAACATAATTATTAATAAAGAAGACCAAATCAGAGACAACTACCAAAAACAGTTCATTTGCGTTATTCACATCAGACATATTCAAATGACATATGCTAATGAGCAAGACCCTTCAGAGTAAAATGCCTCGATCTATGAAGTTACCCTGTCGACATGGCCAGATAAAGAATAGTTTTCATTGGTTAAGAATTGGTATACGGTATGAGATGTCTCTTTCCACCGCTAGGGGACTTGGGTTCTGCTCTCAATTTCAAGCGTAAAGTAATAGAGGGTAGAACCGGAAAACTGTAGGGACTAACCTCTGTGGGAAGAGAATGATGATACTGGTGAATTGGCAAAAATGTACAAAGTTTTGAAGCCACAGCTTAGACCGTCTTCTGCCTTCCCATGCTCAGAGTCGTATTCCTCAGTTTCTCTGGCGTTGACCCTAGTTTGCTCTATTGGTTCCTTGACCAAATCATATGGTTAAGACAGTAATACCACACACGTGTCATACAATTGGTAACTAATGATATACAGCAAGGTGCCCACCTGTATCTCGGTTGAGTGTGAACCTCCCCATACCCCCAGACAACAGGTAGTACGATAGCTGCTTATTCTGATGGATCTGGTCCCTGTCTCTAGCCCCTACCCTCAGGACAGCGGTACCAGGGGTGGTGTGGGCGTCTACGTGAAGAATCTTCTCCCCCGGGACCTCTGGGGCGTGGTCGTTCATGTCCTCAACCAGTACAGACACGGGTACACTGGTGATGTGCTCACCGTCACTGGCTGTCAACTGTTGGGAATTAATGTGAGATTTATTTCACCTCAATACAGGTACAGGTGTCCAATAAATAAACATAACCCGTATCTAGAAACTTTCTAGTGCGTATCTAGAAACTTTCTAGTGCGTATCTAGAAACTTTCTAGAACGTTTCTAGAAACTTTCTAGTGCGTATCTAGAAATTTCTAGAAATTTCGAGTTTTTATTTTTTACGAGATATTCAACTATTTCTTTCATATTCCAAAACTACGTGTTGACTTTGCCATGATTTGTAAATTTCAACAATGTCACTCAACTAGAATAGCAGAAAATTGATGTTTAGTTTTGTGGTCTCCTCGTTATAACGCGCCCCGCTGAACTGCTCAGGAACAGTCTAATTACATGTACAGCAGTCGCTGTTTAAAGCTTCAAGCTGTACTGCCAGTGCAGTTATTTTTCGTAGCTACCGAGTTAGTCAATGAAGGATATTCAGCGACGATAAAGGAAGTATGTGTTTGTTTAGAAAAATTATAATTGTAGACAATGTAAGTGGGTTTAAGTGAGACATCAGTGATATCGACTAGCGACTCAAACTGATCCTGTACAACTTTTAATGAATAATTTGTGACAAATTTAGATCATTGACATTCTCCATTCTATATCATGAGCAATTTTACAAAACATTTACTAGTTTCATTGCTATATCATCGTCCAAACATGTTAGTCAACAAACAATCTCATGTCTGCTTTTGATATCTTAATAAAAAGAAATTCAAAATTATGTTCTTTGATAAAACGGTGGTCAGTATTTTCCAAAAGCCATGCCTCGATGCAGCAATTATAAGGCAATTACAAAAGGATTATAACGTCATATTCATACCTTCTCTCGCTATCATCGTAATAATTGCTTCTTTTATGTCACATTTGTAATTATTATTGAAGCGTTGACATAAGCTCTCAGTTTGCTTGCCAATCCATTTTAACGAATAAAATATTTTTAAAATCAATTTTAAAACTAAAATTATTTCATGATACTAACTTACAAATTGTTGATTTAGTTTCAAACGACCCCAATACTTTAGAAAGCACATTCACCAAACATACTCTGTAACTGCTATGTGAAATTTTTTTTTTGTTACAACGTATGTTATGTGTAATAATGTATAAATACAGTCCATGTCACGGGGAGCGATATGTATATGGCCATTCATATGGGGAAATAGCAATGTTTATCAATCACTTTCCATGTACCATCTGGACATAACTTTTTAAATCACAAATATATGAACGGGGCAAGGTCAACTTAACCTGACCATAATCCTTGGAAACATGTCACATCATATATTATTTCCCATCAACCCCATGGGCAACAGTAAGACCCCGGTGTTGCATCAACTGTATTACTACATATAATAAAACACTGATTCACTGCGTTGTTTGTGGTTATGCTATCTTTTTAAATACTTCGTATTGAACTAAAGTAGTGCCTCTGGGATAAATGATATCTGCTTAGCTGAATTGGAGAAATATATGAAGTTTGCCATATTTTGAATCCTTATTTGTAAGTATAATTTTCAATTGAACAATAAATGTGTCACTTGAATGATGATAACAGTATACATGTAAGTATAGGTAGCATAGTAAGGAGTCTCAACGAATATGAATGTGTTTGTTCCAAAACTGAAAGATATTGGATTGGAATCAAGTGACTGACTTTGATTCATTTGTTGTTACTTACTACATATGGACAGAAACATTATTAATAAATCCGGAGAGACTCACTTATGCAAGCCGATTTAAAGAAGAAATGTATAACTGAAAGAGGGCATTTTGTCATTAATCACTTAATGTATTTTGAAAATGAAGTATTACATTTTCAGTAAGATGTCATCTTGCTTATTAGTTAAAATGTGTATATGTTAATTCTAGAGATTAAGTAATGAAGTAGCTGAGTAATGAATGTCAAGACATAGGGGAAAGAATGAGCTAAGAAACTTCGTATTGTAAGTGATAAAGAAACTATAATCCATATTACACGTTGTATAACCTGTCGAATTCTAAATGCCCGTCACTCATTTAATAAGAACCATTTTACGATTACCCGTTTGCCCGTTTTTCCTAGCCTAACAATATTGATACAAATAATGAGCCTATACAAGGCGTGTATTCTGATCCAAGCTTAATTGCCTTTTCAGGTTATTAAAATATACATGTATGTTCTAATAATTACACTGAGTCACTCACGCATTTCCATACTAAAGTATAGTATTCACCTTTGAGATTGTGTTCAACTTTAATGAGGACATTTTAACTTTTGTCTTGTAAACCATAGATTATTAGAGCTTAAATATAACCTTGCGTAACCGACAGTTACTAATGAACTGATCGTCGGTGATTAACTCGTTAAAAGAGATAAAACACAGAGGCCGCCAAAGAGTTTTACGAGACGCGCATGAACAGTAATGTTGCAATGTATTTCATGTGTACGTGTATATCTCTAATCAAACAGTCATGGCTGGTGTATATGACCAGACAGTTTCCTGTCATCTCATTTATTGAGGACACCTGTTCAGTAACCGAAACGTGGTTAGCTGGGAACCCGCCATTGTGCCATTCATTGAAGTATACACGCCTATTGAAAGAAGGAAATTGTGTATACATATATTTGAAAGAGGGTGTTCTGTCAGCCATTTATTTATGTATTTAGGAAAGAAGTGTTATCTCTTCAATAAGCTGATATCTTGATTATCTCATGTAGAGCCGATGAAGAGGATTAACATTTGAATTTGAACTTAAAGTCAAAATTTCCAAAAGTCCATCAATCATCTAACATTCCTGTTTACACTTAAGTCTTATTAATACTGTTTTATGCGCAATCCAGATGAAAAATATTACTGAGGGTAATATTTGTATGACTTTATATTCATACATACATTGATGAAGTATAGCAAACGTTATAAGTATTTGGCATCTGTCATTATCCCAACCACAACTAACTATCGATGAACGGACGTAAATGCCCCACAGAAATGCATCCACTATCTGTATTTGACATGACAGGGGGGTTAACGTTATTCCAATGAGTAGACCTAGCGTGATTTGCATTTATTTGCTCATATTAAATTGTTATTTTATAATAAAACCCAGTAAGTATTTGATCCGTTAAAGAGTAGAATTCAGTTGTTTTGGGAAATGATAATCATTGTGGCGGTTCTCAAGAATCATTCGACTACAAATTCTTGTACTTTTTCGGGCCGAGTGCCATGCGGGATTCGAACCCACGCCCTCAGGGTAAGGCAACTATCGCCAGCATTGACTGTACCAACAGCTTACCACACATTTGTTTTGTATTTATAATAATCCACACTTATACGTCGCCGCTAATGGCTGCAATACTGCCGAAGCGGCGTTAAACAATAACTCACTCACTCACTCACACTTATACGTGAGCGTGTAGACGTCTGTGACAATGCCATTAAAACCCAATTTCCACAAAGGTGAAGATTATTTACATAGTATATATAGGAACAAACACACATTTCAAAAGAAATACCATAGGATAATGTCAATAACCAAGTGAGACAGTATGAAATGTACATGTACGCCTAGGCTCATTCATGTAAAATTACTGTAGTTGGTAATAAATTATTATATATTATTAATATATTTAACATATTATGAACCATTGTGGCTACGGGTTTTATATGGAAGTTATTTGACAGTATAGAACATAGCCCTATAGAATGAAGGTAAAATGTTTCTAAATCCCTATGTGTGACGTATTAGCTTTTCTAAAAGGTGGAACACTTTCAATTTGACATCAAAGGGTTATTGTTTCAAATATTTTCAAACTCATGGAAATAACTAGGCTGATGGTGGTACATTCCATGTGAGACCGAACATATAACACAATATTTGCATAGCCTTCGAAAGCTATTAACAAGGATAGACTTCTCATGTGCATCATATGCATACTGGAATGTTGAACAAACATCCCATTTCATTCGATATAAACACATTCCAAGAAAAAGCATGGATATATTGTGACAAATGAAGTTACACAATTAATTTATTGCGACAATTCAATGATTTATAACGGTCTTCGATGATATGTGCTGTGTATTACATAACGTGCTTGAAGCAGAGTGCGTCACCTTTCAATGGCCGGGAATTCGCGTATGTATACAGGGGACAGGGATAACCATAAACTAATTAACCGACCCTCACTTAAGTGATTGTGTATTGCAACAATACCACTTCTACCAGACTATCAAGGATGGGTTAATACTTAGACACATTCAAATATTCTTATAGATCTAACGCACGATTATAATATAACATGTAACATTAGGAAGACAGTAATGAAAGTTCAATTGCCATGTACAGTAACAGATTGTGAATTGTAAACACTCAGTCGATAATCGTATTGATGGTTAAACGCAATCATAAACTAATAATATTGTTTTGTTTCTGTATGAAATTCGCTGTCAGAAAACATTTAAGTTGTAATGTATAACATCATTAAAACCGTTGGCTTTTAAATCCGTCAATTTCAACATGAAACACAATGTAATAAATAGAATATCTGTCAATTCTTGACAAATACCATGTTAATCTCATCTCGTGAGGTAGAAGAGTATATTCTCACTTGCGCCGTCGCTGCAAGCGAAAATACAAACTTTGCACCTCACTCGATGAGATAATCATGGTATAAGTCAAGAAATCCAGATCGACAAGGACAGTTAACCTCTATATATGTATATATATATATAATTGTATTGTGCTGTATATCATGAGGTCATGGATAGACGGGTATGATATTCATCCTAAGTGATCGACCACATTTGCTATTCGTTTGATTTATGTAAAACAATAATAATTTAACCGTAAAAACATTGATTAAACATCGTATTTATCATAAAATATATCTTGCGTCAGACATCGAACATAAGCCATTTTAGTTTATACAAACATGAAGACACAATCTGCATGTCTATAATAATTCGAATTTTAAGTTGTCTAGTTAAAGGTCCATCCATTGTGTTGTTGGGGTCACATATTCCAAACGTTATAAATGGCGTTACTTTATCGAGAAGTACCAATTTTACCGAAAACTAGCATTTTGATGATAGTATAAGTAAATACTAAGTATATTGACGATATGAAGGTAAAAGTAGTGATTTCTGATCGAAAACCGGACAATGCGCCGCGTGTGGCGCGCGCCGATGAGTCAAACGTAATTTTGGAATCTTATTTACAACAGACAAAATAATAACTTTTGGTTGATAATGTTGAATAGGTCATATAACTACTGTACATGTAAATGGAACGTGCAGTTTCGATGTCTGCACATGCAAAATGATGTTATTCTATTTTAATTGGAAACTAGTAATTATGATATATTTGGCGATTGTGGAATAATATGTAAGCTGAGTGAATTTGTTTGTATTGTAAACAGCACATATGTTGAGTCTAAACGTATTATAGCCTAATAAAATTTTATGAAACACAATGGATGCACCTTTAAACTATTTCAGTGCTGTAGTAACATTTATATTTAGCAACATTATCAACTTTAAATTAAAAAAAGACATACATTATCCATTAAGCTCTCACACAAAATGCTTAAGGAATCAGTGTGTATACAGTACAGTATTGAAGTATCTAATTGCCATCACTAGTCATCCTGTTAGGAGCCAAATCTCGCTCTTAACGAGTTAAATAGAATATGCAAGCCTGGATATACTGGGATAGGTGTGTATTACAAGGGGGAAGTCTGTGCGGCTATTACCATAAACCAATTTAACAATACGCACGGATGTGTATTGTCGCCAGTACTGTTACTTCAATCTGAATAAATTTACACGTGTGTAATTGACTCAGAGATATACTCAAGTGGTCACTGGACTATTCAGTAGATACGGTTCACTAACTTCATGAATAAACGCTGAAGAATCTGAGATTTTAGAAAAAGTGGTATATTTATTTTTTATTTCATTTGAATGCAAACTGGGGAGTATATTGTGAAAACGCCTATTTAAAATTGACTCAGCTCAAGCTATTTCTAAGGGGAAGGACAATTGTGTGAAAAAGGCTATTCGTAAATATAATCCATCAACATCGTAAGATGTCCTTGATAAAACAATGTATCGTATTGAGTGAGTAGCCGAAATTGTAAACATATCAATTGATTAAGAACATGTTTAATGTAGACTTTGCATGCATCCCTTTACTGCTATCAACACTATCTAAATTGGAGACTAATTTCAAGAGTTCGAATTGATTAAATAAATCGTTTTTGGATAATTCAAACTTGATTTTATCTTATCTTTAATATATAAATTATCGAAAATATATTTTACTTGCATCTCCGACAGTAGTTTTTAGTAGTTATTGTTATAGAGGAATTGTTATAACAGTCGTTTAAAACGTAACTCGTTTCTCATTTCCATCCAGTGATTCTTGAACATATATATTGAACTTCTTTCAATGGCATTTAGAAGTTGGTTCGATAAAGATGAACGAGTTCTATGGATACACTGTACAACTTCTTTATTTTAGGAATGCGACGTGTCGATGTAGCTTGATAACGGTGTTAGAATCTACATCGAAACGTCGCAAGTGTGCAATAAAGAAGTTGTATATCCATATAACTTGTTCTCCTTCATATATATTGAAATTGATTCTAAAACTTTACAAAATTAAGAAAACAATATGTTTTGTTAACAGTATCTTAACATACGAATTTTTTTTATCTAATATATTCCACTTGAAGTATTTTCAAATGCACGGATTAAGTTGAGAATAAAGCCCATGTTTTACTACATTTTGTTTTACGTTTAATATTTTACAGATATAATGAATTAGCCACCGGACATTGATTTTGTTCTTACATAACCTTCACAGAGATGTTATCCACGGGGCAGAAATAAGTTCTGTAATCGCAATAGTTTCTTACCTGGGCACACAGCTTCCCCCATATCCAGAAGAACCAATTGTTAAAGGAAGGCTGAAATGAATTATTTTCTATTGAATTCTTAACTGCAATTGGTTCATCAGACTATTTTGTGCAAAAAGATACCAAAAATAAATCCATATGTTGTTCCTATATTAAACTAGAGCGGCTTAAAAACACCCAAAAACATCGTCTGCTTTTCACCCGTGACCAACAAACCAAAAATGGGGCGGGGCTTAGAGAGTTGGAAGATACCGGAAGTGACGTACGTGAAGGGACGGGGTGTAAACATTCGCTTACTATTTACAATGGCAAACACTGGGGAATCGGTCAGTTAATCTGTTATATCTACGCTTTGCAATGATGCCACATCGCTGTTCTGCTGTGTAATCCGTTCGAGTAATGTTAGTTATCAAGTTTCACTTTACAAATGCACCAAAATATCGTTATATATATCAAATCAAATATAATTGGTATAACTAGTGAGAGACGGTGGATTCATAGACGTTCGTAGACATAGGATAAATCAATGCTAATGATATATAAGATGACAAAATGAAACCAAGATATGATAATATGAACGAAGTACAGTTTAGACAACGAAATCAGATAGTCGGTGTTGTTGTTATTTTTTGTTAGAGATTGTTTGTGTTTAAAATAAAAAAACAAACGTGAGATAAGCACGCCGGCGAAGTAGACCCTATTGTGAGCCATCGACAATAAAAGCACTTCACAACATCCTGTTTTTAAACATCGTTAATCAACCGACAACCTAATTTACTAACTGTACATTACAAAAATCAAAATAACTCACCACATATTTTAAAACATCAAAAGAATAATACGTCTACGAATCCACCTACGAAAACATCGCATCCCAATGTTACCTTTTACGATTTAGTTATCACTTATTACACATTAAAACATTCAGAATTTCATAGTTTATAAGATAATGGTTTCAATAAAATGTGTGGTTAATCAAATATAATCAAATAAACATCGTATTAAATTGACAATTCATCAAGAGTGTCAATTAATGTAAGAAACTTACCTTATAACCGTATCCAAAAGGACAATATGAATATCCAAATGCACATTAGACACAAAATGTTAACCTATAATTCCATCAATGACAGTACTTGGAAACAGAAGATGGTCAAATAATAACCCTCTTTCAGCAAAAGTCTTTTCGCAAATGGCAAGATAGAAAACCAAATAGTTATGATGATTTTACACTAAAAATAATTTCATTGGTACATTAGATTTAAACAAGAGTTTTTATTGGATAACTTGATAGAGATATGTTCATTGGCTGAAATTTCTAGACTGAAGGTCGCGTTAAGTGTATTGTGTGTCACCAAGACAGGACGTTGGCAATAAACATGACATGCTGGTCACCGACTTGTGTTATATAATTAAGTCGGTCCAGTAAACTTGTTATCTGTACAAACATAATTACACTCATTCCTTCTCACATACTCAGCTTCTTAATTGCGTAAACTAATGTGCTGTAACAACACTTCTCCCCTTTGATCTGGAAGAAACATCTATATGGTCCGCTAAACTGAGAATTGTGTGTTGATGTGCAGAAGTGACACATAAAAGCTATCAGACTATTAATTAAACCATTTCGTTTTCATTAACGATATGTTCATTAAAATGCTTCTGGTAACATAATTCTTTTATTCGATAATGTTCGTTGTCTATATCAATCTGTGTATATGTTTAGCGTGCACAATAGAGCAATCTTCATGTAAATTTCATTGAGCTTGTTGACCAAAACAGTTCATTTATTTATTCATGAAAGTGAAGTGAAAATGGTTTGCATTCCGTTACATCATATATAGAATATTTTAATTGACAAACTTAAAATACAGTAATCTTTTATATTAAATACAAAATGTTATTTATAAATCTGCAACGTTGTCTCGCTTGTTTGAACAGTCAATCGTTCAGTGTATATGAAGTTATACCTACCATATATATTTATTTATTAATACATACAAAACAAAATTAACATGCCGATTATTCAACATACTTTGATCAATTGATGCTACTTAATCTCTGTTCACCCAATTCCCGCGATAATCTTCTTCCCTTGTTTCAGTGTCACTTGAACTGTCATACCTTCCCTTCTAGTTCCGCGATTAATTGGTACCAACATACTATACAAAAGCGCAGAATGCACTCTAATAAAGCACGCCCCGGTTGTTGTAACCATATAAAATCGCTAGTTGAATAGTTTAGTAATCCGTTTATCGAAAATTTGGGTTGTTTTGATGAAGTTTTCTGTCTTATATGAGCAGTTTAAAAGTGGGGAAAACGCGTTAAATTATGATTAGCGGCCATGTAGAGGCTCCTTCACGTACGTCACAGCCTGATACGCTTCAGTGACAACCCCCGCCCATTTTCATTCTGGTCGCCGGGGCTTAATTGGGCACTTTTAAAAAAAAGCCGTATATAAGTTATTTATGGGTCGATTTCAAAAATTTAAAATCTAGCAATTGTCAAATTGAAACCCCTTTTCAACGAATCCGAAAGTGACCATATGTCATTTCATCTAACCTTTAACATATACTCAACAACAATTTACAAATTGATACGAGATTAAAATATAAAGACAACTTTAATTGTTTCTCTTTATTTCACAATCGAAGTATCTAAAAGGACTTTGCAATTCAAGCATGTTGCAGTAGACACATATTATTATGAACTTATAAGTTGGGACAAATGTAATGATTAAACATATATTTATATAGATATACGTTATTAACAGTTCACTTCAATTAAGGAATTCTTTATTTATTCATATACAAACTTTTGGAAAATGTAAGTCATGTTTATTATTTCATGTAATAAAAGACAACTATATCCATGTAAAATATCTTTTTGTGAAGACATCTCTCTGGCGTACTGCAATTTTGATATACATCTTATATCCAGCAATTTAAAAGAAACAATTTAGTATTTGAATTCATATTGGAATAGTATAAGTCTTAACAGCAAATTCACAAAATCTGTATTCGATATTATTCGATAATATTACCAAAAGGGTAATATATTCTATATACCAAGACAATAAATTATTTTATTATATATATTATGTAACCACTTACATATTTGTCTTTATCCCCACTATTGCATTCCCTTAAATGTACAACTGATTGGGAAAATTAATCGAAGTCTAATACAATGGAAGTTTAAATCATATCTTTTATACGCAGTTGAATGCCCTTATACTTTATCGGACTTTATTGTTGAACAAATGAATGGATGTTCACATCGAGGAAACAGTATGTAAGGATAAACAAATTAATACCCAGGGGAAAAGAAAGTATGATAAATGCACAATTGTGTAAATGAAATAACGACATACATGTATAAGTGAATGCATACTTCCTAATCAGCTTATTCCTTCAGTGCTCATTCGTTAATTAGCATGTCAGCCATGCATGACTGGAGGCAGACAAGGAGCGTTATAATGAGGAAGCATGGTAGAGTAAGAAAACTTCAACATCAAATATCCGCTTTTCTAATAAAGTTATAAAGTTTATTTTAAAAATGTGTGTTAACATTAATAAGCAATTTTAGAATATACCAAAATAGTTTAGATATCTCGGAAAAAATAAAAACTCGAAATTTCTAGAAATTTCTAGAAATTTATAGAAATTTTCTAGAAACTTTCTAGAAACTTTCTAGATACGCACTAGAAACTTTCTAGATACGCACTAGAAACTTTCTAGAAATTTCTAGAAAGGGGGTACTTTGTTTCTTGCCTAACTGTAGAACATACCAGATGGTATGATCAGAAACACTTCTAAGTTATAGGAAACGTCTTATAATAGTGTTGCGAAGAAACATCAACCAGTGACTAGTGATATGGCGAAAGTTACCAATGACATAGTTCACGCGTGTTCAAATTTGGGAATATATGACGTTTTACAGCGTGAATACCAAAGGCGAAAGAAGAACCGTACGGTAGTGCTTACAGATCTTTGTCCCTTACATGTGTACAGTCAGATATAAACAAGAAATGGTAATGTTTATAAAAGTTTATGAAGGACAAACAGTGGTTAAGCTCGATGTTATTTACGCGTTAGTTATACATTCATTTGTCATAAATGAAAGGAGTTTTATATGTTTCTTGACGTTTATAATTTCTTTATTACACGCCTGTTCCTCTTAGTCACCATTCATACCATCGTCGTATTTTCATTAATTGTCGTTATCAAGCTTATCCACATCCATATACATATACTCATCATTCCTGTCCCAATTCTTCTCCTCCTCCCCACCATCTCATCATCATCACCTTCTTTTTCATCATCATCATCATCATCATCATCATTCTTATCATTTTAACACCTGTGAAGTATGTAACCCACTTAATTTACCAATAATAATAATTTAAGTGATAGCAAAACTGCAGATCAAAAGGTTCTTTCAAAGCAATCACATGACCATTCAGGATGTTACCGTTAAATTGAAGGAAGAGTTGGTCTCGGCATCCAGACTTCCTGCATCACGCTGAGTTATCTCCCCTGTATTTGAGTTAACATAGAAGAGTTCGCTCCCCTTACCACTAAGACTGAACACGATTCCGTCGCTAGTGCTGTCAGCATCTGTCACCTGTAGGACCGGCTTCTGAGCCACAAAATAAGAGGAGTTCAAAGAGTTATGATAAACAATGAAACATTGACAATCTTTCCTGCATTTTCCAAGTACATGTATTCAGTCATAATTTAAGTGTAACGTTGCTACATCTCATATACATTCATGTTATATAGAAGTAAGCGAACCGACACTTAAATTCATCAGAGCTGAGCAATTCTAGCAATTACATGTACATACAAAAGTATAATTAAGACGGGTTGGACAGTCTTAGATCACATGTTATATTTCATCAACGACAGATACTAAACGGATATTATTTCTTTTTCTCCTCCGAATTGTTCTTTCTTATGCAAAGTCTCAATCACCGTCACTAACGACTTGTAACGTTCTGAGGGTTTCAATACGCCTTAATAGAAAGGTACTGTGCATTTGAGTAAAATAAAATGTTTTTGTAATTCTTTTGAAAGTTATTTTTTACCAGGAAAGTAACTTACAAGATACACGGCTTGTGCTCCTGTCGGATGTGCGTCATCTTCTTTGACGTTGCCTTGGTACCGGTTGGCAGAAAACACTGGTGGGTTGTCATTAGCATCAGTAACTGCGACAACTACGGTTGTAGACACTGTGTGTTGTGGTGACTTGCTGTCCGTAATTTTAACAACAAATCTGTACTTATCGGTACGTTCACGATCCAGTTTATCCACTGTTCTTATCAAACCGGTTTGCTCGTTTATTTTGAAGGAAGTATCTGCAACAAATGAATAAACATAAATTATCATATTTATGAAACAGCTATATACAAAGTAGTAACTAAATGTAATTTATGAATAGAAATAAAACAACGCCTTTATTTACAAAAACTTGATACATGTATTTAATTGTACAGTGTTTAAAATGCGGGGAAACGTCAGCTGGAACTAGCGAACTATCGATTTCACTTGACATAATATCAATATCCCTGTTCAGCTTTGCATTACATCTTTACTAGGTGTAACATAATCGACGGCAAATGAAATTGCAAAGCCACGGACTGTATTCGAACCCCAAACCTTTTGTCCAGAATACTAACATTGGCGTGTTTGTGTATAACAGTGATATCACAATATTACAATGTACTAAACAACCATTTCGTAATTATCATTCTCATTATTTAAGAGGTTAATAAAGGTTTGTTTTTTCCTTATTTCACTTGATATATTTGAGAATCAAATGCTATTTACGAATGAGGTCTAATTCATTACCAGTTTCGTCATCCATAGAAAATGTCAACTTGTCATCGCCATTTTCCACGTTTCTGTCTGTTGCTTGAATCATGACGACATCAGTTCCGGGTTTGCTATCCTCGGGTACCTGAACCTCGGTGACAGCGGGTACCTGAGGTTTGTAGTTGATGGGGACAAACACAGAGACGGTAGTATCAGAGAACTGCTGTGGGACTCCAAGATCCATCGCCCTCACAGTCAGCTCGTACCGATCTGAGAACGGCTCTTCAAGGAGGGAGGACGTCAGTTGTAGTTTACCTTTGAAATACGTGTATAAGGTTTGTGGTTCAACACACTGAGAAATATGTCTATTTACAGCAGTTTGTTTTTATTCTCAATTCATTTGAAATATCACTTGTAGTTTTCTTTGAAAAGTGCCTTAAGATTAAACACGTCAATTAGAAAACAGAACGAGTCTGAATAGAACTGGTCATTGACAGACTCCTAGCAACTTGGAGAGCAACAGTACACATCGGAAAATATACAAAGCTACGAGTACAAATTTAACTGTAAAAGAATAATAGTGAATCATTAGAGTTGATGTCTTTTGAAAGGCTCAAATGGTCACTTTTGGTTGACTGACAACAAACAAGGGACTTTTTGAGTGCAAAAGTTATTTCATGAAAACTCCTAGGAGTAAGCCAGTGTACATGATATGAATGAACATTAACCCTTGATGATCGATGAATATAGCTATCTCTTTAAAGTTATATGGAATGCGAAAACAAGAATTTTCATTCGCTATGACATGCTAATGTTGAACCTGATATGTAAACCAAAATACAGAAATTAACTTTTTCTGTAAAACAGTCAATATAAACATTTTCCCCTTATACTTTGTTATTTACTCATTCCCGTAATTAGGAAAATCATTACAAACAACAAACCTGTTTGAGGGTGTACCATAAACTTATCAAGGCCACCATGCATGACGTAATACATGATCCCGTTATTTCGCTCTGTGACATCATCATCTGAAGCTTGAACCTGACCAATCAGAGTTCCTGGTTCAGTATCTGAAGTGATGTTTACAGTTGTCTCCCCTTTGAAGACAGGTGCGTGGTCGTTAACGTCATCCACCTTCACCGTCAACAACGTTACGCTGGAATGTGTACCATCTGATGCCACGATCTGTTTAATAAGGCAGTGCAGTCAGCATAGTTTTGTGGGCAATGAATTTAAAGGTTTAGTACCAACGTACGATTAAAAACCATTCGATTTTAAATATATTGCTTTGTTTCTTATTTTTTATGAATGCATAAATCCACAAAAGAAATTATCAAACAAATAAATATTTTCAAGAGAAAAAAACTTACCCCTGTCATATAATATATGCTTGGGCAAATGATACATAATCAGGTGTTTTTCCTTTGATGTAAATATAAGTCACGATGACATTTTTAATAAGACATTGACATAAGACCGTTGACATAATCAGTGGTGGTCATCACATTCTCCTACATTGGGTATGTAGACATTTCCTCTTTCAGCTTCTGCGTTTACAAACTGTAATCAATTTCATACTTCCGTTGGAAACAATGTCTCAGAGCTTATAAATACTCCATAAAGATATGGATATACTTGGCACAATATATAAGGCAATATGATTGTATTTATGATGGCATGGCAGTATACAATATCGACAAACGACGTCTACATAGGTTTTCTCAGAGACTATTAAATGCTCATATTCACATTTCTAAGTTGAGCGAAGTAACAGTGCATTATCGTTTTTATTTTGAAAATTACCAGTCCATCCATTCATCTGCTGAAAGAGCAAACATACACTCTGGAAAGTCATATTGTTAACACAAAGATACTGTTGTCCACAAATCTGACTTTTCTTATTTAATTCTCTTTTCAATGCCCTGCAACGACTTGAATAAAAAATCTGGAAAACAAAAAGCTATTGATATTTAGCGACAAAAATCTACATGGTCTGTACTTACAGTGAGGTTGTATTGTTGACTTGTCTCACTGTCCAGGTGTGCTCCAGGTGTGAGACTGAGAACACCTGTTGTGGGTTCTATATCAAACAGGTGAGTTCCCTCCCCTCTTATACTGTACTTGATTTCTGAGAGAGGTGTGTCGTTGTCAGTCACAGCAATGGCAGGAGCCTGGGAAAATAGGTTCAGTCTGATTAAAATCGGCCCTGTTCCGAAGAATAAAATAAGTGGCTCTATAGATTCCTCGCCATGGGGCATGACGGTGTACAGTATTGGCGCGTGTTCTATATCTGTTTAGTGCAGACAAAACCAAGTCTTTCGCTGGACAATTACATTATAGCTTTAACGATAACGAGCCATTTTGAATCTATTCGGAACCATTCGTTGACACGTTTCTTATGTTAACAGACGAAAGTATAGCTGCCTTGAGTTGAGTTATTTGCCCCTACTTTCTCGTATCGAAAGCTTGTGTTGGGGGATTGTGATTGGCTAACTGAAATTATGTCAGAACATGCGGGCACACCGGATAGCATCAGTGTTGGAGAGGAATCCCCTGAGCGATATGAGATTGTATACCGTTAGATATAGGCACTATTCTTGCAACCTTGATTCCGAGTAAAACGGTTGATTTTAATCAGACTGAATATGAGTTAAATCAATATTAGTATTGTAACGTATTTGTATTATTACGATAATTACTAAGTAGAAGAAGTGAAATTATAGAAAGTATTAACAGTCAGAAAACTCTTCTTAAGGAGTAATGGACAAATGTGCCATGAATATTGGTCAACAATAACAAAAAACGCGAAGTCGACCATAACACTTCTTATATCACATTGCATTTGGGAAAGATTTATTTGTAATGACTTGTTATTTGTACGTTTTCAAGAACATAGCTCGATTTGTTCAACGTTTAGACATTTATTCTTGAATAATAATAATACTTTATTGCCTTTTCAGGAATTTGCTTTACATTAAAAAACAGGGATACAAATACATCATATCATTCTATTGACATATAACTTTAAGTATTTACACGTGTATTTTAAATGACGTACGGGCTCTCTTAGATTTTAAAACTGGAACTTTGTATCGGAGGCCTGAAGGGAGGATGTGATATTCCGAATTTAAATAACGAGTTGAGTCAGATATGATTTTAACAGCTTGATTTAAGATTTGTCGCTCATATATTTCTGTTAAACATTCAAATTTTACCCAAGCGATTTTACTTGCAATGTTTACAATTGTGTTCACTTTAGATTTCAGATGAACTGAGAGAGACCCGTACCAACAATGAAATGAAAACGTTAAAATGCTTGTTTGGATAAATGCTACATAGAAAGAAGACACGACAGACGGGTTATATTTTTAACATTGAAAGATCTGAGTTTGCGCATGAGATGACAGTAACTTACAACTGGCAAATGCTGTTTCACTTCTTGGCTATTGGTATTTTCCGGAATTGTGAGACGATATTCCGATGAAGTGAAAACTGGGGGACTGTCATTCTCATCCTGTACAGTAATGTGCACAGAAGTTGATGACGTGTACACAGGAAGTAGTGAGTCAACCACATAAACACTGAAGTCATAGGAATCCGTCTGCTCTCTATCCAGAGCTGATCTTGTGGATATTATTCCACTCTTGGTATCGATTTGAAATGGGAACGTATTATCTGCGGAAAAAATTATCAGCTGTTGAGCAAAAGAACATCTTAAAAAAATCATATGTTAATATGTATTCATGTTATGGAATGTATATCAATTCACAGGGTCGTGTATCGCCCAGACATATGGTAAGAAATACATATATACCTATAGATTCATTTATATAAACTCACGTGCAATTAGAACGTTCCCACACAAAATACAAGATGGTTCAATCCACGGGCGATAAATACGAATGAAACACCGGTACATCATGACTTCAGAACCCAATAATACTAAACATGAATTTTGAAATATGAAAACATGTTTTAAGAAATCGTTGTTTTTTAATCTCCTTAACTAGACAAGATTTTTGGCTTGTTTTGTAACGTCTTGAAGTAATGACGCGTCATCAAATTAAAATCTAATTAGGTTATTTATGTCGACGACATCTTTAATTAATAACATTTCTGACTTTTTAAAACTTAAATACCAAACATTGTGGCCCAGTCTGATTAAAATCGACCTTGTTCCGAGGAATAAAATTTGCAAAATAATATACCGGGATACAAACAGGTTCTGTAGATTCCTCGCCACAAGGTCTGAAAACATCCCGTATAGGCTCGTGTTCCGAACCAGTTTAGCGCAGCCACAGCCCAGTCAAATAGCTGACCAATCACATCATAGTTTTTAAACGGTCGCTGTTTTGAAAGCATTTGGAACAGACAAAAGGATAGCTGTTCGGAGTTATCTGTCCCTAACTTCTCGCATCGAAAGCATTTGTTGGGCATCTTTTGATTGGCTACCTGAGTTGCGCTCGAACACGCTAGTCTACGGACTGTTTCCAGACGGTTTGGCGTGGAAATCTCCGAACGATATGAGTTCGTATCCGGTAGATGCACTATTTTGCACATTTTTTCCGCGGAATACCGTCGGTTTTAATCAGACTTCATTGTGGCCAAACATTTAGATAAAAGCTATTTTAGTAACCCATTTGTATTTGAACATACCTAAAAATAAGTGTCATACCCTGATGTATGAAATTGTGCGTCCTGCTGAACAAGACATGTGTCTATCAAATACATTCCTTCACGCGTATAACTCATTGTCATTCATTGGAAGTAAAATTATAGTAAAATCTGAAAACAGTTAATCAGTTTACATTTGAAGCCTGAAGAATATGTTTCTTAGTAACAGGTAACATACCTTCAAGCGAAGCCTCATCAATATAGAAAGCTAGTTCATCCTGATCTCCTCGCTCCACGTTGAAATCACGAGCCTCGATCTGACCTACTGTTGTACCTTCTGACACACTTTCCCGCACTGAGAGATGGGAGTCCTTCTCAACTTCCGGAGCAAAGTTCAGGGGGACGTTCACTGAGACAGTGGTGTTCCCGGATCGGGACGGGTTCCCAAAGTCGAAGGCTTTAACGTGAAGCAGGTAATTCTCCCTTCGTGGCTCTTCGAGCAGAGAGGTCAGGAGCTTGATGTCGCCTGTAAGAGAAGCGTACGTAAAATGAGTGTGTTATTAATTGCTGTCAGAGAAAGGTTATAACGTTTGATTGTGTTGCCTCTGCATTCGAATAATTATCAGTTTAACATTGTGATGGAAACATCACTTGTTAAATAGATACAAACAAAATATATTTTATACTGGACCAGAATGGGGAAAAGAGGTAATGTGAGGAAAATATAATATTAGCAAATATGACTTCTACCTTAAAGTTTATATTTAGAAACGTTTCATGATGAAATTGCACCGTTCATGAATTTCAATGTTTTCGCAAATTAGAACCATTTCCTGTTTGTCGACAAGAGAATTCATTATCAACATTTTACATGTAGCGGGAGCATCCTACCTGTATAGGGATCGAGCTCGAACTTGCCACCCCCACCCTCTGTCAGAACATACAGCAAGGCGTTGTTTGGAGCTTTCTTGTCTCTATCACTGGCCTTGGCACTGCCGACGTTGACCCCTGGTTTTGTGAGAGAGTCCAATGTAAAGGTCAAGGACCCTGGAAACTCTGGAGAATTGTCGTTGGTGTCCTTGACGGAAATGTCAAAGTCAGCTTCATCCGAGAATCCAGTTCCATTACGATCTTGGGCATGGAGCTGAGGAATAGAATCTATCATTAGTATCGTATGATCTATATTCGTGTCACAACATCCAAATAAAACACGTTACCATTATAATAAACAGCCATGATAATAACGTTGCCTGAATCACCAAGTGTGGTATATATTGAACGTATACATATATAGAGAGGCCATTAAAACACATTATAATAATAATATATAGTACATACATAGTTCATTTAAAGCCATGAACTACCCTTTTACCGTGAAGCTCAATACAATAAGTTGTGGTATCTTAAAGTAAAACAATGCATTTTAGTTCCCTTTGGACGTCCACTTCAATATCAACAATACCCTCAAGTATTATTTAAACACCTTAAAGGGGCAGTAGCACGTTTTTTGCAAACTTTATTTTTTCAAATTTTCCATTTATAATGATAGTTTATGTCATTCAAACTAACTTTAGAGGGTAAAACATTTTATTACACAAACCAATTATCTGTAGTGGTAAAAACTATGTTGCGTATAAAGCAAAAATTGCATGGCGGCCATTTTATTGTGAAAACATTTTATTATTTTGTATTACAAAAACGATTCCCATGGCTTTACCAAAACATGTACACTCATTTTAAACTTTATTTTCCGAAGAGAGAAGGATGTTTTACTATTGGTGAAATTATTTTTCAAATACATTTCATCAACTTATTTGAGCGAAAAAACGTGCTACTGCCCCTTTAATGTGTATATAACTCATCAACGTAATACCTTCACGTGCGATTAACACCACGTCTTTATGTGTATATATATGATTATAAGTATCATTGTTTAGACTGTATATAATCATTTGAGCACTGACACCTACATTCAGTGAGTATAGACATTTCTGTTCGCAATCTATAGTCCCAGGGGTCCTCACAGTGACAGTGCCCGTCTCGGAGTCTATATCGAACTTATCACTCCCCTCTCCCCTCAGTGTGAGCACAACAGCCCTGTTTTCTTCACTCTCGTCCTCGTCAGTAGCAGTTATCTCCCTCTGCTGTAACAGCAATGGATTTTGTCTACGATTGTAAAAGGATTCATCAACTGAATCCCCCCAAAATGTTCATGTCTTAGATCATCAATCTAATACCATACCTAAAATGTCCACTTAACATACAACTCTAAATGGAATTATTTTGATTGATTACTTTTTCTGTTAATGGATATGGTATAATGAAACATTTAAATGGTCATAGGGCGGTTGAGTGTCAAAATTTATGGCCCTGGAACTCTTATTGGCTCCATGTAGAGAAAACGCAACCAGCTTGTAGATTGGATTCTTTCTCTTTAATTCAGAAACATCTCTAACAAGCCTGACATGACGTTTACACATAGAGACCTGTACTTGCCAAAAGAGCAATGCAAGTTCATTTAATGCAATGTGCAAAAGACCGGGATCCACAAACGAACACACACCAAACGAACAGCTTGTCCCGCCAATGGTCTGGAATCGTCTTCAGCGACCTCACCAGAGTACTTGTTAAACGTGAACTTGGGAGCGTTGTCATTGACGTCCTGTACGTCTACAGACAGGGTGGCGGTGACAGTGTTGACAGGGTATCCTCGGTCTGTGACGACTACCTGGAGAGAGTACCCCTCCTCACTCTCTCTGTCCAGCTGTCTCGTGGTCCGGATACTCCCGTCAGACCCCACCCGGAACGGAACTAGATAAAATATTATGGAATGTTGCACAAAACAAAACAAAATCTTACCACTAAGCTTAATCTTACACTCAGACTCTGAAAAATGTATTTATTCTGAAAATATCCAAATTTTATCAAATATTGAAAAGGATACTCTGTAAAAAGAGGAGTTTAGGTGTTAGACTACACTAAGCTTAACAGTAGTGACATCTTTTAACATTGCACTAAGGCGACCCAATTACTAGTAAGGTTACATTAGTTTTTTGTGCAACGTCACCAAGGAACATGCATTGGATACTGCCCGAAGTCAGAGCTTATACAGGTGAACATAGCAACGCATGCAGTTTCCAATTGGTTCTATAGTTAAGCAGCCAAGAATACTCTGACTGATCTTCCTTTTTTTAAATATGTACATAGGACATTTTAGCTAGGTCGATGGTTTCATTACATTCTGCCATTAAGCTTTCACTCCAAATACGCAGACAGTAATTTTCACCAATGTTCATAGATTTAAAAGTAAACATCTCCCCTGGTATAACATATTTAAGATACTGACATATTCAATAGTTAATTGTTCAAGCTAATACTTTACCTCCATCGTCAGATAGTCTGTACGCTAGAACATCTCCGCTGTCTTTCACATTGACCTTTCCTATCTTACTTCCGGTTCTTATGTCCTCCTTGACCACGAGTGTCTGGTCAGCCTCAAAAATTGGTCTGGAGTTGACGGGCACCTGCACTTTGACCACCCACTTTGAGCTGAGCCGAGGGTCACCTGTGTCCATTACTTCGACGGTCAAGTTGTACTCGGACATCTGAGGTTCACGGGTCAATTGGTCAACAACGATCACTCGACCTGATGCAGATGGCTGACAGATTAGTAGATGACAACTCATTCAAATTTCTAGTTTTCAAAAAAAACACATTTTGGGAATCAGAATTGTATCTTTCAGAAACGGCAAAAAATTTCTAATAAAAGTATTTGTTTGAAAACAATACTATCTTCAAAAACAATGTATTTCCTGAATAAACACGTTCGTCAGAAACAATTCCTTCATGTATTTTAAAACAATACATTTTTAAGAAACATGTTCCATCCAGAAACTGAACATAGGTTTATAAGATGAGTACACATTCTTGAATTGTCGACCAAATGCTCTGACATTTTTAAATTGGCTCTAAACGGAAATGACCTTTAAAGATAGTCCTGCAAAACAACCGACGAACAAACTGAATTCAAGTTATGATTATCAGAACCACTTTATAGTTAAGAACTCTACTGGTTCTGTGTCATTTATCATTTATTTATCATTAACAGCAATTTCTTCAAACCTACCAGTATCAAAGTCGACCCTGAACTTCCCGTACCCTCCGTCCCTCAGTATGTACATAAGTCTTCTATTCCGCGCATCTTTATCCGCGTCGGTAGCGTCGATATCGCCTATAACAGATCCGACCTTGACCTTCGAGGTCGTCCTGAAGGTGTAGTTCCTGGCAAGGACTGGCGTATTATCATTGATGTCCTTGACCTTGATGGAGAGATCAGCTGTACCTTCCAAACCTTTCCCTCCCTGGTCTCGAGCTATCACCTGGCAAAACATGTCATGAATCGTCTGATTACATTACTCAATCACACTTTATATACTGGGATGTAGTCCAGTCGTGAGGGCATTCGCTCATCACCTGGAAGTGCAGGTTTCAGTCATATTGGGCCATGAACTATTCAAAACCGCCCTCTGTAACATGTAGAGCTCCTTTATAAGATAATGTACTCAATTTACATGTGTTTATCTGTTTCAATTATATTGCCTTGGCACATGGAAAGACGTAATGTTGGTACGATTATGGTCTAAGCTGTTGAACTTTCGAAAGTCGAAATCAGACGGATCGGTACGCGACCAGTTGGTATACCCTTGCAAATAGGCTTTCATGTTTCGTATGCATTGGCAAATCAGAATACAAAAAAAAGTGCCTTACGGGTAACTGCAATTGTTAAAACGTACCTCCATGCCGATATTACCTGATATTTGTGATAAAGCTATACAAGACAAGTGAGTTATATATCACAAACCTCCATTCTGTATTCACACTTCTTCTCACAGTCGATGAGTCTAGTTTCTCGGACAGAAAGTGTCCCGGTCCTCGCGTCCACACTGAACACGTCCTCCCCGTCTCCCCGCAGACTGTAGACGATGTCTCGGTTACCCGAGTCCTTGTCCTCGTCCTCCGCCGAGATCGGGTCCTCCTGTTCACAGCCACATTTGTGAAAGGGGGCATGTATTTTATTTTTTGACAAAATAAACTGGACTGGTGTTCTCTGTGTTTGAAAGTCATTATGGATAAAGGTAATGATTTTATAATCCCTAAGTTCAGAGGAATATGAAATTTATTCTTACAGGTTGAATAATTCAACGGGGTGAATAAATAGTGTAAGTTATGGTCAAACGTGTAGTATTGTGTATGGACAATTTAATCACATTTACGATACAAAGTCTTTGTAAAGTTCATTTGTAGACCTGCTGTACTTTGAAAGCACTGTACATGTGCTATTAAGTAAATTGATGTTGAAACATACAGGTGTTATGTAAATCTTTGAACTTTACACCATGATAATTGTATACTCAATATGTAAAATGAAATGTTAAATGGACATTTGAGATCACTATGTGGTGATTGTAGATTCAAATACAAGGCAGCGACTCTCCTTTTCTGAAATCTTCTTTGATAAAGATTCGTGAAAAAGTTTATTGAAAATAATTTGAAATACTATAATCGTGTTTCTTATATCCCAATAGCAAGCCAATCCTTAAAAGAGCAATGTTTAGCTGATAACTACATTACACCTGACCTCGGGGATAGTTTAATCGTGATAGTGTGCTCTTGTTTATCCACGTTAATGATGTTGTAGTGTGAAGGTGATAACACATCGCTATCTGTCGTGACCAGGTAAGGCTGAGCATGTACACTGCGGGGGAGGAACAAGGACTGTTTACCTGACACCCCTCATCAGGTGAAACTTCGCTTTACTTGTGTTAATTGACAACTTCCTGTCGACAGAGGGGATGATCTTCCTTCACCGGGCGAGGATTGGTCAATAAGTGGGTCGGAAACATTGATTTTAGCAGGTGACGCAATTCAATTACGAGTTGAAATAAATCCATATTTTAAGTGCATTTGTAAGACATTCTATTCAGTGAAATGGTACTGACAATGTGGTGACGTCATGAATTACTAGGATGACGATGAGGTGAGCTCATCTGGGTTTTACTCCACTTTAAAGAATATTCACGTATACCACGCATCCTGGCGCAGCGTAACTGGCCCTGTGAACCAGAATGGTATGTCACGGCGGCTAGTAATACTGCAGGAGAGAGTCACAAATACCATTGTGGTTATGCACGAATATTGAGGTAAAGTCCATGAACCCCAGATCGACCTATCCAGGTAAGGCCGGGCCTTACTGCATGTTGGGCACAGGTAGAAACAAGGGGTGTTGTGTGTTTACCTCTTATATCATCAATGGGAAACACGGTTTACAGGATGGGGATTGACAAGAAAAAACATTGCACGTCGACGAAGCTGAACATGAGAAGTAAATAACCAACGAAATGAAATTTTAAAACAACTTATAGATGGATCTCACAAAACTCAGAACACAAAACAGGACACTGAAATTTATTATAACCATATAGACCCACTGTTATAACCTTATAGTCACTGATATAACCATTTATTCACTGTTATAACGATTCATTGGGGTTCATTGTTATAACCATATAGTCACTGTTATAATCATAGTGCAATGATATAACCATATAATCACTGTTACTTGTTGCAAGGTTGACCTCCCTTGACGGAAACAACTTAGAAGAAGGTTACAGTTTGTTCCTAATCTCATTTTCCATTGAAAATAGACGATTAAATGAAACACGTGAGGTAATTATCACCCAGCATGCCTTTCAAGACGTGTTAGAGCTGATACATCATTGTTATATCTATATGATATTCTACTAACCATATTAACCAGTTTCTTCTTCCTGTTCCTCCCCGGCTGTTCTTCCACTATATCCACAGTGTAGTGGGACTTGCTGAACACTGGTCTGTTGTCATTCACATCAAGTAGGCGGATACGCAGTGTAGCTTCACCCTGTGAGGCAGGAATATTTCATATAGAGAATACTAAACGATGTCCAGTTTAATACAAACATATGTAGTAGGTGAGTTGGTCTCCAATAACATTAGTGAAGTTTCATTAAACTGGCTTTGAACGTACCGAGTTTAGTATATTATTTATTGCTCGCTGTTTAATCCTGTTTTACCTGTTCTATGTTAATAATTATGACGTCATATCAATCAGCAAACGCTTGATGAATGTTTACCGGAAGGGAAGCAGAAGATGCACATACGTTGCCTTTGGTAATTATACAACAAACTGAAAGTGGATGTCAAGGATAGTTCATCATACAGCAGCCGTTTTTACAATGGATAATACATCCCGATACTTCAGAACGATCCAACGGTACTAGGCTGTAACATCACACTGTAAGTGTCTCTGTCAAAATTTTGACTTAGTTTCATGGAACTTCAAGGCAATAACGAGTGATGGATGTTGGCGAGTAATACACACAAAATTAAGCCGCTTCGGTGAATATCAGTATTTACCAAACCCATGCGAGATGTTAGATCTTCTAGTATCAAAATACTTGTTTCATAAAAACTGTATTACTATTACATTGAAGCTCATTTAGTTTCCTCTATTCATGCCAGCCCCACCTGTGCTGGAGGTTGACCGAGATCCTCTGCTCTGGCCTGGAGCGTGATTCTCTCCGTCTTCTCTCTGTCTATCACCTCGCTCCGTCTCTTCAGGTACACATCACCTGTCTACAGGTAAAGTGATGACGTCATCAGCTTTGTCTACTCAGTCACAATATCGTTATTGTCTTTAGTATCTTGGCTATCAATAATCATTGTTAATGTCTGAGTAATCACAATATAAACCATACCAAGTATCTTTGTAATGAACTGTTAAGTGATAATTCGGTACATGCGAAGGAATCACTGTCAATAGGAGTGTATATAGTTATACGTAAATACTTGTCCTTACTTTATATACAACACCATTTTCACCTGAATTTTAATATGTTATCATGCCCACTCCATCGAATCTAAGTGTTATAAGGGCTCTGGGATTGAAAATATTATGCAGTTCATTAATATTTTCTGAAATATTTATGTCAGGAAAAACTCTTTTTAAAATAATAACATGAAATGCCAGATTACCTTTTTGATTCCAAAAAGGTTTGAGTACTCTCCATACAGAGAAAACACAACTTGTCCATTGGGACCCTCATCTTTGTCCGTGACCTCGACGTCTCCTACAATTTGATTGGTCCTCGCGTCTTCAGAGAGTGTGAAGTCGTACGTTGATTGGTTGAAAACTGGTTCATGGTCATTAGTGTCTGTCACATGGACTGTCAGTATTGCCTCTGCAGTCTGATGAATATAAAGCGAAAATAATTTTAACCCTTGGAAATATTGCAATATTACGTATTCATTTCAGAAGTATTTAAGTGAATGTGAGAAACAGTCTTATACCAAATGTCGTACGCATCTTTTTGTGGATGGTCATTTCCAAACATGATTTTACAACGGTTTTCTCCTTTAAAATAAAGTAATGTAAACATTTGTGAAATCGTCCCCTGTATTTTCTCCAATAATATATTGGTACCCTCCAATGGAATTAATCTTATGTACAACCTCCTATAGTTTATAAAGGGTTGTCTATGCTCCATGGTGAAAACTAAAATTTTGTCAAAATAGCAGTATTGAGACACTAAAAAATTAAATGAAAATGAAGTTTCACTGAATTGATGTTCAAAAGCGAACCCCTTTTCTGGTATAAAATGACGTTGTTTTAAGTTGGGTATGGTCCTCAAAGCCTCCTTAGTGACGAGTCCCTACCGTACAACTAATAGAGGCTTTTCGGATCATATCCCGCACTTTTCAAATCTTGTCGAATAATATGTAGCACATTAGAAATAGTATGACTTACGTTCTTGCCGTCTGTGACTTCTATAGTGAACTTGTATTTGCTTCTTGTTTCTCTGTCAAGTCGCTTGTTTGTAAACATGTACCCTCTGTTGGTGCAATAATCAATTGAAATACATCTTATTGACAAAACGTCAAATGGATCGGAAACTGTTACTAGACCTTCTCAAATAGATATTGATCACATACATGTATGTAGTGACAATGATACATACATATTTACAGACTGTAACAATGCTAGGGTAAACCTTTCAATCAACTATGACAATTCGTCTTCCCAATATCAATGATGTATTGTAACTGCTAATAATAGTATTTGTAACATAGAACAATAAGGTTCATGAAATATAAGTATGTTAAATAAAAAAATGTATTGATGATGTCTTACTTCTCATTTATTCTGAAATGTCCATATTCGTTCCCAGAAACAATTCGAAATTTAAGGAAGATATCCTCGTCTCCGTCCTCATCTCGTGCCTGGGGAAAACGGAAGTAGAAAGCATTGAATATGGAATATTAAAAATACTATTAAGCGTTATTCTAACGAAATTCTGATTAGATACTTATTTAAATCCATACATTATAATTCAATTTGTGCGAATTATCGTGTTGGCTAAACAGAAATTATTTTTTTTTCAAAACTAAACTTATTTACCTTTATACTACTTAACATTATACATGTAGAATTACTTTCGTATTCCAAATTATAACCACTATACTGTAATAACTGTCATTAGATCGCAATAAACATAATCATGCCAATTCTGTAATTCATCTGCGAAAAATGAACGATGGCGTATGACTAAGACAACTTGAGGTTACAATAGTCAAATTTATCTTTGTGTATATTATTAGCAATTTAAACGTTTATGAAACCACACCTTGACTTTGGTGATGAGCGAACCCACTGTAGCCGCCTCACTGATGTAGGAGACGGGGCTGGTGTTCTCGAAGAAAGGAGGGAAGTCGTTAGCTTCAATCACCTTCACTTTTACCAGAATAACTGAAGATCTGCAAAAACAAAAGCAAAAAAACACAAGCACATTAATGTTTCCTATTGATATTCACAGTATTGAGACCTACACGATATTTTACCGTTAAAATGCACATTCTCTGAAATATTGAAGAACGTTCCTATCAAAGTTTAGACTAAGTGTGGTTAACAATTTTAAGAATATTTGAAGAGTACATACATACTTGGTACACATACTTCAAAATATTGAGTTTACATGTTCCCATACGTAAAGGACTTTACCCACAAATAACTGAGTAACAGATAACAATCAGTTGATGATTTTCAAATATTACAATATGCAATGACTTTAACAAAAGTTTCAGTCACAACGCACGTTTTGGGATTAATTTTTATCTAAAGACACGTTGTTACAGACATTGCATGCACAAGATATCCTGAATCCTGATCAATATTACCATGGGTTGTCATTGATTTTTTAAATTGAAATATTTTAAGAGAAGTATATGTCCAGTACACGAATGACGTCACGTGTACCATGATATGACGTCAATATAATAATGAAGGAGGCGAAGAGAAGATATTTGCTTACCGCCTGTCTCGTATATTTTCCGACTGATCTTCCGCCTTCACGCGAACTGTGTATAGTGGGAACTTCCTCAGTCTCCTCAAGTCTCGCATACTCTCGTCCAGTCTGATGACGCCATTTTCTTTGTTGATACGGAACCTCTGAGAATCCCTAATGGAAGGCCCAAGACTGTTGTGTACCGAGGTTATGGAGAAGCGGACTGTTCCATTCTCTCCGAGGTCAGGGTCCGTTGCGGCCACTCTTTCC
Source organism: Gibbula magus (assembly GCA_936450465.1). NCBI lineage: Eukaryota > Metazoa > Mollusca > Gastropoda > Trochida > Trochidae > Gibbula > Gibbula magus. The sequence continues at coordinate 49,132,807 of OW388293.1, forward strand.
CCGTACTGGAACCATGTAAAAATATTGAGGAACATTAATGAGGTTTGTCAAATACCATGTGTGTGTTACTTTTTCTTACGTAAAGTTGATAGTCAAGAAGTGTACAAGGATGATCCACCAAGGGCAAGGGTAGAACAGAATTCCCAATTTCCCATGAGAACAATAAAGTGTTATTAACTTAATCTTGTCAATAGATTAAATAAGTATGGTTGCCGACCTATTCTATTAAGTATAGAATCATTTATGAATTTCATAAGTGGTATGCCATTAAACTTTTGCCATATATTCTATTTTTTTTAAATCGATTCTCATGTCTAACATTATGGGAAATAGTTCTGGCTATTCTCGTTGAAGCTTAATAGATGGTTTGTTTCACTGACAATTACCGATCATTTATTACTGATGATATTTCAGATAGAGTAGTTCCAATCTGATTAAAACGTGTTTTCTTCCTATGATCCGACTTTACACCTAGCGAAACTGCTAGTGGAGTCTTGTAAGCTCAAATAATCCCACTGGCATTCCATCTTAAACTCTAAGGCAGTGGTGGTATCAATGGTTGTCAATTTCGTGCATGTTTAACACAAGCGAATTCACCAGAGGTAAGTTTGTATCTAAGGAGAGTCATTTATGCATTACAGCTACGCTTTAGCTAAGTTATAAATGACAAATCATTTTTCATAAAGATAGCGATAAAAGATCTAGTATCGTTATCAATCTTTAGTATTATCATAAAAGGTATTGTAGTTATAATATTATCTAAATGTTTTCGAAGTGCAAACATTTCAATGTGTGGTATACTAAACAAGCTCACCCTGTGTATCGAGGACCCGACAGTGGTGCTGTCCTTGACCTCGAAGTGATAGCGAGACTTCCGGAACCGAGGATTGTTGTCATTGTCGTCAAGAACGGTAACCTCTACGATTGCATCAGGGTCACTGTGTCTCTTCTCGTGAGATGATGTCTCTGTGGCTCGGACCTGGATATATTTATTTAAGTCAAGAAGGCTGAAGTAAATGATGTAATGGAACCTAATTTGTGTACGGAATAATTTATTTTAAACAGCCTCTATTGACAACATGCCCTTGGATCATTGCTATTCACACGCTAGGGACAAACAGTTTTGAGACAACCCCCGGAAATGTCATGTCATGTGTACAGAATTAATACGTTGAGTTACTTATTCACAATAAACGTCAATGATTGTATGGGTCCGTATATTGCTTATTGTCAGATACTAGCATTAGATTATAGTTGCAATTAATACACTAAGAGTAAGAGCAATGTCATTTCAGATATTGTAAAACATAGTGTTAAATCGCAAGACAGTGATGATTGCAAATATTGATATTATAACTTCCTCTCACAAAAAAAACTATAAATATGTACAATGTACATGTGTATAAATATTCTTTGAATCTCTGGGCTTGTAATTTTATGGTTGAATAATGATCATACATTAGGACACTAAACCGAACCTTGAATATTAGTGTGTCGTTCTTTTCTCTGTCTATGCCCTGTGGTCGGTTAACCTTGACCTCTCCAGTAGTGCTGTCTATCCAGAAGGCCCCGGATGGATTATCCAGAAGCTCGTACTCGAACAGGCTGTTCTTACCCTGTGAACAGAATATTCACATCGGGTCAGTAAAATGTTCGGTTTCGCATGACCCTGTGTTGTGAAACTAGCCCTGTATAAATACCCTGCTACTTATACTACTACTACTACTATTACTCTACATATCCTTGCTGGCTTATAGGTTACTATAGTAGCTTCAAAAGGGAACAGTGGTCTTTAAAACATCGTTCAGCACAAGCTGATGGGAGTGCAAGGCAAGAGTGTGGCGTATCAGCACCTTAATCGTCGTGCATTTAATATGTAAACAGAGGAGTTTCTGCTTCTATTTTGAACACATTGCATCCTTTGTACCTCATTTGAACAACCTTTAAACAAATTCTTCCGAGAGTCTTAATGCATATCACACCCCAAGCCATATCCATATCCCAATATCCCATATCCAAGTTATGCCTCAAACCATACCCCAAGCCATACCCCAAGCCATGCCCCAAGCCACGCCCCTAGCAAAATGTCCACGTCATACGCACATAGTCCTCATCCTCCGCGGAGACATGCACAACTACGGTTCCGGCCCGAACCGCCGGATACTCCTGTACTTCCGCTCTGTAGCGGCGTCTCTGGAATGTGGGAGGGTGGATATTCTGGTCTATGATGTTCACATGTAGTGTCGCCGTGTCTGACTTGCTTCGGTTGTCAGTCTGGTAGCTCTGTTGTAGAAAGGAAATTATCATTATATTAATATAATTATTAAAAATAAATTATTTTCATTCCACATAGAATGGAAATTCGTTTTGTGAATTCACCAAATTTGCAGCACTACTGGCAAAAAAGTCGTTTCAAAAATGTATGCAATTATTACCAAAACAGAAATGTAGAAATGTTTAAGCTGACTTATAAACCGTCAAACAGGCTAATGCCTTTAACCCTCCCGTAAACCATAGTTCCTACGCCGAATCTACGCAACATAGAATATAGGTTCAAGAGTTCAATAAACAATACCTTTTGAAATATTTAATCGCAGCTTGGCATCCCACTCCATCTGAAGTGATACTGATACACCGTATAAATGTTGAAACCCACCTCGACTATGAGTGTATAGTTGTAGAACCCCTCGAAGACCTCTTTCACTGTCTGATCACCCCTCTTATGCACTGCTCGGGGGATTGTCTCCCTTTGACACAGATATCCTGTCTCGGCATCCAAGAAGAAGAAATTCTGCCAGTGCCACGGTTTCAGTGGCAGCCCTGCAGAATACGGTTTTGTAGCTTTATCCATGTTTTTATAATCCCTTCTACTGTATCAGCGGATAATAAAGTATGCATACTTTTCTTACACACTATTTGCAATAGTTAATCATCCATACGTTTGACATAAACGAGTATGTAATATGTATATGTCTAATAAAACCCGTGCATTCATATTCATATTAATATTAATAAATATGATATTTAAAATAGAGGTGCAATACCGAATATAAATTTACACCAGGTACATGTACATGTATACAATACCAAATATAATATTTAGATTAAATATAATAAGTTCACCAGAGATGCAATACCATATATAATATCCACACCAAAGATGCATTATCTAAATAACACTGTCTAGATATATGATACATATTATATTCCTCACATCAGAGATATAAACAGAAATACAATATTTCCTTTAAGAAATAAAACATACCATGAAATGTGTTGATATTTAAGATATGGTGTCTGATTGTGTGTCTGTCTAAACTTGGTTTAGAATCCAGCAATTTATATTATATTTCTCGTAGATACAAACCAAATCATAATATGTCCATTCGTTCATTCGTTCATTCATACGTTCAGATGGAATCGACTTCTATTCACCCCTACCTTCCTTAATAACGTATCTGACTGACGATTTGACCACTGGGTCCTGATCCTCGGCGAACAAGGGTGGATGGGTAGGGTGACACTCCTCCACCACCTGGGTACACAGGGTCACGTGGTTAGTTACATATTGAGCATCCCGCTCCATCAGGGTGTTTGTATTTCCAACAATGTCCTGATTGTGTTACCACATTTCGCCTCATTTCAAACTATTAATAACCAGCCATCAAAATGACTTCATATCGAGCAATATTAACAGTGTCTGGTTGAGAAGACCTATGAGCGACCATCAACCTTAAAGGGGCAGTAGCACGTTTTTCGCTCGAATAAGTTGATGAAATGTATTTGAAAAATAATGTCACCAATAGTAAAACATCCTTCTCTGTTCGGAAAATCAAGTTAAAAAATGAGTAAACGTGGTTTTAAAAACCCGTGGGAATTGTTTTTGTAATTCGAAATAATAAATTGTGTTCACAATAAAATGGCTGCCATGCAATTTTTGCTTTATACGCAACATCGTTATTACCACTACGGATAATTGGTTTGTGTTATAAGATGTATTCACCTCTAAAGTTAATTTATATGACATAAACTATCATTATAAATGGGAAATATGAAAAAATATATTTTGCAAAAAACGTGCTACTGCCTCTTTAATTTGCTTTATGCAGCGATGAGTTATCTTCAGCGAAACGCGGCAAAACATGGTTACACAATCAGGGGGCTGTCGGAGCCATGTTGACACAGATATCCTGATCAAGCAGGATCATATAACGCAGATATGGCTGAAAATTGAGGGTCACCTTCAACACAAAGTTCACCAGGTTACCGCTTGTATTGCTGGGTGCATAGAGGCACATTATTTATAAAGTTCGTTCATAAGTGTCTCAACTCATGCCTCAACAGTCAAACCTATCACCTTATAATACGGAATAAGTATTGAAAGATAGAGGTAATATTTGACATTTCTTACCGTGTACAGTATATACCAACGAAAAATGTAAAAGTTACGTTTTCACGAAATGAGATATACATGTTATTCAAGGAAAATGTTCAAATGTCAATGGTCAAAAGGTTCTATATTTTCATTACAGACATTGGCAAGAGTTTGTGAATATCAATCTCTCGCTTGGTCACTGTGATCTTATTATATCGTCCTATTCTAACATAATTATTTGTAATGAGCAACTCACAACTGGTTTCTCTCCTATGACGGAAGCCGTGTAGTGTTTGTCCTTGAAGAGTGGGGTCTGGTCGTCACTGTCTTTGCAGTACACGTGAAGCTGTGATACCGTCGAGAGTGGGGGCTTCCCTCGGTCCTACATGGACAAGACATTTGTGTTTTTCCAAATTATGTTCTCCTTTTTAGAATTGAAAATAAGATTTCTTATTTTGTACTCCATCCGTTGTTGTACACACGTACATTGCATCACCTAAATGTATATGTCGTAATTCCTCGAAATGTCATATATTACAAATAGTATTGGTATAAATGTGTAGTAAAATTAAGATTTGTTCATCAGTACTACTTTTAAAAGGTAATTTGTTGAAACACGTATGTATTAGTGAAAAGTTGTGTAAATGACTGGCTACGACGCAATAGCTGAAATTAGCCCAAGCAAGTATCAACCATGTCTTCGTGAAAAGTTGTGATACATAATTTCCGGTCAAATGTGACAGGTGTGGTAAAATGTGTTTCATCAAGTCACTTGCGACTTGATTTACATTTGAGGCCAATGCAAAATCTAATTTAACTTTATTTTACGTGTTTTTCAAAGTTTATCTGCACCACCGCTTGGTACTAAAGGTCAATGACATCTAAGTATTGATTAATGCTTGATTAAACGGTAAAGGTGATGCGGCTCTACCAGAAAACCGAGTAGATAGCATTAGGTAGAGAGCCTCTAACTACAACCCCATTGAATAGCATTATATGGAGAGAGGTTCCATCTGCAATCCAAATGGATAGCATTATAGGTAGAGACGCTCAACCTGCCATCCCCAAAAAATAACATTACATCGAAAGGTTGTACTTACACGTACACCCCAAAATGGATAGCATTATTAGTATAGAGACTATATTTGCAACCCCTATAGATATCATTATATGTAGCGATGCTCTACCTAAAACTCCAATGGATAGCTTGTTACATGTATGCGGTTCTCAGTGTGCTATAGAGCCCCCCGGAGACCTTCGATCTAGCTTCCTTGAGGCCTCTAAAGTAGTTAGGATAAGGATCAAAGAATACAAAAATTATTTGTCTTGTGGTTCTTGTGTACAGGTTATTATGTTCCATGACTTACAGAGACTTGTATCGTGATGTAATACTCCCGTAATCCTTCCTCGTAGTCCAGTTCACCTCTGACCCGCACTTGACCAATCATATCAATCAGAAACATTCCCTTCACAGCAACAGACCGATTACTGCCGGTCACGTTCTGGCGAAAAGAAATGTTTCCTAAGAAGTCAGAAACTTGTGAGGTAACATTTGTAATATAATAATACAATTCAGTTGCTTATAGTTTTCAAGTATTTACTTACTAATAGTCGTCAGAGATTTATTATTTATTACGAGTATCAAAAATGTGAAATTTCGAGTCAATTATTGCCTCAAGAGGGACCAGTGTCACTGTCTGCTCAAGCATCTTGGTTATGATAGTGTACACAAAATAGAAGAATTCGACATTTTAATGTAATGAAGTGACAGAGCAAAAACGCAAAATTTTAAGGAACTCCTTTTAGAATCTTTTAAATGGACATGATATTCGGCTGAAAGGTTTTCACGAATAACACCAATGTATGAGACTTTAACCCCTACCACGACAGTGAAGATGGTTGTATCATACAGAGGATCCACATCAGTCGGGTTACTGGCCTCCACTACGTAGATCACACTCCCCACTGCAGCCGACTGGGGGTTAACATTGTAACACAAGGTTAATGCAAAACGTTGGAATTGAAATGTGGAATAATTTCATACCAACACTTTATTGATTTTTAAGCAGCTATCCCAGTGTAAAAATGGTCTAAACTGTTAGAAAAAGTTGAAAGAATGCATAAACCGCAGAAACAAAACACAAAACACATTATATTCATAACTATATATTGCATATCAAGTATATAGCAAATGCGTAAAAGTTCAAAGTTCAAAAATATTATCAACTATGTAATGGTTTATAATGAATTGAATAGACCTCACGGCTTATAATGTGAAACGTTTCTCGCAGTTTCAATAAAACTTTATTTGCTCCATTATGTTGTATGTATGCACACTGATTACCTCCTCCACGTTGATTGATGAAGGCAGGTTCTTGAAGACGGGTGGATCGTTCAAGTCGAGAACATCTACCATTACAGCACCCTTGAGGGTGAGAGTGTGCTGGAATATAAGACATATTTATTACAATAAAATAACAGTGTACACCTCAAAACCGGCAAAAACTGCCAAAAATGGCGGTTCAGAGGGATATCGTTGTAGAGGGTTGTTGACAAAATAAGATGACATTTGGAACAAGATAAATGTGTATTGATTTTGATGTGTCTGTTGACCAGGAGTTCATTGGAGGAATATCTGTTACGAGGCAGTATCGGATGAGAGGAGATCCATTGTTAGAGAATATCGGACTAGACTGATGTCAGTTTTGAGGAGTGTCGAAATAAGGAACATCTGTTAAGATGGAGTATCGTATTTGAAAGATGTTGATTAGTGTCGGATGAGTGAGGTGTCTGTTAGGAGGGAGTATCAGATTAGAGAGAGGCCACTTTAAAAATACTATAAAAAAAGAGGGATTTCATCTTCCCATGGCAAGGTGAAAATGTATCGAGATCTCTCCATTTTTACCTTGCCTTCAACCTAGCCAGAAGTGGTGAAACGATTCAGCGACACCTATTGTGATCACGAGTTACGTCCCTTGAAGTCGCCGTTTACATTTGGAACCAATTCAAAATAAGCGACGATCGACCAAGTCACAGAGGCAATAAAACTGTCTTCTGATTGGCTTATCCGATTAGCCTGCAGTACGTTAAAATCTTAGTACTGAAAATGCGAGGGTTGAGGTCAAGAGCGGAAGGAGAAGATATGGAAATATTTTCGTTACGCCTGTGACGTTGTGAAGATGCAGGTATGTCTGTTTAGATGGAGTATATTTAGACCCAGTGTCGGATTAGTCTGTTAAGAAGTGATATCGTCTTAGAACGATGTCTGTTTAGAGGGAGTATACAATTGAAGAGATGCTGGTTTAGAAGAAGCATCGGTTCGGGAGATATGGCGGTTCAGAAATAAATTTCTAAAAAACAAAGAGGGATGTCGGTATGAGTATCGAATAAGACTTGTCAGATGTCGGTTTAGAGGGAGTAATATCGGATGAGAGAGATGCCGGTTTTGATGGAGTATCGGATTATAGAGATGTCGGTTAAGAAAGACTTTAAAAAGAGGGGTGTCTGTTGGAGTATCGAATAAAAGAGATACCTCTTTGGAGGGAGTATCGGATAAAAGGAATATCTAATAAGAGGGAATCCACTGCGACGGGGTTGATATACTAGAGATATCATTAATTGATGAATATAAAAACATAAAACATTTCAATCTCGTTACGAGAAGGGGGGGGGGGGGGGGGGGGGGGGGGGGGGGGGGGGGAGGCGGGATGGCGCAGTGGTTAGCGCGTTCGGCTTCGGATCAAGAGGTCCGGGGTTCGAATCCCGCCAGGGGTACGGCAACTTTGTCTGTAGTAGAGAACTGTTCTACACGCAGTAATGTTTGGGTGCAATGCTACAGTGGTTCGCTAGTTCCAGCCGATGCTCGCAGGTTTCACCGCAATGCATAGCCACATGGCGTTGTTCTCCCTGCCATAATACTAGCAGCCGCGATATAAGTGAAATACTCTTGAAAGCGGCGTTAAACCTCAACTCACCTCACCTCACCTTAAGAGAAAGTACCAATATAGTCTTGCAATCTGGTTATATATGGTGGAGAAACGTTTATGTTATGTACATATCGTGATACCATCAACATGCATGTGACTTGTATCAGAAGTTACAAGCCAAGTAAAATCAAGTACATTGATCAGAAATATCTAAGATATAATTACCTCCAGGACTGGTATATGTTCTTGACACTGGCCTTGCAGCTGAAGTGTGGTTTGCTGAATATAAATTAATAGGTTTAAAGAAATCCAATTATTTCAAGTAGTCATCCTACATAATCATCAGAATATGTCTACTGAAACACTGACCTATTGAAAAGCGACGAAGTGATAGTGTGAGAACGGTTGCTGAGAAAATGCAAAGACAAAGTGGGTTCGTCAATCGCTTGTTTTAACAAATATGGAGAAAACTGACATTTTTGTCAAATCAATCCCGATCTTTCAGTTTCCGGAATAGAAACACGTCATCATCGGATTATATTCCAAAGTGAGGTAATTTGGGGTAACGACCTCTAAATTATTCAGATTGTCAAGAAATAGGCTCAAGAAGCATCTCCCTGGAACAAACTAATTGCTCGTAACAACAAATACATGTATATCGTTTAGTTCACAGGCCAAGTTAATATAAGCGCAAATATATTCCGCAACGGAGATGAACGACCAGTTTTCCTACATGTATGTTCGACTCACTGCGTTCGCACATAGGGAAAACTGGACGTTCATCTCTGTTGCGGAACATATTTGCGCCACACTTGGCCTGTGTTTAGTCATTGTCTTAAAAGTGCAGGTATTTTTTAGATTTCTCCCTTACCCGGAAGTGACTGAGTGACTTGATGACGATGATGTTACCGGTGACATTGTCATACTGCAAGTACCCCGTGTCACCCCCTGTGATGTTCAGGAACGTCAGGCTGTTACTTGAAGGTGACGTCGTACCCACAATACTACCTGGCAAGTGCAAACTATCTAATATAAGAGACAAACATCATCTATGAATGTGGCTTGAGAAAAGCTATTTAGCATGTTGTTGGAGTGACAGTATGCCACGTTATAAACGTTATAAATGGTATGATTCTATTGAGAAGTAATGGCTTTCGGTGAAAATTAATGTATAAAGTTCATGTTATCAGTGTAGTGACAATATAAATGTGAAAGTCCTTATATATGATCAAAAACCAGATAATGACATGCGCCAATTGTTCAAATGGAATTAAGGAAACTTGCCTACTACAGACCAAAAGACAGAGTGGGTTGGTAATGTTTAAAAGCTCATATATCAACTATGCATTTCGATTGCTCGATTTTCCGATAAATATTATAGTCATAAAGCCGTCACTATTGAGGACCTTACCAGATAAGTTGACCATTTGCTGACTATTTTACACGATAAATGAACTATCTAGTAAAATATCATTAAATTCGGCATTGTTACGAAAGTCATCTAAAGTTATATACATGTATAACCATCGCTATCGCTCGGGTAATACAAACTTCCACACCTGATTCCTAAACGTTGTACAGATTTTGATATCGCCCTCTGATAACCCAATCCCCCTTAAAAACACTTTGTGAGCATTATATGTACAATAGAAGTAAGTTTCTTTTCAAAACTTATAGATTTGTTTATGCCAATATATATATATATATATATGTACAATATATGTCTTTCCCCTGGAGGCATGATAGTCCCCTTGAGTAGATACCTGTATTCCATGCTCTCTTCACCCAAGTGTATATACCTGTATTAGATCTGTGTTGTAACTCTAGATCTGTTCTACACATGTCTAGATATTTCTTGTTGTATTTATCTCATGTAAATATGTTATGTATAATGGTCTTCGGATTGAAATCAGGGGGAAATAAATAAATTCATTCATATGAGTATACATTGTGTGTGGATGGAGAACTCACCTAACACTGCCGACTCGGACACATTAGCCCGGAAGTAGGGACGAAATTGGGCACAAACTGTGGAGGAAACATCCATTCTAAATTTTAGATCTTGGATCTTTTCAAATTCAACATTTTCTCATGACATAACGTAATCATATCGAACTTATTATTAGATTCAAATAATTTGAAGATAAAAACATATGAATTTATCATTTCAAATGGCGATATCGTGATCAAATGTGAATGGCTTATTGATGTTAAATGTGATATCAGGACGATCATGTTCAGCTGTACCGGTGGCACTGACTGTAACACGTGTCATTTTATGACGGGACATTCCCCAAAACATCTGATCTATTATATTTACAGGTTTAACATATATGTTTTACATGCAAAAAAGTGTATTATATTCAAGTTTTAATCACGATTTCAACCATATGTTACATCAGGCAAAAAGAGGGATGAATATACTAAATTTCTAAAATGTTAAAATCAATTACAAAGTAAACGAAAGCTTTATTAGAACAACCAGAATTGGTAAGGAATTTTAAAACTTAACGAATCAAAAGTATTTGCAGTAAATACTTTACTTAACTTTGTCAGATCATATAAGCACAATTCATATCTTTTTAGACTTTTTCCAATTTTTCATTCTTCAAATTAACCAAAATCAATTTCCCATCTAGACTTATCATTCTCACTACAAATAAATTATACTCACAGAATCCAGCATCGGCATAGTGAAATAGATACGTTATCCCAAAAAGCAAAATAAAAAACATCCTCTTTGGAAGTCTGTTCCATGAATGTGAAGTAAAATCGCTGAACAAGTTTTTAGGGAAGTGTTACGTGATGAAAACAAATATGCTGTTATCATTCCAACTAATTATACATGGATCACATGAACAGACACGTTGGATGAGAAGGGTTTGGTAACAGTTCTAACTAGTGTCAGATAACACTACACAGACAGACACGGTATTCGGTCAAATGCACTGAGCGTCTCTCTCGATTAATGCAAACATTAAAATTGTGTTAATTTAACGAATGCTTAAAATAAGAGTGAGTGAGTGAGTTATTGTTTTACGCCGCTTCGGCAGTATTGCAGCCATTAGCGGCGATTTTAAAATAAGACACTCTCATGTTCCTTAACCCTACGTCTTCTTTATCGAAGTGATTTATCAAAATGAAAATATTTGGAGGGAACCTAAGATTTATGGATAGTCAACAACATGATTGCAATTAATGATTCCATTGCATTCATAGCAATAAAGAAGTTGACAATCCATACATATCGGCTTACCACCAACTTCTCAAATACTTCTCAAAGAAATGAAAATGCATTATGGTTTACTTTAATTAACACCTAGTTCATTGGTTTAAGTCATGTCTTTTCACATAAGATAACAACAATTTCAAAAGCTAGTTTAATCACTGTATAAAAGAAAACTAAATGAATCAACGAGTTAACGATTGATGATTTAATCATATTTAGATATATGAATAAGTGCGTTATCAATACATTATTCAACTAACAACCTAAGTAAGACAATATAAACGAGTGTTTTTCATAAATGAATTCCATCAAACTCTTAAACATTATGACTACAAGTGCCCATAGGTCAAAGAAATATGATATACACACTCAGTGTGACATGCTCTCATTTTCTGTCAGTATTGTATCTTCGTGTGGGAACACTTTATCTATACTTCATTAGTATATTGGAAATCACATGGATTTTGATGCGAAGGAAGAGATCTGGTCGGCAAATTCCTCTAGAACCACATAGGGGGATACACGTATCTCTCCAGGGGGTGATTTTGGCGTCAAAAACTGAAAGAGGGCACATGTCGTGGCGTCTAGTCAAGTGGTTGTTTCTGTGTAGCCATGTTTCTCGATCTGTTTCGAGTTCCAACGTAATTATCGTGTACAGTTATCGAGGAATCGTTTATGTGGTAACGACGTTAGGTCAACGACATTACACATAGTTTACATGTGTTCATGTGATGATAGTTTTTTTCTTCTCATGTTGAGATAAATTTATTTAATATTCCTAATAATTAATTTAAACTAACCAAATGAAATAAAGTTTCTTTATCGTCTAGATTATTCTATCAACAAATCAAAACAGTCACGTTTTTGGATAATGTCATATTCAATCATGCATTTATATTTTGAGTTTTCTTCTTTTTTTTGTACACCTTCTGTATTTCTGTGATTGTGTACTATGCTATGTGTGTATGATATACATATCATGTGTACGTGTATTATATATGTGTATGCATATGTGTATAACATATATCATATGTGTCTCGTGTGAAATATGTGTTATCATGTATATGTGTATTACATATATCATGTGTATGTGTATATGTATGCACTATATGTCGTTTATATATGATTCTATAGCGAAGGTAGTTAAATTTATCTGACTAATGTAGCGATACCTAAACATTCAGAGTAGAGTTTTAAATATATAGTGCAATGATGGAATAGTCAATCATATTGCTGTCTGTACTCACAAAGTCTCATGAAACCTACAAATCTACCTCTCACACTGACGAGTTCCACAAAATGGTGGTTTTATACGTCGCACCATGTTCTTCCAATACGGATAACCGATACGACGTATTGAGTCGTGTGACGTCTATCGTAACAATAATGCATAAACTTTAATTTAAAAAAAGGACAGATTTGAGAACCAATGATGTACAAGAAACGTGCTGCAGCGCTTTTAAGCTTCACCAATATAAAGGGTTTCTGCCATTTTCAGTAACGTGTATCAATTGTATAGAGAAAAAGATTGATTACAGATCACTGGTTTTATCACTAAGATAAGTGTAACTTGCAGTGTGGTTCCTACGACTATCTTATCGCTAACAACCCGTTCACCCTGTGCGATAATTAGTTACAACAATTAGTTCACAATTTGTACATCAGAGATTGTACATAAAATGTACATGTTCTCACCATGCAACTAAAGTTGGTAACTGCAAGTCCCCACTACAGATCGTACCAAGAGAGCGGGACTTAAGATAGCTTCAAACACCGAGGCCCAGTACCTGTAAAAGCCATATTAGTAACAAAAGCAGATACAAAATAATCTACTAAAATCATTTAACTTTCATGTTAATAAAAAAAACGTTTGTTTGACAATCGTTCCACTCAGTGGTAGATGAGCGACGGAAACACGCCAAGTAACCGTTACACAGTGGGAGGTAGCGATTATCTCCAACGACATCAACAAGGCGTGTTTAATGTAACTTGTAATGAATGTAACTTAACCCCCAGTACCCTGTATCAGTGGAATGGGTCTTGTGTCGCTTGTTTCGTGTCAATAGCTGTCACTTATATGGCTATATCATCAACTCTTCAAAAGACACTCACTTACCGGGTGGTCATTGGAGATTAGTTTCACTTAAGGAGAACATTTCACACTTGCCAATGGTTTGTGTGTTAAGTACTCGAGTCACATGTATTGATACTTAATGGTGATTTCGTGGGCATTGCACTCCGTTTAAATACGTGGTTTGTGACACTTACGTTTATTATTGCAGTGTTTTAATACCTGTAAATATGTCACTTAGACTTAGTTATTTACTCTTTTAAAAGTATTATTTTATTTAATATTGCTAAAACGCCTTTGAGAAATGGTAACATCGGAAATTAGATCCAACTAACGACTTGTTCTTCGAGGGTTGGTCCTGTTTCGAGTTAAGTTAAGGTTAATTATTAACTATCCTCTTTGAGTAACGCTAAATTCTCGTTTGTATTGATAATTTGAATTAGGCCCTTTTCTAAATTGTGGTTTATAACCAGAACTACTTTGCTTGAATGTATGTTTTAAACAATATTTTTAAAAGACACTCAAATACAATTCGGGGTATTTGAATTTGGTAAATACATGGCGTACTCTATCACTGTGATCCTCCTGGTTGATCTTATATGTTTGATCAGTTGACACAAGGGTACCATTTGGTCTTTGAAGAGCATTTCAAGTGGAACACATAGGAAGAGCAAACTTAATGGAAAACGCTTTGAAAAACACGACATTTCACAAAATATGCTTAAGAATTTCCTCTGTAGTGATTTTTTTCACTGTAAAATACACTGTTAGATAGAAAAAATAATTCTTAACCAGAACTAATGAATACAACAGACGCTTTATTTTAATAATAATACCCATGAAACTGTTTGTTTAAGGTCATTGACATGCATAAAGATGAAGGATTTCTAATTTTGAAGTATATCATTTGCTTTTGTATTCATTTGCATAAAATGTTGATGTTAAACCTATTATAGGAGCTGTAGTTTCTTCATTATCTTGTAAATATTTTAAAAAGATGAAATTTAAAAAAATTATAGGCTTACACTCAGACTCATTTTTTTCAGAGTCTAAGTGTCAGACAATCACATTTAGTACTGTAATCTGTCTAGTTGATATGAATAGAATAAAAGTTGTAAATTTAATTCCCATAGTTTCATAGTTACAAAGTTACAATGATATCAATGGTAAACAGACGACAGTTCGAATTGGTAAATAATATAAAATTCTATTAGAGTATACACTATTTGATCAAGTTTGTATCACAGTATCATATTGATAGAGATGTACATAGAATTGAATATGAAATTACCATGTTGAGTTTAGCCTTGGCTCAAATTTGATATTCAAAACATATTTCGTCAAACATTCAGATTCATGACAATCTATAATTTTCGTGTATAGTTCACAATTTATATACTATGAGACAAGAGGGGATATCTAAGTCGGTAGTTGGTACTTTATCTTAGATATGGCATCAACAATAATGAAACTTCATTATTTGATGGTAATATATTGCATATAGAAATGATAAGTCTTTAAAAAAATCATTTAAAAAAATCCCTTAACATATGTCCTATTCACTACACTAATCGTGCCTTTATATTGGAAATAGGTGTTCATAGAGTAGGTCTAACACATGACAAGTAGAACGTCGATGAAATAAATCAGATAATGACAGCAGTTAATCATTTGATGTTATTGTCTTGCAAGAAGTACCGACTGTTCGAGATAGTGGGGAGGTTGAACAAATATCCCCCTTGGATTTCCACTTCTGACTCGTGACTCAACCTATTGTGCTCTATTGTCTTGCAGTTGATGTTGTGAAATTAGACCATTGTAACATGTTCCTATGTAGATATTAGACCATTGTAACATGTTCCTTTGTAGGTAAGAAATGAGACGATGATAGAGTGCCGGGCCCGTTGCATAAAACACAAAGGTGATCTTAAGTAACTTAAGCTAAAAGATGGCACTAAGGTAAACCTTAGCTTTAAGGTTGTTTTATGCTGGTCTGTCGTCGAATGATCGGTTCCTTCCACAAAGCATTTACTAAGTTTAACCTTAACTTTCATTCTTTAATTCGACACAAGGTTACCTTAGTGACTTACGACCTCCCTCCTGTCTTGTGAAAGGAGACATGGGGCATTATTATTTTTTTTAATTAGAGAAAAAGAGAGTATTTCTTAAAATTAACATGTTCATTAAATTGATTTTCGTAATTTTCATTTAAGAGACTTTATATCAACGTTTTGAGAATTTACAATTCAATAAAAACTATTTTTATTAATTTTCACTCAAGAGCCTTAAATTCATTTGTTCAATTTATTTGTTTTCTTTGTTTCCATTCAAGAAACTAAAGTTTTTAAAATTTCAAGTGTTCATTGAAATTACTGATTATTTCAAAGTGTCAATTTTATTTATTGTGTATGTACTACATGTGAACAAGTAAATGTATGTTCATAGGATCGTACTGTGTAGTCACCTCAAACAAAATACAAATAATGTGTTCAGTTATATAATAGAGACAATTCGTAATATTTAAGAAATAGAAGACGAATTGGAGTGTTTATCGTTGAATAAAACAGAGCAGGGAGCATAAAACACGAAGGGCGCAGCTATGCTCTCTGCTATGTTTTATTCTACGATGAAGCACGACAACAAGTCTTCTAAAAAAATTATATGAGATGCCTTTATATAAAAACCCTGGAGGTATTATGTTGTTTGTAAAAACTATATTTTGAAAATATTAATGCCTCCCGTCATAGAACACATCCGCTAGCATTGAACAATCCAAAAAATGACGTTATTTGCTAAGCGACGCTCTAACTGACGTCTAAAATCACGAGCATGTTTTATTGTCTCATAAAGCACGCTGTCGGTCCCATTGACCGCCTGTGTTTTATTGCCGTGGGTATCTTATATTACAATATAGTATTATGTACATGCAGGCTACAATATAAAATATACATAATTAAAACCCTGGCCGTACAATGTACAAACGAAGAAAACGTTAAACTTATCATCTGCTCCTCAATTACATAACATTGACAAGGAGATAAAACTTTTTATTAGATTTATTTTAGATGTAATAAATATTTCTTTTTTCAACGAGCATAATTGTATATTAAAGTTATCCTACATCCGTATATGATAACAGTGTGAGCTTGCTTGATCTTGGTTAAAATATGTTACCAATATAAAAGTACTTAATGAAATTATATTTGAAATTGTAAGAATTATTATAGAAGTGAATGAAACCAATGTAATACGTTTGATTGAAATTATATTGGAATTTTTTATTTTTGAATAATATTATTATTCATTAACTCTGAACAACGTGAGAAACTTGAAAAACTTAAAGTCATATTTTATAATTAAAATGGATACAGTTATCTTGATCTGTTGAATAAGAAGTTATCATATTTATAGTTTGACTTCTTATTCAAGAACAAACTGCTAAAGATATGCATGTAATTAAGTGTAGCACATTTCTTAACGTATTGTTCGACTTTATGCATTTGTTTCTATTCAAAATTATAAGTTTTATAAATATTTCGCCAAAGAGAATATATTGATTCATCTACTTATGGCGCATCAACTTTAAAATGTAAAATATGTATTGTAAAATGGGCCTGTGGTCTGATTTACTGAATAACAACTACTGCTACCTGCACAAGAGAACCGATTGTTAGAGATCAAAACTTTTTAATTTTCTATAACTGAAGTTGAGAAAGTTTTTATCATTTCCATGAAACATGCAACATTTACGAATAAAACAACAATTTCATGACTACACGCGTTACATTTTATTTAAAATTATCATTCATTCCTTACATTTCAAATATCTAAACTTGGCGAAAATGCCGTAAAAATATTAATGTTTGTAAAATCTTGTTTGAAATTATCATTCATTCATTGCATTTCAAATATCTAAACTTGGCTAAAATGCCGTACGGAAATGTAACCATGGTAACATCTTGTTTAAAACCTCACTTACACCTTGCATTTAACATTTCTAAACTTGGTCAAAATTTCGTAAAGAAATGTAATCTTTGTAACATTTCATCACGATTGACACCCTATACAGATCATCCGTTCTGTACGTGAGTCATGGAATGGGAGGATCCTATTGGTCGATTCACAAGGCTGACAGCGCCAGCCAATCAGCAGCATCTGGGAGCAGCAGGGTATACCCGACTACTGTTATAAAGGTAGGTCTGATAAGTGGTAATCTATATCCACCCATTCTGCTGTTGTACGCGGATGTAATCGGAAGTTCAGAATGAATACTGCAGTTATTGCCGTGGTGTTGGTCTTCTCTATATTGGCGTCATCAGCAGGTTGGTACTGCAATGTACATATAATCTCATATGTTTTGATTTCAGATTTTCATTAGGTAAAGCACAATTTCTGGAGAGAAACTTCTTTATTATGAAGAGACAGAACGTTTTCGTGTGCATGCTCTTTCAGGTGGTTGACCTTAAACAGTAAGCATATTCTCTGCACCGCTCTGTCCTGCCCTGTCCTGCCCTGTCCTGCCCTGTCCTGATCTGTCCTGCCCTGCCCTGCTCTGTCCTGCCCTGTCCTGCCCTGCCCTGTCCTGCCCTGTCCTGCCCTGTCCTGCTCTGCCATGTCCATCAGAAATGAGTTCGTTTTGAGAAAGATTCCATACCTTACAACTCCATTTCTTCAAAACATTAATATATGGATGTATTTAGATGTAATTCAGGATTGTGGGGAAATCCTGAAAAGTAATTGCCCGCTTTTGAAATAGAATCTTTTAGCTGTGGTGTAGGGTGCTGGAAAATGTAAGACCGTTTCTTGTAAACCTTTTGTGAAAGGAATTGTATTTAGATAATTGTTTTCTTTGGTTGGGTATGACGTATCCCCAGAAACTAAGCACATTAAGTTACTCTCACGTTAAAACGCCTACACTTGAAATCATGCTTTCCATCAGTATGTGTTCATAATTTGATCCCAACTAACGGTGGATTATATTTTTGATACTGGTAAAAACTTGTTGCATTTATGAACATTTTGGAAATATGTCTTATACTTAAATTGAGATATGTGAGATCTCTTTTTTTATATCTGCGTACTTTCGAGTTTCAGGATATGTAATTTTTTAACAAAAGATGAAAGAAACGATATATTTATGAAAATTGATTATACACTGCCTTCTTTTTAAAGAAATATCCGACCATTTTATATCATTTGCTTAAAACTCACCAACAGGCATAAACCTGGGAAAAATTACATGGAAGGATTATTAATAATTTCACAAGTTGTTTTAGAATTACCGGTTTGTTCACTTTACTGTCTCTGTGCCCTCTTTAACATTTCATCCGAAATGAATGATTTAGTTTGATTCTTTCATGGAACCCGCTTTCAAATATGATATATTTATATCGTGAAGAAACATCAAAATATCCTCATGTCACTCTGGACTTACATATGTTTTAAGATTATTTTACAAATCACCACATTAGAAATACCTGCCGTTTAGATAGTGAACAAATGTAACATTGTATTATTGTATCAAACTATCTGAAAAAGTACAAATTCACGTCAGTCGAATAAATAAGCTGTTGGTACAGTAGGTGCTTCTGGTTGGTGCCTGACTCTGACGGTATGGTTTGAATCCCGCACTTGGCTCGTCAAGAAAAAGTAAAACAATTTGCGTTAATTCGGATCCCAAATATAACAACGTTACAATCATCACATGTTTTAGAGTTATTTCAACCAATCAACATATGTTTTAGAGTTAGTTCAACCAATCATCATATGTTTTATAGTTTTTCCAACCAATTATCAATGTTTCAATGATTTTCCAACCAATCATCAATGTGTCAATGATTTTCCAATCAATCATCAATGTGTCAATGATTTTCCAACCAATCATCAATGTTTCAATGATATTCCAACCAATCATCAGTGTGTCAATGGCATTCCGACAAATCAGCACATGTTATAAAGTTATTTCAACAAGGTTCATTGTAATAGTAATTTTACAAATAGTAATAATTGTCTATATGACCATGAACATAGAAGCTGATATGTCTTTGAGCAGTTGTAGTTATGACCACAAAAGTATTGCATATGGAGAAGCAAGATACAAGTCAATGACGTTTCATTTTTCGTGGCATTTACCTGCCCGACGTGCCCTTGACCGGGCTAAGTAAACTAACATTGTGAATACTTATCAATCGCAAATGTTTATCACAATCATTCAAATAATCGTAAATCAATGTTCTCTTTGTAAGGTATATTTATTAACAAATATTTGACGTTATACGTGAGACTGGATCAAGAGCTAAACCATAAACACGTAAAACCTGTGAAGTGAAGCATTTCTTGAAAGATTTATAGATTATAGTTCAATATTTACGATCACGGGGTAAACATGAGACCGTTGAATCGCAATTGAAGGTACGATATCCGATAATAAACATTATGTTGTGCTTCTGTTATTGGGTTTAAGTTCTAGGGTTAGTGTTTCCATCAAAAAACTGAACGTTTTAGTCACATCAACGATATCTACAACAGATGATTATGTATGTAAACTAAATGACAGTTTACGGTAATTTTCAGTTATTCCTATATTCCCATTCATATTTTGAGATAGGAAACAAAATCAAGTTGTCTCTTTTGGTTACAGCTGTGTAAATCTAGTGTATGGCCATCTATAATGATTCTCATTTCAATGTTTGATATTCAAATTTCGACATTTCAAATATAGCATTCAATTCTAATAAATCATAAAAGTATACTTTATGCAATAAACAAAATTAACTAATTGTCAATTTGAAAGGACAAACTATGGTTGTATAATCATTGATGCTATAATTGGTTTCTGTTTTCAAGCCCAATCGGATGATTGCAGAGGAAATTCTATATTAACTCCTTTACAACATGTAATGTGTTTGTGATTGTTCTCTGTTCTGTTTTCAGTACACGTTGACGCCGCCACCTCCAACACAAAAGTGAAAAAGATGTCAAAATCGGTCCTTGACCTTTTGACAAATGTAAAACTAGCTCCAAGCCAGATGAATCCAACGTCAATTTTAAGTCACCCATCTGAATCAGAGCAACCATCTGAATCAGGTCAACCATCTGAATCAAGTCAACCATCTGAATCAGGTCAACCATCTGGATCAAGTCTACCATCTGAGTCAAGTCAATCAACTGAATCAAAACAATCATCCGAATCAAGGCAACGATCTGGATCCAGTCAACCATCTGGATCAAATGAACCATCTGAGAATCAACCATCCAATGGCAGCCCTTCACTAGAATCACATGATCCAACTGATGCCAGCAAGACACTGCACAGACTGGTGAAGAGGTGGGGACGACAGATGTTCGGCTGCCACTGCACCGGCTTCCACATCCACTGCCACCTCGACCTCTACTGTGCGACACGGTATGGACACGGGTTCAAGTGCAAGAAGTCTTGCTGTGGCTTCGCTTGTGGTCGTTGATTGGTTAAAGACTGACTGACTATTAAAAGTCCATTCACAGATTTGCAGTTGCAACTTGATGTATCAATCTGTTGTCAAGCTTGTGGACACTGATTTATCGAGGACTGAAGACCTGTCTTACTACTTGTATCAATTTTAGGCTTGTGAACATTGATTGGTCGAGAACTCTGTGACTTTTAGTTGCCACTTGTTGAATCAATCTATAAGTAACTTTGCGGCCACTGATCGGCCGAATATTCGGTGAATTTTATTGCGATTGTAGTTGTGACTTGTATCAATCAATTTGCTGACATTTATTGGTCACATTGACCACGGAAGACCCGTTCACACTACGATTTGTAGTTACAATTTGTCGCATCAACCTGTTGTATTTTCTCTAATATATGTACTTCGGTTAATACGTATGATACGATACGAGTATGATGTTCTCAATATACATCTACCCTAAATTCGTAAACGCGAAATCTTTCCTTAAGATCGTGCATAAGAATTATAGTGGACAATTGTGTTGTTATATTAAAAACAATAAACAGTTGAAGTTGTAATCTTCCTAAAGCCGTAGTGTGTTTATTGAAATATTTTATGGACGTCTATACCAAGGACATTTACCTATGAATATGAAATTTGAATTTTGATAAGGTGTTGTCAATCCAGTGACTTTATGTGCAAATTTTGAACGTGGGCGTGCAATTTTTCTAAGCCAATGTGGGCCAGTTTTCAATTGTGTGTTTGAATACTTCATTCAGATCGTTTTAACATAACTTCTATTTTGTTTCTCATCGATAGATGTTTGGTATTTTAATTCATTAAACCTTTCACGTTGATGTAGCTTCGTAGTTGTTTTCATGTTTAAAAAAATTTAACCATTTTGGTCTTTGATCTGTTTAGCTTACCAAATATTTATTCACGATTTTCTCAAAATAAAAGTGATTGGGATGCATAATTATATTTGCAATATTATGAATATATGTTTTTTAAATGTAAATTTTCTGTAAAAAGTGTTTGTGTAAATGTTTAATATTTAAAACGTTCCTGTTTGTGAAATACCGTGTCATGCATTTATCTTCTTTTATAATAAAATCTGAAAAATATGTACTGTTTTGCTTTAACCCACATTTTTTATACATCAAACTCTTATTCAACGTATTAGAAGACCAGTAATCTAACAGAATTTGGTAGATCATATAAGAGTTTGTGTTCTCTTTGAACCAACAAAGTCACCATAATGTAAAGGCGCATGCGCGGACATGTGTTGTTGTGCTTGCTGATACAAAACTCATTCCTGTATATCGAAACAAATTTCACCTACATGTATATTTTCAGTGCAAATATCATGTGATTTAGCATGTTTTTGAAGCATTGTATCAACGCACAAATTAGATCGATCACTTTTTTATTTTTGCATTATAAGAAGACAGTTGAGTGTCCGCGGCCGATAACATGTTCTGATTGAATATCACATTGAGTAAACCGTTTTTGGCAGCTCTTTGAAGTGACCCGTGCTTCTTACTTTCTTCTGTGAAATATTCAGGAAGTGATCTAATGAATCAAACATACATCATATATTTCCTCTTATACCCATTCAATGTATTTGTGATGAAATTGTTCTCAATTTGTCTATATGAAAACTTTTATTGACCCTTTCGATCTATTTCATCATGCCAAATTTCATAAACATGCACTACTGACGTGGCAATCACAGAACACGTGTGAGAATGATTATTTTACTAAGGAATATATGATTCATTGTCATTGTTTGACGTTACAGTGAACGTCAATTTACATGATAAACCAATCAGATTTACATGACACAGATGATAAAGATATGACCGTTTTTAGGGTCTATGTATAATATATAGTATTTAAGGCACACCAATGTCGTCTTAACTTTACTAAATAGGCATGAGGATAGTGACAATAAACAATAACGAATTATACTTAAAACGTTCAAACTAATGGAATCTAAAAGCAAGATACATTTTGATTAGTCTGATAACCCCAACTCGAATGTCGCATTGTGAATAGTGACAACATGGTTCCCAGGCCTCTTTCCGTCTGCGCTACACTGTAACGCAAGCGGAACGAGGTCCGGGAACCAGGTTGGTGAATGCTGCAGGGTAATATTTTGCGGCAATGCAAACTAACTAACTAATATATTAGTTGTGAAGACATAATAAGCATCACGCTGATATTCAAATCAAGGACAACTTAGTGTCTTCACGATCTTGGCCATTTTCTTTGTTTTTTTATGGGCTTGTCATAAACAGAATACTAAACTGCTCTGTGTAATACCATTTTATTCAACTCAACGTTTTCAGTAAAAGCAGTTTCAGGAGAAGAGAAATACATTCTAAACTGACGAGCAAAAGACACGTCACTTCATTTTCAAAAGAGTGAAAAAATAATTCTTCTGCCGATTTTGAAGATTTCCATATGAACACAGTATCAGTATGAGTATACTCACAATTTCATACATCAGAGTATGATACTTTCAATTTTATGTCTGTACAAATACACGTGGGGTGCTGACATTGTTTTGTCAAAATGTTGTTGGGCCAGAATGTTTGACATTTAAGTTAAAAAATAAAAAATAAACAAAATATGGAATTTTATGTAATAAAAAAATACTATCGAGATGAATGACATGCTTGAACTTAAATTTGTTAACGTATCATTTCTATATGTAGCCATAAAAAAAAAGTAAACAAATCCCTTCCAGTCTTCCAAAATCTCTTCCAGTTGTGGATGTTCCAAACTTACGAAATCGTGTTTTTCAGAAGCATTAACATATAATTTAAAATATTTTTCAATTTATTTTAATTGGCTTCTGAAAACATCATGTTTCAGACGTTTTTATCACTCTTCTAACCGGAAATCTGAAGGGAGTAACCGCTGTTGGAAGATAATGGTGTGTTTAGTACCCCAGATTTTAATCCAAAACGAATATTTAATATCTAGATTTTCTCAAGTTAAAGGTGCGTCTATTATATTGTTATGGGTCAACCAAACGTTGTAAATGGTGTTATTTCATCGAGACGTACTGACTGTTACCGAAAATTACCATTTTGATGAAATTCGACTCAGTATAGTGACGACATGAAGTGTGATTTATTATCGAAAACCGGAATATACGGGTACACAGCGATTGACACGCGCGTCTATTAGTCAAATGTAATTTTGGAGGCTGTTTTACAACAGACAAAAATATAAACTTAGGTTGGCAATGTTTAATAGGTCGATGGAACGTGTAGTTTCGGTTTATGCATTTATATAATGATGTCTCTCGATTTTAATTGGCAACTAGAAGTTAGGATATATTTGGCGATTGGGGAAGGAAATGCACATTTAGTGAAATTACTTCAAATGCAAGCAGACAATATGGTATCTTGACAGTCTCAAAACCAAATAACACATTATGAAACTCAATGGATGCATCTTTAAGAAATTTAAGTTTTAGCATCGGCTTGCTTGTGACTAAGCCTTTTCAAGTTGTATTTCAATTTCTCATTTTCGTTAAATAAGAAATGTTAACATTTCTTAAAAATTAGATAAAATCAAAACCTAAAGAAACGTTTGATCATGAGCGTGAGGGATCGTGATTTAGAGTACGTCAGAGACAAGGGTGGGATGTAAACTCGTGGATTAGATTAGGCTGCGCTGACGTAGGTACAACTCCCTCTCATGTCTTGTAAGTGTGTTTTTACTTTCTCATGAAACATCTACTCTTTTGGCAAACATAATTATTGAAAGTAATTACCTTGTTTAATTTCTTATCAAAACAATTATTCGTATATATTTATCTATTATTTACCGATTTGTTCTATTGAAAAATTATATTATCATTTTCTATGGAGAGATTCTTACCCAATATAATGCCAGACCGAGAGCGAGGGTTATTAGATAATGTACATTTGCACAAGTTCTGTTAAGTCCATAAGACATACTTTCAATTGTAATACTTTCTTTATTGCGAATTCTTTTCCATTTGAATCACGTAGAAAAAGCCTGAACAAGTTCAACGTCTCTTGCAAAGCCCTGTTACAGTGACGAGGGGAACAGTTGTTTTATGGTGAAATCGAAATCGAAATCGCCCTGAGACAATGATCGTGCACATGTGCACATTTGCAAAATAGTACACCCAATATGTTTCACCATATGGGTAATAATACACATTCGTATTCGAACCAATATATTATTAAGGATGGAATTTAGCTGCAGTCCATTGGGAGGGACGCAATGTTTGTTGTTTGAATATTCTGTGTGCGCCTAGTGGTTACGAAAACGTCATACTCCGAAGTTGAAGTACCTTCTGATGAGTGACATCCACTGATTGTAGGAAACACCAAGCATGGTCATATGTTGGCTGATAGCTGTCACAGTTTCGCGGTTTCCCTAGCTAAGATCTCGTTTCGCAATTTCGCCATTTTTGAATTTTTTGCGATTTCGCGATTTCGTGCTTGAATTTTGACACGAAATTGAAAAGAAATTCTCTGTTTCTATTGAAAAACTACCTTGCAACTGTGAACCTCTTCTTAAAGCGTTCTTCAACGCATTAACTCATTGAAGTGAAACGGTCATACTATTAATTGAAATAAAATAATTAATAACTTAATTCAATGCTACGCTTATATGTGTTACTGTGTTTCAAAATCAGAGATACGTTTTGTTGGGGGAAAGACTGGAAAGCAGAAAATATGGACAATCAAATCTAATATTATTAATAAAAGAAATTAAAATAAAGAGTCGAAAAGATATGAAACTGTTGTCCCTTTGAAGAATAATTACAAACTGTCATCATGTTGTCTTACAATATCACATATTGCCTTTAAGTCAATACATTTTTTCTTTTGCGATAAGCCATAAAGATAACTATCGATAGAGTATATTTTAAAAGATTTGATTGTTCAAACCTAGAAATGCTTAATATTGTGTTCGATTCTGAGTCATCAACACGAGTTCCTTTAATCTGTTTAAAATTCAAAAGGAGTTTTCGAGACCGATGTATGACTCTAGCTGCAATCAAAGTTAGTTTTGTAATCAGTGACGTTGTTTAAAATTGATCTTTTCATGTAACTGTCTGGAATAAGGGCGATAATCCTTGTTGCACAATTTCATCTCTATGTTAGAACCGATATCAATGAATTAATACAGAGGTTGATTTAATTTAAACATACTGACTCAATTGAAAGGATTGGGTACAGATAGGATAATGATGAGAATTTTCATAAGAACATTTACAACAGTAAACAACATGCAGGATTATCTTTGAGACCAATTGTATATATATCATCGTTTTATTTGCTATTTGAATATCTCAATTAAGTATGGATTATGTTGAATTGTCGTTTACCAAATGAAAAATATGTTCGTGTTTAAAATTTTCTTGGGTATATATAAGACGGAAACGTTTTATGGAGGTGAGGTGATGAGGTGTTTTGGTGTTTAACGCCGCTTTCAAGAGTATTTCACTTATTTTAATATCATATACAGATTCTCTTATGTGTATCGGGAGGTTAAGTTATTCCAAAGTTGTGAGCATGATGGAAAAAAAGATTGACCGTAAATCTCTGTGTTGGAGTGGGACAAGGAGGGATCAGGCAAGTTTCTAAAGTAATCATCGGTCTTAGATTCAATTGAATGAGGTATAATGTCACACACTTAGGATGGAGTTTTATTATTGTACATTAAACATTTTCATAAAATAAAGACAATTTATTACGATTGTCATCCTGTCTCATAAGTGAGAGATTCACGAGAAGCATATTTAGATTACTATCCTGCCGGCTTCGAACTGAACTTTATCAGAACATGAAGATTTTCTGGTTAACAACTTCTTTAATGTGAAAATACACGACGTTTCGGAGTACATACTCACTCCTTCATCATATTCCACCTGATGAAGGAGTGAGTATGTACTCCGAAACGTCGTGTATTTTCACATTAAAGAAGTTGTTATCCAGAAAATATTCCTGTTGTTATGTATACCACTTCTAAATGCCCTTCAAAGACCTGAACTTTATCAATTTTATCGGATAAATTGGTCAGAAGTTACATAGCCTTGAATAACCACAATAATGTTTAGAACACTGCGAAATCTTGGAAAAATTTCATCTAAAAAACATTGCAATTATGCCAGAGCATTTGATCGAATAGAGGATTGTGTACAATGTACATTTCCAAGATAAGGAGACAGAAGAAACATTAAAGTAATACAATGTAGTAGAAAATGTGATAAAACTAACGTTGATTTTTATTCTGTGTTGAAACAATAAAGTAAAAACTTATTATTTTCTATTCTCGTCAGAATCTAATGGGTTAGTGTGCTAATGCAATATTTTACGACTACTTCAAGTAACCGTAACTGCGAATTCACATTCAGTAGTTTACCGAACATTTAATATTTTCGGGGTAGTCTTGTTGTTGTGTTTGCCCTTGCCTTAAAATAAAAAATAAATTTACAAACGAAAGTACACACCTCAGTTGGTTTTATCATATGTATGATTTTCAATTACAATATCTTAATTTTTCGACGCCCTACTCTAAAACTGAAAGTGCAAGCGTTTAGTCATCAGCCATGGAAAACTTTTCTTTTTCTTTTCTTTGAAATATGATATTTTTTAGTTTATACATGTAAATATTTCAAAAATTAGTTTGGATAAAATACAACTGTTCATCCATATATAAGACATCTTCTTTGTGAAAATCAATAAATGTGCCTCGTTCTACAAACATGTACAACATTATGAACATAGTAGGGGTCATATTGGTAGAAGTTTCATGTCTTGCCCCTGTCTACAGTAAACAAAGATATTCTATCTAAACATTAACCAGTTACCAAAGTAATTCATTCAAACTACTGCAGATATGTGTTATTGTATCATGCCATAATCAAATGCATCTAATTTGTTATACATTTTTTAAATATTGAATTTATCGAAACCAACTGAGGTGTGTACTTTCTGTTGTACTTCAGTTTAAATTAAAACATAGAATGTTTACATTTACACATATCTCGATCTGCTATGCCTATACTGCTATTTCTCTTCAGAAAATAAATATTGTTTTCTAAGATAAGTGTCATTTTTATCAGTTAAAATTGAACTGTAAGTACCAAAATCAAGTTGATAAAGTTAAGTAAACCATGTAAAATAGCATAGATACCATTGCTCTGGATTTCGAAAAATAATAATAAGAAAAAACTATTGCAGTTGAGTTAATATGCTTTTTGACAAATTCAATAGACTGAAAATATCATAATTCGCAAAAATTAAACAATTCGCTTGAAACATCGAAATAATATCTCGGTATTATCTTCTTTAAGAAATGTCGAAGTTGTAAATCCATAGATATCTTTTCTCCTTCTGTATCATCAGATTTGATCTAAACTCACGGGCAAAAGAAAGTATATCTTCTTTTCAACAGAGTCAAACACAAAATATTTCTGCCGAATAAAGTCGGTTTTGAATGTTTGTGATGAGGATATATCTCGTTAAGAGATATACACAATTTCATTCATGAGAGTATGATACTTAATATTTTATATTAATTTTGTTCAAGCACACATGGTGTGCTGAAATAGCTATTTCAAAAGATATTTTGGGAAATAATTCTGGGTATTTAAGGTAAACTTTTATGAAATATGGAAATTATGTTAGTACAAGATGGTATCGACATAATGTACTTCCTTTGACTTTAAATCAATGACGCATCGTTGCTGTAGGACATCAAAAACAAGTCTGAAAGCCATATTTCACTCCCCTGGTTAAGGAGATTATATAACGACGTTTTTTTAAAAAGCCGTGTTTTTCAGAATTGTGAACAGATAATGTTTCAAAATTTACATACAACGTTAGTTTGCTTTTAGAGACAGGATGTAATATGTTTCAATCTTGTTCATCACTCGTTGATTAAAATATCTTGCGTTGTTGTACTTATACTTTCTTTTGCCCGTGAGTTTATCATTAAGACACGTTTCTATCGTGGATAAGTCTGTTTAATGAATGAAATGGAGAATGTCTGCTGTATTATCCGACCTACAAGTATTCATACGATCGCGGTTATATGACACCACGTTATAAATTAAGCTCAGTGGAACCTATGAACTTAGTGACCAAACACAAGATCAAATTGAATCTTCCCTTTATGGTATATTTGACCAGATTAACTCACCCTTTGTGTTGAGACATAACCTTACTGTGACTACACCCCGTGCTGGCCTGGGCTCTATATCGTCTTTGATCTATTGCGTTCGAGAGTAAATTAATTTGTCTTGTAGATACTGTGTTGACATATCAAGGCCGAAATCGTCGCATTGTGTTTGTTCTTTGCATTAAAGGCATAGTGCGACCATGTTATCTTCATTCATTCTTCACTAAACGTGCATTTAACAGAATATCGTGTCTCCTCGGGAGATTCTTTATGTTTCTTGGAAATCTAAATTTATTACTCTAAATGTACCTTACTATATGGCAGTGTCAGGGCACATTAAACATAAGGTATAACAAAAATATATGTTTCTTTAAGGCTTCTTAAAGTGTCAAATCTACACAAACATGCATGTCTCCAATCGATAGGCAGTTACAATTATATCTGTCTAATTGGAAATAAAGCATAATAAATTATTCAAATTACTGATGTCTCGGTAGCACTAGAATACATTTAATATGAAAACATTACTTTAGTATTTCAGTGTTCAGTGCTCAGATCTTGGTGTCTCCAAATTGACCGCAGATACGTGTTAAAACTTCATATTGCATTATTAAATCAAATCCTAGAGTATATACAATTAATTATGATATCATTTCAACCAAAACTAAATATAGAACTATATATATAACAATCATTTGAGCACGCAAAGTCTCATAATATTGTAGTTTTGTATAAACTATTCATTATTGAAATAAGTACGCGAAAATGTCAACAGATACGTTACCTATTTTGCCTTCTGTTGCGGAATTATTCTGCTTACCATCACCAATTCTCATACATGGCATCTTGCAGTGTGTTATTTTATTATTGTTATATATGTTATTTTGTTTTTTCTGTATGTTAAAGGGGCAATAGCACGGGGGTTTTTTTAATTTTATTTTTTCAAATTTCCAATTTAAAATGATAGTTTATACCATTTATATTTACTTAAGAGGGTAAACCATCTTATCACACAAACCAATTATCCGTAGTGGTAATAACGATGTTGCGTATAAAGCAAAAATTGCATGGCGGCCATTTTATTGTGAACACATGTTATTATTTTTAATGACAAAAACGATTCTCATGGCTCTCCGGAACATGTATTTTCTGAAAGAGAGAAGGGTGTTTTACTATTGGTGACACTATTTTCCAAATACATTTCATCGACATTTTTCAGCGAAAAAACGTGCTACTGCCACTTTAACTATTTCATACAAAGGTTATTTCCAAATAAAGACCTAGTAAGCTGAGTGCAGTGATTAATTACGACAGTACAATATGTATTCCTGGTAACGTATCTGTTGCATTTATGGAAGATTTCTGTTGCTCATGTTCTATAAGATTTTATTAACTTTCAACATGCTGTAATGGTTTATTCTTATGTGAACTATATCATACAAAAGTTATGTCTGATTTATGATTGTAAAAAGCTTTGTGCATTGATAAATTACGAAATGACTATGAAGTATTTCAAGGTAACGTATCTGTTGCATTTGCTGACGTTTTTGCTGCTTATTTGTTGTAGTACTCATTCTTTCAGGTTTACTAACGTTTCATTAGTTTAGCATTATATAATGTTAATATGCAACATGTTAGTATAAAAGTTCATTATATAATTTATATATATATATATATATATATATATATATATATATATATATATATATATATATATATATATATATATATATATATATATATATATATATTCAGTCAGTTTCTACGGTTACTATGCTATTGTTGCAGGTGGAGAGTCAAGTAGTTTCTGGTTTGCTGATCTTTGAGTCCTTACTGGCTAATACTCCTTCATTTGATCCTGGAGAACAGCTTGTACCTGACCCTTGATGTTGCTGATACTGGCAGACACTCTGCGTCATGGTATTGTGAAGTGTGATTCAGCTAGAGAAAGTACACTCAAATGTAATATAAGGTTTCTGGCCTCTTGTTTTGGCTGTATGTAATTTCTTCCTACGTTAAATAAAGGGAGATTCAACAAAATATAGTAACCCGGATCTTTTCATTGTTCAATTTCAGGAAATAAAAACATGTTTAAAATAATACAACTGTTATAGGCATTGAGCAGTCCTTGGGAAAATAACTTGTCCTTATTTGAAAAGAATGTGTGAACTAACTTTAAATTCAGCACTAGAAAGGACGATTTTTGACAGTCTGACTGTGCTCTTATATACAATAATTGCTCTTAGCAGTTTGTTTTGCCACAACACGTAAACATCTTTATGTGTTGTTTTTTCTTTATGTTAAATAGTTGCTTTTGTAAAATTCACGAGATTCATGGTGATTCAACATAAGCAAATTGAAATGTCATTTTCTTTAAACCTATAGCAAGTGATTGTTTTAATATATAAATTATAATCAAGCTAAGTACTAAATACAGCTATGTCAATGTTACCCATTGATCAACCATATGTCAAGACAAGACAAGAGACAAGATTTTAAGGTTCAGATTGGGGTTCGGGGGAAGGGGAGCTTTGCAGTCGTTTACAGGACAAGCAGATAGTCTGAATGCGTCTTCCGATGTAGGAGTTATCGGTCCATTTAGCTTTATTCAATTCGGTTAAACCGTGTGCCCTGTTTACTGACATGCATCATTCGTCCTTTAATGGAATACTAGAATTGGGTCATGTATGGCTTCAGGATAATGTCTTGTTTAAAATGCGGATAAAGATTACATCTTTAACATGCAGCCAATCGTTCAATGTTGACAGAAAGTACTGAAATTGTTGTCTGTATTTGATAAGTCACTCGTTGCCATACGTATCAATAAGGATTGAGTTCGATAACTTATTTATAACTACCATATTTATTTTCCTGAAAACATTTTGACCCCTGGGTCTATTAAAGGCCGGTTCGCATTCGAGGACGGATTTCACGGATTAAACTTGTGCCATAACCCGTTTTCATCCTGGGTTGTTTTCGAGGTCTTTGTTTATATTAGAGGTCTTGGTTTACATTAGAGGTCTTGGTTTATATTCGAGGTCTTGGTTTATATTAGAGGTCTTGATTTATATTTGAGGTCTTGGTTTATATTCGAGGTCGTGGCTTATAATTGAAATCGTGGATTATATTCGAGGTCGTGGTTTATATTTGAGGTCTTAGTTTATATTAGAGGTCGTGGTTTATATTCCAGGTCGTGGTCTATAATTGAAATCGTGGTTTATATTCGAGGTCGTTTGTTTATATTAGAGGTCTTGGTTTATATTAGAGGTCTTGGTTTATATTCGAAGTCGTGGTTTATAATTGAAATCGTGGTTTATATTCGAGGTCGTGGTATATATTTGAGATCTTGGTTTATATTAGAGGTCGTGGTTTATGTTCGAGGTCGTGGTTTATATTTGAGATCTTGGTTTATATTAGAGGTCTTGGTTTATATTCAAAGTCGTGGTTTATAATTGAAATCGTGGTCTATATTCGAGGTCGTGGTATATATTTGAGATCTTGGTTTATATTAGAGGTCGTGGTTTATATTCGAGGTCGTGGTTTATATTTGAGATCTTGGTTTATATTAGAGGTCGTGGTTTATATTCGAGGTTGTAGTATATATTTGAGATCTTGGTTTATATATGAGGTCGTGGTTTATATTAGAGGTCGTGGTTTATAATTGAAATCGTGGTTTAAATTCGAGGTCGTGGTTTATATTAGAGGTCTTGGTTTATATTAGAGGTCTTGGTTTATATTCGAAGTCGTGGTTTATAATCGAAATCGTGGTTTATATTCGAGGTCGTGGTATATATTCGAGGTCTTGGTTTATATTAGAGGTCGTGGTTTATATTCGAGGTCGTGGTTTATATTTGAGATCTTGGTTTATATTAGAGGTCGTGGTTTAAATTCGAGGTCGTGGTATATATTTGAGATCTTGGTTTACATTAGAGGTCGTGGTTTATATTCGAGGTCGTGGTTTATATTCGAGGTCGTGGTTTATATTCGAGGTCGTGGTTTATATGAGAGGTCTTGGTTTATATTAGAGGTCTTGGTTTATATTCGAAGTCGTGGTTTATAATTGAAATCGTGGTTTATATTCGAGGTCGTGGTATATATTCGAGGTCCTGGTTTATATTAGAGGTCGTGGTTTATATTAGAGGTCTTTGTTTATATTAGAGGACGTGGTTTATAATTGAAATCGTGGTTTATATTCGAGGTCGTTTGTTTATATAAGAGGTCTTGGTTTATATTCGAGGTCTTGGTTTATATTCGAGGTCATGGTTTATAATTGAAATCGTGGATTATATTCGAGGTCGTGGTTTATATTTGAGGTCTTAGTTTATATTAGAGGTCGTGGTTTATATTCGAGGTCGTGGTCTATAATTGAAATCGTGGTTTATATTCGAGTCGTTTGTTTATATTAGAGGTCTTGGTTTATATTAGAGGTCTTGGTTTATATTCGAAGTCGTGGTTTATAATTGAAATCGTGGTTTATATTCGAGGTCGTGGTATATATTTGAGATCTTGGTTTATATTAGAGGTCGTGGTTTATATTCAAGGTCGTGGTTTATAATTGAAATCGTGGTTTATATTCGAGGTCGTGGTTTATATTAGAGGTCTTGGTTTATATTAGAGGTCTTGGTTTATAATTGAAATCGTGGTTTATATTCGAGGTCGTGGTATATATTCGAGGTCTTGGTTTATATTAGAGGTCGTGGTTTATATTAGAGGTCTTTGTTTATATTAGAGGTCGTGGTTTATATTTAAGGTCGTGGTTTATATTCGAGGTCGTGGTTTATATTAGATGTCATGGTTTATATTAGAGGTCTTGATTTATATTAAAGGTCGTGGTTTATATTCGAGGTCGTGGTTTATAATTGAAATCGTGGTTTACATTCGAGGTCGTGGTTTATAATTTAAATCGTGGTTTATATTCGAGGTCTTGGTTTATATTTGAGGTGTTGGTTTATATTAGAGGTCTTGGTTTATATTCGAAGTCGTGGTTTATAATTGAAATCGTGGTTTATATTCGAGGTCGTGGTATATATTCGAGGTCCTGGTTTATATAAGAGGTCGTGGTTTATATTAGAGGTCTTTGTTTATTTTAGAGGTCGTGGTTTATAATTGAAATCGTGGTTTATATTCGAGGTCGTTTGTTTATATAAGAGGTCTTGGTTTATATTCGAGGTCTTGGTTTATATTCGAGGTCATGATTTATAATTGAAATCGTGGATTATATTCGAGGTCGTGGTTTATATTTGAGGTCTTAGTTTATATTAGAGGTCGTGGTTTATATTCGAGGTCGTGGTCTATAATTGAAATCGTGGTTTATATTCGAGGTCGTTTGTTTATATTAGAGGTCTTGGTTTATATTAGAGGTCTTGGTTTATATTCGAAGTCGTGGTTTATAATTGAAATCGTGGTTTATATTCGAGGTCGTGGTATATATTTGAGATCTTGGTTTATATTAGAGGTCGTGGTTTATATTCAAGGTCGTGGTTTATAATTGAAATCGTGGTTTATATTCGAGGTCGTGGTTTATATTAGAGGTCTTGGTTTATATTAGAGGTCTTGGTTTATAATTGAAATCGTGGTTTATATTCGAGGTCGTGGTATATATTCGAGGTCTTGGTTTATATTAGAGGTCTTTGTTTATATTAGAGGTCTTTGTTTATATTAGAGGTCGTGGTTTATATTTAAGGTCGTGGTTTATATTCTAGGTATTGGTTTATATTAGATGTCATGGTTTATACTAGAGGTCTTAGTTTATATTAGAGGTCTTGATTTATATTAAAGGTCGTGGTTTATATTCGAGGTCGTGGTTTATAATTGAAATCGTGGTTTACATTCGAGGTCGTGGTTTATAATTTAAATCGTGGTTTATATTCGAGGTCTTGGTTTATATTTGAGGTGTTGGTTTATATGAGAGGTCGTGGTTTATATTCGAAGTCATGGTTTATAATTGAAATCGTGGTTTATATTCGAGGTCGTGGTATATATTCCAGGTTTTGGTTTATATTAGAGGTCATGGTTTATATTAGAGGTCTTTTTTTATATTCGAGGTCGTGGTTTATAATTGAAATCGTGGATTATATTCGAGGTCGTGGTTTATATTTGAGGTCTTAGTTTATATTAGAGGTCGTGGTTTATATTCGAGGTTGTGGTCTATAATTGAAATCGTGGTTTATATTCCAGGTAGTTTGTTTATATTAAAGGTCTTGGTTTATATTAGAGGTCTTGGTTTATATTCGAAGTCGTGGTTTATAATTGAAATCGTTGTTTATATTCGAGGTCGTGGTATATATTTGAGATCTTGGTTTATATTAGAGGTCGTGGTTTATATTCGAGGTCGTGGTTTATATTCGAGGTCGTGGTATATATTTGAGATCTTGGTTTATATTAGAGGTCGTGGTTTATATTCAAGGTCGTGGTTTATAATTGAAATCGTGGTTTATATTCGAGGTCGTGGTATATATTAGAGGTCTTGGTTTATATTAGAGGTCTTGGTTTATATTTGAGGTCTTGGTTTATAATTGAAATCGTGGTTTATATTCGAGGTCGTGGTATATATTCGAGGTCTTGGTTTATATTAGAGGTCGTGGTTTATATTAGAGGTCTTTGTTTATATTAGAGGTCGTGGTTTATATTTGAGGTCGTGGTTTATATTCGAGGTATTGGTTTATATTAGATGTCTTGGTTTATATTAGATGTCTTAGTTTATATTAGAGGTCTTGGTTTATATTAAAGGTCGTGGTTTATATTTGAGGTCGTGGTTTATAATTGAAATCGTGGTTTCCATTCGAGGTCGTGGTTAATAATTTAAATCATGATTTATATTCGAGGTCTTGGTTTATATTTGAGGTCTTAGTTTATAGTAGAGGTCGTGGTTTGTATTCGAGGTCGTGGTTTATATTTGAGGTCGTGGTTTATATTCGAGGTATTGGTTTATATTAGAGTTCTTGGTTCATATTAGAGGTCTTAGTTTATATTAGAGGTCTTGATTTATATTAAAGGTCTTGGTTTATATTCGAGGTCGTGGTTTATAATTGAAATCGTGGTTTACATTCGAGGTCGTGGTTTATAATGTAAATCGTGGTTTATATTCGAGGTCTTGGTTTATATTTGAGGTGTTGGTTTATATTAGAGGTCGTGGTTTATATTCGAGGTCGTGGTTTATATTCGAGGTCTTGGTTTATATTAGAGGTCTTGGTTGATATTTGAGGTTTTGGTTTATATTAGAGGTCGTGGTTTATATTCGAGGTCGTGGTTTATATTCGAGGTCTTGGTTTATATTACAGGTCTTGGTTTATATTCGAGGTCGCGGTTTATAATTGAAATCGTGGTTTATATTAGAGGTCGTGGTTTATATTTAAGGTCGTGGTTTATTTTCGAGGTCGTGATTTATATTTGAAGTCGTTGTTTATTTTCGAGGTCGTGGTTTATATTCGAGTTCGTTGTTTATTTTCGAGGCCAAGACTATATGTGAGGACTATGTTGTTTTCATTATCTGGGTTCTAATCGAGGCCCATAGCAAGACCAAACAACGACCAGACGGATAGACATATTGACAGACAGAAGACAGAAGAGAGGTAGAGACATTTGTATCTATTATAACGAACACACTCTAAATCTAAAGGTGTTCAAGAAAGAAATCCGTTACTCTGTTTACTGTGACAACAATATATACAACGTTTAACAGCTTTAAGCTATCTCAGTTACTCAATTCACAAGAAGAGCTGATTCTTTTGAACGATAAAAGTCCAATTAAACGTGGCAATATTTACCCGCAAGTTACCGTTTATTACCTTTCTCATCAAGTGCTCTGTGACAATGCACGCCGACAGATAACATTGTGTATCTGGATTTAATCTGTGGAACCCGTGTTGCTGTTTACTGCTGAGAGTACAGAGGAAGATGATAAATTAACCAACGAGTGTTATTATTGTTTCCCTACAGCACTTCGGCTGATCTTGTTCAACACTGGAATGTTATCTCCATACACTCCGCATTACATCAAGGGAAATTCCAGGGGTCATGAATAAACCTCAGTCATATTTTTTTTTAATAAACATTTTGCTCATTGTGGATTTGAATTATGAATGAGGACGTCCTTTTTAAATCTTTAACAATTCTTCTGTGTCTTCTTTTCTTATTTTAAGTCAAAGGTAAAATTTGAGCAACCATTTAAACATCGGTATGGGAGAAGCAATATTATTATAATTTATAAGTTGCTCTTTGACCCCGAGGCAGAATATCTAAATATGTGGTTGACATTCTTTAGTCTGAGTCGCCCATTTATTTGTGTATGAATATTTTATATAAATCATGTGCGAAAGTAGAGATTTGATGAATTGTCCTCTTGTTCTTATGTTGTTGTTTCCTATCTCCCAGCCCGCCATACAATATAAATAATTAGCCAACATGTTGTATTATCTCTGTATATCCGCCATTAAAGTTATCGAACTGAATCAAACAATGATTTCAGAATCCCCAGTAATATTTAAGGCAATGTAGCACGCCGTTCTTAGTGAAATTAAGTGCTCTCGCGAAATGGAAAATAAATGTTACCAATGGCTAAATAATACTCCTCAATCAATAAAAAGTGTTCTCAAACGAATGTACATGTACATGGTTCGGTTAAGCCATGCGAGTTCATATCTCTTCGAGTGACCATTTTAAGGTGTTCACATTAAAATGGTCTGTGATCTTACTGATGTAGCGAAATCTTAATATGTACTCAAAGAAGAGCTTTAAACATGATGCAATGATGCAATGGTCAACCATCTTGCTGTTAGAACTCTAGAAATCGATAATTTGCTGTGTAAATCACACCATTTGCTTCCAATAAGGATAACCGTTTTCTATAGATACGATGTATCGGGTCTAGTAATGAGATATTTTACCCTCTAACATAACAATAGATTGCATAAACACAAATAGTAAATCGCTAATTAAATGAGAAAAAATAATATGCCAAAAACGTGCTACAGTACCTTTAATGTAAAAGTTTGAACGATAATGGTGAAAAAGCTAGAGGGTTGATCAATGGTCTCTCGTGTGTTGATAACGCTCTAGCTGTTATCTCCATGTCAGTCACATAATAACACCATTCACACAGATCACTAGCTGATGCCTACTGGGTTACATAATGATTTATCTCCTCAGTTCAGGTAGACAAACTGTATTCTTCAGAGCTGCCATGTGAAGGCGTTATGCACTTTAGACCTATCAGGTGGTGGCGATTAAATACCGATTTTGTATTGAGCTCAAAAGTTGTTCATGTTCTGTGCTAGTCTCGGGACAATGGTTAACGTCTTCGCTTACTTCGGAACAAGATGCATTGGGTTGAACCCCTCCTCAATGGCACTTATTGAAAATGAGAAGAAAGTGTCTCCTGATGAAAAAGTACAATATTGTATAGACAAATTTAAATAAAGTAAAACTGTTGCCGTTATCTATTCTATAGATTTGTCGAGTAAATTATGCTATATTGTAATTATGTGTTGTGTTATCAATTCGCAGGTACGGTTGGTGCTGGAAGGTTTTCCCGCAATGTGTATCAACAGTGATGTTAAGGTCGCTTTGAAATATGTAATATATTCTATAAAGCGACGTTATTTTAAAAAATCTCAAACCACCTCACTTCACATTAAGGTATTATTGGATTACGAGAGTTTCGGAGAGTTTAGCAGATTAATGTGTAATGTGAGTACCATATTATGTTAAAAATTAAAATCATGCAACGAGGTTCCGCTGTATTTATAACAAATGTAAATGACATTAACTAGAGTTGATGCCAAAAGATTCAAGTGAAAACGCAATACAACGCTTCTCCTAATCCATCAGTAGAATTAGTCTTTAACTCTACGAATCAATCAGGATCTATCTAAGTGACTTCAAGGTCGACCTGTGACCATATGCCCGAATCCCATGAATTTAAGGTCAACCCTTTAAGCATGATTCTAAACGACTGTAAGATCAACCTTCAACCATGATTCTAAACGACTTCAAGGTCAACCTTCAACCATGATTCTAAACGACTTTAAGGTCAATCTTTAACCATGATTTTAAACATCAAGGTTAACTTTCAACAATGATTCAAAAGGACTTTACGGTCAACCTTCAACCATGATTCTAAATGACTTTAAGGTCAATCTTTAACCATGATTCTAAACATCAAGGTTGACCTTCAACCATGATTCAAAAAGACTTTAAGATCAACCTTTAACCACTATTCTAAACGACTTCAAAGTCAAAACATTTCTAGGTCAACATTCAACAGGGTGTCAAAATGACTTCAAAGTCAACCTTTAACTATATGCATGATTCTAAATTACGTCAAGGTCAACTTTTAACACTAAACTAAATAACTTCAAGGTCAACCTTTAATAAGACTTCTAAAGTATTCAAGGTCAACCTTCATCAGTTATTACATAGATGACAAAAGAGATTCGAAATTCAACTGTCAGTTTATTGCAAATTGTTATAATCGTTACAACTCAAACTTAAATTAAAATCATCAATACTATTATTATCATTATTGTCAAGAGATAAATTACATACTCTAACTTATTTAAAATGCAACCCGTAGATGAAAGTATTGTTCACCAGAACGTTCTACATATAAGTTCATTAAAACACGTTTAAGCAAAGCACGTTGTACTGACCTACACCAAGTACTCACGTCCATTTCCGGTGGTGAGTTCTTTAAAAAGGGTAAATAAAATTTTCTGGACTTTTTGATTACATTCTCAATTATGTGATAGCATATCCATATTTTAATCATGTTCGTGCTCTATTATGTCTAATCTTCTACCAGCTATTACCATTACACTCATGGCTTGGTACACAGACTCCAAAAATCATCAAAGTTATGAAACATCAGTGCCGTGTTCAAGATAGGTTTCAAAGTAATCGCTCAAAGAGCGATTACTTTGAAACCTATCTTGAACGCGATTGCTCAATGTAGCGCTACGTAGCAAGGCGAGCAAACTTTAAGGAATTTGCACTAAGTCGTTCAAGAGAGAAGAAGCGCTCATTGAGCGCTACATTGAGCGCTACATTGAGCAATTTAAGCGCTCGCTGCTATTGAACGGGGCGCCGATTGTACTCCTTGTAAAAATAACAAAACCATGCCAAATGCCTTGCGGACAGGTGATTTATATCATCTATAACAGATGTGAGATAATGGATTATCTTATATGTTTTTTTCCATAACCATGGTTGAAGTAATCGATGATATATCCTATTTTCTGGGAAGGATGTACTCAGCAATCAATGATCAGATATCAAGTCTATAAACAAAATATAATATTTTTCACAAAAAAGGACACAGTAGCCTCTGACCATTAGCCTTCTCTTTAAACCATGCTTTATATACTGGATACAAACGTTATTTAAGTCTGTGTCAACACTTAGTACTGTGCGTAAAGGGCCATTCCCATATGTTCTCAACTCTCACTTTTCTAGGAGCCATACCTTCACTTGCTTATGACATTCTTTGTTCTCCGAATATGTGCGACCATCATCTCTTATCTGAATCACGTATTTCACTCGAAGTAGATTCCGTAGCAGGACGCCACAGCGAAGAGAGACTTGTTGTTGTAGGACGAACACGCATACGTGTCTGTGTGGGGGTCCCAGATACATCTGCTTGCCACTCTCAAGCCCTGACTGTCCTTCTGTCCGACATGGACCTGAGCTACCAGCTTGTATCGCCTCCATTTAAACTCTTTACTTCGTGCAACAATGGCGCACGCAAGCTCCTTGCAGAGTTCTGAACACGTGGCGCTGTTGTAAGTTGTGTCCTTGAGTCGTTCCTCCAGAATCTGTGACATGAGGTCTTCCATCTTGCCCACCTCGAACCTCTCCTCGGAAGGAGGAAGCATCTGATATGTGTTTTCCATTTGAACCACGTTCTTTTGACGGGCCAGGTCAGAGTTATCGGACCTGTTCTCAAGGACGACACCAATCTTCCTCCCTCCCGACTGAACGCCAGATCCCCCTTGATTCACCGTGCTGTTCTTCTTCAGGGGTCCGCGGTATCGAGCTGGACGTCTGCCAACGCTGACTCGGTCTGCCATTTTGAAAATATGTCACTTTTGACGAGAAATGATATTCTCTATGAATATAAATGGGTTGGTAACTTGGCTTTACCCTTCGAAAAGGATATGTGGTTGTAAAATGTATAGTCGTTTAGTTATATATCTCTGTTATAAAGATCAATGAAGATGAGTATGTCCATATCAATGAAAGGGAAACATCAGATGTAAGAGTCCATGCACAGAGTGTTTAATATAAAGATCCCATAAGCCTGTAAGTCCAATAAATAAGTTTATAGATACAAACAGTCCCAGTAAATCCAATGTATTACCAATTCAACTCAATTCAATGTATAACTCTAAGAATCCAAGATATCAGTTTTGGAATAAATCAAACGTATTTTCCAAAGAACCAAAGCCTATGAATCCAATATATTCCCCTGCGAGTCCATGTAGAAGTCTGCGAATCCAACGCAGTCCAATATGAATCCAAGTTTTTGAATACAATGTAGTCCACTGTGAATCCAAGTCTATGAATCCAATGTGTAAGGATCCTAAATAAACATTCTATGAATACAATGTATCAATCTGTGAATCCCGTGAATTTATTCCAGTTCATGAATCAAGAAAAATCAGTTATTCAGTCCAGTGATCACAACGTATGTCCACAACACCAATACTAACCCCAGTGAACTGGAGCCAGCACACCAGTGGAGAGTCCTGTGTTCTCTGTACTCGAGGAAGTGTCTGCAGGTGCGTGTTGCCGGTCTACCCCGAGTCCTGTATTGAACAAACACCTTAACTGCCGTATTGCGTGCAGCTTGTGGACTGGGAGACTTCTCGTCGGTTTACATATGAATCTGAGGAATTTACATTAAACCATCGGTAAGCCTGTATGTTATCCTTTGAGCTCTGTGAGATCTGTATGGCTTGATTCCCTGAAAGACAAAAGAACCTTCTGTATGTTTATTTAACTATTTACCTGTTGGGTGATAATAAATGATACGTCCACATCGCTCTATTACGTCAACGTATCGTGTTACCAGGTATTTTGTTACGCTGTTCGTTCCTATTAAAATATCCATGTCATGTTTTTAACGTGCATGTATCTAATATTTATTGATTTGGTAGAAGGCATATAATCATTCCGTTCAATAGCTCGGGATAATTTGTTTACACAATATCTCTTGTGTTGGACTAAATGGCCGTTGAACCTTATACCTCGTTAGTATGATACAAATCATCTTTCATAGATACGTTTTGTAGATTAGATCGACCCCCTACCTTGCTAAACTAGTCACACAAGAACAACATGTATGTATAATAAATATTGGTTTTTAAAAAATAATTTATGTAATGCTTGACAATATCATACATCATACTTGCTTAGGTTGATATTTGAAGTGTTATTTGTTTTACGTTCTTTTAGGTAACGCCATTCATTTACCTAAGCTACGTTGGACAATTTGGTATATTTATCAATTACGTATCCTTTGTTGTGAAAATGCCAATTGGAAATAATGATATTGACATTGTTAACACATTGGTTAAATGTTATATATATGGATGTAGCATCAACACTGTAGAAAGCTATATAATATAACATTAAAACTATTAGTTATTTCTAGTCTTTTGTTTTAGAAAGATTTTTACATTTTGTAATGTTTATGTAAATATTTGTATATCAAAATACTTACATTTTAACCCAGGATTTATGAAAATCCAGTTAGAAAAAAAAATAATAATAAAAGCAAAAAGATCTAAACAATTTCAAAACAAAATCCGTAAATTTATGAAAGAAGAGAAATGTACCTACAATATTTAGATTCTTCTACACATGTTGACACGTCGAACAGTCGCCATCCTATCCCTCAATATACATGGAATCGCTCCCAACCTAGATCATGTGACGTTGGTCGAGATTTCACGAGATTACGTCGCGTGAGAGCTGTTTGCCTGTGGTAGTCTAGTTTTCGTCCAGAGGGTCTCTATACTATGTTTGTTTCTGGGATACCACCAAGGCTTTGGCTGGCTGGCTTGGAACAATAAAGCCTGCAAGGAGAAAGTGACGGGCATAATAGACAGCCCTGTCTGCCACCTGATGGGACTCTCAAACGTTACCGCTCTACGTTGTACAGCGCGAGTTTATTCCAGGCTCAGGTGTTTAGATTATATGGAGAGATTAGCGTTCATAACCGTATCTGCTCCTTTCTCAATTTTCATCTATCGATTATGACGTCGTCAGGGCGATGAATCACGAGTATTACTTTTCTGCCACTAATCTCGCCGAGTAATGTTCAAATTGATTTATGATTTTATTAGCATGGGTATTTTCAGTTTACCGTTTGTGGGCGGTATCGATGAATAAACATACAGGCGACTGCAGGGAGCATATTTTAGACCTCTGCTGTTCAAATCTGTTGACAGATAATCGAACCTATCTCGTTTATACGTTCCGCGCTCTCATTTCTATTAGCTTGTGTTTTTAGAAAAACATAATTCATCATGGAAAACTCATTTATCAAACGTCATCAAGTGATCAATGTATGTCTTTACTAAAGGCTTGAAATTGATAGTGAGGAGCGACAGTGGTGCAACAGTGGTATGAGACTGGTCCGGGGGCTATTTAAACAGAGGTTGCAGTGATCTGGGTTGTGCTACAGACAAACATGTAACAACTGATAAAAAGGTTTGGTGGGACATTTGTGTAGACCTATATATCAATGTTACTTGATGTCACTATGTGTCATTTTGTTCATGCTGTTTAACGTTTATTACAGAAATCAAGAAAATAACGGAAAAAACTCAGAAACGATTGACTTGAATATCATAATCGTATTAATCAACCCTAGAATAAACTATTGAAATATTTTCGAAGAGAAATTGCTACTTTCTTTAGAGTTTCAATAACTAACTTATTCGTTCCTATTTTCTTGTATTTTATATTCTTAACTAATGTAATGTAAATTTGTTGTAACGTTGTCTTGATTCATTATAGCTTCATTAACTTGGACCAGATTATTGAATTATGCACGCAAGTTTAGAAAATAAATGATATGGTAGGTTACTTTGATATTGTTATTTACTATATTTATTTGTAGCAGGATGTCCACATAATGTCCACACTGAAAAATAGTGACTCAGGAAGAGGCGTTATACTATATCACCTCAACTCATTTATGACAGGTGTGCAGTTGTTTAAATGTACAAAATGAAATATATCTTTAATACTTGGGGCATACGTGTTTTTGTATACAAGGCTCATCTTTAAAGACTTCAGCCGGCAAACGCAAATTGACATTTAAAAAAGATCACATGTTTTGAATATCCAAGATTTGCAAATAACATTCTTAACATATTCGTAACAATGGTTATGTGTTGTGTTGAGTAGCGAGGGAGAAAGACCAGTCCACTATAAGGACCTTACGGACAATGAGAAATGGTCGTGAATGGTTTATTAATGAGTTTTGTAA
Source organism: Gibbula magus (assembly GCA_936450465.1). Classification (NCBI taxonomy): domain Eukaryota; kingdom Metazoa; phylum Mollusca; class Gastropoda; order Trochida; family Trochidae; genus Gibbula; species Gibbula magus. Next base: position 49,177,515 of record OW388293.1, read on the forward strand.
CTGAATATATGGGCGAGAACAAAGCGTTTGAAGCATATATACGAAATATATTCTGAGTGGCGGGCTCAGGGTCAGTGGACATTTCAACTTCAAAGTAAGCAAAGACATTTCAAGTGGATATTTCTTTTTTAAATATCGGGTGGAAAGTATCTTCCATTTTGGATTTAAATATCTCTTATAAATGTATTCAAATTGAGTGTGAGTGTGCTCTCACCAACGATAAGAGGCTTTTGTGCCCTGAATTGTAATAAAAATCACAAATTGTAATAACTGCCGCAAATTCTAACAAAATTTGCCCTGAATTGTAATAAAGTTTTCAGAAATCACTTTTTGACTAACAATTCGAACATAAACTGTTTTCTATTACACAAATATTTTTAGAAAACTATTTAAACATCAAACATTTTCATTTACGAAGGATTATTTCAGTCTGAGACGATTTTATTACAATTCACGGCAGTTATTACATTTTGCCATTTTTATTACAATTCAGGGGACAACAGAGGCGTATTTATACAAATAGACATATTTTGAAACAAGCCCTACCCTTTGTATGGCAATCGAATCGAGGATTTATCCATTAAAGTGGCAGGACGACCACTATATATATACAATATATATTGTTGAAGCAAAAGTAGAGGAGATATTCCCGTTTGTTAAATTTTACTCTTTTTTATTATTTTAGAAATAACACCCAAGCATTTTTTCAAATGGAATTTAAAGCGATGTTGTAAGGGCAATATTCCAATCAAATTGTATATTAGCTAATCTAGCATTAGTCATCGTACGTAAACATCTCCACATTTATTACTTCCCCTCTTCTTCTCAAATTGGCATAGGAAGCTAAAATTTTAAGAAAAGGAATTGAGGAATTGGAGTTTGTAATATTTGGTGGTTGGGGGTGGGGGGTTGGGGGTTGGGGATGGGGGGTGTTTTGTTTTTGTTTTTAGTCGCTGCTTAGTACCAGTCGTCAACCTGAGATGCACAGCGTTGTTAGTCACGTACAAGCCACGTACTTGTAGCCCATGACTCGCTCTCATAGTCCAATCTTACCAAACCTTCATTTACAGCAGTTGGATATTTCACTCGGTCATTTATTCCAATAAGCTATTTCTAGTTTGTCCATCAATTAGGTCAGGTATGAAAACTCTGCGAGAGAGAAAAGCAATAATGACCTTGCGAGTGGTGTATCACGCCTCGACCATCGACATGCCGTGAACAGTAGCTTTGTCTGGACATGTGAAATCAATAAGTGGTCAATACTATTAATGTTTGTTTTCTCTAGTTTTAACGGACGAGTGAACTAATAGTGCTGTCAGGGGGACACTGATATAACATAAAGTAATACGATATGGCTGACCATTAGCTTGAACTTTCCTCAAATAAATACATTGTATATGAGTGTAAACGTAATGAAGGTGGATAATATTTCATATTTATCAAAACACGTTCGTTATACTGTCTAAACATGTCAAACCATTGTTAATATAGACACTTTGAAATGTATAAATCATTATGTGTTTATTTATTCCTTGGCAGGATTAATTTATTTGTACACAACCTTGAATGTATTGATAGAGACGGTTTGGGTGATTCGGGGATGAATGTTGTTAGTAATATTGTAGGGAGAAAAGCTGCAGTGATAGTGTGGCTGGGAAGTGTAGTGAAACTTGCGAGCGTCAACTGTAACTAGTGGACCATTGGTGGTGATGAGTGACAGGTCTACCTAATGTTCTTAAATATCAGAGATACGTGATACTGACTTGACAGCGAGTTGTTTTTATTTGAAACCGGATGTGCACCGTCTCTTTGCAAATTCAGTATAAAATATCTCTGACTTTCAAACACTAAATTTGTCTCCATTCTACCAATTTTATGTACATTATGAACTATTTATCGTTGCAAATTACATTTTGAAAAAGTCTAAATTATTTTCAAACAGCTTTGAATACACAGCTTAAATGGGCAGTAGCACGTTTTTTGCAAATTTTATTTTTGCAAATTTCCCATTTATAATGATAGTTTATATCAAATTTATTTACTTTAGAGGGTAAAACACCTTATTACACAAACCGATTATCCGTAGTGGTAAAAACGGTGTTGCGTATACAGCAAACATTTCATGGCGGCCATTTTATTGTGAACATAATTTATTATTTCGATTGTCAAAACATTTCCCATGGCTTTACGGAACCATGTACACTTTATTTTTCGAAGAGAAAAGGATGTTTTACTATTGGTGACATTATTTTTCAAATACATTTCATCAACTTATTTTAGTGGAAAAAAACGTGCTACTGCCCCTTTAATGTACAATAGGCCCATTAACCAAGAGAATCGAGTATAAACCATATCCCGGCAGGATGCAGTATTGTACCTAAACCATGATGCTACTTGTAGAACACTTCTACTGCAGACATAGTTGCTGAGCTCCGTATTTATATAATAGCTCTTTTGTGTGGTTGATCTTATATTGTCACAATTAGTCACAAGGCGGCTCTAAATATACATAGTTTTACTAGTTTTCCTACCTATCTATGTAACATATAAAGAAGGCCTGACACGGTTGATTCTGGTACAATACCAGAAATGGTTAAAATAGTTTTCTGTGCTGTAAAATTCTGTAAAATTCGAAGAATGATCCAAGTTTCCATTTCTGGTTCTATGGCAGGATTCACCGTGTCATACCTTCTTTACGTGGTATATAGATAGGTAGGTACATGGTTTAAACGTATTTTATTTCACAAATATGAAAACAGGTTTTGCGAGGGCGTATTTCAACGGCGCCCCGGTACATATATATGTTAAAAACTGGTTACAAAATCAAGGAGAAAGAAAATGGAAAATAACATCTGTATAAGTATAGGTGTGCCTAATAATGAAGTGGACTGCAGCTCAAAATTGAATCATATTAACTACAAGATTCTTTTTAAAGGAACCGGTTGCTTTTACTGATAAACTGATGTAATGAGTTCAAGATAATACTGTTAGTCGAGTCATTCAAGAATCTATGACCATGTAATACTGTCGTTATCTCATAACCTTGGTTATAAAAATACATATTTGTTTTTAAATGGTGATAGTTTCGGCAAATAAAAAGATAATGAACTACGTCTTCGTTATTGTGACCAAATGAACATCTGGACGTTTCCGATATGTGTCTATTATAACGGTGGGCGTTTAGATCACTACAACCGAGCTAAAGGCGACAATGGATAATTTGACAAAATTTAGTCCCTAAATTCAAGTTGAAAGAGTTCCCAATTTTTTGTTTGGTTTATCATAGTTAGGGTAGGGTAGGAGCGTTGTTGACCTCGTCTGACAAAGAATTCCACAGCATAACTGAGTTTGGCAAGAAAGATTGAGAATATCTCTAAGTTCTACAATAAATTGTTTGAATGGAAGAACGATTTCTAAGATTGTAATTACTTTGTTCAAATACCCTTCTTGGTACAAGATCGCTCAGATATTCTGGTGTTCGGTTATGGTACATTTTATAGAAATTAATGAGTTTAAATCGATATCTTCTATCTTTTAGCGTGCTGTAATTTGTTTCTTCATATATCTTATCATGACTTGTGCAGCGTACCGCACCGTAAATAGTTCTTAATGCATCTAAGTGTAAATGTTCTAATAGCATGGCCTGTTCGATCGTACAGTTGTCCCATATATGACAACAGTAGTCAAAAGGTGGTAAAATGAAAGTATTTAGTGTTTTGCGAGATGAACGACATTTCAGACTTCTCAGACAATTGATCCTTGGACTTATTAGTTTCATCATGTCATTAATATGCACTTTCCAAGAACAATATGATTTTGGATAAATCAAAGTGAATATAAAATTTAACAAATTCAAGCATCCATTTTAATATCGGATTGGTTATCATTTGATTTTAATCTTATGGTATTCCTGTAGATGTGGGCACTATCTTATTGTAAGAACTTGTTAAAAACATATATCTTATATAGAGAATACTAAACGACGTCCCGTTTACTAATAATACATATTATTAAGACTCGAAGAACGATTTCTATACACATAATATTCACCTGAAATGCACTTTTTTCATTTCATATCAGTCAAGAATTTCAAATTTCACTTTTCTTCATTTTCTACTGTCAGGTCTTGAATACAATTTCTTCAATTTTGAAGCCAACTCTTATGGCAAAACACTGTTTCTCTATAAGTGATATTTTCAGCAGCAACATGATGATTGATTTCTTATCAGAGACTTTCCTTTGATGTTCATGTAAATTGTTACATTTCGTATTTCTCCCATCGTTAAGAAATCTGTATGCCCGTAAAATGTTCCTCCATGTAGCACACTATGATATTTCTTATCAGCGGCGTTCACTCAGACCTCGTTAGCGGGACCCCCTGCAGAGTCATTGTTCTCAGTTCTTCACAAGTCGGTTCACTCAGTTCCCCATTACTACCTTGATTAATGAGTTCCGTGCTTATAATTCACACCTTCAAGTATGGATATAACCCGCCACAGATATTTCGAGCCCAAATCGAACGAATAACGCCATGAGCTCTGCTCACCATTCAGACAATGTAGCTCTGTTCACCATGCTAGCTCTGTAGTTCTGCCCACCATGCATGATCTGTAACTCGGCTCACCATGCCGGATCTTTGGTTTCTGCTCACCATACAGGCTCTTTGGTTTCTGCTCACCATGCATGCTCTGTAACTCTGCTCACCATGCAGGCTTTTTGGTTTCTGCTCACCATGCAGGCTTTTTGGTTTCTGCTCACAATTCATGCTCAGTCACTCTGCTCACCATTCAGACTATGTTACCCTGCCCACCATTCAGACTCTATAGTTCTGCTAACCATGTACGCTCTATAGTTCTGCTCAACATGTACGCTCTATAGTTCTGCTAACCATGTACGCTCTATAGTTCTGCTAACCATGTACGCTCTATAGTTCTGCTCAACATGTACGCTCTATAGTTATGCTAACCATGTACGCTCTATAGTTCTGCTAACCATGTACGCTCTATAGTTCTGCTCAACATGTACGCTCTATAGTTCTGCTAACCATGTACGCTCTATAGTTCTGCTAACCATGTACGCTCTATAGTTCTGCTCAACATGTACGCTCTATAGTTCTGCTCAACATGTACGCTCTATAGTTCTGCTAACCATGTACGCTCTATAGTTCTGCTAACCATGTACGCTCTATAGTTCTGCTCAACATGTACGCTCTATAGTTCTGCTCAACATGTACGCTCTATAGTTCTGCTAACCATGTACGCTCTATAGTTCTGCTAACCATGTACGCTCTATAGTTCTGCTCAACATGTACGCTCTATAGTTCTGCTAACCATGTACGCTCTATGGTTCTGCTAACCATGTACGCTCTATAGTTCTGCTCAACATGTACGCTCTATAGTTCTGCTAACAATGTACGCTCTATAGTTCTGCTCAACATGTACGCTCTATAGTTCTGCTCAACATGTACGCTCTATAGTTCTGCTAACCATGTACGCTCTATAGTTCTGCTAACCATGTACGCTCTATGGTTCTGCTAACCATGTACGCTCTATGGTTCTGCTAACCATGTACGCTCTATAGTTCTGCTAACCATGTACGCTCTATCGTTCTGCTAACCATGTACGCTCTATAGTTCTGCTAACCATGTACGCTCTATAGTTCTGCTAACCATGTACGCTCTATAGTTCTGCTAACCATGTACGCTCTATGGTTCTGCTAACCATGTACGCTCTATAGTTCTGCTCAACAGGTACGCTCTATAGTTCTGCTAACCATGTACGCTCTATAGTTCTGCTCAACATGTACGCTCTATAGTTCTGCTAACCATGTACGCTCTATGGTTCTGCTAACCATGTACGCTCTATAGTTCTGCTCAACATGTACGCTCTATAGTTCTGCTAACCATGTACGCTCTATAGTTCTGCTAACCATGTACGCTCTATGGTTCTGCTAACCATGTACGCTCTATGGTTCTGCTAACCATGTACGCTCTATAGTTCTGCTAACCATGTACGCTCTATAGTTCTGCTAACCATGTACGCTCTATGGTTCTGCTAACCATGTACGCTCTATAGTTCTGCTCAACAGGTACGCTCTATAGTTCTGCTAACCATGTACGCTCTATAGTTCTGCTCAACATGTACGCTCTATAGTTCTGCTAACCATGTACGCTCTATAGTTCTGCTAACCATGTACGCTCTATGGTTCTGCTCAACATGTACGCTCTATAGTTATGCTCACCATGAAGACCCTGTAGTTTTGCTCACCATGCAGGCTCAATTGCTCTGCTTACCAAGCAGGCTCTGTCGCTCTGCTCAACATGCAGGCCTTGTGGTCCTCACCAGACATAAACGTTAATATCTTCTTTTTTTATCAATGTGTCAGCAAAATATTCATGCAGTTTCATTGAAGTAATGGATCTTCAAAAGAAGTCTATATTACACTCAATTTACGAAAGAGAGAAAGGTCGCCTGATGCCTTGTCATGCAGGATAGGTGCGTGCTGAAAGTTAATCTTCTTTACTTCTCATATTTATTTTGCGAGTGTTAATGAGTAACCACATTGTATTCAATATCATAATATTAACTCAGTTATATGAACTGTAAACGAAAAGTTATGTCGAAGATCGTAAATACCTGTCTTCGAAAGTGAGAGTCCGCAGAACACAATAGGCCTAGCAACAGGATAGCTATATAGATTGTGTATCTACGTAACACTAAGTGTGGACAACAGACCAAGATATCCTTATTGGTTATAGAACACGAGCGCTTTGAGAAACCTTGAACTGTTTTACAAAAGTATTTCTGAACTCCTTCCAAGAAGTTATATATTCATAACTTTCCAAGACAATTTGCACCAGACATTACAAGCAAACATATCACAACTCACTACCATAGTTCCCATTATACGTACAGTACAGCATGGACGGGATGCAAGCCTTCGAAATATACTTCATGATTATGATTGATGTTTACCATTTTTCTAAGTTTTTCACAAACTGAAAGAGTGCGAGCATTGGTTGAATTGGCAGTAAATGAATAGAAACCAGCATATACAACATTATTTTCACAACTAACGTGTTGATCTTCATGAAATAACATCACAATGCTATGGCGTCATAAACATGATACTGTCACAGTTCTATGACATCCCCGCAGTGGAAGTCTAATAACAGTGCGGAGTTGTAATGTTTTATTAAAAGTAATAATCTTCTGATATCAAATATGTCAACACGAGTTGATAAGTTTCAAATGTCATATTCCTGCTATCCTTAAATCATATGAAAAATCATATGTCTTGCCTGGAAGTGTTGATGTGTAATGTTATTTTAGAGTTGCTGTTATAAGTGTTAAATTGTTGGCTTTGCTACGCTAGCACATACAAGTTAACGAAAAGCAGCCAAGCTTTAATTAGCCAATAATGGAGACTGGCGCGAAATACATGACATTGATGGAAACATTAATTATTGATGAAATGTGCTATTGATTTGATTTGATTTGATTTGATTTGATTTGATTTGATTTGATTTGATTTGATTTGATTTGATTTGATTTGATTTGACCGACCGACCGACCGACCAACCGATCGATCGATTGATTGATTGATTGATTGATCGATTGAGAACTATTTTTTTACATTTGTACAAGCAAACATTTCTCGGTTGTATATATAGACCGCACTTCGGTTTTACATACAGACAACTTTCTAAAATATGTCACTTTGGCTTCAGCCTCTCTCCAAAGAGGTAACACTAAACAGCAAAGGCAGCACTATTGTAACAGAGGTAGTGTGGGAAGATATGTCTTCATGATCAGTAACATTTGTTTGATGAGAATCAGTATGTTGCGTTGTATATCTTACCTGCACATACATACACAGACGGCTTAAAATATGCACACATTCACGAAATATGTAACACAAATATGTCTGTTTATCTCGATAACAAAATACGGGCAGCAATTAACTAGTAATTACCTAGACGCCTCCTAGGGAATGTGTTTAGACGGCAGCTGTTAACAATAGATACATTTACAGCCATTGATCAGAAACTACCACACCCTCGATATTACATGGACTACTCGCTTCATTGGAGAGGACCATTAACGCTCGTTATTGAACTCTCAGTAGCGTTCAATGGGTGTTTTATATTTCAATAAGTTTTACCTGGGATATTACTCCACACTCACTGTATGGGTTCACTAATGGTATACTGACCAGTGATTCTCCCGAGACACGTGGAAAGCGAAGACATTAAACGTCTAGAGCACAGTAAGGCAGTGAGATCCTTATCATGGCTCGAATCTAACAAATCAACAAACCAAACACAGATCTTTAAAAAAGTAAAAACAACCCCCTCCCTCCTCCTCCTATTACCTTAGCTTAATTCATTCAACATTTCAAGATTTGAAAATCAATTTCCTCTATATTTAGGCTCGGCCTAAAATTGTCCCAACTTTTTTCTCCATTTTGGCACTTTCTGTTCTGAGGAACCTACAGATCAACTCCACTGAAAGCGCTTTTAAAATCTCCAAATAACGTAATGTAACATAACCTTATGTAAACTACCAGGCAAAAAAGTACGCACATATGTTGGTTTAATCATATATACATGTATGATTTTCAATTGCAAATATCTCAAATTTTCGATGTCATATTGAATAGTGTAGGCGTTTAGTCAGCAGTCAAGGAATATTTCTGATGTTTTTTGGTTTTTCAAAAAATGAAATTATAAATTTAAAAATTCTTTAAAAAATAGTTTTGATTAAACACAACTGTTGTTGATGTAAATTCCATTTCCAAAGTTTAACTAAAATTTATCCACAGTCACTAATTAATTCATTCAAACTAATGCAAATGAGTATTACCGTATCATGCCATAGTCAAATGCATTTGATTTCTTTTTAAATATTGAATTAATCGAAATCAAACTAGGTATGTTTCCGTCTACGGTATAAGGATACTCGTGTACAAATTCCAGTAAAACAAATTAAGCCCCCTACCACAGTTTAATCACGAATAAATGTCGAAAAAAATATTTTTAAATAGATAACAGGATACAATAATTATGTAAGTATGTAAATAAGTATGTTAGACGAGGTATTGTCTTTCACTATGTAAAAGTATTGAGGATAAAACCCATGTTGTCTATATGTGTAAACTCTATTAGGATACTTGTTTAATTCCGAAACATCGATATATTCTATGTTCTAATTTTCAAAATGGTAATTCGCTGTAACCTACGTTGTACGATGGGTATTGTGACCTTAATACAAAAATAAATCATTATAAATAGTATTTTAGGTTTTGAGAGATTTTCATTCCTTACAAATAAAAAAGAATCGAGTCGGGACCCGTAGGGGCATTATTTGTTAGGACAGAAAATATACTCAAATTAAATTGTTACTTTAAAAACTTAAAATTGATAATTAAAAAAGGTGTTGTGTGCATTGAACACTTATTAAAGTTGTATAAACGTTCATATTCAATAATAAAAATAAAAAACATTCCCAAAATGGTACAATGGAACGTTGCTCTGTACCCACCATCATTGGCTTCTCATTCCCTGAGGATGGTTCTATGGGGTTGTTTTGTGGAAACAAAATTCGAGAGGATATTCCAGTTTACACATATATATATTATTAATAAATTATTAAAACACAGTCAAATTGAAAGATAGTAATTAAGGTAATATTTTGATGAATTTATATTTCACAACTTGATAAACACAAGCGCACATTTGTTGAAAAATAAAACAATAAGAACTGAAAACATTCATCGGCGCTGCGAGTCGGAACAACTTCAATACAGTAAAACAGCAAGGTGTTTATTAGTTTTATGACATGTTATGTGTTAATATGTGAATACTCTATCAGTTAATGTTTTTAGTTATTAAAAAGTTGCAATATTAGGTACGATAGAGCGTGTTTTCATTTCACGTAATGCAAAAGGATCCAAAACGACGACTTACAGTATCACAACTCAATTTAATCTCAAATAACACACTCAATATATTTCCACTTATCGAAAAACTTTAGCGGGCTCAGGGGTAATTTATAAGATGAACAAACCAAACGATAACACGAGAGACTGTGATTGGTGGGTTCTATCTACTGAACTATCAGAGCTGAAACGTGTGAATTATCGATTAGTTTTGCGCAAATAATCCTCAGTACATTGATTTATCAAGGGATATTTTCGTTTTAACTTTTGTCAACCCTCAACCCACCTGCCACAAATACATAATATTTTTCAATTCATGAACTTTAGTGTCAGCTACACAAACAAATATTACTATTATACTATAACGATAAATATAATATATGAAGAAATACCAGCGACATTCTATATAATGTCCCTGGAAATACGTATGATTATAGCCTTGTTTAGGTGTTCCCAAGCTTACACTCAGAGGCAAAAGAAACGATACCATATAAAATACAAAATAATTCAATCCACGAGCAATTGGTAATAATTTATTTCCATATTTCATAAAAGTTTACCTTAAATTCCAAACATTATCCATTGAAATAGCAACCCTATGTGTGTTTGAACAAATATTGTATATACTCTCATAACTGAACTTTTGTATATCTCTTACGAGATAGATCCTGATCACAGACATTCAAAATCGACTTTACCAGGTAGAAAATATTTTGTGTTTTACTCTGTTGAACTTTTGGTATCATTTCTTTTGCCCCTCGTTGTAGTAAATATATACTAAATATAATATACTAAATAATGTCTGTCTAAATAGAGTATTCAGAATTCACAAACCAGTTGTTTCACAGTTTATTCACAATAATGTACACTTGATAATGCTCGGGTCAAGCTGACACTCGAATTGTATTTTGACGAAGGTATCAAACCCTCTTTATCAGTATATTTTATGAACGCTTCTCTAAATCGAACTCCGGACATTACTTTTCCCTGTTAGACCGTGTGCGGAGTCGAAGAACGGTACATAAGAGTTGCCTCCCCATTGTTTCCATGGTAAACAACAGCATGGCGGCAGGAGCAATGAATGTCGAAGTTTACGGTTTGCTAAATGATGTCAACTTTGTGAGAACAAAATGCTGTGCGGAGGTAAATTAAAGAATGAATCATATTATAAACTACAACTATTTCATACTAGAATAGCGTGATCGTGTTGTACAGACTGAGAAAAGTAGATCAGAATTTATGTATTGACACTGTGAGTGTGACTGTCACAAAAACTATCTAGTAGTAGGCCTACTGTAGAGAATGGAAATCACATTTAGATTGATTGATACAACTACTGTCGTTGTGCTTTGTATTTGCAGATTTTCATGTCATTTTGTTCAGATTATCTCTTACTCGAATTTACTAAAAAATATGTAATATTAAAATTGTGCTGAAATTCTGCAATATCATATAACATTTTCAATAGAAGATTGATGAAATATTTAGATTTGTGTTTATGATTATTGTAAATATGTAAGATTATGATCTGTTATTAGTTCAGATAATCTAAACGTCGCTTTATGTGCGCACCCAACGTTGACGTAGGAAGACGTCTAGCATGCTGGACTATAGACCGAAAACCTCTGACTCTGGCGTCTGAATGTTCTATCTCACACAGCAAGCCGCTTACTATCCAACGCCTTTGCAGGTAGAGCCTCTCAACCTAGCTGGACTAGATCTGTTATAAGTATAAAGACATTTTTGAATCAAAACTTTTCTTTATTACAGGACTTGCACGAGAAAAATGAACAGTTATTTGCACCTCCTGAGATCCATGGCATGCTGGAGTGTGACTGGGAAATATTCATAGAAGCCAAGAAAAAGGTACACTCTTAAAGGGCAAGATCTATCACCGATCTGTCAGCAGTATCTGTCATTTTGTTTTTTTGGGGGCATTATGTGAAATGAAAACACGCTATATTTTACCTAATTTTGCGCCGTTTGAAGAATAAAAGATATACACTGTAACACATGACGTATGATAAACCTAATAAATAATATGCTGTGCCGTAGTGAAGTTTTGCTGGTAAACTTTCTGTGCAATTTCCTTATTACACTACACAATCAGGGTAATATTAACTTCTAATAAGTAGTGTAACAGATAAGAATAACCATCTTCACAATGTCACAGTGTAACGAAAAGATTACCAACTCTTTTCTCTCCACCCTTGACTTCAAGCCTCTCACTTTTATGCTAAGATTTTAGAGTACTGCAGGCTAATCGGATAGGCCAATCAGAAGACAGCTTGCAAAGTGAACTTTCGATGTTGCATTGCAGCAATACGTTGCCACCTACTAAATGGAGAAAACTCTTTTCTAAATCTTTCCAAGTATTTAGCCAACTTTCTCAAGTCCTAAGATTCAATCCCCATCACAATGACTTGCATAGCCTCTATAACTGTATTTTGAATTGGTAACGAATGTAAACGGCGATTTCATTGGCTGTATGTAAGCAGCTGGTAAAGGTGTAAAACGTGATCACAATAGATGTCTCTGCTTTATTTCACGGGTTCTGCTATTGTTGAAGGCAAGGGAAAAAAGGTAGAGTTGGTCTCGATACATTTTCACCTTGCCGTGTTAAGATGAAGAATACCCTGAGTACCTGTAAGTTTGCTGATAATGAATAAAATAAACCCTAATAATGTACTGATGTTTACAAAGAACCAAACATCTGGTCCATACCTGTAATTGATGTCTATCTTTGCAAATGTTATTAAATTTGTGTTAAATATAGTGCTAATATATTGATATTGTAATCATGATATAGTTATTATGGTAGATATTATGGGATGTAACACATAAGACATCAACCCACTAGTCAAATTTTACTTTTAACTCAATGGGTGTTAAATTTTCATCCAAATAACTGATTGCAATATTTCACCTCTGCAGGCACTCCGAGGTGAGGCATGGATGTTTGACGAGAAAGCAATAACATTTGTAAACGGACAGTTTGCTGGGGGCCCCACATCATTCAGTAGGTGGGCACAAGAAAGCTATGACTTTGAAGACTTCCGACCAGATGCCCTGTACCAAACTCTCACAGAAGAAGGATACAAACATCATTTAAATTCTCAAAATGTAAGTATAATAAAGGTATATTTTACTGTTGAAAAATGGAAAAAGGAATTTCTGGAAATTAACTTTAATTAAAATTAAATTAAACTTCCAATTCATAATCTGCTTTATATGTGCTTCTTCATATTTAAATTGATCTTATACGTTCACCTATGACATTAACGAAACTATATAATTTATTTATTCTTTTTCCAACTTCTAAATGCCGCTCAAAGAAACCTTTCTCCAATGAGTTAATATAACATTGGAAAAATAGTCACTTGTACATATTCTTAATCAATATATTCTACTCCATCAGGGTATTTGTTGTATCTGCACGCTCCTTCAACCCCCTGATTGTCTAAGAACCTTTCACTTTGTATCATACTATAAATAACCAGCTGATGAAATTACTATAAATCTAACAATATTGGCAGTTGCTGCAGAAGACTGATGAACAACCAGCAAATCTCAAATCCTGACATTTCATTGGCTGACAAAATAATACCATAGAGATAACTAACCTTCCATGATACGAGGCAAAATCTACTTTGCGTCAGAGGTTTGAAAGTGCCTTGTCAATATAAATACGCTGATGGAACAGGATCTTAATTGTACTATTCAGTTCATGATTTTACGTCATTTCAGCATGATTATGTCTACATGGACATCTCCATTGGAGGCGAGCCTTCAGGAAAACTAGTGATAGAAGTAAGTCATGTCAGAATTTATTTATTTTGTACTTAAAGCGCCTATAGGAAACTGTTGAATGAAAAATTAATTTGAGATAAACTTCACAATATCTTGCTACGAACCAATTTACATCTATCAGAGGGCTACTGAATGTAAAAATAGCTTAACCATCGATTGTTGGACGTTGATTTTTGTCAAGGCCCTCTGGTCCTGTGGTAAGTTGTTGGTACATACAGTGCTGGCGATAATTGCCTTACTCTGAGGTATTGGTTGGAATCCCGAAAGGGACTCGGGCTGAAAAAGTACAACAATTTGTACTATTGAAGGTAGTGTTATCCCAAATGTAACAATGTCAATCTTGCTCATGAATAAATTCTCTTCTTACAATCCAAAAGAATAAACACTTGCCAAACTTAGCTAAAATGGTTAAAATATAGTGCATCTTTAATCAGTGCTTGAATATGTGTGATGAGATATCATTTAAGTAAATTGGCCACTCAGAATGATTTATGCCACACTTCTGTGTTGCAGCTGTTTAAAGACGTGGTCCCGAAGACGTGTGAGAACTTCCGAGCGTTGTGTACAGGAGAGAAGGGAGAGTCCGAGTCGAGGTACCAACTCAGCTACAACAACTCTCTCTTCCACCGTATCGTCCCTAACGGCTGGATACAGGGCGGAGGTTAGTTCCTCTTGCTTTAAGTCAGTAACTCCTTCCAAGGACAAAGGATTCAGTCCGTCCGAAGACATTTTTTGTCCGACCAATTAAAGAAAAACTATACATCCAATTCTATACCACCAGGAGTGGTGCAGTGTAGAATTACAAACAATTTTGTGTATTTAAAATTGTTTTTTTAAATTATGTATTTTTTACTTATAGTCATTTTATGAGATCTAAATTCATTTGACCGATTGCAGAAAAACTATCCATCTGATTATTTTCCATCTTCACAACGTCACGGGCGTAACGAAAAGATTTCCATATCTTCTCACTCCGCCCTTGACCTCATCCTTCCTATTTTCAGTGCTAAGATTTTAACGTACTGCAGGTTAATCTGATAGGCCAATCAGAAGACAGCTTGCAATATGAACTTCTGACGTGATAGACTTGATCTATATTTAGACTGGAAAACACCTTTTCTAATTCGTCCAATTTCTCAGCTAATTTTGGGTCGCAAACTGTAGCACACTTTTGACAGTATTCTGATCAGTCCAGGACTTGTACAAACTTTCAATTGAGGCAATAAAATAATTTCAATTCGCTTTCATAAACCTGTAATTGATAATCAAAACGTCGAAGCGGACAACTTCAAAAGCCAATAAAGTTGGCACATGGAGTGGACGCACTGTTACGATGTTACTGTATGATGACTGCCAAACTGGATACATTCATAATTTTCGCGTATGATTTTGCGCATGTTATCAGGTATCGTTTGTTAATTTCACAATTTTGCAGCTGGAAGTACGTTGAATGATTCAATTTAGTTGGTTGTCTTAGTTTTTAAAAAGTCATATATAAGTTAAAAAAAATAACTAGCATGTGTTATTCACTCCGAAATCGAAGAAATCAAGTTTTTTCACAAAATACCAAATAACTCGTGTGGCATCATGGTATTTCGATTAAACAATCTCAATTATTTAATACTGAACTACATACCGAAAATACAGGCTGTATAACGCTTTTAAACAAACTGTGATTTGATTTATTGTTTGATAAACTGTACTCTAACTAACTCTTATTTATAAACGTTAATTTTTTTAAATAAGCACGTTATACTAATTGAAATAGTATTATTCAATGCTAGGATTCTAGGGTCCGGACCCCCCCCCCCCCTTTCAAATCCATGTATACATAAGTTGGAATTTGGGTCCTGCATTTCATCAACTTATTTGAGCGAAAAAACGTGCTACTGCCCCTTAAATCTGATGGAAGTTTTATGAAATTATGAGTCTATGACATATCAAAGTTATTTTGAGATGATCCATAGGATAGGATAGGTAGAATCAAGAGATCGCACATGAAGAGTCTGCGCTTACTTTTTTGCTTGTTCTTTGCGGTTCATTTGAATTAGAAAGCTTGACTCTAGGGCATGTGTCAATATAATGTAAGTTTTAACAATTAATATGATTTATAAGATTTTTTCATTTTCTTCTCCCTGAGGTTACTCCACTGTCTCAGTTCTTCCATGTTATTAAAGAACTGAGTGGAGTTACCTCTGTGGGAAGAGAATGTTCTCAAATATTAATTTATTCAATTACTTTCGTAATGGAAGCAAGAGAGCTTGATTTAGATGAAAATGCTTGAGGTATTGTTCTCAATAATGTAATCAAGGATAAAACAGTGGGCAATTTTACTGTCAGATCAACATAGGTTGGTATTTGTTTATGCATTCTCGTGTCTGTATATCTCTATGTAATAAAAAATTCATTCATACCAATATCATATCAATATTGATCGGTTCATTAAAAAGGGAGATAACTCCTTCTGCCATATACTATAGTGTATTTGAAAAAATGCAACATACTTAATTTTTGTATATTAATTTATGATAATGACGCCAGAAGTTTGTTATATTTGTATGTAAGCCTTGCTCATACTCAGGTAAAAGCAAAATTCACAATTGTTTTGTAAAAATATTTCTCACCCGAGTGTATTCATCCAATCCAAAATCATTCTTCATTGTGTTTCACTGAAAATTGTACATCTCTCAGCACAGCGTTCAGCAGCTATTTGACTTCAAATGCTATGATGTCATTGCAGTATGATGTCATCATGTTTGTGACATCACAGAATTGTGATGTCATTACTTGATGATATAATAGCATATTGTGATGTCATGTAGTTGACAGTGTCTACTGTCAAAATAATATCTCCTAGGATATATCCCTTGATCTCATACAAGCGATTATCTCCTGTGGCACACAGTTTTGGAAGGTAAATTTCACATGACACGATTTTTCAAGGTAAAATTTCAGTGTATAAATATAATGCCGGTTGTCAAATTGATGACGAGAAATTTTTTCTTTACAGACATCTTCCACGGCAGGGGAAATGGAGGGGAATCTATCTACGGTAATGTTTTCGAAGGTAAGCATGATCCCCCCCCCCCCCCCCCCCTAGAATCAGTGCTTAAAAACACAGAACAATTTTGATTTAGCGTAATTTTTTTAACAAATCGCTAATATGAGTTCCTTGAGCTTTACTTTGAGCATGAACTTTGTTTTATGACCTTTTGACAAGAAATCACATACATGTATTGGTATTATTATCAATCTAACGTATTTGTTGGACCAGATGAAAACCTTGCTCTAAGTCACTACAAGCGTGGTATCGTGAGCATGGCTAACAAAGGACGACACACAAACGGTTCCCAGTTCTTCATAACTCTACAGCCGGCCAAGTGGATGGACACAAAATATGTCGCATTTGGGTAAGTCTCTTAATATTTGTATCTAATCTAAATTATTAAATTTAAATATCATCACGGTTTATATTCGTCATAAGATGCCCTGTAGGGCGAAGTATCACTTGGTCATGATGATGTGACGTTGTGAATAATGCTATGAGCGTTTCTCTTTTCATCTGAAACGTTACATTCTCATTGAAGTGTGGTGATTAGTCAGCTTATGCTTGGAAGTAGATTCTAGTGTATTTTCCTCAATTTCACAACGTAATTGTATCTGTGTCCAGATCATGCTATGAGCCTTAATATTGCTTCTAAACTTGTGCCAAAATATCGGTGCACAGTATGACATTGACACTCCTATAATATATATCCTCTATTAGTTTTCACAAATTATCCTGAGTTACTTTCTTTTCAAATTTAAGTGGTGTATTTATAACAGAGCTGGGATCATAGGTTAAAGTTTCCAACCACACTAACCCACCCTTTATGTCCCTAACTTACTACCTTTCTACCATACTCCTTATTTCCTTATCCTACTATCCCACTTACCCACCCCTTATTTTACTACCTTTCTACCCCACCTCTTGTTTCCCTACCCTCCTACCCCAACCTTACTTCCCTAACCCACCCCTTATGTTCATATCCTCCCATTCAACCCTTAGTTCCCTATCTATTGCCCCACTAAACCACCCATTATGTCCTGTAACCCTCCTAAGCCCCCACCCCCACTCCGCCCCCCTATTTCCCACTATATACAAGACCACCCCCCCCCCCCCCCCCCTTTTACCCAATCCCTTATTTCCATACCCTTCAATCCAAACCTTATTTTTCTAGCCTGCCTACCCATCCATTATTTCCCAAATAAATATGTCTTGTGATATGTTGTAGAATTATGAATGACACTTTAATGTTGATAGACCACCATTTGACACTGTTTATAGTTAAATAATGGGTTTTGGTATTGTAATGGGTGCTCTGTTATTATTATATGTCTGCACGAAAAAATTTAATGTTTCTCAGGCACAGTTTTTTCAAAAGTGGCAGAGCAGAAGGACTTTTTAAAAAAAAATTTTTTTAGTGAAATAAAGGTCTGGGAGAAGTAAATTTTATTTTTTCCTTCAAATATGGTTAGAAGTAGATGTGGAAGAAGTATACAAAACGGAAGCACATCCGTTCCTGCAGACCAATATGTTCGTTAGCATTTGGATTTTTATTTCATTTTGTAATAATAAATGTGATGCACCGATGCCTGAGAAACATTTAATTTTTTATTTAGCCTAACATACTTATAACGAATCATACCATCCAACGGACAGGATTTTAAAGTTTATTTGTGACGTTTCGCCAATGTGGCCATCCATGGGGGCGGCTTCCTCAGACGAATAATCAGGCACTTAAGTACTAAAATGAGGTTAGGTTGATGATGTCACATTGGGCATTGTGATGTCATAGTCACTTGGGAGTTGATGCTGAAGGAAGGTTAAATGATGTACATAGTAAGTTATCATTATTATTATGAGTAACCAATATAAAGACGATGTTACTCCTCCTCTGTTGCAGGCAGGTGATAGAAGGTGCAGAGACACTTAGACTGATGGAGGAACAAGAGACCATGAACGAACGACCCAACAAGGACATCAAGGTCACCCAGTGTGGTGTCTGTACATACGAGTTTTAGACATGGACAAGAAAATGTAGATATTCTCAAACTAATATTTATATATAAGATTTGAAGTCAGAACAGCATGTGTCAGATCCAATACATTTTAACTTTCATAGACAAATTTTTAACTTTTTATTTCAAATTACATCTTTTAAATTAAGCATCAAACACTGAATATTTTACATTTATTCATAATTGAATAAAAGCCAGTTTTTAAATAAAAATTAAAATATTATGTTTAATGTTTGTGTAATACAAAGCCAGGTAATCGTTAAATGTGATGAATGTCTCATTTTGTAAATAATGTTTATATTTTTAATAGCACTGTTTGTTTTCATGGAAATAGATTTCATCTTAGAAGCATAACATGATAAACCATTTGTGTAAATTATTTTATGATATTATAAAAACAATAAATCATTTTATGAGACAGCCTGGCCTTTTTATTAATAAAATTCTGTTTGTTTGAGGTCAATTATTTACAGTGTGCAGGTAAAATAATTGGATGTTTCTAACAATTCTCTGTTTTATTCTGTGCCAATTATTACTGAAAAAGGCAAACACGTCACTGGTTGGAATCTTTATACAATGTCACAAAGAAATTAATTTTACTCGCTGTCAAAGCTGGAAAAATCCTACTGGCGTCCAGAAGATGTGATTGCTTACAATTTGTTATGAATTTGAACATGTTCAAATTCAAGTTTCAATATTTTGTAAAGTTCAGCAGTCACAGTAAAGCCTGCTCATATAGAATTTCATATTCATGCACATTACATATACTTTTTCCAACACAAAATATCATCTCAAAATATTGGCATTTCCATCACTTTGAAATACAAGAATTTAGATAGACACAAGAACTATGTATGACATGAGCAATCCTATAACATGATTATATTTGGGATAACACTACCTTCAATAGTACAAATTCTTGTACTTTTTCGGGCCGAGTCCCATGCGGGATTCAAACCCACACCCTCAGAGTAAGGCAACTATCGCCAGCACTGACCATACCAACAGCTTACCAGTACCATTTGCATGTATTTCTGATGAGCACTCCTATAATATTCTCTAAGATGATTATTGGTTTCACTAATTTTATGCTAAAACTCACTGGGGTATAGCTCTCTGGGCCAGTCCGTAGCAGGATACCTTTCAGGGTGGCAAGATTGTGTAGCTCATCTCCCAACCAATGACTGATCATAACCACTTTTGCTGTAGTATTTTTTATAGAACTTTACACAAGGCCTTATGCAACTTGCTCTTGAGAGGTTTTTTTAATTAGATATCATATGATATGTATGATAGATAAACATGTTTCTTTTACAAAGGAATGATAAGTTGTTTTTACATTGTGATGGCTCATGATCCTGTGCAATACAATGCTGTCAGTGAAGTTCAGCATCAATGGGCAATGCTTGCTAAAAGAGGTGTCCCACCTTATTGCTTGATAATCTAGTTAAATGGGTTGATGCTCTACCCTACATTTAGGCAGGAGTTGGGATACTTGCAGTGTCACCCAGGATAAGTAACTTGGTTTGAAGTGTGCCTCAGTTCACAGCAGTAAACTGGGTACCTGGTGTGACATGATGGTTGAATTTGAACCTTGAGTGGGGGAGGACAGGTTGTATACTCCTCAAGGAGTGTTCTGTTGACCAAGGATAATATGTCGCCCAGCGTATTGGGCATGCAATGTGCATGAATAAATGTGTGATGAAATTGAATCATTTTATTATTCACACACATATTTTGGTCAGGATACTTTACTATATTCAAATTCAGTGAACATGATAACCATGGCCAGTTCAAGTCGATGTTTGGTGTAATGGACAACAATACGCCATACTTTTGGTGATATTAGGTATATGATATCATTTCAAAGTTGCAAAAAATCTACAACTCTACTAATAATATGCTTGAGAGAGGATTATGTTTGTCATCTGCTGTACTCCTACTCATACAGTTGTTGACAGCCATATTCAAGTGCCTGGAATAGTTACAGCAACGTTATGACAGGTATCACTGTGGTATGTATTGCATGTATGAAAAGGAGAACAAGCAGTAATCACTTATAAAATATCAATGCACACAAACAGGTAGGCCAACACACCGAGTTCGCCGTCGACTTCATATACCGTCTTTCCTCTAATACAACCCCGGGGTTCTATTTCATTCAGCACCCCTCACCCCCCGGTTCTATTAGAGACCGGGTTGTATTGGAGACTGGGTTATATTTTTTCAGACATGAATTGACGTTTATAATCTTCTTGGGATGACTTATTGGAAAGGTAAAGTACTACGTATCTCGTGGCAATTCTGCTGAAATTCATTTGAGAAAAAAAACATATTGTTTATATATGGACGGGGATTTACCCTACACTCTCATTAATTCCAATATTATACAGTTGGTGTGAACTGTTTTCTATCAACTTGCATTGTAAAAGAAGAATTAACTGAACAAGACGGATATTTATTATCATTGACCTGTTATGCTGAATCTCACACGGTCACACCAATATTTCCCCTCAAAACAAGTGTATAACTATTTTATATTGCTACACGGAGTATTCAGTTGTTACGTAAAACCCGGGTTCTAATAGAGACCCGGGTTGTATTTACCTCAGCACCTCTTACCCCCGGGTTGTATTAGAAGTAATACGGTATTTTTCCTTACTGTCAATGATACAAGTTCTTTAAGTCTGATTAAATTAAAACAGTTGGCGCTTTTACAAGTTTTCTAACACTGTTTCAAGAAATTGAAAACAATGTTTTATTATACCCCCGCTACAAATTAGTCGGGGGTATATAGCGGTCAGCACGTCCGTCTGTCCGTGCGTCCGTCCGGTTTTTGTTCCGCTCATAATTCTGAAACCAGTTGCTCAAATTTTACGAAACTTGATATGTACAATCACCATGATGTGCAAATTTTCTCCGTTTTTCGATTTTGCCATTCACAGTTTTTGTTCCACTCATAACTCAAATACTAACTGTTCAAATGTCTTGTAACTTGATACATATAATCATCACGATGTGTACATCTGCCTTTTGTATGTTTCATACCCTCATTTGCATAATTTATGCAAATTTTCTCTGTTTTTCATCTTCGCCATTCACACTTTTTGTTCCTCATAACTCAGACACTAATTGTTCAAATGTTACGAAACCACTGATGTGTACATCTGTCATTTTTATATTTCATACCCTCATTTGCATATTTTTATGTTTCATAACCTCATTTGCATATTTAATGCCCTTTTTCAAATTTTTCAACTTTTACTTCTAAAACATGCTTACAAGTGTAATACTTACTCTGCTATAATAATACTTATATATAATGGTCTGTTCACACAAAAGTTTAAACATTGATGCCCTTTTGCTATTTTCTCTTTGACCAATGTTAAAAGCGGGGGTATCATGAGTGAGCTGTGCTCACTACAACACATACAATTTCAACCATCTGCTGTTTAACCAAAACAACCATATATCATCACATGGACTTCAACAAATGATTACAAAAAAAACCCCGCTGAAATCAAGATCACAAAAAAGACTGGGAAACAGAACGACGTACACTATTCAATTCTATATGGATTCAACTTGGTTCTGTATGTAACTACATTTACAAACCCGGAGGATTTCTAATCTGTATGACCTTTCCGCCATATGCGGAGATTCATCTGACTCGACGGCGATTTGGCGTCACATCAGTCTCAGAAGACGTGTTTTGACGTGGGGATAACTGAAAATAGCTTCTTGTGTATCGTCTTGCTGTAGCGCTGTAGACGGACTGGTCTCGCAGTATCACTTACCGGTACTCTAGTGTCAATACGATGCATCATTTTCTCATGACGAAAACGCGCATTTCTAGACTGCGGGTACTTTGTAATGGGCGTCGTACTCAACTATCAATATTATTATTGACATGTGTATTCTTCTGATCCATCATACTAGCATAACGTGCATTTTGGCGGTACTATGCTATTCCTGCAGTTTATTTACTTGGATAATTGGCCTTCAATAGCACTGCACATTCACAGCAAGTAGATATGATCCGCCGAGCCGGGTCCTTCTGGATCTGCCCATCTTGGGTGGACCCTGAAGGATCCGGCTATAGACGGATTCCACCTCTTTTTGTCCTGTGTACAAGTAACAGTCGACTGAGGGTACATAATGACATTATCTTTTCACTGGTTTCACTGGTGTCTACCATTTTACAGCCTGAAACACGTTTTCTCATAACTACCTCAAAACTGATGTATCCAACAAAATCCTTCACCAAATGCACAAAACTAAACTGACTTCTCGCAGAGAGATTCGTTCACTTCCGTTGAGTAACAATTTCCAGGCGTACACGTTCCTACGGTGTGAAGTGTATATTATAAAACGGTTTCAAGAAAAAAAATCGGTTTGTATCGTTGTTATTCTAAAATAACATAAGCTCTTTAAACCATTTCCGTGTACGGTAAGTGTGTGATGCAGTAGAGTGCATGTGTTTCGTTACACGATCAATTGACCCTTCGTTATAAACAGCTAGAGGATCTCACCCACGTGTCTTCTGATATCAGTATATTTCAACACACGTTGATAAAAGTTAGATACATGAGGCTTGTCGAGGATGGTTTACTTTGATCAGCATCTTTGAGTCATTATAAGCGTCATCGTCATGGTCGGCCTTATTATAACCAAAAACATTATCGTTATCATTGTCAACATGACGATTACTTCGATTATCATCCATCAACAACATTATAAGCCATCACTTTCAACATAATTATCATCATCATTATCATCATCATCATCATCATCCCCATCATTATCATCATCATCATCCCCATCATTATCATCATCATTATCATCAACATAATCATCGTCATTATCATCATCATCCCCATCATTATCATCATCATTATCATCAACATAATCATCGTCATTATCGTCGTCATTATCATCGTCATTATCATCATCGCATGTATACTTCCATTTTAAATATAATCGACGTCGTCATTGTCATAAATAGCATCATCGTCGTTGTCATCAATATTATCTTCTTCAAATCCTCCTGGAATTAAGAATTATTTACATGTTTTCAAGGCGATACATCACTTTATTCCTATAATTGCAAAGTGACAATGTCAGGATTGAGTTCACTGATGAAACTAAAACTGATGTTAAACGTTACAGTTACAATAGAAACAACACAGTGCGCTTATAATGTGCGTGTATACATACAGACATTATCATTTCACCATAAAACTAAAGTGTTGGTGCAATGCTACACTCTTTTTCAGTACAACACCACCCATGGTTCTCTAGTTCCAGCCTTTGCTCGCAGGTTTCACCGCAATGCATAGCCACGGTGTTGCGGGCTTTCTCCCTACATTAATCCATGGTCATGACGTCACTCTATGAGTTTATTATTATTTAGGAATCTACTGGTTATTGACTGTCCCAGTCAGGAGGGGTTTGAGGTTTAGACATTTTCAGTAATGGTACATTTTTCGAGACTGGTGTATTTTGTCTTGGTGTATAGGATAGGATCTTAAAATATCTAGACAACTATAGGCAAATTAATTTTTGTAATGCATGAACCTGGAATCGTACATTCAACCCTTCGTTTGGTAGTCAGCGCTTCTAACCACTAGGCCACAAGACGCTGTTAGAAACCTTAGGACTGTTTGTCAGTAAAAATCCCGCGTTCTATTCAATGCACGGAAGGCATGAAAAGGCAGATTTTTAGCTGTCAATCACATCGCTTCGCGTGGAAGTTTTGCGCTGCACGTGCGTGGAAGAATCAATTTCATGAGGGTCGCATCTACTTGTACCATATCCGATGAATGAGCACCGAAATTTGCAAAATAATTGATTTTGGTGTCCCATAATTTAAATTTATTGTTTCAAATGTAAAATGATCACATATGCATGTTTCGTGACGTCATACATGGTTTAAAATGGAGAATGCATGAGGAGCAGTGGATTCGTTAAAAATAATCAACTCACCCATTCGCCCACAGCTCCTCATGCATTCTCCATTACATAATACCAGCAGCCGTGATATAAGTGAAATACTTTTGATAGCGGCGGTAAACCCCAGATCACCTCACCATCATAAAACCAAAATATCTCCGACATTGTAATTGTAATTTACGACTGTTCTATTTCCCCAACACCAGGCAGAACACCTCATCAAGTACGGAAAGTTTCTATCAAGATTTTCTTTCTACTTCCTCGTCTCTCTCTAACATTACACAATCGGACTGTATTGTTGTCGCCTGATTGTTTTCTCCCTGATATGAACTAGATAGAGACAATCAAACAAACAAACAAATAAGTGTCAAGTAACAAAGATGTGTTTAAAGCAAACACAAATGCATAACTGAACTGGGTTGATATATATTTAAATAAAACATGTTTTAATCAACTATGATATATAAATGTCCTGATGGTTATACTGCTGATAATAGTCATGATAATGATAATTATGTTGTTGCTTTAGTTATGATAATTTGTAACGGCGACAATGATACTGATGATTGTTTTGACGAAGATGTGGTTGATGATAATGATAATATTGACTTTGACGATGATGATGATGAATATGATGATATTTACGACAATCCTTTTAATAAGAAATTAAGTAATGTTGATTAACGATTTGATGCCCGTGGTGATAATAACAACGATGACGACGACGCTGATAATACTGGTGGTGATGGCACAGTCTGATAAAAATCGACGGTTCTCCGAAGAATACAAAATTGAAAAATAGTGCATCTACCGGGATACGAACTCATATCGTTCCTAGATTTTCTCGCATGTGGAGAGGAAACTACAGAACTTGTTCGTATCCCAAATTTGATTCTTTGGAACAAGGTCGATTTTAATCAGACTCGGTGATGACGCGAATGATAAAGTGGCACTTTTTTACGCTAGTTTATGTGTATTTTTGCAATGCCTAAAATGATTAAAGTTGCATCCATTGTGTTGGTTTATGTTAATTTATAAATGATGTTATTTTATCGAGAAGTAATGACTGTTGCTGAAACTTACATGTTTGACGATAGTGAACTATATGCTATCTTTTCGAAAGCCGGAGAATGCACGGCGATTTACAAACAGATCAGAACAGAACTTTATTACGCTCAGGCCGAGAATACCGGCATATGATGTGCAAAATGACAGTATAATACATGATGATAGCGGATACGTGATTAGCCGGAACACTTTACTATGTGCGTAATAATTTTACAAAACTAACTAAGCGTCAATTAGTCAAATGTAATTTCGGAAACACATTTTAAAGACAAATTTGTTATGATAATATGACTAATGTGCATGAAAATGTGACATACAATTTCGGTTTCTGCACGTGTACGCGTATAATGATGTTGCTCGATTTTCATTGAAAACAAGTAATTGTGATATTTTTGCGATTGGTCATGAACATGTGCAAATTGAGTGAAATTATTTGAAAGGAAATCAGCACACGTATTTTGGCACGTATTAAAGCAAAATAACACATTATGAAACACAATGGATGCATCTTTAACCAAGGAGGTACAGTGATCATGACGTGTCATGTCCTTTATACTAAGTCTCAGGACAACTGCAAAATTGTGACACATTATCATGAAACAATAATGCAAGTCCGAAATCACTGGAAATCTGAACTATTTTCTCATCAGGTACTCTGTGTTAAAAACTATATTTTACTTGATGAACATTTATATAGGGGGTTATTCGTAGATTTCTCATGGCAGTAACTCTGTGGAATGGCATTTGGCAGTATGGCTCTTAGATTATTCTAGCGGTACAGTTGTTTTGTGCAACGACGACATTGGTAAACGAAATTCGATACGAAATGATGTTAATAATGGTGATGGTGATAGAGGTGAAAGTGATAGTGATAATGATACTGGTAGTGGTAGTGATGGTGATAGTGGTGAAAGTGATGGTGATAGTGGTAGTGATAATGATAATGGTAGTGGTAGTGATGGTGATAGTGGTAGTGATAATGATAATGGTAGTTGTAGTGGTGAAAGTAATAGTGGTAGTGGTGAAAGTGGTAGTGACAGTGGTAGTGATAATGGTAGTGGTAGTGGTGAACGTGATAGTGATGGTGATACTGATAATGGTAGTGATAATGATAATGGTAGTGGTAGTGGTGAAAGTAATAGTGGTAGTGGTGAAAGTGGTAGTGACAGTGGTAGTGATATTGGTAGTGGTAGTGGTGAACGTGATAGTGATGGTGATACTGATAATGGTAGTGATAATGATAATGGTAGTGGTAGTGGTGAAAGTAATAGTGGTAGTGGTGAAAGTGGTAGTGGTGAAAGTGATGGTGGTAGTGGTGAAAGTGATAGTGGTATTGGTAATGATAGTGATAGTGATAGTGATAGTGATAGTGATAGTGATAGTGGTGAAAGTGATGGTGATAATGATTATGGTTGTGAAAGTGATGGTGGTAGCGGTGAAAGTGATAGTGATGGTGATACTGATAATGGTAGTGATGATGATAATGGTAGTTGTAGTTGTGAAAGTAATAGTGGTAGTGGTGAACGTGGTAGTGGTGAAAGTGATGGTGATAATGATTATGGTTGTGAAAGTGATGGTGGTAGCGGTGAAAGTGATAGTGGTAGTGGTGAACGTGATAGTGATGGTGATACTGATAATGGTAGTGATGATGATAATGGTAGTTGTAGTGGTGAAAGTAATAGTGGTAGTGGTGAACGTGATAGTGATGGTGATGGTGATAATGATTATGGTAGTGGTAGTGGTAGTGGTAGTGATAGTGATGGTGATGGTGAGGAAATTTGATTTTACAGAAACTGCTTGGTGGCATCATGGGAAATAGTTTTGATGAAATATTTAATGAAAATTTATTTCACACTATGTAGGAGGATATGTTGACAATGGTATTGATATAAGACGCTTCGTCTTTCCTGTTTATAAGGAACTAGATTCTTTGTTTCTGATTGCAGACATTATTAGGTGATATTGACCTATGTAATTGGAGGTCTGTGGCAAGGGAACAGTTTATTCCTTAGCGATTTTGGTATTAGAATCTAACATATTTTCACCTAATATATAGACACACGTTTAATTTTCTAGAAAGCGAAATAGATAAGCAGGAGATGTATAATGTATCTGTTGTTGACGTCATCTAGTTGTTGGAGTGTCAATGTAATAATAATAATAATAATAGTGCATATTTATAAAGCGCACATATCCACGCTCGAAAGCATGCTCAAAGCGCTAAACATATAATGCTAATAAATAATGATAATAGTGATGCACATTTGAATGTGCTCACTTCACACAAACAGCAATAACAAATCAATGTGTACAATTGTTGGTAGTGGTAGTGGTAGTGGTAGTGGTAGTGGTAGTGGTAGTGATGCTGATTGTGATAATGGTGGTGACAGAATGGTGATGGTGATAGTGATTGTGATTGTGACGGTGATGGTGATTAAGATGGTGATAGTGACGGTGACGTTGATTGTGACGGTGACGGTGACGGTGAAGGTGACGGTGACGGTGAAGGTGACAGTGAAGATGAAGGTGACGGTGATGGTGACGGTGACGGTGACCGCGTTTATGTGTTGATGGCGAAGATGCCGGTAATGATAATTATGATGACGACAACATTAAATGAACTTCTTTCATTTATGCTTGATTGAAAGCTTATCCCGTAGGATACACTGTTATTTAATAACAATATAAATACATTAACGGAAGTAATTCCTCGAATAAGTTTCAAATTAAATATACCAATCGAATAACGATTAATATGATTACATATCTTTAAAATAAAGTGTTTCTTTAAGTGTTCAGTCAGCATCTATTGTTGCATGTTAATCTTTTAGCTGTTAAGGACTACGTGGTTTTGTGGTTTTATCACTTTAATTTAAACTGTCAGTATGATTTTTATGTATGAGGGTAACAGGTGTTGTGCTTTTTAATTTTCAAAATTGTTTTTATCAATTTGAGTACTTAAAATAGTTTCTATTTGAACTAATTATCCATAGAGATATGTCGTATTATTTATTATATTTCTATAATGACCCTTAAACAATGTATGTTTTATTAATCAATGTTCATATCAAAATTTAATCTTTAAATTAAATCTTTAACTTAATCATATTTGAAAATGTTAGTAAACCATATTCAATATTAACATCGGCATCAGCTATGTCTACATCTTAATGTATATGGTTAATGCTTTCATTCAAAGGGCAGGTAACCCATAATTCCTTAATATATGGAAATATTATTACTGAACGGTGCTTGCATTATATAACATCTATGTAAGGAAATCATGTGCACAAATCCACGGTTATTCATCCATTCATCCGGAAGCTGAAACATGATAACTTCTTGAAAAGCAAGTCTACATTTGAATAAAATTCCCATTTTTCTGGGACCCTTTTCATATTTAATAAAGCAGCGCTTTTTGATGAAGAATAATCATGAAAGACAGGGTTTTCTAGTGGCAAAATGGCATTCCAGTTAGCAGGGAAGTGGGAAAACACGACTTGTTAACGGAGTAGGCCTGCTCATATAACCCTTTTCTACTGCAGACGTAACTCTGTTAATGCTTTCTGTTCCTAATATACCGATTCACGGAAATAAACAAGAAGCCAAAGGTTAATATTATGATTAATTAATATATAATTATCATAACAATATTATCTCTTGTACATGTTTGTGTTGTAACGTGTAACATTATTTTTTATATATGCATATTTAGACATGTATGTGTCTCATAGGCCGTATGGCCGGGTGGTACTGTCTTCTATTGAATATATTGCGTTTTTTAATGGATATATATTGTACCACGTGACACAGAAATAAAACAATGTTCTTCTTCTTCTTCGTTAAAAGTTGAATATTTCCCGGTGACTTTTTTCCTGCTGTCTGTGACTGTCGACATCCCCTGCATCTAGCAGCTTGGAGGGTTAACCTCATACGACCATCAATGTATTGAAATGGACGAAATGAGTGCCAAGACGATAAGAAGGAGGAGAAAGAAGAAACATATTTATGAATGCTGTAATATACATTAAAAGACAATGTTAAAATACATGATATAATAATCAGTTTTTGTTAAAACAAGTCCAATGATTCAGTAAACATCAGATGGGTTTGACAGGATCAATCTTCTTTAATATTTATTAATCTTATTAAAGAAGATTCATCCAGTCAAACCCATCTGATGTTTACTCTGTTCTATATATAACCTTACTTCAAGTGAGAAACGACTCTTTATATATATATATATATATATATATATATTAGTTGTACTTAGAAGTACTTGAAGAGACCAATGCATCGGTCGACAATGTTAAAATACATGATATAATAATCAGTTTTTGTTAAAACAAGTCCAATGATTCAGTAAACATCAGATGGGTTTGACAGGATCAATCTTCTTTAATATTTATTAATCTTATTAAAGAAGATTCATCCAGTCAAACCCATCTGATGTTTACTCTGTTCTATATATAACCTTACTTCAAGTGAGAAACGACTCTTTATATATATATATATATATATATATATATATATATATATATATATATATATATATATATATATATATATATATATATATATATATATATATATTAGTTGTACTTAGAAGTACTTGAAGAGACCAATGCATCGGTCGAAATGAGCTCATCGAGCTCATCGAATATATATATATCTATATATATATATATATCTATATATATATAGAAGCAAATTTAAATAATACAGTGAAGACGAATATCAACTTTCATAATCAATACCTTATTCATACATGTATATATACACTATACTATATATCTATGACGTTCCCCTCAAGCCATTAATGCCACAAATTTAGTTCGATGGTTCTTTATTTTGTTACTACAGTCGTATAACATTATGAAAATATGTATATCTAAATTTATTTAGATTGCTCTATTAAAACCTTTATTTTTAAATATCCAAAAATAACTGACATATAAACTAACTGAATGTCATGGCCAGAGAAATATGATTTTCAGATTCGGTGGTTACCTGAACAGCTTTTTATGAGACTGATGAGGATGAAATGAATGAGCAATAGTTAACTAATAAATCGGCCGGAGTGACCGTTATGTTTACTAAATATTCATTTACGATCTAAAGAGCACGTTTTACTGAATTAACGGTCAACTTTTGTTTACCTCTAATATAACATTCACAACCACGCGTGTTAAAAAAAACTTGCATCACAGGCAAACAATCGCTGCGGTCCGCTATCGCTATAACGAGGAGAGTGGGCAGTGTCTTCCACCTGTCCTGTCACTCCTCGCTATACCACGCGCTCTACCGGAACTAGACGAATGTCATCAGCCATGCGCCCTGTCTTGTGACTGCCAGTCATTGAGTGTTGCTTCGACTTACGACACAGCTGCTGCGATTTAAGTGCGAAACGCGTCTAACGGTGCAGCATAATATAGCAGCTACCTCGTCCAGTTATCATCATGTCGTCTTCATTCAAGTCGGTACATATTTTCGCCCTTGTCTTTCTGGTCCTTGGGGGCGTGGCAATCAAAGGTAAGACAGTCTCCATCTTCGTTCACCTGAGGAGGTGAATATTCTCGAAGTATGGACATTCGGCGATCTTCAATCGATTTCCTTTAATTCTTGTCTTCGGTTATTGGGAATCACCTTTTATGATTTTGATAAAATTAATACGCTATTCGTGAAAAACAGGTTTAGGGGAAAACACGTGGTTTTCTCATCAATTAAATATGTATTGTTAGCAAATTATTATTTATATGTTAAATATTTAACATGTGTTGTGTTTTAATCAACATATGAAATGTATGTGACATGATGAATCACAAATTTAATTCTAATAGATAATACTATATGTATTAAACAAATAAAATTCTGCTAAAAATATACATACAAATCCTACATAATATAGTTTTAATCCAATGCAGTGTTTGCTAATCACTTAATATGTGTTAATAAAAGGCCCATCGTACCATTTCTAGAAATTACTCTTTTCATTCCAGATTTACATAAAATATGAAATGGTGAAATGGTGCATTTTACATCCCATCTCCTCCCACCCCAAATCCCCCGTTGTCACCGCGTTGTGTTGGATATTATACGATGCTACGACACACTTTATCGTCCTTGAGTCGAAACCTATTTATGCATGTTTTGAAGTAGTTTAAATAACGTGTTCCTGCTTGCACAACTTCCTTATAACACAAGTTCTACAGGGAATAAATAAAAATCATAATATTCTTCCTGGTGTGCTATGGCCTTGAATCGCATGTTCCTTTGAATGATTTGTTCACATGTAAACATATCATGTCCTTTACTATTAACTATTAGGTCGGTTGTCTCTCTGAATGACTCGCTGACAAATCGTACGGAAAGTCTAGATCTTTTATTCATAGAGGATGTTAAGAATATGGCATTTACTGTATAAACACCATATTTTGAGTATGAATAAAGCTAGCTGTAGTCTGTATTTGATAGGATTAAAATATTAAGTTATATGAAAGTTAATCTTCAGTATGTATTTTTTTAAGAATATATATATATATATATATATATATTAGTTATTCTACCATATATTATATGAATATTAGAATATATATATATATATATATATATGAAAAAGTTGAGGAAGGTCTCACGTGAAGTAAATGTATATAAAAATAAAATACTTCAGACGACACTTGCTGTAGATATCATTTTAATGATGACTGATAATGTCATTCTTCCAGATTTCCAACAGTTTATCCTGCAAGGAATCACTGGAGGCATTTGTAAGTAGGTCTGACATATATTCGTCTATCCTATGGTATGTTTGCACATATCTTGTGCACAGATATGTGCAAACATACCATAGGATAGACGAATATATGTCAGACCTACTTACAAATGCCTCCAGTGATTCCTTGCAGGATAAACTGTTGGAAATCTGGAAGAATGACATTATCAGTCATCATTAAAATGATATCTACAGCAAGTGTCGTCTGAAGTATTTTATTTTTATATATATATATATATATATATGGTAGAATAACTAACGCTGAGTTCCTCCTACATGTTTCAACTTTATTCTTACGGATATCCCTGATATATATATATATATATATATATATATATATATATATATATATATATATATATATATATATATATATATATGAAAAAGTTGAGGAAGGTCTCACGTGAAGTAAATGTATATAAAAATAAAATACGTCAGACGACACTTGCTGTAGATATCATTTTAATGATGACTGGATGCGTCGCATTTCGACTTGTTTACAAGTCTTTTCAACAGTGTGGAGCATTTTCAACATGGCGAGTATATAGGTAGCTTAAACAATGTACAATAGACGTTGATTGATTGGTAAGTGACAAATGGTTAGCTTGATTAGCACACAATAAACTATTTACGAGGGATTAAAATTTGAGTCATTGCAGGTCTCACATCCTGGCCCACAGTCAATGAATTGATCATTTGTTTCAATTGCATAATTGACATTTCTCGCATACATGTAGTTTCGGGGAGTATACGATTTTGTGCTTCTTGAAAAAGTTCTTCTTATAAAATCAAATTTACTCCAAAGACCTTTTTTCTTGGTGTTTGGAGAGGAATCTAAAGAGGTGTTATCAAAGTCAATGTTTGTTGTTTCTGTTGGTGACACAGTGGTTTGGCCGGTTGCACTTGTGTTGGTTTGGTCTAAGTCCTCAGTTGATGATAACACTGGGGACTGATTCATCCCCTCTTTGGAGTAAATTTGATTTTATAAGAAGAACTTTTTCAAGAAGCACAAAATCGTATACTCCCCGAAACTACATGTATGCGAGAAATGTCAATTATGCAATTGAAACAAATGATCAATTCAATGACTGTGGGCCAGGATGTGAGACCTGCAATGACTCAAATTTTAATCCCTCGTAAATAGTTTATTGTGTGCTAATCAAGCTAACCATTTGTCACTTACCAATCAATCAACGTCTATTGTACATTGTTTAAGCTACCTATATACTCGCCATGTTGAAAATGCTCCACACTGTTGAAAAGACTTGTAAACAAGTCGAAATGCGACGCATCCAGTCATCATTAAAATGATATCTACAGCAAGTGTCGTCTGACGTATTTTATTTTTATATATATATATATATATATATATATATATATATATATATATATATATATATATATATATATATATATATATATATATATATATATAAATATATATAGTAGCTTTTAACAGACATTTGGAGAGAGCGTGCTCGACCTTTGAACCTTAATAATGTAAAACTATCTGTTTCACTATGAAAAACAAAATGTGTGGAATGCAAATATATATAGTGTGTAATTGACATAGATTGCACGTGGCAGGTCTTACACGGAAAACTTAAAGCTATGAACTTTCTGGAAGGATGTGCTCGACCTTTGTACTTGTTCCTTTTATGTCTCCAAAATGTGTATTTCCAAGAATCCACAGGCTACTGACTGACTAGAGATATTTATACACGGAACATTAACCAAGCCTGTTGTCTTTTCTTGGTAAAAGTATGTTAACAAGAATTCTTATCGGACACCTGTGTACCACTTAAACAATATACTGTTAACGGCAAAAATAATTTTCAAATAGATTGTACCATTACTAAACACTATAACTCTGTATGTTATGATGATACGAGGGGCGGGATAGCGCAGTGGTTAGCGCGTTCGGCTTCGGGTAAAGAGGTCTGGGATTTGAATCCCGCCAGGAGCACGGCAACTGTGTCTGCAGAAAACTGTTCTACTTGCTACACTGAATTTCAGCGCAGTACCACCCATGGTTCGATAGTACGTGCCGTTTCATCGCAATGCATAGCCACTATGACGTTGCGGGCTTTCTCCATGCAATAATACTAACAGCCGTGATAAGTGAAATACTCTTGAAAGCGGCGTTAAACTTCAACTCACCCCACTTTCATATACGACGTTTTTTATAACATAACATTTATAGTAGTTTGTATTCGACCGGTGGACTGAAACCCTCAATTCAAATTCTTTATATTATATGCCAGTTTCGGCAAAACACAGTGACACTATCGTTTATGCTGCGTACGGGGTTACCTATGCACAATAAAGGTATTGTTTAGAACACGCATGACGTGATTAAGAGTGTTTGTACTCGAACTGGTTGGTTGTGGCGGTGTCATAGCAGGAAGGTTGAGGGTATGTATGGCGTTGTATAAAGGGGGAGATCGTCACGGGTCTATAGCTTTTTGGGTCGTCTAAGCTAGGTCATCGCGTTCTCTGCATATGTCATAGCTAGTTGCTGGGTTCCGGTGTATATGCCAACGAATGCGATACTTGACTTCATCATATCGTTTATAAGTTAATGACTGTCTCAAGCTAGTCCAATACTGCCGAAGCGGCGTTAAGCAATAACTCACTCACTCACTCAAGCTAGTCCTGCCCCATGACTGTATAAAATACAAGAGTCTTTAATACAGTCTAGATCCGTATTCTGCATGTCCAGGTATACTGGATACACATGTACATGTATACACAAGAATACAATGAAAGTATTAACGATTGTAATCATAAGGATGAAAGTACAGTAATTCCATAGACTAAATTGCAGTCTAGTATACATGCTTTCATGTAGTGTATGTATGACTTTTTTCGATCAAAAGTTTGATACTTTGTCGGCCCGTTTTCATTTCTATATATATGGAAAAACGTTAAGCCCCACGTTTTTTAACCAGCATATGTTGTCTGATAAGTAAAAAGACACTGTGTCAGTAAAAGTAATCACTGATTATTGATGATTATGATAGAATCATAATCTATAGCAATTTAAGAAAAAAAATCATTCAGATGTTTCGCTTCTTTTGGATATTTGCATTGATAAAATATTATATGTATACACACAGTAAATTTTGTGATGTAACTTTCTCTATATTTTGATTTTAACCCTTAAATAGAGATACAACCGAGCAAGTTTGTCAAAAACGACGAGTATACATATATATGGTAATGCACAATTTTGAACTTTCGAAATGCAATAAGTTCTATATTAGCCACTGTTTCATTTGCATCGCGTAAAAATAACAAGAAAACGGCCCACGTTTCTTGCAATGGTATTCTACAGTAACGTCACGAGCAGATTGTTTATATTACACCTTAAATTACACTTGTGACGTCATCCTATTGTTCTTTCACTCCATTATTTTTCAGGAATGGAGAGTTACACATCACATCATATTTTTGAAGAAGAAATTTAATTTCTTTAACTTTTTAAAGCAATTTGGATAAACGAGCATTACTTTTAGTGTAATTTAAGTAGGGTTATATCCTCGTAACTCTCCATTCCTTAAAAATAATGGGCCTCGGCCCCTCCGGGGCCTCGGCTCCATTATTTTTAAGGAATGGAGAGTTACTCGGACATTACCCTCTACATAGCCGTCCAAATAATGTATGTAAAAGTAATGTACAGTCAAGCCGCGATAGTATACAAATTCTCATATGAAAAATATGAAATCGCTTATGTTTCATAGGGAATTTCTTTTAATCAGCCAATCAGAATCAAAGACACACCGATGTCATGTTACAATACATTATACTGCAATCAAACATCATACGATAAGAGAATAATATATTACCGTTTTCACTTAGGCGATATTTATCAGTTTATAAAATCAAGGTAAAAATCTCATATCCATTGGCGTCGATACGTTTACGGTGAAGCTATGACTTACGTCATATAAAAGGAACTAATTTAATATACACTTCCATATGGCTTATTTACAGCCGCCTCGGCTCTTAATAGCGCTGATATTATTAGCAGAGTCTATCGACCAGCTCCACGTGCGATCGCGTTATATCGATTAGAACAGCTCATCTTCGCCTTCCACGGTATAACGAGGATGCGGGGGTGCCTGGCTCTGTCATGCTGATGTTTGATTGAAAACTGCGTGTGTTGTTTAACCAAGTCTTGACGTATATGCTTGATTTCATTTTAAAGCCAAGTCAGTATCATTTCTTCCTTATATATAGTGAATATATTTCAAACTTGGGGGCCTGTATTGTCAAAACAATGTTAGAAAATGGTGCAATCGATGACCGAACCCGCAATGTACTTCCATGTATTTTATATTAAGACAATATCATCGATTGCCATGTGCTTATGTAAGTTGGTGTTGGGGAATTGTAGACCAACGGACATTTTCATAGAACGATATAAAACTGGACCTTTGGTATGAACGCAAATTTAATTAAAGATACTGCTTGGTGGTATCATGTTAAGTATTTTTGAGGAGATATTTGATGAAACAGTACTTCAAGAGGAATCAGAAAGGATGTGTTGACAATGGTATTGATATAAGCCGCTTAATCTTTCCTGTTTATAAGGAACTAGATTCTTTGTATCTGATTGCAGATATTATTAGGTGATGTTGACCTATGTAATTGGAGGTCTGTGGCAAGGAAATAGTTTATTCCTTGTCGACTTTGGTATTTGAACCCAGCATATTTTCACCTAATATATAGACACACGTTTGATTTACTAGAAAGCGAAATGATAGGAGGGGTGTAATGTATCTGTTGATGACGTCATCTGGTTGTTGCAGTATCAAGGGAGATGTAGAAGGGAATTATGAATGTCTCGGATTAAGATCAGAAACAAACTGTCATTTCATTGGCATTTAGCTTGTAGGGAGCAGGCTATTCGATCATTTCCCTGACATTTTATCTCAGGCTAAAACAAAATGAATCGTTTCTCTGGCCTTTTGCGCATTACTTTTATTTGTGCAATCGACAGCTTTTTATTGTCATTTTAAAATATAAATTAAGAATTTGCCACATCGTTTTTGCTAGACCCAAAAATCCATTTGTCCACGAAATATGTATTTCACTGAAATTATCTCATTTGAGACTAAACCATTCAATAACATCAATGACATTTATATCATAGAACATGTGTTCCCCATGTGTGGGATGTACTCATCATATCAGTACATCAGCTTATGTGAGTATGATGTCGTTGAGGACAAGTGGCACTCTGTGACCTCCCGACAGAGACAGGTGATGAAATCGGGATTATTGATAGTCTGTCCTTGGTCGTTATCGCAACCTCTCGAGTTGCTGAGAGATGAGTCCATACGTTACCATAAGGGCATCGGTGAGTCCATCTGGTATCACATGGAGAGAGGGATGGTGGGTTTGTTCATCCCTGCCACACGATAGTCGCCATCCAAAGTCTAGATCCTTTTCTGTATGTTTTTGTAGTGTATCTTCCAGACCAAGGTGTGGATACGTCCTGTTCTAGATTGTGTGTAGTCTACGACCGGGAGTGTGAACATGTGGAGTCAAGTCCTGTCAAGTATCACCGGTCATACCTGACAAAGTCTAAACTTTCTTGTCTTATATTTGATTAAAGCAGCCCAGCCCAAGGAAGCAAATCTAGATTGTACGTAAGTGTATGAGTGTAACGACCTCAATCTTTTCACCGGAATTTTATAATCTTCTGAGGTCTAATCGTCTCTCGTTGTTATTGTTGTAGTGGATCGTCCATACAAAACAAGTCTAGATCTTAGGGTCACTGCAGGAATTTGAACATTTAATGTCCAATGCTGACAGTTATTACCTGTTTAAATCTAGATGGAGACGCGTCCATGAATCCCAATTAAAAACACATCCTAATATTTAAGGAAACCAAAGAGTTTTTTGGCTAAAAGCTCTGTACTTGATTAAAACCTGGATTTTTGCATTAATTTGTTTTTCAAAGACTACACGTGCATATTGATATGGTATTATTTTGATCTACAAGGCTTATTTTTTATTGGAAATTTTAGTGACTGTGTGTATGTTGTTCCTGGGGCGACAACTGATGTTTGCATTTAAGATCCTCGTGATTTCGAATATTGAAAACTTGTCCGTGTCAATTGACGAAATGTCAATGTTAGTTGTCTCAAAATTACCATTTATCCGTCATCTAGACCTGTCTTATCTTGCTAAAAAAAATTATCTCATCGAGTAAAGTGGAAAGTGTATATTCTCATGTATGGTGCAGTCAGGAGTGATGACAGTTAACTTGATTACCTCGTGATGAAATAAGCATGGTATTTATCAAGAAAAGACAGCTTTTCTATTCATTACATAACGCTACTACGGGTCGACTCCGTAAAGTATTAATCACCTCAGCAACAAACCGATGTAATGAAGACTTACATGACGTCAGTGCATTGTTTCATACGTCATTAGGGTATCGTTTAAACTGCTGATTTGGTATATTGATTTAATGTATATTAGATGTAATTTTATGTAATAATTTAATAAATTTGGATGTAAATTTATGTAATAAATAGAGTAATTGAAGTTTGTCAAATACAAAGTATATTAGATTAAGTTGTAATGTTATACCACACTAGTGGATAC
Organism: Gibbula magus; assembly: GCA_936450465.1. Classification (NCBI taxonomy): domain Eukaryota; kingdom Metazoa; phylum Mollusca; class Gastropoda; order Trochida; family Trochidae; genus Gibbula; species Gibbula magus. The sequence continues at coordinate 49,216,738 of OW388293.1, forward strand.
TCTTGTAATTACATTTCTCACACATAGTGAACATACGTCGGTATTACTTATAGTCTTGCATTAGCGAATGCAATATAGAGAAAGTTTGAAGTTCATAATTCATTATCACGTTACGTTGTGATAGCGTTATAATTCGGCCACTATGATCAGTAACGAATCAAGGCCATGTATTAGTTTATGCTTATTTATGAAGGTCGGATATAACCTTATACTGATTTGGTAAATGTGACGTCATTGTTCAATTATTCCAGTCAGCGCTCGCAGGTTTCATTGAATTGCAAAACTACAATATGAGAATGGACTGTCTCCTTTCAATCGTATTAGATGCCTATTTGCCTTAAGGAGCAGTAGCACGTTTTCTCGCTCAAATAAGTCGATGAAATGTATTTGAAAAATAATTTCCCTAATAGTAAAATACCCTTCTTTCTTCGTAAGTTTAAAATGAGTGCTCAGTAAAGCCATGGAAATCGTTGTTCTAATTCGAAATAATGAAATGTGTTCATAATAAAATGGCCGCCATCCAATGTTTGCTTTTAACGCAACACTGTGTATACTACTACGGATAATTGGTTTGTGTAATAAGATATTTTACCCTCTAAAGTAAATATAAATGACATAAACTATCATTATAAATGGGAAATAAAAAAAAATAAGATTTGCAAAAACGTGCTACAGCCCCTTTAAACTCCTTTCTGTTCACACTGAGTCTAGTTGATTAATAATGGCAAATACATGTATGACATTTAATTAATTTCAGATACATAATAAACTATCAATCCAAAATGCTACAATTTAAATATTGGGAAACATAATACACGTTAAAACTAACGTTTATGTTGTTGAAACATTAAAATAATTATATATGTCATAGTGATTTCAAAATTAATCAACTCGACTAATTTATGACATCGCCGCATTCATGTAATAAACGTTAATGCAAAGCACACGTGTTGACCGGTACTATGTAATTAATTGTATAAGTGTAACTTATAAATTAGTCTTTGTCACGCTAATAGTATAGGTGATCATGTCGACATTATTCATATTAATTACTGATTATTGATTAGGTACTACATAGCTGCCCGTATCAATTTCCAACGTGCAAGTGGCTGTACATACCGCCTTTCCTCTAATCAGAACACTGTCACATGTTTAAATGACATTTTTATGTTACAAATTATCAAAGACAAGTTCTTTCGAATCTGATGCTTAAAGGTGCTGTAGCACATTGCTCTTACTGAACTAAGTGCTCTCGCAAAAAGGAAAATTTACAAATGGCTAATTAATACTCTTGCATCAATATAGTTCTAAAACGAGTGTACATGGTTCGGTTAAGCTACGTGAGTCCATTTCCCTGGTGTTTAAGGTGTCACATTCAAATGGCCGCTCGAAAGCACTCATCATAAGCACATCATACGGTACAGTGGTGGAATTGTCAACCATCTTGCTGTCTCTCAATGCTACACTGAAGTACCAGCGTAGTACCACCTATGGTTCACTTGTTACAGCGGATGCTCGCAGGTTTCACCGCAATGTATAGCCACCATGGCGTTGCGGGCTTTCTCCATGCAATACTTCTAACAGGCGTGATATAAATGAAATACTCCTGAAAGCGGCGTTAAACCAAACTCAACTCACCTCACCTAAATGTTTGGAGCCTATGGCTATTTATTATGGGCAATACGGTACAGCTGATAGTGTTGTACTCCGTCCCCACCCTGGCTGTTGTTGTTGTCAGGCCTGTTTCGACCTCTGCACACGTCACGTTGTGCCAGACAATCAAACGATGGGCGTACGTTATCACAATCACTTATGATGATTAGAAAGTTGCGAAAGCATTATCTTAATCATACGTGTTTCTTTTTCGTGACGTCCTTTTTATTCATCCTATAAGCAAAACAGGTGAAGGGAGAAAAGATTTACTAATAATCAACATACATCGATTCAGAAGAGGGTTTTTTGGTTTTTTTTACTCATAATGAGATAGCTACACAAATGCCATGTGCATCTTCGCGCGCTAATTAATATACTATTACTATCTATTACACTATTTCATAACACTGTACACGTTCAGTCAAATGTAATAATCGGAATTAATAGTGACAAAGAATCTCAGAGAAATGGGATTTCAGTGTCTGTGTGTCTGTTTGTCCACTAAGATCTAAACTTGCCAATCACAGGAATGGGAATTTCACTTTTTTCACCTATTTCAGTGCTTTAAGAATTTATGGGACATTTTTTTAGATCCGAGAAATTTTAAGAGATGTTTTTTCAGGACGTTGATACTCATGTCATTAGACATCTACTTTATGTTTATTTATTTTTTGAGTCAATGTTATGCATGAAACATTTATTTTGAAGTTTATATTGAAAAACTACCCAGTAAACATTTCAGTATTAAACATTCAAACATTGCGATCCCCGTATACAGAAAAATACTTCTGATTCGGGTTAAGTTGATGTGTTAAAATACTAGATGTGTTGTGACTCGTTTAGGCATGAATTTACACAGTTAAACTTTATTAAGTACAGAAAGCTGTTGACATGATGCACAAATATTGTTTATAATGAATATACAAATTAGTCACAACTTATTTAAGATATACAATATACGTATATAAAGTGTTTACGTAGTACCTGAATTTTGACCTTTTATTCTAGCCGCTAGCATCGCCTCAGAGGATGATGATCTGACGTCTGATGCCCCCACATCTGATGCGCCCACGACAGATACCCCAACCACCGACGGGTCAACATCAGGCATGACAAGCAGCCCAGGCACCAACCCTTCTGGAGCATCCGGGTCTTCAGGTACTTGACTATCTAACCACATGTTCAGTGAAATGGATAGTCTAACATTCAGCCTCTGAACTGAATTATTTCATAAAAATTTGAAAAAAATAAAATAAAATAAAATAAAAAGAAGCCTCTGAGATGTGTTCATTTTCTTAAACTGAGCTCAGAGTCGTGTTGTAGACTTGCCTAAGCGCTTAAAATTAAGGGGTATGGATGACTGACTATGAAACGGAGTATAATAGCTGTTGAGTATTTTACGTGTGTTTCGGGTTATTATTAAATGGTGCGAAATAATCTTAAGAAAATGTCATTCAATAATGATAACTGGAGTTATAAATCTGGACCCACATTTCCAAACCTCTCTTACTACTAAGTCGTAAATAGATGTTAATATTTGATACTTAGGGTTTTCTTAGAACTAAGAGAGATTCGAAATCTAGGCCTAAATTGAGATAACGATGATATATTTTACGGGTGTTTCGTCGTACCTGAAAGCTAACTTTAGGCAAATATTCTGCTGAACTGGGTCTGAGATAAATGGAAACGCTACAGATCTTATATTTTAATGAACCAACAATGCTGACGAATTTTGAACTCGTTTATTTTTAAGCTCTCACACGCTAATCAACATACGTAGATTAATCAGATCATATAATTATCCTCGACGCAGGGTCCCTTTAAAGATGTATCTATTGTGTTTCATAAAATGTTATGTGGCTTCAATACATCCCAGCATACCATATGGGCTGATTTCAGTACATATAATTTCACTCAACTTTCATATTCATCCCCAATCGCTAATATATCATAATTACTAGTTTCCAATTAACATCGAGCAACAGTAGTATACTTGTGCAGAATCCAAAACTACACGTCGGTATAACATTCACCTATTAAACATTATCAACCCAAATTTGTCTTTTTGACTTTTGTAAATAGGTTCCAAAATTATGTTTGACTAATTGACCCGCGTCAATCCCGGTGCATTGTCTGGTTTTCGATCATAAATCACCACTTTTCCTTTTATATCGACACTACACTGAGTCGACTATAATCAAAATGGTAATTTTCGGCAACAATCAATACTTCTCGATAAACTAACATCATTTATAACGTTTGACATATGTGGCCCCTAACAACATAATGGATGCATCTTTAAAAATCGATATAAAGTACATTTACCTTTACTCAACGTTTATTTTCCCTATGAATGCCCGAACCACGTTATCTCTATCTCTAAAGAACACTATTATGCCTTCTATCAATTACATGAAGATTTATTCGAACTGGAATTACTTTGATGTATCAAGAGTAAGTGATGTACATGATATATTAAAATGACTTGTTTTTGCATGAATCTCGATTCTTTCTTTTTCACCATTCATGTGTTATGCTCCTCTATTGCTAATGTATCCTATGTTATGACTTGAACTGTTTTGCTTGTCTATTATTATTAACAATATTCTTTTTCTCACTATTTTAACACTTAAGATTACATGTTTTTGCATGGGCCTTTCTCTCCCCATAAAGATTATCATATCGTCCCCCATATCGCAAGTTCTTGTAATAACGATTCTGTTTGACCTTCTTTTAATCTGGTCAACAAACCAGAAGGTTTAAGTTTGCATTTCTCTTAACACACTGATGAAAGTAACGTGATGCAGGTGATAACGTGCCGTGTTGAATTCTGTTGTTCTCATTGTGGTCTATTTTAACAATTCAGAAATGACATCAAAAGGACCAACAGGTAATCACCATATACATAATCATGTAATTCAATACAATATTATCCAGGTGTAAGAGATAAAGATCATACATCTTAAACACTACTTATTCTTTTCAAAATCTCTTTTGGACCATAACAATACAGTTGAATGTTAATTATTCTGAAACAAGTATTGAGTCTGGAAATAGCTCCCATGAATATCTAAACTTGAACACAAAGTATCAAATAAAGACGTTGAAATTACATCCTTAAGGATCAACAGCATCGGACACGTCTGGAACATTTTCATCAAGTAAGAGTTATCCTATGCATAACAACTTTCCCTCATCGTGTAGTAGTCTCATAGCTTCTATGCCCCCAACCCCAACCCCCAAACCAACTGCCCCTTTCTTGAACTATCCTTTCCTTTAAACCATGCCCATTGCACTTGTTTGTTTTTCTTGTTTACCGTTTCCTTTGCGCACCCTGTTTTTGTTATATGCTCGGTGACTCACTCAATATCGCACTGCACCATTGCACTGCATCATTATACCAACTCCGTGGCTTGGTTCGAGCGTACCTCTTGTAGTCTGTATTGAAGTGCCGAGGAATATTACAGACTCAACTTTTTGTTTAATGCAGCTTCACAGGAGAGTCCCCGTCGAGCCGATACGGATTTTGCCAAGGCTCCCAACACCACGCTATCACCCAATACAACCACAGTAAACCCCAATGCCACCACAACCACTATCAACCCCAATACAACCACCACCACAATCAACCCCAATACAACCACCACAACCATCAACCCCAATATAACCACCACAACCACTATCAACCCCAATACAACCACCACAACCATCAACCCCAATATAACCACCACAACCATCAACCCCAATGCCACCACAACCGTCAACCCCAATACAACCACCACAACCATCAACCCCAATACAACCACCACCGTCAACCCCAATACAACCACCACCACTATCAACCCCAATACAACCACCACAACCATCAACCCCAATATAACCACCACAACCATCAACCCCAATGCCACCACAACCGTCAACCCCAATACAACCACCACAACCATCAACCCCAATACAACCACCACCATCAACCCCAATACAACCACCATCAACCCCAATACAACCACCACCATCAACCCCAATACAACCACCATCAACCCCAATACAACCTCTACAACTGTCAAACCAAGCGGTAAGAAACTAGTCGACATCTATTCGTTGCGTTTAATTCTAATATGCTTATTGTCATAAATTACAATTAATATCTTCATTGGTTTATCAATATTTTAAAGTTAATTTTATAGATTCATTCATGATAACGTTTATTGATGTTTAGTTTTTTTGTATTCATAAATGTATCGTCAAAGGATCTGAATTAAGAAAACATTGATCAATAGTGACTGTTTTCCTTAGTGAAAGAATTATATCCGTCGTGAATTTATTGGTCGATGTGACATTTTAACCCTTCTTTTGTCTAGTATACAAAATATTAGGTTTATTCTATATAGAAAAATTAAAGTTCTTTGGAACAAACAAAAGAAAGTGATATGTACACATTGTAAAAAAATAAGCAACCGTAAGGTTTTTCTACAGTAAGAGTTGTCTGATAAGAAAGAAAACAATGTGTCAGGAAAAGTAACTGTATGGTATCAGATAATCATAATCTAGCAGTTAAAACAATCAAATTCATATAATGTTTCTCTTCTTTTGAATGTTTGCATTTATGATATTTTGGCATTTTGGTCTAAGAAAATACATGTAATACATAGTGGTGGATACTTCAGTGTTATGAGAAATATGCTTTATGCTTATATGCCCTGTTAATACCCTGATTGAACAAGGAACTTAGAATTCTACAACTATGCCATATACATTCGTTGTTTGTTCTTTGTAGGTAAAACCAGCACCCCTGTACCGCCGCGATCAACAACCACCCCCGCCCCCTCCAGCTTTGATGGAGGATCCTTTGGAGGGGGAATCGCTCTTGGAGCAGGTCTGGCAATATTGGCTTTCATTGGATACCTTTGCTACAAGAAAAACCAGTCCATTGCATATAAGGCGATGTAATATGGCTTGCTTGGCTGCGTGTAGGCGGGACAATGCCTTACGTAGTGCCCGGGACAGTGTGACTTCAACATCAGAGAACGAAATTATAAACATTTTGAAAATATGTATATTTTGAAAGAAATGACGTTTATTACATACGGTCCATATCATATTAATATTTTTGAAAAGTAGAAACTTCTGAGAAGTATTTTCGAATGATGATTTGAGATGAACTTTTAGAACTATTTTTTTGGCAGTTCATAATTTCTTACGAGATATGTTTGACGGACATGTGCAAACATTGAAAGAAATGTTTCATCGAATGTTGTACACATATCTTTTTGAAGATAGAAATCACTGCATTCCGAATGATTTGAGATATATTTTTGTGTGCAGCGTTTTTTCTGACATGTTTCATGAAAAAAGTGCCCTTTAAAAAAAATCCCATTTAAGTAACATTTCTTTATTTTGAGAAAATATATGAACATCTACATGTAGTTTCGGAATATGTAAGAAATATTTGAATATCTTGTAAAAAAAAAATCGAAATTTCTAGATACGCACTAGAAATTTTCTAGAAACGTTCTAGAACGTGTCTAGATACGCACTAGAAAGTTTCTAGATACGCACTAGAAAGTTTCTGGATACGCACTAGAAAGTTTCTAGATACGCACTAGAACGTTTCTAGATACTCACTAGAAAGATTCTCCATACGCACTAGAAAGTTTCTAGATACGGGGTATGTTTATTAACACCTGTATCTACACGCAGCTCGATAGATCTTTTCGAGGAATGGGGGAGGTATCTTTTATAAATGTTTACTACTATAGTCCATTTAAAATTCGTTGATCGTCAATTCATGTTCTTACACATTTGACTCATGGGACACTACACCTCAAAGTCACGAGTCGTGTTCGAACAACTGCATCATCCCTTCATAAACAAAACTGAGTGCTTTCATGTTAAAAAAACATCATACGATGTAAATTAGCCAGATAAACTATGATGAAATGGTGAACTCATGAGAATTATTCTGTCAATTCTTTTACGTAGATTAACTTGATTTAATTATATTACTCAGTTCATTATGAACTTTAGGCATTAATTTACATTATATTATTTAGTTAAACGTCATCTCGTGAAGTAAAATACATTGAGATTAAATAATGACATTGTGTTGATATTTATTAAAAAGTGAAATTAATTTCATATAAGATTTTGATTTTGATTTAGTTCTCATTTCATTGACTGTTATAATAGTGCTACCATCCATGTTTGAAGTGTTAAAATAGTTTGTATATGGACAGACGCGGGTTTCAGTAAGTACGCGTGGGTCCCCACTCGTTTAAGTGATGCTTTGAAAAAGGTTGACCCGGATACAATTGGCTTGTTTCCGTCTCATAATACTCCGATGTTCACTGTTTAACCTTCACTTTGTGCAGTCCTTATTCGTTGATCAGGGGGTCGTTGCACAAAACGACCTTAACACTAAAGCTACCTTAGTGACTAAATGTCACCTTAGAAGTTCGTGCAACTGGACCCGGGGACTCTTTTTCACGAAGTAACCTTTACTAAAGTTAACCTTTACTCCCATTCTTTATCATTGCACTAAGACTAGCTTAGTGACTTAAGGTTACTTTGTGGAAGGATGCCCAGATGCTTATATGCTAAGAAAAGTGCTTCAGTTGAAGATGATCAAAAGAAAACCAACATAAACTTAACAAACAAGTAAACAAAGCAAATATTTAATGTTTAAGTATGTCATAGTTCATACTTTGAACTGATCAATATTGAACATGTATGTGGTCCGAAACTATTGTTTTGAGGTACATGATGGTTTATTTTCAGACATATGTTGATCTCAGAAAACGTAATGTTTTTGAGAACTGAAGTTTAACATGAATGTTGAAGAAATAACCATGACATTATATCCTCTTATCTTTCATGAAATGTATATATATGTACATAGCTTTAAAGGATTTTATCTTATGTTTTGTGTTTGCAACAACTAAAGTATTCTGTAAAGGGTAATGTCCGAGTAACTCTCCATTCCTTAAAAATAATTGAGCCGAGGCCCATTATTTTTAAGGAATGGAGAGTTACGAGAAGATTACCCTACTTAAATTACACTCAAAGTATTGCTCTTTTATCAAAACTGCTTTAGAAAGTTGAAGAAATTAGATTTCTACTTAAAAAATATGATGTGATGTGTTACTCTCCATTACTGAAAAATAATGGAGTGAGAGAACAATAGGATGACGTGACAATTGTAATTTAATAAATATTAACTTTATGCAACCACCACTACAGTTATCCCTAATACAACCACCACAGTTAGCCCCAATGCAACCACAACCACTATCAACCCCAATACAACCACCACAACCATCAACCCCAATACAACCACCACAACCATCAACCCCAATACAACCACCACCATCAACCCCAATACAACCACCACCATCAACCCCAATACAACAACCATCAACCCCAACACAACAACCATCAACCCCAATACAACCACCACAACCATCAACCCCAATACAACCACCACCATCAACCCCAACACAACCACCATCAACCCCAACACAACCACCACCATCAACCCCAATACAACCACCACCATCAACCCCAATACAACCACCATCAACCCCAATACAACCACCACCATCAACCCCAATACAACCACCATCAACCCCAATACAACCTCTACAACTGTCAAACCAAGCGGTAAGAAACTAGTCAACATCTATTCTTTGCGTTTAATTCTAATGTGCTTATTGTCATAAATTACAATTAATAGCTTCATTGGTTTATCAATATTTTAAAGTTAATTTTATAGATTCATTCATGATAACATTTATTGATGTTTAGTATTTTTTTTCGTATTCATAAATGAATCGTCAAAGGATCTGAATTAAGAAAACATTGATCAATAGTGACTGTTTTCCTTAGTGAAAGAATTATATCCATCGTGAATTTATTGGTCGATGTGACATTTTAACCCTTCTTTTGTCTAGTATACAAAATATTAGGTTTATTTCCATAGAAAAATTAAAGTTATTTGAAACAAACAGAAGAAAGTGATATGTACACACGGTAAACAATTAAGCAACCGTAAGGTCTACAGTAAAAGTTGTCTGATAAGAAAGAAAACAATGTGTTAGGAAAAGTAACGGTATGGTATTAGATAATCATAATCTAGCAGTTAAAAAATCAAATTCAAATAATGTTTCTCTTCTTTTGAATGTTTGCATTTATAATATTTTGGCATTTTGGTCTAAAAAAATACGTGTTATACATAGCGGTGGGTACTTCAGTGTTATGAGAAATATGCTTATGGGATCGGGGTATTAAAGAAGCCCTGTTAATACCCTGATGGTACAAGGAACTTAGAATTCTACAACTATGCCATATGCATTCGTTGTTTGTTCTTTGAAGGTAACACCAGCACTCCTGCACCGCAGCGATCAACAAACACCCCCGCCCCCTGCAGCTTTAATGTAGGAAACTTTGGAGAGGGAATCGCTCTTGGAGCAGGTCTGCCAATATTGGCTTTCATTGGATACTATTGCTACAAGAGAAACCAGCCCGTTACATATAATGGGATGTAATATGACATGCTTGGCTGCGTGTAGGCGGGACAATGCCTTACGTAGTGCCCGGGACAGTGTGACTTCAACATCAGAGAACGAAATTATAAACATTTTAATAATGTATATTTTGAAAGAAATGACGTTTATTACATACGGTCCATATCATATTTATATTTTTGAAAAGTAGAAACTCCTGAGAAGTATTTTCGAATGATGATTTGAGATGAACTTTTAGAACTATTTCTTTGGCAGTTCATAATTTCTTACGAGATATGTTTGACGGACATGTGCAAACATTGAAAGAAATGTTTTACCGAATGTTGTACACATATCTTTTTGAAGATAGAAATCACTGCATTCCGAATGATTTGAGATATATTTTCGTGTGCAACGTTTTTTCTGACATGTTTCATGAAAAAAGTGCAATTTAAAAAACCTCCCATTTAAGTAAGATTTCTTTATTTTGAGAAAATATATGAACATCTACATGTAGTTTCGGAATATGTAAGAAATATTTGATATATATATCTTGTAAAAAATAAAAACTCGAAATTTCTAGATACGCAGTAGAAAGTTTCTAGAAACGTTCTAGAAAGTTTCAAGATACGCACTAGAAAGTTTCTAGATACGCGTTCTAGAAAGTTTCTAGATACGCACTAGAACGTTTCTAGATACTCACTAGAAAGATTCTTCATACGCACTAGAAATTTTCTAGATACGGGGTATGTTTATTAACACCTGTATCTACACGCAGCTCGATAGATCTTTTCGAGGAATGGGGGAGGTATCTTTTATAAATGTTTACTACTATAGTCCATTTAAAATTCGTTGATCGTCAATTCATGTTCTTACACATTTGACTCATGGGACACTACACCTCAAAGTCAAAGTGTTAAAATAGTTTGTATATGGACAGACGCGGGTTTCAGTAAGTACGCGTGGGTCCCCACTCGTTTAAGTGGTGCTTTGAAAAAGGTTGACCCGGATACAATTGGCTTGTTTCCGTCTCATAATACTCCGATGTTCACTGTTTAACCTTCACTTTGTGCAGTCCTTATTCGTTGATCAGGGGGTCGTTGCACAAAACGACCTTAACACTAAAGCTACCTTAGAGAATAAATGTCACCTAAGAGTTTCGTGCAACTGGACCCCGGGACTCTTTTCACGAAATAACCTTTTCTAAAGTTAAGCTTTACTCCCATTCTTTATCATTGGACTAAGACTAGCTTAGTGACTTAAGGTTACTTTGTGGAAGGAGGCCCAGATGCTTATTTGCTAAGAAAAGTGCTTCAGTTGATGATCAAAAGAAAACCAACATAAACTTAACAAACAAGTAAACAAAGGAAATATTTAATGTTTAAGTATGTCATGGTTCATACTTTGAACTGATCAACACTTCCAATATTGAAAATGTATGTGGTCCGAAACTATTGTTTTGAGGTACATAATGGTTTATTTTCAAACATGCGTTGATCTCAGAAAAACGTAATCTTTTTGAGAACTGAAGTTTAACATGAATGTTGAAGATATAACCATGACATTATATCCTCTTATCTTTCATGAAATGTATATATATGTACATAGCTTTAAAGAATTTTATCTTACGTTTTGTGTTTGCCACAATTAAAGTATTCTTAAACATTAACTTTATTTTCATGACAAATAATGTTTATTATTGATGTGCAGAATATTCGTTGTTAATGATCAAATATTCTGCGTGCAGCAGACTTACAGGTACTGTCAATGTTATATTGTTATCATTTGTTTGTGTCAATATCTAACTAGTGCAGACAAATAAGTAGTTTCAATGTTGTTGCCTAACTAGTTACTTGTTCTAATGACTCAGCCCTGTGCGGCGGAATGCTCATTGGACCTGCTAAAACTTCAAAGTCTTCAATCAGAATATAAATTTTTAATGTTGAATCAATTATTTGTTGACCAATGACCAGTTTTTATGCAGCAAATCTCACACAGTAATTAACCACTAGAGTTTACTTGTAAAAATGTAGACCATATTTGGTACATACTATTTGATCTACTTATTGTTTCGTTGACTTCCTGTAACTTCTTAGTTCAAATCTCTGATAAGATTAACAATGTTATCTGTTCAAGAGAACAGGTGATTGACTAGTTCAGTTTGACACTAGTGAGTTATCATGTTGTTATCATACAGAGAGTACAGTAAATGACTTGTCCAAGATACAGCGAGAAAGATAAATCGACATTTGGAAAGATGTGTTATTACATTCCTGTATTTAAGTATTTGTTTTTGAATAAATATTTAAGTAAAACATCTGTGCATGTTGTATTTGACGGGATTCATAACTTCATTGTTTAATGCTACACATACAAGACTACATACACATGTTTTCTCATTAAAGTTTAGTTGATCCATCCGCTCTTTCTAACCAAAGGGGAGTAACTCTAATGGATAAATTGCATGTTTAGTGACGTCCAAACTTTGTACAAAGCACGAACATAATTGATTACTTTTAAGTTTGGTATGTTTTATTTTGCCTTGTAAATTATCAGTTGTTTGCCCAAACATCGCCCTAAATTGGCCTATACCTACCTTCATATGGTATTCACAAATCCTCATTCTTGTTATATGGCTGCAATACTGCCGAAGCGGCGTTAAGCAATAATTCACTCACTCATTCTTGTTATAACAAAGCCATAAAATAGAAGGGGGCGGGATAGCGCAGTGGTTAGCGCGTTCGGCTTTCGGATCACGAAGTCTGGGGTTCGAATTCCGCCAGGGGCACGTAAATTTTGTCTGCAGTAGAGAACTGTTCTACAGGCTGTAAGGTTTGGGTGCAATGGTATACTGAATTTCAGCCATGGTTCGCTAGTTCCAGCCGATGCTCGCAGGTTTCACCGCAATGCATAGTCACATGGCGTTGCGGGCTTTCTCCCTGCCGCAATACTAGTAGCCGCGATATAAGTGAAATACTCTTGAAAGCGGCGTCAAACCAAACCTCGCCTATAAAAAAGAATAGACTTTGATTTGAATATGATTTAGGGATGGAAGGGTTCAAGAATCCCATACTGGGGAACTGGAAGGAGTTGTGTGATGGCCAGGGTAGAGTTACGTATTACGTAGATATTGAAAGAGTCCAATTGAAAGCATGTAAAATATATCTTGGGGTGAAAAACAACACTACGAACACAGTGGTTTATGGAGAATGTGGTAGATATCCATTGCACCTATTCACAAATATTAAAGCCATAAAGTATTGGTTAAAGTTAATGAAAATGCCTTCATATCTTTATTTTTGTGTGGATAGACCAGTGTGTTGATTCAAACGAGGACTTTATTTGTCAAGTTTCGAGGAGATTAAAAGATATTTATTTACAAGAATGGACTGAAAACATATCCCTTTCTAGTAAGTGTCTGCATTATAGGATGTTTAAATGTACTCTAGAATCAGAAATTTATCTTTCATGTATAAATGTCAAAAAGTTTAGGATAGCGTTAAGTAGATTAAGATGTTCATCACATGATTTATATATCAAAAGTGGAAGATTCAAATCAGTCCAAAGAGAGAATCGAATATGCAGACTTTGTAATAATAATAAAATAGAAGATGAATATCATTTCGTTTTAATTTGCCCTATTTATAATTCACTGAGGAAGTTGTTTATTAAAAACTATTACTATGTCCATCCGAACCTATGTTTGTTTACCATGCTATGGTTTTCAGAACAGAATATATTTCTACACATAATATAAGTTACACCTAATTGTTGAATATCATCTTCATTGTATTAAATGTGCGTGTACATATAATCATTGACATGTATTGTACTACAGACCTGTGGCCTTTCAGTACTGGAAATAAAATCACTGGGATGACAACTGTATTAAGTCATCAGAAGATCCCACCGGTCCCACGTGATTTGTAATACAGAAAGATAGTTGAAAGGGACATCGACAGGAGCACGTTATTTGCAATTTTTTATTTCAAATTTCCCATTTATTATGATAGTTTATGTGATTTAGATTTACCTCAGAGGGTAAAACATCTTATTACACAAACCAATTATCCGTAGTAGTGGTAATAACGGTGTTGCGTATAAAGCAAAAATTGCATGGCGGCCATTTTATTATTTCCGAATGACAAAAACGATTCCCATGGCTTTACGAAACCATTTAAACTCATTTTTTAACTTGATTTTCCGAAGGGAGAAGAATGTTTTACAATTGGTGATATTACTTTTCAAATATATTTCATCGACCTATTTCAGAAAAAAACGTGCTATTGCCCCTTTAAAGTACCACTTCAGTAGGTGGGGAATACACCTGCAGAGAACATATGATGATGGGTATTGGAGTTTTGTTACAGCAACGAACTTATCCCTGGGCAAAGTCTAGATCTAATGCGTTCCTATGGAAACAAAAAATATAGTCGCAAATGACGATAAACGGATTCAGCGCATAAATGAATGAAAGTAATTGATGAAGCCACCCTTCTTTTGTAATTGCGCATCTTTTACAGAAAGTTGCAAATCTCTAACATGTCTGTAGGCTTATCGAGACCCAAATTTCCAAAGTCAGAATGGCATATTTTAAAGAAAATGCTTTGATTTCCGTATAAGTATATGTACCGTACGGTCATTACTTAGATTGTACTATAAGGATAACCCATGATACCGAGGATATTGTAAGGTTGTGGACCCTGATAGGAAGGGAAAACCCGAGGATACGAAGCATCCGAGGGTTTTTCTTGACTATAAGGGTCTACAACCTTACCATATCCGAGGTAGAATGGGTTATCTATATTATCAACCGTTTTTAAGTGTATAACAGGCTTTTTACTTGTTATCGCGTTATATTGAGGATCCCTGGCGTTATATTGAGGATCCCTGGGTGATGTCAGCCTGTTAACAGCCGCGCTATATGAGTTTATTTTGTACAGTGAAATTTCGCCCTCTTAGCGCAGTAGTCTAAGGCGTTGACTCAGTAACTACAGGTGATAGTGGATACGGGTTCGAGACGCACTTTCTGCAAAACATTTGCTGTACATATTCTGTCGTAAATTTAAGAAATTTGTCAAAATTAGTCTAAGTTAATTTCTTCAGATCTTTACTTTCAAGCCGTCATCTTAACAAATATATCAGGGTTTACAATCATTATAATTCCTTATAACAGGGTTTACAACTGTCTGTGTAAACCCTCCTGGAGGGAATTACAATGTTGTAGGTCCCTCTTGCCGGGCGATACGGTTTAGAAAGGTCGTTTCAAGCATCACGTTATATGGCTGGTACGTTGATAAACATAGTTAATGCGTTACAGTCTTCTGAATATTCAAGAAAATACTCAAACATGCTTAAATTAGGACCTATAGACTATGTTTGCGATGTTGGTAGCTTAACTATAAACTTTTTTATGAAAAGGTGCAACAGAAAAGTTGTTGTTCTTGAAATTGTACATACGTCGGTATAAATATACTTTCAATAGTATAATTAGTTAAGCAGTTATTATCCTTTGAACTTTGCTGAAAATGGCGATTTTCGAAAAAATACAATCTCCTATGATTTGTCACACGTAAACTATTATAGATACGTGCTTCAAACTTAGTTTCCTTAATACATGACATTTCTACTTCGAAATGAGCTATAAAACGTCTTCCTATCTTTAGTGGTTTTCGATCAATCATTCTCCAAAGGATATACTCCTCGAAAATGCTCAAAATCACAAAATGACACTTTTTTGGGAATATGTCCAAATTGTGCCGAAACTATCAAGTTTTATATAGTATTGATGTCTTATGGAATTGTTAAGCTGGTTATTACAAAGAGATGTCAATAAATAACTTTGACATAAGTGTATTCCACACAGAGTAATGTCCCTTTGAACATGAAGCCAAAAAACGAAAATTTAAAAAAGGACCATATTCAAGGGCAGATAATTTTAGTTATAGGGCGAAATAAAAAGTTTGGCTCGTTACTTTGTTCACCGTTCATTTATCTTTCAAATGAGCTATAACACATAGCTGTACGTATTGACGTGATTTAGATGAAGATTTTCAAAGACGCGTACCCTCAAAACCGCAACAGCAAAAATAGCAAAAACGGCCGGAACCGCTATAGGCCTTATCGGTGGGGAATGTTGCTGCCCATATTTTGGTGAAGTTTTTGTGAAATTATCTTGAATAGTATTCGAGCTATTGAGATTTGAATTTTCAACCTTTAGGGGAGATAACTCGGGAATCAACTCAAAATTTAAAAAATGGCTCGTGCAGAGCGAGTTATCGACACTGTCTACCATCCCTTAAACTTTCATGCCAATCGCTTTAACCGTTAGCTCTAATTTTCAGAATCTTAGATTATCTAAATGCACCCCTTCAGTTAATGGATACGACACATGCAAAGTTTTAGGAAAATATGATGAAGGGTTTTGGAGTTCGAAATGATTATGGACAGGTAGACAGGGCGACGACTATGTCCCAAGGTATCACATACCGGAATGATAAAAATCGATGTCATGACAACACTTTCACATGTATAGTTTATAGTATGGCTTTAGAAGTGTTTTCATAATACACGTATTCTGATTCAACAAAGTTCATTGATAGCGTGGTTGATCATCCACGTTTGTGAATACTGTCTCGGGCTCCATTACGCTTTACGGCGGGTCCGACAGAGACTTCACTTCCATCTCGGTATCTGTAACCTCCTCGGTTAAATCCTCAATGAATTGCTCTTTCTTCCTTTCCCTGTAAATAGAAGGAAATTTACTAAATACTTCAAACATTGTCCTAGTGTTCATGTCACGTCGCATGTCAACGTGTTGTCATGGATACAACTGTTGCATTAATTATGGAGGACATGTGATTTAAACAATATTTATTCATTATTCATGAGTGGATTGGTATTGGAGGAAATGTCGCCCTGAAAACCGGATATGCATGATTAAACAAACATTAGTACATATACCTATCACTATAAGGCCTAAAGGAGGGTCAAAAGGTAAGACACAATGCACGATTTAGGGTTCTCAGAGGAACCCGGAAATGGAAACTGGATTCAGTCTTCTCAGAAACTATTTAAGATGGGACAACCAAATTTGGTGTGCGGTTTGAGGGCATTAAAGGGACACCGCGTCGAGGATAAATATGAGATCAGATTTATGTACCAATACTGATTAACGTATCTGCTAACGAGTCACAGACCCCCCCCAGGTGCAGATATATTTGATCTCATTTTTATCCTCGACGCGGTGTCCCTTTAATACCTTGATGGAGTTTGAAAATGAGAAGCGTGTTACGATTTTTTTCCGGCGTTATTGCCCTTGATCCATTTTTCGACTCCTTTCCAGATATCTTCAAAGGGGACAGCTGTTTCAGAAACTGTTTAAGATCAAATCAATTGCGTGGCTTGAGGGTATTGGTATCTTGATGGAATTAAAATGAGAAGCGCACAATTATTTCTTCTTGAATTATTGCTCTTTTCCGATTTCTTGGGTCTGGCGGGGGATGTTGGTGACTATGTCTTCTTGTTCAAGATGCTTTCTTCAGAAGGCGCATCCTTCATACTTGGAAGTTAACATCGTTGACTCAAAGAAGAAACTGTACTTGGTCTTTCTCTTTAAAACGTGTGATGTTTCTTTGCTATCTTTAGCTTCTCCACAACGTTTCTTTGAAACTTTTCCTTATCACAAAACTCACAGCGGTGTTTAACCTTTTTTACTGTGTATATATTGAATATATACTAATCTTAAAAGTTGCAAAATGAGCGCAAAATAAGGCATTTTTCTTTTTCATCAAAATGGCGACCATTTCGATGGATCCTTTCTTTAACTGAGGCATTCCACAGTGCTGTATTTAGCAACAGAGCAAACCCTCTCATGCTCCTCGACAGAACTTATTGAACTTATCAGGCGCTGTTAATAAGCTAATTAAAAAAGGTTGCATGCACATACTTCCTCATGTACATAGCGTCTTGCACTGTATCTGGCAATTTCTTGCCACGTGTTTCCGGTAGATACAGAGAGAACAGTCCCGCGGCAACGGCGAAAGCTCCGAACACCACGAGAGGAAGTGCTATCTTCAAGTCCCCGCCTACAAGCACACCCTGCAAACAGAGGAGTTATGTTAATATAGTCACTCTTAGCGGTGTGTAATAAGGGACGTTTATGCCTCAATATACGTTACCGAGTATGTCATACTTTTCCCATGGTGTGAAAAACTTCGGCGTCACTGTCAATTCTAATTATACTTTACACTGCAACTGCCTTTGTTTCCATTTTGTCTTCCAGAAATGAAAATGTAATACGCAATTTAGCACTTTTTGTAAAACATGCTGTTATCCATAGAAGCAACTTATCATCTCAATTGTGAATATTGTTCTGTTCTGTATAACATTTGTACATAAACAACACATGTATGTAATATTTGTATATGGGCTGGAGGCCTAAATGCAATAAACATATTTTGACTTTGACTTGATTTGGAATTCAAGAATTCGACCTCGAGGGCCCTCAACAAAGCAATAGAGCGAACAATAAAAAGTATATGAATATGTAAACGTAATAATGTAAGCAATGACCTTTGGTCTGTGGCAATCGCGATATACACTAAACGCCAAAAGAAACGTTACTCCGTTTCTTTTTTGAATAACCTTTTAAGTATCAAAGATATTTGAGTAATGAACGGTTCAAAAGGTAGCTGAATAACCCAGCTTAATGCTAATAACACGTTTAAATTTCCTGATGGCAAAATGCAGCTTGATAAAGAAGATTAAAATTGTCCGGTTTTCGACCAGGCTGGTAGTTCCCAATAAATGTGATTTAGAAATCCAGAAGAAGTTGAAAGTAAACTTTTACTTTTGTGACTAGACAAAAAGGTTGTATGCTTTACATCATAACCCCTAAACAATGAAAAATACTGTTATTGAGTAAGTTTAAGTGTGAAACTTATGAAATATATTTCTCTAGTCATTAAATATCTTTTCTCGTAATTTACTTTAGTGAAAACGAGTTTACTGTGTTGTCAAATGACATAATAGTATTAAGGAACTAAGACGATTATTTATGTGAACATTTTTGCTTGAAAATAAAAAAAATAAATTTTGTTGTTTATCACCCAAACGCATTATTTCTCAAATGTAGCCAAATTCAAGCAGCATTTGCATGAACTGAACGCTTCTTCAGTGTATAAAAGGTGCCTACTTTGCATGATATGGCAAACATGTACGAAATCATGCCGCGATTGACAAGTGGAGAAAGAGAAAGAGCTCTGGGGATGTTGCAGATTGGTGTCGACCAACAATGATGTTGCCAATGTACGAAAGCCTACAAGGGCCAAACTCAGTGACAACATTTTTTTTAAAAAGTTGTAATTATAACTTTAAAAAGTTGTATATTCAAGTTTTAAAGTTGTAATTACAACTTGTAAAGGAGAAATTACAACTTGTAAAGGTGAAATTACAAGTTTTAAAAGTTGTATATTCAAGTTTTAAAAGTTATATATTCAAGTTTTAAAAATTATATATTCAAGTTTTAAAAGTTGTATATTCAAGTTTGAAAGTTGTAATTACAACTTTAAAAGGTGTAATTACAACTTTAAAAAGTTGAATATTCAAGTTTAAAAGTTGTAATTACAACTTGTAAAGGTGTAATTACAAGTTTTAAAAGTTGTATATTCAACTTTTTAAAGTTATATATTCAAGTTTTAAAAGTCTTATATCAGATCTACTTAGTCATATATCATAACTACTTAGTCATATATCATATCTACTTAGTCATATATCAGATCTACTTAGTCATATATCATTTCTACTTAGTCATATATCAGATCTACTTAGTCATATATCAGATCGACTTAGTCATATATCAGATCTACTTAGTCATATATCAGATCGACCTAGTCATATATCAGATCGACTTAGTCATATATCAGATCGACTTAGTCATATATCAGATCGACTTAGTCATATATCGGATCTACTTAGTCATATATCAGATCGACTTAGTCATATATCAGATCGACTTAGTCATATATCAGATCTACTTAGTCATATTAAAACTTTAAAACTTAAATATACAACTTTCTAAACTTGTAATTACACCTTTAAAACTTGAATATACAACTTTCTGAACTTGAATATACAACTTTCTGAACTTGTAATTACACCTTTTAAAGTTGTAATTACAACTTTAAACTTGAATATACTACTTTAAAACTTGAATATACAACTTTCTAAACTTGTAATTACACCTTTAAAAGTTGAAACTACAACTTTAAAAAAAATGTTGTCATTGAATTTGGCCCTTGTAGGCTTTCGTACCAATGCGTTTGGATGTCACCGTATGACCATCATCAGGCCTGTCAGCGGCGACTCAATTCTGAAAATAGCGCTGGCGAAGTCGAAGTCGTATAATGGTCATACGGTGACACCCAAATGATACAATGGCAAATTGAATCTTCATCAAAGATTTTAAACAAAAAATAAAATACTTTTCTCTGTCCCGTCTCCTCCCGATTTTTTAAGCTCACAAGTGGTGTTGGTATGGTATATCAAATCATTCTCTCGTATAATAAAATGGGATAACACGGGGCGACGTTTAGTATTCTTTATTTACAAGATAGGTATTGAGAAACAGCGTATAGGCTCATAATCATTCACGTTAAGACACATAATATGTTGAAAATGTATTTTACCAGGTCTGCTATATATGGAGACACCATCCCACCAACTCGAGCAAAGAAAGAACTACATCCAATCCCGGAGTTTCGTACAACAGTTGGGAACAACTCAGCAGTGTATATGTACAAAATGGCGAATGCTCCCGATATTCCAAACTTGCCGACCATGGACAAGAGAACCGTGACCCAGTCGAGTGCTGCAATATATGCAAAGGAATATCACATTTGTAAAACACGTCGTGCATTTTCAAGTGTTAAGTGTAGTTCTCTTCCAATCAAAAACTAACCAGAAGGTAATATATCTGTTTGTTTTTACTTTCATGTTTTCAACATAATTAAGAACATAATGGACTCGTGTCCAAGGAATTAACATAATAATGAAATATGTTATACTCATATTTAATCAACGCTCTTCTTCTAAGCTACAACAACTATCATATCTACGTGCGCCGTCTCTCACTCGCTAGTAAAATTCACGCCTCGTGTCCAAGAAAGCCGCAAAATAATGAAATACGTTGTACGACAATTCGCTCTCCGATCAAAGGTGTGCACACACTGCACATCGTTTTAATGAGTGTGTATCATCCACTCATAGATTTTTAATAATCTAATTATTCGCTATAAGCTTGTGACCATTCATTCTGACCAGTGATCAAATACGCATTCTTTCAATATCGATTAATAGTTTACCAAAGGGATTCATTCAAGTATAACGTGTAACAACTCTTGTATTATGTCAGGACGTAAATGTTTAAAAATGAGCTGAACAGCTAAATTCTTTTTCTCATTTGTTCACTAGCTCTAGCTCTAACTTACTATATAACTACAGCATAAGTAGTAAATGGTTTAGGACTTACCCCATCAAACTTAAAATACGGAATAGCTTGACAATAATTGAGATACGCCAATTAAAGTATTCGTTATTCTACAATTGTTTCATATAAACAAATCGAAATCGTACCTGTTTCAGCTTTGAGAAATGTTAGTATTTAAGCATTAAAGCATGTCTTTATAAATAATCGAGTTTCTCTTGTATGACTTGTTTTCAATGTATTGGTCAATTTTGTCTTGAAGTGATACGGAATTTTACAGGGCAATATGCTGACACCATTTAATTTATTTCAAAAGGACATCTTCTTGCTTATAGTATCAACTGGCTTTATTTGTTTTCATTCCATATAATTTCTCGTCTTTTGTTTCCCACAGATCCATGTGATGTGATGGTATCAAATTATGAACTACGTTTTTGCCCCCCCCCCCCCCCCCCCCCCCCCCCCCCCCGCCGCCGCGTCCGTCCGTCCGTACGTCCGTCCCGCTTCTTGTTAGCGCGATATCTAATGAACCGCTCAACCTAGAATCTTCAAACTTGGTACCAATCTTCATCTGGGGAATACGCAGACCTGACAAGTTTTTGGTGACCTTGACCTCATTTTCAAGGTCACGGCGAGACTTTGACCAGTTTTGATAATGTTGTTAGCGCGATATCTAATGGAACCGCTCAACCTAGAATCTTCAAACTTGGTACCAGTCTTCATCTGGGCAATACGCAGACCTGACAAGTTTTCGATGACCTTGACCTCATTTTCAAGGTCACGGCGAGACTTTGACCAGTTTTGAAAATGTTGTTAGCGCGATATCTTATGAACCCTTCAACCTTGATTGCGGCGGGGGACATGGTCACGTTTGTGACAATTACTTGTTTATTTTAAATTGCTTTCTTATTTTTGAACGTTTTTAACGTTAAGCTTCAATACTTCTTTGATTTTACATTGTGCCTAATATGCAAGATAATTTGAACCTAATTGGAATAAACTGTAATCTGACACATTAAACCGACATAATAAGAAAGCTAACACCCAATCGTAAAGGAACTGTAGTTCCTTTTGTTTCGTATTTTATTGTTCAAATTTGGAATTGATGATAAACGTTAATGCAGTATATTTTTCCTTTCAGAGGTTAACGGTCCATTTAGAAGACTCGATTACCCGTAATCGTAGAAAACGGTGTCAGGTATCCAATCAAAACTGCTAGCGGCTATCATTTGATGATGGTAAATTGATCTGCGTTGTTTAACCGAACCATAACAATTACTTTTAGAGCTAAATATATTGATTGAGGATTGCATTTTGTGAGATCTGTTTACATGTATTTCCAATCGAAAACGTGGGACAGCCCCTTTAATCCATTGGTAGAGTAACCTACTTTCACCCGTGGCTACAGTTCAAAATGAAAGACAACCCACCTGAGGTTCCGTACATGACCGGAAACATTGTGGCAAGACACGCAAGACCCCCCACGAGCATACATGCGCAGTGAAGCACCTTCCGGCCGAGCCTGTCCATGAGTGTTATACAGAGCACGTATGACGTCATCTCCATGACGTTACCGATGGTGAAGTTCAGGAAGATGTTGCCGCTGAGATTCTGTACGTTTAGGCTAAGACCGGCGTATACTATGTTGACTGAAAGCCTGTTGGACATAGAGGCATATGGGAATTAAATTTGAAGGCAGGATTGAATAAAATCACGAAAGACCTGAAATGTACGAAGAAGTTCCAAAGGGTGCAAAATCCAGAAGCAAAGTGAAATGTGAAAGAAACACCGAACAACGCTTTGTGTTAAACATAGTTTTTTCTCAAGGACTTGTGTTTATTTACCCAAAATATCACTTTCTTACAAAAAAAAACAACCTTCCTGTACCAATGACTATTAACGAGATACATTGCGTAATAAGCGCAAACTTGCTTTTCATAAAATATACGGAAACGATATTTGAAGGAAAGATTCAAATTTCTGCGAATTGTGGAATGAGGCAAACTTTTCATCGAATATCGAAGTCACCGACGAGCTTTGAAGCTATTTGAATTTATTTCATTCTTTGTCTTTTGTACCCCTTTAACCATGTAAACCTAACGGTCCACTTCACACTTTTTTTGGAATTGACAGGGATGAAGCAGAGTCATCAACGACTTAAATTCGAGATTATAAATTATCCTACTAGTAATCTTATGTTAGAGAAATCAGCGCAAAATGTCCAAATTAGACAAGGTTTCTACTCTTCAGTGTGAAGCACTATTTGAACAAACCAGTTGAAGAAGATGACGAGGATCATGAGGAACAGATATCGACTGGTGAACATCTTGGTTAAACTGGTACTCTTGGTCTGCTCCGGCTTTATGCTCTCAAGCATTTCTTCCGGTATAGATGTTCCATTGACTGCTGCCATTTTCTTTAAGATCACTTTCGCTTCCGATATGCGACCACGTGATATCAGCCAGCGAGGGGACTCCGGTATGACCCTTGAAAAAAGTAAATATACCATTACCATAGATAAATCTTTTTTTAAACGGTGTTTGGCGTGATATAATGAAAGAAGAATATAGAAGCGCGCATAAAATCGCACGGCGGCTAAATGAGAAAACTGAAAACGGATTACAAGGAATATTGGGAGGCATTTCAAGGAAGTTGGCACTTGTTATTGCGGATGTTTCAGAACAGTTAACATATTTTAAAACACAACTCATTGGATACACTAGATGGTGGATGGAAAATGTAATAGTCACAAAACGTGAAACGAATTGATTTGGAGTTTAAAGTGACTTGTAGTATAACTTGGAGACTATATCATAATGACTATGCAATTTGCGATCTTTGAAA
The DNA here is from genome assembly GCA_936450465.1 of Gibbula magus. Taxonomy (NCBI): domain Eukaryota; kingdom Metazoa; phylum Mollusca; class Gastropoda; order Trochida; family Trochidae; genus Gibbula; species Gibbula magus. The sequence goes on from OW388293.1 coordinate 49,241,218, forward strand.
CCTGTGGTCATTTTACATATCTGTGGATAAATAGATGTACGAGCAAATATGACATAAATCTTTTTACGACGCGGGTGCAACTACTTTTTATTATCTATCTTATTTATGACCTACAATCCCCGTGGAAGCACCGTCCATTTCTCTGTGTCAGCGGAAGGATCAGAGTCAAGGGGTTTATCGAGGGTGACTTACCAGAACAATCCCAGAAAGACGATGGATGGAAAGGCGATGATTTGAAGAAAGATCTGCCAGTCCCTGAAGAGATAGGCGTGTAGACCCAGCAGGAAGAGACCAGTGCACCAGAAGAACTCGATAACCATACCAACAAGAACACGCTTAGATGGTCCTATCAGTTCCATAGCTTCAAGAGACATCAAAGGGAAAAAGCTTACTTGGAAAATGACTTGTTTCCCATATGGCATACGAAATGATGAGGCGTTAGACGAGGAGATGTTATAACGTAAGGGATCATTTCATTACCTTTCTCACACAGAAGAAACATGACCTGTTATTGGTGTTGAGTGACCCTGATTCTTAGTTACAGTGTTTGTTTATTTTGTGAAAATAATGTGAAAGATGAATGGCGTGTTTTATTGAAATTTCCATTGTATGCATGTGCGACGTCTCTTTTGTTATACATTGCATAATTGAATGATGAATGTGATAATTTTGTCAATTGTTGTTGCGATCAATTGTTACTCTATATATTAAAGGTACATCCATTGTGTTGTTCGGGGTCAAATTTGGCAAACGTTATAAATGGTCTTATTTTATCGAGAAGTACCAATTGTTACCGAAAACAACCATTTTAATGATACTCTACTTAGTATATTGACGATAAGAAGGTAAAAGTATCGATTTCTGATCGAAAACCGGACAATGCACCGCGTGTGGCGCGCGCCAATGAATTTTGGAATCTTATTTACACCAGAAAAAATAACCAATTTGGGTTAATAATGTTCAATCGGTCATATAACTACTATGCATGTGAATAGGACGTGCACTTTCGGTTTCTGCACATGCATGATGATGTTACTCGATTTTAATCGGAAACTAGTAATTATGATATGTTTAGCGATTGGGGATGAATATGCAAGCTAAGTGAATTTGCTTGTATTGTAAACAGCACATATGGTGTGTTAGAACGTATTACAGCCAAATGAAATTTTATTAAACACAATGGATGCACCTTTAACCAGTGTTTCTCCTATCGCTGCAAAACCTGCCATTTTTTCTAAACAACCATGCCGCGCGATTGCAACGATAGAGTAAATGTAATTATATAAGTGATTACAACATCGATATTGCTACCAAATAGGCTGTATATGTAAATACTAACACAGGACAAAGGAGACGGTGAAGCACGTCAGTCCAGTGAGAGAGGACAGAATCCGCATAACCATGAACACGTACATGTTGGGGACGAAGGCACTGCCGAGGTATGCTGCAATACGTACCACCGTGCCGGCCAGGAAGAGAGGGCGGCGTCCGAACCTGGGGTTATACAAAGTTTTATCTCAATCTGGTTGACGTGAGGTGTTTCGCAATTTAACGTCGATTTTTAAGATTAGGATATTCTTCTTATATCATATCTACTGGCATTGATGGAATAAATCCCGCAACAAATCCGGAGGTGTTCATAACAAATTAGCACTATAGCCTACCCGTAAAAAAAACAGGTGCAAATATAACATAAAATGATGTAAAAAAAATACTAGTGAGTTTTGAAATAGGTATGTAGCACAGGTGAATGTATATGACTGAAACTGAAGACACTGACAGTCTACACATGTCTGCAGTGTTTGATGAAACAAAAATTGATTCCTATGAAACATCTCTTGAAGAGGGTGTTATTCTCAGTACCTATTGTGACATTTCCCTGGCTTCCAACACTGCCAGAATATGCTTTGCAGGTACTGTTTGATACATATGATTGTTTTCATTAGTGAGGTTTGCCATTCCTTCTGCACTGTTAAGGCCAAGTCTGTTAACGTCCGGTGTAATCGTGGACATCCACGGAGGTGCCGGTCAGTGTTGCCTGCCAGGGCGACAACAACAAGTACTGACAACAACGCACCCTTGCGAAACATTTTTAATCACAATTTTTGTTGTCTTCAAACATTACAGAGAGCGTAGACGTTCAGTGCCTCCAGTTTCATTCAAGTGTGTGCATTCACTGCATCTACACGCTCATTTAAAATACAACATAAACTTGTCAGAAACTTCATATATGTGTTTCGTTTTTGAAGGGTATAGTTACAGCTACACTCTACGACTACAGTCGCCCTTGTGAATACTGTTAACATGTGAAACAATTAACGATTGTTAACAATTCTAGCAGTCGAAGTTGACCTGACCTGTCAGACAGCATACCCACGAACAATGTCCCGACCATCTGTCCTGTGAAACTAGCCATGTTGGTGTGAGAGCGGAGGATGCGGTCCTTACACACTATACTAAACTGAAACATGAACACATGATTAGAATAAAAGAAACCATCTAACTTGAATAAGGGTTGGCGAATAGATCGAAGGACTTATATATAGGCGATTTCACAACTGAGGTGCATACTACATCGCAATATTTCACATGGCATGTTGTATAAACTGAGATCACAGAAAATATGTAACACCACTTAGATAAGCAGATGTATACTTACATTATATACATAAACTGAAGTACAAAAGAAAGTTTTTTCTTGCCGTGTCTTTTTCTGTCACATTTCCCAATTTCCAAGCTTTTCCCAAATTTTCAAAGCTTTGGATATCACATTACATTTGGGATAACACTACATGTACCTTCAAATTCAATACTACAAGTTCTTGAACTTTAATTTTTCGGGCCGAGTCCGTTGCGGGATTCGAACCCACACCCTCAGAGTAAGGCAACTATCGCCAGCAATGACCGTTCCAGTTGGATTTAGATTAGAAATAACTGAATTTGAAAAACATTAAATCGCAGTACCGTTCGGTAGATGGAAACAGCATGTTCAAACACACACATAATATTTGCGATCATTTCAATTTTGAAAATTACTGTCCCAAGATTACTTTCATTACTATCACACTATCGTTCATTGCTGATCATGGCCAATGGAGACTAAGGACTAGAGACATGGTAAAACTAGTTCAGCATAAATTATCAAATCTTTAACATCAAATTTGAAACCTCTTCTGTAAGAGTCCTCTGGTATATCGATTTGTCGAACACCCAACTATCGCATTCTTCTGTCTGGTTATCTCCCCTTAGAGGGTCCTTGAACTTGCTACAGGATGACCTCACGGGTTGACCTCTGTACGTCTCCCATGGAATGGACAGATTGAGCAGGAGGGCGTGGTCGGCATTTTGGATCGCGTACGTGTCGTTCTCTCCAAGTGAATATCTGGATGGGAGACGAAGTAAATGCAATATTTACATTTCATTTGTGGTTACTTAACGAGGGCGATCTGTGATTGGTTACCATCCTTATTTCTATCCAATCAAATATCTTCCTACTTCTACGACCGACTTCTCTCATAACTACTAGGTAACCGACAAAATACTTAATTTGAAACAACTTAATTCGCCGAAAGTAACTTTGATTACATCATTCTCTTTCCACTTTTATAACGACATCGCTGATTGCACAACTTAGATTCAACTACGACCAATCAGGATACTCCATTTTCCCGCCGGATTCAGGCCATGTAGAACAGAGGTTAGGATAAGAAATCTGAAGTGAGTAACCTATGTGGAAAGAGATTGCAACCAATCAGGATTCGATAACCGGAACCAAGAAAGTGTTCCATTTTTAAGAGGTTACTATGGAAGACCTGACTAATTGGGGATAGAATGGACATGTACATGTAGCTAAACAATCCGAAATTGTTTTCACCTACTCGCGCCGATATCATGTAATTCACAACTCTTTTTAATTTGTTTACAGGTTTCGGGAAGAATTGCCTAGTCGACTGTTTCTATGATGAACTAAGTAAATAAGGACGCCAGGGCTCGAGAAGAACCGCCTAAATACTTCTGAACGTAAACATTGATATCACTGTACATACTTTATAACTTCCCAAGCTGTTTAAACTGTGAACACTCTATTGATGTAATAACATGTTTATTTGAGTTGTGTTCTTCTTTTAATACATGTCAAGCATTTGACGAGATATTGAAACCACGTAAAGATCGGAATCGTATAAAAAGTAGTTCCGGCCGTGGTCAAACTGAAATTCACGTTGGTTATACCACGGCTCAAACAATAGCAGCTATGGCCTAAAGCTTATTATAAAATGTATTTGTGTTAACTATAAAATTACAAATGAAAGAGTCTTAGAAAATATGAGGACAACATTCTGAAACATTTATCCTTTCAAACGGACGTGGGTTGTTGACCTCGTTACATCTCCTTACATTAATCTAATATAAATAAGGGCTTCATCTTCGATGGCATATTTATGTTTTCATTTCCTTTGTTTTCGAACAACAATTTCAAAAGACACTACCCCTCTGAAATTGGAATAATTACTTATTGTAATTAAAATAGCAAGAAAACCATGTGACTTACAAATTCGTAATGAATTTTGCTAGTAGTTGTATTGCGTATTTGTATTAAGTTTCAAGTCTCTATATACATTACGAAAATTTTCCCAATATTTATCTTCGAAAATTTCCGATTTTTTCTTTGTAATTAAAATACCACCAAAAGCATGTGACCTACATGTACGAATTCACCATCCCTTTTCTACTTGTTTTTGTATTGCGCATCTAAAAACGTTTCAAGTCTCCAAATATATATCGTCTAGTTGTCTGGTAGCCCTGAAAAATTGATGCAATTCTGGATTCGAGGAATTACTCCTTGAAAAGCTAATTATTATTTTTTTTAAACTTTGAAAGACTGTGCAAAGAGTATTAAAATTGTGCTAATGAAAGACAACACCATATATTCACCAATCCTTCAGCTGATGAAGTTTCAGAGGGAAAAAAATAGTAAGTGTCTAAAATCAAAATGTCGCCATAGCCAAAGAATCAAAGATCAAAGAATACGCCATGTTTTTGGTCGCATTGCTTTTGTCTCTTAGTGCAAATTTGTGACATTGTCCCATGTTAACCATAGAAATTTAGAACGGAACTGAACCTTTAATGCCCCACGCAATCAAACTCTCTTTAATTATAAGTTAGATCCTGAGGTTTTCTATCATCCCTGAAAATCGGTTGAGCAAATACTTCACAAAACTCTGCACAAAAAGTGTGAAAATAGTGATAAGAAAGATTCGGATAAAAACAATAGGGCTTCCAGGCTTTCTCTTTAAAGCTCAATTATTTTCTGACTCGATGATGAAATATACCCAAGTACATGTACAAAAGAAAAGTCCCTACATTTTTAAAGAGTATAAAACAAATAACAGCTGTCGGAGAAATTAGATTTTAAATGTATTTGAAAGACATATTTCATACAGAGTTTGATACCCTTGTTTTGTTAAAATTTTATTTTGTAATATGTTGTCGACATAGATAATATTCATGGACTTATATTTGATGACGCATCAATACTGTGGAACGTCAAAAACAGCATAACAAACTTTCAACTCTTCTTTCTCGTCTAGTTAACGAGAATCGGAAACTGTAAAGTCAGGGCTCCGTTCCATAACAGCGAGCGCTTATAATTGCTCATTGATCGCTCAATGTAGCGCTCATTCTCTCCTGAACGATACGGCGCAATTCCTCGATGTTTGCTCGCCTTGCTACGTAGCGCTACATTGAGCAATCGCGTTCAAGAGAGGTTTAAAAGTAATCGCTAATTGAGCGATTACTTTGAAACCTCTCTTGAATAAGGCACAGGTATGAATAGATAATGATTTAAAATTCAAATTAATATTAGTTGGCTTTTGAAGACATATCTCGGTTTCAGTCGTATGTATCCCCCGTGGATTGACATATGTCGTAATTTGTATGATGACGTTTCTATTGCAAGTGTGTTTACATCAAACTATAACTCGTAAACGTACCTGTGATCCGGAATATCCAGTACAAAGATCACAGAGTAAGCGTGTAGGGCTCCGAGTAATTGTGGAATACATATCAGGAAATAAAACCGTTTTTGATAGTATCCAAATTCTCCAATATGGGAGATGATATTATCAAAGCGCATGTTTGACGATGTGCGAAGAGCGACTCTAATTTGTACCCTCCGTACAAGCTACGTGATAATGAGAAACTTATTTTTTAAATAGGGCATCTGATTGCCTTTATCACTGTCTGTGTTGCATTATTTTATATTCCCTTTAGTCTACACTAATACATGGCGTCCCTCTAACAGGCATGTTTCTGTGAACCCCTTTGATTATATATTCACTTGGCCTCGGTCTGATCAATCAAAATAAACTCAGGTTTTAATGGTACTACACAGAGTGAGGGCAAGTCTGCTGGGTCAGAGGTTCACCGTATTCATAACGCTTTTTTTAAGAAAACGGTCACGCTTTGACTGATTATGAATATGATTATCCTATATCAGATTATGAATTTAGACTTCGAAATTTACGTGACATGCTCCTTACTGATTAGACTTAATAAGGGCCATGTTCAAGAGTAGTTTAAAAGTAATCGCTTAACGCGATTGCTCAATGTAGCGCGGGGGCGAGATAGCGCAGTGGTTATAGCGCGTTCGGCTTCGGATCAAGAGGTCCGGGGTTCGAATCCGCCAGGTGCACGGCAACTTTGTCTGCAGTAGAGAACTGTTCTACACGCAGTAAGGTTTGGGTGCAATGCATTTCAGTGCAGTACCACCCATGGTTCGCTAGTTCCAGCCGATGCTCGCAAGTTTCACCGCAATGCATATTAACCATATGGCGTTGCGGGCTTTCTCCCTGCCGCGATATAAGTGAAATACTCTTGAAAGCGACGTTAAACCAAAACTCACCTCACCTCAATGTAGCGCTACGTAGCAAAGCGAGCAAACCTCGAGGAATCGCGCGCACCGTGTCGTTCAGGAGAGAATGTGCTACATTGAACGACCAATGAGCGATTATATGCGCTCGCTGTTATGGAACGGAGCCCAGGTAATGTGACCGGTGTACATTCTCATAAGTACGAAACAAACAGTTGAAAAGGATAATCTTCATACTTGGAGGCTTGTACAAAATTACTTTCACAACTACTTTATCTGTGTATCATTGCGTAGAACGTTCAAATAAGACATTCTATTTTCCGTTTGGTTACACTTTTGAATAATACAGTTTGTATTATGTTGGATGGAGCTAAACATTTGTTTTATCACTATATATACTATGTATTTTATTTACGGATTCAAACATCCCTTAAATTGTACAGTTTGAATTTATAAGAGATAGATTTCATAATATGTTTGTTCAATCCACTGGCTTATAAATGGTTGAAGTTCAAGTTAAACTGTTTTATAATTGATGTCGAGATTATTACCAGTTTAATTCGCACTTTTCAAACCGTTTGAAAGCCAGTGAACAAACGCATTGTGTAATATATTTCGTAAATACTTGAATAAGCAGTGTACCAGTTCAAATGCACTCACCATGCCGGAGTATGTATAGAAGAAAAATGCTAGTTGAACGTATTCTCACATGATAAACTGGTTAACAGTCTACACTGTTTTTCAACCTTAAAGGCGCTGTAGCACGTTTTTCTTACTGAAATAAAGTGATATAACGAAAAGTTAAAAAAGAAAACTGTTACCAATGGCGAAATAATACTCCTGAATCAATAAAAAGAGTTCTAAAACGAATGTACATTGTTCGGTTAAGCCATGCGAGTCCATTTCACTTTGAGTGGCCATTTTAATGTGTTCTCATTAAAATGGCCCATCGAACACATCTACACATCTACCTCTCACACTGAAGAGCTCCACACCACTGTCGCTTTATACGTCGCACCATTATCTTTCAATACGGATAACCGTTTTCTGTGGCTACGGCTTATCGGGTCGTTTAATGAGATATTTTACCCTCATACAAGTAACAATATATTGTATACATTTTAATAATGAATAGCAAATTTGAGGAAACAAATATGCAAAAAACGTGCCATAGCGCCGTTAACTTGTCATATCTGGTCCGATTGTTTGTCAGGCGCTGAGGCATTGAGGTTGCCAGGTACCCACTTCAGTACTCGAACAAAATGACTCCGTCACATGTAATGAGTTATCTCAGCTCTTGTTTCTGGATTAGTTTTCTTCATAACGACTTCTTTATTGTGAACAAACCCTACGTTTCATAATGCATGCTTAGTCCTTCAACAGGTGGATTGTAGCACAGGGGCTTGTATTGTCGAAAACTAGTGATTAGAAAGTATATGAAGTTGACGATCCAGCCCCTTATACTATATATAAAAAAGAGGCTGGATCATCGACTTCAAATGCTTTCTAATCGCTGTTTGTTCGATAATACAAGCCCCTGTTGACTGTAGGGAATACCTACATGTGTATGCATTATACAGAAACATGTTGACAGTTGACAAAATAAATTATTATTAACATTTTATTATCAATGAATTCACAATTCACCGTTCATGTTGTTATATATATTGTTATATTCATCATTTTGTAAAGTGACAACCTTTAAGAATTTTGTCGAAAGAGTTGTCTACAGTACATAAATTCCTTTCTTTAAATGAGACAGTCCATTCTCTTCCAAAACACAATTATTATGTCACCCATTACCATCATTTAAATGACCAAAAGGTCTGCCTATTTTCCTTTGATCATTTCGCATTATGAACATACGAAACTGTGGCTGTATTAAAAACGTCACGAACCTTATATCCGCTGCTCATTTTGAGGGCGATCTAGAAGCTCAGACGGGTGTAGATGTACACAATTTCGCAACATGAAAGAGTAGATAATCATTTGTTGTATATGCTTCACCCGACGGGAAATGAACAAGGGGTTTGTAAAAACAAATAAACGATTGACCCAAACTGCTGTATACAACATATCAGCTGGGGGTACTTTGAAACGTCGAGTAAATTATCATAACATGCTGTGCACTTTTCATTAGATCACAGGAATGTGATTGAAGCGTCGTAAAATTCATCAAGCAGCCACGTGCAATGGTTTTCATACAGGATTTGACTTGTCATCGGGAGCACTTGCAAATGAAGCTTGTCACTGATAGATCTGGAGCTGTTGAAGTATCGAGTGTTGTAGAATGATTAAAGTAACGAGTTTATGATGCTTTTAAAGATTAACATTTAGCCAATCTGAGACAGAGACTAGGAAAAGGTAAATTGCTAATGCCATTTATTAATGAATCATACGTGTAGTTTCAGATCAAGGCCAAAGTGTTCTTGTCATGGGGTACAAAATGTAAAACAACGCAATCGTCAATCGGGATAATTATCCTCTGATTATCTAACTACCATTTATGTATTATATTGTTTTCTTATTACATGTATTTTGTTATAATTATATATGTTTTACGTGAGAGAAGGTTACCTAAGTTAGATAACTTGTTCCTAATCTATTTCTTCATTGAAAAAATAGGTTTAAATCCAATCAAAATGCTATTATTCATCAATTAACAAAATCAGTTGTTCTCATGCTTTATAAGTATGTCCGTCTGTAGGGAATGTATTCTGTATCATTTAGCGAAAAAATAACAAAAGAAGCAAATAAATGGATGATTTCCAAATGTATCAATATTTCGTGTTGAGCTCTTTGAATGTTCCAAGAACCACGCCCCCTTCCGTCTTCTCCACATCCTTGGTGTTGATATCCAGAGTGTACTTGTGGATCCTGTCGCCTCTGTAATAAACAATATATATATATATACAGTCCGGACAAAAACTCTAATGGACAAAAGCCCCCTTGGACAAAAATATGTTCTTACCTTGATAAAAGCCCAATGATATAATAACATGTTATTTTCTCATTACAATGTAAATTTGGAACATCTGTTGTGCCCTTGGCACCCGGCAACCACAGTGCAGCGTCAGTTCAAGCGTTGTTCTGTCCTTATAATGCTGAGTGCCAAGCAAGGAAGCAACAACTCCCATCTTTTAACGTCTTTGGTATGACGCGACCGGGATATGAACCCTGGCCTTAGTGTGATGAGTGGACACTCTACCAACTGAGCTACATCCCCAGTGATGCAAGGTCCTTCGTCTCTAGCTCTATACACATGTATAGTGTGTGCTTTGAGTGAGAATGGTGTTACCTATGTGTATGTCATATCATCAAACAAATCACAATTTATTTATGACTGAAGATAATATAAGAAGATAAGAAAAGATGGACTTTTCAAACGATGATATCTCTTTGAAATCCTGTATAGCCTATTGGTATAGGACACATTAAACTTTCATAAAATTGCTTTTAATTTGAGTTGTTAATTTTTAATTATTACTTTGTTGATTTACTTTAATGCACAACTGCTTTTAATTACAGTTATTAAATTCATTAATTGTTTTCTGAATTAAATCAATAATAATAAAATGTTTTGGCTGTGTTCTTTGACACTTTCAGAGTAGGGTCTTTTGTCTGGCTGAGCAACTATCATCAGGAGTTTTTGTCCAAGGGGGGTTTTGTACAATGGGGTTTTGTCCTCAGGGCCTTTTGTTCTATTCTAGAATAATACATTGTATCCTTGTGTTATGGGTTTTCAGTCAGATAAGGAATACCAACCCATATTTCAAAGAGTACGTATACGTAAATAAATTAATGACAATTGATTTTATCACCTTTGTTGGCTAATTATGTATGAAAGAAATAAATGCAACATATTTTAATTAATATTCTTACAAAACACCATGCCTTTAAAAAAAACTATCCCAAAATCAGTAATGTTAAAGCAGTGTCATGTTTTCAGTCACTCCATTGATCCTCTATTACGGACAATTCTCAGGGTAGTTTGTATAAGTTGATGCTCCATAATAACACAGAAGGTTTGTTAATTATCCAGTGTAAACCTAACGTAAATAGAAACTGTTGTATTGATTTCAAACCATAACAAATTTTAACAAAATTTCCTAAAAATAAGAATATTGTTTGTAGCGAGATTTGACAATATTTTTCACAGAAATACAATCAATTACCGTCTCATATGCTTTGTGAAATGCTTCCTGTGAATATTCCCAATATTTTCTACAAAATATTTTATGAAAATTAGACAAAACCCACAAAAGAACGCAAATAACATTAATAGTTTTTAAAATGAATGTTATAAGAGATAATCCTACTTACCTTCAATAAATGTTGTAAACAAAGAGAAGTAAACAAAACAAAAAATAGCAATGAAATGTCATGTTTTAAAGATTGTGTTAAGGAGCATACTACAATAAAATGGAAACTATTTAGAGAAATAATAATTTACTTCGTAATTTGATTTGATTTTAGTGAATTTGCTTCCAAATTGTTTACATTTATTTTCAATAATTGTCTTTTTTTTATCTTATTTTTTTAACCTTTTCCTACTCTTGTCCTTAGGTATCAACCTTTTGCTGAAAATGATAACGTCAGAAATGAGAATCCAAATGACTGACTGAAAACAGATGATGATCGAAAACGGACGACTCGGCGATATATATAATATAGTGAATGAAGGCTGTACAATAAATTCATTAAAAGTGACTAAATACCTCCATCGTGGCATACTTTCTACATTGTCTAAAGTTAACAAATTAAGCAGTGTGGTAACTGATATGTTCAAGTGCTACTTTCACAAATCATATTAAAAGGTAATTGTTTGAGCAGTTAGCGATTGGTGCCTGACTCTCAGGGTGTGAGTTCGAGTCCCGCTAAGGACTTTACCCGAAAAAGTACAAGAACTTGTCGTGTTGCAGATAGTGTTACATTTGTTCCCTTTCTGAATGGTACGTTTTTCTAAAACTTCCCTGTATATATATAGATATTACATAAACAAAAAGATATACGTGCGACTGGTCACATTGAGCATGTCACGTGACTCGCCAATAGGACAGTTACCACTGGCAAGCCACACCTTTTCAAGGAAAATATTACCCCCAGAGTTAGATAGGGTTAAGGTATTAATGTTAATTAATTTACTTTTTGAGGTTTTTGACATTCTCGATGGTTTCTGGAAGTTTTTTGTTCAGAGTAAACTCTGAGAAAAATACATGTATATACATAGGTGCAGTATGAGTTCGAGTCCCGCAACGGACTTGACCCGAAAAAGTACAAGAGCTTGTCGTTTTGCAGATAGTGGGTCACATTTGTTTCCTCTCTGAATGGTACGTATTTCTAAAACTTCCCTGTATATAGATATTACATAAGCTAAAAGATATACGTCCGACTGGTCATATAGACCATTTCATGTGACTCGCCAATCGGACAATTACCACTGGTTGTCTATACTTTTCAACGGAAAATATTACCCTCAGGGTTAGATGGTTTTCTTAAAGGGTTCAGGTAATAATGTTAATTTATTTACTTTTTCAGGTTTTTAGCATCCTCGATCGTTTCTGGAAGTTTTTTGTTCAGAGTTTCCGGAAGTAAAAGCGACAACAGTCCCGCACCAACTGACAAAGCTCCGAATACGATCAGAGGAAGCGCTACCTTCAAGTCACCGCCGATGAGTACACCCTAAAAAAGCAAAAAAGCCATATTTCACAAACATAGTGGAAGTATATATACATTTTCGTCATGGATAATTGATTTAAATGGGTTAATGGATTTCTGTACTACGTACTGTACTTATTATGTATTTTAGCAACTATGACTACTTTTTTCAACAATAGATATGAGTAATTAAGCTCCTATTCATTCATAAACAATTGTTCGTACCTCTAACAGGCACTGTCACCTAAATCTTAAACCATATTTTTAAAATATATTAAGTTGCCACATGCGCTTGTGGTTTATTCATTATTTAATTTCTTCTAGCAAATGATACATATAGAATTTTTTCAAGACTAGCAATAAAAAGTGACCAAGGTAACTCGATAACGTTTACGGTTTACAGAGAGCTCCTGCTTATATAGTCAGTTTATATTCAATTCGGTTCTTCCCACGAAACATGTTACAAATGGGCTATATCTCTCGCTTCAAGCAAAATCCCTTAACGGTGACAATCAGCAACACGGATGACGTCCAATTTCTAGCCAATCAAAATCGTCTTATTGACTACCAATTTATGTGCGAATCGCATAAACACCAGTCCTTTAAGAGGTCACGGGAACAGAGCCAATGTTCCGTTTGATACAACGTCGCTGATTGCACAACTAACTTTGAATGCAGCCAATCAAGATTTTTTATTTCTAGGCAAGAAGGCACTCATTTCGTAAGAAAGGCAACTTCCAAACGCAAGGCATAACTCTTGCCAGTTTGCATTACTGGCTGATTTAACCCTTGCTGAATTTCCCTCGCTTTGTTGTGTCAATATAGTGAATCGCTGCACCAGAAATGCATAGCGGGCCTGGATTTCTAAACATAGATTTTTTAAGGAAATACCGCAAGGCCTAAATCAGCCAGTATTGGAGACTGGCAAGAGTTATGAAGAAAACGACTTGAGTTACCTCTGAGAACAGATATAGAAATCGTTGCAGTAATATTTCAATATTACAATAAATATGATGATGATGATAATAATGATGATGATGATGATGATGAATATTATTTTCATGTATTGCGATGATGATGTGTAATTTAGATGCAATAAGGTCAGGTAATCATACCAGGTCTGCTATATATGGAGACACCATTCCACCAATTCGAGCGAAGAAGGAGCTAACACCAATTCCGGAGTTTCGTACAATAGTAGGGAATAACTCAGCCGTGTATACGTAGACAATGGCGAATGCACCCGATATTCCGAACCTGCCGACCATCGACAGGAGAACCGTGACCCAGTTAACAGCTGGAACAAGAGATGGGATGATGAACGTGCAAATGTGATCGAGACTTATTTTGTTTTGTCTACTCCCAAAACCATTGTCTATTGTCATCGGTAAGTTACATGCCACATTGCCCATTTGTGTCGCTTGGTTATTTCATAACAACCAAGGCTAACGTCTCGCGGGGTTTAAAGTGGCAGGTCAAGAGGGGAACTTTTTTAGGATTCTCTTTAATGTTACCATTTTCAGAATAAAATTAACCTATTTGGGCAGGATTCTTTTCAAGCTTATTTCAACCACTTATAATGCCAGTTCGAAAACATATAAACAGTTGTTCTTTGTTTATCTGTCGTTTGAAAGCATCGCTGTCTTTCTTCTCTTCAATTTACACTTAATTTTTTAAACGATCGAGGTTTACGTACCCGAGGTTCCATACATGACCGGAAACATGGTTGCGAGACACGCGATCCCACCCACCAACATACATGCGCAGTGAACGATCTTCCGGCCGAGTCGATCAAGCAGAAGAATGCAGGCTACGTAGGAGAAGAACTCCATGATGTTGCCGATTGTGAAGTTGACGTAGATGTCTCCACTGAGGTTCTGGACGTTCAGGCCGAGTCCGTAATACACATTACTGACGACGAACCTGAAGTCACAGTATAGACATTTGCCAAATCTTAACACCACATCAGAATCGGTTCGTAAGAATACGCCCGTGACAGGGTATGGTTAAACATATGCTTGAGACCTCTGTTAAATACTATTGGATGCACCAATTTTGAATTTATTTTAGAATTTAATTGTGAAAGAATTGTCTAAATGTCCGGGTTCTCCATTAAAGGTTCATATATTTGTTATCACACTTTCTGCAAAAGGTGTCGCTCGCTGAGTGGATATTCTATTTGTTGAGCCATTGCTACTGATTGGTGTCTGACTCTGAGAATGTTGATGTGATTCAAATTAACATTGTCACAATTGTTTACTATCTAAATGGCATGTATGTCTACCTACTCCATATATCCTATCCTTGGTATAGGTTGGATGTCAGTATGATTATCAAACGTTAGCATTTAGGGTTGATTCAAACTAAATGTGAAACTAGAAGGTCTTTTTACTCGTAAAAACAGATATCTCTCCCTTCCCCCAATTCAATTTCAGTATTACCCTTCTAAAAGACAAAGTCGGTATTGTTGCCATGAAAACAGAAACAAATTAAATTTTAAAAAAAACCAAAAGGTACGTCTACATGATATCGGCAGGTAGTAACTAACTTTAGTGAGGATAGGTCACACAGTCTTATAGATCTGCTCCGGAAACAAACCCGACCCAAATTTGTTTTAAAATCTGAAACCCTCAAAAGGCACATCTACATGACATGGGGAGTCTGTATACCAAATTTGGTGAAGATTGGTCAAGTAGTCATAGAGCTTTGCTCCGAAAACAAACCCTACGCTTCAAATAGACAAAGTCCAAATCGTAACCATGAAAACAAAACAATTTTTTTTAAAAGCTGAAACCCCAAAAGGCACATCTGCATGTCTACCAAAATTTGGTGAAGATTGGTCAAGTAGTTTTAGAGATATGCTCCGAAAACAATGGGAATGCCGACGCCGACGGGAACTCAACTAAAACCAATATGTCTCCCGACCCTTCAAGGGGAGACATAATAAAACTATACGAGACATTTACAACACACCAGTTGAAGAAGATCACGAGGGTCATGATGAGCAGGGGGCGGATTGTGAACATTTGGGTGACCTTGACCTTCTTCTGCTCCTCATCAACCGTGACCTTCTCTAACATCTCATCCTTGACCTCCACGCCGTTAACGGAAGCGATCTTCCTGATGATCTTCTGAGCCTCAGAGATACGACCACGTGATATCAGCCATCTTGGAGACTCTGGAAGTATCCTGTTGAAGAACGTTTCATTTTGTAAATTTAAAAAAAAAATCTTATTGTTTTTTGGGGGTTTTTTTTTTTGGGGGGGGGGGGGGCGCATCTTCGCACTTCAATTATTTTTCAAGTGTCAAACTAAGAAAGTATTCAGGAATCTAAATTCACTGTCTGCAAACCGACACATATGGTTGGTCCTAATGAATCCTCATGTCATAAAGGAAACTCATTCCATTCCCGCATCTCTCTAAACTGATATTTTCCTAGAACTTGTCGGTAAAGAGGTGACCTAAAGGGGGTTTAGCAGGTTAGACTCCCCTTTGAAACATTATGCGTGTACATTGGATTAAACCCTTGTGGAAAACACCCCAACCCCGCACTACAAGTAAGTGATGAACATCACCCTACTCTTTGAAAATGTCTTTATCTGCCTTTGCTCCACATTAATTGTCCGATGTTTCAACATGATCTTCGCTGATATGTATCAGTTGTTACATATTGCTAAGAGGAAGGAGCAATGTTTTCAGATGACTAAATGAGGAATATGGGGAATATGATGTACCAGAAGAAGCCGAGGAAGACGACTCCTGGCACGGAGATGATGAGTTGAAGGATCTGCCAGTCCCGCACGAAGAAGGCGATGAGTCCCAGGAGGAACAGGCCAGCACACCAGAAGAACTCGACCACGATACCCACGAATACCCGCTTGGATGGACCAGTCAATTCTGTAGCTGCAAGGATACACGCTTGCACTTTTATACAAATGTAGTAGGTAAGTGAATACCAACAGAAACATAATCAAAATGCACAGGATTTATAGACAATAAAGAACGTATAACATGGTTATATTTGGGATAACACTACCTTCAATAGTACAAATTCTTGTACTTTTTCGGGCCGAGTCTCATGCGGGATTGACTGTACTAACAGCTTACCACACGACCAGTCGAGGCGAAATGGTCGTGTTGGTAAGCTGTTGGTACAGTCAATGCTGGCGATAGTTGCCTTACTCTGAGGGCGTAGGTTCGAATCCCGCATGAGACTCGGCCCGAAAAAGTACAAGAATTTGTACTATTGAAGGTAGTGTTATCCCAAATATAACCATGTTATATTTCCTCACTATCTAAATGGCAAGTATTTCTAATAAAGAAAGTGTATTTCATATGTGGAGTCTCTGAAAATTCAGTTTAAGAGTCGTGGCTAAGTTGCAGTGCCATAACCGGCGATTATTAGTAATCATCAGTTACCCCCTGCCTTAGCCAATGATAGTCAAACTTGCCACGGAAATACATTTTAGGCAACTGACTGCGACAAGGTGCTTGTCATGTTGGTTACTTAAGGTTTGGATTATTAAGCTCAGGAGCAGTATACTGATAAGCTAGCACAGCAATTAAAAGGTGACAAAATGCGGTTAAGGGTTAAAGTAGTCAGTGATAGAGATCCGCACGAATCCATTCTCTTCCCACATAGTGTACTCCATTCATATTTTCTATAGTAACCTCTGTTATATTTAGGCGATATTTCACTATAGGGAGCAACATTAGACTAACATATAGTCTCAGAAATATTTTTTTGTCACGAAAACACCATTTTACAAACAATTCAAATATATATATAAAATGGAGCCCTAAAGATGCCTTAATTTCTGAGCTGAGTAATCTAGACTTGGTATAATTTTCTAGACTGGGTTGGTCGTCAATTGAATATTTTGCTCTAGGGTCTGGATGACAGACTAGGAGCAACATCTGTGATAAGAGAATGGCGCGAATAATGCCTTACAAGGGAAGTAGATTCACAATATGTTCCACATTATTGAAAGTTGGGATAAGAATCGCCTCAGGAATATATTATCTATAAGTCCTTCATATCTTGTGGTATATCTGGAGACACAGACCGTGAAGCTTGGTCAATTCCATGCTTTAAGGAAGGTGTCTCTACTTAAAGACAGTCCAACGAGCAACTACTGAATCAGCTTGAGCACTAACAGGATCATTTTGGGGACGAACGTCAGAGAATGCAGAATGACGACAACAATGGAGATGGGGATGACGAAGATGACGAAGATATTGAACTTCTTTGAATTGTGCTGAATTTTGACAACGTTGGCAATTTCGCCTGACATACGCTTATTCATGTTCATATTTTTATCAGTTTCCATTGAGTCTTAATAGCTACACGTTATATTTGTTCTTTATCAAGTTTGTTAATTTTCTAGATCTGTTTCAAGAGGTATTCGTCAGTTTTGACAACATTAATACAAAACTGCTACCGGTAGACCTATGTTCTAAAAATAATCCTAATCATACTATATCAGTGTAATTCATAAATGTTTAAGGCCACCACTTTAAGAAACATTAAATCTAGTTAATATTTTATTTAAATCAGTCCTCACTATCTTCCCCTTTCTGTAAACAACAAACCACTGAATATCTCTTTGTGTGGCAAAGTTTGAAAAAAGGTGTATTTAATATTATGTTCAAGTATGCTTCTTAAAAATATAGTGTTTTAGTTTTAATATGAATAAATGTTCATCGAAACAGAGAATCAGAGTTTGTCAGGATTGCAATCTAACTTTTCAGGTGATTTTAATATACGCCAGCCTTGAATAGACGCCGGGTCTCGAAAAGACGCTGGGCTTAAGGAGGTCTGAGACAATAGACGCCGAGAGGAAACATGGTATGTAATTTTCATACGTGTCCAATTATCCTAAGTATATGTCATGATATGTTCCACAGCCATTGAATAGTGCCACAAGAGTCGTCTCGGGAATATGTTATCTTTAAACATGTCCAATTATTCCAAGTATACATCGTATCAGAGTAACGTACGTAGTAGTGTGTGGTCTCCATTTTCCTCACAGTATAACTTACCCAAGACAAACGAGGAGGTGAAGCTCGCTATTCCTGTGAGTGAGGAAATCATTCTGAGGACCATGAAGACGTACACATTCGGAGCGAAGGCCACTCCTATATCGGCACCAATCCTGCAGACCGTGTTGAACAGGAATACAGGGCGCCGGCCGAAACTGTCAATTAAAAAAGGCTTCACCTTTAAACCAATGTTTGGGACGAAAGCAATTCCGATATTGGCAGGAATAATGAATAAACACATGAAGTCTTAGAGAGCCCTTACAACTATTTTTCATAATAATTTATTTAGCCTTCATTTGCCGAAAGACAACATGTACATATGCTTATTTCATTTCAAATAAGTTCACTTGAACTACATAGTCATACGCTATCGCCATATGTATGATGATTCCTTGCTTCCTAAGAAAATAGAGCAAGTGCAGAACTCGAAATAACATGTGCCATATGTATTCATAGTAGCTTTATGATCTATTCAACATTACTAACACACATCTGTGCAAGGTAAGTTTCCAAAATTACGTTTGTGCGCGCCATTGTCCCATTGGCGATCATAAATCGCGACGTTCATCTATATGTTGGCACCATTTTGAATGAGGTAGCATTGAATTGATAATTTTCAGTAACAGTCAGTACTTCCTGATAACATAACACCCTTTATAACCCGTTTGACATGATGTGACTCTAACAACTTAATATTCCTTGACTGGAATAGAGGCCGCCGGCCGAAATTTCAACACAAGGTGTTTATGTACATTTTAAAAAGGAGTTTCAAACTTCATCCTAACATTATCTGAATTTGCATGATGTTGAGGAGGATGACAAGCACCTCCGTAAACTTAAATTACATTTAATTATAAATATTAACATACATATACTCAGTTTATATGAACGTTTGGAAATGGACTTTTGGCTAGTTTACTTTGTATGAAGTGTTGGCAACTGACTTAGTGAAGTGTTTGCAACTTAACTTTGTATATATATGGAGTGTTGTCAACTTAATTTTATATGAACTGTAGGCAACTTAACTTTCTATGAAGTGTGGGCAACTAAACTTTGTATGTACTGCTGGCAACGTAACTTTGTATTAATAAGTATTGGCAACTTAACTTTGTATGAACCGCTGGCAGCTTAACTTTTATATGAACTGTTGGCAACTTAACTTTGTATAAAATATTGGCAACTTAACTTTGTATGAACCGCTGGTAACTTGACTTTATATGAACTGTTGGCAACTTAATTATACCCCCGCTACGACGTAGTCGGAGGTTTATAGCGCTCCGCATGTCCATCCGTCCGTCAATCTGAATCGTTTCCGGAGCATATTTCAATAACTATATGACTTGGAAACTTCACATTTGGTATGGAAGCAACCTATATGGTGCCGTTGTGCCTTTTAGGGATCTCAACTCCAAGGTTTAAAAGCTTTTTGAAATTTTGATAAAAAAACGGTCGACTTTTGGACTTTGTTTCGTTTCCGGAGCATATCTAAAACATATTTCACTTGGAAACTTCACTCACTTTTGCCTTGATTTTATATGAACTGCAGGCAACGTAAACAACTTTGTATGAAATGTTGGCAACTTAACTTTGTCATCTGACCATTATGAGACACCTACTCTTAGCATCTCACCTGGATGCATGAATTGTGTACACTGAGAGACTGACCGAGTACATATGGGAAAATGTATTAACCACCAGCCCATCAAAAACGAGTATTTCACTGTAAGGATCGATAAATATATGTGTCATTGTTTGCTGGTATAAAAGCAAAGAAAATATCAGTAAACCGTTAAAATTTCAATAATTTATATTTTTAAGAGTAAATTTGGAAAAACGTTAATATAACAATCGTCACATTGAGTAATGTGTGACAAGGGTAACCTGCAGGACCAATAAAGTTGTGAAGAGTCACTTTCACGTGGGTTGCTTTGACGACTGTGAAACTAACAAGCCTGCATTGTCACGGAAACCGTGTAACTGTGTACTACGCAGAATGCAATAAAGGGAATATGTTTAATGATATCAGATTCTATTGACGCCCGTTAATCGAAGTGTATGTGTCTTTGATTTCATCGGATTGTCGTGATATTAAGATTATTTTCCATTCGTCATGGTGTAGATGAAAGATTTTTCTAGCGACTAATATCATGAGTATGATTTGAATTTTTTTAATTTGAAAAACTAACATACTCCAAGGCTCTTTAAATATAAGAAAACATTAACGCTGTTTTATTATTTTATAGGTGAGCACTAAATGTATTGCAGTTTACTTACTAGTCTGACAAGATTCCCATGATCATTGTTCCACCGATCTGTCCGGCAAATCTAGCCATGTTGGAATGAGAGCGCAGTATCCGGTCATCACAAACGATGTTGAACTGTAATAACACATCAATAACAGCATCAAAGCATCTTCCAATCGTGTAGCTACGTTTCCTTTAATACAAAACATCCTATGTCCATCACTACAATAATCATTCTCAAACTTTCAATGTGATTTTCGAGTCAGTGGTACATGATTTCGAACTTCGGTAAAATTGATGGAAGGGGGTAGAATTTGAACATTCGAATTTCCTTAATTTTTTTAATAAAAGTTTACAAGGCGATGACGCTGTTGATCACTTACTGAATATTTTACAGAAAGAGATAAGAAAATAATACTGTAGTTTTGGAAAGTTTTACCCCTGGTCTCTTCAAAGAGCTGACAAACTGTTACGGTTTACTATCAGATATAAAATTAGAGTATTTTATGTAACATTCAACTGTCTTATTCCAAAGCAAAAGTAAAAACTGATCAGTTTTGTTTTCGGATTGATATGTTTCAAAGAGATCCCGTATCAAATGATATTTTTCTCAGGTAAAAACACAAATAGGGATGCAGCTGTACTTGGATAGTCTTTTGATTTTGACTGACAGAATAAATATCTGAATTCATGAGATCAACCCCAAACAAGCCCGTACCTCTTCAGTCAGAGTTGCCACGTAATTGGATTTGTCGAACACCCAGCTATTACATCCTTCTGTCTGGTTATCTCCCCTTAGAGGGTCCTTGAACTTGCTGCAGGATGACCTCACGGGTTGACCTCTGTACGTCTCCCATGGAATGGACAGATTGAGTAGGAGGGCGTGGTCGGCATTCTGGACCGCGTAGTGTCGTTCTCTCCAAGTGAACATCTGGATTTAGCAGCATAAATAAAAACTTTCAAGCTTATTTGGTCTCCATCCTGTAGTAAATGGGATACCAAGAGGACTATTTTGAAAGCTTACTGAGTAAATATAGTAAAGTTACTACTACATTAGTTAACTTACTTCTTTAATTAGTAATCAAACTTATTGAATTTGTAAATGAATTAGTAAACGTTTAAACGAATAATCAAACTTAGTAAATTCAAAACACACAGTATGCTGATTAAATAGTTGTGATTAGTAAGTTCTGAGATTTTTTAAATTATTAAATTTGAAAAGGTTTCATATGATTGATGTCTTTACGGGTACATTAGAGCAGATAACGTGGTTTCTTATAAACCCACTTGCAAAAGAGACGTCACCATACACGATATTTCAATTCACGAGTCCTACATAGGCCTGAAACAAATTCATGTCATTAGGAGCCACTTTAACTAAATTGGAATTTCAAACTTGAGCTGTTCATATTTCTGAGAACAAATCAAATCATCGTTTTGAAATCTACTTAACTAGACGAGATAGAAGAGTCAAAAAGGGCTTTTTGGCTTATTTTATGACGTCATCTACAGTTATGATGCGTCAAAAAATTTATCTTAAAGAAGGTTATATCGACAAAAAATGAATATGAAAAAATAATGAAATAATAATGAAATTTCTACATTTTTTTAATTTTAACTGAAGTGCCAACAATCTGGTCAAAAACCACTTTGAAAAAGAAAGTTCGGCACCACAAATGTACAGCTGCATACCGACAGTTTGTTCACCTACATGTTCATGTGTATCATAGTGCAAATATCATGTAAATTGACGTTCATTTTAACGTCAATAATATTACATAACATAGGATGACAAAGAATCATCATATATCCATGAGTGCAACAATCATTCTTAAACGTATCGTAATCGTTTTTTTTTTTAATTTGACATAATGAAATAGACAGAAGGGGTCAAATATTGAAAATTCAAATTTCATTAATTTTCGAATAAAAGTTTCCATATCGGCAAAATGAGAACAATTTCATCACAACACTAAAATATAGTTTATCGCCGTCTATCTCTACAATTATTCTTAGCAGTTTACCCTCGGTACAACAATAATAAGTCAGCAACCGTTTAAGTCAGCCTCGACCAAGGCGGAATGTCATACCCTTCAGACGGGGAAGGGAAGGAAGTGAGTCGTCTCCAGATCTTCCACCTTCACTCGTTCCGCTGTCGGACGGTCCTATTGGGTGCTGCCTTCGGTTGTTTGTAGACAACTGGAGTCAACTGGGATGAGACCCTTTCGTCTGTCGGATAATGGGTCACGGCTTCCACATCTTCGTCCCTTGTCTCGAGACCGGCTCCAACTACTTCATCTTCGTCCTGGACGCGAGACTTCCAGTGGTGCTACACCAGGCATCTCAAGGCGTCTTCCATCAACACCAATCTGTCGTCTGTCTTCTGCTCTCAGGAAAAGGTCGCCAGGTGTGGACGTGTCAATCCTCAAGGATTTCATTAAGACCTTCCACTCAGTGCACGGTAGATGTCAGCTCCGCCAACCCGAATTGGATCTAGCTGTGGTACTCAACCACCTCAGTCTGAGACGTACGAACCAGTCATCGAAATATATTAGTTGATAACGCAGACTTTTATATAATTCCGCCGAAAACAAGTTATATTTCGACGTATTTAACTAGTGAATTCACAAATGTAAACCATAGTCGATATTTAGGCAAATATTTGTCTTGCTTAACTTCACTAAACAAGAAGCCCCTTGTGCCGATTTCCTCATATGCTTGTATGTATAAACGTACAGCAAACTTTGTTATTCTACCTGAGATTATACATATGTGTTATACAGTCCGTTGTTTCAAGTAACAGTGTATATACCTTTATTTAAACAAGCAATGGGACACAGATGTCCCAGACTGACCTTCATGTAAACTTTGCCTTAGCCATGCACGGGATCATTTATTCTCCAAGATCAAGTTCTACATTTTTGTCTGATTGTTCTGAAACGTGCGCATATCGGTCTCCAAAAGCCAACTCAACTACATCATGATTTTTGGAAATATTTCTTAATGCTTCAGAAAACTTGACATTCAAAAATCTTTCAGAACAGTCTGATTAAGATCGACCTTGTTCCGAGGAATAAAATTTGCAAAATAGATACGAACAGGTTCTGTAGATTCCTCTCGACAAGGTCTGAGAACATCCCGTACAGGCGTGTGTTACGAACCAGTTTAGCGCAGCCAAAGCTCAGTCAAATAGCTGACCAATCACATCATATTATTTAAACGGTCGCTGTTTTGAAAGCATTCGGAACAGACAAAAGGATAGCTGTTTGGTGTTATCTGCCCCTAGCTTCTCGCCCCGAAAGCATTTGTTGGGCATCTTTTGATTGGCTACCTGAATTGCGCTCGAACACGCGAGTCTACGGGCTGTAATCGGAGGTTTGGCGTGGAACCTACGACTGATATGAGTTCGTATCCCGGTAGATGCACTATTTTGCAATTGTTATTCCATTGAAAACCGTCGATTTTAATCAGACTGTATTTCATAAACTCCATAGTTTGGCGAAATAGGGGAGTGAAATAAGAATTCAAGACCATAAAGGTTCAATATGGCAACAATAAACTAACTTTCAGTATTGAATCAATGAGTGATATAAATGCGAGACCATTTGTCAAAAAGAGATCTTACAATAACGAATTCAACACTACGTGGGTGTTTGTCATTGAACAGAAAATAATAAACGCATCATACCCTGATGAAGGAAATTTTGAATATATTTATGCATCCCTCTTTTCTTGCAAACGACATTCAAAATGGATTATATACGCCTGCAGTATTTTCCTTTGACTCTTAAAATATGTATCGTTTCTTTTGCCCTGAAGTGTAGTTGATGAATTGTCATGAAAGGGTTTGTGTAATATGTTCCCTTAAATTATCAACCTACCAGCCATATAACGTGATACTTGAAACGACCCTTCTAAACCGTATCACCCGGTACGAGGGACTTACAACCTTGTAATTCCCTCCAGGAGGGTTTACAGAGACAGTTGTAAACCCTGTTAGAAGGAATTATAATGATTGTAAACCCTGATATATTTGTTAAGATGACGGCTTGAAAGTAAAGATCTGAAGAAACTAACTTAGACTAATTTTGACTAATGTACAGCAAATGTTTTGCAGAAAGTGCGTCTCGAACCCGTATCCACTATCACCTGCAGTTACAGAGTCAGCGCTTTTGACTGCTGAGCTACGAGGACAGACAAGAATTGACGGTACAAAAGAAACTCATATAGCGCGGCTGTTAACAGGCTGACATCACCGAGGGATCCTCAATATAACGCCAGGGATCCGCAAGATCCTCAATATAACGCGATAACAAGTAAAAAGCCTGTTTTACACTTAAAAACGGTTGATAATATAGATAACCCATTCTACCTCGGATATGGTACGGTTGTAGACCCTGATAGTCAGGAAAAACCCTCGGATGCTTCGCATCATCGGGTTTTTCCTTCCTATCAGGGTCCACAACCGTACCATATCCTCGGTATCCATATAGTAAACGTTATATTGATAAGTTTTATTATTGCAATCAAATCGATGTACACAAAGATGATTACCACGATAAATTATCAAAATTATGATATAACGCTTCCCACCATGAGAACCAAATCAATGCAATATTTAATCACATATAAAGTCAATAACATTATGACAATATGCATAGCTGTAAGTTGTGAATCCTTTGTTATGAAATCGGATGGTTTTACGAAATTAATATAATGCATTAGTAAATGTTTAGTTGTTTAGTTTTGCTACCGTATACCTACCGATGGTTCGGAATATTCAATGTAAACAACACAGAGAGAGCTTGCATAGCTCCGAATATTGTGGGAATACATATCAGAAAGTACAGCCTCTTTTGGTAGAAACCAAATTCTCCGATGTGGGAAAGGATTTCGTCAAACTTCATGATTGTCGATTCACCAGACCCAGTTTACAACTGACTTTATCCTACTT
This sequence comes from Gibbula magus, assembly GCA_936450465.1. NCBI lineage: Eukaryota > Metazoa > Mollusca > Gastropoda > Trochida > Trochidae > Gibbula > Gibbula magus. The sequence goes on from OW388293.1 coordinate 49,266,983, forward strand.
CATGTAACGAAGGGCTGTAGATGCATGCCGTGTTTAAGACCACTGTTTTTGTGGACAGTACATCGTATATATGCAAGGGACATGCATAATGTACACATATTTGTTTGTTATTGCACACAGCGAACACAACATGATTTGTATAAGTAATCGGATATATGCTGTAAGTTAAGGAAACAAACAGTGTATGCACATGCATGTTAGTGGGTGATCTGAAATCGTTCAACAAAAAAATATAAATAGTATTGTCTTGTAAATAATCCTATCTAGACGTGGTGTGGTATATTCCCTCCATCCAAATGAAATGGGGGCGGGATAGCGCAGTGGTTAGCGGGACGGCTTCGGATCAAGAGGTCCGGGGTTCTGTCCCGCCAGCGGCATGGCAATGTTGTCTGCAATAGAGAACTGTTATACACGCAGTAAGGTTTGGGTGCAATGCTAAACTGAATTTCAGAGTAGTACCACCCATGGTTCGCTAGGACCAGCCGTTGCTCGCAGGTTTCACCGCAATGCATGACCACATGGCGTTGCGGACTTTCTGCCTGCCATAATACTAGCAGCCGCGATATGAGTGAAATACTCATGAAACCCAAATTCACCTCACCTCCAAATGAAATATGTCGAGGTCACGTTTACTCAAATGATTTTTGCCTTTTCTGTCAAAACATGACTTCAAAGTGATTTCAAAGGAAACATAAATTTCACAACATGTTTCACTTTATAAACGTTTTGAAACATGAAACATTTAACCATGTTACTATTCAGCTTTTTACAAAAAGGTGCTACAGCGATTATGGAGTGGTATCTTTACTTTCGATGATATGATGAAATGATGTTGGAACGTTTTGTTTTGATAATTTGATGAAAGAATAAAACGTTCGATAAGATAATGTCTAATAACATTCTCTCAGGGATATTTATTAGCCAATGGTTACGATTTTCTGCAACGCGTCTTCGCTGCCTTGGATAAAACATTACGTCCTCTAGTATCTCCAGATATCAACCTTAACGGAACTTAATAACTTACGTATATACTCTGGTGGAAAACGATAGAAGGAAAAGGTTTTTATGCTATTGCACACACAGTTTGTGGATTAGCATAGTTTGTGTTTGAATGTTGAGAATAAGTGATACTTTCTTTTGCCTCTAAGTGTATTAAGTTCAAATCAACATGAAGACAATATGATCTTCAAGCAGTTAACAGTTTAATGCTATAATACCATTTGCTGTGTACATGTAGAATGAGTGCACAATGATCGCGCACTGTGTGTATTCAACTCAGATCTGAATAGTCTAGGAGGTGTCCCCCAATAAGTCATACGTCCCATTAGTCATACGGGTTAAAACAACATATTATATGGTTGAGTGACCCAGCATTTAACTTAGTATTACCCAACTTTATAATGGACTGGTCCAAGAAATTACACTTGATTTAACTGTATTTATTCACTGAAAAAGTGATGGAACAAAACAAACATGCGTAACGTTCACAGAACCGAATAGGTTGCATACATTGCAGAATCATAAAATATAAAGCCAACAGGCATGTAAATGGCACGAGATGACAAGATGATATTGAAGGCATTTTCTGATGATATATTGTCAACCTCGATTACTGATGAAGAGGTAGTAAAATCTGTAAACGAGTTGAAATGGAGTAAGGCAGCGGGGCGTGACGGTATCCCTCCCTCGTTTTATAAATCAGCACTCTTTTCCTTGGTACCTTATCTGAAAGATTTATTCAATACCGTCCTTGATAGTGGTACATTCCCTTCTATTTGGAATATAGGCATGATTGTTCCTCTCTTCAAGTGTGGCAATATATCAGACCCATCTAATTACCGAGGGATATCTCTTTTAAACATTTCCGGAAAGCTATTTGTTAATATTCTAGAAAGGCGTTTACGCGCCTGGGTTGATATAAATGAATTGTTGGATGAATCTCAAGCTGGTTTCAGACCGGATTATAGTACTGCTGATAATTTATTTGTACTACAGTCACTATGTACGAAATACCTATCTAAACCAAAAGGGAGATTTTATTGCGCTTTCATCGATTTTAGGAAAGCTTTCGATGTTGTCGATCGTAAAAGATTATTATTTATGTTGCATACAAAAGGATGTCATGGGAAAATGTATATTATTTTGAAAAGTATGTATGAATCTGTTTCAGCGTGTGTTAAAACTAACGCAGGCATTACCGAAACGTTTGATACTGCAACAGGGGTGAGGCAAGGCTGTGTCCTTAGCCCTCTGTTGTTCATCCTTTTTATAAACGAACTAGTGATTAACTTGTATGAATCATGTAATAATGGAGTTTTTGTCACTCCGCAAATCAAAGATTTACTCTTACTGTTGTTTGCAGACGATATTGTTATGTTTTCATTTATGGTAAATGGTCTGCAGCGACAACTAAATATTTTAGAAGCATTTTGTGACAAATGGGGTTTAGATTTGAACATGGACAAATCTAATATTGTTGTTTTTAGAAACGGGGGAATTGTGGCTAAAAGGGAGAAATGGCTATTCCGCGGCAAACCAATGAACGTAGTCACTTATTACAAATACTTGGGCATTTTATTTTCAAGTCGACTATGCTGGTCCATGGCATGTAAAACCCTCGCCGCACAAGCTAAAAAGGCACTATTTCCGATTCTTAAACTTTTCAAAGTAAATAAGTTTATTACTTTTGATATTGCTTGTTTACTCTTTGACTCCAAAATATCACCTATTTTGCTATATGGATCAGAAATTTGGGGAGCAAATTATTTTGATGTTATTGAAGCTGTTCACACGTCATATTTTAAGCGATTTCTTACAGTAGGCAAATTTGCTTCTAATAAGGCCATACTTGGTGAAACAGGCCGTTATCATATGCATATTGAAAGTCAAATGCGAGTCATAAAATTTTGGATTAAACTTATAAGAATGCCGGAATACAGATTGCCGTATCAATGTTATCAAATGTTATTATCTTTAGATAATCGTGGAAAGCACTCATGGGCTGCCGATGTAAGAAATATATTGTTTTTAAATGGCTTTTCTTATGTTTGGATAAATCAAGATGTTGGTGAAAAACATGTATTTTTGTCAATGTTTAAGCAACGTATAAAAGACATTTTTATCCAGAAGTGGTCTGAATCAATTTATTCATCCAGCTTCCTCAGCCATTATTCCTATTGTAAATCAGTTTTTGGGCCTGAAAAATACATCAGTGTCCTTAATGATAAATCACTTTTAAGAAGTTTCTGTAAATATAGAATATCTCTACATGCCTTAAAAATCCAGTGTTTAAGAAAAGATAATAATACTCTGAACGATTTAACATGTTCATACTGTTCTTCAGGCCAAACTGAAGATGAATATCATATTCTGTTAATCTGTGAAGCGTTTTCCGAATGCAGGAATAAGTTTTTTAAATGCGTTAATATTAACCAACAAACGACGTACAATCTTCTAAATGCAAAAAGTGCTGATGTCATTCAAAATGTTGCCATATTTATAAAACGTTTGATGTACCTTATGAAATCTTATGTAAAATCGTCTTCAAAGTCACGTGACCAAATTGTTCTTATATAATTTCAACTGTACTATGGGCCACTGAGCCTTACATGCTGAATAAACATGTCTGTCTGTCTGTCTGCATTGAACTTTAAAGTTGTTGAAAGTTATATAACAGCAAGGCAAGTGTATAATTTCGAGCCAGAAACCACGAAATGCGGGATATGCTAAAACTAATTATTTTATAATTTAATCTCAAATTTCGACATTGTGTATATTCTAAATGAATAAAGTTCTCTTTTAGTTTTTAAAAGTTTGTTTTACCACCATGACCATGACCATTGAGATGAATTTCTTTTTGAGGCCGAAAACTTGCCCAGGTATAATGTAAGATAAATAAGATGGATCACAAAATCTTCTCATCCGTGTCATTTCCATGTCGTTATCAAGGGAACACCAACCTCGTGTTTGTGGACATGTTTAGTGTATTAAAGAAACAAGAATCCCTCTACGTTTTATGTTAATTCGTTTATTCATATAGACAATATTTTCAAGTAAACAAAATACAAAATATTATTTCGAACCGTCACCTACTTACCAAGATATCACCGTTAGAAGTTAGTAAAATTGGCCTGTCAATCCTGAAACTATCTCCAGGACCCCGTTAGCGACGTGACGTCATAGACAGGAGTTGCTTACAATGAAATCCTCAGGCGAATTGTAGATTTTCGTTGATAAATATAATTTGTTTAAAACATAATATCAACTTTTGAATTTGCAAGTTTCCGATATAATGTGTATTAGTGCGTTTATAGGTAGTAATTCCAGAGCTTTTGGAGCATTTTTTTAAATATTCAATCGTTGATTTTAGATTTGTTCTTTTCCTAATCGAGTGGAGTGTTAGGTTATTTTATTACAATATGTTTTGAAATGTATAAATGACAATTCAAAATAAAAAGTTAACGATCATGCATTTTTTAAAATTGTAAAATTGTATTATTTAAATGTTTGTGTTTGAAGAGGCCTGTAGTTCGAGGCCTACTGCGTTAATATTTCTCATAGTGACTTTTTATTATTGATAATAGAATAAATGCATTATAACTAAGAAAATCATATCATTTTCAACATTGGTACTGGTTTACAGTTTTTAGAAAAACAATTATTCGGACTATCGTTAAATCTATGGTCATGTACATTTACAATTACTTTGATTCAGATGGTTATTTATTCAGTGTAATATCACTGAGCTACATTAGCTTACTGAAAAATATCAGACTTTCTGATTATCCTAGCATTATATAAAAAGGCATAACGTATTTAGAACATTAACATTAGTTGAGGACATCAGATTTTAAAAATTGTATTGTGATATACATGTAGGATGTTTCAAATATTTACCAAGGAATGTACTTATGTCTAGGTAACAATAAAAGGAGAATGTGTATTCATTTTCAATCAGATTAGGATTAGATAATAAGTAAAAGGAGAATGTGTATTCATCTTCAATCAGATTAGGATTAGATAATAAGTAAAAGGAGAATGTGTATTAATCTTCAATCAGATTAGGATTAGATAATCGATAATTTACAAAAAGGAAAAATCTTAAAACATTGATATATCTAACAGCCTATAAGTTTAAATTTAACACGAAACGAAAGCCTCACTTCATTACATGTAACCATGACTTTATGGAGAATCATTGCTGATCCATTAAATAATGCGTGTAATTTTTGGTGGTCAATTCATGTGTTTTTGGAAAAACACTGTTTAAATCACATCGTTATAAATATGGAATATGTATATTTCCCATTTTCAAATGAAAGAATTGGAACTATGGAACTTGATCTAATCGCCATGGCCTCGTGTGTCCGTTTAACACTGGTACAATTCCGTATGTGCAAGAGGGGGCGTGCATTATGGTATAGAGTTCAGATAATGGGAGAGACAGGATGTTGTTGCATAACACTGGGGATCATAACACCTATAGGGGCCTAAGGTTTAACAAGAGTACAATCCTTTGATGTCATGAGCACGGAGAGACGATTAATATTGTTTTAACGATAAAAACACTTATATTGGTAGTGCATTCCATTGTGAACATTAGTGAGCTTAGAATGCTTTAGTCAAAGCAAACAGCCACTGAAATTTCCAAAGTGCAGAAAGTCCGCAGAAGTAAGTAAATGATATATCGATAATGAAAATTAACGACAATGGATTACCATCGAAATGAGAAAGTGACCTTAACACGGTAGGGTTTTTTATCTATATTTCTTAAAATTGTTAAGTTAATTGTATTATGCCAAGTACTTGGTGAGCGTTATACAATTGCCATAGTTTTACATCGTGCTTCACTTTTCATGAATCAAAATAATGAGATAGTATCATACATATGTGCTTTTATTTCAATTCGACTGTTATATAATGTAATAAATAAACGTGAGACATAGACACGAGATGTGTCGCCAGATGATCCCAACTCCTGATTCAATAAAAAGAGTTCCAAAACGATGGTACATGGTTCGGTTAAGCCACGCGAGTCCATTTCCTATCGAGCGGCCATTTTAAGGTGATCACATTTTAAAGGCCGCTCAAAGGTACATGTAGCTCAATAGATCTGACTGAGGTAGCAATACACTCAGAGTAGACTTTTAATTATGACACCATCATGGAATTGGCAACTAATTTATCTTGCTGCCTGAATTTTCAAAATTGCATAAGACTTACAAATCTACCTTTCATACTGAAACGTTCCACGCCATTGTCGCTGTACATGTATACATGTACGTCGCACCATTTTCGTCCAAAACAGATACATGTAAGTGTTTTCTATGGATATGGCTTATCTGGTCAAGCAATGAGGTGTTTTACCCTCTAAAGTAGTAATAGATAATAATTTGAAGCAAATGTACTACACCGCCTTTAACTAGTAGTGTCAGGCGAAAAGAAGTTAAAGTTCCTAGATACCCACAAAATGAATCAGTCACTTGTAATGTATTATCTCAGCTCTTGTTTCTTGATATTTTTCTTGATATTTTTCTTGATAACGACTTCTTTATTGTGAACAAAACCTACGTTTCATTGTGCATGCTTAGTTCTTCATCAGGTGTATTGTAGGAAGCACCTTAATGGTATTCATTGATGCGTCAATGCGGCAATTGCTCAAGAATTTTTGTGGAAGAACTGTCTACAGTTTCTTTGTACACAAATCGGGATTATTCTTCTTCCCTTTCTTTCAATGAGACAGTCCATTCTCTTCTAAAAACAATTACTTGGTCACCCATTACCATCATTTAAATGATCCAAAGGTCTGCCTATTTTCCTTTGATCATTTCGCATTATGAACAGACGAAACTGTGGTAGTATCAAAGACATCACGAACCTAATATCCGCTGCTCCTTTTGAAGGTCAGACGGGTGTAGATGACACAATGTTGCAACATTAAAGAGTAGGTGAACATTTGTCAAATGTGTTTGACTTCACGGGAAGGTACTACGCGTTGGTTGTCAATTTAATAAAACAGATACATGATAAAGACAAGGGGGTTTAAACAACATATCAGCTCGGGGTACGCCGAAACGTCGAGTAAATTATCGTTATCTGCAATGCAAAGTTAAACATGCATCCATTGTGTTATTTTCATACGTGCACAATGATTTCAGTTCAAATAATTTCGTTCAACTTGCATATTCATCCCCAAACACAAAATGTATCATAATGACCACTTCTATAATCAAAATAGATGAACATCATTATTCATGTACAGAAACAGAAACCACACATCCCATTTACATGCACTGTCTGTCGTAAATAAGTTTCTTAAATTACGTTTGACAAATTGACGCGCGGTGCTTCGTTCGTTTTTTTAATCAATAATCACTGCTTTAACCTTTATACCACTACACTGAGTCTACTATCATTAAAATGGTTATGGCAACAGGGAGTAATTTTCTATAAAACAAGAGAATTAGTGAGCACAGCTCACTCATATACCCCCGCTTTCAACATTGGTCAAAGAAGAAAAGTTTTAAAAAAGCAGATAGACATCAATGTTTAGTCTTCTGTTAAAAAAACCCACAGAAGTACTATGAAAGCAGTGTATGTGTGTTTTCATAGTAAGTATGTCTTCATAGATACACTTGTAAGAGTGCTTTAGAATTAAAAGTTAATAAATGGAGAAAAATTTGTATAAATTATGCAAATGAGGGTATGAAACATACAAAAGACAGATGTACACATCATAGTGATTATAAGTACCAAGTTTCGAAACAATTGAACAAATAGTGTTTGAGTTATGAGTGGAACAAAGCGTGTGATAGACAAAGTGGAAATACTGAGAAAGTTATCACAAATTATGCAAATGAGGGTATGACATATGCAAAAGGCAGATGTACACATCATGGTGATTGTACATATTAACAAGTTTCGTAAAATTTGAACAACTAGTGTCAGAGTTATGAGTGGAATAAAAAGTGTGAATGGTTAAGTCGAAAAACAGAGAACATTTGCATAAATTATGCAAATGAGGGTATGAAACATGCAAAAGGCAGATGTACACATGATTGTGATTGTACATATCAAGTTTTGTAAAATTTTAACAACCAGAGTCAGAGTTATGAGTGGAACACAAACATTGGGACGGACGCATGGACGGACACACGGACGTGCTGACCGCTATATACCCTCGACGACGTCGTAGCGGGGGTATAAAAACACCATTCATAAGGTTTGCCATATGTGACCCCGAACAACACAATGGATTCACCTTTAATTATCACACGAATGTGATTGAAGTGTCATAAAATTCACCAAACAGCCACGTGCAACAGTTGTCATATTGGGTTTGACTTGTCATCAGAAGCACTTGCATATAAAGCTTGTAACTATCTAAACTGTTGCTGAGAAAGTGTCACGTGCATCACGTGCTTGTTATAGAATGCTTACCATTATATGATTCCTTGAAAGATGCACATTTAGCAAATCCGAAATAGAGACTCATAAAGGGTAATTAATTTGCTAATTTACAGTAGCACGTTTTTTGCAAAATTTATTTTTTCAAATTTCCCATTTATAATGATAGTTTATGTCATTTAAATTAACTTTAGAGGGTAAAACAACTTATTCCACAAACCAATTATCTGTAGTGGTAAAAACTATGTTGCGTATAAAGCAAAAATTGCATGGCGGCCATTTTATTGTGAACACAATTTATTATTTTGTATTACAAAAACGATTCCCTTGGCTTTACCGAAACATGTACACTCATTTTAAACATTATTTTCCGAAGAGAGAAGGATGTTTTACTACTGGTGAAATTATTTTTCAAATACATTTTCATCAACTTATTTGAGCGAAAAAACGTGCTACTGCCCCTTTAAATGAAAGTATTTTTTAAATGTAAGTTAATACAGAAAATCGTAGGTGTAGGATCAGCTCCAGACCAAAGTGGTCTTGTCATGGACTACACAAAAAATCACCAATCGGGAAAATTCATTGTCAAAAGTATTGCACCACTCACTAGAAATTGAGCGTTTGAGGGACATTTTGGGACGTAGGACGCAAACCAAGTATCTTCCAGTTAACAAGAGTTATTAACTGTCAGGAATTGATCCATGCATTGCATGGTGAGTGGACAGCATGAGACGGTGTGTCATTGTGGACCTCACTAGTCAACGTCAATCTTATATGAAATGTCTTGTGTTTCTTTTGTAAAGACCATGACAGTCATACTTCGCTTATTTTAGTTTGTTACAACTTAACCTTTTGGGTTCAAAGTCGGTCTTATGTTGTCAAATTTCTGACTTAGCCGAACAGTTGTATATTTTTTTCTACGAACCATGGTACCGTTCCACTAACCGATCTTAGCCCTAAGATCAATCTTAGTCAATTATAAAAGATTGGCTTATGATTAATCTTAGGGATCGGGTAGTGATGGCTCCATGTGTATGAAGTTTATGATCCAGTTTTACTTAATGATACAAAGTAGGTGGTGAGATACGAGTATGTTTAACAACGTGTATTCATGGCATTCGACAAAACTTGTCAGCATCCTCTATTCTTTTATCACAGATCTTTCAATCACCAATTTACAAAATCACTTAGCCTCACGCTTTAAAAGCCATGTCAGTCTCTCAGGAATACATTCTGTCATCATTAAGTGAAATAATAAATTAGGGAACAACTAAATGGATGATTTCCAAATGTATCAATATTTCGTGTTGAGGTCTTTGAATGTTCCAAGAACCACGCCCCCTTCCGTCTTCTCCACCTCCTTGGTGTTGACATCCAGACTGTACTTGTGGCTCCTGTCGCCTCTGTAATAAACAAGATATATAAACAGTCCGGACCAAAAAGATCCCAATGGACAAAAGTCCCTTTGGAATAAAAACATCTGGTGATATTTCTCACCTGGACAAAAGCCCACTGATGAAACGTGTTTTCCCCCAGTCCCTGTATCAATAACACATTCGTTGTGCTTTAGGTGAGAATATTGTTACTTATGTTTATGCCTTGTCATCAGACAAATCACAATGTATTTATGACTGAATATAATATAAGAAGATAAAAACCCGCGCATGGACTTTTCCAACGATGATATCTCTATGTCCTGTACCAATCTTCACAACATCAACATTTCCCTGAAACTGCTTTTAATTTGAGTTGATAATTTTTAATTCATTGATTTGTTTTTGAAATAAAGTAATAATAATTGTTTTGGTGTGTTTTTTGAAATTTTCATAGCAGGGTCCAGATATCAACAGGAGTTTTTGTTCAATTAGGTTTTGTCCATTGGGGCTTCTGTCTTAGAATCATACATTGAATATATCTAGTATGCTGTATGTAGTAGAAGAACATGTACTTTAGTCACTACAAGTGACTAAATACCTCCATCGTGGCCTATTGACGTTATGAGATAACTAATAAATGGTGAAAAGTGAAGATTTAAACATATTAAGCAGTGTGTTAAGAGACATGTGCTACTTTCACAAATCACTTTCATCAACTTGTTGACAATTGGTGCCTGACTCTGAGGGTTTGAGTTCGAGTCCCGCTACGGATTCGACCCGAACAAGTACAATAACTTGAAGTGTTGCAGATATCTGGTTCCATATGTTCCCTATCTGTATTTCTAAAACATCCCTGTATCTAGATATTACATAAGCAACATTACATGAATAAAGATGTAAGTGTTGTTCGACTAGTCATATTAAGCATTGATTGTCATCATCATTTGACTCGCCAATCTCGCAATAGACCCGTTGCGACTGGCGGTCTACAACCTTCCAAAGGAAAATATTATCCCCAGAGTTAGATGGGTTTTTTAAGGATTAAGGTAATAATGTTAAATCATTTACTTTTTCAGGTTTTTGGCATCTTCGATGGTTTCTGGAAGTTTTTTGTTCAGAGTTTCCGGAAGTAAAAGCGAGAACAGTCCCGCACCAACTGACAAAGCTCCAAATACGATCAGAGGAAGCGCTACCTTCAAGTCACCGCCGATGAGTACACCCTAAAAAAGCAAAAATACCACAATTTCACAAACATATTGGAAGTATATATATCCTCATAGATAACTGATTTAAATGGTCTTTAAATGAAAATTATTTCATGTACTTGTTATGTAATTTTAGCAACTACATGTACATGTATGACTACATGTATGACTACTCCTCGCAATCTAAAATGATCTTATTAAAATCTATTAAGTTGTCACATGCGCTTGTGGTTTATTAATTTATATGTCATTTCAGTTAGCAAATTCATGCCATGATACATACAGAAAATGCACTTTCTTCGAAAACTAACAATCAAAAATGACTCAGATATCTCGATAACGTTTGCAGCCTTGTAGAAAGATCCTGCTTATTTAGTCAGTGATTCTTCCCATGAAACGTTACAAATGGGTTAATCTCTCGCTTCATGTAAAATCCCCTAGAGTGATAATTATCATTACGGATGCTGTACTTAATTCTAGCCAATCGAAATCGTTTATCTGATTACCAATTTATGTGCAAATCGCAAAGGTAAAACACCATTCCTTTTATAGGTTGCGGGAACAGTCCTAATGCTTCGTTTGAAACATCGTCGCTAATTACACAACTAACTCTGAATGCAACCAATCACGATTCTTTATTTCCAAGGCAGGAGACAACTTGTAAGAAAGGTCACGTTGGATGAAACGGGTTGAGTAACCCCTGAGAAGAAATAATGCAGAAATCGTTGCGGTTGAAATATTTCAATATATTGGTCTAATGTGATGATAATGATGATGAATTTTATCTTTGTGTATTGAGATAATGATGGTTAATTAAGATGCAATAAGGTCAGACAACCATACCAGGTCTGCTATATATGGAGACACCATCCCACCAACTCGAGCGAAGAAGGAGCTAACACCAATTCCGGAGTTTCGTACAATAGTAGGGAATAACTCAGCCGTGTATACGTAGACAATGGCGAATGCACCCGATATTCCGAACTTGCCGACCATCGACAAGAGAACCGTGACCCAGTTAACAGCTGGAACAAGAGATGGGATGATGAACATACAAATGTGTTTGATCTTTTTCGAAAAATGAATTGAATATCTAGTACCAAAAACATCTATTGACACCTTTTCGTTACTTTTAAAAACGATTTAAATAAGTTATCTCTGTTTAAGTAGGAAGGTTATTATATCTCATAAAAACCAAGGCTAAAGTCTAGCGAGGTTTACAGTGGCGGTCCAGGGGGCCCCACTTCCCATTTTGACAGTTTGTGCACGTACCCCATATCCTTTCTTTTCGACATTCACTTTTTGAGGATTTTCTTTAATATTTGGGTTGGAATCTTTACAAGCTTATTTCATACACTGATAATGCCAGGTCTTATACATATAAACCTAAGTTGTTCTTTGTTTATCTTTGTGTATTGTCTATCCTCTTCCATTTACACTTAATTTTTTACATCAAATGATGGAGGTTTACATACCCGAGGTTCCATACATGACCGGAAACATGGTTGCGAGACAAGCGATCCCACCCACCAACATACATGCGCAGTGAACGATCTTCCGGCCGAGTCGATCCAGTAGAAGAATGCAGGCGACGTAGGAGAAGAACTCCATGATGTTTGCGATGGTGAAGTTGACGTAGATGTCTCCACTGAGGTTCTGGACGTTCAGGCCGAGTCCGTAATACACCATACTGACGACGAACCTGAAGTATAGACATGTGCCCAATACTACTTAATCCAACACCACATCAGAATCGGTTCGTAACCATACGCCCGTGACAGGCTATGGTTAAACATATGCTTGAGACCTCTGCTAAATACTGTTGGAGGAACCAGTTTTAAATTTATTTTAGAATTCCATTTCAATATTTCTAATCCATACACTAAACGCCAAAAGAAACGTTACCCCAATTCAAAGATATTTGAGAAATGAATGTTTCAAAAGAAAGCTGAATAACGTATATTTATTTTAGATGTCCAAAAGAAGTTGAAAGCATACTTTTACTTTTGTGACTAGACAAAAAGGTTGTATGCTTCACATTATAACCCCTAAACGATGAAAAATACTAATATATAGGGTGGATTTCAATGTGATATTATTATCAAAAGTTAACATTTACGGATGATTAAAACTAAATGTGAAATAAAACTACACAAGACATTTACAACACACCAGTTGAAGAAGATGACGAGGGTCATGATGAGCAGGGAGCGGCTGGTGAACATTTGGGTGACCTTGACCTTCTTCTGCTCCTCATCAACCGTCACCTTCTCTAACATCTCGTCCTTGACCTCGACACCGTTAACGGAAGCGATCTTCTTGATGATCTTCTGAGCCTCAGAGATACGGCCACGTGATATCAGCCATCTTGGAGACTCTGGTAGTATCCTGTTGAAGAACGTTTCATTTTGTAAAACTTTATTTAAAAAATTTCGGGCATCTTCGCACTTTATTTTTCAAGTGTTAGACCAAGAAAGTATAATTCTAAAGTCTGCTTACGTTCCTGGTTAAACAATATGTCTTAAAGCACTCGTAACGGAATTGTAATTTTAACTTGCATAACAAGTATGGTTAAAGGAGTATGAGACATAGTCTAATCTTTAACCAGACCTCCCTTTAATACTACACTGCCTGCCTGGTGTGAGGTCTCGAATAAATGCTCACATCATATGAAAAACTCCATCTATTACGCCGTCACTCTAAACTGATATTGTGCCTGGCTCGAATCTTTGTCGGTTAACAGGGAGGACAATATATGAACATAAGTTAACATCATGACTTGTCCGTCACCAGTCTTAGACTCGCAGCGATCTTCCAATTTGGGTTTTAGGAGGTCATTTTACATCCCCTTTTGAAAAATGTGTATATTTGAAAAATAACCCTTAGTGGACACCGCCCTTACACAACTCATTTATGAACACTACCCTTTGAACATTTCTATATCTGCCTATGATCCACTTTGGTTGTCCGACGTTTCGATATGATCTCCAGGGATCTGTGTCAGTTGTTTCATGATGGTCAATAATAATTTTATATTTGAATGCCCAAAATATGTTCATTATCGCTCGAAACTAATTTCATCAACTGGTCTCGTTGGGGTCTCAAGGATAGAGCTCCTCTCATCAATTGTAAACCCCAAGAGTCATCATGCTTCTATCACTTGTAAAGTACTTTATGACATGTATTCAATGAGATTAAGCCACATTGGTTAATTATTGTACAATCTATAATATGCATTGTTTGATATAATTGTCTCACACTGAGATAATAATGCTCTTGTATATATTTTACTTATAATATGTATTAACATTTGTTAACTTCTTTGTACACTGCCAATAATGGGTGTTTTATGTACAATAAATATCTTGTATCTTGTATCTTGTATCTTGTATCTTGATTGACTGATATTTTCAGATGACTAATGATGGGGGAGGGGAACATGACGTACCAGAAGAAGCCGAGGAAGACGACTCCAGGCACGGAGATGATGAGTTGAAGGATCTGCCAGTCCCGCACGAAGAAGGCGATGAGTCCCAGGAGGAACAGGCCAGCACACCAGAAGAACTCGACCACGATACCCACGAATACCCGCTTGGATGGACCAGTCAGTTCTGTAGCTGCAAGGATACACGCTTGCACTTTTATTTCAAAGAAAATAATAAGATGGGTGCTGTTGTAGTAGGTCTACTCCCTTCAGATTATCTATAGTAACCTATGTTATATTTAGGCGATATTTCACTATAGGAGCACCCAGAATGACATGATATTATGTTCCATAACCATTGAATAGTGCCACAGGAGTCGTTTCAGAAATTTGTTATTTTCAAACACGTTCAAATATTCTAGTATACATCGTATCAGAGTAAATCAATGTGTAGGCCCATTTTCTTACAGTATTCATCTTACCCAAGACAAATGAGGTGGTGAAGCTCGCTATTCCTGTGAGTGAGGAAATCAGTCTCAAGACCATGAACACATACACATTCGGAGCGAAGGCTATTCCTATGTTTGCACCAATCCTGCAGACCGTGTTGAACAGGAATACAGGGCGCCGGCCGAAACTGTCAATTCAAAAAAGGCTTGCCCATTGAAATTACATGTTTTGGGACGAAGGTCATTCCGGTATTTGGAGAATTATGAATATACACATGAATTGTTAAAGAGCCATTATTAAAATATTTCATAAACATTATTTGGCTGTCATACCTGTTGAATTCGCTTGGCATGAATGTTTTGGCATTTAACTTAAAATTTCATAAAATGTAAAAAATTGGTTTGTAAAAGATGGACATAAATAACTTTCTTTGACTTGAATTTGTTGACTCGTCTTTACTGTAGAATGTCATAAAACAAACAAAAAAGGTCCATTTTGACTCTCGTCCAGTTAAGGTGATTGGAAATTATGTTTTGAAATATGCTTTGAAATTTCAAATTTGTTTTATTTGGCTTATGAAGATATGAGATGTCTCTCTTTAAACGTTTCTTTTGCGGTTGAGTGTAATATGTAAATATTTCTCTAGCGACTCGTTTTATGAGTATGTTTTTTTAAATTTAAAACATACTCGGTGGCTTTTTAAATATAGGAAAAAATAAAAACGTTTTATTACTTTATCCGTAAGTATCAAAGGTCATGTAGTTTACTTACTAGTCTGACAAGATTCCCATGAACATTGTTCCACCGAGTTGTCCGGCAAAACTAGCCATGTTGGAATGAGAGCGCAGTATCCGGTCATCGCAGACGATGTTGAACTGTAATTACAAATCAATAACAGCATCAAAGCATCATGCAGCTACGTTTCCTTTTTTTTATTAAGATTTTACAAAGTACAAAGTACAATAATCATTAATAAACTTACAATGTGATTCTCAGGTCAATTGATGAAAGAGGTCAAAATTTTAAAATTTAAATTTCCTTAATGTTTAAATAAAACTCTCCAAAGCCATTAAATGAGAAAAATCATTAAACATACATTGAATGATATTAAGAGAAAATACATGATCAATGTTTGACGCAGTTGATCACTTATTGAATATTTTACAGAAAAACTGTAGTTTTGGAAAGTTTGACCCCTGGTCACTTCAAAGAGCTGACAAACTGTTACGGTTTACTATGGGATATAAAATTAGAGTATGTTATGGGACATTTAAGCGAAAATGTAAAATGATCGGGGTTTTTTTTCGCATTCATACGATGTTTTAAAGACACCTCATATTACATGATATTTCGTTCACCTTAAAACATAAAAAGGGAAGCATCTGTACCTGAATAGTGTTTTGATTATACACGTATATATCTGACTGACTGAACAAATATCTGAATTCATGAGATCAACCCCAAACAAGTCTGTACCTCTTCAGTCAGAGTTGCCACGTAATTGGATTTGTCGAACACCCAGCTATCACATCCTTCTGTCTGGTTATCTCCCCTTAGAGGGTCCTTGAACTTGCTACAGGATGACCTCACGGGTTGACCTCTGTTCGTCTCCCATGGAATTGACAGATTGAGTAGGTTGGCGTGGTCGGCATTCTGGATGGCGTACGTGTCGTTCTCTCCAAGTGAACATCTGGGTTGAGCAATGTTAATATTGATTTAAGAATAGTAGAACACCTTTTACGAATAACTTAACTTAATAAAGTTACCTTAGTCTCCATCCTGTAAATAATGGATCCCAAGAGGACTATTTAGCCTCCATCCTGTATATAATGGATCCCAAGAGGACTATTTAGAAAGCTTACCGGATAAATAAGTAAACTAGTAGAGAAAGAATTAGTAGACTTACTTATTGAATTAATAGACTTAATTATTGAATTAGTAATAATAAGCTATTCTAACATTACTATTAGTTAGTAAATATTAAAACGAATGAGTAAACCTTTTTAAATTAATAACATGTAGTAAGCTGATTAAATAGTTGTGACGATTAGAATCGACTGTTTTCCGAGGAATAAAAGTTGCTATATAGTGCGTCTACCGGGATACGAACTCATATCGTTTGGAGGTTCCTCCTAACCCGTCTGACATCATCCCGTAGGCTCACACGTTCTGACGCTATTCAGGTAGCCAATCACAGAACGTCGATGCGGAAGGCCATACTTACGTCAGTTTCCATAACATGAGGAACGTGTTAACGAAGGATTCCGAATGCTTTCAAAACAGCGACGTTAAAACCATGATGTGATTGGTCAACTGTATAGCTGGGTTTTGTCTGCACTAAATTGGTAGAGGACACGCGCCAATACGTTTTCAAAACTTGTGGAGAGGAATCTACAGAACCTTTTCGTATATCGGTAGCATTAGTTTGCTAATATTATTCCTCTGGACATGGTCGACTTTCAGACTGTGATCAATAAATTCTGAAATAGTTAAATTTAAAAATTAAAATGTTGCCTATGATTGATATCTTTAGGGGCACACTGGGGCAGACTACGTGGTTTGTCATGGACTCACGTGCAAAAGAAAAGTCCCCATACAAAATACTGACGCAGAATTACATCATGCCTTTAGAGGCCAACTTAACTAAATTTACATAGATACATGTCGACACAACTCTCTTACTAATTATATTTCTACATTTTATAAAATTGTAACTGCCTGGACAAAACATTATGGACAAAACCATTTTGAAAAAGCAATTTCGGAAAAAGTAACTTCTTAACGAAACATGTGTCGGTTTATCAAATATATTCCAAATCTACTTTCTCCGAGGGCGTTTCTTGTGCACGTTGGTATATATATTTTCCAATGTAAGTACTATTTGGTTTGTAATGTTATTATATGTAATGCCCATCGTGAAATCATTAATTGACATCTATATTTATCATGTAAAGCAGACTTTCATATAAGTCCACCAACAAAGTTTTATTTTACGTATTTAACTTGTGAATAAACAAACGGAAAGCATAGTCGATCTTTAGGCAAATATTTGTCTTGTTTAACTTCACTATACAAGGGGCCGTCTGTGCGGATATCCTCACATACATGTATGTATATACGTACAGCAAACTGTGTTATTCACCTGCGATTATGCATATGTGTTATACAGTCCGTTGTCGTAAGTTTCAAGTTACAGTGTCTATACCTATATTTAAACAAGCAGTGGGTTAGAGATATCCCAGGACAACCTTCATGTAAACTTTGCCTTAGTCATGCACTATATCATGCATTCTGTGAGATCAAATTCTAAATTTTGACCGATTAAAAAAGTCACAATTGAAAATATAAATTATACAATTCATATGACAATAAGAGTAAAATTAGAGAGCTTCAGTGAATGGACTAAAATGAAAATCTATACTGACGTTCGAAAGAAACTTCCCACTTTAAAATGACCTGGTTATTGCCATGAACTTTTTAAAACTTTTTGGACAACTTAAATTATTGATTTTTTTACTTTTATGGTCGAATGAAAAACATAAATTTTATACTCCATTGATTCTGAGAACTGTTTTAGGTTTGGTTTTTTTTTAACGCTTCAATTTGAGTGGGACATTATTTTTCAACGTCAGTATGTTATATTAAAATTTATCGATGATTATCCTCTAAGAATCTATATGTCCCATTGCTTAGGACCTCTCCATCCTATACAATTTATAGAGATTATTACACGCTGTAGCGTGTCATATGACTTTTACGAAACGAGTGTGAATTTTTGTATGTGTTGCTAACCAAAAAGTATATGTGCTCATATGCTCATATTGAAAATATTATAATATTCGGTTATTTTCAACTATATGTGTAATACATAATAAGAGTTGAGGATCATAGGGTTGATGTATATTATTATCAGGTATTGTACGATAACAGTTCCAAAAGGTACGAGAACTATATAATTACTCTTGCAAACTTTAAAATCGTTGAGGTCCTTCATTGCAATGGATGCGATGTTTCTGTGTAGATATTAACACCGTTATCAAGCGAGTGCAAGAAAGAAGTTGACTATCCACCCATCTTCATATTACATCATATCTTTCTCCTTCTAAAATGCCTCTTAAAGAAGTATTCGTATTAACGCTCAATAATTGTATACAGGGACTATAAGTGAAGAACTGGAAACATTTTCTTTAGGGCCAATTAACACCTATGAACACATAGAAACATAAAATATATCCGTAGCACAAAGTACAAGTTCGCCGTGTAAAGAACGCTAATGACATGTTTTCGAAAGTATTATCACTCATCACAACCAAACATGTCAAGACGTATACTGGCAAACATCAAGACCAAATAGTCGATTATTCTTTTAAGTAAATCATTAACAACAGGGTGAAAGAAACAATAGTAACAAAATGCAATATATTCTTCTCAAGCGATGCTGCATCTGAAGCGTGCGCCTGTCTTGTCTCCAAAAGCCATCTCAGCTACAATGTGATTTTAGGAAATATTTCTTAATGCTTCAGAAAGCATGCCTCAAAACTCGTTGTTAAAGAATCTCCTATCCACATGTTAGTTTGAATACTAAATGATACCCTGGTGGAGGAAATTATCAAAATTATGATATAAAGCTTCTCACCATGAGAACCAAATCAATGCAATATTTAATCACATATAAAGTCAATAACATTCTGACATTATAAAGCATACCTGTAAGTTGTAAGTTGTCCTTTGTTATGAAATGATATGGTTTTCAGTCATTGGTATAATTCATTAGTAAATGTTTAGTAGTTTAGTTTTGGTACCGTATACCTACCGATGGTTCGGAATATCCAGTGTAAACAACACAGAGAGAGCTTGCATAGCTCCAAATATCGAGGGTACACATATCAGAAAGTAGAGCCTTTTTTGGTAGAAACCAAATTCTCCTATATGTGAAAGGATTTCGTCAAACTTCATGATTGTGGATTCACCAGACCCAGTATATACAAATGACGTTATCCTACCTCATGCAAGAATCAACATATCTGATTGGTCCACGTGACGGGTATGGTCCCTCTTGAGCGGGTAATGTAGGATCGGGGGGGGGGGGGGGGGGGGGGGGGGGGGGGGGGGGGGGAAAATGTGCGAGCAATGTATGAAACATGTCGAGGTCATTACCTTTTTTGTCAAAACATAGATTTCAAAGTGATTTCAAAGGAAACAGATACAAGCAAAGTATAATAAAATATCATTCCCATTACAAATTTCAGTTTATAAACGCTTTGAAACTTGAAACATTTAACCATGTTACTATTCAGCTTTTACAAACATATAAATGTTGATATTATGTGCAATGCTATAGCGATTTTAAAGTAGTAATTTTAGTATTTGTTTTTCGGGGGCGGGAGTGAAAAGTATGGGGGTTGAATTGTGTAACCGTCAGTGTAGTGAATGACCATATATACCGGTCACATGACCCTGTGTAGTCCAATAAGAAGGTGACAACCATCTATTGGTGTAACGACGTCCTCGTACATACGATGTACCCGTGACAATATGAAGAGGATACATGATAAGTACTCATAGTGTCCTATGTCTATCCGGCAAGGGAAGAAATTTATATCATATGACATTCCTTTTGGTCATTGAGCGAAAGTTCCTCTGCGAGGCACGAGCTTCTCACCCGTTACATGTTTTTAAAACAACACGTTTATCGTGTGATCTTGACCTTTGATAGCCGACTTTTGACATGACTTCTAGCCCCTGGACCCATTTGGTTGAGTTCTGGGCCGTGTTCAAGAGAGGTTTTAAAGTAATCGCTCAATTGAACGCGTTTGCTCAATGTAGCAAAGCGAGCGAACTTTGAGGTTTTGCACCGTGTCGTTCAGGAGAGAATGATCGCTACTTGAGCGCTACTTGAGAGCTACATCGAGCAATCAATGAGCGATAATGAGCGCTCGCTGTTAGGGAACGGAACCGTGGTTGAGTTCTGACTAACTTTCGGTGATGTTGGAACATTTCGGTTTCATACTTTTATGAAAGAATAAAACATTCGATAAGATAATGCCTTTATAAAATTAGCCCATGGTTACCATTTTCTTCATCGTGTCTTCACTATCTTGGATAAAACCTTACGTCCTTCAGTATCTCCACGTATCAACCTTGACAGAAAGTTATGTATTATTCTATAAGGATACACCATGATACTGAGGATATGGTGAGGTTGTGGACCCTGGTAGGAAGGAAAAGCCGGAGGATGCGAAGCATCCGAGCGTTTTTCCTGACTATTAGGGTCTACAACCTTACCATAACCGAGGAAGAATGGTTTATCTATATTATCAACCGTGTTTAAGTTTAAAAGATGCTTTGTTATCACGATATCGAAGATCCTTGGTAAATATATAGAGTAAAATCTCTGAAATCGTCTGAAATCCTGGTTATGACCACGTGTCTATGTCAGTTGCTTTAATACTGTTGTCTTCTGCCTCCGTGGTGCAATAGGCTAAAGCGTTAGCCTACTAACCACATGTCTTACTGGTTAAAAGGTCCGAGATGTACTTTCGTCAAAACATTTGCGGTTCATATTTTGCTATATATTTGAGATTTTTGATCTATGCTTTCACATCATCCTCTAAGGAAACATATCCAGGTTTACAATCATTGTAATTCCTCTTAACAGAGTTCACAATTGTCTCTGTAAACCCCCCTGGAGGGACTTACAACGGTGTAAGTAACCCGTGCCGTGATACATAAATGTAACCAATGCTAACCATATGATACGATTTTGAAAAGACTGTCTGAAATGAACGACGGAGGTAGGTTGGTAAGCTGGTGAAAAACGAGAGAAGGAATCGGTTTATATGCTACTAAACACACACTTGTGGATAAGCATATAGCGAATCTCAACTTACATATTACTAAATGTAAACAAATGTGAACTCAGCTTTGTTGAGAGTGTATAGATCTGAGGTTTTGGATATGAAAACTAGGCTATAACAACATATGAACTGGGGATTGCTGCTTTGTTGTATCCAACGAAATCTATCCTGGATATGAGTTGATGTTTCTTCTGTGAGTAGGCTACATATACAGTAATGACAGTTATTGTGACATGACGTACACTGAGGCAATCAACTATAGGTACAAGACAAGACATTCTAATCAACTGGTGATGAACAAGATTGAAACAAAGTTACCATGTCCTGATAAGCCAACTAAACTTAATTTTAAAATTTTGGAAACATTAAATGTTCATGGTTCGAACCTAATTTTATCAACATCGTTGTTTGATGAGATAGGGGGTGAACTATTCCTTTCCGACTTGTTTATGACATCCCACAGCAACGATGCGTTTTCGATATAAAATCCTAGACGGTACATTATGACTGACATTAATTCAAATATTTTATAAGAAATTCACCTAAAGGGGCAGTAGCACGTTTTTTCGCTAAAAAAGTTGATGAAATGTATTTGAAAAATAATTTCACCAATAGTAAAACATCATTCTCTCTTCGGAAAATAAAGTTTAAAATTAGTGTACATGTTTCGGTAAAGCCATGGGAATCGTTTTTGTAATACAAAATAATAAATTGTGTTCACAATAAAATGGCCGCCATGCAATTTTTGCTTTATACGCAACATAGTTTTTACCACTACAGATAATTGGTTTGTGTAATAAGATGTTTTACCCTCTAAAGTTAATTTAAATGACATAAACTATCATTATAAATGGGAAATTTGAAAAAATAAATTTTGCAAAAAACGTGCTACAGCGCCTTTAAAGGATAGATGCAATGACATATGGTCCAAATCGGATTCATTAAAACGGGGATGTCAATTTGACAATTGCTAGATTTTAAATTTCTGAAATCGGTCCATAAATTACGTATATACAGCTTTTTTTTTAAAAACGCCTAATTAAGCCCTGGCGATATGAATGAAAGTCTGCGGGGATGTGGCCCCTGAAGGGATGACTTCTGTGACGTATCAGGAGGAACCTGATTTTCGGCGATAGTCATAATTCAATGTAATTTCGCAACATGATTGTTAATTTCACAAGGAAATCTCCAATAAACCAACTTAAATTTACCATATATCGAATGTTTAGATATCCAACTAGGTAATTCCGCAGATGACAATTACACAATTATTACATAAAATGTCTTTTTGGCGATGTAATACACCTCATAAATTCATTTAGCGGCAGTGATAATCATCATTAATTAATTAACGAGACTTGGCGGAGTAGCTGTCTAGTCGGCCCCGTCTGTCGCTTATCACAGTCACGCCTCAGTGAGCATTTTCAAAATGAATCGCCGAACTAATTGTGATAGTGTTAAAATAGGTGAATTAAAATAGTCTTAATTATCAATTGCAAGTGTATATTGTCTCGATTTCATGCTCAATTGATTCCGATATACAATATACGTAGAGGTAATCATCTGTCATTCTTGAGAAAAATGCATTTCATCAATTCTTAAAATACAGATCATTATGTTCAAAAATCCATTTGAAATAGAAATGTCAGCACCCATGTGTGCTGTAAGGGACATAAAATATTAGATATCATTATCTCATAAATGAAATTGTGTGTATGTCTTTATCAGTTATATTCTAATCACAGACATTCAAAATCGACTCTATTTGGCAAAAACAAATTGTTTGACTCTGTTGAGAATAAACGATACTTTCTTTTGCCTCTTTGTGTATTAAGTTCAAACAAACATGAAGACAATTTTTATCATCCAGCAGTTTAACAATCTAAATGTTATAATACAGTAGGATGTTACATTTTAGTTCAGCACTTGAAGTACACAGTACATATTCAATTAATAATTCAGTATTTAAATCAGATCTAAATTCACTAAACGCCAAAAGAAACGTTACCCCACTTCTTTTTTTAATAACTTTTTAAGTATCAAAGATATTTGAGAAATGAATGGTTCAAAAAAAAAGCTGAATAACGTAGCTTTATGCTAATAACACGTTTAAAATTATTGATGGATTCATAGTGTTGCAAAATGCAGCATGCTTAAGAAGTTGAAAGTAAACTTTTACTTTTGTGACTAGACGAAAAGGTTGTATGCTTTACGTCATAATCCCTAAACGATGAAACATACTGTTATTGAGTAAGTTAAAAACTTTTGAAATATATTTTTCATTAAATCATTAACAATCTTTTCTTGTAATTTATCATAGTGAAAACGAGTCTACTGTGTTGTCAAATGACTTAATAATATTTAGGAACACAGACGATTATTTATGTGAACATTTTTGCTTGAAAATGAAAACTTTTCATTTTGTTATCACCAAAACGCATTATCACTCAAATGTAGCAAAATTCAAGCAGCATTTTCATGAACTGAATGCTTCTACAGGCTATAAAAGGTGCCTATATGGCACACATGTCGGAAACCTTGCATTGGCAACATCGTTGTTGGTCGACACCCATCTGCAACATCCCCAGAGCTCTTTCTCTTTCTCCACTGGTCAATCGCGGCATGATTTCCTACACGTGTGCCATATCATGCAAAGTAGGCACCTTTTATACCCTGCAGAATAAACCTGAAAAACATGAATGATTCTATTCCACTGATTATAATACTGGATTTAAGCTTTGCGTCACTTGCACAAGCCTTCACATTGAGTGGGGCGTTTCTTTTGAACGTCAGTTTATTATTTTAAAACTAATAAATGATTAGCCTTTAAGGACATTATCAATGTACCAACGGATATACTGTATTTGATAATACCCATTGCCATACCCATGGACGTCTTACTATACTATACAATATATAACAAATATTACCCGAGGAAGTGTGTCATACGAAAACGAGTGTGAATGTTTGTATTACCCGAGCCAGAGCAAGGGTTTTACAAAACTTTGCACGAGTTTCATACGAAAAGTAAAAGTAAAAGTCATATGGCCCACTTTCGAGTGTAATAATTTCTTCATTACACTATCTTTTCCATTTGAGCTATTTTTACATAACCAGAAACGGACCACTTCCCTTGGGACGGCAAGCTACAATGATGCGAAGCATCCGAGCGTTTTTCCTGACTATCAGGGTCTACAACCTTACCATATCCGACGAAGAATGGTTTATCTATATTATCAACCGTTTTTAAGTTTATAAGAGGCTTTGTTATCACGTTATCGAAGATCCCTGGTAAATATATAGAGTCAAATCTCTGAAATCGTCTGAAATCCTGGTTATGGCCACGTGTCTATGTCAGTTGCTTTAATACCGTTGTCTTCCATCTACCTCCGTGGTGCAATAGGCTAAAGCGTTAGCTTACTAACCACAGGTCTTACTGGTTAGGGGGTCCGAGATGTACTTTCTTCAAAACATTTGCGGTTCATATTGTGCTATATATTTGAGATTTTTTATCTATGCTTTCACATCATCCTCTAAGGAAACATATCCAGGTTTACAATCATTGTAATTCCTCTTAACAGAGTTCCCAATTGTCTCTGTTAACCCTCCTGGAGGGACTTACAACGGTGTAAGTCCCTCGTACCGTGATAAAGAAATGTAACCAATGCTAACCATAAGATACGATTTTGAAACACTGTCTGAAATCAACGACGGAGGTAGGTTGGTAAGCTGGTGGAAAACGAGAGATCTAGAAGTAATCGGTTTATATGCTACTAAACACACACTTGTGGATTAGCATAGAGCGAATCTCAACTTACATATTACTAAATGTAAACAAATGTGAACTCAGCTTTGTTGAGGGTGTATAGATCTGAGGTTTTGGATATGAAAACTAGGCTATAACAACATATGAACTGGGGATTGCTGCTTTGTTGTATCCAACGAAATTTATCCTGGATGTGAGTTGGTGTTTCTTCTGTGAGTAGGCTACATATCCAGTAATGACAGTTATTGTGACATGACGTACACTGAGGCAATCAACTATAGGTACAACACAAGACATTCGATATAAAATCCTAGACGGTACATTATGACTGACATTAATTCAAATATTTTATAAGAAATTCACCTTAAAGGATAGATGCAATGACATATGGTCCAAATCGGATTCATTAAAACGGGGAAGTCAATTTGACAATTGCTAGATTTTAAATTTCTGAAATCGGTCCATAAATGACGTATATACGGCTTTTTTTTTTTAAAAACGCCTAATTAAGCCCTGGCGATAAGAATGAAAGTCTGCGGGGATGTGTGTTACGACGTAAGTTGTAATAAACGCGGTAAGATGTAATAACTGCGGTAAATTGTAATAAAAACGCGGTAAGATGTAGTTCTGCGGTAAATTGTAATAAAAACGCGGTAAAATGTAATAAAGTTTACTGCGGTAAATTGTAATAAGGGGGTGCGGTAAAATGTTACTAAAAAGTGCGGTAAAATGTAATACATAATGCGGTAAAATGTAATAACCATACACCTAATTTTTAGCTGCCATGAATGCCGAATTTGGGTCATTCATTGAACATATACATATGTATTTTTTGAATGAGAGTATTATTATAAGTATTATTGCATATTAAAATCATAAGTTCTCCAAAATTTACAGACGAACTGTTTTGATTAAACCTCCGCCTTACATGGGAGTATACAGGGTTTATTCTGTCAATCTGTCTGAAACTTTACATATGTATTTCAAATTTACTGGAGTGGTGCCTCTTGATATTTTCAGATTTCTGAAAATTTTATTATTTTTGTTTGTTTTCATGAAAAACGAGAATTTGACTCTGTTCACGTTTACAGATAGATAGGTTGTTTCCTGAGAAGAGATTGATAACCATTCATCATATCTTTCTGAAACCTATTCATGTCATGTATTATCAACTAACATAATTAAAAAGTCTATCATCATTTATATCAAAGATCGATTATATACATGCTAATAAAGCACTCTCAGTTAATAGGGGACCGTTTGGATATTTTATCTTCTGATGACTCTTGTGTTTG
This sequence comes from Gibbula magus, assembly GCA_936450465.1. Taxonomy (NCBI): domain Eukaryota; kingdom Metazoa; phylum Mollusca; class Gastropoda; order Trochida; family Trochidae; genus Gibbula; species Gibbula magus. Next base: position 49,293,762 of record OW388293.1, read on the forward strand.
TTTGAGTTTCTATGGAAACGAAACAGTGGCTTTATGTGTATAATGGAAGAATATATATTCAATTGTTTTGCAGAATCGCTGAAACTATCATATGTTTCACTTCATTAAACTGTATTCATATTCATACCCACAGATTTACATTTTGCAAGTTTTTGAATTTTTATGTAACGGTAATCATATTGTCTTGAACTGTTAAAGTATAAGGTTCCATGTAACATGTTCGTAACTTCCGGTGTCATGAAGTGTTACCATTCCAACAAAATGAGCCTAGGGTATATGACTTTACAGTTGATATGAGAAAAAAATTATGTTACATGCAACGCTTAAAATAATTTAATTCCATACCTAATTGATAGCGGAAACTCTTGAAGTTGAAATTATTTTCTGCTAGTACCTTTGCTCTATTCTGGCAAGCCAAACTCTCGATAGACATTTTAAAACATAAATAATTATTTGTGTATGTGTGTGTGTGTGTGTGTGTGTGTGTGTGTGCGTGTTTGTGCGTGCGTATGTGTGTTATTATTAGGGTTTAATGTCATTGTCAAAATTATTTCACTTATGTCATGATGGCTAGTATCATTGCACAACATCCCAGGGTGAAAATGCGTCAATTGGGAGACGTTTACATGTGTGCGTGTGTGCCTGTGTGTGCCTGACGCCGTCTTTCAAATATTTTCTATTTTTCTTGAGGTTATTGTGTAAAACTGTTATTGGCACACATGTTTGGTCAATATTTTGCTTAAAGGAGCTGTAGCATGTTTTTTGCCAATTTTATTCTTTCCTTTTTACCATTTATATTACAAATTTATGCAATTTATAATTACTTTAGACGGTAATAGTTCTCATTACATGAACCATCTATCCGTAGTCGCAGAAATGTGTGTAGTGGTCATAATGAAAACCACTGACGGACTTTTCAAGGTGAACACCTTTGACTGGCCGCCAAGTACAAAATGATTCCCATAGCTTTAAAAAAAAGATGTGCACATATAACATATTAACTTTAATATTGCGAAGAAAAATGGTGTTTTTCGAATGGCGACATTATTTGTGAAGTTCATGACATTGATTTATTTCAGAGAAAAACACGTGCTACCCTTTAAACTGTGGAAATAGCATATATATATCACGTAGTCTCTTTTCTGATAAATCGATTTTATTGCAGTAGTTAGCATTTGGTTGGCGAAAGCATATGCCTCCGTCACACAAAAGAAGTTCCTACTACGTTCTTTTCCTTCCAAAAAATGTTGTAAAACGGCCTCTAACGGGACAGAGACAGCTAACTGTTATGAAGAAGTTTTCAAATACGATAGACAATTCTTAGTACGCCCATGTCGTCTTTACTCCGTCCTCTAATAGTTGGTACCATGTTTTGAAACAGCACATCTGCAAATCATAGTGATTAAATTTGTAAAGTTTAGAAACATATCATCAATTAGTATCAGAGCTGTTAGTGAAACAAAATCAGACGGACGAATTGTCAGACGGACATTTTGATTGGTGAATTTTATTTTCATCAACATCAACTTCTATAAAAGAAAATATTACAATTTACCGCACATCGTATTACAATTTACCGCACCTTTCATCGAAACATTTTACCGCACCCCCTATTACAATTTACCGCAGTAAACTTTATCACATTTTACCGCGTTTTTATTACAATTTACCGCAGTATTACATCTTACCGCGTTTTTATTACAATTTACCACAGTAATTACATCTTACCGCGTTTATTACAACTTACGTCGTAACAATGTGGCCCCTGAAGGGATGACTTCTGTGACGTATCAGGAGGAACCTGATTTTCGGCGATAGTCATAATTCAATGTAATTTCGCAACATGATTGTTAATTTCACAAGGAAATCTCCAATAAACCAACTTAAATTTCCCATATATCGAATGTTTAGATATCCAACTAGGTAATTCCGCAGATGACAATTACACAATTATAACATAAAATGTCTTTTTGGCGATTTAATACACCTCATAAATTCATTTAGCGGCAGTGATAATCATCATTAATTAATTAACGAGACTTGGCGGAGTAGCTGTCTAGTCGGCCCCGTCTGTCGCTTATCACAGTCACGCCTCAGTGAGCATTTTCAAAATGAATCGCCGAATTGCGATAGTGTTAAAATAGGTGAATTAAAATAGTCTTAATTATCAATTGCAAGTGTATATTGTCTCGATTTCATGCTCAATTGATTCCGATATACAATATACGTAGAGGTAATCATCTGTCATTCTTGAGAAAAATGCATTTCATCAATTCTTAAAATACAGATCATTATGTTAAAAAATCCATTTGAAATAGAAATGTCAGCACCCATGTGTGCTGTAAGGGACATAAAATATTAGATATCATTATCTCATAAATGAAATTGTGTGTATGTCTTTAACAGTTATATTCTCATCACAGACATTCAAAATCGACTCTATTTGGCAAAAACAAATTGTTTGACTCTGTTGAGAATAAACGATACTTTCTTTTGCCTCTTTGTGTATTAAGTTCAAACAAACATGAAGACAATTTGATCATCCAGCAGTTTAACAATCTAAATGTTATAATACAGTATGATGTAACATTTTAGTTCAGCACTTGAAGTACAAAGTACATATTCAATTAATAATTCAGTATTCAAATCAGATCTAAATACACTAAACGCCAAAAGAAACGTTACCCCACTTCTTTTTTTAATAACTTTTTAAGTATCAAAGATATTTGAGAATTCAAGTGGTTCAAAAAAAAGCTGAATAACGTAGCGCTATGCTAATAACACGTTTAAAATTATTGATGGATTCATAGTGTTGCAAAATGCAGCATGCTAAGAAGTTGAAAGTAAACTTTTACTTTTGTGACTAGACGAAAAGGCTGTATGCTTTACGTCATAATCCCTAAACGATGAGACATACTGTTATTGAGAAAGTTAAAAACTTTTGAAATATATTTTTCATTAAATCATTAACAATCTTTTCTCGTAATTTATCTTAGTGAAAACGAGTCTACTGTGTTGTCAAATGACTTAATAATATTTAGGAACACAGACGATTATTTATGTGAACATTTTTGCTTGAAAATGAAAACTTTTCATTTTGTTATCACCAAAACGCATAATCACTCAAATGTAGCAAGATTCAAGCAGTATTTTCATGAACTGAATGCTTCTACAGGCTATAAAAGGTGCCTATATGGCACACATGTCGGAAACCTTGCATTGGCAACATCGTTGTTGGTCGACACCCATCTGCAACATCCCCAGAGCTCTTTCTCTTTCTCCACTGGTCAATCGCGGCATGATTTCCTACACGTGTGACATATCATGCAAAGTAGGCACCTTTTATACCCTGCAGAATACCCCTGAAAAACATGAATGATTCTATTCCACTGATTATAAAAAAAAGGATTTAAGCTCTTCGTCACTTGCACCAGCCTTCACATTGAGTGGGGCGTTTCTTTTGAACGTCAGTTTATTATTTTAAAACTAATTATTGATTAGCCTTTAAGGACATTATCAATGTACCAATGGGTATACTGTATTGGATAAAACCCATTGCCATACCCATGGACGTCTTACTATACTATACAATATATAACAAATATTACCCGAGGAAGTGTGTCATACGAAAACGAGTGTGAATGTTTGTATTACCTGAGCCAGAGCAAGGGTTTTACAAAACTTTGCACGAGTTTCATACGAAAAGTAAAAGTAAAAGTCATATGGCCCACTTTCGAGTGTAATAATTTCATCATTACACTATCTTTTCCATTTGAGCTATTTTTACATAACCAGAAACGGACCACTTCCCTTGGGACGGCAAGCTACAATGATGCGAAGCATCCGAGCGTTTTTCCTGACTATCAGGGTCTACAACCTTACTATATCCGAGGAAGAATGGTTTATCTATATTATCAACCGTTTTTAAGTTTATAAGAGGCTTTGTTATCACGTTATCGAAGATCCCTGGTAAATATATAGAGTCAAATCTCTGAAATCGTCTGAAATCCTGGTTATGGCCACGTGTTTATGTCAGTTGCTTTAATACCGTTGTCTTCCATCTACCTCCGTGGTGCAATAGGCTAAAGCGTTAGCTTACTAACCACAGGTCTTACTGGTTAGGGGGTCCGAGATGTACTTTCGTCAAAACATTTGCGGTTCATATTGTGCTATATATTTGAGATTTTTTATCTATGCTTTCACATCATCCTCTAAGGAAACATATCCAGGTTTACAATCATTGTAATTCCTCTTAACAGAGTTCCCAATTGTCTCTGTTAACCCTCCTGGAGGGACTTACAACGGTGTAAGTCCCTCGTACCGTGATAAAGAAATGTAACCAATGCTAACCATAAGATACGATTTTGAAACACTGTCTGAAATGAACGACGGAGGTAGGTTGGTAAGCTGGTGGAAAACGAGAGATCTAGAAGTAATCGGTTTATATGCTACTAAACACACACTTGTGGATTAGCATAGAGCGAATCTCAACTTACATATTACTAAATGTAAACAAATGTGAACTCAGCTTTGTTGAGGGTGTATAGATCTGAGGTTTTGGATATGAAAACTAGGCTATAACAACATATGAACTGGGGATTGCTGCTTTGTTGTATCCAACGAATTTTATCCTGGATGTGAGTTGATGTTTCATCTGTGAGTAGGCTACATATACAGTAATGACAGTTATTGTGATTGACGTACACTGAGGCAATCAACTATAGGTACAACACAAGACATTCTAATCAACTGGTGATGAACACGACTGAAACAAAGTTACCATGTCCTGTTAAGTCAACTAAACTTAATTTTAAAACTTTGGAAACATTATATGTCCATGGTTCGAACCTAATTTTGTCAACATCGTTGTTTGATGAGATAGGGGGTGAACTATTCCTTTCCGACTTGTTTATGACATCCTACAGCAACGATGCGTTATCGATATAGAATCCTAGAAGGTACATTATGACTGACATAATTCAAATATTTTATAAGAAATTCACCTTTAAGGATAGATGCAATGACATATGGTCCAAATCGGATTCATTAAAATGGGATGTCAATTTGACAATTGCTAGATTTTAAATTTCTGAAATCGGTCCATAAATTACGTATATACGGCTTTTTAAAAAAAACGCCTAATTAAGCCCCGGCGACCAGAATGAAAGTCTGCGGGGATGTGGCGCCTGAAGGGATGACTTCTGTGACGTATCAGGAGGAACCTGATTTTCGGGGATAGTCATAATTCAACGTAATTTCGCAACATTTTGATTGTTAATTTCACAAGGAAATCTCCAATAAACCAACTTAAATTTCCCATATATCGAATGTTTAGATATCCAACTAGGTAATTCCGCAGATGACAATTACACAATTATAACATAAAAATGTCTTTTTGGCGATGTAATACACCTCATAAATTCATTTAGCGGCAGTGATAATCATCATTAATTAATTAACGAGACTTGGCGGAGTAGCTGTCTAGTCGGCCCCGTCTGTCGCTTATCACAGTCACGCCTCAGTGAGCCTTTTCAAAATGAATCGCCGAACTTATTGCGATAGTGTTAAAATGGGTGAATTAAAATCGTCTTAATTATCAATTGCAAGTGTATATTGTCTCGATTTCATGCTCAATTGATTCCGATATACAATATACGTAGAGGTAATCATCTGTCATTCTTGAGAAAAATGCATTTCATCAGATCTTTAAATACAGATCATTATGTCCAAAAACCCATTTGAAATAGAAATTTCATCACTCATGTGTGCTTTAAGGGACATAAAATATTAGATATCATTATCTCATTAATGAAATTGTGTGTATGCCTTTATCAGTTATATTCTCATCACAGACATTTAAAATCGACTCTATTTGGCAAAAACAAATTGTTTGACTCTGTGGAGAATAAACGATACTTTCTTTTGCCTCTTTGTGTATTAAGTTCAAACAAACATGAAGACAATTTGATCCTCCAGCAGTTTAACAATTTAAATGTTATAATACAGTATGATGTACCATTTTAGTTCAGCACTTGAAGTACTTAGTACATATTCAATTAATAATTCAGTATTCAAATCAGATCTAAATACACTAAACGCCAAAAGAAACGTTACCCAACTTCTTTTTTTAATAACTTTTTAAGTATCAAAGATATTTGAGAAATGAATGGTTCAAAAGAAAGCTGAATAAAGTAGCTTTATGCTAATAACACGTTTAAAATTATTGATGGATTCATAGTGTTGCAAAATGCAGCATGCTTAAGAAGTTGAAAGTAAACTTTTACTTTTGTGACTAGACGAAAAGGTTGTATGCTTTACGTCATAATCCCTAAACGATGAAAAATACTGTTATTGAGTAAGTTTAAAACTTATGAAATATATTTCTCTAGTCATTACAGATATTTTCTCGTAATTTATCTTAGTGAAAACGAGTCTACTGTGTTGTAAAATGACTTAATAATATTTAGGAACACAGACGATTATTTATGTGAACATTTTTGCTTGAAAATGAAAACTATTATCACTCAAATGTAGCAAAATTCAAGCAGCATTTGCATGAACTGAATGCTTCTACAGGATATAAAAGGTGCCTATATTGCACACATGTACGAAATCTTGCATTGGCAACATCGCTGTTGGTCGACACCCATCTGCAACATCCCAGAGCTCTTTCTCTTTCTCCACTGGTCAATAGCGGCATGATTTCCTACACGTGTGCCATATCATGCAAAGTAGGCACCTTTTATACCCTGCAGAATAAACCTGAAAAACATGAATGATTCTATTCCACTGATTATACATACTGGATTTAAGCTTTGCGTCACTTGCACAAGCCTTCACATTGAGTAGGGCGTTTCTTTTGAACGTCAGTTTATTATTTTAAAACTAATTATTGATTAGCCTTTAAGGACATTATCAATGTTCCAATGGATATACTGTATTGGATAATACCCATTGCCATACCCATGGACGTCTTACTATACTATACAATATACATGTATAACAAATATTACCCGAGGAAGAGTGTCATACGAAAACGAGTGTGAATGTTTGTATTACCCGAGCCAGAGCAAGGTTTTACAAAACTTTGCACGAGTTTCATACGAAAAGTAAAAGTAAAAGTCATATGGCCCACTTCCGAGTGTAATAATTTCTTCATTACACTATCTTTTCCATTTGAGTTTTTTTTAAATAACCAGAAACGGACCACTTCAATTGGGACGGCAAGCTACAATGATGTCATGAACAGTTGTTTTATTACGTTACAGACCCCGAAATACGGAAACTCGCGTTGAAATAATGGTTGCTAGGTGCACATGTGCTCGTAAAATATTAACTCGGATATTGTCAACTATATTGGTAATAAATAATAAAAGTTTAGGCCAACAGGGTTGATGCATAGTATTATAAAGGTACAGTACGATAACAGTTACAAGAACTATAACTACTCTGCAAAGTGTCAAATTTAAATAGAAAAGTTGAGGTCATGTGAAGCACTTCATTACTGAAACAATAATGAAGCGAGAGAACGATAGGAAGACGTAACAATTATAATTTAATTCGTCCTCATTTTAGATGTCAACTTTCTACCGTCAGGTCAAAGTGATTTACTTATCTTAATGACTTGTGACACGAATCACTTGTAAGGAGGAGACAGTTAATCCAATCACCATATAGGCTTAGGTATAGAATTTCCAAATACTTTCTGTATACTCTGAGTAAACGCCGATTTTGTTCCCTACTCGGAGCAAAGCTAGATGTATGAACTTCTAAATAGTTAAAGGCAGGGAAAGAATATATAATTGAAGAATAAGAGAAACGTTTTCCTTAGTGCTAATTAACATCTAAACTTAAGGGCAAAAGAAAGTATAACACTCACTTGTTTTCGATTAATTCAATATGTTAAAGAAATTAGATGCATTTGATTATGGCACGATACAATAACACCTTTCGGCATTAGTTTGAATGACTTAATAGGTGACTGTTTTTTAACTAAAATATCAGTATTTAAAGTAGACAGGAGTGAGAATTGAAATTTACACCAACATGACCCCTACCATGTTCAAAATGTTGTAAATGTGTGCAGGACGAAGCACATTTATTGATTTTCACACAAAGTATGTGTTGTATGTCGATGAACAGTTGTGTTTTATCAAAATTATTTTGGGGGAATTTAAAAATTTAAATCTAAAATTTTAATTTTAAAACATGTCAAACCTCGAAGAGGTATTCTTTGACTGATTTAATGTTTTGGACTAATTTCACAAACTCGTCTGTTTTTTAATACGATGTCGAAAACTTGAGATATTTGACTTTGAATATTATACATATAATACATACAACTGAGCCATATACTTTCTTTTGCCCGTCAGTGTATGAACACAGAACGCTTCTACGTTCTTACATCTGCGTGTACTAAATTTACATGAGCTTATTTGCTTATATACAAAGTTCTCTTGTAAATAAGCTTAAGGCTGAATACAATAAAGAACAAATCATGTATTATTATTGCATCAATATTGACAACAAATGCTTTCGAAAGCATTGTCATTCGTCAGAACCAAACATGTCAATACATTAAAAAAGATAAACACGTGTTTAATTTAGCTACAGGATACCTACCGATGGTTCGGAATATCCAATGTAAACAACACAGAGAGAGCTTGCATAGCTCCGAATATGGAGGGTACACATATCAGAAAGTACAGCCTCTTTTGGTAGAAACCAAATTCTCCGATGTGGGAAAGGATTTCGTCAAACTTCATGATTGTCTCTTCACCAGACCCAGTTTACAAATGACACTATCCTACCCCATGTAAGAATCAACATCTCGTATTGGTCCACGTGACCCTGAATAATAACGGGCATGGTCCCTCTTGAGCGGGGTAATAACAGTCATGTTCGGGGGTTATAAATGTTCATGCCCCACCAAATGAAAATAAAATGGACTGGCAATGTATGAAAGATGCCGAGGTCATGTTTGTTCCAACGATCGTGGCCTTTTTGTCAAACAATAGCTTTTAAAGTGATTTCAAAGGAAACAGATACACGAAAGGTATAATACATATATAAATATCACGGACGTGTTTGGTTTGAAACATGCATATGTAAATTAAACTGACCTTAACACACCGTATACCTTGAACTTGAACCGTGATGTAATTATTATCAGATCTGAATAGCCTAGGAACACCGTACCACAGACAAGCATGAAATTATGATGATCATGGTATAAACTATGTTTATTATTAATTATTAAAATTTATCATTGTCTTACTTAATGACTATGTTATGAATCATACATATCCATATCCATGGTTGAATGCTGGTGATGATAATGTGTAACTGATAATTCAGCAGAAAATTTGTAAAATGTAATTTGGGAAATAAAAAATACAGTTAAAAGTTAACGAAAAGTTAAGAAAACACGAAAAAGAGGACATACAAAAACTCATTTTCTTAGAATTTAATTGTCTGTGATTGCCTCAAAAAAGGGCATTTTGTTTGTGCTAAAAGAAGTGTTATTCGGCTCTCTATGTGTTAATTGATTTAGTTTTGTAAAGTTTTTTATCAACTATACCAAGAACATTTTGAGAAGTATACCTTTCTGAGACCCAACATTCGCCCCAGTATAAGATAAATGTGATGGATCATTAAACCTTCTCATACGTCTCATTTCCATGTCTATGTCAAGGGAACATCAACCTTTTATTTGAGGACTTGTCATGTTTTGCCTATTAAAGCTAAATTGCTTACTGCCATTTTCAAACATTGACACTATATATGATATGCATTGTGTGGAAATTTGTTTCAAAGATTATGACTCAAAGACTTGTTACAACATTAATCAATGGAAACAACTGACCAACGTACACTATTTCAAAACGTAGAGTTGGGGAAATGAGAGTTTCTTTAAGTTGTGAGATTGTGTTGCAGTATAAGAAGTTATGACATATTTCTATTATAAATGCAGTTTATACAGGTTGACGAAGCGACAATCTCATTAAAATTGAGAATCCGACGAGGTACGAGTGTAACGGTCTGATTTTAATCAGACTGATGAACCGAAGTTGTTACTACAATGTAAGTTGTACCGACAAAACCGGCCTTTCAAGACACTGTAGCATGCCGTTCTTACTGATATAAAGTGCTCTCACGAAAAGGACAACGAGCTTCATCAATGACTAAGTAAACAACAATAGAAAAAATAGTTCTAAAACGGGTGTAAATGGTTCACTTATAAGCCATGCGAACCCATTACCCTTCAAGCGGCCATGTTAAGGTGTTCACATTAAAATGGCCACCTAAAGGTAGTTCAGGTGACCTGACTGACTGTAGCGATACCTAAACACTCAGAGTAGTGTAATAAATAAACCCCATGATGGTATGGTCAACCATCTTGTCGTCTGAACTCTTAAAATTGCATAAAACCTACATATTTACCTCTCACACTGAAGAGTTCCCAAATATTATCGCTTTATATGTCGCACTATTTTCTACCAATACGGATAATCATTCTCTATGGATACGTCCTATCGGGTCGTGTTATGAGATTGTTTTACCCTCTATCGTGACAATATATTGTATAAACTTTAAAGGAGGAGTAATACGTTTTTTCGCTGAAATAAGTCAATGAAATGTATTTGAAAAACAATGCCACCAATAGTAAAACACCCTTCTCTCTTCGGAAAATCAAGTTAAAAATGAGTGTTCATGGTTCCGTAAAGCCATTGGAATTGTTTTTATCATTCGAAATAATAAAATGTGTTCACAATAAAATGGCCGCCATGCAACTTTTGTTTTATACGCAAAACCGTCATTAACACTACGGATAATTGGATATTTGTGCAATAAGATGTTTAACCCTCTCATTTAAAGTACATAAACTATCATTATAAATGGGAAATTTGAAAAAATAAAATTTGCAAAAAAAACGTGCTACAGCCCCTTTAATAAAAAAAAAATACAATTTGAGAAATAATAACATGCAAGTGCCTTTGAGTTCAGTACTCCATGGTAGTTTTACTATATAGATTCGCGTCTTAGAGATGTTGTAATGTAGCGTAATGTTTGTCACTTCTTTACATGCATTTTAGATAAGTATACTAAAGTTCTGATTAAGACATAAAAGTGGTTGTTCGGGTTATCACTAGTACTGTTAGGTAGGTGATTGATGCATTAACTTCTTACGTTGTTCAAGAAATGACGCAATGTTTTATGGTTTACCAAAATTTCGCATATTGTCTTCATAATATTATAGCTCTTGATCTTTTGCCATCCAGCTTCATAATGATATTTTATTCCGCATGAATTCAACAATCCCCTGATTGCGTAACCACCTTTCGTCTCGTGTTTCTGAAGATTTCTTATTTATATAACGTGTATATGTTTTTAGCCAGGGAAAAATCGTGCTTTTAACCTTTGGGTTCTTGAGGGAACTATGTCAATAAAATGGAACTAGGTTGACGATTCCATTCGTGTTTCCGGAATATGATTCTGAAGATTTTAAGCAAACTTCCATTCTCTTCCCATAGAGGTTACATCAGCAACACCGTTGTATAAGTGACATTGCCAATGACACGTTATAGTGATAAAATAAACGTAAGATAAACTTCGTTCTCGTTTAATGTCCTTTCCTCGAAATATGTCATTTTGTGAAAACTATTTATCATAAAGATGCTTATAAATAAAGAGGACCAAATCAGAGACAAATACCCAAAATAGTTCATTTGTGTCATTTACATCAGACATATTCGAAGGACATATGTTAATGAGCAAGACCCTTTATGGTCAAATGCCTAGATCTTTGAAGTCACTCGGTTAACATGGCCGCTAATAGATGATGTTTCATTGGTTGGCTGGGGGATTTTGCTGGAGCATTGAAAATCAGTGATGTAGAATAGAGGTTAGAATTGAAAACCTGAAGGGAGTAACCTCTGTGGTAAGAGAATGGAAAACTTGGAGAGTGGAAATGCCATCTTGGATCAAAAATATTTACCACATCCGGCTGCAGTGTGTCACTGATAAAATATTCGATGGCAATGTGACATGCTCAATCCTTAACAGTCTAATCAAATACTCCAATAGGACCAACACAATCACAGGACAAAAAGTGGTGGATTTCGCTTACCGGATCCTTCCGGATTCTTCAGGATCCGTCAATATATCGGAAAATCCGGAAGGATCCGGCAAATGGATTCCACCACTTTTTGTCCTGTGAATCACTCAAAGTTGGTGCCGTCTTCTTTTATCTTTTCAGATAATGTTCTTAAATACACACATTTGTCATTCTCCAAAACGCAACCAAGATGACTGCCATCAACCACTGTTGGAATGCTCGGAAGATCCCTTTACTGAAATTGACCCATGACAAAAGGTCAAATCTAATGTTGGACGATTCAATTCGTTTATCCGCGGACGAAGACAAACAATCCGACGTTCCCATACTCCTTTGAATAAGTATAGATATGGTATATATATATATATATACCTATATATATATATTCCTTAATATTTCAATTAACATACAAATATAAATCCACAGTTGTGCTGTACAAATGTACTGTATCTTTCACTGCACTTGTACTGTTATAATGTCATCACAGTTGCACAAAACAAAACATAGGTTTAAAAATGAGGTTTTATTTTCCGATTATCACAAAAGTATAACGAAAGAATATTGCTAACAATGTCTGTAAAATAAGGGGTTAATGACTATAATATATATAAACAGATCCAAAAGCGGTACACTTTGTTGCCTCCACTTGTCTTAAATCTGTAACAGTTGTATCTATATATAAGGTTGTACTGAAGTTGATGCAACTCCATTGTTACTGCAGTTACACGTTACAACAAATCGTACCGTGAGAACAGACCCTAAAAGGTTATAACCATAGATTGTAGATCTCAAATTTGGAAGACAATGTAACGATAAAAAAAGATGAACACGTTAGAAAAAACATGCCATTAAAAGTACATGTATAACATAACATAACATAACATAACATAACATGATATAATATTGTCTTTTCAATGTATATGTGTTAACATAAGTGGGTGAATAGGTTTCAGGTGTGTATTAACAGTCATCTTAGTGGTCAGTTAGATCATCCGTGTATCAGAAAGTCGGAATACTTTCTCAAATCACCAGGTTCAATTAGTTGCCCTATGTTGGTTAGTGAGCGAGGGCAACTTGAGACATTCATTAAATTTCTCAGAAATCATTCCATGGTTTAGTAAGTTGCATCATTTCTGTACATATACGTTGTTTTCGTACACAAATGAACATTATGGACCTCCTTCCAATCAAACTGGGAGTCTTTATTGTTTAATTCACGGCACAGTGATCTCGATTAATCGAGTGCGCATTGTGTAGAACTTACTCGAATCTCGGTGGCTGTTGGTACAATCAGTGCTGGCGAAAGGTGCCTAACTCTAAGGTTGTGAGATGGAATCCTACTAGAGACCCGTCCCCATAAAAGGTACAATAATTTTTCTAGTGCATATTATGCGATCCTAAATATAAAAATATTACACTTTCTGACTATAGCTGACGAATAAAGTTAATGTCGTGTTAAAATGTCAATACAAGTACATTGTGTTTAATAATGAATAATGTTAGGTTAAGAATAAACCTGACTTTTTACTTAATTATTTATGATGAGAAATATGTTTATGTATAAAACGTATGTACTACATGTATAACATCATCTTTTTTGTTTAAATAATGACATTTGAAATTATCGCTACATCGTTAGTCTTATAACGTATACAAACTACATGGGCGATGTCAATAAATGTGCAATAAACTTATAAACTAGGCATGATAAAGCGTTAAACGAACTCTTGTTTCCCTCGGTAACATCATCTATAAAACAGTAAGACATATACACTCCGGTAACATTGTCAATGCAATTTCCATTCGAAAGATGGTTTAAAAGGTCCAAAAGTTATTATCGAAAAATGAAAGTGTCACATAAACAGGAAAAACAAAAGTAAGCCATGTTATTTAAAGTCGTTGATCTTCAATTTGCTTAAACTTCCCATTCACCGCTTCTCCCTTCTCCGTACTTCCGGGTTGTTCCAGAGCATAGTCCGTTTCTTTGCTTCCCCTGAAAATACAGATTCATTTTAGTCCTGATAACTGGTTAGTATAAACGACATAATCTTCCATGTGGTAACGGAGCAATATCGTCATAATGGACACCAAAAACATAACATTCAATTTAATAGTAATATAATAATAATATTGGATTGTTTTTATATAGCGCACATATCTCCACGTTGTGGAATCAAGGCGCTTCCAACAGTTTTACCCTGGTCTAACCTAAGCTGCCGCAAAGCGCTCAAAGGTCACCTCCTCCACATCTTACACCAGGTACCGACTTACTGCTGGGTGAAGAGAGGCACACATTTAATAATACACCATAAGTCGTTCCACTAATGTACCAGTGTGGGGCAGGGAATCACCCTTCAAACTTTCAGTTAATTCAGCAATGAAGCGGGTAGCCCACCTATGCGGCAAGCCGCGCCCATTGTTGCTGAACTTCAGTGATAGCTGTCGACTGAGCTATGCACATGACCACGTGCCACCATGGACCACGTGACACCATTTAATATTAAATAAAGATTGTATTTCATATACATGTTTATATATACATGTTTTATTCACCAATGACGTCCATTTAGTTTAATACAATGTTGTTTTGTATAAGAGCGTTGTTCGTATTATATCATATGCATTTGACCAGTCTCTCCCCACATAGCTTACTCAAGTCATTTCTTCGAAAGTTACCTTCTTTACCTTCTTGGGTTAACCTTCTTGGGTTTACATTCACACATGTTCCTAATTGTTAACAGCATTCAACTAAAAACGATATAAAGAAGTAAATCTATTAATTATTCGAACTAAGGCTGTATTCACAAGTTCTCCTATCAATGTTGATTACATTTTCAAAAATCATTATCGAATTCGAAAATGATACATTTGACTTCAAGTCTTACTTTCCGAAATTTTTGGCATCATCGATGGTTTCCGGAAGCTTTCGATGCAGAGTTTCCGGAAGTAGAAGTGAAAGTAATCCCGCGCCAACTGAGACAGCTCCGAACACGATAAGAGGAAGCGCTTTGCTAAAGTCTCCCTTTACGTAGAGGCCCTGGAAACAAAATCATACGAATTCGAGAGTTTATGAATTATGAATTTATGAATTGTTGATCATTGGGTTTGAAAACAATCATTTTGTCATTAATTTATAATAACACTTTGCCAAAAGTGTTCAATATTATATATTTTTTCAAATGAGCTTAATGGTTTTAAAGTAGTTTTTATTTAAGATATGCAAGATTCCTGGATAACAACTTCTTTGCTGTAAATATATACGGCGCCTTGGAGTCATTACTCCATCACTTGTTCATTTCACCGATTGGATGAGTTATCATATACCCCGAAACGTCGTGTGTGTTCACAATAAAGAAGTACTCGATACATTAATACATCTGGGCCGTGTTCAAAAGAGGTTCGCTCAATTAGCGATTACTTGTCAACCTCTCTTGAACGCGATTGCTCAATGTAGCGCTAGGTATTAAGGCAAACAAACTTCGAGGAATTTGCACGGTGTCGTTCAAGAGAGAAAGAGCGCTACTTGAGCGCTACTTGAGCGCTACATTGAGCGATCAATGAGCAATTTAAGCGCTCGCTGTTATGGAACGGACCCCTGAATGGTTGCCTGTAGAATTGGTAATTCGTGAATAAATCTAGTCTCTAGTCAGATGTATATAGAGTGCCTGATTTAACATAAACTAAACGTAAACTTGCAACGATAAACGGCGCACCTTCTTCTGTTTCATTCTGAATGTTATCCGATATTTTCTTTATATCCAATAGCTTATACATCACCATCAGGTCTTTTTATAAGAGAATATTCATAATGAATAACTGAATAAAAGAAAGTAGTAATTTTTACCAGATCAGCGACGAATGGTGAGATGATACCGCCAACACGCGCAAAGGTAGAGCTAGCCCCCATTGACGAGTTTCGTACCACTGTTGGAAACAGTTCCGCAGAAAATACATAGATGATAGCGAAGGCGCCTGAAGCTCCAAGTTTTCCTATCATGGACAGTGCTGTTGTCACCCAGTTGTGAGCTGCATTATAAAAACAATTTGTGAACTCGTCGAAAACACTATGGAATATATGTCAATGAACTTTCAAGTTTTACATAAAATCACTCTTGTATTAAAATCGACGGCTTTCCGAGGAATAAACTGACAAAATAGTACATTCATCGGGATACGAACTCATATCGTTCGGAGGTTTCCTTGCAAAACCGTCTGATAACAACTCTTACGCTTGTATGTGCTGACGCAATTCACTTAACCAATCACAAGACCTCCAAAAAAGCTTTCGGTGCGAGAATCTAGGGGCAGATAACTCCAAACAGCTAGTATCCTTTCGTCTGTTCCGAATGCTTTCAAAACGGCGACCGTTTAAAAACTATGATGTGATTGGTCAGCTATTTGCGCTAAACTGATACAGTACACACGCCTATACGGGATGTTCTCAGACCTTGTGGCGAGGAATCTACAGAACCAGTTCGTATCCCGATAGATGCATTATTTTGCAAATATCATTTCTTGGAACAAGGTCGATTTTAATCAGACTGATTAATCAAATATCTTAAAACAACATATTTCAACAATGGCATCTTGTATTTTGGAAGGATATGTGTTGTCCATAATTTAGTTACTGAAACATGATAAAGTAAACGGTCAAAAAAACTGGTAGAATATCATTTTGTTTCTTCAATTAACGAATACCTGAATTCGTTACTTATATCTTCCCCTTCTTCCTATAATTTCCTATTTTTGAAACACAACCCTTTCTTTACATGTTTCCTGATCTACCAGGTACATGGCGGGAAGCACGCCCGTGATTGGTTCATGGAAGAATTCTCAATGACAATGCTATTACTGATTGATTCGCTGACATGAAATCTTAAAATGAGATCACAACATTCAACAAGTCCAAACCATGTGTCCAGAACGAATGATGCATAGTTTTCGGATCTGGACATAATCGGGATTGCCTTACACAATAAGACATATCTTTAAAAACAAATTATCTATGAGCAGTTATTTATAACAAGGTATTCATAACACAATAATAAAGTTCTTACTAAAACTAATTTTTAAAAACATTTTTTTTTAAGTTCTTACACTTGTCTCCATAGATGACAGGGAAGATTGTGGCTAGACAAGCGATCCCTCCCAGCAGCATACTACCGCAGTGGAGTTTCTTCCGTCCCAGTCTGTCTAGCAGTAGAATACACAACACGTAGGCGACCGTCTCCATGATGTTGGCGATGGTGAAGTTGAGGTAGATGTCTCCGCTCAGGTTCTGGACGTTCAGGCCGAGTCCGTAATACACCATACTGACCACTAACCTGATGGCAAGAGTAAGCAAGTAAAACATGTTCTCATCCTGGTTCCCTTGGCCAGTTACGCTGCGCTGCGACGATTTCTTAAAACGTGTGTTTCTCAGTAATATGACCAGATAATGTTTTGAAATTTCAGATTTAGTTTAGTTAGCTTCTGAAGACACGATGTATTTCTGTTTCAGTCGTGTTTAACACCCTTGGGTTGAATAATCTTGTTTTGTTTGTATGGTGACGTTTCTTTTGCGGTTGAGTGTATTAACTGATGGTGCCAGATCGCACTTTCCACTTACACAAGATTATCAATCTCATTAAAATCATATCTTTGATTCGTTTCTGAGGCCAAGATCTGACGGAATCTCGTAGAGATCCGTGTTCGCCGGAAGTTCTTACTTTCCCGTTAGCGGATCAAATATATGCGCGTACTCGAATTTGTGCAATCAAATCTAAAGACAGAACCTACCAGTTGAAGAAAATGATGAGACTGCGGATCAGTAGGCTTGGACTTGTGCACAACTCGGTTATCTTTCCCTCGTTCACGTTTTCAGCCAGAGAGTTATTGTCGAAGATCTTGGGAGGGAGATCAACGCCGTTCACTTCCGCTGCTTTCCGTATGATCACTTCCGCTTCCTCCATGCGGCCACGTGACAGAAGCCATCTTGCAGACTCGGGGATGAACCTTAGAATAAGGGAATGGTTTATGCAAATCTTCATTTGCATTTCGATGGAATAATTGTTTTCGTATATAATGCTCATGAAAGAGAAAGTTTGGATATTGAACAATATTATGAAAAAAATATAGAGTTTGATCTAGTCTCACACCCAGACCCTCAAACAACATTATTAGTAAATATCACAATTTTATTAAATTTGGAAAAGGAGCCTATCGAAAATGGGATATTTAAAACAGAGGCTCCTTTTCAATTGATTGACCATCCAGTCATTTCAATTTCTAAAATATTTGAATGTAATGTTATGATGCGCAATGACAGTCATTTGTCCTTTACTGTTATAGAGCCTTTGAGGTCTGTACGGTCTTCCGTAATGGGATATGTGATGCCACGATGAAGTTGTCGATAACATGAAACATAATATATAAGAGACTAATACATACGGCCACATGAAGAGCATGAGAACGGAAGGTATGGAGACGGCCAACTGGAGGTAGCTCCAATCCCTAATGCCGTAGGCCACCGCGGTCAGGATGAACAGGCCCAAACACCAGAACAACTCTATAGCGATACCGGCGATCACCCTACTGGACGGGCCAACCAACTCCATTCCTGCAACCAGCATGAAGGTCAATGTATAATTTGTCAAGTCTTTGAGGCGACGTGGAGTACAGACAAGCGTTTTTGGATAACAACTTCTGTACTGTGTATATATAGGTTCCCGGCGTTTCGGGGCAAATACTCACTACTCCATCAGGTGAGGAAGTTGTTTCCAGAAAATATTGTTTCTTATTGTTTGTATTTTTTTAATCATATGAATCGACAGATGGGCCGATCTAGGAAAACTATTATCAATACAGGAATCAGATCAAACTGTGCCAATACGACCCTGAGCACCATTGAACCGAGTCGGAAGCTTTGGCTTCTAATCTTTTAACAGTTATACATCATGTTACAAATCTTGTAAAAATTTGTGATTTCGATAATAACCAAATTTTTACAGTGCTACGATTAAACCATTCTCTTCACACAAAGGTAAGTCCCTGAAGACTTCCGATCCTAACCTTTGCTCCACTTTAAGGACTTTCTCGTCTTGAAAGGGAGTGTCCTGATTGGATGCATTTGAATCTAATTTGTCAATGACACGTCATAATGATAAATGTGTTTTCCTGGAAATACGCTATATGATTGTGTGAAAACAGTTGATCATAAACATGCTGATAAATAAATAAAGAAGACCAAATCAAAGACAACAACCGAAAATAGTTTTTGGGAGTTATTTACATTATACATATATATGTGAATAACATATGCTAATTAGCAAGACCATTTAGATTCAAATGCTAAGGTCTTCGAAGTCACTCTGTAGAACAAGCCGATGAAAGCTGTGTTGTCATTGGATAAGAGGCAGGGACACAGTATGAGGTACCCATTTCCCCGCTAGGAATTTTCCTGGAACCGAGATATATGGCCTGATATAACAGAGGTTATGATCGGAAATCTGTAGGGAGTAACAGCTGTGGGAAGAGAATGAGATTAAACATGAAACATGAAACGTTTTCCGCCCGCTGATTTGTCATTGGAGACTGGAGCAATACGGAAACGACTTTTGTATAAAAACTTAACAATAAGTGTTTTAGACCGGGTTACCTTTTTACACACATTTCACTGCACAAATGTGGTATGTTGTTGGTTTTCATTTACTTAAAGAAGGGAATACAATTCAATTTCAGATATAAAACGTGTCATTGTTGACCATTCCAATATCGACTTTCATACCCGACTGATAATGGACCTCCTTGATAAACCATTGGCAACACTGGAGAGTGTCTCTGTGCATTATCTTTTACAACATCGGTCAAACGAACTTAAACATGGTTTCAATGGAAACACCAAACTGAACTGTTTCAGGAGAACATTCAAGTACACTCACGTGCAAGGGAAACTTCCTACTGTTTTTAAGAGAGTATACAATGAAACTCTGCTGACGGAGAAGGTAGATTTGATGTATTTGATACACATGGTTTGTGAAGAAGTACTCACAATTTAATACATCAGAGTATGATACTTTTATTTGTAAGTCTGTTCAAGTGCACACGGGGTGCTAAATCGCTTTTCAAGAAGTTTTTTGCCACAATGTTAGATATTTAAGTTTTTTTTTAAAATAAAAAGTAGATATATAATCAATAAAAGATGACGTCGACTTAAATAACCTTATTAGACTTCAATTTGGTGACGCATCATTACTGTAGGTCGTCACAAAACAACCCAAACATCCCTTTTTACGCATCTTTCTCGCCTACTTAAGGATATTCCAAAACGAAGATTTTTTTAAAACGTGTCTTTCTCAGTCACAAATATGAACAGATAATGTTATGAAATTCCGAGTTTGGTTTAGTTAACTGCTGAAGACATGATGTAGGCCTAACTCTGTTTCAATAGAAAGTGTCGTTTCTGGGTGGAACAAATTTGTAATATGCAGTAGGAAGTCTCTTATATAAATAAGTATATAAATCGATCATGTAAGTTATCATGGCCGCACAGCCGTATTCAAAATAGTCTGTTCTCGTTAGTTCTCGTGCATGCACGTGATATCTGGGATCAATTGTTACGATGCTTTGAGGCTTTGCTTCACATAACGTCGGATTTTTAATACAGGGGCGTTGGGGTAATGGATAAGCTTGTAATTTCGTACGACAACCACCGGTAGCCAAGCAATTATTTTGACCCGGTGTTTTCGAGTAGGATCTTCTGGTATAAGTGGTAGGTTCATGAACGTTTAGTGTTCTCTTATCTAGAGTTACTCATAACAACGAAGTTATAGTTTTCCTACCGATGACAAACGCCGACATGAAGAGTCCAGCATTAGCGACGCCATTGATAAACCGGAAGGCCACAAATGCCGCCATGTTGGGTGAAAATGCGATCGCAATTGATGACGCGGCATGGAAGAATATGCACAGGAAAAATGTCTTCTTGCGTCCAATTCTGAAAACAATGATTTTGCCTTTTATCATTAAGAAATACAGGTGAAACATTTTGAATTGATATCTCAATTGGTTATATTTACATTTCTATTCATTATCTATACTAGCCGCAAAAAGAAAGTGTACACACAGAACATATAAATATATGCACACTGCGCGAATTATAGTATTAAATACAGGTTTGGATACAGCAAGTGTTGAAGACAATCAAACGCTCATGCACGTGCCTGGCGACGTGACGTCACTGGTGGTGGTCTATGATCGTGCACATGTACCCTGTGCAACGCATTACACGTGATAATAATGCCAATAAGAAGCTTTATCTTTGGTCATTCGAACCTTCACAAACTCTTATAGAAAGTAGCATGTACATCATATCAAAAAACATGAAGCCATTGGAATGGTTCGAACTTCAGTCAACAACAAGCGACACCACATGTTCATTGTCATCGTAATACGATATCTGCCTTGCTCAGGTGTTATCGGAAAGAAGGATGTCCGGGCCTACCCGAATAATGACACCAATGACACAGGTTCCAAGCATCAGTGACCACTATCGTGACCATTCCAAGATTACGCCGTATCCATCTTGTTTACGTCAGTATGAGATTCAACTATGACGTACTGCCATACAATTAATCAATTGTGATGTACATATATTTCTCTACGGACTTAAGAAAACAGATTGTTATAGAAAAGAACCTGTTACGACTTATTTCCCATATGAACTGTAAATGTACTACATGCCTCTGGTATTCAGTACTGAGAATAAAGATTGATTGATACTGTCATATGAAAAACTACCCATTCTTACAAAACCTCTAGACAACAGTTAAAGACGGTTCCGAGGTCATGTTCGCCAACCTCGAATAAGGTGGAGGGATGTTGACTTTACAGATGAATCGAGGTTCAACATTTCCCATAGTGACGTGCCCGCAAATAAATCGGATCTCTCCCCCAAAAAGCATGTGTGGGTAAACATTTACCGCCGTCTACGCCGACTTTACACCTTCCAGATAACGTTCGTGACTTTGCACGAGATTTGTAGAGGATATGGCAGGTCATTCGAACATCCCCCAGGTCTTGATCTGCCATGCTCAAGAGTTAATAAGTCATATCTCGTGGCCTGTATATTTCCAATATGCGAACTATTAGCGACAAACCAAGGAAACTTACATGTCTGAGAGAAGTCCAAGGGTAATGGCGCCCACGAGACTTCCGGCGAAGTTGATGGAGTTGGAGGTTGCCCTCCACCAGTTTTGAGAACAGACGATATTGAACTGAAATGAAGTGGCCGACACTGGCGTTATTCTCATGTACTCTTCTGTAACCTTAGTTTCTTATTTTCAAATTAGTAAACCTTCTTACATTTTGGGGTAAAAGTTCAGTTAGTTCGTTAGAATGAAGGTCTGGACAGAGCTAGCTTTACCTAGGGTACCCTTAGCACTGAATTGTATTTAAGGGACCATGTCCTGTTTATCACAATACATGTCCTGCTCCATAGGTTGTACCCATCATCATCACAATTCACTACGTTTCTTTTTCTTTTCTTTTGCTATCCACTAAAGTTCACTAAAATATTTTATCTAAGCATAGACCTGTCGGCCACATTACGGAACCAGTTAAAAATATCTACAAAATATACACATAGCGCAAAAAGGGGTGGAAAGGCCCAATATTTTGTTGTTTGTTTGGGGAGGGGGGAGGGGGGATTCATGAAACTGAATGTAGAACTCTCGTACACCTTTCTGTTATTCTTCCACGTATAGAATCATGCAAAACGTATTCGGACGGTGACATAATTTCCAAAGTTTTGTTTGTTAATTTAGTCTAGAATAAATAATTTTCGTAGATAGGATTTTTGTCCGATTCTTTTCACATTTATCAAGTTTGTTAGGTATCATCTCGGCTTAAACCTCATAATTAATGTTTAATTTTACGTTTTCTATTTAAGGAATGACAGTAACTTGATCAACGTATATACATAGATGTGAAATAGTTAACATGGCTGTCTAAGGGAAACGTTTATTTAACGTACACGTGTAGGTAAATCCGATTACATTAGTAAAGTTGTCGTCATAAAAGCGAATTAAAATTATGTACTTCAAGCTGAAATGATTTTTAATCAAGCTGAACAAATTGGCGTTGATTCAACCAGAATCTATTCTGTGCAAAATTACTTATCCTAATTTATCATTTAGACCTAATTAACATACAAGTCTATGGGAAAACGTCACCGTCAGAATACTTTTTGCAGGACTCTGTACATGGTCTGCCTTACCGGTGGCACTTACCATTCAATTAATACAGGTAATTGATAAGTCTTATTATCGTGTTGTCATTCTTTAGCTAGAGCATTGGTAACTCCATCAACGCTGTACGCGTGAATAGTATCTATCATATATCCATAGGTCCATGGCTTGCACCACCGATAGTACGTTTCAGATTTATCAGTCTCAATGTTTGAACCCCTTACCTCCGCTAACGCCGTAGACGTAAACGTAGATCTGTCGTACACCCATCTGACACAGTCCCGTGTACTGTTACCCGCTGTGAAGTTGCTGTACACTTGACACGTCGACAGGGCCGTCTCCCCTTCCGCCGTCTCATAGGGGACACTGCCATTGACGATGAGATCATGCTGAATGCCGTATGATGCGTAGGTGTCGTTATCGAGACCGGGCACTGCGCACCTGGAAGATATATGGTATATACTGCATTGATTTGTATCTGGTAGCAGCTCGAGGTGTATGGTACCCATTATGGCACTGCTCATCTGGAATATATCGTATACATAGTCTACACAAATATCAATGTGTATCTTGAAAATGTATACAAGATAATGGACCAATACGGGGTTATGAACCAATACAAAATAATGAACCAATACGGGGTAATGGACCAATACAAGATAATGGACCAATATAAGACAATGGACCAATACAAAATAATGAACCAATACGGGGTAATGGACTAATACAGGATAATGGACCAATACAGGATAAAGGACCAATACGGGGTAATGAACCAATACAAGATAATGGACCAATACGGGGTAATGGACCAATACAAGATAATGAACCAATACAAGATACTGGACCAATACGAGGTAATGAACCAATACGGGGTAATGAACCAATACAAGATAATGAACCAATATGGGGTAATGGACCAATACAAGATAATGAACCAATACAAGATAATGGACCAATACGGGGTAATGGATTAATAGAGGATAATGGACCAATACAAGACAATGGACCAATACGGGGTAATGAACCAATACGGGGTAATGGACTAATAGAGGATTATGAACCAACACAGGATAATGGACCAATACGGGGTAATGAATCAATACAGGGTAATGGACTAATAGAGAATAATGAACCAATACAAGATAATGGACCAATACGGGGTAATGAACCAATACAGGGTAATGAACCAATACAAGATAATGGACCAATACGGGGTAATGGATTAATAGAGGATAATGGACCAATACAAGACAATGGACCAATACGGGGTAATGAACCAATACGGGGTAATGGACTAATAGAGGATTATGAACCAATACAGGATAATGGACCAATACGGGGTAATGAACCAATACAGGGTAATGGACTAATAGAGAATAATGGACCAATGCAAGATAATGGACCAATACGGGGTAATGAACCAATACGGGGTAATGGATTAATAGAGGATAATGGACCAATACAAGACAATGGACCAATACGGGGTAATGAACCAATACGGGGTAATGGACTAATAGAGGATTATGGACCAATACAGGATAATGGACCAATACGGGGTAATGAACCAATACAGGGTAATGGACTAATAGAGAATAATGAACCAATACAAGACAATGGACCAATACGGGGTAATGAACCAATACAGGGTAATGGACTAATAGAGAATAATGGACCAATGCAAGATAATGGACCAATACGGGGTAATGAGCCAATACGGGGTAATGGACTAATAGAGGATTATGGACCAATACAGGATAATGGACAAATACGGGATAATGGACCAATACAGGATAATGGACCAATACAAGATAATGGACCAATACAAGATAATGAACCATTACGGGGTAATGGACTAATACAGGATAATGGACCAATACAAGATAATGGACCAATACAAGATAATGAACCAATACAAGATAATGGACCATTACGGGGTAATGGACTAATACAGGATAAATGACCAATACAAGATAATGGACCAATACAAGATAATGAAACAATACAAGATAATGGACCAATACAAGATAATGAAACAATACAAGATAATGAACCAATACAAGATAATGGACCATTACGGGGTAATGGACTAATACGGGATAATGAACCAATACAAGATAATGGACCAATACGGGGTAATGGACCAATACAAGATAATGGACCAATACGGGGTAATGGACCAATACAGGATAATGGGCCAATACGGGGTAATGGACTTATAGAGGATAATGGACCAATACGGGATGATGGACTCGGAGCGCTCAACAGCATCAAGGGACAGGGTAATAATATAACTAACGCTTGTAGCATTCTTAGCATGGATTCAGCGTACTGTAAATATGCATTTATTTATCATTCACAAGATAATGGACCAATACAAGACAAATACGGCCAATACGACTATGAACAAGCTCTGTCGCACATTTGGCAAAGGCTAACACTCTCGTTTCAAGATCTTCAACAGTTACATTAGTTATGTTCCATGGATATATATAATAATAAATCATGTACTAACATTTATTAATTAACTATCAATGTTATGGTCCTTCTATGGCATTTACGGCCAAGACCATATTATTCGACAACTGGGCCAATACGGGGAAACTAGGCCAATACGAGATAAACTAGGCCAATATGAGTCTGAGCATGCGCAGTTGCACATTTGGCGAAAGCCCGAAGCTGTACATGTCCGGGTTGAGACTGGTCGATTCCAAAATGTGCCATTTGCTGAAAGATACTGTTTTAACTGCACAGATGTTGTGGAAGATGAAATGCATGTTTTAATGTTTTGCCCTGTTTAAAATGATATTAGATGTGATTTTTATGAAGTATGTTCCAGGAAGTTTGTTCATTTTAATAATTTATTCCCTTTACAGAAGTTTTATACAGTTTTAAGTGACCCCAAACTTACCTTTGACAGTGCCAGAACCTGCCATAATATTCTAACTTTAAGAAGAAATATTTTATACCATTAGTATGTGTTTTATTGTATATAAGTTTTATTATATTTTATATCATTGCATGTTTTAGTATTTTAGTGTAATATTGTCTCTCATAAATCGCTGAGCGATTGGATGTATTATACATGAGAGACGTAAATAAACTTGTCTGTCTGTCTGTCTGTCGCTTCACAGCTTTGACCCGTGCTATTTGTTCACTAATCTTGTTTATAATTATTATTTCAATATAAATGATATGTCTATTGTTGTGCAAATAGAATGAAAAGAAGTTAATTAATAAAATTGTCATTACCGGGTAATTAAGTATTCCGTATTGGACGAGTTACAGGTCCTCGGTCCGTTGTATTGGCCCTCGACTTCGTCTCGGCCCAATACAACGGACCTCGGACCTGTAACTGGGCCAATACGGAAATACTTAATTAATAACATTATAGTACATGCTGGCAGCTTGGTTTCATATTATTCATTACTTAACTTACATTAATCGTAGTAGCAAATAGACCGCTGAAATGTGTTTTCAGATCAGCTGTACAAAATCTGATAACATTTGAAGTGCTAGGACCTGAGAGACAAAGTTTGAAATTGTAAATTATGATGAACAGATGTTCTATTGCTGTATAAATACATAAACAGGAAAGGCGAAAAAAGTTTGAATAATAATTTGAAATGGATCTCATTGCAAAGCGATTTGACATTGATGACAATTGTTCACACCCAAAGCATCAAGTGCTCCATATATGCAATCTACTTTTTTATTATCAACATCAGTGGTTTGTATTTATCACGGTACAGTTGGACCATAGATTAAGAGGAGATTTATTACTGCTGTATATTAGGATTTTATAGTCTTTTTACATCAACGGAGTGTTCTTATTCCGTAAACGGGGACTCGGTGTCAGCTAATAACTTTGATACACACAACGCAGGGAGATTGCATACTGCTGTTTGATAAGCCCCAGGGTTGATGTGCAGTGAAATACAACATCGGATAATTTGCCAGCTTCATTATGTAACATGGAACATGACATCGGCAATAATTTATTAAATTGATATTTGAATATGGAACAGGGAATAAGTAATCAACTTCACATTTTGAAATAGGAACTGGGACTAATTAGCAAACTTAATATCTGAATAAAAACAGTGAATAATGTGTCAACTTCACATTTTGCATAAAGAAAATAATGTGTCAACTTAAGGTATTGAATAATGAAGTGGGAACACTTTGTTACATTCACACTTTGAAAGAGAAACTGGGAACAATGTGACAATGTGAAATGCCATTTGTAACAGTGTGTTTCACAAAGTAAGGTATACACACACAATCCTTTGTGGAAATGCACCCCAATGGGACCGACTGACTCCATTCTTCATACCAAGTATAGCGTAACGATTGACCGAAGCCGTTGTACACAGACCACCTTTATTTACAACGTCGTTTTCCGAAATGAATCGTGCGTTGCTGTAATACTAAGCTGAATAAGGCGCTTTCACTTAATACTTTCGATATACATCATTACTCTGTAAATAAACCTTTACAGTCTTTCGATAAAGTATAATAGGAGAGAAGTGATACATGTTTCAAAATAAAGAAACCTCAATGGAACTGTCAGTACTCATTACAATTCCAAACCTCCAATCGAGATAGTAAATGGCGAAGAATCCTAGTCAGTGATAGAAAATGCACGCTTTGTAATTTAATGAATCTTGGAGACGAGTTTCATAATCAAATTTTGCATGCCCAATATTAGAATCAGAAAGAGAAACATACATGTATTCAAATACTTTTTTATAATAGACAAAATATGTACAAAATGATTATTTACTATATTTATGTAATACTAAAATAGAACTAAAAGAAATGTCTTTGTTCAAGAAATAGGTTTCATAACCCCTAGGCCCTTTATTTGTATCAAATGTACCAGTTCTACATAGCAATCACATTTTATGCTGTATAACTGTTGATATGTTTATGTGCCTCTTATGCTGCAGTTTGCAGTCTGGGTTCATAAAAGTTCAGTTCAGTTCAGTAATTGACCTACACTAGGCAAAACAGGTCTATAATTGCAACCTACAGATAAATGTTTTTACTGATTGCCACCCATGTTGGTATACGAGCCCATTGAATATACACATTCTAGCGGCAACTGATTAGCATCAGAATAATAAAATAAATCGACCGTAAATTATTTCTTACACCGTACATCTTATACTTTCTGTGTTAATATGAGACTGTATATAAATCCAAGCACAATAGCATGACATATATTTCATACTAGTTAAGGCTAGGGGAACACGCCTCTGTAGAAGAGAGAATCACAAGTGGAAGGTCGCCAATGCTTTGTATGCATATTTGTACACTCTGTATCGTTATAAGTCTAAATGGTTTCAAGGTATGATGGTATGAAATATTCTCAGAGAAAGGAAACGTCTTTTTAAAAAGTATAAAACGACATACTTGAAGAGACATGTTTATAAAGAAGTGACCAATATATCAAACATCAAAGTATATGAACTTCGAATATTTTGGTCTGTTCAAATACACTTGCGGTGCTTAAATCGCATTTCCAACATGGTTTTTTATCAGATTATTTAAATTCAAAATTTAATAAATGTAGAAATTTGATTAATAACCGATATAAATAATCTATTTGGATTTAAATTTGTTGCAGCTGTACTGTAGAATTTCATAAAACAAGCCAAAAGCCCTTTTTGACTCTCTTATCTTGTCTAGTTAAGAGGATTCGAAAACGACGATTTTTTAAAACGTGTGTTTGTCAGAAATATGAACAGAGTATGTTTTGACATTCCAAATTTAGGTTGAAGACATGATGTAACTCTATTGAAGCTGTATGTATCTTTCGTGGATTGAACGATCTTATATTTTGTATGGCGACGTTTTTTTTGCACGTGAGTTTATATGGCGGCCATATGTTCAGGAAGAAAAAATCCATTTCTGTAGAACTTCAAATTATAACTGCAAGGTCACTGCCACCCAATGCTTACAGTGTACACCTATTTACTCTCTGTCACTTTCACCCTACTTATGTGTGAGCACTAAGGCACCACGTATATGTCACATGCTGTATAGGAAAAAATCTGTCTCTAAAACTGCAAATCACTAACCCCAATTGAAATGCAGGGCGCTGTCTTCCAAGGCTTACAATGCATAGTATACATCTACCTCAATATAAGTATATGCTGAGTAATGTTTACTTGGCAGACTGAAAAGTGTTTGTGAACGATGGTTTTTTATCTGAGCAACCCATAGACACGATAGAAACCACAAGACAGTATTATTTGGAGACGCTTGAAAGTACACGCATTATAAAGGAGTTGTGTTCGTACAAGACGTTCCAAGACACCTTTGAAATGAATTATGTATACGTCCCAGGATAAACCATGGCCTGAATCTCATGACACAAATACTCAATAGTTCGAGACGTGGAGGTATGAATCGTAAATTTTCAGAAAAACGTATCCATTGGTGAACGCTTTAGAGGTTTAGCTTACTTGTAAATGAAAGCACATGGTCGTTCTGAAATTGGAAAATTATGTTTTCTTCAATATGTTTCAAAAGGAAATAATTATACTCAAAACGTTGAATAGGTCTGCAAGTTCCAGCCCTGGAGACTTTTTGCTAATGGCTCGTCTATAAGGTCTGTGGATAAGCAAAACATCCCATTACTTATCATACTCAGTATGTAGGTATACGCTGACGACTGGTGTCAAATTGAGGTGAATATGAAGGGAACAAAGGAGAACATGCAAATACAGGTGTCAGAGGTGTCAGGAAACTTGAGACACCATGAACTACAGGTTGGTGTCACAACAGTTCAGAATAGAAGTGAGGGTACCCGATGGCATACTTGCATTTGCCCGTCACCATACATTATTTAAAGGCACAGTTGCATGTCAGTTGTTTTTAGGTATTAATAATGCACAGATAATGTACATCACTCTATTACAAACTCATGTAATGTACCGTGTAAGTTATCTGGAAAATATGTAAGTATTCAGGTTTTGGAGTTATTTCAAGGATACTTGAAGTAATTAATGCAACGTTGCGTTAAATCCGTATGAACTACGATATATTCTTTGATCGGCATTCTAGAAGTTGAGGTGATGAAGAATAGAGACACCTTTATTGATATTCAACTCCTTTATTCTTTGAAGGCGACGTTGCGACATAGGTTCTAATGTCGTTGTCAAGCAAGTGACTATGGTATCGGCAATATTTCAATTTAGCACACAACCTGAAGACCAAAAACGGCAGCCACTTTGGTTAATGCATTTATAGCCATGCTTATACTGTGTATCAAAAAGTGGAGCAGTTACAGATATACCTTGATAAAGACTATGCCATTCTTTGTTGTCAGTTGAGGTATTAAGCTATACTCTAAAACTGCACACAATCCTAGTTCAATCCTGACATGTAAAGGAGTTTATTCAGAGCACTGGATACCATAGGAGAAACTGTACGTTTTTCAGATTATGTAATTTTAAAATACGGCCTTCTTTTTAGTTTTAAAAATCTATTTATTCTGCAAATTTACTTGTACCCCCAAGTCCATGTGTAACGTTACACTGCGTACACTGTACATGACACGGTTGTGGAATTGTGAAAATGAATCGCCTATCAAACGTATATATATTTGTATTCACCTGATGCATCTGTTAACGTTGATAACAAAGATATTGCTGGTATAGTTTATTTTGCGCGTGAGTTTAGATATTTCACATAGTTTATAACCATAGTACTTGTCATGGGAAAACATATTTATATCTGTTATATCTGTGTTTTATGTTGAAATGGATTTAAATGTGAACCTTGTCGCGACATAAGTGTAGTGTCATAATGATGCGAGTTTATGTAACAACGAGAATGTATTTCATTTCAACTCATTTAAATAAACACATCAATTAATTATATTATTGAATTACTTCATTCTCAAATTGCTTTCACTTTTTCAAATTTTTCAAATAAAAGATTACATATCTTACAAACGGTTATAACTGTTTATGCATTTACAATCACCAAGTCAGCTATAAACCTAATATACATTAACATTTTCATGATAATGCGTCTAATGTTGTTACATGGTGTCTACAATGTTACGTGACAACATATTTTCGACAGCATGTAAATTATATATCGAATATAACGTTCTCTGTGAAATAACTAAAATTATCGCCTGAACTTTTTCCAGTGTTCAGATGAACAAGTTAAAAGGTCAAACATAACCTTCTTTCTAGTAACTCTCGAGTTTTTCTGTAAAGAAGACTCAAAGAATGCCACGTATGAGGAGTAGACAGGGTAAACTCTTTACTGGGGTTTCTTATAATGGGACAAACAAAGTTCAAACCTTTCACAAATGATTATCACCTTATCTTCAACAGGCTTGTACCTTTGACCATTCACAGTTAACAACTTTTTCTCATGCACCGCCCGACAAAATAATGAGTACATATAGTTTCAACTTTACAACCAAAATGGCCTTACAGAAAACAAGATCACGAGATTCTATTAAATTCAAAAAGGGTGACAAGAATTCAATGAAAACAGAACTGCAGAACATACTATTTCCGGGAAGCAATGTTTTATACGAATGTTGAAGTGTGACTATGGACACGTATATTAAAGGGGCAGCAGCACGTTTTTTGAAAATTTTATTTTTCAAATTTCCGATTTAAAATGAAACTTTTTTTTAAAAAACGTGCTACTGCCCCTTTTATTAACAGTCCAAGATATTGTAAATACAGAGAATTAAATGTGAATAGATTAAATCTAGATGATGATTGGTACAATTTAATTAAACAGGAAGTCCTAATGCCAATGTCAATGCTTTCAAACAATTTGTTTTCCATCAACTGGCATTTTGAGAACAAAGTACGCATATAAATGAATATTTGAAAATTTTTCATGCAACCCTATTTTTAAGAATTATGATGCAACAGAATAATGTGCCATTCATCAATGCTACAGCCGAATGCTGTCCGACAGTGGTATCTATCAATATTGCAGCAACACACCATTACTGTAGAAGCAGGCCACAGCAATCCATGCAATAGTACAGCAACACGCCATGGCATTTATCATTACAGCAGAAGAATGCTGTGGCATCTATCAACAGTACAGCAACACGCCATGGCATTTATCATTATTGCAGAAGAATGCCGTGGCATCTATCAATATTACAGCAACACGCCATAACATTTATCACTACTGCAGAAGAATGCCGTGGCATCTATCAATAGTACAGCAACACGCCATAACATTTATCACTACTGCAGAAGAATGCCGTGGCATCTATCAATAGTACAGCAACACGCCATAACATTTATCACTACTGCAGAAGAATGCCGTGGCATCTATCAATAGTACAGCAACACGCCATAACATTTATCACTACTGCAGAAGAATGCCGTGGCATCTATCAATAGTACAGCAACACGCCATAACATTTATCACTACTGCAGAAGAATGCCGTGGCATCTATCAATAGTACAGCAACACGCCATAACATTTATCACTACTGCAGAAGAATGCCGTGGCATCTATCAATAGTACAGCAACACGCCATAACATTTATCACTACTGCAGAAGAATGCCGTGGCATCTATCAATAGTACAGCAACACGCCATAACATTTATCACTACTGCAGAAGAATGCCGTGGCATCTATCAATAGTACAGCAACACGCCATAACATTTATCACTACTGCAGAAGAATGCCGTGGCATCTATCAATAGTACAGCAACACGTCATGACATTTATCATTACTGCAGAAGAATGATACAGCAAATCTTATTTGAATGTGAGAGGTAGTTTCAAAATATGAATTATGAGTCTAAAAAATTTAATGGGTGATGCCCGACGGATGATATGCTATGTCATAAGCTTATCTGTTCGTATAAGCCCGACAGGCTAAAATAAAAACAGAGACAAAATGTTGATAACATACATGTATAACATACTGTTGTCCTAAATTACTAAAGTGTAAACATCCTCGTATTGGTCGAAATGTCATAGTCTTCAAAATATCTAGTGCATTATAACATGACAAAACAGCAAAATATATTATTATAAACAATCAAAACGCCCTTTTGTACTCTCCTATCTCGTCTAGTTATTCAAATTCGACGATTCTTACAACGTATTTCTCAGATAATGTTCAGTTTAGTTTAGTTTAGTTGGATTCTGAAGACATGTAAAACTATATTTCAGTTTTAAGTATGGCTCGTGGATTGAGATATCTACAGCTAGTCTCTATATAAATGTCGATTTATGCTGTATACGACCCCGTGGCCTGCATGTTGACAAATGAAATACTTGATTGATTTATTGTGCTCAAAGCGGGTCTGTTTATCTATTCTTAAAGGGACACTGCGTCAAGGATAAAAATGAGATCACTTTTATTTACCTATGCTGATTAACGTGTCTGCTAACGAGTTACGCTTCGGTTCACTGTCTACATGTAGTAGTTTTTATTACTAATTACTTCAATTGTCTGAAATATGGGGTCTGTTACTCGTTACCAGACACGTTAATCAGCATAGGTAGATACATCTTACCTCACATTTATCCTCGACGCGGTGTCCCTTTAAAGGCGGGGCAAAAATATTATGTAACACAGTTATATTTGCCTACATGTACACTATCTACAACAGTACACATCTGTTCGGTATGAAACTAAGTTATAAATAAACTACATATTCACATATCATATTTGGATATTTGTAACATCTCTCAGAATATCAATTGATTTTCCTCGACGTTTAAAGGTAATATTTATGTTCTTAAACAGATGAAGAAGTTTAAGGGTTATTGACACGTATAATATAGTTAAGAGGTGTTCCTTCCAGGTCAATGTAAACATTGCAAGGTGACATCTACAAGTCAGATATTGACCTCCACTACGAAAAAACATTTGCAACATGTGTATAACATTTCCGAGCATGACCTTGAGTTAATCGCTGTACAGGTCAATAGGTCGTACACAGGGGTGCGTGCCTGAGTATGAATAAGTACATGTCATGTAAGTCTGTCGTGAATGATCATATTATGTCTGGATCTTCTTCAGTATCTAGAAGGTACATTGGGAAGCTGGGGGGCTGGGGGAGTTGCATTACATATATAGAGGATACTTAATTGTCGAATATTGTCGAATATTGTCGAATATTGTCGAATATTGTCGAATACCGGGTTTATTTCATCACGTGTCAAGGATAAAGTCGATATTTTGCGAGTGTCGCAACAACGAATCAACGAACTTAGCACGAGTACAGTCGGTATTTCACTAAAAACTTAGTATTGACAAAATTCATTAAGTATTCGTTTATTTATTTTATCACAAAGTAGCTCTAATTTGTTTACATCGTGGTTAACAGTTTCCAGGACTGGATATGATTACTATATCGTCCCTGTTCACAGTGGAGATATAACATTTCGTCACGGTAGCATGCATATGACAGACAGTTTATATCACCGATATATACAAGTAGTTCAAACATTGTTATTAAATGTAAAGGCCATGAGCCAGCCATATTTTGGTACATTGTACCACTTGAAGGGACCAAGTAATTTCATGTTTTCCGATTGCTATATGTGTCCTAATTAATAAAAGTATGATGGACGTGCAATTTACTAGTTTAAACTCAAAACGAGGCTAAATCAAAGATGGCCGCCAAAAAAGACAATTTTCCCAGGATGATCAGTCTAAGGCAGTAAAGGGGAAGAGTACTAACAGTCAATTAGGGAAAACATTTTTTAAAAAAGGAAAATACACCTAAATTGTTAAAAAAAATCCTAAAATTGATTAAATACGATTAGGTCTTATCAGTCAAAAAGAGGAATAATCCAAGATGGCCGCCAATACAAATACAAGTAAATTAGTCACAAAAAGAACCTCATAAAAAAGAGATACTACAATGAAAACTGCCATGCTTATCACTTTATTTCAATTAGAATGTTTTCAAATAACGACCACCAAAGTCTCAAGGAATTGGATTTAGTTTTCAGTATTAGTGAAACAATATGTTGTTATTTTCTTTTCACTGAATCTTCTACTGTTTTCCCCTTTCCTGTTGTAAAACTCACAGCACATTCTCCATGCGCCATTATAATGATGAAATGTATTAAATATCCGCGAAATAGCTGATGAATCTGTGGTGGTGTTATTTGAAAGCATCAGATTAATTATTCTGTAAAGTGTCAAGATAGTGCCACGGTGTCTCTATGGGTAAGTTTATTTACATTAGTAACAACGTTTTTAATTCCACTGTATTCCACTAATGTCGATATATTCTATTGTAGACATGTACAGAATATCCTTAGTCTATGGTTCGTGACCAATATATATGATGTGATAACAATTCTTGAACTTGATTTTGTTTTATTTGGTATCATTACAGTCTGCAGTAGTAAATATCTTATATTGTTGTTGATCGATTTCATCGCGGGATTTAATCCTACCACTTTATGACATTGTATACAACATGGACACTTCAGTTTACAACATCTTGCTGCATACTTGTTCGATGGCACTTGACATGAGCATAAACTGAATGGTCCACAAACTCTGTGGTCAAGTTCACTAGAGACATACTTTCGTCGGTGTCTCTCGGTGTCAAGGTACAACATGACATAAACAGGACAGCACGTTAACAGAACACAGGTCTGGAGTTTGGCCATATTTTTCCATGACCGCAAGCGATACATGGTATTATAAATGTGTTATAGCGTGTTGGTTGGAATGTAGATAACAGATCTGATGAAATAGTGGAGAATATCACGCAATAGTCCTAGAAAGTAGTCTAGGAGAAAATAATGCAAAAATCATAAGGTTTCACACCAATCAAATGTTTGATGTCCCTACATTATTTGAAGAAACTCATTAACATATGAAGATGATGACAATTGTTCTGCTTCCGCATAAAACAAGTCGCCATTGTATTATTTAAACGCTATGCCACCGCCACAAAATGTTGTTTGCATTAGTACATCATATGATTTGTTTGAACCTAGCTATATTCGCCGTTATATACATTCATTGGATGAACGTGGTATTGTCGCAAAATAAATATGTAGGGGATATTCAGAAAATTGTTTTCAGAGTAGGGTCACAGGGCCGAAACCCATCATACACTATTGATGTCATTGTCTCTTGTTTCTTAAAGGATAGATGCAATGACATATGGTCCAAATCGGATTCATTAAAATGGGATGTCAATTTGACAATTGCTAGATTTTAAATTTTTGAAATAAGTCCATAAATTACTTATATACGGCTGATTTAGCCCCGGCGACCAGAATGAAAGTCTGCGGGGGTGTGAAGGGATGACTTCTGTGACGTATCTGGAGGATTTTCGGCGATAGTCATAATTCAACGTAATTTCCCAACATTTTGATTGTTAATTTCACAAAGAAATCTTCAATAAACCAACTTAATTTTCCCATATATCGAATGTTTAGATATCCAACTAGGTAATTCCGCAGATGACAATTACACAATTATTACATAAACTTTTTGGCGATGTAATACACCTCATAAATTCATTTAGCGGCAGTGACAATCATCATTAATTAATTAACGAGACTCGGCGTAGTAGCTGTCTAGCCGGCCCCGTCTGTCGCTTAACACAGTCACGCCTCAGTGAGCATTTTCAAAATGATTGCTAAAACTAATTGCGGTAGTGTTAAAATGGGTGAATTAAAATCGTCTTAATTATCAATTGCAAGTGTAAATTGTCTCGATTTTTTGCTCAATTGATTCCGATATACAATATACGTAGCGGTAATCATCTGTAATTCTTGAGAAAAATGCATTTCATCAGATCTTTAAATATTCAATACAAGCAAAATATTGGCAATGGACAAGACTTCTTACGTACTTGACATACGTGTTTGCATAGCCTTTATCGATTATAAGAATTTATTTCACAGCATAAATAGATAAATGAGATTCTTGAGTGGCATGTTGGTGTCCGTGTCAACTATTATGGATAATAACTTCTTTAGTGCATTCAAAACGTTTCCGGGTTGTAATTTATTGCCGCACTGTGTTTGTCAGATCTCTGCATTTCGTATTATCGTGTTTATTGTATATTTTATTTTAATAGGAACTATGGCTTCATTTTTGTTCAAATATATATATAATATATATATATATATATATATATATATATATATATATATATATATATATATATATATATATATATATATCTTGCAATCGTATCAGTCAGCATGTACCTGAAGAAGGGCCAAGGGACAGCCCAGAAACAGTGGGGCATGTACAAAGTAAGAATTTGTCCATAGGACTTGCCTTATAAAATATTCGAATGTCAATAAACGTGAAACGGAATATACGAGATGACCAAAGCTTTAGAAATAAATAGTTATCACATATTTTCAAATAACACAACATTCACTCCAGATTTTGCCTTTAAAGTATTATGTAGGCTAAAACGTGTGCATTTTGGTATGAAGCGACAATATTATGACAAAACTATAACTGTGTATCTGCGCCTTTTATCCCTACAGATAGAAGCAATAAATAAAGTACAAACGAAAAGAGAAATATAAACTGTAATTGCAAAATCAACATAACTTACCTGAAGTTGGGAACAGCCAAACTGAATATAGGTATAAGTGTTTGGAAAGCCACGGAAATCGCTGGAATGCATGCAAGAACATAAACCCGCTTTTGGTACGCTCCGAATTCCCCAAGAAGCTCGAGAATATCGTCGAACTTCATCTTTAGTGATACTAGAACTGTTGCCAAAAAACTTTCATAGACACCGATATCTTAAAAAGTCAAACTAAAACGGGACCCGTGTCACTGTGCTAATCACGCGTCGCTCTGTACAACTGGGCAATCGCTCATGTCACAGTCAGCTACAGATAGTATACAGGTTTACGTATGTACAATGTGAAGTGTTCATGCGTGGCGACAAACAAAGGCGGAGGTAGGTAAGTGAATATTGAACTTAGAATATATTATTTGACCATTGCTCTCTTCTTTACAATACGTGCTTATGGCAATTATAGTTTCCCGCAGATATTACAAAAGGCGTTGGTTGAAAAGTGGTTGTCGTACTCGGCGTATTTGATCTTAAAATGTGTTTGATAACTATAGGCGGTTTGTTTAGTTTTACGTCCCGAGGTACAAAGACATAGTGAGGTAAATGGATTGGTTGAAACAGGTTGATGATATAAATGACGAACATATGTCTTATATAAAATAGTTCGATTCACGACGAGATTCATACGTGTAACCTTCTGCGTTAGTACATTGATAACAACTAACAAAAGCTAAAAAGAGTTAGATGAAAGTTCGAGTGATTTTTAATCTCTTTCGTCTTCGTTGCAATCATTCCAAAGGCATCATTGCAGGGGATATACATGTCAAGTATCAAGGGCCTATCACGAACCAATCAAAAGTTATGACCAAGGTTAAAGTTTCCAATAATGGTCCCTGTCTCAAGGTCAAGGTCACAAGGAAAAACTAGGAAAATCTGAAAGGCCTAACTTACCAAATTGAATCAAAATCGGACCAAAACAATGAAAGGTGAAAAACGATATACCCCGGAATCATCGATTCGGGGGCATAAAAATGCTTTGAAAACAAATTATTGTACATAATTATTTATTCATCATGACTACATTGGCATTCTAGAAATTGATGTGATGAAGAATATACAACTTCTTTATTCTTTGAAGGCGACGTTTCGACATAGGTTCTAATGTCGATGTCGTTAACGTTAGAACTTATGTCGAAACGTCGCCTTCAAAAATAAAGAAGTTGTTTATCCATAAACTCGTCTCTATTCTTCATCATGTCTACAGTTTTCCAATGGAAAGCAAAGCTGCACTGAGGAGAGTATAAACCTATTGCCCGAAGCCAGTTATAAAACGTATCTCAGGTCAACAAGAACGAGCTTCTGATAGTACTGCCTATGGGCCTTTACAACTTCCTTGTGAGTATCATGTTTAAGCAAAAAACTATCAAATAATTTATTCTATTGTCTCTGGTTAAACCACTAAATTTAGTTTCTGTTATAACTTATGAAAAATAATGTCGTATCAATATTGACATTCATTAAATTGCCCATTTATCGTATTCATGCTCTTTCGTTGGGGTATATCGTAATTTTCTGAAATACAATCAAAGACTGATTGTCAAACCAACTGAAATATTGACAAGCGAACCTGTCCTTTAGTCCTTCTCGAATAATTTCTTTAAACTAATTTTAAGGGAATATATACAATATTTTTGGATATACAAAACCGAGTTTTGTCCGCATGTTGCCAGTATCGCCCGGGTTACCACGGAGGGAGAAAATGTTTTAAGATTGTATTGCGATATTACGTGACGTAAATGAACCATTATTACTTTTTACTATTCTTCGAACGTTTTCAAAATCACGTTTGAACATTGTCCGGTTTTTGTCAAAATGGCCTATGGCCGTATGGCAAGCAAGAAATAACACGAACTCAATATTGACTTGTAGATTGTCAAATATGTGTACTGGCGTTAAACATTTCAGCGGCACTGGATATCGGGTGATTCAATGTGAACACTGAACGTAAATAAATCCGCAACAAACCTCTCCCCTTGAAGTACTCCAAATGTAGGGGAAACCTCGAGTCGTTTGATACAATATTGACAGTTTATAATTAGTGGACCGAACGACCGATCAAAAATGTCAAAGACTGCTGCTAAGAAGTGCTGACCAAGGTTTTGTGTTTGAAAAGCAATGTAAGATCATTTATACAAAAATGAGTTTGAAGGTCATCTGGCATTGAAACCGTTATACCATCCCTACATAACTAATAACTAATATATAATTTGTCATTGCGTGTCACCGATTGGATAATTGCGAGAGGTTTTGACATCCACAAAAACCTCTACTTTGCATGCACGATTTCGTATCTTACGTTGCCAAAACACATTTGAACTTTACGATTTCGCAGGTTTCCTTTTGGTATGTTAGACATGTTGAATGGAGCGATTCGTCTTTGTCACGGGAGAGAACTGTCGATTTGATTATAGAGTGTTTATTTTGGATTGTGTTACACGTCTGCTCGTGTTAGCTTTATTTGTGCCATTATTTCCAGGGTCGTCATGTTCCCAATTTAAATAAATTATTGACTCTTCTTCACCTAACACACTTAGCGAAGTGGTACTAAGGTATAAACGAATTCTTAAATCCTCCTTAAGAGCTTACAGATACTCTGCTACCCAACTATATCCACCAAAAGTATAGGGTATATATACATAACTGTCTTATTCTTCACTACTGCAGCCGAATAAAGACTTGCCTCTTCGTTAGGCTTCTCTTGATAGTCTTACGATAAGACATGTTAATTATTTCAATAACCATTATACTGTTATGTTTGGCTACTGAATTGGTTAATGCTCGGGAAACACCACCTATATTCATACTTTAATACAACTGTGATGACGTCATCACTGTATTTTGGTTTGCGTTATCACAAACATTGGACCAGGAAGAGAAACAGTTCGCGATCAATGGTGTTTGACCTTTGTACTGCTTCATGGGTTCGGTTTAAAG
The DNA here is from genome assembly GCA_936450465.1 of Gibbula magus. Lineage (NCBI taxonomy): Eukaryota > Metazoa > Mollusca > Gastropoda > Trochida > Trochidae > Gibbula > Gibbula magus. Next base: position 49,334,646 of record OW388293.1, read on the forward strand.
AACGCATATAAATAATAATATAAGAACCTTCAGACACAAAATATTTAAATGATGTATATTCGAATAGGACTGTTCACTTTCCTAGGCTTCCTAGGCTTTAATCAACACGTGCCTGTCAACATTTTTATCAACAGTCTCACAGATGCCCGTCCACATCCTTAATCAACAGACTCACATATGCCCGTCGACATCCTTAATCAACAGTCTCACAGATGCCCGTCCACATCCTTAATCAACAGACTCACAGATGCCCGTCGACATCCTTAATCAACCGTCTCACAGATGCCCGTCCACATCCTTAATCAACAGACTCACATATGCCCGTCCACATCCTTAATCAACAGACTCACATATGCCCGTCGACATCCTTAATCAACCGTCTCACAGATGCCCGTCAATATCCTTAATCAGCAGTCTCACAGATGCCCGTCCACATCCTTAATCAACAGACTCACATATGCCCGTCCACATCCTTAATCAACCGTCTCACAGATGCCCGTAAATATCCTTAATCAGCAGTCTCACAGATGCCCGTCCACATCCTTAATCAACAGACTCACATATGCCCGTCGACATCCTTAATCAACCGTCTCACAGATGCCCGTCAATATCCTTAATCAGCAGTCTCACATATGCCCGTCCACATCCTTAATCAACAGTCTCACATATAACCGTCAACATCCTTAATCAAGAGTCTCACACATGCCCGTCAACATCCTTTATCAGCAGTCTCACACATGCCCGTCAACATCCATTATCAGCTGTCTCACATTTACCCGTTAACATCCTTAATCGTCAGTCTCACATATGCCCGTCGACATCCTTAATCAACCGTCTCACAGATGCCCGTCAATATCCTTAATCAGCAGTCTCACATATGCCCGTCAACATCCTTAATCAACAGTCTCACATATAACCGTCAACATCCTTAATCAACAGTCTCACACATGCCCGTCAACATCCATTATCAGCTGTCTCACATATACCCGTTAACATCCTTAATCGTCAGTCTCACATATGCCCGTCAACATCCTTAATCAGCAGTCTCACAGATGCCCGTCCACATCCTTAATCAGCAGTCTTACAGATGCCCGTCAATATCATTAATCAACAGTCTCACACATGCCCGTCAATATCCTTAATCAACAGTCTCACATATGTCCGTCGACATCCTTAATCAGCAGTCTCACAGATGCCCGTCAACATCCTTAATCAGCAGACTCACACATGCCCGTCAATATCCTTAATCAACAGTCTCACACATGCCCGCCAATATTTTTTTATAAACAGTCAATATTTGTCAATATCCTAAATCAACAGTCTCACACATTACCGCGAACATCCTTGATTTGCAGTCTTACACAAGCCCGTGATCATGTAACTCCGGGCAGTTTCACGATTTCATATAGTAGACAATATAAGAATTGAAAACCAATTGCATTTTTGTCAACTCTATGATACGGTTATATTTTGATACGGTTCGTAATTTTTTTAATATCTTTTATCTGAGCGCCTATACCAAAGGATGTGTATTTCGTGTTTTATCTAACTTATTAACGGTTTACTTACTTAATTACAATACACGAGTCGTCAGTAAATAACCACTATATAATGTAATAATATAATAAGGCCTTAGGTTTAAGAGGTTGGCTTTCGGCTTAACATTTGCAGAGTGGCATTTGAATTAACACTTTTGTTTTTCACTAGAGCTAGTCATTACAAACACTACTTTCACTTGACATCTCAGCGTTTAACTATAGATAATTGAAGAGGACACTCGAAGACTATAACCTTCTTGTCAGGTTGATTAAGTTGATAATATTCCGTACCAGAGGGACATTATTTGAATTATACCCCAGCCATGTGAACATCGCCCCCATGAGAAATAACGTGACGTCACTAGGGGTTAATAGATTAAAGTATTACAAAGGAAGTAATGATTTCATTTCTCTATCTCTAAAACAAGCATCATCCTTTAAGCGACAATGTTTATCTAAAGCAATTGTCGGTTCTGAATCATTGCATGAAGCACATTTGTATAATATGTCAGTCAGTTTATATCTTTTATAAGCTTCTGCATAGTGAATCGCCTCGGCTGTGCGTGACATTTGTTTGAGTTATATAACAGTTGTCTGAGCTTAAACATGTATAACATCTAAATTTATCTGACCTAGTATAGCATTTGTCTGATAGCTAATATAACATATGTATGAGCTAATATAACATATGTATGAGCTAATATAACATATGTCTGAGCTAATATAACACATGTATGAGCTAATATAACATATGTCTGAGCTAATATAACACATGTATGAGCTAATATAACACATGTATGAGCTAATATAACATATGTCTGAGCTAATATAACATATGTATGAGTTAATATAACATATGTATGAGCTAATATAACATATGTCTGAGCTAATATAACATATGTCTGAGCTAATATAACATATGTATGAGCTAATATAACATATGTATGAGCTAATATAACATATGTCTGAGCTAATATAACATATGTATGAGCTAATATAACATATGTCTGAGCTAATATAACATATGTATGAATATAACATATGTCTGAGCTAATATAACATATGTATGAGCTAATATAACATATGTATGAGTTACCTATATTAGCATTCGTCGGAGCAATGTATAACCTTGTAATGCATTTGTCGGGGGTATGTTTAACCGAGCTTTGTGCAACAATTGTCGGAGCTGGGTTCATACAGTTACTCATGACGCAACAAGGGTCAGTGCCTGCCCTCTATTAGATGATGCAAGAGGAATTGTTTTACGATAACAACGAAATCGTGACTTTCTGGTTTCTACTGATATTTGTATCTTATCTTTGATAAAATAATCCAAGATGACACACTTTGCAAGTAAATGTCAGTTGAAAGTATACCGAGAATGAGTTGTGTAATTAACAGCGAAATGTACAAATAGTACATCATTTTAAGCCTTTTCACATTATCAAATCAATATAAACATGAAATGACAACATGTAATGAAAGTATAGTAGTAATTGGTCATTTAATATCATATCCTGCATCAGCCCATGACCCCAGTGCGAGTTCTGCCCTAATCTGATACAGCATGTGCTGTGAAACTAGCCATTTCATAATGTATCTCCACCTTGGTCTAAATTAGGTTTAAGTCAATAAGTTTTTTGTCATGTCAACAGCAACGTTGGGTCAAGGCAGAGAAGGTACAGTTATGTCGACAACATTTTTCATCATGTTTATTTTTTAATTTTAAAAATAGAGCCAATCTGCTCTGTAGATCATCATTTTTTAAATAATAAACTAATGAAGTCAAGTTTCTATAAGTATTTATCATAGGCATAACAATTTCAAATACTTCACATAATGGAGAAGAAGATGAAAATAAGAATTTAGGTCATGACCCCTGTGGCCAATATTTGAAGCTACAGGGTCACTAAATCATCTTTTGCCAAGGAATCACTACAAACATTACCGTTTTCTGGAGCTGTTGGTACTGTAGCAGAAGATGAAAATAGATATATTAAGTCGTGATCCATTTGACCCCATGGGGTCACAAGGTCACCATATCTACAATTTCAGATTCCCATCAGCCAAGGTTCCTGTGCACCAGATTTCAGCCTTCTAGACATTTTGGTACTGGAGATGCAGATGAAAATAGGTGTTTTAGGTCGTGACCCCTATGACCCTATTCGGGGTCACAGGGTCACCAAATATGCAATATAGAATCCCCATTGACCAAGGAATCTGTACACAAAATCGCTTTTCAGAGCCAGTGGTTCTGGAGAATAAATCGAAAAAGCGAAAGGTTTTCGGATGGACGGCTCCTATAAGGTCATCGGGCCTTTCAAGCCTGATGCGCTAAAAATGTGCAGTTTAAAAATTGTGAGATTCAACAAACAGGATTTCAATGCAAAATATATGCTTATCAAAGACATCATTTCTTTTGCCACGATCAAATTGGTGTATGCGGCAGACGGTATGCGTAATCGTAATCTCTGTTATCTGACCCAGGTCACGCCTGTACATGTATGTCACTCACGGTTCCAGGTCGGATGGCAGAGTTTAAAATCCTGACGAAGTAATATGATGCTGGGGATGTATTGCATCGTTGCATTTCTTAAAGGTCCATCCATTGTGTTGTTTGGGGTCACATATGCTAAACGTTATAAATTGTGTTATTTAATCGAGAAGTACTGACTGTTACTGAATATTGCCATTTTAATCTTAGTCGGCTCAGTATACAGACGATATAAAGGTAAACGTATCGATTTCTGATCGAAAACCGGACAACGCACTGCGTGTGGCGCGCGTCAATTGGTTAAACGTAATTTTGGAAACTTATTTACAACAAACTAAAAGGAAACTTCAAGTTCATCATGTTTAATAGGTCTTATAACACCTGTGCATGTAACTGGAACGTGTAGTTTCGGTTTCTGCACAAGTATAATGATGTTCCACGATTTTAATTGGAAACTAGTTATTATTATATATTCGGCGATTGGGGATGAATATGCAAGTCGAGTGAAATTATTTGAACTATTATCAGCACATATTGTATGTTGGCATGTATTAAAGGTAAATAAATGTTTATGAAACACAATGGATGCACCTTTAACAAAATTGTGTTAATGTTTCACTAATTTCAAAATACGTTTTTATTATAAAACAAAAATAGTATGTACATTGCAGAGTTTAATGGGACGATTAAGTCAATCTAGTTTACGAATATTTTCGAGACGACTTGCACAGCTTACATAAAAACAGGGTTTTATAATTTTAGTCCATTGTTCGTGTCCTTACCAGAAGAAAATTCTTTATACCTTTCTGCACTGGTGATGTGTAAGCTGGTTCCTTACACTGTATGTAACATAATATAATGTAGGTAATGGAGCAGGTATTGCAGTAAACTTGAGTTAGAAGTAAGTAAACCTACCACCGTGTTAAAATTTAATTGTATATAAGTTAGTGCAATCGTTCATCAGTGAAAAAAACGATTTGTATAACATGTTGATATCATTCTCTAAATCCTATTTTTCTCTCTCTTAAGGTTTGATGCTCGTAAGTTTCACCAAAATGCATAGCCACGTGGTGTTGTGGGCTTTCTCCCTGCAATAATACTAGAAGCCGTGATATAAGTGAAATACTCTTGAAAGCGTCGTTAAACTCAATTCATGTCACCTCTCTCTTTTTGTATTACTTTCCTCACAAAATGTAAATTACCTGTGTACAAACGAAGGAGTAGGTTTTCTAAGTTGGAGAACGTGTTCCTAATCAGTATGTCAATAAAATATGTTTAAATCAAAACGACTTACATTGTTTTAAACGTTTATTTTATTTATTATAACTGCACGACATGTTCAATATTGCGTTGATTATTGTCTCGTTGTAATTCAAACAATACTCTAACGACTTGAACTTCATTTAGCCTGTTAGTTGCATTCGCTGAAGACAACTCTTTGCCCATTATTTCTAAAAACAATACGTTATGAACTAGTTTATGCAGTATATAGCACCGATAACAGTACAATTAAATTATCTTTTCCTGGAGAAAGATCGTTACACAGTGTACTTAACTGCTGATAATTTAGATTGAAGTATACACATTTAAATTGCAACAAAGTGTATACTTTGATATATGTACATATTTCTTATACCGTGTAAGTAACGTTTTGTAAACATTTCGAATATAGCAATAGCATTGACTTCAATGTACATGTATCTGCATAGAGAATTTACAAACTCGTAGCTCTGGGGAACGCTATCTTCTCGCTATAACAACGTGTGTGGTTGAATTTCATATAGCATCTCTTTGTAGTTTAAATCAGTTTTGAAAGATTTCCAATACCGCAGTTACCTATTCGATGGGAAACTATGTTATTTAACATAAATGATCAGTAAAGTCGTCACCGACTCTATTTTCAAATATTAATATTATTTACGAAAAGTGCCATCTTTGCACAGGATAAGGTCATGTCAAATCTGTTTACCCGAAATATTTCCATATATATTTTCTAAAAAGGTTTAAACATCTTTTCAACTTTTTCGTCTCGTCATGTTGGAATTTGTTCATGCATCATGTAGTTTTCTTCATAAGATATAATACATCATACAATTGAAAGGCAACTGCCTCGAAAAGCAGTGGTACAACCAGTGACAGGTTATTTTGAGAACAGCGAGGAACCCTGCTTAACCCCACTGCGAGTATGAATAGGATGATTAAACGAAGATCGGTGTCTCTAAGAAATAACTGATATATATCAACACTGGGAAGTACTCATTGTCCGGGTATAAAGGACGTTTGACATATGACGTCGCGATCGTGATAATGGTGTTGCGATTAAGACAGCGGTTTTCAACAAAATGTGAAATGTGTCAACGAAATGACACTGGAATACCAGCATCTAGCTTCATGTTACATGGCTTGATCTCGTTGCTCAATACTGAGTCTTCTCCCTGTACCCCATTCTCTTCCCACAGAGGTAACTCGCTTCAGATTTCCGTTCCTAACCTCTGTTCTAGTAGACCTGAATCCGAGAGTGCAGAAATTGAGTGGCCTGATTGGTTGCAACTGAATCTAGTTGTGCAATCAGTGACGCCGTTGTAAAAGTAGCATTGGCCAATGACACGTCATAATGATATAATAAGATGAACGTTTTCTCGTTTAATGTGATTTCCTCGAAATATGCTTTTTGATTTTGTGAAAACAATTGATCATAAACATGCTGATAAAAAAGAATACCCAATCAGAAACAAATACCAAAAACAGTTATTTCATCAGACATATTCGAAGGACATATACTAATTAGCAAGACCATTTTAGTAACTCGGTCGACATGGCCGCTGAAAGATGAGTTTTCATTGGTTAAGAAGCAGTGATATTGTATGACGTTCCCCCTTTCCCCGCTAGGGGATTTTGCTGGAGTCTTGAAATTCAAGCCACGTAGAACAGAGGTTAGGATCGGAAATCTGTCGGAAGAAAATGCCTTTACCAATGCTCACAAGATCCAACTACAAACCTTATAAAGCTGTATTGCAAACTTTAAGGTATCTCGCACCAAATTAATACTATAATAGCATGTGCTTTATCGTGCATGTGAACAGCTGCGTGTTGATGTGAAGTTGGCTTCAGAATTTGCCAAATTTCACTCTCACTTTCACACAAACTCTAACCAGTTCAATCTTACATCAACTCACGGAAAAAAGAAACGCCAGGTTAATATTTTCTGATTTAAAGAAAACAAACGAAACGGTATCCAAACATTTATGATTTTATTTATTAGTCAAAACAATCGTTTTCAGTTTGGAAAATATCTGATAGTCACATTACAACGGTTTCGAAAATTAAGGACATTTTTGTTAAAGATGTATGATTGTCAATAATTCGATCATGTCCATTTTCTAGTATTCGATCTAGGGTAGAGTTTTCAGCCACATTTGATTTTCAATATCGAGTGTGTCCAGCTCTAGCATCTATGCACTCTCTGACACGACGCCGAACAGACGTTACAAGCCTCCTCAGGACGAGTGAGGGGATACGACGCCATTCCTCTTGCAGTGCCTGCGTCAACGTCTGTCTGGCGCGTGGAGGGTTCTGACGTTGCCGAATTTGTCTCCAAAGATGGTCCCAGAGGTGTTCTATTTGGATTTAGAATAGGGGAATGAGCTGGCCACGGGAGATCGTGTATGTTGTTGGCATTTAAATAGTCTCTTGTTACATGTGCAGTATGTGGAGTGGCATTGTCCTGTTGAAACAGCTTTCGTGTGTTGTTCTGAGGGAATGCAACTTCGACTGGGACCTGGTTGATATATAGCCGTTAGCGTTCAAGTTACCATTTTTGATCACAAGATCAGTCTTGGTGTCACCACAAATACCACCCCAAATCATGACACTGCAACCGTCTATGGGTTGCACTTCTTGAACGCAACAACGCCGGTACACTAGCGTTCGGCCGTCAACACTGAACACCTGAAACCTGCTCTCAACAGTAAAGAAAACTATTGCCCAATTTCGTCGTTGCCAATGCTCCACAGTACAGGTCCACCTCATTCTGTTGAGACAATGTTGACGGCTCAAGGTATTCCTCTCAGGGGTCGATAATCTATGATACCGAAATGGCGGAGACGTCGACCTGTAAGATTGAAAACTTACCCGCGTTGAAAACATACCTGACGGGCACTTTTTCAACGTTGAACAATGACCCGTGTTCACTTTTCAACGCCTCGGGTATTTTTTCAACGTTGAATAATTACCCGAATGTGTAATCATTCAACGTTGACAAAAGACCCGAGGCGTTGAAAAGTGACCCCGGGTCATAATTCAACGTTGAAAAAGTACCCGCCAGGTGTGTTTTCAACGCGGGTACGTTTTCAATCTTTCACCGGCTACGGTCCTTCTGCTGGCGGTGTGTTGAAAAATAGTTCTTGCTGATGACGTCACAGTAATAAATATATTACGTAGGTGAGGCATACGTAAAAAGCGGTCTTCGTTTACCCGTGGATACTTCCGAATGCATCAAATGGAAAAGGTGGAAAAACAGCATTTCAACAAAAAAATCGCGCTGCAGACCTGTAATCGCCCTTCAGAAATGTTGTTGCGTTTGTGAGAATGTTTTTATATCTAGTTGAATCATGGTTTTAGGTTTGGATCCGCATTATGACGAAGTTTAACAAACCAGTGTTTCTTTTGCCCATGAGTTTATTTGGTTTTACGGCAGATCAGGTTATACACTGACAGTATCTGTAAAAATATAACGAAAGTTGGCACTATGTAGTTTGGAACATTTGAGTAAAGTAAATGGCCACATTAACACCAGTGAGTCCAAACTATATACTAGCGACTTCACCCATTATTGTGAGAAGAGATAGGCTTTGAATATTGATACTCATATAGAAATGAGGATTTTCACAAACAAGCTGCAAATTGTTTGGAAGTAAAAGTTTACAAATGTGTCGATTGTAATTATTCTATCTATTTATTGTAGACTTCGTCTTGGCCACAGGGGCGTGTGTCTTCGAAAACAACTAACTAGAAAGAATGAACAGTCGACGACCAAACCCTCTAAACTATAGCGCCATGGGTTCTGTAGCTCATCAGCGTTTTTATTGTATAATGCTGTAGACTGAAATATCATCGCCTGTGATGCCCTTACTTGGGGCCACAGGCTCACCAAATCTACAATTTAGAATCTCCATTGGCTAAAGAGTCTGCACAAAATTTCAGCCTTCTAGGTCTTTTTGTTCTGGAGAAGAAGATGAAAATAGGATTTAAGGTCATGGTCAGTGAAGCCCTTATCTGGGGCCACAGGGTCACCACAGCTGCAATTTAGAATCTCCATTAGCTAAAGAGTCTGCACACAATATTAAAGCCTTATAGGTCTCTTTGTTCTGGAGGAGAAGATGAAAATGGGATTTTAGGTCATGGCCTGTGAAACCCTTTTTGGGGGCCACAGGGTCAGTAAATCTACAATTTAGTATCTCCATTGGCTAAAAAGTCTGCACGCAATATTACAGCCTTCTAGGTCTTTTTGTTCTGTAGGAGAAGATGAAAATTTGATTTTAGGTCATGGCCTGTGAGGTCACCAAATCTACAATTTAGAACCACCTTGGCTAAAGAATCTGTACACAACATTTCAGCTCCCTAGAGCCAAGTGGTTCTGGAGAAGAGGACGAAAAAGCGAAAAGTTTATAGACGGATGGATGGACGGACGGACACGGACGGACACCATGCCATGCCAAAAGCTCATCGCGCCTTTCAGGTCTGATGAGCTGCAACGTGAAAGGATGTAACGAGGTCAACACCCCATGTCCGTTTGAAATTATATTTCAGAATGTGTCGTTGTATTGTCCTACCATAGAATATATAGTGTCAAAACCAATACAAAAAAAAACTAAAAAAGCCATAAAATATAAAAATCAAGTATTTACAAATATGTCATTTTTAATTAATTATGGTTGTGACCCCTGTGACCCCTGTGTCCCCATTTGAGGTAACGAAATCTACAATTTAGAATCCCCATTAGCCAAGGAGTCTGCACCCACCTTTTCAACTCTCTAGACCTTTTGTAACTCGAGAAGAAGATGAAAATAGGTTTTTAAGGTGTTTACCCCTGTGACCCCATTAGGGTAACGGGGTCACGAAATCTACAATTTAGAATCCCCATTAGCCAAGGAGTCTGCGGATGGACGGACGGACACCGGAGGCCATGCCATGCCTTAAGCCAATCGGGCCTTTCAGACCTGATGAGCTAAAAATAAAATCAAACACAATCTTGAAAAGTCTCCCCTGTGTGCAAAATGCATAGTTTACGGTTATAAAATGTTTAGTCTGATGTATCATTAATGATAAATTATAACACAGTTATATTCTTCAGGTCAAGGTTCAGGTATTTGCCCTATTTTTCGCATTAACGTAACCCTTGTGACATATGTACTGTCCGTTGTGTAGAACCAGTCGACCTTAACGACATCCCCGTAAGCTTGCAAAGTGATCAGTGACCTTACTCCCGTCAAAGACTTGACCTATATTTTCCAAGCTTTCCCTCGCTAAGATGGTCGTCGGCCACTGTTAGCGAATGGTAGCCTACTCGCAACTATCTTAGAGCTGAAACAGCTTCGAAAATCCAGACCCGTGAATAAACGGATACGGGTCATCTTAAGAAGGAAATAAACCTGCTCACTTACGACATTTGAGATGTTGGCCAAATCGGACAATTTTGGTCAAACTGTTTTGCTCAATAGACCGTGAAACTGATCGAATATAGGAAATAGGCCTCCACAATTTGTCATTATTTGTCAACATTATGTTGTTGGCATTATGTAAAATATTTGATTGCTCCATAAAAAAATCAACAGTAAAAATAATTTGCCCGGACAACCGACTGATTATATATATCTAAAGGTACACATGGGTAGCTAACCGTTACAAATGCTCCAATGGCAGTCCTATAGTTAAAGTGTTGATTTATACAAATACAACCTCGCAGGTGGTGTTCACATAATTTCACTTTACATGGGCATGTTTTGTTGAAAACAGGGTTTATATAATCACTAATCAAGCACCTCGTATTACCATTTTCATGACATGCAATTGGGACTCAGAAAAAAGTATATCTAACTAGTTACACAAAAATAATGATGATGAATATCATACCTGAAGTCAGGGCTGGCCAAAGTGAAGACGGAAATAAGAGTTTGGAAGGCAATGGATATGGAAGGCATGCACGCGAGGATATAGATCCGCTTCTGGTACGGTCCAAACTCGCCCAGATGGACCAGAAGATCATCAAACTTCATCTTGAGGTTTGGCTCCTTGACAATTCCTCGTCAACCAAATCGTCCCCAGAGTAGTGATGATTCACAACTCCCTTTTCAAGCCAAACTGTTACTTTTGTTTTTGTCTCAATACTTCTTTCTCTAACCAAAATGACCCCGGAATATCTGTCTCTCTTGACTTCTTGTCTCCTCGACCAGATTTGTTGTTCTCTCTAATAGGTTTTTGTTGTCACAAGTTGAGCCAACTGTATCTCACAGAGTACAAGCTAGAGAGAGTTAGACATTGGTGGTACTCGAAGCGTGAAGACAATCTACCCAGCGGTTGGAGGGTGATGTATGAGGGAGACATTTATAAGGCCTATTTTACGTGCCCACTCAAACGATGCAATTTTGTCAATCCCTGTAATGCTATTATGTATGTATTTTCGTTTGTAAATGTTATGTTATGCTTTATAATCATGAAGTATGAATATGGATGATAAATAAAATCTAGCCCAATTACCCCCCCCCCCCCCCCCCCCCCCAACTATCCCCCTTTTGAGCTACATGTAAATTGGATTACACCCCCCCCCCCCCCCCCCCCCCCCTTCCCGATACGCCTATAACAAATATCAACAATCGTCGATAAAGGTTAAATATCACCATTTGTAACTTTTTATCAATTCGTGTTGATATATTTGGTATCAGAAGACACTAGGATGAGATTGCTTTGCTTATATATTTGATATTTGAATATTTATACTAATATTCATTTACTGTCAGGCAACGTTGAATGATGAATCCATGTTGAACCAATCGTTCCTTATTATTCCCACCACAGCTAGTGCAAATTTAAGACTTTCAAGATGACCAGAAGAGTTTTATGTCGATGTGAACCATCCATGTTCACGATCAAAAGCGTCAACATCACCTCGGCATCTTCACCATAATATTATCACCATAGATTTAGATACAGAATTCCGTCGTGCGTGTCTAGTGCTTCATTTCAAAAAGTAAAAACAGAGCCGTGGACTATATCTCTCTGTAGTGATTGATGTTGTAGAATAAAATAATATTCCTCAAGATAAAACACAATGCATTGCCTTAACTTTGAAGAAAAAACACTGAAACTGCCCAGTGTCAGTGCATGAGATCAACATGACTTGACACAAGAAAACAAACAAAGAAAATGGATCACATGGTGTAAATATCAACATTCCTGTAATGATCTAGAACGAACCCTCACGGTAGCCTATCCGATTTAACTTGTTAAGGTATAATATACCCCAAATCATGATACATGATACAAAACAGTGACGAGACTTCATTGTATTAATTGTTATTCAGAATATACTTAAAAACACGATGTCACCTGGTCTTAAAATTGTATACAGTAGATCTACAGCTTCGTACTTAAACTTACTCATCCTCAAAAGGTACTTTGGGTAAACGTTGCAATACTTGTCTACGCAGTATGCGTTATTATACTCAAACATCCACTTGCACTATCAGAATTTTCCAAAAATAAACTTCCTATCTTCACTTCTTACAAAGTATATAGAGCTAGTTGTGTTTATTGTCATTGTCAATTTAGATACGTCAGACACGATACTTACATGCAAACGTTACGTACACCATCAGAATTTTCTTTCACAAAGTTATTTCCAATGTCTTTCAGGTTGAAAAACACTTTGGAATAGAGAGAACAAAAATTCTCCCTAAAATGTACACAAAGTAAACCGTACTCGTATACCTACTATGACTCCAAACTCTAGTCTATCATTCAGACCCCTTAACCTTTTAAGTGTCTAGGCAAGTCTACAACAAGACACATAATTCACACTGATCATTTAGGCTTCATGGAGTTTTAAGAACAGGATGATACTCTGGATAACTTCTTTAATGTGAAAATACAGCTATGAATCTTTCCCAATTTTTTATTTCATTACCTTCCGCCTGATGAAGGAGTGAGTATACGCTCCGAAACGTCGTGTATTTTCACATTAAAGAAATTGTTATCCAGAAAAGCTTCCTGTTGTTATGTATGCAACTTCTTAATGCCCTTCAAAGACTTGATAAATGAGTTATCTCGAATCACCACGAGTAGGAATTTGTGTACATTCGTCAACGTTCGTGAGCTTTGGGCAAATTTCGTGAACAGCAAGTACACTAAACGCCAAAAGAAACGTTACCCCTCTTCTTTTTTTAATAACTTTTTAAGTATCAAAGATATTTGAGAAATGAATGGTTCAAAAGAAAGCTGAATAACGTAGCTTTATGCTAATAACACGTTTAAAATTCCAGATGGATTCATATTGTGGCAAAATGCAGCTTGCTTAAAGAAGACTAAAATTGTCCGGTTTTCGACCAGGCTGGTAGTAACCAATAAATGTGATTTAGATGTCCAGAAGAAATTGAAAGTATTCTTTTACTTTTGTGACTAGACAAAAAGGTTGTATGCTTTACATCATAACCCCTAAACGATGAAAAATAGTGTGAAACTTATGAAATATATTTTTCTAGTCATTAAATATCTTTTCTCGTAATTTACCTTAGTGAAAACGAGTTTACTGTGTTGTCCAATGACTTAATAGTATTTCGGAACACATACGATTATTTATGTGAAAATTTTTGCTTAAAAATTAAAACTTTTCATCTGAATGCCTCTACAGGGTATCAAAGATGCCTACTTTGCGTGATATGGCACACATGTACGAAATCATGCCGCGAATGACAAGTGGAGAAAGAGAAAGAGCTCGGGGGATGTTGCAGTTGGGGTCACCAACAACGATGTTGACAATGCGTTTGGATGTCAATAAATAATGATTGTTATTTGGAATCTGTATTTAGAAATAATGCCACTAACAATATAATGCTCAATAGACGAACAGCGGATGGCGGGAGAATGTAGGTTATGTCTTATGATTCCAATTGCTCGAACGAGTGCCATTGTAAAGTAATGTATGGGTAAATACAATGTACGGGTCGGGAGGTGATCAACAGTAGTGTGGGAGAATGTTTGAGAGGATTTTTAAATCTAACGAGCATTTTGGCAAGAAAACCTCCAGAGGAACAGTTTGTAAGCGACGCAGCTGCACCCAACCCCCGGGCAAAATCGCGATGTAAACGCAAATCCAGATATTTAAGGCCAAATATAGAGAGATCAACTTTTTTTGGCAAGGTACCTCCCCAAAACTGGGCGAAAGTGTCATATTTTCGGCTGTAAGGACTAAAACGGCATTGTCAAACAACCAAAATATGACCTTGTTTCAAAACATTGGGCAAACTGTAGTAATATTCATTGCTAAAAGGTTATCTGACGCTCAGAATACTTTTAAACCCTTCTTGAACGCGATTGCTCAATGATTGCTTATGAACGTTCCTATAAGTACGCCTATGGAAGTAGCCTAGTTTCTATGATTAACTACATGTGGAATTATACTTCTAAACAGCAAATGTGTTGAATCCATGGCGGGACTGTTTTTGGACTGCCGACAACTGTTAATTACAAAAGAGGATCATGCATCATGTCTTCCATTGTATATGACAAACAGTAATATATGCTTAGGCTGACAGTATAATGATGACCCATTCATACAACGCACGGCATTCAGTACTGAAAATTCTATTTGGCATTCCCTTTCGTATACTATTATTATCTTATTCCATTTTTTTACTGTTTACAATGCACAAAACTGTATACAGTGCACACATAAATGAAATATGTTCCGACTGAATGCATTTCGCCCATTTTAGATTATAAACCCAACGCAGTCAACGGGTACGTCATTACATGTGACATAAAAGGATATTTTTGTTGGAAATTGAAGTTTGTAAAAAACATATCTTCATTCTTGACTCAGTCGCTGTTGAACTAAAGGCAGTCTCGTTTGCAGTCCATACCTTGTAGATCAAGGTCTTGCGTTCACAAAGTACGATAATTTATTTGGTGGAAATTTTGTGAAACCAAAAAAAAGACTTGTATTATCCACAAGCGAAGGCTATATACACATTAGAACGAGATGTGTAAAGTTGTATATTGTACTTTGTGGCGAAATCATGTCTTTATTACTCTTATTTTTTACATAGTGATCAAGGACTACTTTACAGAAGCGATATCATTGATGATCTTGTCAGTAGCACAATGTAACAACCATTGAGTTCTTGAAGGAACAATGCCAATAAATTGGAACAAGGGTTATTCTAAAGACTTCAAGCAAATCTAGAGAATGTAATTTAAATGTCATCCTGGATCCACTATATTGACCACGTTCTTTCCGAACGCTCAACGGTTGTCGTATTGTGCCATTGACAAAATCATTAATGTAAATGTGAGACGTCTTTATCCTCTACTCAAAATGTTTAATAGGACCATGTCAAGCACGTGCATGGTTGCGTTCGTCTTCTGTTTGTTCAGATAAGATAAGGATCTCAAAAACACATATTTTGGGGGAATTAAGGTATTTTGCCATTCTCCCTAACGCAACCAATATGGCTGCCACCATCCGTTGTTCTGCTATCATGAATACTAGAAACATCCCTTAACTGAAATTGCTCATGATAACTGATTTGGACACTTCACTGTATTTATCCGAGAACATATACATCATCATTATCATCATACAAATACATGTATAGCGCCAATATCCGTAGACCGCCCAAAGGCGCTCGGGGTCTAAGATGGTAAGTTCATCACATAATGCACATATACAACTAAAAAGGTGTTCCCATACTTCTTAAAAGAGTAATATTTTTCTTTCTCTTTAGTTCTTCACGTCTATTACAATGGACCTTATCGAAATAGCAGTGGTGAATCTAGTGAATTGTTTTAATGTTATCTGGACCGTTATATCTGCTGAAAGACCTAGTTGGATCGTCCACAGTTGTTGCTTGTTCTGACATCTTAATGGCCGATTTTATAAATTAAACGATTCTCATAGTGCTGGCGATTGATGCTTGATTCTAAGGACGTGGGTTCGAATCCCGCAGAGGATTCTCCCGAAAAAAATCAAGAATTTGTACTACCACAATGTGATCCGAAATATATCAATCTTACATGATATTTTCCAATGGAAAAATGACTCATCCTAATGTTAAAGCCTGCGCTTGCACCACAATAGAAGGTATGGGTTTGTAAGTTGACGTAGAACCAACGGGGCATGACATTGTGATAAGCATTACAACAACTTTTTAATTGGATCCTAGCGCAGTGCAAACGAGCGGTGTACATTACACTTGTGCTACTCCCCTCCTTGTACACATTGTCATTATTGTTCTCAACTATGCGGCGTAAAATACAGGCCCACTGATGGTGACATTATTGAAATGAATCCCATTGTAACGGCGCGCATTATTTTCTTTTATTTCCAAGTCAAAGAAAGCGGGTCACTGTGACCATGAATTTTATTACACTTAAAAATGTGATACATCAGCTCATGTCTCTAAGATTACAAACTGTTCAAGCTGAATAACAAGTCTTGGTCCAATATCATATTAACAGGTTACGTTCAACCCATATTCGTTTCAAAAACCTTCACAGAAAATGTTAATGTATGTAGTGTTGAGTTACGTACGAGTGTGTGTGTGTTAACAATCCTTAACAAACGAGGTTTTTTTCCCCTGCAGAAAAGAGAGAAGCTGACGTACGTACCATGACCCAACTTCCAAACGCAAGGAATAACTCTTGCCAGTCTGCATTACTGGCTGATTTAACCCTTGCGGTATTTCCCTCGCTTTCTTGTGTCGTGGCAGTGATTCGCTGCACTGGAAATGCATAGCGGGCCTGGATTTCTAAACACAGATTTCTTAAGGAAATACTTCAAGGCCTAAATAAGCCAGTAATGGAGACTGGCAAAGAGTTATGCCTTGCATTGGGAAGTTGACCATGACCCAGTTGCAGTATTTTCCTTTGGATTGATGAGGAAAGCTTCACGTGGCTAACGCATGTTCTTTAAATGCGATGTAGCACGCATTTTTTACTGAAATAAAGTGCTCTCACATAAAGTGTTACCAATGACTAGATAATACTCCTTAATCAATAAAACAAATTCTAAAACGAATATACATGGTTCGAATTAGTCACCTTAGTACATTTCCAATCGAGGCCGTTCGATGGATTTATATAGAATCAGATTTGGTACTGGCATCCCGATTGCAATGATAAAAGTGTCTTTATACTAGAACAAACTTTTTCTGTCACATACTCTCATTTCACAACGTCAGATGACATAGCGTGAGTCAGTCAACATAAGAAACCCTTCCGCCGTTAAGTACAAATTTAAACGATAGTACCGAAACGATTCCGCGCTTTAGGGTTGTCACTAAAGTTTGAGAAGATACACTAGAGAATATAGAAATGGTCGAGTGAACAAGCCATATTACACTTCGGCAGCCAAATGTAATGACATTTCTTTATCAATTGATTAAAGTTCTTTGATTTCATTGGATCAAATTGTTTATAAGTTCTAGTACTAATTACATTTTTAAACTGCAAAATGTTTAAGCCATAATGAATTTGTTTTGTATTTTGTGTAAACTGGTGATATTGACACGGTTGTGTCCATAGTGTCTATTGTACTAACGTGTACATTTCAGCGTGTTGCACGTGCATCACGATTAGTTCATGCTTTGTTTAAGCTGCCTTATATAGACACCATTTATTCTGACAAGGACTCGTCTCTTGTACCTTATATACGAACCATGAAATTAAACACTCGTATCAATGAGTATCAACTACTAATAATATAATATACATTGAAGGCCTAATTTATTCATTTTCGAAGGCCGTGTTGACTTCAAAGGAATCACGTGGTTTCTCAGCTTCCGATTCCTTTGGCATTGGTCGACTGAAAAGTTTGGAAATGAAAAAAGATACACTGTGAATGTGAAAAAATACATTACCAGAATAGATCATTATTGTGAGGACAAATTGTGTAATTCTTAAACAAACGTCCAACGTCTTTCTTGAAGCATTTTAGATCATTTTTTATTTGTATTGCTGACAGCGACTTAGTCTCATAATAATCTGGTATCAACACGCACCTTCCAAAAGCCTTCATATCAGCGATTGTTTCCGGCAACTTCCGATTGCGTGTTTCCGGTAACCAAAGGGAGAGAACTCCAGCCAAAACAGCAGCACCGCCGAACACAATTAGTGGAAGCGCTCCGCCGAGTTTGCCTTCTACAAAGTTACCCTGAAAATAATTCAACGATAGAGAAATATGGATGTGTCTGCGATTCGACCTTTTACATTCCTTCAAAGTTATCATTGCATTGTCTTGATTATATTAAACCTCTATCACACGTGAGTCTGGGAAGGGGTTGATACCAGCAGTATATTAAACGTCTATCTAACGTGATTATAGGAAGGGGTTGATGCCAGTATATTAAACCTCTATCGCACGTGATTCTAGGAAGGGATTGATTCCCGTATATTGAAGCTCTACCACACGTGATTCTAGGTAGGGGTTGATACCAGTATATTTAACCTCTATCACACGTGATTCTAGGTAGGGGTTGATACCAGTATATTTAACCTCTATCACACGTGATTCTAGGTAGGGGTTGATACCAGTATATTAAAACCTCTATCACACGTGATTCTAGAAAGGGGTTGATACCAGTATATTAAACGTCTATCTAACGTGATTCTAGGAAGGGGTTGATACCAGTAAATAACCCCTCTATCACACGTGATTCTAGAAAAGGGGTTGATACCAGTATATTAAACCTCTACCACGCGTGATTCTAGGAAGGGGTTGATACCAGTAAATAACACCTCTTTCACACGTGATTCTAGAAATAGGTTGATATCAGTAAATAACACCTCTATCACACGTGATTCTAGGAAGGGGTTGATACCAGTAAATAACACCTCTTTCACACGTGATTCTAGAAATAGGTTGATATCAGTATATTAAACCTCTATCACACGTGATTCTAGAAAAGGGGTTGATACCAGTATATTAAACCTCTATCACACGTGATTCTAGGAAGGAGTTGATACCAGTAAATAAAACCTCTATCACAGCTTATTCTAGATAGGGTTGATACCAGTATATTACACCTCTATCACACGTGATTCTAGGATGGGGTTGATACCAGTAAATAAAACCTCTATCACAGCTGATTCTAGGAAACCTCCATCACACGTGAGTCTGAGAGGGGGCTGATACCGGAATACCTCCATCACACATCAGTCCATATATCAACACATACGATTCGTAAAACGATTGCCAACTCGATTCCGTGTATTCTGCATGACTTTGAAAACTCCTTTTTGGTAGACCTGATAAAGAAAGTGCTCACCAGATCGGCAATGTAAGGGGAGATAATCCCGCCTATTCTTGCTGAGAATGAGCTTGCACCTATCCCAGAGTTCCGCACGACAGTTGGAAAGAGTTCCGTTGTGTAGATGTAGATGACAGCGAACACCGTAGACGCCCCGAATCTGCCAACCATGGACAGAACTGTCATCACCCACTGCATTTCTGTGAAAATGTATTCAAGAGAGTTTGTAAACGTTATAGAGAAAAAGCCAGAAGGAGAGACAAAGAGACAGAAACGAAGAGACAGATAGACAGACAGAGACAGAGACAGAGACAGACAAAGTATCGTATGGCGATTTATGTGAAACTGGTTTTTGTGCATGTGGAAAATAACTAAAAAAGATAAAAATTTGAGGATAACGTAACAAGAACAAAACATAAACGTCATTCACTTGATTTAAAATCTGATTTGATGCGAAACATGCGATACATCTATATGTAACTTATAGTTACAAATAACACTTATCGTTAATATCTTATAATCTTAAGATATATTAATCACATGTATCATAGATCATAATTGCACAGGAGGTTACTTGATGATACTCTTTCGGCATTAAATATATTTTTTAAAATATCCTATGTTATGATCTAAAATACTTTAGTTATAGTCTCTCACCCGAACCACCGTACATAGCCGGAAATATGGTACACAGACAGGCCACGCCCCCTAACAACATGCTCCCTGCATTCATTGGTCTACGCCCGACCCTGTCCAGTAGGATGTAGCATAGGAAGTATGTGGAAGTGTCCAACAGCCCACCGATTGTGAAGTTGAGGTACACGTTCCCAGCCAAGTTGCCAACGTTCAAGGCGAGACCGTAGAAGACTGCACTGGCCACTAGCCTGCAAGGGAAAGGGATCTGAGCTAAGCGGAGCTGAGCATGGATAATTTTAGATTATTGCACAGTGATGGCCCCATCCCCTTTTTTAAAATGATTTGCATGTAATACACTGTAAATTTTATAGACCCCACCGGTTAACACCTTTTTTCACTGACCCCATCCCATTTCAAGATTTCTGGATGCATCCGCGGATAGTTTTCATGCAAGAAAGACGGCAAAGCTTTGAATTAAAAAATACAAGTGTCGATGAATGATGGGCAAAACTGAATGCGACTGTGACCCGAAAATCTGGAGACTAAGTTTAGAAAAGAAAGCCCATGTCTGCTGGATACCTCTGTGTGTCATCGCTTCTCTGTACAGGGAGCTAACCGTGTTTAGAACACTTACAGCGCTTGTTGATTTTTTCTGAATCTATGAGCCAGTTATAGTTTAAATCACATCTTCAAGTGGAATAAAATAACAGGTTATTCTCAAAATTACGAACATTCTTAATCTCGTTTAAAATATCAAATTCACTCAGTCGGCTTATATACTCACGTGCAAAAGAAACTTCCCACTAAATGTGTGAAGCACCAGTGGGCTGTCGCTAGTGGTTGTCACCAGTGGCCCACCAGGGTGCCGATCCACTTACTAGCCCTAAGATCAATCGTAAGCCCATCCTTTAACATTGGCTAAGGTTGATCTTAGGGCTAAGATCGGTTAGTGGAACGGTACCCTGGACACGCCACTGGTGCTCCACTGGTGACAGCCACTAGAGGGCCGCTGAAGCAGCTTCTCGTCGCCAACCAGTTTTGTGCTATCTGTACTGGGGACCCACCATTGGAAGAAGATGATGAGGGTCCTAACGAGAAGAGATGGAGAGGTGAACATCACGGAGATGCTGGCGGCAGGTGCTTGGCCTTCATGTGACCCACCGAACAGTTCCTCCGGAAGTGTGACTCCATTCACTTCCGCTGCTTTCCTCAGAATCTTCTCCGCCTCCTTCTCCCGGCCACGTGACAGCAGCCATCTTGGCGATTCAGGGACAAACCTGAGGCGTAAACCATGCATCAACTTCATTTCGCTATCTTGAAGACTAAGGCACCAACCTCGGACATAAAATTCATCTTGATTAGTTATTGACTGACACTTGATAAAGCAGCGTATGTGCGACTTGTTATGCCACTGTCCCGTTGTCCGCCATGTTGAATCCTACTAGTATGGTGTACATTCATTGATAAGAACCTAATGCAGTTTTCTCAATATTCATTCGAAATTTTAATCGTTGTATTTGTAGCTGAGACTATCTGTAAACGTTTAGATACCACTTAAAAGCAAGTCGACCAAAACTCTTTTAATGAAACATATCCTTGCAATTGTTATTAAACATGTAAGACTTTGAGAATTATTTAACTTTTGGCCAGCTACTGTAGTTTTCGTGGAGGAATTGCAGGGTAGGGGTGTGCACTAAGACCTTCGCCTAATTTATTACGATGAATACTAGCTTTGCCAAAATTAATGAAAGTTTGATGGTGATATCTGAATTAAACATCTCTGGTGAACCAGGAATTTTTTGTGTGATAGGTATGTGTTCATGCACTATTATAAACTTGGCATAAGGCTATGGCAACACATCCCCAGTTAAAAACCCAAGAAAGGGGATTTTAATATAAATAAATTATTGTACTTAAAGGTGCATCCATTGTGTTTCATAAAATTTTATTTGGCTTTATACGTTCCAACTCACCACATGTGATGCCTACAATACAAATACATGTAAATTCACTCAGCTTGCATAGTTATCCCCAATCGCCAAATATATCATAATTACTAGTTTCCAATCAAAGTTGAGTAACATCATTATTCATGTGCAGTAACCGAAACTGCACGTCCCATTTACATGCACAGTAGTTATGTGACCTATTAAACATTATCAACTCAAAATTATCTTTTTGTCTGTTATAAATAAGATTCCAAAATTACGTTTGACTCATTGGCGTGCGCCACACGCTGTGCATTGTCCGGTTTTCGATCAGAAATCACTACTTTTGCCGTCACATCGTCAATATGCTAAGTCTACTATCATTAAAATGGTAGTTTTCTGCAACAGTCGGTACTTCTCGATGAAGTAACACCATTTATAACGTTTCCAATATGTGACCCCAACGACACAATGGATGTACCTTTAATTACCCACACAACTTCTAGAATGCAACCCAAACAGAGCCTACAATCCTCTAGAAGCTACCGTACCAATAGTAACTCAGGAGCAGTACAGAAGGAATGGATATGGCGAGTTGCAGATGTCTCCAGTCCCGGATCCAGAAGGCCAACCCGCCGAGGATCAGACTTCCAATACAGATACATACACCCTGCACCATCGCTGCAAACGTTCTCTTGGAGGGGCCGATAAACTCCATAGCTTGATGCAATAAAATAACACTTTACCAACTTGAACTGTTTACCTCTCAAATCGCAAGAGGACATGGGCATAAGGCTATACACTGGGAAGTGGTTGGGTTGAAAGCATGTATGGTTGACACTTATAACATAGGCTCACATATAATACACACGTAAACGAGTAATACAATCTATCCCCATGCATGTTCCTAATGCACGACACACTTATTTGGACAAGTTCACTTTTCAAGTGTAGAAGTTGTATTAAATTCACCATTTTACATATCTGAATTAATTCAACGATCCAATAATTGTCGTTAAAAGATAAGTTGAGAATTGAAATGGTTTTCGGGATAAAATTGCAGAAACAGGACGGCGTTAGTAACTTCCGCCTTTCCCAGCAACAAGCTAGATTTAAACAGCATCGATAAACCTGAACATGTCAAAATTCGACCCAGTGAGGTGAACTTTCATTCATCGTTAACAAAAGCTGAAATGTTCATGCTGAAGAAGTGAAATTTCATTTACCGATAACAAAAGCTGAAATGTTCATGCTGATGAGCGCAGCGCCATTGATGAGCCTGAGGACGATGAAGACGACGATGCCGGGAGAGAAAGCTGAGGCGATTCCTGACAGGACGTTCAGAGCAATAGATAACATGAGAGTGGGTCTTCTTCCAAAACTGTAACGATCATTAATGATATTGGTTCATGCCTTGAAATACCTTGAAGTATCCAAACAATTTACCAAAGTCATTATTTTGTATCTCACATGTCTTTTATTTAAATGATTTCTTTGTAACTCTGTAAGATGATGTAGAAGATCGGAGCTGTTGCTTTTCGCAGTAAGATGTGCATGTCAGACAGAACACATATCAAACTGGCTTGCTCAGTGGCTGTCGTGTGTATTTGTTGCATAATTGAAATGTCCATACATTGTGTTGCGGACAATACTATATATGGACAAAAAATTAAGCACCCTCAACCTGAAATGTTATGCTGTGGGAGCGTTACGATAATTTGACTGAATTAATAACTCTCGACACGAGAAAAGAATATGCTGTGACAGAATTCTTCAAAAACAAATACTCTAGTTGAGATTTAAGAAATAAGGACTGAAATTGTAATGGTACTGATTTTTCCCCCAAAATAACTATTGTCCCTGTGCGTAAAGTACGTGATTAATTTTAAGTTTGAGATGTCAAACACAACATTTTTGTTACCACGTTGATTTTCAAACATCAAATCATCGTTTATGTTGTAAATTAAGGAAGAAACTGATTGTAAAAATATGACAAGACGATAAGATTCAACGTGTTCTGTGTAACATTTTGAATAAAAGAAAAAATTACTCACTAGTCCGAGAAGACCCCCAGACCGAGAGACCCGACCAGCAGACCCGACATTAGAAGACTGTTAGCTAGGGACCGCAGGTACAGCTTGTCACACACCAGGTTAAACTGGAGCAATGGGAAAATAAATAGTGAGGCGTTTGTTCTACACCTTGTAACTTTCCAAATAATATATGTTTAAAACGCTCACAATCAACGCAATATTTGATATATATTTTTACCAAATAGTTCTTAAATATCAAATTACAAAATTATTTCTGTCTTTGAAAATTCAAAATTGTTTTCGTTTAAAACATGAAGGACTTCACAATATAAATATAATTGTAATTATATATCTAAATATAACATATAATTTTACAATTTACGTTGTTCTTGTTAAATTAGTTTATTATATGATCATGAGTTACCTCAGTGATAACGCTGTTCTTGACTCCAGACTCATCGTATACCCACATCCCACACTCTTTGGTTTGGTTCCAGAAACCGTCTTGGACGATCACGTGACACGAATCACGTGACCAGACCCCATTCTCATGCACTATGGGTATGGAGTTATTTAACCGAGTCTCGTGATCCAGGTCTTGGATTTCATACGTGTCGTTACTCAAGCCGGGAATGTTGCATCTGATAAGTATAACATAATCCATAGCATATACCGTATTGTATGGAAATATGGATGATTTTCATGTTGCCGCTATGATAGTTTTATGAAAGACAGGTGTTACGACATTCTCTTCCAAGAGAGGTTACTCCCTTCAGATTTCCGATCCTAACCTCTGTTTTACTTGCGCTGGATTTAGTGTATCCCTGATTCTTAACCAATGAAAAGTCATCTTTCAGTGGTTATTGTCGACTGAGTAACTTCAAAGATCTTAGCATTTGACTCTAAAGGGTCTTGCATATGTTCTTCGAATATGTGGTATGTAAATAACACAAATGAATTATTTTCGGTATTTGTCTCTGGTTTGGTCATCTTTATTTATCAGCATGTTTATGATCAATTGTTTGCACACAATCAAATGGCATATTTCGAAGAAAAGACGTTAAATGAGAAAACTTTAATCTTACGTTTATTTTAGCATTATGACGTGCCATTGGCAAATGACACTTTTACAACGGCGTCGCTGATTGCACAACTCGATTCAAATGCAACCAATCAGATTCTCCTTTTCTGCCGGCGAATTCAGGCTTAAAGGTACATCCATTGTGTTGTTTGGGGTCATATATTGCAAACGTTGTAAATGGTGTTACTTTATAGAGAAGTACCGACTGTTACCGAAAACTACCATTTGGATGATTGTCAACTTAGTATATTGAAGATATGAAGGTAAAAGTGGTGTTTTCTGATCGAAAACCGGACAATGCACAGCGTGTGGCGCGCGTCAATGAGTCAAACGTAATTTTGGAATCTTATTTATAACAGACAAAAAGACAAATTTGAGTTGATAATGTTCAATAGGTCACATAAGTACTGTGCATGTAAATGGGACATGCAGTTTCGGTTTCTGCACATGCATAATGTTGTTACTCAATTGTAATTGGAAACTAGTAATTATGATATATTTCGCGATAAGGGGATAAATATGCAAGCTGAGTTAATTTATTTGTATTGTTGACATCACATCTGGTGAGTTGGAACATATTAAACCCAAATAAAATTTTATGAAACACAATGGATGTACCTTTAAGATTTCAGGTTAAGATCGGAAATCTGAGGGAGTAACCTTTTGGGGAAGAGAATGGTGTTACGAGTGCGAGTGTTTATATTCCCTTCATGAATGAGGATTAAGTGGGAGTTGACAAGGCTGCATTATTCGCCCCTTCCTCCACAGTGTAGCGTATTGTCTTTTTTTTAGTATTTCATAGTTTATCCAAATATCTTTTTATATAATACAAAGGAGACAAATGAAACAATAACATAACCCACCGCCATTTTGACATATATGATTGATTATGAATATGAACTCTTATGCCAACAAAGGTTTAAGTTGAAGTTGAAATAGATATTGTAATTAATCTGTTGTCACCATCATATATGTTGTAATCCGCACATTGTCTAAGAGAACCTCGATAAAAAAAAAAGGTCCAGGGGATGAATTTTCTCACACATACAAATGTACTTTTTTTCGTTGTTTATCTCAGAAACTAAAAATGTCCAAAATGACACTTAAACGCCCAGCTTCTCAAGTTTCTCCCAACACTGGAAAGATGTTTAAACACAAAGTGATTTCGATTACCATAAGGTGAACTTATGAAGAAAGTCGACACTGATGAAGGATCCACAAACAGGTTTTACAGGTGAATATATATCCCCCAAACGAACATAGATGAAGGAAAATTACATCGTTCATGTATTGTTAGATCTGTTGGGAAAAGCTTGCATGAAAATCTGGCTTCCACGAGGGTCAACTTTTCCATAACACACCGATGTTTTGGCAATGAATAAAGCGCAACTTTTCCCAGTCGCCCTGTGCGTCAGCTCCACTGTTTTATTCACTCTATCCGCCTCGAAATATATAGCGTCAACAGATAGAATTATAAACCCGATGAACTATTTTTTTTAATTGTCCGAATTTCGTGTAAATATGTCTTCTTCTTGCACCAAGTGAAAAATATCTCTCACAATTTAAACGAAGTGGTTTTGTTGACGACCAATTCGTAACGTCATTTGAATAAGGGAACTTCACCTCAAAAGTTCCAAAGTCGCACAAATTACATTAAATCATCCCGACCACGACCAGAAAAAGGACTGAACTAAATAAAAACGCAACTGCCTTCTTTTATAGAAAATATATTTCATTCGCTTGTTATGAAAATTAGAGCAAAGCTTTGTTCCTCTTCTGATTTTAGCGTCTTATATTCAAAGTTTGATGTCTTCGATATAAAAGTTGAGCGTCCACGCGGAGTTTTACACTCTTTGAATGGGGCCCAAAATTGCTATAATGATATTGATGTATAACATTATTATTTTAATATTATGCGCCGTCTGTTCTCAGTATATCATACTGTCAGACCGCAAGCATACACCCGCATACTCGATTGCTAATTTAATATCAAAAGTACCTTGCAAAACTTGGGACGTGTCGTTTAATCCTTTTATTTTCTGTCAGGTGTGATGGATTCCGATTCTCTTGCCAATTATGTCAACTCATTATCTTGAGATCATAGCAACGGATATTATTCGCATTTCCATACACCTTTGTGATTTGACAGATTTCACTATTGGGATATGGCAGGTGTGTTAACGCATCCCTTCACGCGTCAGAGTACAATCGGACGTGAGGGCTACTCTGGCATTTAATTGATTGAACTACCTGGGAAAACCCTTGCATCAACCTTGAATTGGTTGTCATACTTCATCGAAACTTATGCTTATGACAACTAATTTTATAATTAAATATGTGTATACTTTCATCGATTCCCCAATTTCGATTATAAAATGCATTTTTCACAAGCACAAACAAAAAACAAACAACAAACAACAACAATACAAAACCCTATCTCTGTCGTCGCTGTCCGGTTTGATTATTTTCCAGATTTTAAATGTAACTAGTACTTCCGGATACCAGTCGAATTGCCCCACCTACGAAATGGCCCAGCTGATTCGGTCAAATTATCCCAAAGGGGTAGTCAATTGCCCCAGTTATATTTAAAATGCTAAAATTATTATATGCCAAAGTTATACATCCATATCTCGTAAATTGCTTTATAATGTCAACATATATATCATATTATCGCCTATATAAAATAATGCATTTTTACTTGAAATTATAACAAATGCATATCAATATAAAATGTTCATGAATTGTGAACAGTGCAATAATCTTGTAAACGATAAATGAAAAATGATGCCATTATGTGAAATATTTATTAATATATATTGTGTGTGATTCAATGTTTTATAATAATATATGAATGTTAGTTTTCACTAGTCAGAAAAAGCTCTCCTCCCATGAAATGTACATTCTCTACATACCTCTACGATGACTCCAAAGTTACCTACGTGAAACAGTAGGGTAGGGGATAACCATATAAGAGTATCAGTCGGAAGACAAGAGAGCCAGAAATATACTCTTGGCGTCATCAGACAGGTAAACCAATAAAACAGTCTAGAATGCAAATTCCGAGTATAGTAGACTATATAAACGGGAGATCACAGATTTGCTATCAGTGCGGGCTTTTGTTTTGTATGTGCCCCAGACTCCACGCACCTATGTACGGAGATGATTCATAGTAAAGACTTGGATGTGAGAGAACCTCAGTGTTTTGTCTTCTATGAATAAACTCAATCGCCAGAGCTACATCCCCAGCTAAAGGCAACTCATATTACTTATGATTATGGCCAAAGGTAGCTACGAACATTACTGGCGCAGGGACTATAGAACGTGTACACCCTAAGGACTATGGTACTCACAAGTGAATGGTCCAAATTGAAGAGACCATGATAGAAAGAAGAAACATTACAAGCTATGTTAGCGACGGATTCGCATTTGTGCAGCTGATGACATCGTGTGGAATACAAAAGTAGGACAATGCAACGAAAAGTGTCGCGTGTGTCAGACAGATGTCAAAGTCAACAAATGGATTAACTTGCAGATATGCAAGTGCTGTTTCTGTGGTGGAAGGCAAAACATATATGCAGTGAAAAACGAAGTCAATATAATGACTCCAGACTAACATTACTAGTTGTACAATACACAACTAGTGTTGTGCATGGAAACCGTATGTGTTGTGTGTAACAATATAATGGATTATTATCGTTGTGAATCACAACGTCTAAGGGAAAATCTTTGTCCCTACAGAATGAAACTGTTTCATGATGACAAGTTACCCCTTCATCATGCGAACGTTCATGGTGACTGACTTCTGTTGCAGTGGATTGTTTTCATATCCGTGTTGTGAATATAGACATAGAGCAGCAGATCTTGCGTGCAGTGAGATGACAATTCATTATAATGTGTGGATACATATATAAAACTATAATGTGTTCTGTGACATTTATAATCTCGATTCACAGAAACGGACTTGCATGTGCATGTTGTATTTACTGATAAATCGGGAGATTTATCTCTTTTCACCGGGGGCATATCGCCTATATAAAATAATGCATTTTTACTTGAAATTATAACAAATGCATATCAATATAAAATGTTCATGAATTGTGAACAGTGCAATAATCTTGTAAACGATAAATGAAAAATGATGCCATTATGTGAAATATTTATTAATATATATTGTGTGTGATTCAATGTTTTATAATAATATATGAATGTTAGTTTTCACTAGTCAGAAAAAGCTCTCCTCCCATGAAATGTACATTCTCTACATACCTCTACGATGACTCCAAAGTTACCTACGTGAAACAGTAGG
This sequence comes from Gibbula magus, assembly GCA_936450465.1. Lineage (NCBI taxonomy): Eukaryota > Metazoa > Mollusca > Gastropoda > Trochida > Trochidae > Gibbula > Gibbula magus. The sequence continues at coordinate 49,364,183 of OW388293.1, forward strand.
GTAGGGGATAACCATATAAGAGTATCAGTCGGAAGACAAGAGAGCCAGAAATATACTCTTGGCGTCATCAGACTGGTAAACCAATAAAACAGTCTAGAATGCAAATTCCGAGTATAGTAGACTATATAAACGGGAGATCACAGATTTGCTATCAGTGCGGGCTTTTGTTTTGTATGTGCCCCAGACTCCACGCACCTATGTACGGAGATGATTCATAGTAAAGACTTGGATGTGAGAAAACCTCAGTGTTTTGTCTTCTATGAATAAACTCAATCGCCAGAGCTACATCCCCAGCTAAAGGCAATAAAAGCTAAAGGCGATAATATCATTCAATTGAAAGTCATTGTAAGTATTATTCTTTTACAAAAGTATGTTTTATTTCTGTTTTATTTTATTTTCATACAGTTATGATAAGGTGTGTAATGCAAGTTTATATCTCATTAATACAAGTTTTGTGTCTTCAATACAAGTTTTATCTACAATGATACATGTTTTAAAAAAGAATTGTTTATTTCAACTCGAATAGATAAGTTACGAAATACCTTAAGTTTTATATATGTTTCTCTTTTCCCCCTTCATCAATTATCGGGTCTACAACTCCAGAGAGGATGGGAGTTCTGGATATTTGTGGGATTCTCTTCTAGCGAGAACGAAGGCCCGGGAAACAGGATGTGGACTGCCATAGGTCAAATGAACGTCAAGGTCATGTTTGACTGACAAGTGGACTGCATGCCGATGATTTGAGACATAATACCGCAGTACAGTCGGAGAAATTATATGTAGGTAATCATTTTTTACATTTGTAGTTTCACTCTGCTGTTGGAATCTGGCAGTTCATAGTTGCTGTAAACATTGCTGGAATTAATAAAGATTTTAATTGGTGAGATTTTGCTGATTTTCGAGAGCGGGGCAATTGGTTTGAAAGTTTGGAGGTAGCTATATACGGACTCGTTGCATACCTTTTGAAATAATTATCCGATTGTGACCATTTATAGCTCATTTAGATTTCGTATCGTAGTCATCGACTGTGCCATAACAATTGTTTTTGATGCGAAATATGAGTTTGAAGCATGGGGTGTTTTCGTCGTTACATCCCTTTCCTATTTATTTAGGGTAGGATCTATATAGGTATAGGTCTTTCAAACGTTATGTCTAAGCGATACACGCCCCTGTGGTTAACAGACAAACCTACATGACCATCCCGGGAAGAGTAAAGTATTGACATGGATCCAGCTTAGAAGTAACTTAGATACATGTGCAAACTTTTTCAAACACCCCTGTCAGGATGAGTGCGTCAACAGAAACGTACAACCCCATGAATTCCCTCACTGACTTAATTTGGAAAATTTGTCAAATAATACGATGATCAAAGACATAGCCTTCTTTCGAAATGGTGTTCTTCTAACAATGGCAAATCAAAGTCATCACGACTCAGAAATTGTGTTTGGTTCAAGTTTTCAAAAGAATTGACGTGTTCATAAAAGTAGGGCAGTTTGTGAGTCACCATCTCTACGTATACATGTTTGGAATAGTTCTTTGCCACATAGACAACCTCCTGTTGACCTTTTTGCCTCAAGTTATTTGCCAAAGATTGCAAGGTGGTATTAAAAAATTTGAAACTGTCCAAAAAACGCAGTTGATCAATTTGAAACGTTATGAGGTGTTCCGAATTTGGACCTATGCATGTCAATTTTCGATCAGAAAATAAATCTGCTGCTTGAAAAATCAAACGGTTGTCATATCTTGAGGCATTGTGGCAAATAACGTTCACGAATGCGCCTTTTTGGTAATTGACGTTACAAATAAAAAAAATTAAATTATGACAAAGACCTCACGTGAACTCGAGAACTTTAAGTACTTGTGATCAATATGTCTGTATTTGTGTTGTACTTCATCTACACAAAGATAAAAATGGATTTCCAAATCTAAGGTAACTTTTCTTGATGGGCCATTTACATGGGAACTTGATGGTTTAAATGTCCATGATTTGACCGTAATCTTCCAAGAGTCGCGCCATGACATGTTGACCAGCTCCGTTATAAGTTTTTAACAGATAAGATAGAGATCAGGTCCCCTGCACACACCTTGGTAACTGTAACAGCATGGAATGTGCTCTTGGACTGGACGACTTTTCCTGTCTTTTTCATTATGATCTGAAGGAGCCAAGAGGGACTTGAAATCCGCATAGATCACAAAGGGACCTTATTCATTTTACTGTAGTGTCCCAAGCCAAACTTTCTAATAGCTTTCTCTGGTTCAGGCATTTTACTCGTTGTGCCTTATGATAACAGTATGGAAAATGCCTTCTCAAAGTTTGCTCAGAACAGAATGATGACAAACATGTTTGACAAATGAATTTGTTGTGTCTATGTTCATTTATCAAAGCTGACAAGTTGATTATGAGAACATAATGAGACAGTGGAGGCCCATCCTCCTCTTCTACTTCTTGAGTTAACAGCAGGAGACAGAACTTAACTGATTCTTAAAGGATAGACAATATGATGTTGATTCTCATCTCTATCAAAACCACAGACATTGATGCTTAGATTGTTTTTATCTTCAAATTTTGAAATTTGAATCAGTCTCATAGGGAACGAACACCCATTCATGACTAACTCGTGTAATTTATATATATATATAGTGACTCGCTTTATCTCTGAGTAGATGACATTCAATTAGAAACACATGGGTGAAAACGCAATACACAAAATAATTGTCATTGTGTAATTGGGTTCTTGTTCTTTCAATTCTCCAATGAAGAGTCTTTCTCTCCAATGAAGGGTCAAGGGGAAGACGTGAACTTTCACGAAAAGTTTGAAATTTGACTATGAGCAATTTAATGCTCAACACAGCTTCAAAATTCATCTATCACTATCACCTTTAAAATGTACAATGTCCAAGCTTCAATGTACAAGTCATCCAAATCGTCAGCTCTAGTTTTGGTTCTAAAGTAAGGTTTAGAATAGCTAGTTTAACCTTTTGAGTTGGTTTGGATGCAAAGTGCCCATTTGACACTTCATTTAGTTTCAATCTCTGTTTTAAAATGTGATATAATTTCATGTTGAATTTTCACAAAGAAAAATATCATTCATTTCTTTACCCTAGGGAATGAAATAAAATGTTCTCGCATTTCCATTTACTGTCTGTCAAGGACAGGATTGTTGATTATTTTCATTCATTTTCCTACGTTTAGCTGACCCTCAACCCTTCTGCAGATTTGAATGAGATTGTCTCATGTGCGAAGAGAGAGCTTTCGCTGAATGAAATGTCTCTGAATGGAATGACCTTTGACATGTAGGCCATTTGAATGATTGATTGACAGTAGTATAAGTAAAGTATACTAGTTATCGCTAGTGGTTGGAATACTGTTATTGTTCGTCATGTTGTTTCTATTACTTAACTTTTGCTATGCCTTTGCAATGCATCATTTCGTTTAAAGATTTAGAACAAAACGTGCAGTCTAAATGTTAAGAGAAAGGAAAACAATTGATGATTTGTGATTGAATGTTTTTTTTACAAAAACATAGGTTTTGTAGTTGGAGTGGACATTTGTTCTTCAGAAAATAGGTATAAATATACATAGTTGTGTTAAGTCTCTCTTTGAACTAGATTTATTTAAAAATAGGGAAGTTAAAAAGGTTTTGCATTCCTTTCTTCACATGCACATTATTTCTCATGACTATATATTTGGGAAATATATAAATATGTAGCATACTTTTTACATGCATGAAATGTGTGGTATTGTATCCTAAGCAAGAAGTTATAATGATGTTTAAAAACGGTTTATTTTAATTATAAAGGCAAATATACAAAGAGGACCTAACCATTGTCTTCTAATTTTTTTGGAAAAACACAATGCAATAATATCAATGTTTGAGAAAAACTTACCTTTTCGGAGAAATCAAACTTTTAGACTATAGACTCCTCAGATGTTCTATGGTAATGGTGAAGCAAGACAATCATATGCTTGCAGGTATGACCAATGGTTTCAGATGTAGTAATGTCTGACTGAAGTCTAAAGCTCTTTTATGCAGATTCTTGAATATCGTTGTTCAATGCAGTTATACCATTATTCATCTTTTAACATCTTTTCAATCAATAAGGAGGCGTGTGAATCTTATTAAATCCATTCACATCATACATGACTGGGTTTATCTATTCAGTTTCCCCTAACAAATGGGCATCATTGTCAAAGGTTAAATGATTATTATTCTATTTCCATGTCCGATGTGAAAAGGTTTTACTATTAATATAAAGCAAAGGGTAATCCTTTTGCTGTTCCATTGAAAATACGGAGCCAATTATAGTGTTAACAATATCAAGTGAAGTTGCAACTGACAATTCAGTCATCCCTTTCCCTATTCAATTCCGCCTAAATCCCCATTCGTGAAGGGCTAATAGACAATGAACTCCGCCGTAATGTGTTCCCTCAGGGTGCAATATATTCAATTTTGATATAGAATTTGCGTTCCTATTCATACATTCAATTAAACTTATTCAATACACGCTCTATTAAATTACGAAACAAAACATTTTGACACACAAATAACATATATTGAACCTATTCATTCTGTTATTAATGTCTCGATACGATAAAACTAGCACAATGGGTATTCTAATGTAATAGGCTATTGCAATCTCACAACCCATTCAAATGATGGCGTCTTAAGATAATTAATATTCAAATAACATGGTTCAACCCACCATCCTTTTTTAACGTCTCATCCTTTAATCGTCATCGTTAATGTCTCAATAATACGAAGAAAAGAAATATGTTCAATTTAATTCTAAAAGAGTATTCAGATAGTAAAACGGATATTGATATTCCATTATACTGACGATGATGTAATGTATCCGTTAAAAAAGCATTACCGTAAATTTCAGCTATTTCCGTCAGTGTACAGATAAGCTAATACCCAAACATAGTTGTGCATATATTTTGAGACGTATTCTCAACTCTAAAATATTCTTGCATAAGTGAGTTTGATTTCCTGGTAACAGGTGAACAAACTTTCTTGCGCAACTGTATATTCCTACCTATAAGCAGGGACATCCAAAAGAAACACTCCGGCCAAAATCTCGCACCCACCAAACAATGTAGGTATACACATCAATGCAAATAGTCGTTTTTGGTAGGTGCCAAACACACCAAGATGGTGAAACACGCCATCAAATGACATTCTGCTCCTACATACGATGGTTCGGATATATGCATCCTCTTACTTAAAACGTCTTATCAAGGTAAACAGTTGTATTTAGACATGGTGTTGATACACTTCTTGATAAGGGATGTTAGAGGTGTACAGTACGCTACACCAACGAAACTATTCTCAGGTGGAGTATTTGCATTCATTGTTAAAGAGCCATCGTGTATGTTGATAGACATACCGAAAAATTACTAAAAATCTATCGCATTGAAATATAAACACTTAATTTTCGCAGATTTTTTTCAAGTCAAAATAAGTTGAGAAATCGTACTAATTAGTAAAGGTTTTTTCTCGTCTCAATATAGATCAAGTCTATTAATTATTATTATGCGTAAAGCATTGTGGTATAACTCACAAACTGTTAACAAACAAACAAAAGAGAGAAAAAAAGTTGATGAGTACACAAAGAAATAGAAATATACATTTTTTGGCGTTTATTTATTTACCATTATATTTAATTATGTAGTTCCTGCAGATATTGAAATTAAAGTTTTACCCAAAAATATATGTTGCTTGAATTGTAGATTAATCAGAAAATATAAACATATGTATCATAGTATACTGGTGAAATCAGATATCATATGCATTTAACAGGATAAGTGTAAAGATTTTGTACTTCGTGGGACATGTTCATATAACAAGCTACACGTGGGACCAACACAGTCGAGAAGAACGAGCTTTTCGTGGGTTGCTATGGCGACTTATGAAATTAACAAGCTTGGGTGCCTCGGAAACGCCTTTTGCTGTGTAGTACGCGTACGTTGATGCCGAAATCACGGGGTCCGGCTTAGTGAGTAGAATCTGATTTTTATTTCGAAAGTTGTTTTCTTTTTATTAATTTCCATAGAAAGATTCAGTGAAATATTTTCAACTCCAAGGAGAAATTAATTAACTGAATTGATTTTAATGTTTCAACATAAACTTTGCAAAAAGAAACAGAAAAAAAGTACAAGTCATACTGATATTTTAATCTATAACTACAAGAATACAGTAAAGGTACTATGAGCTGCCTGATGAAAAATACATGTTGTTCATGGTTTGTCTTCAATGTATCCGTTGTTGATGTGGTTGCCGTTCTGTTCACTCGGTTTGGTAAAAGACAGATCGAAATCAGAGGTCACCTTCTCGGATTGTCTGAAAGACGAATGATTATGTTCTATAATGTTTTCATTACTAGTGATTGGTACGATGTTTGGACAAAGTATGTTACTTAATGTCACCAAATAGTACTTTTAGTTCATTAAAATGATATTCGGTATGCTGACGTAAGTTTGTTTTTAAATTTGATTATGTATCCCAATTTCCAAAATTAATAACCTGTTTCCAATAAATATCGAGCAACAGTGGTATACATTAGAGTACAATTTAGTCTATGGAAATTTAATGATAACTGTAACTTCATCCCTATGATTTTATATCTTTAAGCTTTCAGTTCCATGTGTATTCAGTTTATCTAGATTTGCTGAATAGGGAAATATACTAGTACTGTATTAAAAGCGCTGTAGCACGACTTTCTTACTGAAATAAAGTTCTCTCACAAAACTACAAAAAGTGTAACCAATGGTTAAATAGTACTCCTAAATCAATAAAAGAAGAAGATACAGGGTTCGGTTAAGCCATGCAAGTTCATTTCCCATCGGTCGACCATTTTAATGTGTTTACGTACCAACATATTGTACACACTTATAAACTAATAATAAATGGCAATAATATATAGATATATATAAACAATATGAGAAAACATGATATGCAAAAAACTTGCTACAGTGCCTTTAACGGCTCTTAATTATACACAGTCACAGACTACCGCATACATGTGCAGGAACTGAAACTTCACGTCCCATTTACAGGAACAGTATTGTGACCCATTTACCATAACCAACCCAAATTAGTCAGTTTGTCCATTATACAATAAAGAAATTACGTGTTAACTTATTAATTGACGTACCACCAGTCGCGATACACTGTCCGAGTTTCTATTAGAAATCACTACTTTCACCTTTATACTGTCACTATAATGAATTGACTAGCATTAGCAATTTTCGGCATTAATCAGTACTTCTCGGTGACGTTTCACAATGCCTAAGTGAGGCAAGTCATCTGCTTGATAGTGAATATTCATCACGAGATTCCAATATGTATATCTCATACACTAGATCAATGCACCATGCACCACGTTCACAAATAAGCAAATCAGATTCTCTCTTTAAACAAGACATACCTCCCAAAGTTCTTCGCATCATCTAACGTTTCCGGCAGCTTCCGGTTGAGAGTTTCCGGAAGCCATAGAGCTATGATTCCCGCTATTATGGCGCTACCACCAAACACAATAGGAGGAAGGGCTCCACCGAAACTACCTCCAACAATGGTGCCCTGAAAAAGTGAGTACCTTTAGTTGAATAAAATTCAGTAAGATACCAAAAACAAGCAGATCACCTCTCCAAATAATGAAAACTGCAGTTATGTCATAAATGAAAAACAACAACGTTTCGAGCAGTTACATGTACCACAGCAATTGCCTGTATAGATGTGGAGCTAATTTTATCAAGTTTATACATCGTATGAATTAATGCAAATTTACATTTAATGCACAAGATCTACGATATAAACACAACTTTTCAACCCTATCTGGAAAATGAAGCTTCAACACCAATGGTTATTGAAATGACGCTTCTTATTAATACAAATCAGTGGCACATAAGTCGTAATTTCATTAAAAGACTATTCTGCCAACTACAACTGAATTGAATTTCAGTTGTTTACAGTTGTTTTATATTTTATTCCATTTTGTCCATGATATTGGGTCATGATGCACATATATTTAAGATACCTTGGTGTGTCTTCGGTTCGTATCTTTGAAGCATCAATTACAGAGAGGTCTATGTGTACACGCATCAATGTATTTAATGTTATTCCGGAAACGATGTTTTTGTCGCTTTAAATATTATAGTGACACTAGGCAGATCGCCAAAGTAAGGGGGAGTTAATGCCTCATACCCAATTGATACCAACGTAACACCTTCAAAACACAAACACGGTGCAAAACCTCAAAGTTCGCTCGCTTTGCTACGTAGCGCTTCATTGAGCAATCGTGTTCAAGAGAGGTTTAAAAGTAATCGCTAATTGAGCGATTACATTGAAACCTCTCTTGAACACGGTCCTGAACATCCTGCAGTCAGACCCCGTTTATCCGCACGATTTGGTAATGGTTTAAAACCGTCCGGAAAGCGAGTGGCGTGGTTAAGCGAATCATCATCTGCATGTACATACATAGAGAAAATGTAAAACTACCGTGCCGAGTTTCCGGATATACGGGGTCGTGTAAACGAGGTCTGATGGTATATGTAATTTTGAAATTCTTCAAAGAAGTTCTTGAAAGTTTGTTTGTTAACAACTTCGTTTATTTATTTTCTCACGACGTTTCTGGACTTCTCCTTGAACCGTCTTCAGGTGGTTAATGACTTAACTTGGTAAATAAAAACAACTTAGATCTAGATTGTACTCACCAGATCGGCAATGTAAGGGCAGATAATCCCGCCTATCCTAGCAAAGAATGAACTGGCGCCCATACCAGAGTTGCGGACTACAGTTGGGAATAGTTCAGCAGCGAATATGTAGATGACTGTGAATGCCGAGGATGCTCCAAATCGCCCCATCATTGAGAGCGTGGTTGTAGCCCAATCGTATTCTGGATTAACAAGGAAACGCAAGATGTCTGAATAAACAATTCTTTAAGAAGAATGCGACAATGTGGAGAAAATACAGATCCTTCATCTTAAATAGGATTTTAATATGAATTATATTTTAATATTGTGTTGAAACTAATTTAGAACTGCAGAACTAGAATTCTACTCATGGCTTTACTGAGAAATGTCACATTTGCTGTCTTGGCTACGAGTCCGATTTATGATCTGATATTCGCGAAAATAAACTTCATCATAATAACTCATCTGCAAGGCCCATACTACTAGAGACTTGTTCCTGGGAGAGAACTATTGAGTGAAGTGAGACTGTAAGACCCTTGTAATATAATGGTATGTACCATCCTATCTCAGGGTAAAAGTATACGGTCCGCTCCACTTGTTAATACACTGGGTGCAAGCTGTCTCTGTCTATTCTGGTACCTTGTGTAGTTATGTACAATGAAGCAGCATATTATCACAATGTATCAAATCTAGTGTTACTCCTGAATATGACCGACCTGTTCCCCCGTAGACCACAGGGAAGAGTGCAGCTAGACAAGCGACACCCCCGAGGAGCATGCTGGCGCAGTGAGAGGGTTTCCTGCCCAGTTTGTCCACCATCACACCAGCCGCCGAGTAGCTGACCAGGTCCACGAAACTCCCTATCGCGAAGTTGAGGTAGATGTTGCCGCCGAGTTTGCCAACATTCAGTGCTAGTCCGTATACAACCATACTGGCAACCAACCTACAACAATGTATTGTGAATGCAATGTATATTTGAAGTTGATAGCTTATTTAATTAAAGTAAAATTATTTCAGCAGAAAAGGATCTTCATGGACTGAGAGAACAACCAAGAGATTAAATTATGTTTATGTGTAAATAAAGCGTGGAAAGAGTTTCCTTTATAACATCAGACACATCCCTAAACGACATGCCATAATGATTGTAAATTAATTTCCGGGCACCTTACTTGTATGGACATTGTAGAAGTTGAACTGGTGAAAAAGGAAGACATCTTTAATGTACGGACAACCTAGTTATTCTATATAAGGCGACGTTTCGAAAAAACGTAATCTCTTGCAACCAACGTCGCCTTAAACAAAGTAAAGTTGCATAATTATATATTCAAATTGAGGTCACTGTTCGATTTACTTAATCACAAACCCAGATGCCGATGGGTGGTCATAGTAGTCATATTCACAACGTCACAGGCGTAACGAAAAGATTTCCATATCTTCTCCTTCCGCCCTTGACCTCAACCCTCGCATTTTCAATGCTAAGATTTTAACGTACTGCAGGCTAATCGGATAAGCCAATCAGAAGACAGTTGTATTGCCTCTGTGACTCTGTCGATCGTCGCTTATTTTGAAGTGGTTCCGAATGTAAACGGCGATTTCATTGGCTGTATGTTAGCAGATGGTAAGGGACGTAACTCATGATCACAATAGGTGTTGCTGATTCGTTTCACCACTACTGTCTAGGTTGTAGGCAAGGTAAAAAATGGAGAGGTCTCGATACATGTTCACCTTGCCGTGGGAAGATGCATAACGGTGTACCTACCATTGATAGAAGATGATGAGAGTTCTGACAAGCAGCACCCGTGATGTGAACATCTCCGTCATCTTGGCTTTAGGGGCATTTTCCTCCGTCTCAGAGTCAAACAGTTTTTCCGGAAGTTTCACACCATTCACTTCCGCTGCTTTTCTTAGAATCTTCTCTGCGTCATCTTTGCGACCCCGTGACAGCAGCCATCTTGACGATTCCGGAATCAACCTAGAAACATTTTGAGAAAATAGTTTGAGATTCTGCCTCCCCTGCTGAATAATCTCGTTTCTTGGTTTACAAGTTAATGTTTTGATATATTTCAATATAGAACCATGTTATACGAGGGGTTTTGACTTGCAATATCATGACTTTGTTGTTGACTGCCTTGTTTATCATTCTAATAACATCTTTATGAATGAAAATGTTAAAGTGATTGTCTCATGTTGGAAAGGCTGATATTTTATATACATTGAAAATATTTCATCACATACAACAATCTTTCCTCTAACGTTTGCAGTATGTATTTTTTCATATTTTTAATGTTCCATAAACCAGAATATTGAATTTCAAACAATAGTACACCTATCCAATTTCATTTGACCTGTTCCCCGCGTCATTTCACAAGACAGTGTGCACGTGACGTAAAGCAGACATGAACGTCAGAACGTCAGCTTATTATGATTTCATAAGAAAGAGAAAGCATATCATCAAATGCTAGACTCAATGAACATATCAATCGGCAATACAGGTTTTAGTTTGTCCATTTCGAACGTCAGCTTATTATGATTTCATAAGAAAGAGAAAGCATATCATCAAATGCTAGACTCAATGAACATATCAATCGGCAATACAGGTTTTAGTTTGTCCATTTCGAAATTTGAAATAAAAGGTCTGGGTTTTTTTCAGATTTGAAAAATCTATACCAGATGATTATATTTTCGATATTTACACTTCTCTTGTACGCATATGGTGATGTTTGCAATATTAAAAATTAAAGAAATGTGTGTGTCATTATGAGACAATCACTTTTTCATTAAGTTACGTAAAATTAATGTAGATACATTTACATTTGGATCAAAGGAGGTTTTATGTTGACATTGTCAGCTGTAACTATATGACTGTTTTATCACATAGGGAAAATTTTCTAAATAAAGACAAATGGAAACTGTACATTTATACCATCACAGTACACACTTTTAAGTTATGACTAAAAAGCGAAAAGTATAAGCAATCATAAGTGTCTTCTTAAGGTTCACATTCATAAGGATGTAATATACAATTTGTTAAAACATCAAACTATAAAAGGTAATAAAACTCGTATCAAAAGATGAAGGGTATATATAAACATTGATATAATAGGGATATATTACACTGTATATTGAACACACGGGAATATTTTTCACAGTGTGACAGATATGATAGTGGTTTATAAGCCAGATAAAACATTAACAAGAAATATTTTCCTAAAACAAATTCCGGCATTTTCTTTACCCTTTATTCCAAATGATCAGGATTTGTATGTATAGTTGTTAAAATATATAGTTTTGAATTCATGCTTTATCAAAACGAGTTGAAAGAAAATTGTCATCGTTTTCTTGATAAAAAATGTTTACCCAAAAATGTGCAATATATTACCAACGAATGATAAACTCATTTGGTTTCAGTTCAGTTAAACCATGAAGGCAAGAATGACACCTTGTACTAACTTCACCATTTCTGAAAATTATTTATTTATGGAAGTAACTTTTATTCATTTTTAGAATTCTCTAAAACTTAGTTGACAAAATCATTGTTCATGTCAGTCATGTTTGCTTTCGTTTAGAAGAAAGGACATTGTTTTTCTATCGCTTTAAACAGAAATAATGCCTCGACCATTTTGAAGTGCAACTTTCGTGTTAAAATACGTTTAAAAAGAAGAAAATGGTTTTTTTAATATTGTTACTTATTTTGATAATACCGTTCGTTTGAACAACATCAATCGCAATGACGTATACAACTAATTAACTATAAATCAGATATAGGTTATAAACCGTGGGTCAATATACGTTGTATTGAACTGTTGATCCAATATACTTCATAATGAATTGTGAGTCCAATATATGTTTAATGAACTATGGGTCAAATATAGGTCACAGTGAAATATAGATCCACTACAGGTTATAATGAACTATGGGTCCAATACACGTGGTGATGAATTGTTCGTCCAATATACTTGATTATTGTTCGTCCAAAAATACGTTGTAAATGAAAATTTTAATCCATTTTATAAATTGACTTGTGTTACAATACAGTTTATGAATGAGCCTCTGTTCCAATTTAAGTTACATAAGAACTGATTTTCAAAATGAAAATGTTGTTTAAATATAAGTAAAAACATCTAATGCACTTTTCAAAAGGACTGTTGTTCACTTTATGAATGAAATTATGTTCCAATATACGTTACAAATTAACTGTTGTTTCTGTAGTGTAATGCAAACATTAATAAGTCTAATTAACTAAACAAATCTTTAAATTCTTTATTCATTTACATCACATGTTAAAAGTACATGAAATGCGGTCAAATGGTAAACCATGTTCTTTGGTCCATTAAAACAGAAGGTTATATACCCGAGTACCTGCTGATATCACACGAGTATGTGTGTGATACCGTCTACTAACCAATAGTACGAGAGAAGGAGGGATGAGGGGACAGAGATAGCCAGCTGGAGATGGTGCCAGTCACGGATGAAGTAAGCCAGGCCTCCCATTAGGATCGGGCCCAGGCACCACACGATGTTTGTGACCATACCAGCAAATGTTCTCCTCTTGGGTCCGACTAGCTCCAGACCTAAAAAGCTCCATTCATGAATCGTGTCATGTGTACTTCACGACCACTTCCGGTTGTGGTTGTGTTTGGATATTGAAGTATTTCGCATAATTTACATCCTCTCCCACCCGCCTTTCGACAGACAAGGTACACTAACTTCTAATGACTCTCGAAAATAAAAACTGTTTAATAATTCAATTTCTATGAAGATTTTAGATGCAAAATAACTTCATGTAAGTTCAGTAAGTTTTAATTAATTTAACGAATATTCAGATTTTATTTTAATATCTCTGACCGCCTCGTAAAGTACCACAGACCTCCAAAATTAAGTTATAGACGTATAGCAGTGCGAGTAAACCATAGGCGAAATCTGTACTTTGCATGCAGTGATCTGTTTATGCGATAAAATAGATAATAATCCAAGTTGTTAATAATCGTGTTTTCATTCTACATCATCCCAACTTCAAGAATGCCAATCAAATTCTAACCATATAAAGGATGGGTGAATGAACACATACATTCCTAGAATTGGTGAACACATTCTTATTGAGGTTTGGTGAACACATTCTCATTGAGGTTTGGAGAACACATACATTCCTAGAATTGGTGAACACATTCTTATTGAGGTTTGGTGAACACATTCTCATTGAGGTTTGGTGAACACATTCTCATTGAGGTTTGGTGAACACATTCTTATTGAGGTTTGGTGAACATATTCTTATTGAGGTTTGGTGAACATATTCTCATTGAGGTTTGGTGAACACATTCTTATTGAGGTTTGATGAACATATTCTCGTTGAGGTTTGGTGAACACATTCTTATTGAGGTTTGATGAAGACATTCTTATTGAGGTTTGGTGAACACATTCTTATTGAGGTTTGGTGAACACATTCTTATTGAATTTTGGTGAACATATTCTCTTTGAGGTTTGGAGAACACATTCTTATTGAGGTTTGGTGAACACATTCTTATTGAGGTTTGATGAACATATTCTCATTGAGGTTTATTGAACACTTTCTTATTGAGGTTTGGTGAACACATTCTCACTATTGGACTCACTTAGGATGGAGGTGTTTATATACATATGATCACCTGTGGTATTCGAGAATATATACATATGTTCACCTGTGGTATTCGAGGATATATACATGTGCTCACCTATAGCTAGGATGCACGAAATATAAACATTAATGTATGAGGATTTAAACATGTGCCAGTATGTTAAAGAGCCATCAAGGATGTTAGTGTTTCAAATACAAATGTTTTGTGGAAAATATACTTATAACGTCAATCGCCAGAGAAATCGTATATCTACCATATGACATGTGATAAATAATGTTCATATCACGACAATAAAATGCTTCTATGAGAAGTACTCCTTCGAGTAACTCGCGCTAAGGGTATCTGGCGTCATATAAACAGAATTCCCTTTATTGCATAAAACGTACTACACAACAGCAAGAGTTTCCGAAGCGTGAATGTTCGTCTATAGCACTATTCGCCATAACAACCGACGTGCTGCAAATGCTTCTCTTGCAAGTTACCCTTGTCACACATTTCTGAATGTGACGATTGTTTTATAAACAATGTTTAATGTACTTTTTTATTGAGATAAGACCAGCAAATTCTGACAATTTTTTACTCTCATTAATTATAAAATTCAAGCAAAAAAGCAAGTTGGGTAAAACAATTATTCCAATACATGTAGCAAATACATAATTACATGAAAAGGTAAATAAATAAGCGCCAAACTTATATATTTCAATTTCTTTCATTGCTCATAAAGTTTGTTATTCTTTCGTGTCTTCGTATACAGTGTGTGAGTTAGACCACAATGCGTTGCGCTTGAAAATAATAGACTGAATCTATATTTAGACTGGAAAACACCTTTACTAATTAGAGCAATTTCTCGGCTTATTTTGGGTCGGAAAACTCTGTGAAAAATTAAGTGTAATATTTCACGGAGACAGCTTTTTGGCAATTTTCCATCAACATCCTTGGTGGCTCTTGAATATAGGATGATAAATAAGTATGTACTCACCAAGAACCATAAAGGATATAACCATGTGTTCAACTAGGATACACGAGGATATAATAATGTGTTCGTCTAGGATGTACAATGGTATGAACATGGGTTCACTTAGGATGTAGGATGATATGAACAAGTGCTTACCCAGGATATACAAGGATATGCTCACCTAGGATGTGCAAGGACATAAACATATACTCGGCTAGGACATTGGACGATATAGACATTGGCTACCTAAATGTACAATAATATAAGCAAGTGTTCACTGTTGGGGAACGAGGACATAAGCATGTGTTCACCTATGATATAGGACAACAGAAACATGTGCTCACTTAGGATGCAGGACAATATAAACATGTGCTCACCTAGGATGTGGACAACATAGACATGTGCTCACCTAGGATGTGGACAACATAGACATGTGCTCACCTAGGATGCAGGACAATATAAACATGTGCACACCTAGGATGCAGGACAATATAAACATGTGCTCACCTAGGATGCAGGACAATATAAACATGTGCTCGCCTAGGATGCAGGACAATATAAACATGTGCTCACCTGAGATGAAGTACAATATAAACATTTGCTCACCTGGGATGAAGTACAATATAAACATGTGCACACCTAGGATGCAGGACAATATAAACATGTGCTCACCTAGGATGCAGGACAATATAAACATGTGCTCGCCTAGGATGCAGGACAATATAAACATGTGCTCACCTGAGATGAAGTACAATATAAACATTTGCTCACCTGGGATGAAGTACAATGTAAACATGTGCACACCTAGGATGCAGGACAGTATAAACATGTGCTCACCTAGGATGTAGGTCAATATAAACATGTGCTCACCTGGGATGAAGTACAATATAAACATGTGCTCACCTAGGATATAGGATGATATAAACATGCTGATGGTGGCTGCCCCATTAAAGAATCGCAGGATGATGAACACGGTGAAGCTGGGAGAGAAGGCGGTGGCTATCCCTGTGGCTATGTGCAGCACTATGGACATCAGAAACATTGGTCTGCGGCCAAATCTGACAAATACAACAATTTGTGGTTTCATTTTCCAATGTATTCAAACAATTATTACAAAAGAGATATAAATCTGACTAAATAATTACAATTTGTTATGCAGGTTAATATATCTAATTCATATACCGAGTATCTGACGCATTATTGATATAAAATGATTGGCTTCTACATAATATAGCCGTATGGTTATTTTTTTTATTTTACATTTTACATTTGTAACTAAAGGGAATGTTATCAGCAAAGGTTTTAGAATAAGAAATAAAGTTGATCACTAAATACCTTACTTTTAACGTTTCAAGAGGCATTTAGAAGTTGGCGAGATGAAAAACACAAGTTTATTGATTTACAACGTCTTTATTGCACTCTAGAAGTTGGTATGATGAAGAATGAAGACAATATTTACGTGAAGGTTCTAATGTCGTTGTCAAGCAAGTGATGATGCTTGACTACGACATTAGAACCGTCAGAATAAAGGATATTTTATATCCATAAATATAGTCGCCAGTCTTTATTAGCTATAGGGGCCTGATAAGGTGTTAGTAGCTTCACTGAAACGTCGCTGTTCACTGCAATAAAGAAGTTGTAAATCCATAAACTTGTATTGTACTTTTCCTCGGAAGAAAGGATAACAAGTGCAATAAGTTATTAAAAGTATTCTGAAACAAGGATTGTTAATGAAACTCACAGGTCAGAGAGAACACCAAGAAGCAAGGAGCCAAGTAACAACCCTGCCATGAGAATACTGTTAGCCATGGGACGCATGTACTCCTTGCTGCACACCAGATTCAGCTGCAGTTAGAAACGCATCCATTTATAGTTATATAGCATATACATTGTGTGTGACCTTTTTAATGGAGCATACGAAGTTTAAAGTCGTCTCCTGTTTCTACATTTTGGCCACTGCTTATCTCAATTTGTAGATTTTATTCTCCAGATGATTATCCATTAAATGTTGATATCAGAATAATGAAGACTATTTCAGTTAACCAATGGTGTCGGTTTAGTTTTTCCAGTTTGGACATAAACTCATGCAGTAGTCCCTTATTTTGACGTTGCAGAAACGATAGTTATCTAATATTGTGTTATTGTCGCCATTTCTCTATGTTTACCAAACTGATTTTCTTTATATCGATCTGAACAGAAACATTGCTAATGGGTAATAAAAAGTTGAATATCAATAAATATTTGTTTCAAGGTGGTGTTAATCATTCCATCCATTTGAATCTCATATTATGATGCAATACTGCACTTAAATAGTTTGTATGAAAAGTTAATAATTGTGTCTTAAAGTACCTGTGTACTAACACTGTTCTTGACGCCCGACTGATCGTACACCCAATCGCTGCACTCTCTAGTTTCGTTCTGGACTATCACATGACATGAATCACGTGTCATGTTCCCGCTTCCCTGCACCCAGGGTATTGAGCTGTTTAACCGAGTCTCATGTTCCAAGTCCTGTATCTCGTACGTGTCGTTTATCCAGCCCGGGATCACACATCTACGGAGGAAATACAAGCAACTATAGCTAAGTACGCTAAGTGGCTATTATCGTACCACACGAGGGATTATTGTTTTCAATCGCTTTCAAAGTTGTAAAGTAATTAGGCGTGGATGTTGACCATGGTCAAATCTCTTACTTCATCAATAGCAAGAATGAACTCATCTATTTCAGTAAGTTTGATGGAACAAATAATTTACATGTTCCATGAATTCAGTTTTGTGGGATTGTAAATTGTTAAAGCGTTATATACACTCTTTAAAACGTGTATATGTAACTTCTCCGCCAAAGCCTGGATAAAGCTTTGATATCATGGCTCAAAGAGCATTGTTCATCTTTTTATGTTCACATGTGCTCTTGAAGAACATGTCGTTACAGATGATGGATGTGATACTATTAGCAAAATAAATTCTTCATTTACAAATATAAACTGGAGAACTGTCAGATCAACAAACCACTTTACTACAGAAAGTCACATGATGCATTTCAGCAAATCCAACCATAATACATTCATGTTGAATGTTCTATGTACCATTCAGTCTTCAATTTGCATGACACCGCCAGCTTATCAGTGTTCATAACAATAACTGACTTTAGTACTGTATGTGTGCAACACAATAACAGAATTTTTCATTATCTCATATCTTTTAACTAAACTCACGGGCAAAAGAAACTACACCAACATTGTTATGTTGTTATCAACATTATCAGATATGTCACATAAATAATGTGATACTAGTTTTAAAGACAATTTAACTGACCATGTTTTGATCAAAATTTTTAAAATGTTGCACGTACGGTTAATGCAGTAGAATGCAATGAATGGCACTGGGGGTAAATGTCAATTTGCAATAATAAACAAGTCATTTTAGAGCCTACAGAGAACGCTTTTATTCAGAAAGGAAGCAGGATGGAGGTGGATTTCTCTGCCTTATTTTCCTGTCGAAACGATCCCACAAGTGTTTTATCGGTGATAAATCTGGTGATCACGTGCACGCTGGCCATTGCAAAATATTGACGTTGTTTGACGTTAGGAAGTCTCTAGGTACTCTGGCTGATTACTCTTGGACTTTTCAGGGGGTAAGGGAGGACTATAGGACGTCAAACGGTGTCGATGTAGCCTTGGGCATTCTTATAACGGTCAAAGACAACCAGTTCTGTTGTGTGGTCCCTTGACGCTACCGCCGCCGAATGGCACAACGTCCTCTCCGACGATAAACACGCACTCGGCCATCAGCTCTGTGCTGATTGAACCTGCTTTCGTCTGCAAAAAATGTCTTTGCCAGTTCCTGTTTTGCCACCCCTGAACCATTATTGCCCATTGGTGACTTTAACGTCGGTCACGTCGGTCACTTCGGCTTAGCATCATCCCGCGAAAGGGCCGGTATGCTCGAATGCCATATTCACGAAGACGTCTGACCACTGTCCTTCTGCTGATAACACGATGTAAAGCTATATTGCTGCTGATGAGCTCACTGTGACGAAATGATTGCGTAGGTGAATCGTACGGATGTAGCGGTCATCGTTTGCGGTTGTGACCCTGGATCTTCCACTTCTTGGCCGGTCCTGGGTCCCATCTGGGTCCCATTCGTGTCGGCAGTCTACTTATCGTACTGCGGATGCAGTTGAAGATACGAGCAACGTGGTCGTGACGTGCTCCCAACTGCAACACACCAATCGCTCTTTCTCGGTCCTCTGGGTAAGTCTCGGCATGTCACTTTTTGTGTTCGTTGCAACTGAGGCCTAAAGCATGCAGATTCGTCGTTTTTTTATACAGTTTGGTACCATATTAACGGGATGCACGTGCATACCATTTTGCTCGAAAAACGTGTGACAAAGTCCATATTTGGTTAAAAGCATGAATTTTTTTCTCGGTGAATATGAAGTTGCGTTGTTGTGACATAGTTTGATAATAAAAAATATATTTTAGTATAGTTTCTTTTGCCCCTGAGTTTACAAAGGACTTGAAACTTAATAATGGATAATGTGGAGAAACCATGAAACCGAGGATATGGTAAGGTTGTGGACCCTGATAGTCAGCAAAAACCTGTTTTCCTTCCTATTAGGGTCCACAACCTTACCATAATTATCCTCGATCGATATCATGGTTTCTCCTTATATTAGTAAAGTGACTCGTAGACTAAGTATACAGGCACCCAGAAGCATTTTTTGGTGGCCACATTATTATCATATCGGTTTAGGATATGCACCAAAGAGAAGGTATTAAACACTTTAAACACAATGTGTAAGACGGTCTGATTGTGAAGTTTCCTACACCTTCAAAGTGTCAGTATAATTATAGATTCTCGTTAGTTTATACCTTTTCAAACACACACGGGGTGATGAAATCGCTATAATGTTTCACCTAACCTTTAAACTTATCAAATATGGAAATTATGTTAGTAAAAGATGTTATCGGCATAATGTACCTTCTTGGACTTGAATTTGTTGACGCATCATTAAATATATAATTACTGTAGGACGCCATAAAACAAGCCAAAAAGCCTTTTTGTCTCCTATCTCGTCGAGTTGAAGAAATTGGAAAACGACGATTTCTTAAAACGTCTGTTTATGAGAATTATGAACAGATAATGTTTTGAAACTTCTTATTTATTTTAAATAGTTGGCTTCTGGAGACATGATGAAACTCCGTGACACTATATTCTGTATGGTATCGGTTCTTTTGCCCCTGGGTTTATATGTGACGGAAACAGAAAGTTTTTGCTGAACTTAATATCCTTTCTTACATGTATTGAAATCATACCACCACACTTTTGAAATATAATATATAATAAACATTTTCACTACGTACTTAAAGCGAAAAACACAGAATACGGAAAATACATTTTAAGTTTTTTAAGAATAAAAATCAACGTACCTGTGTTTTGGTATATCCAGTATAAAAACGCCCACCAAGATCTGGGCCCCAACAAAAAGTGCAGGAAAACATAATAAGCAGTAGGTTCTCTTTTGGTAGGTTCCGAAATCCCCAAGGTACTTGAATACGTCATCAAACTTCATGATTACGTGTACGGTGACAGGTGACGTGTTCGCTTATAGGTATGTTTTAATAATTTATCTGAAACTCTTTATAACACGTTTTCTATTTCTAGGACAAGTGTTCGGAAAATTACCGGTAGCTTAGTGCTTGCAAAATTTACCTTATTTCTTCTAAAGGTACATATATATCGTTAACATTTTTTTTTTGTAAATGAGATGTTTTTATTATATTTAAATGCACATAAGGTACTGATGTCGACATATCATTATTCCTATAATTTCTTAGAATTTTCAAATTTACACTTTAATAGCTAAACTATATATACATCTATAAAAGAGTTCATATCACACATTCTAATGGCAAACTTCCATATTATAATTATGTTTTATTCAAAATAAATCTTGAAAATCAGAATGTTTAGAAAAACAAGCGCGGCCTCATGTGTTCGGAAATGAATTCTTTCTATTCCCGTACCAGATACGAAATAAGATAAATATGTTTATTTATATAAGAACAAATAATTCGCATGACTGTAGTTGATATATTTAACTGTTTCTAAATATTTGAATTTGATGGTCTAATGGATTAACATTAGTTTCAAGATTAGAAGATACATGTACGATATTTTTAATGCAATATCCAGTATTTTTTTTACCTCGTTAGCTGTACAAGCATTTTATTCATTTTGTGCTTTAATACGGTATTGCATTACAAAGTTGTGACACAACGCTGGGTACGCAGGAATCCTTATCGACCATCTGGACCAAAACATGTAAACAGAACGCAAATACAGATAAGTAATGCGATAATAATCACGTGATTTAAATACTGTAAAACTTTAAAAACGCTCTTCCTTGTTGAGAGGCGAAGCAGGTACGATAAGCCTGTAGGACACTGACGCCGTCATTTCACACTGCTTAACCCTGAGTTGCAGGTAGTAAATAATGACACGGTCCAAGCTCTTTTGACATATGAACTGTCGAGGTCTTTGCCGAAGAAAGTTTATTAACAAAACGCAAGGGAACCATTTTAGTGTGAACATCTTATAATGGCCGCTTGAATGAAATTGACTGGCATGGGTTAACTGAGCCATGCACATTCATTTTAGAACTTTTTTGTTGACTGGGGAGTATTATTTAGCCATTGGTGACACTTATTTTCCTTTTTGTGAGATCAATTTATTTCGGTAAAAATAGAGCCATGGGCTCTGTAGGTCATCATAATTTCAGTGAGTTAATATCTCAGGTTGAAGATCTAAACAATCAATCATCTCAATTAATACACTGTAAACAAGAAAAAGATGACCCATAGGGTCACAAGGTCACCAAATCTTCAGTTTAGAATCGCCGTTGGCCAAGGAGTCTGTACACAATTTTTAAGCTTTCTGGAGCTTTTCGTACTAGCGAAGAAGATGAAAAAGGTTTTTAGGCCATGATCCCTGTGACCCATAGGGTCAAGCAATCTACAATTTAGAATTCCCAAGGTCAAGGAGTCCGTACATACACGTTCAGCTCTCTAGAGTCACTGGTTCTAGAAAAGAAGCGAAAAGTTTTCCGACGGACGGACGCCGGACACCATGACATGCCATAAGCCCATTGGGCCTTTCAGGCCTGGTGAGCTAAAATGGCCTGCTACGGTACTTAGCCTTATTAGCTATATGTAGGTAAAATAAAATAATATGAATATGGCACAACACCTATCTGCACGGTTACCTTCAAGACTCGACGATGAAAGCGCAGCTTCACAATATTGAGACTCAGGTTTCGAATGCCACTTTGATTTTATATTTCAATTTCTAATTTGATGGAATTTAAACATTTTACAAGTCCATTTGTTTACGTTGTTTGAACTTTAATAACTATCTATGACGGTAGTGAGATAACCATCCTGTGCAAATTGTGGTATAACCTTAAAGAAGAAATAACTTCCCAAGGGTGTAAAGGGCAAATGAGGATTGTCATCAACTGATAATACTCGTAATATAATATATTTATCGTGAGACTTATACAACAAAACAAACACTTTATCAATAGACTGAATTATATTGCCCTTTCATTTTCTTTTAACATGAATGTTTAACATTAACCCATACAGGGGCGTGTTTAGCTTAGAAACAGCGTTTGAAAGACAAATACCAGATAGATCCTACCCTATTACTATATAAAAGGAAAGGGATGTAACGACGAAACCACCCCATGCTCATTCAAAGTCATATTTCGCATCCAAAAATATGGCACAGCCAATGACTAGTTTAATGATCTCCCTTAAAAATGAGCTATAAATGGTCATAATCCGATCATTATTTCAAAAGGTATCGCCACCTCCCAAGTTTGAAGCCAATTTCCACGCTCACGAAAATCAGCGAAAACTCACCTTTTAAAATCGTTTATTAATTCCAGCAATGTTGACAGCAGCTATGAATCGTCAGATTCGAACCGCAGAGTGAAACTACAGATGTTAACACGTATTACAACAACTACATATCATTTCTCCGACTGTACTACGGCATTTTATCTCTAATCATCGCCATGCAGTGGACATTCTGTTCGCTAGTCAGTCATTCATGACCTTGACATTCAGTTGACCCGGAGTGTCCCATATCCAGGTTCTAGGGCCTATTAGCGAGAACGAAGGTATGTGTCTTTCAAACGCTGTTTCTAAGCGATTAACGCCACTGTGAACCCATCAAAGTAATATCTGGGTTCAGATGGAATGTATTTAATCTTATGTTTACAGCATGGATTTCCGGATGGATTTCTTGTTTGTCTGTTTCTAAAACATGTTTGTGTTGCCAGTTTACTTGTTCTATCCCGGTGTTAGCAACAACTGCAGTAAGTATCTGAGATTTCTCGTTGTTTGTTTTCTCAACGTTTTACTGTCGGTTACAGGTAAGTTGTAAAGAAGGTATGTGCCTTTTAATCACCTATAATCCAAAAAATCCATTTGATGTCGAACAGTGCGATGGTGGCTTTAATAAAACTTCAAGACAAAACAGTAAAGGAGATATCTTATTCCGTGCAGAGAAATCAAGGGCGGGATCTCGAAGACAGAAAATTGAGGATACTCAATGTCAATTTGGACATTTGGGTTTGCTCAATTTCATTTGGTCAAGAAAGACTTTAAAACCATGTAAAATAGAATTCCGTGGAAGTCTTCCTTTTCATAGACCAAGCAGAGGAAATATAATCTAGATTGTTAGCTGTACAGAAGTATATAACCTGACAGGCAAAAGAAAGTACATACTTCATTTGGTTTCGATGTATTCAATATTTTAAAAGAAATGAGAGTCATTTGATTATGGCACGATACAACACCACTTATCTGCAGTAGTTTGAATGAATTAATTGATGATTGGTTATTTCTTAGTTAAAATATATTTGTTTAATGTAGACAGGAGTAAGAAATTAAATTTACACTTACAAGATCCCTACCATGCTTAACATGTCTACAGAGTGCAGAAGGAGCACATTGATTTTCACATATAATATTTCTTATATGTCGATGAACAGTTGTCATTTATCCAAAATAATTTTGGAAAAAAGTAAAAACAGCATAGAAGTATTCTTTGACTGATGACTAAACGCCTGCACTTTTCTGTTTTAGAGAACGACGTCGAAAACTCAAGATATGTGTAATTGAAAGACAAGGATATTTTATGGATGATTAAATTCTTATTTCACAATGGCAACGTTCAGTATATATCCTTATACCGTTATCAAGCATATGGAAGTGATGGTAAAACAGCTATATACAGATATATGTAATTGAAAATCATACATATGATAAAAACAACTAAGAGCATACTTTCTTTTGCCTGGTAGTTTACAATATTAATCCAGGATTAAAGTTGTTTTTTTTTAAACAACTCCAGGAGTATTAAATACTTAAAGGATAAGTTCGTTAATAACACCTTTTTTCAAGATTACTGTTGTAGAAATACATGATTATTAAGAAGAATTTCGATAAAAGCCATTAGTGCAGTAGTAGAATATTATGATTATAAAAGGTTTCCGAATCAAAATTATACTTGCAGGGATAAACAATTCTTAGAGGATTTCCATATACATGTCGATATTGAATATGAAAGATAATTGAACAGGATAACAATGAAGTATGTATGTAATAGGATTTAGAGTGGAATCTATGTTATTGTAATTAATAGTAATACCGAGATCAACTTTTTTAAACACGTCGCAGTGAGCATCTGACCGTTTTCCCGAAAATGTATAACATGTTAACTACCGGTAATATAATTTAGTTAAACATAGATACTTAATACTATGATGTCGACGTGTCTTGGGAAACATTTTTGAAAATGTTGTTAACAAGATGTAACAAATAATATCATGTCGAGGCCCCGTGGTCGTGTGATAAGCTGTTGGTATAATCAGTGCTGGCAAAATTTACCTTACTCTGAGGGCTTTGATTCAAAACAGTATGGTGTATATCTCTATATGATGACATCAACCCAAAGCGTAAACAGAAGGAAATGGGTTATAAATATATTTTTTATTTCAAAAGAGCGATAAGTTCCAAATGTAAAAAAGATTAGAAATATAAACATATTTCAATGAATCTGATTATAAAGAATACGTTATTTATGTGTAAATGTCAAGATTTGCTAATATCCAGGAAATGTAAAACTGCCTCCCTCCAGAATGTTCATTTTCATCATTTTAGCATTTCTTGGCGATCGGCTCATTTTAAAGATCTAATCTGATATGACACATGACTGTTAGTATTAAACAAAGCATCAATGTTTTTACTTAATTTCTTAATATTCAAAATTAGTGAAATGATTTCCGTATTGTTTTAAAATATCATATTACAATACTATATCAACTAACAAAACAGCATGTATTTCACTTAAGGTGGCTTGCTAAAAAGACGTTAATTAATTGAACTGAAGAGAAATTGGTAAATCATTTTTGGAAACTTAAATTTATATAAATTGTAGTATCTATAAAACACACATGACAGTTAAATGTGTCATATTAAAGTGAAAATGTGTCACATCAAAGTGAAAATATGTCACATTACAGTGAAAATGTGTCACATCACAGTGAAAACGTGTTATAATATGGTGAACATGTGTTACGTTACATAATAAATATTCAGATTACAGTGAAAATGTGTCGCATCACAGTGAACATGTGTCACATCAAAGTCACTATACAGTGAAAATGTGTTACTCCTTTTCCCCTACAAACGCTGGGTTGTCATGATTCTCTGTAATTTTTGGTTTCTCAACGTCGTGATTGAATTCGTACGAATTCTTTCCGCCAGTCCTGCAATTAGAACAATGAACATGCCAACAGTGAACAAAGACAAGCAGTTGAATAAATCAGAACGATTAAAACAGTAGCAATTAAACACCAGAACAAAAACATCATTGGTGACAGTATCAGGATAGAAACAGCATTGATGAAAGTTTTAGAGAATTTTGAGGAAATTGATTTGAAATCCTGGAATGACCTTGAAGAGAACGTGACCCTTCCGCTTCAACTGATGTAGACATGTCTCCCAAGTCATAATACAAAATAGTAAAAACAAGATGAGAAAAATAGTTTCTTCTTAAATTACAACACTACTTTAATGCCAATATGTAAAGAACTAATACACAAAGCCATAATAGTATATCCCTTTCCCTCTCCAAGTCCACCAAGTCCACCAAGCCTCCACCCAAACCAGCCCCGTGGGACTCTTTGTCCCATGACTGTGTACAAAATAAAAGCATTTAATACATACTACCCAATTATTCACCAACTCTAGATATTTGAAAGATTAAGGAGCTCTCTCAATCAACTGAGGATTGATGGACACCGGCACTGCACTTTAGCTATAATAAGTGGTTTCTAGCTTAGTATTTTAATTTAAATGTCTTATTTCATGTTTGCACAATGACTTATTAATGGTGCTAAAGGCTTGGAAATGGGCTTGGAAAATGTTATTATTAAAATCCACAGTACATGTATTGCATTGGACATTTGATCATAGTCATCAATGGGGTCCCCGCCACTTTAAAATCGCACCCCTGCCAATCCCTAATTTGTGGGAGTAGGGTGATGGAATTTACAAATCTTAGTCTACATCTATCAAAAATCATATTCTCAATTTTTGAGCTTTCAAGCATTACTGATTCTTGGTGCAAGGTACCTCTCCGTAAAATGTCAGCTTTGGTGACGCATCGAAGTCTAAAACGTGAAAAGTTTATGGACGTCACCTGATTGCCACTGCCATAAACTCACCTGACCTTTCAGGCCTGATTTACAGAAATCTGAATTTTGGGGACCACGATATTAATGTACAATAGAAGGATACACAAGGTTCTCAATGACAACTTACTTTCCAAAGTTCTTCGCGTCCTCGATAGTTTCTGGAAGTTTTCTATTCAGAGTTTCCGGTAGCCAGAGCGAGAGAATTCCCGCCAAAACCGTCACACCTCCAAATACGATCAGCGGAAGAGCGCTGCCAAAAGTTCCATCAACAATAGTCCCCTTGAATGCAAAAAGCAAACTAAATAGCCTGTAACCATAACCTGGACAATGTTGACTTGAACTATGATTCTTTATTTTTGCTTCAGGCGGAAACACTAATGCAGTATCTACCGTTTCGGAAATAACAACATCTAAGCTTGATTTAACCATCACCCCGTGACTCACCAAGTCTGCTATATAAGGAGACAGGATGCCTCCAATACGCGCTGAGAAGGAGCTACACCCCATTCCGGAGTTTCGTACAACTGTTGGGAACAGCTCCGCAGCAAAGATGTAGATGATGGCGAATGCAGCCGAGGCGCCGAATTTTCCAATCATTGACAGCGTGATTGTCACCCATTCCATCTCTGTTATTGAACAATCATACATGAAAAAGACGCTAAGCTTTATGTGGAAGTTGGATAATAAAACATCAAGAGAATCCGACATAAGTTACATTTACAATCTAATTGGATACTGAGAGTAGACCAACAGCTGTGAAATCAACATTTATATACATTTGAAACTGTTTTTCTCTGAAGAAGACTTTCAGATCGAACCGACAATGATGATATAACATAATGATATGCTGCTAAAAACCTGAAAAGTCAAAAAGACCTGTGAAGTCGATCTGTCAACATCCTTTATACCATGTTTCCAATGAGCAATTGTCAAATGAACACCCCCTTTCTCCAATGCTGCGCAGTGGCCAATCAAGCAAGATGTTCACACATGCATACACACATCTTTTAGAAAATAATGGCATGAGAATTTGACATCCCCACCCTTTACACAATCTATATATTTCTGTATAATGAAAGAGAATGTGCCACTGATAAACGTCTAGTTGCTGGGCATAGAAGTTCACAAACGAAGAATCCAAGCGCATGTGGCTTACGGGCGACAAATTCTAATCTCCATATTATGACACACCTGACCCTCCGTAGATGACGGGGAAGATGGTGCCGAGACAAGCGATGCCACCCAGCAGCATACTGCCACAGTGAAGGAACTTCCTGCCTACTCTGTCCAATAGGAGGATGCAGAGGATGTAGGAGAAAGTCTCAACAATGTTAGCGATTGTGAAGTTCAGGTAGATGTCCCCTCCTAGGTTACCCACGTTCAGACCCAGGCCGTAGAACACCATGCTGACAACCAGCCTGAAATGTAAGTAAAGGTCGGGAGGGGAGATCACTCCCGTTGAGAACCTGATTATTGTTTTAGTATTACAAAAAGACCAAGGTCCCCCTTTTGTTTTGCTATATAATCTGTTAATTAAACTTGTCGACTAACAGGGATTTTTGTTATTTCTAACTATAAGATGAACAAGGCGACAATATAAACCCTGAGAGCCAAGTCAGCAGACTTGATAAACGAGAAGATTATACCACAATTGGCGTATACTGAGTGCCGTTTTTCCACCACGTGTGTAACTGCTCTTAAGGTATTGAAAGGGCAGTATGGTCAGGGTATTTTATTCTTCATGAAAACGATTAGATTCTCCCGTTTATTAATCTTCATCAAAATGAAACTTCGTCGCCACGCACAAATACCCCATACTTTCCCTTTGCTTGTACTCTCACCATAACAGTATTCATTGATAACATGGACGAGTTCGTCTACACACCAGTTGAAGAATATGATGAGAGTCCTGATGAGAAGGACGGGCGAGGTGAACATTTCCGTGATCTTAGCCTGGGGCCCGTTGTCCAGGGTGTCCTTGTCAAACAGCTTCTCCGGAAGTGTGACACCATTCACTCCCGCTGCTTTTCTCAGAATCTTCTCTGCCTTCTCATCCTTACCACGTGACATCAGCCATCTTGGAGACTCCGGCACCAACCTGGGATGTAAATGCTAGTTTAACTAGGGCTTAATTGATTATGAATTTTCAAAGATATGATATCAAAGCGATATCAAAATTCAACACCTTTCAATAGTAGGTCAGGGGAGGGTTGGCTGTAATAGTTGGACACCTACCAATAGAACTCCAGAAGGACAGCTGTAACAGTGGGACACCTACCATTAGAACGTCAGGACAGCTGTAACAGTGGGACACCTACCAATAGAACTCCAGAAGGACAGCTGTAACAGTGGGACACCTACCAAAAGTAAGCCAGAAGAACAGCTGTAATAGTTGGACACCTACCAATAGAACGCCAGAAGGACAGCTGTAACAGTGGGACACCTACCAATAGTAAGCCAGAAGGACAGCTGTAATAGTTTGACACCTACCAATAGAACGCCAGAAGGACAGCTGTAACAGTGGGACACCTACCAATAGTAAGCCAGAAGGACAGCTGTAATAGTTGGACACCTACCAATAAAAAGCCATAAGAGGGTTGACTGTACTAGTTGGACACCTACCAATAGAGCGCCAGAAGGACAGCTGTAACAGTGGGACACCTACCAATAATAAGCCAGGAGAAGGACAGCTGTAACAGCTGGACATCTACCAATAGTAAGCCAGGAGAAGGACAGCTGTAACAGCTGAACACCTACCAATAATAAGCCATAAGAGGGTTGGCTGTACTAGTTTGACACCGACCATTATTAAGCCAGAAGAAGGACAGCTGTAAGAGCTGGACACCTACCAAGTATAAGCCAGAAGAAGGACAGCTGTAAGAGCTGGACACCTACCAGTGATAAGCCACAAGAAAGACAGCTGGACAGGAGATTGCCAGTTGAAGATGATGCCAGTCCCGGATGAAGTAGGCGAGAGCTCCCAAGAGGAAGAGCCCGGTACACCAGAAGAACTGGATAAAAATCCCAGCGAATGTTCTCTTCGAAGGACCCGCCAGTTCCATGACTGAATACAATAGGTACAGATACTTCGTGTATATATGGCATACCACAATATACAATAAGTCGAAGATCGGATAAATATGGTTAACATATCTTAAAAAAACCTTTAAATCTTATTTACTCTTTACTCTTCTTTTTACAGCGCCCTTTAGGGCAACATGTCAATTGCATACGATACAGAAGTACCAATTACAGTAACCCCTCTCGGGCGTCTATTTAACTAAGATTCCTGCGCGTGCTATATTTAACAGTGGTTAGAGCACAGTCAAATGCTTTCGTCCAATCATATGATTGTATTGTGGTCACGTGGAGTACATTTATATCCCGATAGATGTACGGTTGTCTGGTTGCGTTCGGGTATCATGCTCATAAAACTGGTTCACAGACTTCCATCAAAACAACAAACAATGTCAACTGATTGTTTTATTTATGTGGATAATACACAATTAAACACTTATTACATTGACAAATGATCTGCTGTGTTCCCTTTCCGAAAGGAAAAAGTCGCTTTCGTCGATGGATGTCTTCTATGTTAGGAGCTTGATATTCCTAAAAGAAGAATAAAATCATGTTACTAAGTAAAGCATGTAATGTGAGGTCAATTGGGAATTTACAAGTGTATTTCATTTATATCACGAGTAAGTGAAACAACGACAAGCATCAAACCATGTTACCAATGTTTTATATATTTTCAACCACGATATTAAAAATAATATTCAGACCTTATATAGAACGACATAAAAAATGAGAAGAAAGTGATATTTAAGTACCTTATTTGGGTGTTAGAGGATGGAGGCTGCATTGTCGTCTTAATGAAACCCCTGAATCGTCACACAGCGTCCGAGCTATGTCCAGTACGACGTACATTCTTTCCCATAGACAGTTCGAGTATAATTTCGTTGCTGCAGTTACCTGAAATAATTCATATGCAATATAGACGGGATGCACAATAGCATATGCAACAAAAGATATTACAACTCGCATACTGTCATTGATAAATACAGTTCAACAAACAAACAAAACTATTTGAAATACAAAAAAAAACAATAACTTTTATTTAATAAACCTATTTAATGAAATTTACTTTGAATTTTAAAAATATACACTTTAAATAGTAAGGAGTAAAAAAGTAAAGTTACCTTTCCTGAATGAATAGTGTACTTGTCCTTGGATTGTCCATGATGAAGCCATTGTGTGAACTGATTCATTCTAAAAACCACTCAGTCTTTATAGGCAATGAAATGTATTACTGCTCAATGTTGCTGAATAAAAACGTGCTTAAATCATGCATGTTCGTGATTCAAGCACGACGCCTATGCTGTAGCACGACTCGTACGCTTTATATAAAATGTACGCCTCATGCACCTCGGACAATTTAAGAAATTCAGTGCTCACAGTGCTGATGATGACGTTAATGATCCTAACATTTGCATATGAAAATGAGAAATGTCAATGTGTTTCATGTTGTGTTCGAGAGAATGTTTCCCAAATTTGTTGACAATTCATTTGAAATATATTCATTTTAAGACATTTTCTTGACGACTCAAGCATTTGACTGTGCTCTAAGATAGATAGAGAACTCGCAGCAGTACATTATCGGGATATAAATGTACGGGTTTGAGAGGGTTAGGCTCGGCTAACGCCTCGCCCAACCCACTCAAACCCGTACATTTATATCCCGATAATGTACTGCTACTCGTCCTCTATCTATTACATCGAACCAGCTTTCACGTTTCGTAGGACATTATAACGAGGCAGGTTTGTGAAAGGAGACTGATAAGAGGATCCCCATGCTCTGTAGAAGGCGATATTCAATTTTTTAAGTGATTATTATTACATTTTTATTCGGCGGTAACTGAAAACATATTGAACGATTAACACATTTTAGACTGGTTAACAGGTGTCCGAATTTGCCCGGGCAATGGACAGATGAGGCGGATGTTGATGGTACATGTATGTATGTCAGGTTCTTTAAGAGGGTTAGAGATTGAGGAGTTTGTTTACTTACAACACTAATCACGTCCTAGAGTTGCGCTAGCAAAGCTTAATAAACCTTGATCTATAAAACAGCATTTAAATGGGAGACTATGTGGCAGATACTGACCAATGACAAAAGAGGGCACAAAGATTCCAATGACCGACGCTCCATTAAGAAACCTCAAGG
The DNA here is from genome assembly GCA_936450465.1 of Gibbula magus. Lineage (NCBI taxonomy): Eukaryota > Metazoa > Mollusca > Gastropoda > Trochida > Trochidae > Gibbula > Gibbula magus. The sequence goes on from OW388293.1 coordinate 49,396,439, forward strand.
CGACGAATGCTGCGAAATTGGGTGCAAAGGCAGATCCGATTCCGCTTCCAATGAGCAGCATGATCGACATCATAAGCGTAGGCTTCCGTCCAAAACTGAGTAATAATTCCGGTTATAAATAAATATGTGTGAATTTGTATTGCTCTAAGCTTCAAAACACCAAGCGCATTTATACAAAGCATATATGTACTGTCCTTAACGAATTGTCTTGAGCAAGGGTCTGAATGATTCATAGTATGGAAGTTGTCTTAAGTTTGATGGCAGTTTATTCCATATTTTGAAGAGAGGACAGACAGTGATCAAGTTCGTTTTATAGTTTTTGAGTAGACTGGGCAGTTATTGACAGGAGCTTCACCATAGTGTCATGTGTACACCAGAAACAAAGTCTCCAACTGAATCCTTGCTTCTACTACTAAGAGCCAATCAGCACAGGGTGGATGTGATAAAATCTTGATGTTTTCAATATCGTCATGGTTGAAATATTTTGAAGTTTCTGAAGTTTATGAAATGATGTTTTTGGATATGCCCAAGATCAAACTGTTTCAGCAGCTCAATCTGGAGAGCACCAGATATTGTACGAGAGTCTTTGAAATTGTGTTGGTCATGTTCCTTCAAAACATGTATGGCGAATAAGCTGAGACACATGTGATATCATCCGACATTTATATTGCATCTGGAGCATCTGACATATGAAGAAGCTGTTGCTACGGGAATGGAAATCTTTCGAGCATCATGGTTCCATTGACCATATTACCTTGGTGACCCTGCAAAGGAGAGGTACTTCAAATGAGAGACCATGTCCATCATTGATCTAATGTGTCTATATTACCATGTTGTTATACATACTAGTCGGAGATGAAGCCGAGTAGAAGGGAGCCACACAGCAGACCGGCCATGAGGATACTGTTAGCCAGGGAACGAAGGTGTCTCTCTCCACACACCATGTTCAGCTGCAAGACGAGCAGAATACTTCGACTACTAATCTGCTTTCAGATTCAGCACTATTATCACAATATGACCTTTCAGATTTAGAACTGGTCTGAATATCGACTTTTGAATTCTACTACTGCTATCAGATTTAAAGCTGCTTTTTAGGTCTGCATTACTATTACTATTGGTTTTGAACATCTCGACCATAATGATATTGGATTTTAAATGGAATTTCACTCTTGTTGCTTCAGTATATCAACACTCACTGACAAGCTTACAAACAGATTCTTGTAACTCTGATCAACTCGTGTTGAAATATATTTACGTGAAGACACTCGCATGAGTTTTCATGTGTCCTTTACAAAACGATGATGGTATTTAAACCAAAACCATACATGTTGGTATCAATCATGTAATGCAGTATTATTCCAATGTCAAATGCCTGGGAAACATATTTCTTTGTCATTTTGATATAGCTATAAAGAAAGGTATGCCATTTGTTCACCTCTGTAATGACGGTGTTCTTGAAGATAGAGGTATCGTACACCCAGGCATCACACTCTATCATGGTTCTGTTCTCCCCGGGGGCACCTGCCTTGTAGATGGTACACGAGTCACGTGACGGGACCCCATCTTCCACCGTCCATGGGATGGAGGCATTGACCAACGCCTCGTGTTCAGGACCTTGTATAGCGAAGGTATCGTTACTGAGACCGGGTACAGCGCATCTAGAGAAAGAAATAGGAAAGTCATGAACTTAAAAGGAATTATAATGTAACCTTCTTCGTTTAGGATCGTTTTCGGATTCCTTTAGGGTAATAATGTACAAAATGTACCGCCAGTGAGCAACGTTTGTGCTGGAAATTAAAATTTGAAATTATCATCATCATTATTATTATCATCTTTATCATCATCATCTATGCGGTATATGTTGATGAGAGTTTGACATTGATTAGGTACTGTCTTGTAAGTCCAGGACAAACGTAGAAACTGAAATAGTGGTTACTTGGTTATAAGAAACTATTTTCGGAATTTTATAAAAATTATTTTTCTCTGATAAGAGTGAATTTAATATGTTTCTCATTACCCATTTCCATAAATAGGTAAAATCGAAAAAAATTTAACACAACCTTTAATGGGAGTAAACGACCATTACGGGGTTAGTAAATTTTGTATCTATATTAAAATGAAATAAAATAGCCTACATAAATTATACAAAATCACATACAATGAACACCAGTAGCAAATAAACCATCACTACACTAACTACTGAATCATGACTGAATTTCTTTCGAACATTTGAGTTTCGTAATAGTCGAATGAGGCACTTACGAACGTAACATTTAGTTATTACAGTTTTGAAAGTAAAAAATGTGGTGGCTTTCTTCAGTGATACTTTAAATTGACAGTAGCACGTTTTTTGCAAATTTAATTTTTCCCATTTTTAATGATAGTTCATGTCATTTATATTTACTTTAGAGGGTAAATCATCTTATTACACAAACCAATTGTCCTAGTGGTAAGAACGGTTTTGCGTATAAAACCAAAATTGCAAAATTGCATTATAATGTGAACACGTTTTATTATTTCGAATGTCAAAAACAATTCCCATGGCTTTACGGAACCATGTACACTCATTTTCTAACTTGGTTTTTCAGAGATAGAAAAGTGTTTTACTATTGGTAACATTTTTTTTCAAATACATTTCATCAACATATTTGAGCGAAAAAAAACGCGCTACTGCCCCTTTAAAGATGCGGTCCTATCGGAGTATCCGCCATCCTTTATTGGCACAGTACTAACATGAGAAAACTATTATTATATATTCGTAAAGTAACAGAAACGTTATCATTAGACTGATCAACATCGTCTTGGAAGACTTCATGTCTTTTATATTTGAATAAATATTCACTATTTTTTGTCAATTTGTCAAATCTAAAATCACCAAAAAGTTATCTTCAGTAATACTTCATTGTATTATTATAAAGTCTTAATAATCTGCAATTCATAAACAGGAATTCAAATTTCATATACACAAAAATACCTAAATAGAACCCTCCCTTTAATACAAAGACTTAAGTGTCAATATGAAGTGTCAAGTTATGCCAAGTGACGTGCTTACATCGTACTGACACATACTGGCGATGTGAGGTCATGTTGCCACAGCATATTCATGACTTGCATGAGCTAGATTGAATATAAATCAGTTTTATTATTGCATATACAGTATGTACGTAAACATTGCACTGTGGTTAAATGGGCCACAGACATATCCCAATGCAGAGCCTGTTGAACAAAATGAATGCAAGATGGGATAAAGTCACCCCTTACTAAGGCATTGGATATTGAATTACAATGGTATACATGCATCCGAATACAAACACGCGGTTTAAAAATTGAAGAGAGAGAAATGCGTGTTATAGAAACGTCAAGGTGTGGTATATAGGGACAGGACAGATATAACATTTTAGCATTGAATATTGAGTTTTGCAAATTATTTAAAACCAGGTCATATTTTTTTTGACAATGCCATTTTAGCCCCAAGTGGACCGAAATGCCAGATGGGCTTGAAGCTTACGCACATGACATTTTCGACTTTTCAAGAACCACTACATCCACAATGCTGACATTTTTGCGTTTGAAAACTTGATTTTGGTCCCCAAACATAATTTCAGGATCTCGCTTACATTGTGACCAGGGTGTGCCAATAAAGTTATAGTGACATTGAATAGTAACCAAGCATTGTTGACAAGGTTAATGGGAAAGACCAGGTGCCGCGTTATCGGTTATTCAGGAACTTATTGTATTTTAAAATTGAAGTAAACAACGCTAGCTAGATCTTTTTATAAAATTCTGAAAGGATTATAGTTGGCATAAGCGGTGTCAAATATCATATATTCGTTGGAATAATATATCTTGTATGAAAAAACTAACTCCGATATTGTTGCCCGCATAGGTAATACAGGTGGATAATAAAGTAACTTGGTATTCATATACGTGTCAGACAGCACACCATAAAACTTGAAAGTAATTCAACGTCATTTCGATATCTTATTTATATCTACATTCTACATTCCCGTTTTTTTATTCATGACCTAAAGAACACTACTCAATCCGCTTTGGTTTTTAAACATGCACATTGTTACAATTAGTGAAATTACCAATTAAGTCTCCAGAGGAAACCAACAAAAGAAAACTCAAACCAGTCCGATTATTATTAAAATTGTATTATTCACACAATATATCAGTTTAAAAATTCAGATTTTCACATGAAATACAATAGAGATATGATAGGATAACGATAGGGTCACAAATATAATAACAGAGCTATTAATGTCAATCAATAGTCACCACACAGCACAGAAGTATTGTATCTTGATTGTAGAACGATGGATGGAGAGGCAGCGAATCTAAGTGATGGCAGAGTCCTATGTCGTGTAATCCAAGTGTAGAAAGGAAGACAATGTCAGTCCTTCCATCAAACAGGCTTTAAATAGTCATTATTACTTCTAGAATTCTAGAATTCACGAGAAGCTTCTCTAGACTTCTACATATATCTGCACAGCTGTTTACATCACATTTCCAAGAAGTTCTAGAACCTTCTGTAAACTTCTTTAAAATTCAATAGACTTCCATAGACTTCCGGAAGTGACGAGAGGGAAAGGGAAGCAACTATAAGCAACTGACTATTTTAGACCCTTACAACTGAACGTCTGTGACCCCAAAATAATAAAACTTAGATGTTAAATATTAAATATGGAAAAATACATACTCATAACAACAAGGGAAACCCAGTATGTGATTGGGTTCACATACAAACGTCATAAATGGTGTTATTTTATCGAGGTGTACTGACTAGTGCCGGAAATTATCGTTTTAATGATCGACTCAGTAAAGTGGCGATATTAAGGTGAAAGTAGAGATTTATGATCGAAAACCGGACAATGCACTGCTGCGGACGCTCGTGATTTTGTCAAACGTAATTTTGGAAACTTGTTTAGAACAGACAAGAAGACAATAACTACCTTGCCACTACGAAGAATTGGTTCGTGTAATAAGATGGTTTACTCTCTAAAGTAAATATAAATGACATAAACTATCATTATAACTGGGACATTTGAAAAAAAGTAAAATTCCCAAAAAACGTGCTACTGACCCTTTAATGAATCGGTACTGAGACTTGCAGTGAAGAATACTGAAGAACAGAGCGAAGTTCACATATACATAGATGTCTCTAACAGACAATTTGACTCAACTCACAGGGCACATTAAACTAGTGCAAGGCCAAATCTTGGCAGATGTGTTACTTATGCAAATTAAACAAAACAGAACCTTAGATAACAACCACCTTGAAAGACCTTGGTGTAAGTTATGGTTCTATTCTCTATTTGTAGAATTCTTTCTTCATAACAATTGTTACGAAAAAAGAAGGTTAATGGCTAATTTTATATAAGCATAACATAAAGTGAAAGTTAAAATTTCTCTTGTGTGTCTTTAGAGAAGGCAGCTGTCGATTTAAACCTACTGTTCACCTGTCGTGTCAATATAATGTCTGTCTGTCTCGGACGTCATGTTAAATGGTCTGCTTCGTTTCTTTCATGGTCTGGTTTCGAGTTCCATTAAGGACTCGTCCCTAAAAACGTACGATAATGTGTTCTATTGAAGATAGAACAAGTCTATTCTAGTATCACAATCATAAATAAATAAGAATTGGAAGTAAATAGTTCGTGCACTGAACAATAAAAATAGTCATGATGCCTTAAATGCGTTTTCGTTCATGTCTTGATTCTTACAGAAACAATTAAGCTTCGCACATATAGTGCTTTCAAAACAGTAGACATACCATACACGTATGAAGTGAGTTATACATGTAGTCACAAAACACGGTAAGATGTATGGATGTACTCTGAATGTACCTGTGAATTTAAAACAAAATATTATATTACCTGCTATTGCTATATACTTATTTTGAGACAATTTGATTTTATATGGCGGTTCCTTTGTTTACTTGGTAAAAACAACTTTCAAAAAGTATAATATCTAATACTCCTGAAAATCTCTTAAACTAAAGGTATGTGTATTTCATATTCATTTCTTTAGCATAGTCATGTTTAAACATTCATATGTTTGTATATGTATGTTCCCTTGTTCGTTTGGGAAACACATTTTTAAAGCTATAATGTAAAATACTCTCCAAACTAAAAATAAGTGCATGGTTCTTCATATTGCATTTCATTCACATTTTGAAAGATTCTGGATCTTATTTACTGAATCTGTAAAGATTCGTTTGCTGGTTTGGTAAAAAAACGTTGAAAGACCATACACATAAACTTCATTGGACACTCTCCTAAATACCTGTATGTATATTTGATATCACTGCCATCTACATACACAGCGATCACTCGTTGTTGATTTGATATTAATGAGGTATTCAAATGAAGAACGTAGATTTAAACCAGTAAAAATTTCATCTCAAAGGTGTTTTAGACTACTATTGTATTTCAGTCCAAACAAGCATTTATATGTAAATATGTATGAACATGCAAGATATTTTCTAGATGTATTTCTACGAAATGTATTGTACTGTGAAACCTTCCCATGTCTTGTCAGCTGAACTCACCAAACAAAGAGTAATTATTTAATGTTCTCGTGTGACCCAGGTCCACCCATTAAATTAGTTGTACAGTTTCTTTCCGTGACAATTTGTATACAACGAATGCCTTTGTCCTCGATTTATTCTTCCCTTTTCAGAAATGGGTGGCATAATTGCACATATTCCCTCTCCCTAAAATGGCTTAAACTATTTTTTCATTAATGTATATGTATATGTATATGTATATGTATATGTATATGTATATGTATATATATATGTAAGGACTATTGAGGTAGTTTATGTCCTTTCTGAACTAAGTTTAGATATTGTTAACTTATTTCTAACTGTATACTATGAACCGGGATGGAATTGACACATTTCAAAATATTTGCTTTTCTGTATATACCGAGAAGATATTACTGAATAATTTTAATTTTACACGTTTACAAATGTTATCTCATTTGACTGCTAGAGAGCAATGAACATGTGGGCATATGGTCCTTCCAATAAAACAATTAATAATGTATGACCGCCACGTTACCGAAGTAACAGGCAGTGGTAAATGTGTCCATATTCCCCTTCCATTGGGGGACATGGGACAACAAAATGCGACTGTAAGATGTAACATGAAAACAGTACATAAAACGGCCTATCCATCACATCTGTCAGGTGAGAGCAGCTTTTAGATGGGGAATATGTCTACCTTCGAGACGACATTGTGTTATACACCATATCTTAAAACATGGAAAGGCTTAAGTACAATAAAACATCAACATGTTTGATATTCAAGAAGTATTTAATATTTTTGTATATAAAACTTGTTTGTTTAAAATCATTGCTTGACTGTTTTATATATACAACGGCTAAAGAACAAGACAACAATAAAAAAAAATGTATGTTCAAAAAAACGTATTTGTATATTTCCTAAATAAAACAAAATTAGCTTGACGATTTTAAGTAATTTCAAAGTCAAACGAAATGTTCATTTTCTGTATCAAAATCTATATTTCTGTTGCTTTTTCAAAAACAGTTTATGCATTTGCAAATACCTTAAGTGTATTGCTTTATCAGGTATGTTAACTGGGCACTTTTAAGGAGATAAAAAAATCCAATCAGTTTTGAGTAAATTGATATTTTCAGAAAATTAATAATTTTAATTTGTAATTCTTGTAACGTACCTGTGAGCGGGGATACTGAGAGTGAAGACAGTAACCAACATCTGCATACTAAACAATATGGTAGGAAGGCATAGAAGAAAATATACTCTTCTCTGGTAAGATCCAAATTCTCCAATGTATTCAAAAACGTCGTCGAACTTCATGATGTGTTATAAATCGAGCCTGCAATGCATGCGTTAAGATGGTCTTCTGGTCCCCGATGTTCTGAGTTTACTTTACTGTGCAGTGGCACTCACGAACTCCAGACAGCTCTGTGAACCAGATCTTCACCTTGTTATATAACCCTCAGCTAGTTATTCACCAACATCATCAAGACACCTTGGCTTGTTTGCTTTATTAACAAACAGACTTGGACATTAATCCGAGGTCGGTCTGTACTTATAATAACAATAAATATGTATTTATTATATATCCACAGGTCATATGCTCAAAGCTCTGTATAAGTCAATGATAAAAACACTTATGTCAATATGTTTTTGAAGAGTCAACAGCCGAAATCGTGTGGTCAGTAGAAGGAGAGCGACCAGACATCTTCAAGAACACTGAATTGTCTGCCGAGCCTTTCGTGTGGACGCTGCGCCGACGTGACTGACGTGACCTACGTGACTGACGTGACCTACGTGACTGACGTGACCGACGCGACTGACGTGACCTTCACCAATGGACAAGAAAGGCACAGCAGTGGTAAAGCAGGAAATAGCAAATAATTTGTTTTCAGGTGAGATCAAGTTCCAGTTACATAAGTCTGGTGGTCTGGTGTACCGTCGATGAGGAGAGAGAACGGACCGATGCTGTGTCCAGGAGAGTGTCATTCTGTGGCGGTAGCCTCATGGTTTTGGAATGAATCAGAAGGGACTGTGCAACAGAATTGGTTGTTTTTAACCGTACTTTTTTATATTCAAGGTTTATAGTTATCGTTTTACGTCCTGTGGTGCTTCCCTACCTCCTGAGTAATCCTAGCGTAATCTTCCAACAGAACTATGCTCATCCTCATACAGACAGGATTACTAGAGACTTTCTAACTGAAAACAACGTCAACCTTTTGCAAGATCACCAGACTTATCACCCATTGAACATTTGTGGGGTCAAAATCAGGCAAATCAGGTGCAGAAACACACAGGCACTCAAGGAAGAATTGCGAGTCATCCCCAAAGACGTCATCAGGCGCCTTGTAAACTCTGTCGACGTGTCCAAACCTGTATTCAGAGCATAGGAGGCCATACCAGATACTGACAGTTCCATTTGTGAATAACAGCGTTTTCTGCAGTCTTTAAAAAGACGTGTTTGTTCTTGCAAAGTGATATTTAGGCCAGTGCCATTGTCACATTCTACTGCACTAACTGTACGTGCAACCTCAGTCTACAAGCGACGAAGGATTCAAAATTAAGCTGCAAGAATAGTGACACTAACATCCAAGTATGAGTGTAATAACGCCAATCCTCAGAGCATATATTGGCTACAAGTACAGGCTCGGATAAGGTACAAATCTCTCTCTCATATGTACCAATGGAACAGATCCCGAGTACTTATGTGAACTATTCAGTCTCTAAAAACCATTGGTGGATCCAGAAATTTCAAAAGGGGGGTGGGGGTGGGGGTGGAACCCCCTGAAACATCACCCCGCCCTCTCGCCCATCGGGATCTGCCACTGCACACCTACTCGTTCTCTGCGATCTGACACACTGAATCTCCCAGGCACCGAGATGGAGGCTCGACATTGTCGGACAATTATCCTTTAAGAACTATGTCGCTACTCTCTGGAATGCTCTGCCTATTTACATGGGACTTGCTCATTTTTTAAATGTTTCAAAGCAAAATTAAAGACACGTCTCTTAAAAGCATAATTCCAAGAGTGACATAAATGTTGTCACCATTGATTTATGCAGCGCTTTGGGCATATGACCTGTGGATGAGGTGATATATAAATACACATTTATTATTATTGTAAGTACGCACCGACCTCGGATTAATGTCCAAGTTTGTTTGTTAATAAAGCGTACCATGTTTGCCTGCTCCCTTACTTCAAACAAGCCAAGGTGTCTCATGATGGAGCTGAATAACTAGCTAAGGGTTACAACAAGGCGAAGACAACGGGATAAAGATCTGGTTCACAGAGCTGTTTGGAGTTCGTGAGTGCCACTGCACAGGTTAGCAAACTCGGAAAATCGGGGACCAGAAGACCATCTTTACGTATGCCTTGCAGGCTCGATTTATAATACACCATGAGGTTCGACGAAGTTTTTGAATACATTGGAGAATTTGGATCTTACCAGAAAAGAATATATTTTTTACTATGCTGTCCTGGTATATTTTGTGGTATGCAGATGTTGGTTGCCGTCTTCACTCTCAGTATCCCCGCTCACAGGTACGTTACATGAATTACAATTTAAAATTATTAATTTCACAAAATATTGATTTACTCAAAACTTATTTAAATTTTTGTTTTCTTAAAAGTGCCCAGTTAACAATAAATTATGGTGTTTCCAGTTCCATAACCTGTATTTTAAAACTCAATACAAATATAGTTGTTTATACAGAAAATGAACATAAAATCTTCAAACTAAACAAGCAAGTTTAGATACCGATATATACAATATGTTTTATTGAACATACATTCTTAATTTTTTAATTATTGTGTTTATTTTTTATATATAAAACCGTCAAGAAATGGTTTTAGACAAGCACGTTTTTTTAAAACAAAAATATTTTAACTTCTTTTAAGCCTTTTTATGTTTAAGATATGGTGTATAACACAATGTCGTCTCGAAGGTAGACATATTCCCCATCTACAAGCTGCTCTCACCTGACAGGTGTGATGGATAGGCGGTTTTATGTACTGTTTTCATGGACATGGTACAACTTACAGTCGCATTTTGTTGCCCTGTTTCCCCATTGTAAGGAAAATAAGTACACTTTTACCATTGCCCGTTATTTGGGTTACGTGACGATCATTCATTATGGATAATATTACCCTGGAAAGACGATATCTTCACATGTTCACTGCTGTCTTACAATCTTATTAGGTAATATTTGTAATTGTAAGATATGCAATACACCATCTCTATATATGAATAAAAGTAAAGGTCTTGAAATCCCCGCCTTGTTCACACTATATATTTTTCTTAAATAAATTAGTTAATGAATTTATAATAAAATATCTAGACTTACCTATGAAGAATCTAGACTGTCTCACCAGTAATGTTAAGATATTCAACACACCTTCTATATATATATAAAAAAATCTTGATCTTGAAATATTTAAATTCTCCGTTCGGTTCACAGTAAATAGTTATCTTAAAGAAATAGGTTAACACAATACAATGAACATCTAGACTTAGTTCAGAAAGGACCTGCACGGCCTCAACAATTCTTATACGTATTTATATACAACAATGGAACAACTTAGTATATAAGCAATTTTAAGGATAAGGAGTCTGTGCAGTAATGACACCCATTGCTAGGAGAAGGACGAAAGAAGTCGAGGACAAAGACATTCGTTTGCATATAAATTGTCACGGAAAGAAACTGCACAACCAATTTAACGGGTGAACCTGGGTCACGTACGAACATTAAACAATTGCTCTTTGTTTGTTGAGTTCAGCGGACATGATATAGGACGGTTTCACAGGGCAACATATTGCATTCCAGATAAAATAGTGCATGTTCATACATATAGACATATAAGTGCCTCTTTATGACTGAAGTTTGAATTTTTACACGTTCAAATATGTGCACTTCATTTGAATACGTCATAAATATGAAAACCAACAAAGCGAGGGGTGTTCGCTGTATGTTGATGACATGTACTATCGAATATGTATACATGGAAGTATTTAGGAGAATGTAGAGTGTGGTCAAATGTGTATGGTCTTTCAGCGTCGTTTACCAAAGTAAATGTAGTATATGTCTTACAGTCATGTGTATCTGAATCTGAATGTTTAAAAATGAGTATGCGAAAGAAATGCAGTATGAAATGCACATGCCTTTATTTTAGTATTTAGTATTATGTATTACGGTCATTGAAAGATGTTTTCCCGAATGAACAGAGGAACCGTTATATAGGTTTAATCTGAATGTTTCAAAATGAGTATGTGATTAAAGCGCTATAGCAGATGCATAATATCATCTTTTATTTGAGTATTACAAGTTCATGTTTTGTAGACAGTTATGTGCCCGTTAACGATGAAGTCGAGTAGTCAATACATCCATATAACAATTACCAGACATGGTTTTTTATTGAAACTCCCTATAAGTTTTATATGGTATATTGAAGGCATAAGTGCACCCTTTTCGTGCTCAAATTACCTTTACTAGGTCATATGAATGCATATGCGCCCACTTTATCTTTCTATCAATGCAATGAAATACTTAGCAATATTTATGATTAACCTTCACTGAAACAGGCCTAAGTCATTAAGAGACAAGTTTTAAATTCTCACAAACGTGACCATGTCCCCCGCCGCAATCATAAATGATGTAAAATGATGACCACACAGTGTCTACAGCGTAGTGAACTTTTCAGGCTGTTCAATCGTTATTTTTAAAACTGTCAAAGTATTCTATAATGTCCTTAAAAATGAGGTCATGGTAAATCGATTGTTGTTGGTGTATTAACCAAATGAAGATCGATTTGCCTATTTATCGTAATTCATGCGGGTTTAATGCAACGTTGCATTTTTACTTCAAGTATTTTAGTATTAACTTTAAAACCTGAATAGGTACATATTTCCATTTTAAATGGTACATTACATGAGGGTAGATCGTTTAAAAATATCACCATAAGTGCATTATCTGTGCATTATTTGTATTTTAAAACAATTGATAATTTACGTAACAATGCATACTGTTTTAAAAGCATCATATGTTTGCATCTTTCCATTGTTTACTGATAGGTAATAGGTGTGAATATGTGTGTACAGTGGGCTACGACCTTATGTTTATTGGGATGTGTAACATGTGTAACTTATGGGAGGAGAGCCTTATAATTTGGAAGCCAAGTCAAGATTTTAAATTCCCGCTTAACATGTAGAGTTGAGCCTGACAACATGGTTTAAAATGTTTTTAAGATGCTTGTGATTAATGAAAAATATGTTGGCCTCTCAAGAATGCCACGTACATGCAAATTCAACAGTGACTGTGGTCAACACTGATAACTCACATAGAACCACACGCGTTGATAAAATCGACGTAACCATAGGTGAACTATTGGTCACAAAAGCTTTCTCACTGAGTCGTTAACTATATGCGATACCACCAAATGCAGATGGACATCTCGTAGGCATTCTTGTACCAGTGTAACGTGACCCCTGCTATGTTGGATATGTATATTTGACAGATTCGCTACATGTGTATATAAAGGTGAACGTGGCCACACATATCATTATCCACTCTCACACCTCGACGCTCACTGACCGGGTACTGGCCGGAGGGCTACCTTTAATTTGGTAGTCTTGTTCGAGATGTCCAGTAGGCTAACACACATGGTGCCGAATACATGAATTTATACTAACAACATTTGTAACCCTGGACAAAGATCATGAGGTCGACACATGTTCTACTTAGTATAAGTACACAATCTGTGTTACACAGCACATAACCATTTCTTTGGACTGTATTATAAGGTGAAATGTCCCATGCATACATATGGCTGTTGCGATTCGATTTTGGCAGGGGTTAGGGTTGGAGCATTCTCTTCCTATAAGGTTACTCCTTTTAGATTTCTGAGGGGAGTAATCGCTTTGGGAAGAGAATGGTTGGAGCTCCATAAAGAGAAATGCACAAGGGTGTGTATGGTCGATAACAACATTTTGGAAGACACATGAAGTCGACTATCATGCACTTTTTGATAGCAGTAAGTGTATGATCGTTGACTTCATAGGTCTCGTAGACTGTTGTTATAAACATTACACGACACTGTGGGGAAACGCACAGTCTATACTTCTGTCATTGCTAAGATCTTACAGGCTGAAGTGTTGCATCTGTAGGACCTACGGATCACTCAATATTCAATATGTGCCACAAGTGCAAGTTACGTCGTTTTTCTCATTAACTCGGTGATATATGAGAGTAGAATATGGTAATGAGGTGTTAATGGATTAGGCCCAAGGAGATGCTTTCTGTCGGCAACATCTTTTGTAAACTGTAAGATCAACCCCCCCCCCCCCCCCCCCCCCCCCAAATATGTCCCCATCATGTTTGTGAAAAGAGTTTATTGTGTATTAGTTCATGCACCTCAGTATTAAATTCTTTAAAGGGGCAGTAGCTCGTTTATTTGTTCAAATTTTCCATTTAGAATGATAGTTTATATCAATTATATTTACTTTAGAGGGTAAAATATCTTATTACACAAACCAAGTATCCGTAATGGTAATAATAGTGTTGGGTATAAAGCAAAAATTGCATGGCGGCCATTTTATTGTGAACACATTTTATTATTTCGAATGACAAAAACGATTCCCATGCATGACTTTACGGAATCATGTACACTTATTTTTTAACTTGATTTTCAGAAGAGAGAAGGCTGTTGTACTATTGGTGACATTATTTTTAAAATACATTACATCCACATATTTCAGAAAAAAACGTGCTACTGACCCTTTAAATCTGTACGATAAACACGACAACATGGCCGCCTTGAGAAACACTTTTTAAAAATTACAAACAAGAGTTTATATTTAAAGACATTAACTATTCTAGGTGTGCATATGCGCCAAGTTTACCTCCCTATCTATGCAATAAAATACTTAATACCATTCATTACAATTGATCTACAATCGACAATGAAAACACTGAAACAGTCGCCACGAAAGTAACTATGAAATTACACAAATCGTAAGAGTAGCTTGTGTACAAAATGGGAAATATAGAGTGTTAAAAACAGCTAAGCTAGGATTTTGTGCAGATTTTAGAATAAACGTTAACACCTGAATACTTACATATTTCCAGATAAGGTATATGATACATTATATGTGGTTAAAATATAGCATTATCTGTGCATTATTTATATTTAAGAACAAATGGCGTGCAACAGTGCCTTTAAAATGATATGAAGAGAATACTCTACGAGCACAGGAACTCGATATCGTAAATAAAATGTAGGTAAAACGTGGGTAAATTTGTTATATAGGGGATAGGTTTGTTTTACCTACGTTTTATCTACATTTTACCTACGCTATCGAGTTCCTGTGTCTACGAGTACCTTTTTGGATAACGTATTTATTGCAACTCATGACCTAGCAACCGCATTCAATGAGCGAAAGCCTTGTCTGACAAGTAACGAGTTGTTTTAAATGCGTTTTCCACCACGAATGAGTTTAGTATGTATTTATTCATGTCTAACTGTTCATTCAACCCTTTTAGACGCCTTGGGCTTTGAATACCATCTGAAGAGGCAATATAATGATACGTTTTGAATGAAGCGATCACTTATTGTACTGGACGAACTGGATATATTCCAAGGACACTAAAGCTCTAAGGGAGGTTCACCTGACAAATCCCCCTTGTCTGTAAACTCGAATGATAATATGATGTCTATATACTGTCCTGTAAACATTGTTTGATCAAAGGTATGAACATAATATAATGCAAACACACTGACTTACATACAAGCGCATTATTTACCTACACACAAACCCCGATGGTTCGACCTAATACTTTATATATGTATATGTATGTATACATTCAGGGTGCTACTGAACATCTAATGTCAATATATGTATCACGGTTAAAGTAATAGAATGTACTATTCGAAGTCAAAACACCTCAAATCATTGATCTAGAATGCCCGGATTAAATTAGGATACATTTCAGAAAGTAAAGATAAAATTACTTTAACTAAACAATAATTTAGTTGTCTTGGCTATTTTACAAATTTTGGCTTTATCAGATTAAATGCATGTTTAAACAGCAACGTCGGTCGTAAAGGGACACTCCGTGTGTTATTGTAGTAACATTGGTCAAAAGTTACCAAGGGTGTTATTTTATCGAGAAGTAATGACTGTTGTCAAAAATAACCCTTTTAGTGCCAATCTGTTCAGTATAGTTACATTATTAAGATGTTTAGTCGTGATTATGATCGAAAACCGGACAATGTTCCGCGGCTGGCGCTCGTCAATTGTTCAAACGTAATTTTGAAAACTTATATGTAGCAGACAAAGAGACAGATATTGGTTGGTACTGTTCAATGGAACATATAACTTGCATAATTGTAAATGGGGCGCATGAATTCGGCTTTTCATCGTGTATATAAGCCGCTGCTTGAGTTTCATTGAAAGCAAGTTATTGTCAAATATTTGGCGTTAACGGATACATATGCAAGTCGAGTGAGATGATTTGGACGTAAATCAGTACATTTGATATTTTTTATGTATGAACTCGAAATATAATTTCATGAAATACACGTAGTGTCCCTTTAATATTTGTGGGAGACTACCCCCAGTAGCTATCTATAAACATTTTAAACGTTGACCATTATATTTTGTGATTTTTTAGACTATTCTCCCTTGTCATGTTCCTATTTTGCAACTGATGCAACAAGAAGATGAAGCAATATTAGAAATGGTGTTACTTTTCACTTACAGTCATAATCTTTCAAGCCATTTACTTTGCTGGTATTATTTGCCATATTTATCTCACTTCTTTCCTCTTTTTCACGTATTGATTTGAATGAATTTATGAATATTACTCACCAAAAGTGTTATTATAGGGAGAAACCGTGATACCGAGGATATGGTAAGGATGTTGACCCTGATAGGAAAAAAACTTTTTCCTTTTTTCCTGACTATCAGGGTCTACAACCTTACCATATTCGAGGTAGAATGGTTTCTCCATATTATCAAGACAGGTTTTTCAATTGTTATCGCGTTATATTGAGGATCCCTGGTAAATAGAGTCGTTTATAAAATCTTTGTTTGGAACGTGAAATCAGTATGTTAACAGCCGCGCTCATATAAGTTGCTTTTGTAGATTCTCGCCTGCCTCCTTGGCGCAGTAGACTTAAGCGCTAGCTCATGTACTAGAGGGGATAGTGGATACGGGTTCGAGACGACGCACTTTCTTCCAAACATTTGCTGTTCATATTCTCTCGTAAATTTAAGATTTTTTTCAAAATTAGTCTAAGTTAGTTTCTTCAGATCTTTACTTTCAAGCCGCCATCTTAGCAAATATGACAGGGTTTACAATCATTGTAATTCCTTCTAACAGGGTTTACAACTATCTATGTAAACCCTTCTGGGGGACTTACAATGTTGTAAGTCCCTCGTACTGGGTGATACGGTTTAGAAAGGTCGTTTCAAGTATCACGTTATATGGCTAGTAGGTTGATAAAAAGTCATAATGTTGTGACACTTATTTCCTATATTCCTTGTTGCCTAGCAACCATTGTCTTTGCATGAGGTTCGTCGTCTGTGACGTCACTGTAGTCGTCGCATGAGAAATGGGCCGTTTTCTGAATATAATTACTCGATTAAAATTGACCAAAAAGGATAATAATGAACTTATTTAACTCAAAAGTGTGCCTTGTCACATTACTCGTACAACTGTATCTATAATACTCGCTCTCGCTCGGGTAAACCAAACATAATCACACTCGTTTTGTAAAAATTATACGGTGAACCTATATATCTTATATATGAACAATATCTGTGCAATAACACGGGTGCTTTGTAAAGCATGTGCTTTTATATATCCTTACATTCAGGTAGACATATATTAAAAGAATAAAAATATATTTTATTATTCAAAATAGTGTTATTTATAATTCAAATTCAACCCTCAAAGGCTAGCATCTATTTGCAGCATGCTCTGAATACGATCATACAAATTCAATCTGACAAAGAAACGAAGCAGGATATGTCAACACGACAGCCCCAGACAGGTAGACATTATATTAACGCCACAGGTGAACTGTAGGCTAAACATGAGAGCGGCCTTCTTTAAGAAACACACACGGGGACCTTGAACTTATTTCTTTATAAAATAGCCATTTATCTACTATCTTTTTCGTAACAATTTGAAGAAAGAACCTTGCGAAAAGCGCTCGAACTTTTATAAAGGCCTTAACTTACAAAGGGTTTGTTGTCTAAGGTTCTATGTTGTTTACTTTGCATATACAAGCAACACACGTGTCTCTGTACATGTTAAACCTGTTTCGAGAGTAAAATGTACATCCATTGTGTTGTTGGGGGTCACATATTCCAAACGTTATAAATGGTGTTACTTTATCGAGAAGTACCGACTGTTACCGAAAACTACCATTTTGATGATAGTAGACTTAGAATATTGACAATATGAAGGTAAAAATAGTGATTTCTGATCGAAAACCGGACAATATTCATCGTGTGGCGCGGGTCAATGAGTCAAACGTAATTTTGAAATCTTATTTATAACAGAAAAGGCAAATTTGAGTTGATAATGTTTTATAGGTTACATAACTACTGTCCATGTAAATGGGACGTGCAGTTTCGGTTTCTGCACATGCATAATGATGTTACTCGATTCTAATTGGAAAGTAGTAATTATGATATATTTGGCGATTGGGGATAAATATGCAAGTTGAGTGAAATTATTAAATTGTAGACAGCACATGTGGTGAGTTGGAACGTATTAAAGCCAAATAAAATTTATGAAACACAATGGATGCACCTTTAAGTAAACTGTGAGAGACATCTTTGTATATGTATCTCTGTCCATCAGTATCCTTCCCTTCCCAGTCTCAGTGACTTGTTTTATTGTACACGTGAAATGACAGATTCCTTAAATGCTACTGAATTTAATTGTACAACTGGAAAATAAAATACCCTGTTGCACGATCTGACAGGTCACGTCAAACATCAAGATGACATTTTAATGTATACATCAGAGTGATATACCTATTGTGTAGTCTCCTCGCGTGTGTTTCTATCTTTATTGAAGTGAAGGTATCTACAGGTTGCATAAGACATGTATTTTCTACCTGTTTTGCTTCTGGCGATCGGGTACGAAAGCAATTTTCTAATCTATGTCATACTTAGTCTTTGACTGAAAGAGGTTTCCACTTAGCATATGTACGTCGAATATGTATGATGTATATTATACACACTTTTGTCTCGGATTTGGTCTTCTCTATTTAGCAGCATATTGTATATCATACATCATTGGTCATTGATACTAAAACTTTATCCAACGTTTCTGCTTCCAAAAACAGCATTGCAATTTGCAATTGCCCAAATAATCACTTTTAATACGACGTAACGCACAACCAATTCAATTCATTGTTGTTAGCCAGGAAACCGCCCGACTTGTAACCTGGGAGTAACCTTGGGGTGACGATGGAGAAAATTGATTTGCTTTTCACTGGACACCATGCCTCGGCTTAGTATGTAATATGTCCATATATCCATATTGTGAAGAAGATAAAAAATGGAGATTATGTTTTGTTTATATGCCCTTTTTATGCTCAAATTCGTGAACCAAAGTATTATTTCAGGTATACATGTATTCAAAAGTTCATCTCCTTGTTATCAACAACTAATCGTAACTTGTTGCCTCGCCTACCCATCTACCTGTATAAGATATTCAAATTAAGATAGCTCTCTGTTGTTACTGTGATCCATCAAACATGTATCTTAAACTGTACTCCTCGTTCTCTGACGCAATACAATAATGCTGTGTTTGTGTTATTCGGAAAACGTCATATAAAGGAGAGGCTTGTGATTGGGCGGAGAAATATACAAACTCGTTTACATATTCAGATATAACTGAGATTTTATTAAGTTACTGTTTTACGAAAAACCTTTCTTGTTGAAATGTTTTAATTTAGACTCAATACTGTACACATGAAAATACAATACAACATGTGATCAAACATAGTGCTCTTTGTAGCAGTGGAAATTTCCATTGTGTTTTCTCTTGATTTGTATTGTACTGTATATAGAAGTGTGGTTAGTCAACCATGACCACTGAATTGATAAATAGCGCTGTCTGGTAGACAAACGCACAGAGTCTAGTGTCCAACTGAAGGCATGTGTCCTCGCAAAGCTTTCCGGTAGACTATTACCCGCCAGGTACCATTTCACCTCCTCAGGTGCAATCACCACGCCTGGTACCTTCTACAAGACAAGTACCCGCCAGGTACCATCTCATCTCCACAGGTGCAATCACCAAACAGGTAGCATCTCACCTGTACATGTGCAATCACAACGGCCGGTATATTCTACAAGACAAGTAACCGCCAGGTACCAATTCACCTCCTCAGGTGCAATCACCACGCCTGGTACCATATAAGACAGGTACCAGCCAGGTACCATCTCACCTCCACAGGTGTACTCACCAAACAGGTACCATCTCACCTGTACAGGTGCAATCACAACGGTCGGTATATTCTACAAGACAAGTAACCGCCAGGTACCAATTCACTTTCTCAGGGCAATCACCAAGCCCGGTACCATCTCACCTCCGCAGGTGCCCGTATCCGTCGTGTTGTCATACCATCTAGAACAGTGTTATTTAACAGGGAGTCTTCGAAATGAGGTTTGACGATATTCTAATCCATTTGGGAGCTTTTGGAAAGTACCAGAAGAGAATATACTTTACAGTATGTTTCCAAGGCATTTTCTGTGGGATGCAGATGCTGGTAGCAGTGTTTACTCTAAACATTCCGGACCACAGGTAAGATATAAGCAACAGTTAGATCAATCATGACACAGCGTGACACAATCAAACCTAAGCGCTTTCAAAAGCTACGAGCCTGTATGAACGTGTGTCTGTCATCTTTGAAAGGTATTGGGCACATTTGTAGTAGCTTATAACTCAAACGTAAATATAGTCAATGGAACAAAGACAATTCATACTATAGTCAAAGTCGTCCTCGGTCACACAATAGGTTTTGAATTCCAACAGTGTTTATCATAAAAATGTATTGCTAAACAACAAATATTTTCGAGTTTTGTTATCCCGGATCCTGAGTCATAGTCTTGATCAACGACTGTTTGTAAAATAAGAGCCTCACTCACCTGATTACACGTATTGAATAAGACCAATAAAATTAATCAAGAATATTATGAAAAGCTGTACATTGTTAAAACAAAGAAACAAATTCTATAGATTCAGTTTTAATCAGATTGGATATAAACACATGGGCATTATACATAAAGCCTTGAATCAATTTAGATTACGTGTTTCCCATAGTGTTCTCCAAATATAAAACTGCTAACTAGAATATTTACCTATTACTTTGCCACACCTAAATGTACTTCTTTTATTTATTATCCATATGGTAAACATGAACGGTATCATATTTATAATATATCCACTTGAAAGTGTGTCATTAGGGGAAGCATATGCTCCGAAATATGATGTATGTTCAGAAGTGTTTATTCAGAAATCTTGATTTTCTTGTGTGAAAAGAATCGTTTATTAGTAAATCTCCGTAATATAATGCATTACACACTGGATACCTTTAACATATTTTTTTTCAAATTTTCATAATGACAGTAATGTTATTTTCACATTTAGTCCAACTGATTAAGAAACTACAACTATTATGCATTTATAGATTAATTTCAACGTATCATATTAAACAGCTGTCACAGGATGTACTTTGAAGTCTAACTGAATAACACGCTACAATCCCAGTTTGTTAAACACGAAAACGCCATAACATGCAGAATGTCTGCCATCCACAACATCCCTTAAAGGCGCTGTTGCCTTTGATAAAGTGAAATAAAGTCCTCTCACAAAAATATAAATAAGTGTTAAAAATGGCTAAATAATACTCCTGAATCAATAAACATAGTTCTAAAACGAATGTGCATGGTTCGGTTAAGCCATGCGAGTCCATTTCCAATCGAGCAACCATTTTGCCGCTCGAAGCTACACTAAAGAAACGCCTACTTGATTTTCCTTAAAATGAAAGATGAAATAATTTCTGAAATATACTTAATGGTGGTCTCCACACTATGCTGAAACAATAATTAATGTGAAAGACCATTGAAATCGTGGAAAAACTGTGATTCGAGTCAATAACATTCATGAAAACTACGCCCAATGAATACCGCTATTTCCGGTTAATTCATCTGCGCACCGTAACTACATATACATAATATTATGTTTCGTCGTCACCACTTTAATGCGAATGCATGTCTGTATTGTTGTTCGTGGCTGTAAACAAATTTGTTTCAAATGTTTCTGACCAAGCACTGATCGAAAATTGAACAATTCTGTTGTTTCATTTCAACAATCTGTTGTGACGACTTCTGCAATTTTAGTATATTCTGCAGAAATGGTGCAACTTCATAATGCTATAATATTACTAAACTGTCTATTATAGTTTTAACGAAATCTGGTAATATATCTGGTAGGCGTTTCTTTTGGCCGACAGTGTAGTTATCTGACTCATGTAGGCAAGCGATACCTAAACACTCAGAGTCGAGGTTTAAATGTGGCACAATAATGGAATGATCAGCCATCTTGCTATCTGAACTCTCAAGTTTTCAAGAGACCTACAAGTCTACCTCTCACACTTGATATCTCCACACCACTGTCGCTTCATACATGGCACCATTTTCTTCGAATACGGATAACCGTTTTCTGTGGATACGGCTTATAGGTCCGTGTTATGATATGTTTTACCCATAACGTACCAGAATATTGTATAACTTCAATAACAAATGACAAATTTGAGAAAACGTAATATGTAAAAAATGAGTTACAACGCTTTTAAAAGTTGTGTCTGAAACAGGATATAATATCCATATGCAAACATTGGGTTTCATAAAATTTTATTTGGCTTTAGTACGTTCCAACTAACCATATGTGGTGTCTACAATACAAATAATTTCACTCAACTTGCATATTATCCCCAATCGCCAAATATATCATAATTACTAGTTTCCAATTAAAATTGAGTAACATCATTATGCATGTGCAGAAACCGAAACTGCACGTCCACTTTTACATGCACAGTAATCGTATGACCTATTAAACATTATCAACTCAAATCTGTCGTTTTTTCTGTTATAAATAACATTCCAAAATTACGTTTGACTCGTTGACGCGCGCCACACGCTGTACATTGTCCGGTTTTCGATTAGAAATCACTACTTTTACCCTCATATTGTCAATATGCTAAGTCTACTATCATCAAAATGGTAATTTTCGGTGACAGTCGGTAGGACTTCTCGATAAAGTAACACCATTCATAACATTTCCAATATGTGACCTCCAATAACACAACGGATGTACCTTTAAGGACATTAACGCTTCAATGCGTGCCGACACTAACGCTTCAAGATGTGCCGAATGTAATGTTCATATTTAAATGCCTGGGCTTACTTTACGACGTCATGTGGATTTAATGTAATAAATTTTATGTGTAAAAGGTTTAACGTTGTTGACGAATTGTTGTTGTTGTTGTTGTTGAAATAAAACTTCTTCAAATAATTCAACCATTTGAATGGATTTCGAAGAAAGGGTCCCAGGCGTAGATATTTAAAGTACATATGACGTGAAATGAATCTTCTGACAGTATTATTGTTGATGTCAACGCAAAATAAATTATGAAGGACTTATATGTTGCTTTTATATAACGTGAAAACAATCTCTCTCTCTCTCGGGTGTTAAAGGCGCTGTAGCAGCCGTTCTCATTTAAATAAAATGCTCTCACTAAACAGGTAAATAAGTGTTACCAATGGTTAAATAATGCTGAAGCAATAAAAAGAGTTCTAAAACGAAATGTCCATGGTTCGCTTAAGCCATGCGCGTCCATATATCTCATCTATAGCGGCCATCTAAGGTGTTCATATTAAAATGGCCGCTCGAATGTACTTAAAATGATCTGATTAAGCAAAATGAAGCATTCCACAAAAGTGTCGCCTTATACGTGGCACCATTTTCTTCGTATATATGGATAACCGTTTTCTATGGATACGGCTTACCGGTCCGTGTTATGAGATGGTTTACCCATAACGTACCAATATATTGCATAAACTTCAATAATAAATGACACATTTGAGAGAACATAATATACATAATATGCTACAACGCATTTAAAAGTTGTGTCTAAAAAAATAATCAAATCAAATTAACTTTTCAAGGTGTGCCGTCACATGAATGTAATGTTCATATTAAAAATGCCTTGGCTTGCTTGTTGCTTTTAAAACGACGTCATGTAAACTCACGGGCAAAAGAAAGTATAGGTACAACAACGCAAGATATTTTAATCAACGAGTGATGTCTCTAAAAGCAAACTAACGTTGTCTGTAAATTTTGAAACATTATCTGTTCATAATTCTGAAAAACACGGCCTTTTAAAAATCGTCGTTATAGAATCTCCTTAACCAGGCGAGATAGGGGAGTGAAATATGGCTTTCTGGCCTGTTTAATGATGTCCGACGGGCAACGATGCGACATTGATTTAAAGCGAAGGAAGTACATAATGTCGATACCATCTTGTACTAAGATAATTTCCATATTTCATAAAAATTTACCTTAAATACCCAGAATTATTTCCCAAAATACCCTTTGAATTAACTATTTTAGCACCCCATGTGTGCTCGAACAGATATACAATATTAAGTATCATACTCTCATGAATGAAATTGTGTATATCTCTTAACGAGATATATCCTCATCACAAACATTCAAAACCGAGTTTATCCGGCAGAAATAATTTGTGTTTGACTCTGTTGAAAAGAACATATATTTTCTTTTGCCCGTGAGTTTAGTTGGGATTGTGATGTTGCTTCAAGATGGTTAGGCAAACATGGAATAAGCTTCTTATAAGCAAAACAATACCAGTGTGTAAGATAAAACTTAAATCAAATTTAAAACTTAAAACAATACTAGGTTCAATCAAATAATTGGCTTTGAGGGTGGCAGTTTCTATGATGAAATATTCAAATGTGGTTTTGCTTTTGCTGTGTCTTCAGCAAAAATAAAGTACTGTTTGTATTCACAGCTACAACAGTGTACAGTAATGTGGTAGGGTGATGTGATTCGAGTTTTAAAGAAAATTTCAAAAGTTTATCACTTATTTCACAGCGGTTAGAGTTATTGCAGACAAAACGCCCGAAAGATCAGTAGCTATACATTGTTGTGAAACCTGCGAGCATCTCCTGGTATTGGCGAACCAGAGGTAGTGCACTGGCATCGTCTACACCCCATTTCGCCTACACCACTATCAAAACAAATTCATGGATGAGTGTAGACACTGACGCAAACTTGACTGGATGTCGAACAGTGGTTTAGCCCCTGGTAGGCTTCGACCTTCAGATCCGATCTCTTCGCTATTCCGCCCCCAGCATGAAACAAGTCGTCGGTATTTTAATGTACATAAACAGTTTGACACTCCAATAAGAAACTTCATAACTTGGCCCTCTTTTTAAACCCTCATGAATGATTCATTGACAACATAAACATCGTTTTAAGGTGATTTCACAAAAGGTATGTCCCAGATACCAAAAACTTAAATTGTTTTGTTTATCATAAAATATAGATTCCGGAGTGACGATTGTAAAGGTGTGACCTACACGTTGCCTCTTGATCCAGACAAAGGAGTTACGTAGGCATTGAATGATTGTATTAAATTTTACATCTGTCACTTATTTATGACAGACAAATGGTTTATTTGAGTCTCGCCTCACATAGAATACATACATGTATGAAAATACAATGTAAAATGACAACAAAGTGATTTAACGATAATGAGAGACTAGAGAAAAACAAGTATATAAACATAGAAATTCAAAATTATAAATACAGAGTTTATATGTACATACATAAAAGATAAATATATCCATACAAACCATTTTGTTACATATAAAAGCAGGTTTGGGCAGTGAAATATACATATAGGTTAAACCAGTTTATCTTCATCACAGAGTTTTAAACGTACGGGCAAAAGAAAGTATATGGCTCAGTTGTATTTATCATATGTATAATTTTCAAAGTCAAATATCTAATGAACACGACCTTGATGATACATGTTGTGTGTCCAAATTCACGTCCCATTCTACCAAGTTTGCTTTAAATCGAAAACTAAAATTTTTAACACCTCCACTCGCACATCTTTTCGATAACATAAAACATGTTTAACTAATTTAATAGGCTTTCGTTTAAAAGCCTAACAATACACACGCACTGCCTGGCAATTGAAGGAATCCAACCCACGTCTTCATTAACAGCAACGTTTGAAGCATATTTACCCAACCACAGGAAAACAATTCAAAGCACGAAGGTGGACGGCATTTTCAACACTAACCGCTCTATGACCCCCAAATAGATGCCCCATAGCTTACAGCTGTCTGCGTTTTCCTATCATATAATTTCGCGTTGTAATGTGGATTTCATTCCTCCAGTTGTCTTATATCATGTCTAATGAATTTACATCGATAAAACAACTAGATAAGCTCTGATCTTGAGAGAAAAATGTTCTGTTTATTTTGTGGGTAAAACTAGATCCTATTTAACAATGTCAATCATATTAAAACCATATTTATTGGCAACCTACCCCTTGTTTCGGCCCTTATGGTTGACAACGTTGTATGCTTCTCTCGAGGGTAATGCGTTCTCGTGTATGTCGGTACCTGTATGTCAACCGTCTTTGTACCAGTCCCCCGAGCCTTCAGGCGGGGGATGGCACTGGTACAAAGATGGTACCTGCGACCGTATTACCAACTTCCCAATGCAAGGCATAACTCTTGCCAGTTTCCATTACTGGCTAATT
Organism: Gibbula magus; assembly: GCA_936450465.1. Taxonomy (NCBI): domain Eukaryota; kingdom Metazoa; phylum Mollusca; class Gastropoda; order Trochida; family Trochidae; genus Gibbula; species Gibbula magus. The sequence continues at coordinate 49,422,840 of OW388293.1, forward strand.
TAGGCCTTGCAGTATTTCCTTAAAAAAACTGTGTTTAGAATTCCAGGCCCGCTATGCATTTCTGGTGCAGCGATTCACTATCTTGACACAACAAAGCGAGGGAAATACCGCAAGGGTTAAATCAGCCAGTAATGCAAACTGGCAAGAGTTATGCCTTGCGTTTGGAAGTTGCCATATTACCTGAGGTCGTGTTTTCTAATACTATATAGTTAGTTCCGTTCAACGGACCTATCAGATCGCCCGATATTGAGTGCGGCGTAACGTTCACAGTAGAGCTTTTTTTATGGTTGATTTTCGAGTTGGAAGAAATATTGAGTTATTCAAATTGGTGCCATATGATTGAAACTAATACGTTTATTTGGAAAATGTATAATTGAGAGATACGTGGGTTTATTTTTAATGTCACGATTTCTTAACGTCAAATTCTGCTTGGAATCGAACCGAGTCGAGATCGGCAACAATGGCTGGGGTGGCTCCTTTTGTATATTGGTTTATAGGGTTTATATTCTTTTACTTACGTTAAACTTAAATTTGACTATAAAGCGGACATTTGTTGTTTAAAAAGCCTTATATTGTGGATATGTTTATGTCCAACTGAAAACTATGCTATTTTCACTTACATGCTATAAGAATAAACGATTTACGAGACGCTGTGGGCAAGTTGAACAATCATCACTTATCTAGCTCAGCCTCAAGTCAGTCATGGATGTAGGGCGGGTAATTTGAGTACATATTTCTCTGATGAAGTTTCCCAGGGGTGATATAGTGGAGAGTAAAGGAGCATATACAAAACCCTGGGTAACCGAGGATGTACTAAGAGAAAACAAGACGTTGTTGGTCAGTCTAATGATAACAGTACTATTACTTAAATTAAATATTAAAATAAATTATTTAGAAACACAAACACAGAGTTTTCCTCATGCCAAATGGTGTACTAAATATGATGGGGATACTTCGATATAACCTTATCTTTAAAACAAATCACTGAAAGATGCCATTCTGATTTTGCTGTGAAAACTTCGTAATAACACAATATTACGTTCGGAAGTGCCTCAAACGACTTACGAAAATCGTGCAAAGGTTTGATAGAAATCTACAGACACGACTCCTTTGTTAATATATATTTTTTATTTCAAACCTCGACTCTATTCAAATGTGTGACAAAGTGCGACGAAAATAGCCTTTATTGCATTTCCAAAAACCTGCATGTTTTCTTTTAGTTTGATAACAAATTCAACTAGACTTTGGACTATAGAGCGCTGCCGTGTAAAGGCGTACAGTTGGTGCATAGGACCAGTTTGAAAACTTACATCATATTATACTTACTGTTCACATTTTCTATACATATTGGTTATGTATGCTAACTACAATCAAGAATGAATAACATTATAACGAATGTCAAGCTCGGTCATGGCAAGAGAAATGTTAACTCCTTTTGAACTTCTGAAATTGGGGATTTCTTTCCGAAAGCGAGTGTCAGAAGAGGTCAAGTGTGAAGTAAACCTTTCAACGGCTTTCAACGAGACCTTGTACATGTTTTGAGTTTCAAATTATTGCAAATACAGCTCTTGCAAAGATGTGTGAGCTTATATCTTAGTGGTTGTCAACAACATTGTACACAGACATCTAATACGCTGTTCACATGCACATGCAAATCTACCCTCGGGCGCGTGACTGTAGGTAAATTGCTAATCGTTCACATGGCACAAAATGTGGGATTTAATTAGCATATAAATGTGACACAAAAACAGATGAGGGTGCAACTGATTATTTGAAATACATAAATCAACAAGATGTCAACATCTAAACTGTCGGACATGTACAAGAAACATCCCCTTTTCCTTAAGGCCGTGTTTACCTACCAAAAAGTAAATTATAATAGTGAATTTTGTCTCCTCTTCGTAGGCTATTTTATTTCATGTTAATATAGATGATAAGTGTACTATTCCCGTCAGTACGTCGTTTAATCCCCTTTGAAGATTGAACTTAATAACTGAAAAAGGTGCTCTCACCCTCATATGTAAATGGATGTAAATGGATGTTATCACAATGTGTCCAGTATTGCTTATTTATGTTGCGAGTAATAGACAGTTTACTAAACTTTTATGGGGTAAACTCATTTTTTTATGTAATTCCCTTTTTGTGATTGCGATCAAGGGATTAACCTACAATGTGCTTGAGATTCACGAATCAAACAAACAATACCACCATCTAGGAGGTTAATCTCGAGAACCCCACACAACCATACAACCACCGATCCGTCTCAGTTGCCATTAGCAATTAGTAGTGTTTAGTCATAATTGTTAAAATTCTGTATAAGTGTACCCTACCATGTTATACCTTCACATTCTACATGGTGAATTAGTGAGCATCTGTTTCGAAACGTCCTGTATCTACTCAATAGGCTGTTATCCAGAAAAAAATTTTCTTCACCGTATTGTAGTTTCTACGATTGTCCTAGATGCGCAATGCAGTGTCCAATCAACGCCAAACTCTCGTCAGCACACATCTCGGAGATACTACGATCCTTAAGAAAGAAGATTACATTCTCATTTCATGACTTGCCTTTTTCCTTTTCCAGATGCGCTGTACCCGGCCTCAGTAACGATACCTTCGCTATACAAGGTCCTGAACACGAGGCGTTGGTCAATGCCTCCATCCCATGGACGGTGGAAGATGGGGTCCCGTCACGTGACTCGTGTACCATCTACAAGGCAGGTGCCCCCGGGGAGAACAGAACCACGATGGAGTGTGATGCCTGGGTGTACGATACCTCTATCTTCAAGAACACCGTTATCACAGAGGTGAACAAATGGCACACCTTTCTTTGTAGCTATATCAAAATGAAAAGCAAATATTTTCCAGGCATTTGACATTTAATTAATACTGCGTTACAGTATTGATACCAACACCTAGGATGTATATGGTTTTCGTTTTAATACCTTCATCCTTTTGTATGATACACATGAAATCTCACCCGAGTGTTTTCAAGTATAGAAAATTTCAACACGGTTGATAAGAATTACAACATTTTGAGACTTACCTACGTTTGTAACCTTGTCAACGAGTGTTTATTATGTAATATCTGAAGATACAATAGTGAGATTCCCATAATAATTCAATATCATTATGGCTGAGATGAAAACAAAATCTATAGTACTTTTTAATCTGAATCAAAACTTGAAAAACAGTTTTAAATCTGAATGCAGAAGGAGAATTCAGAGACGATATTCAAACCGGTTCTGAATCTGAAAGTAGATCTAAAGATCAGTTGTTTTAAATCCAAAAGAAGATCTAAAGATCAGTTCTGAATCTGAAAGTAGATCTAAAGTTCAGTTCTGAATCCGAAAGTATATCTTAAGGCCACACATGCATCTTAAAGTAGATCTAAGGGTTAATTATGAATCTGAAATAGATCTGAAGAACTACTATCAATGTGTTCATTCACGAAAGTTTCACAGTTGTGTCACTCCAGTACCAGTATTCTGCTCGTCTTGCAGCTGAACATGGTGTGTGGAGAGAGATACCTTCGTTCCCTGGCTAACAGTATCCTCATGGCCGGTCTGCTGTGTGGCTCCCTTCTACTCGGCTTCATCTCCGACTAGTACGTATAACAACATGGTAATATAAGACACATTTAATCAATGATGGACATGGTCTCTCAGTTGATACACTCTCATTTGCAGGGTCACCAAGGTAATATGGTCAATCGAACCATGAACCTATTTAAGTGCTCTAGATGCAATATAAACAGTCTGATTTAAATCGACCTTGTTCCGAGGAATAAAATTTGCAAAATATTATATCTACCGGGATACGAACAGGTTCTGTAGATTCCTCGCCACAAGGTCTGAGAACATCCCGGATAGGCGTGTGTTCCGAACCAGTTTAGCGCAGCCAAAGCCCAGTCAAATAGCTGACCAATCACATCATAGTATTTAAACGGGCGCTGTTTGAAAGCATTCGGAACAGACAAAAGGATAGCTGTTTGGAGTTATCTTCCCCTAGCTTCTCGCACAGAAAGCATTTGTTGGGCATCTTTTGATTGGCTACCTGATTGCGCTCGAACACACGAGTCTACGGGCTGTAATCAGACGGTTTGGCGTGGAACCTACGACTGATACGAGTTCGTATCCCGGTAGATGCACCATTTTGCAAGTTTTATTCGACGGAAAACCGTCGATTTTAATCAGACTGCAATATAAATGTTTTAAAGTTGGTATCACCTGCTAATTAACCATAAATGTACATGGAAGGAACATAATATAACATCCTGTTATGACTCTGATAAATCTCTGATGCTCTCATTTTGCATATCCTCTCCTCAAAAGTTTGGAATAAACTGCGATCAAACTTTAGGCACCTTCCATACTATGAATACTTCAGAAATAAGGTCAAGGTCAATCGTTGAAGACAGTACTAATATGAGGTATTTGATGTTTTATTTGTTTGCGATTGGTGTATGGAATTTTAGAGCAATATCATTATTCATAATCGAAATTATAACTCCAGTTTTGGCCGGAAGCCGACGCTGATGATGGCAATCCTGTTGCACATCGGAACCGGAATTGGAACTGCCTTCGCGCCCAACTTTGGCGCATTCGTCGCCTTGAGGTTTCTTAATGGAGCGTCGAACATCGGACTTTTTGTGTCCTCTTTTGTCATTGGTCAGTATCTGCCACTTGCTCTCCCATATCTGAATTTTGCAAGAGATAAGTAATTATTATAGTTACACAAACATTATTATACCTTTAGTTTCACAACTCTATGACCTGATTCATGTTATTATAAGTAAAACACAATCCTCGCAGATTCATGTCTCTCTTGGATCTAGGAAAGGACCTAAATCGTTCAAGGAGAGTTCCAAAAGTTTCTGGCCATATTTAATTGAAACAAACTTTAAAATGTTTACCACATATTTTTCGACATAATCCCCCGACCTCAATGCATTTAGTCCAGGGTTTTTCTAACGGCATCAACCCATCTGAAAACCACTTATTGTAAAGAGACCCTAAAAACTCCTCTACTGCAACAATGACGTCGGTCTCGAATTTATGGCCACTGAACTTCAGTCAAGGGAAGAGACAGAAGTTTGAGGAGGCTAGATCTGGAGAATAGGCTGGTGGGGAAGAATTTTGAATCCACAGTCCTGTGCCACACTGACTGCAACATGGCCGCTGTATACAGGAGCATTGTCTTGAAGTAGCCACACACACCTCTAAGCGGTTTACCTCTTTTTTTTCTTTCATCTTTTCCCGTAATTGCTGCAGTTTATTTGCGAAATACACACCATTGATTTTAGAACCCTTCTTCAATCAATCTATCATTATTACATCCCGTGAGTCCCGGGAAAACGGATGCCATGACCTTACCACTAAGAAGAAAATGTTTTGATATTTCTGGGGGTGGGTGAGGTTACGTTTTTCCATTGCATGATTTCCCTTTTTGTCTTAGAATGAAAATGGTGATCCCAGATTTTATCCTGGGTCAAAATGATTCTGGTGGCATTGCATTCATCAAGAAGTCGCTGCCTTACCATGACACGTTTACCCTTTGGTCTTCAGAACCTTCTTGGGACCGAAGTTGCCAAAACCTTATTCATATGTAAATGGCCATGTATAATTATTATTGTATAGTATTAATAGCAGTACAAGTATTAATGTTTTCCTGCTTGGTGACATCAGATAGAGAACAGGACCTGGATCGTCCAGGGTGCTTACTGTACCCTTAGTACATTAAGCCACTGTACATTCATCATTCAGCTATATATGATGAAACAGGGCCACCTAATATTTGCGCTTCCTGAATGTCCTCTTGTCTGTATTTGTTTAAACACAAATACTTGATCACAGCTCTACACTCAGGTCTGTCAATTTTGGAAGACAATGTGGAGGTATCATTGAAGAACAAAGTATTACTTGTAACTAAAGTGTATGTATCTCATGATTTCCATGCCATTTACTCTTTATGAATGTACAATATGGTTGCATTTTGGGCCAGAAACCTATGGGACAACCCTCGTAGATATCTGCCTCGCTGTACACAATATATTACTAGACACAAAAGCTGGTTCGACTTACTGCTACATACTTATAGCGCATCAAGGAACCTTGTCCATTGTCTGGTGGTAGATGTTACTGTAATTGCTAGTTCTGTATCGCATGCAATAGAAATGTTTACCTCTAGGGCGTTGTAAATAGTGAAGAGTAAACAAGACGATATGGTTTTGAGGATAAAAAGCATAATTATTATATAACTAGCGATGAAATATGTGATTATACGATGAAAATATAATCCATATTTGCACTAACGTGACTAATTTGACTAACGTGTGGCCGGAATTACTTTTCAGGATTGTCTCCCTTTGAAATGAAATTATCTCCCTTTGTAAAGTGATTACCTCCCTTGCTTCCTACGTCTTACGGTGAACGCCAATGTTGTGATGTTTCAGTCAATGACTGTTGACCTTTTGTGGTGTTAATATCATATTCAATATTCCATAACATTCTGAACTTTATTTTTGTTGATATGTTGCACACTAGTTCTTTTACTCGTGAAAAACTTGGTGAGGCGAGAGGTATGTGACAGACAATAATGAACGTCACTCGCCGTATGATGTGTATCACTTCACGTTTGAAATAAGGACACAACTTGCGTTTTTCAATGTCTTAGGCATCTTCACTTGACTAGATGGTACCGTAAATAAACATTCACAACAGATTTATTTTTGTAAAACATTGTCCTGTTTTAAATATCGACTTATTTCAGTCGAATTATTTTCTCACTGCATTTACCGTGAAGCGCTGACTACCAAGCGAAAGGGTTGCATGTTCGATTCCAGGTTCATGCATTACAAAAATTAATTTGTCTATAGTTGTCTAGATATTTTGAGATCCTATCCTATACGTAAAGACAAAATACTAGTACATCAGTCTCGAAAAATGTACCATTACTGAAAATGTCTAAACCTAACACCCCTCCTGACTGGGACAGTCAATGACCAGTAGATTCCTTAATAATAATCAACTGATAACACAATAGAGTGACGTCATGACCATGGATTAAGGTAAGTCACATCTCCACTACATTGTCAAATGTCACTTTTACAACGGCGTCGATGATTGAACAACTAGATTCAATTGCACCCAATCAGGGCGCTCCTTTTTTGCACTCGATTTCAAGCCATGTAGAACAGAGGTTAGGATCGGAAATCTGTAGGGAGTAACCTCTTTGGGAAGAGAATGACGTTAAGAATAAGTATTATGGTATGTCATATCTACAAAGAGCTTCTGCGTTCAGGTATGGAACTGGTGGGTCCTTCGAAGAGAACATTCGCTGGGATGGTTATCGAGTTCTTCTGGTGTATCGGGCTCTTCCTTGTGGGAGCTCTCGCCTACTTCATCCGAGACTGGCATCATCTTCAACTGGCAATCTCCTGTCCAGCTGTCCTTCTTCTGGCTTACTTTTGGTAGGTGTCCAGCTTTCGATATGCTTTGATTTCAAATCTTTGAAAGTACTAATTATAGTGTATTTGCTTTTAAGTGATATCTGATATCGAGGGACAATATAATGAAACACATTTACAATCAAATTCATTGATTTCAATACATCACTTTACTTTTACAAATAATATTTGACAAAACTTGGTTCTGGCTCTAAATTCAATTGGCTATCGGATATGAAGCTGCCGATCTGGTTTAACTGGTAGAATTGATTCGACCACAGTCCCCTTTCATCCCCAAGTCAAGATTGGGATAATCGTATATCGTACAATCAGTTCTATGTCTGATCTTTCTGTCCTGTGATGGTTTAGGAGAGGGGGGCGCGTTCTCGTTAGCAAGTCTTAAAAAGTCAAGTGTGTTTTTCACTGAACATATTCATGGATTATCTGTGTAGAAGATTGGAACATTAAGTCTTGGATAGCCCTAAAGAAACATTTACATCCCAGGTTGGTGCCGGAGTCTCCAAGATGGCTGCTGTCACGTGGTAAGGATGAGAAGGCGGAGAAGATTCTGAGAAAAGCAGCGGAAGTGAATGGAGTCACACTTCCGGAGAAGCTGTTTGACAAGGACACCCTGGACAACGGGCCCCAGGCTAAGATCACGGAGATGTTCACCTCGCCCGTCCTTCTCATCAGGACTCTTATCATCTTCTTCAACTGGTGAGTAGAGGAAATCGTTCATGTTATCAAGGGATGGTGTTAAAGGGGAGGTACGAGGTACGAGCAGATGGTCGGTATGGGTTTTCGTATGGCAATGATGAATATTATATTTACACATGGAAGGGTCAAATGGTTTTCATTTAGAATGAAATGTCAAATGAAAACATTTTTTCAATATGCTGTGCAGTTGCAGATGGGGTTGGAAATCGGCGCTTTAAAAAGCCCTTTGTACAGTCTGCTGACCGAGCTATCTGAGTTTATATTGTCGTTGTGGTCATCTTATAGTTAGAAATAATATGAATCCCTATAAGTCAACAGTTTTATACACGATTAAGTATGAAGTTAAAAAGAAGGACATTGGTTATTTTGAAGAAATAAAAACAGGTAGTCTGGCGTGTTTCAATAAGAGTGATCTCCCCTCCCGACCTTTAATTACATTTCAGGCTGGTTGCCAGCATGGTGTTCTACGGCCTGGGTCTGAACGTGGGTAACCTAGGAGGTGACATCTACCTGAACTTCACAATCGCCAACATTGTTGAGACTGTCGCCTACATCCTCTGCATCCTCCTATTGGACAGAGTGGGCAGGAAGTTCCTTCACTGTGGCAGTATGCTGCTGGGTGGCGTCGCTTGTCTCGGCACCATCTTCCCCGTCATCTACGGAGGGTCAGGTGTGTCATAATCTCATGTATGGAGAGTAGAATTGACTGTTCTGAAACCATTTGTCCCTTGGATACTACTTTTTCAACTTCTTTGCCCCGCAACTAATGTACATGTTTATTAGAGCTCAATTCCTTTTTATTACACGAAAATAATTCATCACGATTTATTAGAAACTGGTGTATACCGGTATTAGATTCAACACGATAGACCTTTTCAGGTAACTGGCGTACACTTCACTTCATTAGCTTAGGAGGGGGAGGGGTACATATCGGAGTCTCTAGCATTGGAGAATGGGGACATTTGCTCATTGGATCCATGATATTGACACATGGCCTTCAGTGTTGTAGTCGCCTTTTTTCGGTGTCTAGTTGCAGGCCGAATCATCATTGTTGATTCCATCTGAGAGCGGTTTTCAATGTGTATAAATGTTGGTCCGATGTTGATATCACAGCTGTAGGTCTACTCTCAGTATCCAATCAAATCTAACGTATTGGACAATCTGATACAATCGACCTTGTTCCGGGGAATAAAATTTGCAAAGTAATGCATCTATTGGGGTACGAACAGGTTCTGTAGATTCCTCGCCACAAGGTCTGAGGACACCCATATAGACACGTGTTCCGAGCCAGTTTAGCGCATACGAAGCCGAGTCAAAAAGTTGACCAATCACATCATAGTTTTTGTTCGCCGTTTTGAAGGCATTCAGAACAGACGAAAGGATAGCTGTTTTGAGTTATCTGCCCCTAGATTCTCGCACCGAAAGCTTTTGTTTGAGGTCTCTAGTTAACTCAATTGCGTCAGAACATGGGAGTCTACGGGCTGTTATCAGAAACCTCCCAACAATATGAGTTCGTATCCCGCTAGATGAACTATTTTGCAATTTTTATTCCTCGGAAAACCGTCGATTTTAATTAGACTAACGTATTGGACGGTAAAGGAAACTTACAAATACTCTTCGATGTTTGATATTATAGTGCTTAGCGTCTTAAGACAAGTATGATTGTTCAATAAATTATCTTTCTTTCAGAATTGGAATGGGTGACAATCACGCTATCAATGATTGGAAAATTCGGCGCCTCGGCTGCATTCGCCATCATCTACATCTTTGCTGCGGAGCTGTTCCCGACAGTTGTACGAAACTCCGGAATGGGGGGTAGCTCCTTCTCAGCGCGTATTGGCGGCATCCTGTCTCCTTATATAGCAGACTTGGTGAGTCACAAAAAAGTGTCGGAAGGTTTATTTAAATCTAGTCTAAATGTTGTTGTAAAGTTATTTCCAAAACGGTAGATGTTAGAAAACTTTCCATACCTTTGTTGACGAACACGCACGAAAATCATCCAAAGAAAACACCTCTGGACTGGGTCCCACTGGAATACCTAACGTTGGACGTCAATTGATAGAAGGAGGAGAATGTGTCCCTGTTGCGTTCCCAGGACGTGGAGAAGATCAGTACAATATTGCTGCCCACATCATCACACACTCCATCCACCGAATCTGCCCACTTGTCGATGAACCATCACGTCTCTGCAACAGGAATCTGGAGTAGCGAAGCTAAATGCATCATCGGTTACAAAGGTTACATGCAGTGACGATGTTACACCAAAAAAAGACGATGGGCAGATGGTGACGACGTAGCACGTTCTAGCCATGGGATCTCCATTTTCTCTTAGCTTGTTCCGTACAATCTGGCCTGATATCCTCAGAAGTCCGGACACCCAAGGCCTGACTGCTGTGCTTTCACTCGCAGCAGTACCGTCATACAAATGGAGGACCAAAATGTTGCAATCCTGGACTGGTCTGATCATCCGGTCGTTTGTCGTGCATGTTAGGTTGTAGAGAGCTAGAGTTTTGAAATGTTAGAAATTGACCCATGTTACCCTTTTTTTTTAAAAATTATAATCTATATTTTGGGATGTGTCCTTTGGGCGTTTTTGAAAATATATATGGTTTACATGTACCCTGTAAAGTATGTTTGTATATTATTGTCAAAACTTTTATGATAAATATTTGAAGAATTATTTTCATGCAGCCAAAGCAGATTTGCTGCTTATTTAGTTTTGTTTTTGCATTCAGGGGACTATTGTAGGTGGAAGTTTTGGCAGCGCTCTTCCGCTGATCGTATTTGGAGGTGTGACAGTTTTGGCGGGAATTCTCGCGCTCTGGCTACCGGAAACTCTGAATAGAAAACTGCCGGAAACTATCGAGGACGCAAAGAACTTTGGACAGTAAGTTGTCTTTAAAAAACATGTGTATCCTTCCATTCTACATAGAAATTGTGGTCACCAACAAATTTTAGCTAATCAGGCCTGAAACGTTAGTTTATGGCATAGGCCATCAGGCGTCGTCCATAAACTTTTCATGGGTTCGACATCGCTGCACCGACAAAGCTGAAATTTTACGAAGGTATCTTCCACCTACGGGATCAAAGTTTATTAATTCAGGCATGACCCCCTCCCGCGACCCCCCTAAATATGGGCCTGGCAATAATTTTAAGTGAAATCATAAAACGACTTCTTCTACGAAATAAGTTGACAAAGGAAGCTGAAATGTGATCACCTCTCAGATATGGACGCAGGTGGAAAGTAAGTTGTCTTTAAGAAACATATGTATCCTTCCATTGGAAATAGAGATCGGTGTCCACCATTACTCTGATGTCATGATTCTATAAAAATTGTGATGTCATCCTTTGTTTAACTATGTCGATGTCAATTTGTAATACATGTATGTATATTCTGATGTCATCAATTGTGTAAACATTCCGATGTCTTCATTTGCGTAAATCGCGATGTCACCACTATGACGATGGCATACTGTAATCAATGTTGTTTCCATTCTGAATCTTATACATGACTGTTTTAATCTTTGTTTAACGTTTTTATGTTAGCTTCACTGTTTGTTCATTGTTCCAATTACAGGACTGGCGGCAAGAATTCTTACGAACTTACTCATGACGTGGAGAAACCAAAGATTGCAGAGAATCATGATAACCCAGCTTTTGTAGGGGAAAAGGAGTGACCCATTTCCACTGTGTTGTGACACATTTCACTATAGTGTGACGCAATTCACTTTGATATAACACATTTTCACTTTAAAGTCACACATTTTCACTATAAAGTTACTTATTTTCTATGTAACGTGACACATTTTCACTTTAATGTGACACATTTTCACTTTAACGTGACACATTTCACTTAGATGTGACACATTTTTATTTTAATATGACACATTTTCACTATAAAGATACACATGTTAAATGCAACGTTACACATTTCATCGTAATATGTGTTCAGATATTCTAAAATTTCTGTAAATGTAAGTTTCAATGAATGAATTATCTATATCAATTCAGTTCAATTATTTTACGTTTGTTTGCAAGCCACCTTCATTTTTTTCTGAGTTGCAGATAATTTACTTTAATGATTGGAGATTTAACAGAATGAAATGCAGTGATATACGTGCTGTTTTGATTAGTTGATATAGTTTTGTGATATAATAGTTTTAAACAATACTCATGTTAAGGGTAGTGTTGTGGTCAAACGATGGTTATTATCTTGCCGGAATAAATGTTTTAAGTTCACTAATTTTAATATTAACAAAATAAATAAAAACGTTAATGCTTTATTTGTATATGCTAAACCATTAGTTAGAGAAATACTAACACAGTCGTGTATCTTATCAGATTAAACTTTTAGAAATAAACCCAAAGTCAAGAAATGCATGATGAAAATAACGAAAATGAATAACAGACGAAGGCACTTTTACCACTTTATTTCCTGGCAATAAGTAGTCTTTTGATTAGCTAAATGTGTCTGAATTTGATTTACTAAAACGTTTGCAGCATTTATAAACAAATTTATGAAACATTATTAAAGCAAATGATAATTTTGAAATAGAGCAAATTATTATATTCAAACGGTCCCATGCTTACTCGTCCACTTTGTATGTCAGATTTAAATCACGTCCAATGCCCATGCATATGAAAGTAATATTAACATAGTGTATTTGTTTAATCAGACTCATTGTGATATTTTTAAATCTTCATATATGTGACTTTTACATTTGGAGCTCATCGGTCTTTTGAAATAAAAAATATATTTATAACCCATTTACATGTTCTTCTGTTGACAGTTAGTTGATGACATCAATAGACATATATATATATCATACTGTTTAGAATGTTTGTGTCTACTTATACGTATGTTACCATAGCTTTGGTACAACAACAAAATTCTATTTCCATTTCTTAGTAAATGTACATTTTCATGCAGATGGCATAAGAAAATACATTGTGCATATAATTGTACATGGAATGTGTATGGCGTTATAAAGGTTTCTGTAAAGCTGGAGGGACGACAAGAATGTATGGAAGCTTGCATGTTAAAAATTTATAAATGTGTTTTACTCTCGGGCAGATACCGTACATCCACGACTTTGCCTGGGATTTGGTATCTCGGCTTCGCCTCTAGTCAATATTCGAAAATTCCCAATGTCAATTGGTCTCCTGAAATTGATAACACAGCCTCGAAATAACTACTTCCAGTGTGTGTAGAATAACCTTCCACACATACAGTTGTTCTTGAACATGGCCTCTTAACATGTCTAGGAACATATTGCGTTTAAATTTACTTGGGAGTTGGTTAATCGAATGAGAGCATGACTGAGCGCAATTGAACCAGCTCAAATGTTTCAGTACGGACTTGAAAAAGAAAACACAACATTTGAAACATTTAATTGAAGTGAACCACAATCTAGTTAAAATATTGAGTGGACCACTGTTATCAAATAATTGCGTTTCGATATGTTGGTATTTTCATCTGATTTTAAAATAGCGATCTTTGATTCACTCCATTTTCTTCCCACAGAGATCAATCTCTTCAAATGTTCGATCCTAACCTCAATTCTGTTTCTCGGCTAGAAATGGAGTCTTCATTGATTGCAATGTAATCTATCTATGTGTGCAATCGCCGTTGTCAAGATTACATTTGCCAATGACACGTCATAACGCTATTTGTGGAAACAGAAACCTAACCTTGCTCTAAAGGACATAATCATGTTGGCAAGGTCACATATATGTCCAAAGTTATAATTTGTGTTATTTAATTAAGAATTATCAACTTTAACCGAAATTAACCAGTTTAAGGTAAATTAGTTCCGTATAACGAAAATATAAACCGTTCAAAGTCGTGATAATGATCGAAAACCGGACAATGGACCCTGGCTTGCTGCAGTCATTAAGTCGAACGTAATTTTGGAAATTTTAATAAAGCAGATAGGAAGACAGATTTGCTTCTACAGCGTTTAATAGCTCTTATAGCGACTTGATATAGAGCCAGCTAGTCAGCTACTAATGCAGGAGACGTTCCTAGTTTTTCAATGATATGTTTGATATTTTAAGCATTTGGGGGTGAATATGAAAGTCGAGTAAGAAGAGATCACCTATTGTAATTTTGTACATTTTAGAACCGAATACAATATCATGCAAAACTGATCATGTGCCTTTAAGGGGTTTTCCTTGAAATATGGTGTATGATTTTGTGAAAACAATTCATAAACAAGCTAATAGATAAAGACCAAATCAGTAGGGATATGTTATGTGGAATCTATTGACGCTAGGGCATTGTTACAAACGAGGAATTCCTCGAAGAACGGAGGTCAGGATCGAAATATGAAAGGACTAAACTGTGGGAAGTTCTCTCGAGAATGATCCACTCCCAAGCTCTACCGTCAAGGACAGCGCTGACGGGACTTATCTTCATTTGTACTCATAAAGTTCATACGTATTTACTACGAGTGTGACGTATTTGGTGTGAGGATTATCAACAAAGTAAAATATTATTTGTTCTTGGTCAGTAACTGTTTTCGCCCAATCTTACAGTATATCTTAGAAACGCACCACTCGATCATTTTATTCAACTGGAGCAACCGCATGCGATTGTCAACACAATGACCTGAGGAGTGGCAAGGTGCATTCCGATTCAGACGAAGATATGGTGAGGGCGTCGCAGGAAATGGGACCAGAAGTGGAGCTAAGGCATGTGGAGTTTTAATAAGGATGACCATAATCATTACTTAATGTAGTTGTAGATGAACTAAATGACGGCATATGCGATTGTAGAAAATACCCATGACAAATGTGCTCCGTGTGTAAGGCTTTGGCAAAAAATAGAGCCATGGGCTCTGTAACTCATCAGAGTTTATTTTGTTTGATGATGAAGACAGAAATATGTTGTCTCAATATAATGCACAATCCCTAACCCTGACAAATCTTAGTCTTGAAATTGAGAGAGAGCACTCAGCAAGGTCAACACACATGAGATTATGCAATATTCTGAGCTTCTAAAATATGGGTCCTGATTCTAATCTCGTTTGAATCAACACTTGCAAAATTGACAAATATTTGATTAGGTGAACTATGACATGCTCCATAAATTTTTTAAAATGCAATCTCATTAAAATCAGATTGAACTTAACACACGTCCCTCTCAGTTTCTATTTGAGAAATGATCCGTACAGTAAACCATTCACAGGTTTACAACCAAATGGAATAATGGCAGTCTCCTACTCTCATCGAAAAGTCACAAAACACTAGCCCTTAGAGTTGTACTCCGCTTGAAACGTATTGAAGCATTGAGGTAAAAGTTTCATTAACAAATTTTGATTTAAATGAGACTCGGGTAGAATGTTAACATTTTACGACTGCTTCAAAGGGTTTGCATGAAACGTAATCCTCTCCTGACCGGCCTAGCATGTTATAGTCTTTGCAATATTTGTCCTCAGCAACATTCTGTCCATTCTCTCCCCAAATTAGTTACTGAACTCATTTCTTGCCAGGTAATCTGTTACAATGGGGCCATATTTATTCCTTCTAGCAAAATCTATTAAAATTTGCATGTACATGTACTTCTATTCAATCAAAAATGTCCAACTTTGATTGCAACTAATCAAGATTCGCAATTTCTAGCCAAGAAAGTGTTCCATTTGTAACGGGCCATGTGGGAAGAGTGAGTGAGTGAGTTAGGGTTTAACGCCGCTTTCAAGAGTATTTCACTTATATCACGGCTGCTAGTATTATGGCAGGGAGAAAGCCCGCAACGCCATGTGGCTATGCATTGCGGTGAAACCTGCGAGCATCGGCTGGAACTAGCGAACCATGGGTGGTACTGCAGTGAAATTCAGTGTAGCATTGCACCCAAACCTGACTGCGTGTAGAACAGTTCTCTACTGCAGACAAAGTTGCCATGCCCCTGGCGGGATTCGAACCCCGGACCTCTTGATCCGAAGCCGAACGCGCTAACCACTGCGCTATCCCGCCCCCCATGTGGGAAGAATTGAGTTGAGTAACCGAACGTGGTCAATATGGATCCTGGATGGCATTTCCATTATACTGACTAATTATACTCGTCTAAGGTTGTCGCAGAGACAAAATCAAAGACGATGATCCAACGCCCAAATGACTTGAAAAATGAATGAATGTCCTAGTCAGTTAATAAATTGAATTCACATAGCATTTATTGAACTACATTGAACCTTTTCACAAGTGTCATTTCTTTCCGAAAAATGAAAAATGATAACAAAACCGTTAAGAATGTCTGCTCATCGAATAAACAACATTGCTTCCCAATGACACAATATTAACTGAAATTGGCAAAATAATTTAATATGAATAAATTTTCAGCTGCAGGATTGGTAATGTTCCATAAGAATTTCTTTCATAGTTTGAAAAGCTGAAATTAAACCATGTTCAGCATGTGAATGTCTCAGTTCAGCAAATACTTTGTGAAATTCTTAAGATGCAACTAAACTTCTTCAGCAAGATATAAAGCGACTTCCCAATGCAAGGCATAACTCTTACCAGTCTCCATTACTGGCGGATTTAGGCCTTTCCTTAAGAAATCTGTGTTTAGAAATACAGGCCCACTATGCATTTCTGGTGCAGCTAGTCACCGTCTTGACACAACAAAGTGAGGAAAATACTGCAAGGGTTAAATCAGCCAGTAATGCAGACTGGCAAGAGTTATGCCTTGCGTTTGGAAGTTGGATATAAAGCAAGTATGTGTAAAACTTGAAGCAAAATGAATACACAATTTGAAGGTCTCATGTTTTTATTTTCCCTTGCAAGGCACTCGTTTCTTCAGAACATCTTGGTCTTCTTTATCTTCATTCTTCTAGTGACACCATCAGATACATCACAAGATCTTCTGGATTTACTCTGTAAATACAATCAGTCTGTCCAAGTACAAATACAACAGCAGAATTGAATATGAGCCATTTGAAGGTATAATGTTTGGGGGAAAAGAGTTGATAACCTTAGTATAGTGAGTGATAAGATGCTTGATGATAGTTGAACTCGCTGTGATTGAACTAGACAAGATCAAAGAAATTCCATTATTCAAAATAGTAATAAACACCTGTTGTACTGTGATGAACTTTCCTAACTCATACAGTGGCTTTAATTTCTCACCTGCTACAAGATATGTTGGGTCATCATTTTCTGGTTGATGGATCTATCCAAGCAGTGTTGAAAAGCGACAAGGTGGAGATAGAAGTTAGGCCTCATCCAGGGGTACATATCTGCAACCAGAAACAAAGATTACATACCGCACAAACCTTCAATTACATAATTCAGTAGTCACTTACCTTTAATTTAAAATATTTTTTTAAAATGCAAGATTTATTTCATAATTATAATTTTCAAAGTTTGATTATCATGGCTGAAATGAAGAGATTTTCATTAATTTATCCACAAACAAAAGGTATGGTCAATCCTGTCTAGTGTTGATCCATTAATTAGATTCAAGTGTCTCAATAACTACCGAATACTTGATCATGAATACAATTCCATAATCTATTCCAGGGTGTGTCTACAGTTACACACACGTAACAGTACTGATGATATCTTGTCATCTCGCAATACTAAGCCATGACTTTCAATGAGACTACCGGTAATTCAAGCCAGATAGTGAAATCTGTTAATTCTAATATTGTGGTGTGTTTCTATTCTCTGTAATTATGAGGCAAGATGACTATCAGAGTTCCAGAAGAGTTGCATGCAACCTACAGTCTGTAATACTAACCATTATCAATGAGAACTCTGACCACATGAGGATGAAATGTATATTACACAATTCACTGTTATAGCATCTGGCAGATTATCAATATATTTATCCAAAGCATTTCTTTAAATGCTTCACTTCAAGAGTGCATTTTTATAAATTTAAGAGTGTCTTCAACAAAAACAAGCTGATCTTGATAGTTTGGCATTCATTTAAGTTGGACTATCTCCATTCACAAAACGACTGTGCAGCCTCAATCAAGTGATGCACAATGTTTAACATTAACTTTTCAACCAAGAAGTATCAGGCTTTTACTTGTCAAATTGGGCCAATGATCCAATTGGGCATTACTCAAGATTCAGTAAAATTCATGGTTGAATTAATAAATCATGCATGAGATGCTGAACCCATTAATTTCAAGAACACAGAAAAATGTTTAATGAAGATCACATAGGGTACAGCTGACAAGCCTGTATTATTTAAAATGCATGTTCACAAAGGATTTTTGATCTTCCTAAGCTCCCCAAATCCCTCTTGAATCATAATGCTTAAACATCTCAGTTAAGTTCCCCTAATATATATGCGTGAAGTTTATTTAAAGCTAACTGCATGAAGTTCAGATTCGCCATCCTGAGTATGGAAATACCCTAGTGCAGTACAATTTCCCCCAATCACACATTTTCAATTCATTTAAGCACATGATCGTTCCCTTGTTTATTTCTTAAAAGGCACTATTGCACGCTTGACAGTATAGAGACTTGTTATGCCATGCCCACTCCTTGCAACTTCTACAAATCCTATAAAAGTTTGTTATCATTTACTTGTAACTGATTAAAAACCTTGAGGTGGACAGTTTTAAAAGAAAGAAATTCGTCAAATAATGGAATGTTCAGTTTAATTTGTGGGTGAGCAAGTTATTGCTTCAGTAGTATCGCAGATATTAGCAGAGTTTAATTTGTATGGCAAAAACTGTAGCAAGATCGCTAAAATGGCTGCAATTATATTTAACAAATGACTTTGTGGACCCTATCAAAAATTTCAAAGAAGAATTTATCAACCTTTCATCAATACATTTCAATTTTTACAAAAAACAATCTAACTAATAACAAATTCGACCTTATTGTTTTAATACTGATATAATTACCCAGTATTTTCCAAACAGCTGCAAAATGAATGCAATGAAAACTTTCTTTGGTACAAACAATTCCGAAAAAAAAGGCCTGTACGATATGTTAATAAACTCAAAGATTTATTGCGAGAGCAGGTTTAAGTAATTTGAATATTTTCACACATTAATGACTGATTCAATTCAAATATCTTGGCCAACAATTGTCTTTCTAATTTCATAATTTTACAAGTAAGATTATCAATTTGAGGAAACGTTTACTAAACATTTGTTCAGTTGCAATTATAGCTTACCATTTACAGTGTTTACAAGAGCATTACATTATTGCTTGAAAGTACCTTTATGAAGCGAAACTATTGGTGTCATGGACCTATCCATGGACAACTGACGAACAAGGGTCATTTAATGCATCTTTACATCAAATTCATTTGAACTTTATGATTCCATGATTTTATAACTTACTTTCATAAGTAATCATAATGGTAGCTATCAGCCATGTAGTTTTGACAGATGTACATTATGACATTAAGGGAAAGGTGGTGTGCAATAGTGCTGAATACTTCCAGTTTGTTCTAAATTTAATCTTAATTTCAACGGCATCAAACTATGATTTGTAATAACCACAATGTCCACAATTAACAGTTGAACTTAGTGTCAACTTGCTCAATAAATTCATGTACTTATTTAAGCCATCTCCTCATCTCTGTATAAAACTATTAGGAAAATCTTCAAATGAACTTTTGAAAGAGTTCCTTGAAATCAAAGGAAATCCAGCAACTTTGTCATGTCCACTTGGCAAGTCCACTTGTAAGGTATATGAAGAAATCCTGGTTCTGAAAGAAAGACTGGTGAATTCAAATACAGTGAGTTATTGTTTAACGCCGCTTCGGCAGATTTGCAGCCATTAGCGGCGAGAATTCAAATACAATGAGTGATACATACCTTGGAGATTACATATGCTGCTCCTAATACTGAAGTGGCTAGATAACTTCTTGTCATCTCTGAACAAGTAAACAGCAATGAGGAACAGCTTGGCATGGCCCAAGGTAATCACAAAAGGGTTTTCATTAAAGTAAAGAACATGGAGTAATAGCAAATATGATCCGACTTAATCCTACTTCCATTATGACAAAATGCCCATCCCAACAAGCACCAAAACATTTTCTCACCAATCAGAATTTTGCACCAAAAAACATTATGGTATACAAAGCCATCACAGAAATACCAACTTTACCAGTCTTTTTTTAATTTTTTTTTTATCTATATGATACGCGTGATATTTTTATGCATTTAACCACCACTTCCGAGAACATTAATATTTAGATAGAAGAAAAGTCCCCCCACCCCAGAGTCGAAAGGCCCATTGCTTTATTACAAAAAGACATCAACCGTTATATATCCTTTTTAGAGAAATTTAAGAATTTAAGTGAAGAAGAAATTGCATTTCCAGGCTGAAATCATTTGGACCTTGAATTTCAAGATAATATCCCATTTAAATTTCAGAAATACTTATTTTGTAGAGAAAATTCCATCGATATTTGAAGAAAAAGCATAGAAGTTAATCAATGTTAGATGAAGTATTGGACCGATTGAAATTTCTTAAAGGGAGCTACTTTAAAGACAGAAAATGGCTTTGAAACAAAAATTTATTACTGCAATTTACTGGACTTCACCGAATGTTTTTTGTTAAACCGTAGCTGTCAAGAACACTTAATTCCCATTAAACTTTTCCGACATACATATTTGCAAGTCACAACATGTAGATTTGGAGTGTAAAATCAGGTGAATTCCTGAAATGGATTGCAAATATTAAATATTGCATAAAATTTAATAATTACTGGGATTTTCAAACTTAATGCATCAGGTACATGAGCTAGTTATCATTTTCAGACTGAACATTTTATTTGCCTTTGATGAGTACTGAAATACCATGTGCTGATTAAATTAGTTTCACTCGATTTGCATATTCATCCTTGAATATGACAATTTAATACTTGTTTTGATTATCCATCTTGTAATGTGCAGAAGCTGAATTCAAATTTTCTATTTGCATGTATAGAGTTATGACCTTTCAAACACTTCAGACCTTTTTAATGAAAAGTTTACAGAGTTATGAACTGGCACTCAGCCATGGTACATTGTCAAACTTTTCTTTTTTTATTTTAAAAACATCAGACTTTCCACCTTTATAATGTCACTTATTTCCTGATAGTGTTGAACATACAAGATTCCCAACAACATACCCTGTCCCATAATGTAAGTAAAGGGCATAAGATCCATTAATTTGTCAGATGGAATTTCAGATTCTCTGGATGTTGGGATATGGTTGTCAAATACTCATTGAATGGACCCTGCATCCTCAAGGGATAACGCTTGGTGTAAAACGCTATCTATAATACCAGAATTCATTTAACCTTTCTTTATATACAGTCTCATTGTGACCTTGAAAGACTGATGGTCAATGTCACAAAATTCAAATGTGACCTTCCTTCCACTGCAGTGAACCAAGGTACCAGATATGTTATAAACATATCATTTGTTCAGTCAGTGGTTCAAATCCTTCCTCCGCACTTTGCATTTAGCCCGGTTGGGGTAAACCGACTGATTATCGAACGTTTTCTCATGGATTCTTTCATATGGGGTAGGAATTGCCAGTTTGATTATTGAATATTTCTTGCAATGGAGAATAAATAGGTCCATAATATAGACCTACAACAGTGGGAAGCAGCAGTGCACATTTATGTATCTGAACAAGTCCCTTCGGTAAAATTACCATATGAACTGTTTAACATGTTAAGGTGAGGCGAGTTGGGTTTAACACCACTTTCAAGAGTATCACATGTTAAAGGAGAGCCTTACATATTGGACTCGAGGCAATATAGGCAGTTTCACTTCCTCACTTAAATGATTATTAATTTCCCAAATTGTTGGGCAAGAATTCATATATATATATATGACTGGTACAAAGATGGCACAATTAAAAGCCGATGAAGGCTTTACAATAATGATGAACAAACAACATTTCTCAAATACCAGGAGCAATAGTGTACTGTCACATACAGTATGCTCACATCTGTAGTATACATTACCTATAAGTCCATGTGATTGTCTGTTGAAGTTTCCCGTTTGTTGCAAAGGACCAAACTAAATCATTCTGGATACACTAGGAAGAAAATTCATAAGTGAACCTTGTTCAATAAAGAATACAGTAGGGTTAAAATAGATGCAGGAAGTTTTCAATTCTTGCAGCAAACATGAAATCTTGCCTTTAAAGCAGAATCATGATCTAATTATTATACTTTTGTAACCATTTTTTATTTTCTACTTGAAATTCACAGCAAATGTAACCTTCAGAATGCCCAAACCTACAAAAAAAAAACATGTTTACTGTTAAAAACATGGGGTTCCACAAGTACTCTGGGGTACCAAGCAAGTTAATATTACACTTTTGGATTTTACTTTGTGTGGTTTTATTTAAAGCGTCCTTAATCTTACATGAGCAGTGATTGTTGACTTTGTTGCCACTCAATAGATATTTCACTTGTCAAATGTTGATTTCAACTTAACATTTACTGATTGGGTCCAAATTAAACTATCAAAAGGTTAAGCCATTCAGACTGGTGCATTTCTGAAAGAACTGTATTCAACTTCTAAAACTAACCCAACAGTATTATTATCTTTTTTTTTTTACCCAATTACAAAAATGATCCTTGTGATTTCAAATCTGAATGTGAGCAAACTTACTTTGACATGATCCAGTTAAACAGATTAAGTAGTCAAAAATTTAGTTCATGTTCACGAGGTGAGGTGATGTGGAGTATTTCACCTATATCGCAGCTGCTAGTGTTATGGCAGGGACAAAGCCCGCCACGCCATGTGGCTATGCAGTGTGGTGAAACCTGCGAGCACAGCTGGAACTAGCGATCCATGGGTGGTCCTACACTGAAATTCAGTGTAGCAATCATGTTCACGAGGAGCTTAAATCGTTCAGTAACCGACTTTCTTTTACAATAGATAAAATTTTACTCAAAAGCTATTTGAAATTATCAGGTGAAGTAAGTTGGGAGTTTAACGAGGCTTTCAAGAGTATTTCACTTTCATGGCTTTAAGTATTGCTGCAGGGAGAAAACCCGCAACACCATGTGGCTATGCATTGCATTGAAACCTGCAGGCATCGACTGGAACTAGCGAACCATGGGTGGTACTATGCTGAAATTCACTGTAGCATTGCACCCAATCCTTTCTGCGTATAGAACAGTTCTCTACAACAGACAAAAGTTGCCATGCCCCTGCCGGGATTCGAACGCTGGACACCTTGATCCAAAGCCGAACATCTCGCCCCTTGAAAGTATCAAGATCAATAAATGATTCTACAGGTTACACTTCATTTAAATGTGGGCATTCCTTAGGTATAATACAGTTATCCTTGCGACAAATTTAAAGTAATACCTAAATTTTGGCTGTTAAAATTGTTTCCCCATCCATGTATTGGAATAAATGCCTTTTGGTATATGATTTGCAGCCATTAAGGGGAATGGTTAACTGGTACATCATGCAATGAATATTTTCATTTAAAAATTACAGCCACTGGCTCTGTAGCTCATAAGGATTTATTTGAGTTCAAGTAATGCATTGTCAAAATGCTAGAAATGGCTTTAAAAATTGCATAGAATACGCCTCGGCACCAACAAAACAATTTCCCTCCCAACACCATGCAATAATCGGTCTAACCACTGTATCAAACCCCTTGTAGTTTGAAGGACTGTTGTCTCAAACCCCTCAGCCATAACTACACAGCGAAGTTTAATGCTTTGAGTGTCCACTAACGGGCCCAAGATAATCTAGTGACCCTCTTCATCACACCACCCAATCCAACATAAACTTCCCCCTATATCAAAGCACAGAGCACTGCACCTACTTCAATATACAGTCTACACAAGCAAAAAGAGAATACACAATGCTTGGAAGTCTCTGTAAACAGGCTTGTGAATTACGAATAAATGACCCATTTCCTTTATGTAAAGGACTAAAGACATGAAATTGGGCTCGTTTTGAAATCCGATGATTATATAGTTGTAACAAGGTGCACCACATTAAATTTAACACCTGCCATGACCTTATTCAGAGTAGGGCAATGAAATTTACAAATCTCCATATAACAATTAAATGCTCAAAAGCTCCTGGAAAGTTTTTGAAGGTCGACAGATACCCAGTCATGTCCATATTTGAACAGGATAAACAAAAATTATATTTTAGTCTTTATTTTTAAAATTTCAGCCTCCTATGTCAATCAGTTTTGGAAAAATTGATTAAGGTTTTAGGTAAAATGGATGCCACACTTTGAGGGAGGGGGCAAGGACGAAATGTAAAAAACTTCATCTAGGTATATGGTTAACTCCCCACAAAATTTCAGATGAGATAGTGCAACAGTTCTAGAGAAGTAAAAAATGTGCAAAACTTTATGGACGACAGACTGACGCCTATACCATAAGCCCATCTGGCCTTATCAGGCCTGGTGAGCTAAAACATGTATTTGTTACATACAAGTTAGTATTATTATATGTCCAAAGAATCGGGGTTTTGAAACAGATCTAAATTTAGGTCACTAAGGTGAACTGAAATATTACAGGACACAATTAGCAATTCTGTTTCCACTACCAATGCTCATGCTGCAAAAATACAAGAAGCCGACAGAACACTCAAACCATTCCACTTCAGTATTGGGTAAACTGGTAAGCCTTGCGAGATTCCTAGGTGGTTTTCAACACAGAAAACACAGCATCCATGACTCGCTGTACTTCAAAGGTTGTTTTTTGTGAGGCGTTTCTTTTTTCAAGTTGATGTACCTGTCAGATTTGATATGAGCAAAACAACCACAAACACGTCTGTCATCCTTCCATAATCACTCATCCAATCAGCTTTCACAACTGAGAGAATAAAATTTCATGTTTGGTAATTACGGAGATCTTCGGATCACATCTATCATGAGATATTAATTTCTTATCAATTTGCTGAACATATATTTCAAATATTTTATGAGAATGAATTAACGAAAGGTAGGGATCAGGTTTTGTTAAACAGATTTACTGATCACTTAGTTCTCTCCCATTAGACCTGAACTATCCGACTAGCATGCAAGTATTGGTACCTGAGGTGACTGCACATCTAAATTATCACAGTAATGTTCCAACTTGTTACATTTGTTTCACTAACCATTACTGCCTTTTAAAAAGTTACTGTTTTCCCAGAACTTCTTATGAATTTGATATGGAGGAGATGTTCAATCGCCAAGTTTATTCAGATGAAATATATTTCACTATGATAAACGATATATCAAGCAGTTGAAAGGTAATTTTGTTTGGAATATACAATTATTTCAGGTTTTAAGTCAAGCAAAGACCATCTTCTAAATATATTTCTAAATATTTTCACAAGATTTTCCTATTCAAAAGAAGTTTCAAAATCAAATTAATTCTCTTCCATTGAGGGTAATAAATTTTTTGCATGACAATTATTGTCTTGAACCTTTGTGCAGTGATTCATAGAAGGTTACATTCAGAAACTACAGAAAAAGCAAACCTTAAAGAACTTCTTTGAAGACTAAGAATGATATTCAAAACAGTTTGACAGATGTCAAGGATGTGGAGGATCATGAATAAATCATTAGTAAACAAAGAAGCCCCAGGGCATCTTAAACAGACACGCTACCACCTGTTAAATCTTTCTCACACCTGTCATATTCATGCTTTCCAGACAATGTAACAACTTACTGAATACTTACCTAATCAATTAAGCTGGTAACGACAGATGTCACATTTATTTAGTTTGCTTTGTTACAAACAAAAGCACTCCAAGGCGTAGTTGGAATAATGTTCGTGTAATCTTACACATGTATAAATTTAGTGTTGGTATGAGAAACATTTCATATCTTCCTAAGGGTAATTTGCATTATGGGTTCTATCTATTTCTTTTCTCCTCTTTTTTGCAAGTTTCATAACTATGTCCATGTTTCGACAAGGTGCAATTGTAATCAATTTTATCTTTCCCTTCGATATTCAACATGAATATTCGGCTTAATACATTTGAAAGGGTTACTGGGCGAGAACTGGGTCAATGAAACGGGACCATCCCTCTATAAATCACAACCTGTTAACCTCAAACACTAAAATTACATATTGATTTTTTTTGTGGATCAAAATGCTTATCAATCACAATTTTAATAGACTTGTCATCACTTCACATACTCTTGAACTGTAAAACCGATTAGTAATAATTACCAAGTATCAGACAAATCTTGACAAGATTTTCTCCCAATTTTTTTTGAGCGGTATGCAGATAAGCTATTACATCTTGTTGACAAATCTTTTGCAATAAATATGTTCAAACCATATTTTCAGAGGATTTGTACTGCATGTTGGTACAGGAAAGGCAAGTGAACCATGTGTACAATACCGTGGAAATAAACCATGTTGTGTTCACTGTAGAGGTACTTAAATCCACGGTAATGAAACCAAATCTTTCAGTTTTACAGCTACCGTAACTATCTACATATTTAAGCAGTGTCCAATCTAGGATTGAAAATCAAAAGAGCAGTCAAAATGTGAAACTTTGTTTCGCAAAGAAACCACCGTAAACAAATAAAGAATATCAAGTCCACAAATCAGCAAGTCGAATATGAAAATTAATACGAAGTAACATCGCTGTCATTGTAAAGTTCAACAAAACTGATTTGAAAGCGATTAACAAATGCAATGTTTATATAAGGTTTTTAAATAAGGATTTCATTAGTTGATTATCAATTAAATCAATATATCACAAAGTTCCATAATTTTTTTATATCTGTTTTAATCCACCAGGAACCAATAATGTATTCAACCAAGTCAAGTCACCTGTTATCGTTCATACATTTTGACTAACAAGTTCTCATTTCTTGTAAAACAAGCAGTTGTTACTAAGTTGACAAGATCCAACCCATACTAGATCGTCCAGCAGGGTATAATTAAAACTTTTTAGCTGGTGTTTGTCACAAGTTTGCACAAAATGACTGCACGACGGCTTGTGCAAAGATTGATTTGTAACGGGGTGATTTGATATTAGCGTGAATAGCTTGTCCTAGATTGGACACTGTTCAAATTGTTTTGGGGATGTCTAACATTGCCAGCGAATTTTCGTCAAAACATAGCAATGCACTAAAAACTTGTCAGGGTAGCAGCCACACGGATTGTTTACTTGGCAATGTTTCGGAGTTTAATTCTTAATAGTATTTCTTGGCCGATGTAACAAAACAAAGCCTCATAGAAGCCAGATTATACTGAGAGAATTTAAAGCATTTCCACTTCATTGATATTCTACTTCATTGAGATTCTAAACGGTTAAACCAGAGAATTACAATTACAGGGATTGCTTGTTTCTTTGTTCACACCATGAGATTGAGTAATCCAAAATTACTTCTGAGGCTGCCATCTCAATCATAAACACTTAAGTCAATTGGCAATACATGACAATTTATTTTATGATGACTAAAACATGCACAACAAGTAGAATTAAGAAGTTGGACTTCACCTAAATGAAAACAATGAAATGATCGTACTAAAGGACAATTACAGAGACAGGTAACATGGATTACTTTTCCAATTAATACAAATATAGGAATTGCTGATACAAGAGGAAAATTCAGCCTAGGTCCTCAATTTACGATAGCGTATTGTCACTATGTCCAGTTCCAACATGGGAAAAGAATGATTACTCCATGATTAATATAATGAAACAAATATCAAATACTAAAAGCAAATGTAACGGACAATAATGAGGTGCATTTATATTAATAACATGATTTGGCTTAAACGCCAGGTTTTTGTTAAAATGATAATGTTAAATGACTTTGTCTCTTGAAATTCAACAAGCCCAAGAGCACTGGGCTTTGATAGCACATCTTGTTTGGTAAGTCACAAATGGGCATTTATGACAGTTCAGTATCTTCTTCTCTTAATATCTCCGTAGTCATCTCTGGGTCCACCTTCACGTCGTCTATCCATGCGGTCTCCGCCTCTCATTCCTGGGCCACCGCCTCCGCCCATGTTGTTTCCGCCCATGTTGCCACCACCCATGCCTTGACCACCAAACATGTTTCCTGGACCCCCTGGGCCTCCACTCATGTTACCCCCCATGTTATTTCCCATCCCACCCCCAGACTGGAAACCACCATCAAAGTTTCCACCTTGATCAAAGCGACTCTGTCGCTGTTATTGTGTAAGTTCGTACCATCACAATTATACGATCAACAGGTTCAAATTTATGAGGGCGATTCATTAAGTTCATTAACACATGTATAGCACCAGGTATGCAGGAAACGGTTGATCCATCAAGCACATAGAGGAAAGGGAAAGAAAAAATTGTTTTGTTAGCAAAATAGTGACTAATTATCAATCAATCGATATAAATAGGGTATATATAGGCTGTCTGTTGTGCAAATACTGAAACCTCAAGAAACATTTCAGACCATTAAAACATGCCCCAAGCAAAAGCTCCATCGTTGAGTATTCCATTCAATTTGAGTATTTGTTCCATTCAATTTGAACACTGAAATGGCAGACCACTATTGAACACATCAAGTTATGGTCAAGTTAAAATTAAAATGGCAATGCTTCATCGAAATAATAAATCCACGTCAAATAACATCACTATATAATACTTGTATAACTTGTATCAGAAACAAAACTATGCTTATACCTAAGGGAGTTAAAATATTCACTTGCTTACCTATACTTACGTCATTATTATACAGTAAGTCATTCACAACTTCTACTTTGCAATATAAATGTATGTATACAAGGTTTATACAGATATACTACACATCAATTTGCTTAGAATATCACTCCAGTAACTGACTGCATTGCTGGTCTTGTTTTGATCAGTTTGGGTACATCACATTCTGATTCACATTCAAAATTTAACCTCACAATCAAACCTTGGCTTTTGTAAATGAAACCCCACTGCCTGACAAAAACAGCCTCCTTTTTTCGTCAAGTAACTTAAAAATAACAAAAGGCAACTTCAATTAATAAGGACTACTACAGACTGTTGGTAGTGTATTATTTGGTGATGATACAGAGGGAGTTTACCTAACGTATGGGCCTTGATGCTGTGGTTTCCAAAGAAACCAAAAACAATTTAAAATTCTGAAGAAATTTGAAATAGCAAAAGTAGCAAATATTGGTGATGACTAAATAGGGTATTATGATTCTCGGATTGAAAAACAGTCAGAATGGACAGTTGAGACCATGTCTTCCACTGCAAGTCGTACAATACTGAACACGGTATTTTTAAGACCTACCGGGATACTACAAAGAAATTATATAGTTTAATAAAATGGGTTATTATTGGTAAAAACACTTCCCAATATTGCAGCGCAGCAATATTAGCAGCCATGTCTCAATGATCAACTATTTTGATATTTGTTAACGAAGGTTGCAATATTCATCAAGATCATTTAAAAACCCAAGATTTATTCCACATATACATTTTCAAATGTAAGATCTTGCAGGCATCAATTAATTGCCCTTATTTTTACATTTCAATCTGTAAGTTTTCAGTCTTTTCAGAGCCGGCACAAATCTAAATATATACAAAATAGGGCCATTGGTTCTGTACCTAAGATTTGCCTGATTAATTATTCAAGTTTTGAAGACTGGCACAATTTCTTTTATAATGCACAATCTACATTGGACAAAATACATCAACATAATATTTCATTTTTTTTTAGCTTTCAGTTCTTTATGTATAATCAAATAAGAACTTAAGAAATTGTAGATCCATAATTATGATAAGTCCTTATTCAACATAAAATTAAAAATGGCTTTTTAGGAATTGACTTTGACAGTCATTGTATACCCAAGTTACAAATTGTCGAGTTTAAATTTTATTTCATTTGCCTAGGGAGTCTGTACACTTTTTTTTTGAGTTGAAAGAATTGGATCCATCAACAGAGTTAACCATCTCAGAAAAGGAACATGAGGAATAAAGTCAATATGAACGAAGTCGAGGTCACAGGACAATTGTACATGTAGTTAAGATGCAAGAATTCACATTTATCTATCCCATTATCCAGGTAACCAGCCAACACACATTTTATCATAGATAGAATTGGTTTAACTTGTATGGTATCAAACAAGTTTCTGAAAGATCTTGAAATATTTTCACATTGTGAACAGTCAACAGCATTTTAAAACAATAATCTTTCATAATATTTTCTATTCATGACAGCATCTAATTAGGGTTTGGTTTCGAATCCCACAAAAGGACTCCCACATTGCATAGGTTGTACTTCAATACTGCAAAGGTGATGACAAAAGGGTATGGTTTCCTCAATCTGTTTTTATATAAAAAAAACATCCAATCTGGATGATTTCCCTTGAGATATAAGCTCATTCAGAGTAATGATATACATCTGTTAGAACATTCTTATCTAATGAACAAAAGGATAAATTACACAAAGGCAATAATCAACCAATCTTAAAATAGTCTCAAGACTAACTAACAAGCCCAGAAAACCACAAAGACAATATTTGCACAACAGACAGTTTCGAAACAATCATGAATTATCAATAGTTCTATATGTTTACTGGTATATTCAACATCAAGAACTGATAATGATGGTAGAGGACAGGTATTCATAAAAGCAATGAACTTTGCTCTCCATAGTTTCAGCACTCGGTAAGTGTATACCTGTGGCCCTTGCTTAAGCAACAAAGCATGAAAAGATGTTGTATACACAAGTTATAACTATTGCTCCTATGTCACCCAGATAGTATGAAAGAAACTACAATAACTTCATAGATTGACAAACACAAGAGACCAAATCAGCTAGGACTAATTACAGAACAGACAAGGGCTATCATAAATCATAACATTTAAGATAAGCAAGAATTTTCAATGAAAGGTTATTAAATTCTAAGGAAGAAAGGATAATAGAAAGACAAATGGTTAAGATGATATGTCATTAAAAGCATAAATTGATACATTACATCCACTGTTTCTGAAAATGTTTTGCAAGGCATGATATTGGGGGAAGATTTCCTCCTGTTGACTTATCAAGGAGGATCCCTGGTTCAGAGATGACAGACACTGGTCAAGTGAATGCACAACATTTCTCAGACATGGACACAAAAGTAATTCCAGCAGAAAGATACATCAAAGAAGTCCCAATCCACAAATATAACTTGTTGCTGGATATAAAATCCACCATAACAAATCATTGAGATCAAAATATTCAGGGTCACTTATGCTCACAATGACACTTTATTCCAATAATTTCCTGAAGTTCAACTCTTTAAAAAAGTTTTGAAACTGTTTTTATCATAAAACATTACTTACATGCTGCCATTAGCTAGCTTTCAACCAAAAATCTTTCCTTGTCTGTTGTCAACTTGGCTATATGATTCACCTAAGTGCCATACAGAAAGTTTTCCACTTAAAATATATCGAGAAATTGAAAACTAATTCAGACAAGCAGCACTCCCTTTGCGAGAAATTGCAAACTATAATTGGGAAAACATGCATTTCCTTGAAATATGGTCAATCTCACAGTTCCAAGATCTATCCAATCAATAAATAGATCATTACTATGTTTTCAAGAAAACCATTAAAACTGCTGTCAGCAAGGGCCACAAGGTACAAGTCACACAATAAGTAATCCATTACAACAGTGAATGAGAATATTTCCATATCCATGAGTCACTTGGAAGTGTTGACACTTGTGAATAAAAATCCAGGAAATGTGAATGTAAAAGTACATGACAGGTTGTGCCTGAAAGAAAACTGCTTAAGAAAATTACACTTACCATTCCACCTCCCATATTGCCACCTGGGCCTCCTCCCATATTGCCACCTGGACCGCCCATATTGCCACCTTGGTTACCACCTTGGTTGCTACCCATTCCAGAGTTGAAGTTTCCACCCATATTTCCTTGCATCTACAAGTCACAAAAGAATAAGTAAGACTAGGTTTTAGGTGCAAATCTGAGAATATAATAATACAAATGGTTGTCTTTTGCAGGGATTGGGAAAGACACCTTTGACAATTGGCCATCGTCAAGGCTTTTCGTCATTTTCTAAATTTTAAATGGACCATTCCCCTTTGTAGCAATAGGAAATTTTGAATGGGCCATTTTTTCATCCAATGTGCAAAATGGCCCATGGCCCCTACCTTTCCCAGTCCCTGCTTATGGTATGTTGCCTCTAACCACTGTATGTAACAGAATGGCTTGATCCTTTGGTCTTCAGCTCTTGGTTCCATCACTTTCTAACTACCATCATCTAAACAAAACCTACCCTCTTAAAAGGCAAGCTAACCTGATTGGGTCTCCCTGACCTATCAAGTCCCATGCCAGCAGGTGGTGCGGGGGGTGGGGGAAGTGGGGGAGCTCCGTCCTTCATGCCACGAGGACCATCTCGCATGTTGCCCTGGAAACAATTTGATACAGTAGTCATGCATTCAGTCATAACTCAATCTGTCTTCAACCAAATTGATACTCTTCTGTATGAATTACATTTTCCGCCAACAACACCATGACTTCCAAAATAACAGGTGGCAGAAGCATATTATTGGTAGCTTTTTTTTTATCTAGTGTTAAAAATTGTACTTGCTTTACCTCAAAATCATTGTTAGCAACAAGAACATTTATTTGGCAAGATCCAACATAGGATGTTATCAGTCTTCAGAAATTATGACTTTAATACTGAATATGATAGTAAACATTGAACACTTAGTCATTCCTTACCATCATGTCATCTCTTCTCTGCATTCCTTGGTCCATTTGGCCTCCATGTCTATTTATGATATCTTGCATGCGGCGTTCTTCCTCAGCTCGCATACACTCTTCCTCTCTTTGTCTGAACATAAGAAAGTTGGAGTGAAACAATTGCCTAGGCAACTTCAAACATAGTTTTTATATAGCCATTTTGCATGTAAACCAATGGCTTCACACACAAAATATTTCATGTAAAAACTAGGAGATTCTTTGTGCAAGATATGATGGAATTCCAGTGAATGGTTCTTGGGATATCCCGCTGACAAGCTTCATGTACATAACATGTCGAAAAATTCAAAGTGAACTTGAGAATAATGTCAAAGTCGCCAAAATCTAATCAGCCCTTTGTCTTCCCTTGGAGAAGCTGTGTGTAATATATATATAAAATCATTACAGGAACATTACTCTCCCTATGATGAACCTATATGCAAAATATGAAAAGAATCCAGTGAATAGTATTTGAGTTTTTCCATTTCGTACAGACGTTGACGGACGCAGCCGAATACTATAAACGCGCAGCAACAATGTAGACGCCAATCATACCTTAGTTCCTGATCATGTCTTCGGCGCAGTTGATCCTGGTTTCTCATTTCTTCCAGACGCTGTAGCTCCTTTTGTTGGCGTAGCAAATCTGAAAATAGGGAATGATTTTCAATTATAAAGTAAAAACATTAACTAAAAACATTGCAAATATTAATTTCCTAACTCTTCAAACAGGTTATCTTCTGAAGGTTGACAATTTGTCAAACACAGTTTGCCAAAAACATCTACACAATCCTATTTTTAAAATATGAACAAGACAAATATTTGGAAATCAAGTCATAGCTTTTTTTTTACTGGCTCAGACTTTCCTCGGCCACTTATTTCAAACCTGATCATACCTTTTTTTAAATTATGAAATCATGAAAAAAAGAGCCATGGGCTCTGTAGCTCATCAGGATTTCGATCGTTATAGTTAATTTTCTCAGCTTGTTGCAGAGCTTTTCTTACTGGAGAAGATGAAAATAGGTTTTTAGGGTTGTGACCCCTAAGACCTTATTTGGGGTCACGGGGTCACAAAATCTACATTTTAGATTCCCTTTAACCAAGGAATCTGCACACAACTTTTCAGCTCTCTAGACCTTTTGGAACTTGAGAGGAAGATGAAAATAGGTTTTTGGGGTTGTGATCCCTGTGACCCCAATTGAGGTAACGGGGTCACAAAATCTAAAATTGAGAATCCCCATTAGCCAAGGAGTCTGCACACAATAACTTTTAAGCTCTCTAGACCTTTTGGAACTAAAGAAGATAAAAATAGGATTTTATGGTTGTGACCCTTGTGACCTTTTTGAGGTCACGGGGTCACGAAATCTACAATTTAGAATCCTCATTAGCTAAGGAGTATGCACAACTTTTCAGCTCTCTAAAGCTTTTGGAACTTGAGAAGATGAAAATAGGTTTTGGGGGTTATGACCCCTGTGAGCTAAATATGATAGAACTTTGTACAAATGTACCTTTTCTGATCTGTTCAGCTTGGTACTCGATGAGGGCTCCCTGCATTTCATCCTCCAGCCTCACTCGTGCATCATCCATGTCTTTCTTCACACGTTCAATACGTTCCTTCTCCATTTCATCAATCTGACGCCATCTCTGTGCAAACTCATGTTCAAAAGATCCAGGAATAGCAAAGCGTGGCTCCTTTTCTCTTTCCCTGAAAGAAAGAACCCAAAAAATTAACATTCCAAGAAAGTCTTTGGAGGCCATTTTAGAAGATGAATATCTAAGGAAATCAATTGAGAAGTAAGCATATAGTCTGAAATCTGTATGTTTGCAATTGGGAGTGAGTTAAGTTATTGTTTACACCACTTCACCAACATCGCAGCCATTAGAGGCGAGTTTGCAATTGGATTAAGGAAGATGTTATCTAGGTAACCGACTTACCCGTCAAACCAGGGATGGCACTGAACTGAATATTATTGTCGAGTAAGACCCCAAAAAGTTATAAGCAAGTTACTTTTCTGGATATCAACTTTAATTAACATGCACATTGTATATAACAACGGAGTATACACTTGCCACCCATGTAGGAAATGCCAAAAAGGTATTGGATTGGCATTTCCTACAATCTCTTTGATTATGTGTTTTTATGCATTCTCCATCTAAATGCCCTTCAAATGATATATGCAATTATAGCACATTTTGGTATTCCCTACAATCCACCTGGTAAAGTGAGTATATACTCTGAAATATACATGTTATCAATAAAGGAGTTGTCCAGATATCCTGCTTTTCTTATCAACTAAATCTCAATGACAGTGTCCCCGTACAAATAAGGGAATTCAAATTCAAACATACTTCTTGTAGCCTTCATTCTTGTTGACAAATCTTTCTGGCATTCCATCGTCTTCATCTCTCTGTTCAAGGGGCTCCACTACTAATGGTCTTGGTGAGCTGGAACATTAATAGCAATTGATAAACAGCAAGAAAAATATTAATGTGTAAACAATATACTTTGACATTCTCTCTATTATTCAATACACGATTTTTTATTCTTCATTCCAAAGGCAAGAATATACTTTATTTTATGATTAGGATAGACTCTTTCAAGAAATTCAAGTTTAAGGGACTACTTACGATCCAAGAAGGAAGATGCTATCATTTATTCTCCTCAGGGCTTGCTGTGCACCCGGTTTTCTGACAAATTCAACTATGCCATCACCAGTTGGCTTCCCACGATCATCAACAATAACAATTGCTCTTTCCAAATCTCCAAACTGAGTGAATGCACTTTCCAACAGCTCATTGGAAGCGAATCCATGGATGTTCTTGACCTTCAAGGCTGCACCATGTGTAGCAAATCGGACTCGCAGTTGTCTACCTTTCCTCTGCAATCCATCAAGGGCAGCTTTGGCAGCTTCAGCATTGTGTCGATAATCCTGAAATCACATTGCTTTATGATTATTGTATAAATGGCTTTTCATGTAAAGTGATAGCTTAAATGACCACTCTTTGTCCTTGACTTGGTTGACATTAAGATTTCTCTAGAACTTTAAAACTCAGTAGACAGCAATACTTTGTTGATGTAATATGTATTAAAGCGTTACTTGCATATCTTCAGCTTATATTTGTACATCTATTGAGTACTCATCCTAGAACTTTCAGTTTAACTGACAAACATGAATTTCTTCATTTTTCTTCAATAAAATCTTTCACCATGAATTTTCTTTTTAACACATCCAGCAGTTTTGTTCCTAGAGGGGGTCCTGAGGACATTTGCCCACCTTTCAGACTTGGTGTCTCTTTTAAATTTGGTAGTAGGATTCTTTTACCATTGCAAAGGGTCCCACTTGCTCAGAATTGACCAAAATGACCCCCTCAGTAGATCACCTAGGAACAACACTGCATCCAGTATTTTATTACTTTTTAATGGTCTTGTATCTAAACTAGGATAGAGAGCATTTAACAGGGCATACATCAGGTTGGGGAAACCCTGAAATCGGCGTATAATATGTCAATCGGCGTATAGAACCATACGTCGATCGGCGTATTCTGAAGATTTTGGCCAGATGATTAACGTACGTCGTTTTCCCGAGTATTCGGCAAGTGCCTAATCAAACACGCCGTTTAGCACGATGCCGATTATATGCAAGTTTTCACTTGAAACCCTCGAATTATTGACTTTGAAGGCAATAAACATCACCACGGTACAGTTCTAAAGTATTCAAAAGCGAAATAACAAAACAAAAACAACCCTAACTATCTAAAACTCACACGACCTGCAACACGAACTTTTCATCGTCTTGTCCTCTCAAAACCGGAACTTGTACTAGTCGATAAATTAGCGTATTTGATTTGCAATTAAAAAATTAGTCAGTTTCGCTTGGAAAGTATGGTGGCCGAGAATTAAATGCTGCCACCATCTTTGAGGAAGTTTGACGTCACCTTTGCCATGGATTTTTGCATTGAAGTCGTAGTTATGACGTCAAAATTCCGCAAAGATGGTGGTTAGATGGTTAGAATATCTTCTTTAGCCCTAGGATATCTATATAGACTATCTTCTTTAACCCTTGGAAATCTTTTAGGCTTAGTTTGTCTAGCGTAAGGGTTGGTAGTGAAATGTAGTTGATAATTAGCACCCGTTAAAATGCAGTACTACCCTATACTATCTAATGTGTGCATCAATTGAGATAAACACATTTACTTAATTTATCAATTAAGTAGTAATAATGAAACCAATGAAGAAAACTAAAATTTACCATGCGAATGAAACCAAAGCCTCTTCCTGTATTCACATAGGCCTCAGATACTTCTCCATACTGTTCAAACATGTTCTTGAAATCCTCTTCAGTGACATCTGGAGTAAGATTACCAACAAACAGACGACATCTTCCTGTGAACTTCTTTTCTTCTTTGTGCTCAGGATTGTCTCCTCTGGAGAAACTAGAATCTCTCTGGCGATTTACCCATGGTCTTGGCTTTTGAAAGTTGGACTTATCCTGTTTGTTTTGATTTTGTGACCTGTCATTCACATGTTGTGGCTTCTGGAACTGGGGAGGTTCATTTTGCTCCTGTTTCTGAGGGGTAGGGGGTTTCTGCTGCTGCTGCTGATTCTGTCTCTGTGGAGGCTGGCTCTGCTTTTGGGGTGGTTGACTCTGCTTTTGGGGTGGCTGGCTCTGCTTAGGGGGTGGCTGAGTCTGCTTAGGGGGAGGCTGGTTCTGCTTTGAGGGAGGTGGGGTCTGCTTTGGGGGAGGCTGATTTTGTTTCTGCTGCGGCTGAGCAGGTTTCTGTTGTTGCTGACTCTGCTGCGGTTTCTGTGGAGGTTGTTTAGCAGCTTGTGGGCTCGGTGTAGTTTTTGCGTTACCGTTGTTTATAGCCGGTTTGGTGTCGTCTTTCTTGACCGGCGTGGTTGTATTTGACGTCTGTTTCGGGGTTACTTGTTCTTTCTTTTCCTGGGCTTTCGGGGTAGTCTGCACGGGAGTCTTAGTCTCAGTTATCGGCTTTGAGTCTTCAGGTTTGTTTGGCTTCGTCGGTGTTGTATTCTGCCTTCTTGGTGAATCATTTCTGTTCATGTTTCGGTTACCTTGAAATCGATTTCCTTGATTTGGACGCTGGTTGAAGTTTCCGCCTTGATTCTGAAATCGTCCCTGAAAATTCCCCTGGTTTCTGTTAAAATTCCCTTGGTTGGGTCTTCCACCTTGAAAAGTACCGCTTTGTTGTCCTCTAAAGTTGCCCATTGGCCCTGGTCTACCGAAGTTACCTTGTCGCATCATCTTGAATATCTGAACAAAGCAAAATGGCGTTTATCCTTTATGGCCAAGACCATGCTGTGAGCATGCGCAAATGAGATGATGAATGCCCGGATGACAGTTTTCGTCTAAACAAAGAAATTTGATCATAAACTTTTTCGACGAGTCTCTCAGTCACATTTATAAATTCACTTGATAAATATAGAATTCATTTAATATAAATATTCGAAATATTTCATATTCTAAAATAGTTATGATCACGTTCACACGAGATTTGTTAAAGGGGTTGTCGATGTACAGACAGGTGCCCGTTTTCAAAACGAGGCTTTGACGCTATTTTCATATTTTTGGATTATAGAGAATTTATGTAATTTATATTCGAAATTGTTGGTTATGACCTAATTAGGTGCATGTGGGTCTTTCCAGGGCTCAATTTCAGCATTGTGTGCATCAATTGACCTAGTAACCAACGCTGTAAGTGCAAAAGACTGAATATATTTCCCGCCTATGTGAATAATGGCCGACGCTAGTGACGGGCATGTGTTGGATTCTGATTCAAAGGTATACTTGTCGACATTATCTGTTTAATTCATATGTGAATATGCCCGAGAAAACTTATCTCAATGTTATTTATGAATTGGTGTATAATTTTAATGCAGAAGCGCAGACAAATTAATTACATCATATAAATTCAAGATTTAATATGATGTAGATTCCTTTCTCAAGTGGTTACCTCCCTTGGAATATTATTTAGGGTTGCATTGTTCTGGCAAATTTGGCAAGGTTTTGTTTAAATCTAAACTAAAATAAATTTATCATGTTAAACTAAAGTGAATATATAATTAAATGAAATTACAAGATTAACTTACTTGATGTACACTTTTATATGCTTAGATAACTTGAAAATTATGGACTGTCAGTTTATTTTTTTTTATCATTTCACTCACATGTCATTAGACCTTGGTATTAATTTTAAAGAGGGAGTTCTGTTGCTGATTGTCATTCATCATGCTTTACTGAAAAACATGACATACAAAAAACTTAATATTTCACTTAATATTTTCAAAAATAATAAAACATGCGTTGATGGAACACATACTGTATCATTAAACTAACCAACAATGTTGGGTTGTGACATAGGAAAGCTTCTCACACTCATAGCACCAATGAATGGCTTCACTTGTCATTGATTTTATTTTTGAAAGAATGTGTGTTCTGATTTATCAAATTTTCCAATATTAAGTCATAAAAACATTAACCCCAGTATAGGCAGTAATATGTTTCCCGAAATAAGCATGTATTATTAATATACCATAAGGCCCATATAACACTAAAACGGGAATGTCTGAAAGAATTTCATTTCCCCCCAAA
This sequence comes from Gibbula magus, assembly GCA_936450465.1. Lineage (NCBI taxonomy): Eukaryota > Metazoa > Mollusca > Gastropoda > Trochida > Trochidae > Gibbula > Gibbula magus. Next base: position 49,462,246 of record OW388293.1, read on the forward strand.
ATGCCTGATAGAACCCTCTCTTTAAGGACCTACATATAAATAGGTATAGTTTTGGGGAGACAAAATTCAAGGGCCCATATAGGGGATAATCTTATTTGTGTATTCTAATGGTTGTTCAAAACCAGTTCATTTAGATCTGAGAACAGAACACTTTCTGGTAAACAACTTCTTTAATGTGAAAATACACTAATGTATATGCTTATTTACATTTAGATCTGACAATTAGAAGATTACATAAATTCATTCAGGATGGAATTCAATACAGTTATATATATACCTGGCCGTAGGTACCTATACGCAATGTACTCAATTGAGTACACATTTTTTCAAAAGCAGGTAGCAGAGATATTTTTAGTGAAGATTTGAATGTACAATTGCAAAACAATGAAAGTTATAGGAATAACATTTACTCCTACTTTAAAAGATTTATGGGTTATCAACACAAGAAAAGACTTGTAGAAATTAATAGATTACTTGCATGGAGAATAAGGCATTTACGGTCAACTCCCAAATTATTGATGTAATTTAATTCCTAATTCCGTTTACGAAACTGCAAGATATAATTTAAGAATCGGCTCAGAATTACAAGTAAATTACGCAAGATCATTTTTACCTGACACAATAAATATAAATTATGGAATGCTCTTCCAAATTCAAAAGAGTCATGCACTTTGCCAGAATTCAAAACATTAATCTCTAAAACTGAAAACAAGATATATTTTAATTTAAACTATGGCACAAGATTGCGCCAAATTGCTCACTGCCGCGGTTGTAGTGATCTCAACTCCGACAAATATAACCGACATTGGATAGTTCATGCTAGGGCTTCCACGGGTACTCGAGTACTCGAGTACGAGTCGGGTTTAGCTGGACTCGAGTCCATTTTCTGGGACTCGAGAATTTCACATTAATTTTAGTCACCTTGTGCAAGTTGAACATGCATGTCTTTATCACTGAGCCAGAAAATAAATTGCCTAAATATTATTTCATTTGAACCTGAAATGGTGTTAGATTCATCAACTGTAGTGCTGAACGTTGTATGGGTACTGATTATTTTGGGGGACATATGGCCATATTGTATCGCGATATGGGTAGTACTTCGTGGTATATCAATGTTCCACTGTGTGCATAATCTAAAGCCTCAAAGACTTACAAAATGTTATTGTGACATGCTGCCACTTAGCTTAAAGATATCAATTTCGAGTACTCGAGTCCAACCCCTCGAGTACTCGAGTCCAATATTTTGGACCCGTGGAAGCCCTAGTTCATGCTGCTCATGTGGATATCAGACTGAAAACGTCCTACACTATTTTTTCACATGCAGTAATTATGATCACATAAGACAAAATATGTACTTTTATATCACAGGTTATAGCCTGGAGACCATTTTGTACTGAAACAAAGAACTTTCGCATAATCAAAATCAACAATTAGTTGATTCAGTTCACAATTCCAACGATTTAAATTTAAACAATCACGTGATTGTTTGATTTCTAGTTCTACATATGGGTCGTTGGACATACTGAACCGTAGCTATGTATGTCTACTATATAATATCATTAAATCTTTGTATTTCTTCAGATGGGTTGATAAACCATTCCAGACACAATTTTCTATGATTGATTACTAGATAATATTACTGTTGACCTAATTTATAACAATCTTTATCATTGACGTGACGACGTCACATTTGTATTTCATTCTGCATCATATGTTGTATGGGAGCGGTGTTAATATAAGCTACACAGCTTGTTCACACATCCCAATTCATTACATGAATAAAATATGTTTAAACCAATAAGGCATTTGGCAATAACTGGTAAAATTTACGTGGTTAAAACATTGGTTATGTCCAAATTAAAGATACATCCATTGTGTTGTTTGGGGTCAAATATGCCAAACGTTATAAATGGTCTTACTTTATCGAGAAGTACCAACTGTTACCGAAAACTACCATTTTGATGATACTCGACTTAGTATATTGACAATATGAAGGTAAAAGTGTCGATTTCTGATCGAAAACCTGACAATGCACTGAGTGTGGCGCGCGCCAATGAGTCAAACGTAATTTTGGAATCTTATTTAAACCAGATAAAATAACAAATTTGGGTTGATAATGTTCAATAGGTCATATAACTACTGTGCATGTAAATAGGACGTGCACTTTCGGTTTATGCACATGCATAATGATTTTACTCGATTTTAATTGGAAACTAGTAATTATGATATATTTGGCGATTGGGGATGAATATGCAAGCTTAGTGAATTTGTTTGTATTGTTAACAGCACATATGACCTGTTGGAACGTATTTAAGCCAAATAAAAGTTTATGAAACACAATGGATGCACCTTTAAGGCACATTTTCAGTACACTGCCTAAACCACTGAATCAATTATTACTTTTTTCCAACTGAGGTGTAGACTTTCTTTGTACTTCAGTTTATTTTATTTTCACGGAGGAAACCCAGGAAATCGAATTTCAGCACTTATATTTTTTTTTTAATTCTGGAGGGGGGAATGCGCCCTCGATTGAGTACATTCTTCAAAACCCTAGCTACGCCCCTGATGTATGTTTTTTTTTATCCTATATCATTACCAATACATTTTTTAAAAACATTGAACAGACATGGGCAGCTCCAGAAGTTTTCAATCAACTATTTGATCAAAATCACACAAATGGTACAACATTTATCCAAAGTAGAAATCATGTGTAAACCAATATATTTTTAATTTGTATTCAGTGTTTGATTTAAACACTGAAATGTACCAGGTTAATAACCAATGGTTTTTATGTTGTGAATGTTAGGAATAATTGGATTAGTTGTTATAAAAACATCAGGTGTATTTTAACCATCAAATATAGATTAGAAATACATGCCATTTAGATAGTGAACAAATATAACAAGGTTACATTTTGGATAACACTACCTTCAATAGTAACTATCGCCTGAATAGGTACTGAATGACCTCGATTTTTGTCGAGGCAAAATGGTCCTGTGGTAAGCTGCTGGTACGGTCAGTGGTGGCGATAGTTGCCTTACTCTGAGGGTGTGGGTTCGAATCCTGCATGGGACTCAGCCCAAAAAAGTACAAGAATTTGTACTATTGAAGGTACTTTAGGTAGTGTTGGTTTAAACATATTTATTTCATGAAATGTTTTACATGAAGTGGATTGGCCAACAAGTTCATAAGAACTTATGTGAAGGCCGCTCCGAAATAAATACATGAATACAAAAACATAATAAGTGACGTTCACCAAAGAGAAAGTTACACTCACTACATGGAAAATAACACAAATAATACTTTATTGAATGGCCATAATGAATTACAAGATGCAGCTGAAGGGACTATGCTAATTTTGGATTTAAGAAATACTGTGATGGAGCAAGGCAATCATAGGTTTAAGAAAAGTCCGAGAATCTGCGAGTTTTAATTATGAAGTTATGGATAGATTTAAGGAGTACATCGTTTTCTTGTTTTGTGGAGCCAGCATTTCCGTGAAGAATAGATTTAAGGTTAAAACCTTTTATGTAATAGTATTGATTGAATCTAATATCATTGTAGGTGGGACAAATGAGAAAAAAGTGAAGTGCGTCCTCTAAATGGTGTCCACAACTACACGCTGGACTGTCATGTATAAATCTAGCAAACAGATCACCTTTTAAATCACTACAACCAAGCCGAAGGCGGGAGTGGATTATCTGACAGAATCTTGATCCATTGTTAAGATTAAAATAATTTGGGATTTTCTCTTCCTTTAATTTATTTTTGAATTCTCCAAAAGTGCTTGCATTGACAATGTCTAACGGGAGGGAATTCCAGATATTGACCGTGTCTTGTGTGATTTGGAGTAATGACTGGTGTTACATTTTACGCTTTGGAGATCGGAACTGTTTCTTAAGTTGTATTGACTTGCGTCGGATACGTTGTCAGGAACTAAATTAGATAAATATTCCGGAACAATTTTGTTTTTCATCTTGTAAAATACATATAACTTTTGACGGCGTCTCCTTTCTTCTAAAGATGTAATATTTGTCTCTGCATATAATTTAGAATGGCTTGTGCCACGGACTGCACCACAAATAGTTCTGATTGCATCAAGATTTAGTTTTTCGAGAAGTTGTGATTGTTCTTTTGTGCAATTGTCCCAGATGTGACAAGAGTAGTCGAAAACTGGTAAGATGAACGATTTGTACATTGTCTCTAAGGTTTTCCTGTTGAGTCGGTATTTAAGACTTCTCAAGCAGTTTATCATCGGACTTACCTTTTTAACAATACTGTCAATCTGGCTGTGCCACAAACAATCTTTCTGTAGAGTTATTCCCAAGTGTTTATGAGATGATACCTCGTTAATTATAGTGTTATTCATAAATAACGCAGGTTTAATAGACTGGGTTTTTTTACGGGTGAATTGAATAGTGACGGTTTTACTTGGGTTAAAGTCTACTTGCCATTTATTGGCCCAGGTACTGATAACGGACAAATCTTTATTGAGGGTTTGCGCATCTACAATTGGGTCGTTAATAATAACGTATAGTGATGTATCGTCAGCAAATAATCGTATGTTGCTGTCAATGTCTTCGACAATGTCGTTGATGTAGATAAGGAACAGTAATGGCCCTAGTACGGATCCCTGAGGGACCCCGGCAGTGACCGGTCTTAATTCGGAGCTGTAACCGTTTATTACGACACGTTGCAAGCGATCTTTTAGATAGCTCTCAAACCATAAAAGTAATGAGCCACAAATACCATATGATCTTAGTTTGTGAATAATTCCCTTGTGCCATACTTTATCAAAGGCTTTACTTATGTCGCAGAAAACCGCCCGAACTTCTTTGCCTTTGTCAATTTCACTGGCGATGAAATCATAAAGAAACGTCAACTGATTAGTGGGTGAATCACCAGGAATAAAGCCGGACTGAAGATTAGATAATAAATTATTATATTATAGGTAGTGTTATCCCAAATGTAACCTTATTATATCTATCAAAAATAATAAAGGATTTTAAAGACAATTCAATAATTATGAGATCATTCAACCGTATTTGCCTGCAGACATTAAAGGATAGATGAAATGCATTTTTCTCAAGAATGACAGATGATTACCTCTACTTATATTGTATATCGGAATCAATTGAGCATAAAATCGAGACAATATACACTTGCAATTGATAATTAAGACGATTTTAATTCACCCATTTAAACACTACCGCAATTTGTTCGGCGAATCCTTTTGAAAATGCTCACTGAGGCGTGACTGTGATAAGCGACAGGCGGGGCGAGTAGATAGCTACTCCGCCGGTGTCTCGTTAATTAATTAATGATGATTATCACTGACGCTAAATGAATTTATGAGGTGTATAACATCGCCAAAAAGACATGTTTATGTAATAATTGTGTAATTGTCATCTGCGGAATTACTTAGTTGGATATCTAAACATTCGATATATGGGAAATTTAAGTTGGTTTATTGAAGGTTTCTTTGTGAAATTAACAATCAAAATGTTGCGAAATTACGTTGAATTGTGACTATCGCCGAAAATCAAATTCCTCCACATACGTCACAGAAGTCATCCCTTCACGGGTCACACCCCCGCAGACTTTCATTCTGGTCGCCGGGGCTAAATCAGGCGGGTTTTTTTAAAAGCCGTATATAAGTAATTTATGGACCGATTTCAGAAATTTAAAATCGAGCAATTGTCAAATTGACATCCCATTTTAATGAATCCGATTTGGACCATATGTCATTTCATCTATCCTTTAAGCCTGTAATCCCCTATTGTTTTTGTCTCTAGATGAACATGTGGTTGAAAGAGGGATACCTCATGGTTTATCTTCCTTTGTTTATATTCCTTTACCTTTGTGATTCAAAGATCTTAATTAATGATTAGCATTCTTCACAAGTAAATGCAAATTAGAATTATTACAACTTTATAAAGTAGTTTAAATTCAAGTTATGGAAAAGCCTGATACAAGAGTTTGGGCTCTGAAAAAAAATTGGCCGGGACAGAAAAAGAGCAGGGCGCATGTTCAAAAGGGCAGGGCTCTGATCCCTAGCTGTCCCTGCTAAAATGTCCGATGGAAACACTACAATGCCTACCAATTGAAATAATTTCTAATGGGCCATGGAATCCTAAATTTCTTAGGTCAAATTCAGTTGTAAAAAGTTTACAAAAAGGACTAAGACTTTCTTCCTTTCAAACAGGTTGCAGAAGAAGAGAAACAGAGCAGCCCTGAGAGAGAATTGGAGTCGCTAAACAATGGAACTGGAGGAGGACCATCAACCCCAGCTGAATCTCCAGAAGATAGAACTTATACCGGAAATGATGACAATCATGTAGAACAGGATATTGGAGGCAAGGATGTAGATACTGCTGATAATGAATTAGCAGGCAGTACTGTTGCTGAGGTGGATGCTGGTGCTTTTTCAGGTGGTAACAGTCAAGAGGACAATGATGTCCGTGGAAGCAATGATGTTGAAGGGGGCACCGATGTTGATGCAGTTCAGGAAGATGCAGGAGGTTCTGCAGAAGGTGCTGAAGTCTCATCAGGATTGATGGAGAACAGTCGAGAAGAGGAGGATGAGGATGAGGTGTTGCAGTTGGAGGTTCCTGATAGACAGTCCAGAGAGTCTTCTCAAGCTCCAGATCAGAAAGTTGATGATAGTATTGAGAACTCGACTGATGGAAAAGAGAGTGAGACAGAAAATGTAGGAATGGCAGAGGGGCAAATTGAAGAAACAGAGAGACAGGATCAGATGGAAAAGAACTCCCCTGAGTTAGAAGCAGATGAGTCTGTGGACAGTACTGAGAAGAAAGGACCAAGAACGCCAGCCACTCCACTTCAAGACGAGACGTCAAATTCAGCAGACAAAGCAGAACAGGAAATGGAAGCATCTCCTGACTCATCAACTAACCAGGAAAAGGAGTCTTCAGGGCAGATGGAAGATTCTACTGATGTAAGCTTAGATGCAAGTTCTGTCGCGAAGGAAGCCGAACCTGAAGTCATGGATGTTGATGACACGAGTGCAGATGTTACAGCAGATTCTGAAAAAGGAGGACTGGAGACTATTGCTGAAGATGTGGAAATGGAAGAGGCAGACGTCAGTGCTCAAGAGAAGAGTAGTGAACAGGACAAACCTGACTCAGCAGACACAGAGAAATCATCTGAAGAACAAGTTCTAGAACAGGAGAGCGAATCTGACAAAGGTAATACCGAATCTGAAGCTCCTAGCAAAGTCACAGAAGACTCAGAATCAACTGCACAGAAGGATGACGACGGCAAACAAGATGATAAAGATTCAAGTGAGAAAATTAAGGAATCTAAAGATGCGACCCGGTCTGAGAAGATTGCAGCCGATGACGACGATGATGTTATGGTCATCGAGGATGATAAGCCCGAACCGGAAGCTATTGTTCTGGACGATGACGATGATGAGCCTCCGACAAAATCAAACAAAGACTCAACTCTAGCCACGATGGATTCGTCTAATGACACTGGACTCCAGATTGCTTCAGTAACAGGTGGAGGGGACGCAAGTGGATTACGCATAGCCTCCGTCTCAGGCGCCGTAAGTGTAGGCTTTCTGTATTTTTATTGAATCATACTTACTTCTTTTTGTATGTATTTTATTATTACAATGTAGATAGATTTTGTTGTTTGTTGTTGTTCAATTTTATCGTAATTTAATCTTGATTAAAATTTAACTTTCCAAATCTTCAGTGGTCAGTTGTGATCCACGTTTATGAAATTGATTCGGAATTGCTTATAAAATTTAAGACCATTTCTAAATTATATTTTGTTAAAATTCTTGTGAATTGACTTTTGAATGTTTTTGCAACCAATATTTTGGTTTAACACAATGATGGAAATCACAATAGCATAACTGTTATAACAACTATATATGTGCTCAGCTGCCTCAGTTAAACCCTGTTTGAAATATAATTGTTTCTATTTGAAAGGCTGCTAAACCAACCGAGGAACCTTTGAAGACGAAGATTAAACAGGAAAAGATAACTCCTCCCAGCACACCAGGTAAGCCATTCCAGGTCTTACTCTCTCAAATAATGTTTTAAATTCTCAAATCGGTTCTTATTCTAACTTCAATCCTAGTGCATTAGTTTTAGGAAGAAAAATGTTAATTTCTAAATAAATAAAATACATACAAAAAATAAATATTCTCTCCTCACTCGTCAGCTCCTCCGACCACAAGGAAACAATCGACACCAAGCACTCCTACGGGAGGTTCAGGGAAGAAAACCAGCAAGATGCAGTCCTGTATAGTGTGCGGCAAGGTCAGCCTACAGCTTCTTCTAACTTTTCCAAACATCATATTTTGATGTTGATGATATTATTAACAATGATGGGAATTTTCTGTGGATCAATAACATTTGCTTTCACTTTTTTTTATTCAGCCTAAATATATTCCAGTTAGCAAAATGCATCTACAAGATCATAATGCCACAGTGTTGTACTTAGGTGACATCAAGCGAAACGGGTGTGCAAATTTCAGAAGTACTTCATCTAGGAACTGAGTGTCCTTAAAACTAAGTAGACTTTCAGACTAGCGTTATGTTCATCTTTCTGACCTCAAATTTGATTTACTAATCCTTCTCCATGAGTCTAAGCGTTTTCCTTTCTGAATTTCTTTCATTTTAACAAAAGGGACGCTTTCAAGCTCTTTTAATTGTGAAGCAATGAATTGTAGAAATATGTAAAACCCAAATATACTTATTCTGTGTATCTTTAAGTATCTTATGTTTATTTTTAAGAGCTAAGAAATTCTCCTCTTAACTGTAATCGAGATCCAATTTGCTTCCAGGTTGGCAGATGCAAGTACAATATAGTCAGGAATGGAGACATCAAACATCTTTGTGACGACGTCTGCTTCAGAAAGTTCCGAGCAAATCCAACAATGTTCCTGAAGAACACAGCAGCTCAACAAAAAACAGCTGCTGCTCAGAAAACACCTGCTGCCCAAAAAGCATCTCAGAAGTCTGCATCTCAGCAAAAGTCAGGTGCTCAGCCGATGACTCGATCGTCAGGGAAGTCTCCGGCCAAATCCAACAGTCAGTCTGATTACAAGAGCTGCACCGTGTGCCAGTTGATGAACATCAACACACAGAAGCCCTTTGTAAAATGGATGAACACCGACTTCTGCAGTGAGGTTTGTCTGTCCAAGTACCAGAGTACCCTCAATTCCGCCTGTTCCTACTGTACCTGCTTCGTTCCACCCAATGCCAGACCTGTTCATTGTCTTCAAGTCGGAACTGACTTCAAAACGTTCTGCTCTGCCAAATGTCATAATGAATTCAAAAAGAGGCTTCGACTTTGTAATTTCTGCCATAAGGATTTGTCGTCTACAAAGGATTCCTTCTGCGCTCCGATTGGACATAACAAGTTCCGTGATTTCTGCAGCAAGACTTGTTTGAAGAAGTATGAGGAAAAGAGTGATATTGAGATTATTGGTGTGGAAAGCACCAATAAGAAAGGTCCCGTACAAAAGTGTGCGGTTTGTAGCAAAAACGTGACTATCAAGCATAATATAAAGCTGAACGGAGTCCTGAATCGATTGTGTAGCGATCCCTGTCTTTCCGCTTTTCAGTATGCCAATAAACTTGCGATGAATACGTGCGATAACTGTGGCGGCATCTGTCCAGTCGAGGAAATAGTTTCTCATTTCATTCAGTTCGAAGGGCAGCAGAAACGATTCTGTAAAGATACTTGTGTGAACACTTTCCGATCAAAACACAGAAAAATAGTTCCATGTGCTTGGTGTGGGTCAAAGAAAACTAACTTTGATATGATCGAAAGGGTCGACTCCAACAATAAATACCAGTTGTTCTGTTCCCTAAACTGCCTCTCTTTATATCGAGTCAACTTACAAGCCAAGTCAAATCAGGCCGTGACATGCGACCACTGTCGCAAATTTGTGCCAGCCCAGTATCACCTGACGATGAGCGATGCGTCAGTCCGCAACTTCTGCTCGTATAACTGTGTAATGGTGTTCCAGTCTCAGTTCAGTGCTAACTCAAAGAACGCGTCTCAGCCAACTATCCACTCTCAACAGAGAGTCCAGCTCCAGAACAAACCCAGCACAAGAGGTAGGCCAAGTTCATAAGTAATTAACTGTTACCCTGATACAGTGTATAAAATTTAATAAGCTTGAAAAGGAACCAGCACGTTGTTAATTTGTAAATTTAAATAGAAAAAGCAAAATCCTTAAAAAGTTACAAGCAGGGAACAAAGGTAACAAGGCAAGACAAGCTTATTCATACACTTCATGAGTTTATATTACAAATTAGTATTCACTTTACAGCATTGTAAAATGAAATACAGATTTTAATTTTAATTGTTTTGTGAATAATTAATTCACATGTCCGTCTATTCCAGCGGCAGCAGCTAATAGCTCGTCCCAGTCTCAGGGCCAGTCCAACTCCTTCCCCATCATCTCCAATGTAGTCTCTCTCGCTCCACAAGGTAGGCATTCTTATAACAAAGAATAGAGCATTCTCGAAATAAACTCAAAGTGCCACTTTCAAAGAATTTGCGACAGAAATTGGTAAACCTTCAATCAAATCAAAGTTTTAATAAAATTTAGTTCATAGTTTTTGTGAAGAAGTGAAAAAGTAAGGTAAGAAATTTGTGATAAACAACATCCTTACATATGTTATAAATTAGTTAATGAATCTGATCTAATGATTTGTTTGTTTGTTGCACAGGCCAGAAACAACAAACTGTGAATATCAAGTCTAACACACCTGTGCCCGTTGTAGTGGGCTCCGGAAATAAGGTGAGAAGCTTTTGTTGTAATACAAAGAGGATACTGAATGAGCAGGAAGGTGTTTTTAAAGATCACATGTACAGCTGTGGTAAAACTACCATTGTGTGCTGTGTTGTGCTGCAAGTTTCTCACTGCATTAATAATAACAGCCAAGATATAAGTGAAATATTCTTGATATCACCTCGCCTCACTCACCATACCTCACTTTGTTAACAATTCAAAATGGGCAAATTTAGTCACTTTGTAAGATGACATATTATGAATGACAACTTCTGGATTGTATGCACAGTGTTTCTGGGCTATTCTTTTCCCTGTCATCAGACAAACACTAACTTCTAAATGCCTCCCTATAACGTAAACTTGGTCATTTTGAATAAATTATAAATGTCAGGATTTCATCCCTTTTTCAGTTTGATGTTCTCATTTCAAAATTGACATTTTGAAAGCCTTTCCTCAATTCCATTTAAAACATGCAAACATCAATCTTTATCAATAACTTTTCAAAAGAATTCGTCCGGCATTGTAAATGATTTTCTTGTAAGTATTTGACAATAAGTTTCACTTCCATTCCACAGCAGAGTGTATCAACGTCCACCACGCAGCAAATTATCATCCAGCCTCCGCCCCCCAAACAAATGAAGAACAAGTCACTACTGTGCAAACCCTTCGTTCAAACCAAGGCCACTTCGTGTCGACCACATACTCTGCACAAGGAGGTGCAAACAGGTATATAACATTAATTTCCTTAGTAAATTTCTTTTGAATTTTAGTAATTTTAGAATTATGAATTGGCAATTTGGTTCTTTTGTTTGTGGTTTGAGGAACATGTTCCAATGAAATAGGTAGTGCAACCTGCACAGCACGGGAACATGTTCCACATGCCAAGAACAGAGCCACTCCTTTCATTTCGCACATGGTCCGGATGTTCAAACAAACTTCAGTAAACGAAAGGAGCAGGCATTTACTAAGGGCACAGTGTCAAAAATCATCATGTCCAATAATTTGATATTCTTCATGAGGCATTTTGAAGAGCATGTGGATTATTTCTGATATTCCAGAGGAAGTGGAAAAGGAAGGCAAGCCAGTGCTGATACCAGTGCCCATCCCAATCTTTGTTCCCTGTCCCATGGCAATGTACGCGGCCCCGTCACCCCAACTTGTTCCCTTCGCTGTCCCCATTCCGGTCCCAGTCTTCATTCCCACTGCCAAGAAGTCAGCTGACAGAATCCTCAAACATATAAAGGTCGGTTCTTAAGTCATGATGATTCTCTACTTTCATTGTCACAAGGAGATTTGTCTATCTGCAATTCTAGTCAATTTGAGATTTGTTAAATGACATTTTATAAAAACAAAAAATTCTTCCCCAATATGTCCTTTCATTACCTACCAGAGTAAAATATATCGTGATTAATATTCTTTAGACAATGTCCTATGGATAGATATTGCTTTGTTGTGATTAATGGTATTGTCTATTTCTTGATGACTCTACAACTTAGCTTTCCTAAATATAGTTGACAATGTGGTGTTGGAACTTACAAGGACTGAACAATGGTATATATGACTTGGTTTCAATAAAAATACCGGTACAGCAATTGAAAATTTTTAATGAAACTTTTTTTTAATAATATCATCAACCATGTTTATTTATGCAGGAAATCCAAGAGAAGATCCCATCAGACCCCCTTGAGGCGGAGTTGTTGATGATGGCAGAGGCGGTGGCAGGGGGAGGTAACTCTGACAGTGACAGCGGCAACGAGGCAGAACTGTTCCCTGCTCCTGTCATAAGTGAGTCATGTTCTGCCATAGTTCCAGGCTTATTTCCTGTTTGGTAATCAAAATCACTTAAAACTTAAAGTCAATTTCATTTAGTTTTGGCCAATATTATGCCAAAACAGGTACCTTTCTTCTTTGAGGAGGACATAGCTTAACAGCCAAACTGTTATCATCATGTAGACTTAACCCTTACGTTGCGTATATATATTTTACCATTTTTAGCCCCTGTGGCGGAATTTACAGGCTCGCAGCTCGCAGCAGTAGTTTGAGCTTATTCACTAACGAGCTCTGCTGGCGGAATTTCCAGGCGGCGATTCCGGTACCGTTTTTACGAAATATATCGCATCTACATGGCGAATAAGGACTATATACGGGCGTTCAATACAAATTCAAGTAGCGACACCCGTACACAAATGGCTAATTCACACCCGAAACTTTGAATGAATTTTCTATGTTTTTTCGTTTTTATTCTATTACTTTCGAAAGATTGTCTTTAATTCGGGCCTCGTAACATCATAAATACGAAACGAAAAAAATTCCATTTATATACGGAATTGAAGACAAGATGTCTAGCTTCACAATGATATAAAAAATTATTAGAATGCGACCTTTGGTTATAATTCTATAGCTATGTAAAGTTTGTCTTTATTTCCACCTATAAAATCGTCAATACTTACAACATGTATGCGGCATTGCAAACGGTCGTTCATCGCACTTTTCCAAGAAATCATAATCTCGAACCAGTTGACAAATAAGCACATGTCAACCCAAATATGGTTATGTTGTTTGACTTTTCAAATAAACGCTAACCTCGAACCATAACTGATGAAAATATGTTGATTAGTTTGCGTGCCGTTTGGTTTCACATGCCTCTCAGAAAGGTAAAATTGTATCTTTATTTCTGTGAATAAATCTGCGCATTTTATATAGAATAAAAGATTATTCTTTTCGGTTTATTGTGATATAAAAATTATGAAAATGCATTCAGTATTTTAGCCGTGATATATGTTTTAGAAGTTGTGAAAATCGCCGATTGTTTCAAAATTTATGAAGTGTAAACATGACCTTTTTCACGGCGCTTGCTGTGTCTTTATTATTTTTTTGAGATTTTCTAATTTTATATGGGAATGTAGTCCATTGTTTCCCCTTTATTTTGCCGTATTTTTTTTGAAAACAAACTATTCGCTCACATGATATGAAGTGCGGGAGTAAGGCGAGTTAGCGATTTTTTCCCCCGTCTCGCGAGATGCGAGGCAGATAGCAGTCTCGGGCGAGGCAAACCCGAGGCAATACAAACACGTGGGTGAAAATAGCCTCAAGCGAATTAATGCTTCGGGGGCTAAGCCCGACAAAATTGGCCTTTTGTAAAGCTAATTATCAATGCGTTACGGGTCAACAATGCACACGCAATTTGGTGTGAATTTTACTTGATATTTCGACCGGACATTCACACAGACTCGTTATCGTGGCTATCTGCGAGATGTATGTAAACAAGTTTTCATGTGGCGATATACGGACACACTTCGTCTCGCATTTCGCCTGGGGGGCAAATATAATTATTACTGACCCGGTAAATGCACTAAGTCCAACGTACGGGTCTCGCCAAGGGTTCTAACATTTTTCTCTATGAGCCTCCCGGATAATTCCGTCGCCCGCATGTTAAGGGTTAAGATTGATATAATCCCCTTTAGTTTATCATTGAATATACACAAATTGTATCATTATAATATCCTTAGTTTAGAGCTGCTTATTTTAAGTGGTGGATTGATCTGCTTCCTCCCATCGAGAGTAAAAAAATTAATTCTATGATTTCAAAATGACTAAAATTGTCATAAAGCTTTATAATAAGGCATTATTGTCTAGTTTATGGAAGACGTAGACCATCTGAAGATAGTGATGTTCTGAAATATTCATTTTCTTCTATCATAAACTCCCAACAGATAATCAGGATGATACTGAGACTATAGAGCCACTGATAGACCGCGCTACTCCTGGTGGCGGAGAGGAGGATCTCGTACAGATGGCGCTACGAATGGCAGAGGAGATAACCGGACCTGTACTCGATCTTGAGACCAGTGTCGAACCTGTGGCAGTCAATACTGGTATGAACGTCTTTAGCTTTTGTGTTTTGAAATTCCTACCCAAGTAAACTTTACCAGCTAAGGTATTAAAATTAATTCTAAAAGGCATAGGGAAAGAGATTATATTGTATGATAGTAGTGATTATGTTATGTGTATTTAAATATCAGACACAGAGTAGACCTGTTGTGTATGAACTTTTCAAAGCATTTTGTGCAACAAAGGTAAAAATGCCGCCACATTACCATTGTCAACGTACCAGGTACACTGTGTCAAAAGTACAACACTGTAGTTAAAACAAGTAGTTTCACCCTATGATTTAATGATTACATCTGTATGCTTATTCTTCATCTCTTTTGATTCTCGTAATTAGATTCTCACTCAGACTCTTACCCATACTATGTTTCCCTTCCAGAACCGCCTCCAGCGCCAACACCACCAGAACCTGCTAAACCAGTGGAGGAAGAAGACGAGGAATACGTCCCTCCGCGAGAGACTCGGTCCAGGCGGGGCAAACGTGGATCCAGGGGGCGTGGTGGGCGTCAGTCGAAACGAGCAAAAGTCGAAATTCCTGAACCAGAGCCAATCCCAGAACCCTCTCCTCCCCCAGCTGCCCCTCCACAACCTCCGCCTGATGCCAACATGCACCTCAAGTTCACATACGGGGTCAACGCTTGGCGGCATTGGGTGGTCCACAAGAACACGCTACTTGAGAAGGTTTCTAAGCGAGGCTCTGGAAAGCTGAAGTTGTTCAAGACGGACCTGCTTCAGTGTACTGCAGATGAACTCAATTACTCGCTGTGTCTCTTTGTGAAGGAGGTGCGGAAACCTAACGGCGAGGAATATTCTCCGGATAGTATCTATTATCTCTGTCTAGGTGAGAAGTCATTACATGCTTTGGTCATTGTGTGAAATACATGAAAGTCCGTAACTTAAAAGTCCATATCTCCCAGCTGGTTACCATTACAGAAATTTTTGTTTATTTTCCAATAAAAACTGAGAAAGTTCAGTTTTAGGCAGAATATTAAATTCTTTTGTATGACACTATTAAAGGTATGTCCATGCTTTTGAGCTAATCTTTGGAAGAATTGTCTTTCCCATGAGGATATCTATCTCTCAGTAAATATTTTATAGGATTCTTACTGCATTTCTGTATTATGTATGAAAGCATTAGCTTGCAACTTTCACAGTGCTAGCTATGAAAATCTAGGCAATGGACTGCAAATACAAACTTATATAAATATATGTACAACTTTATTGATAAAGATACTGTCGCCCCGTAGCTAACATTAAAAATAAATCTGTTATTTTAAATATATTTCTTATTTATTCAATTAAAGCAATTTTATTGTCAGTGAAAAAAAATTCATATCTTGACAGTCAAAGGTTACATGGTGTTTTTTTTTATCTGTTTCAGGCATTCAGCAATATTTATATGAAAATAGTCGAATTGACAACATCTTCACTGATTTGTACTATGAAAAGTTTACAGAATGTTTGAATGATGTGCTGGGCAAATATGAACCAAAATTGAATGCCTCAGGTAAGAAATCGTATTTAGTTCAGACGTTGGTTACATGTGTTACTTCTTTTAATACTGAAATCTTTAAACATACAGTTGCGTTAGTTTTGTAAAAGTGTAAAAACTTACAATATTATTTTTTTTTAAACCAATTCAACAAATGGTAACTTCTCCTCATTGATATGACGTGTTCTGATGGTAAATGATGTCATAGACGATAAATTACAGACAGTCGTTGCTTGACAATAGTGATATATATCAGTGGTGGATCAAGGAATTTTGAAAGGGGGGGTCAACAATGGAAAAAGGGGGTCCACTTTTGAGGTCCCCATACCAGCCCATGCAAAGATTTTTTAAAGGGGGGTGTCCTGGATCCGTCACTGTACATAAATGTGACCATTTGATAAAGATGACACAGGTTATGCTTCACCAAATGGGTTGTAATAGACAAAAGCAATTGGAGTCCAAATAGATTTTAGTTATTTGATTCGGGAATAAAAGGACAGTGACAGTGCCTACCAAAGACAAAAATTTTATTACATCAAAACGTACACAGGTGAACTTGATCTCATTATTGTCATGTTATGTTGTTCTTCCACATCGGTTCCTGAGCGTGTGCAGTTACAGTGTTGCGCTTCACTCTTTCATTTAGCTTTTGTCATTTATTTAAAATCACAGATCGTCACATTTGTATGTAGATTTGACTCATTTCATATTGCTAAATTGTAAGGCCTAAAAAAAAAAAGTTTCTGATCTTTACAGGCTGTCAAAAATGATGCGATGATGCGATTCTTCTCTTTTTTTTTACGACATTATATTTTTTTTTAATCAAGAGTTAAACAAACAAAATTTATACAATTATTTATGTAAATAAAGCACAAGCCCTCTTAAATATGTGTTACTATTCCAAATACGGTAGTCAATGATCTCACCCCTACACTCCATCTCAACAGAAACGAGAGACATTTTCTATGTCCAATATCCCTAACTTATGTCCAATGTTTCCTGAAGCTAAAAAATAAGAGTTACCTGCCCTTTCTTTTGTTAAAACCTATATATTCTGCCGCATTGAGCATGTGCCTTGCATGTGGACATCTGCGGGGTAAAAGTACCCTTATTATTATTATTATAGAAAAAAAAGACCTGAGGCGGGGTGTGAAACTGATGAGGGCGGAAACTAGAAACAAACTCTTTTTATTGGTCGGGGCCTAATACAAATCCGTCTCAAACTACATCTCAATGGTAGGCGTGGATACAATATTTGTGTGTGTGCAGGTCAGATGCTGTGTCGTATCGAGGAAGAGCACATCTGGGAGAGTAAACAGCTGGGAGCCCACTCACCCTACGTGCTTCTCAACACGCTCATCTACTTCAACACCAAGCACTTCATGCTCAAGTCGACTGACGAACATATGAAGCTCTCCTTTGCTCACATCCTCAAGCACTGGAAGAAGGGCGGACCGGGGACGAAGGTCGTCACAGGTCAAGGCCGCAGTGTCTCCCTCAGATACTACTGTCTTAACCCGAGTGAGTTTATCAATATGTCTTTTATACCTGAAAATAAGTTAGGGATATTGGTATTTTTATAGTTGATAACTTGATATGTTATATGTTGTCAATGAATAAATAGGTTATTATTCATAGTTTGAAGTTAAAATACATCCCTTTCTATTTTTGTCAGGTTGATTATCTGTAAAGAACTAATTGTTCAAAAGCTAGACAAATAACTCAAGAATTAGCAAAGTTATTTTACTGTCTTAAAAGTTGTTGTGCTTGTCGAGTCGTTGCCCTTTAAATTAACAAAATTACACTTTTGAGCTGACTTTTTCGTAATTGAGGAAGTTGTAACGATTGAACTCTGAACAGATTTACATTTATGTATTGATCCAGGTTGATAACAACATAAAATGACTATTCCTTATTTCTAAATGTTTGAAATGTCTGAGGGGGATGAGCTGAATTCAAATGCATTGACTCTCTCCGACCTGTTCCATTGTTTTCACTCTTGACCTTCAAGCTAGGGTTTTGTGCTCAACCATATATTGTTAAATGCTTTCTGAAAAACTTGTACAGTGAAGATGTTTACTCAAATTGTATTAATGATATGATGTTGTTTCAATTTTAGACGGCCAGAATTCCCAGAAAAAGCCAAAAGAAGGCATCCCTGTTTATGAAACTTCTGAAAACTTAGAAAATCCTCTCAGATGTCCTGTTAAACTTTACGAGTTCTACTTGTCAAAATGGTAAGTTATCACCTACAGAAAAAAATTCATAACAATGTATTCATTCGTTAATTTTACGACTTCGGTAATAAACAGGATATTATATGAGTGTCTATGTCATACTATGGTTCAACACGAGTGCCTGAATATTAGTATTTCCCGAGCGAGAGGGAGGGATATACCGATGTTCAGGCATGAGTGTCGTAAACATAGTATGGCATAGACACAAATATAATATTCTGTTTATTACCGAAGTCGTAAAATTAACGAAAACACGCTTAAATCCACTTTCAACCATAGGCTGGCGACCCACCGTCACGCATTTAGAACGCAATGTCATAGACAAAACGTGACGTCATAGCTTTGTTTATGACGTCACGTCACCAAGACAAAGTGATATGTTGCCCTAGGGCATCGTATGAAAAATATGAACCCCGATATGATTGCCCATGTAGTGTAAAGTAATCATGTTGTAAGATGTAATAAGGATATTGTCAACACGTGTATTACATTTTGTAATCATGACTAATTTCTTTGTCAGTTCTAGAGATTTGTTTTATGTATACTCAACATAACTGTTCTCAATACAATGTTTGCCGCATATGGCTGTGATACTGCCGAAGCGGCATTAAACAATAACTCACTCACTCACTCATTACAATGTAATCAAGAGAATTGAGTCATTGCCATCAGAAATATTTAAATTTACTAATTTTCTGTTGTAGTCCGGAAAGCATAAAGAACAGGAACGACATGTTCTACCTGGTGCCTGAGCGAAGCTGTGTCCCTGACAGCCCGGTTTGGTACTCGACCCAATCTATAGCCGGTGACTCCATGAGCAAAATGTTGAACCGCATCCTGCTTGTTCGAGAAATCCAAGAAGCCCACATCCATGCACAGCCGATTTATGTCTGATGTTACTGTTTACTAAGTCATTCTCATTGTTAGTTGGGAAAACTATACACTGTTATATTCCCTTGTGTAGATCTGATAGGAACCACTAAATAATGCTGTTTTCTGTAATCTTTATGTAAACTTCAAAATGATTTGACCCAATGTATGTCTGATCTTACTCTAAAGTCACTGTTGTTAATTGTGGAATATAGTTGTCTTTGCATACACTTGATATGAATCAATAAATGTTATTTCATTTTATGCAAGTTATTTGGGTATAAACGTTGTCAATCTGCTTCTATCTTTGAAAACTTTAAATTATGAACAATTATCAGTGGGGGATCCATGTGAAAGACCATTGAAACCATTCTCAAAACAATAATGGTGCAAACCCCACCAAATGGATGAATGTTGCCATCCCTCGGATTTTTGTGATCCATTCATTGCCATCATTTATTATTCTCTCTCTCTCTAGTATGTTCTCACACAACTCAATATGTCAACACCATTGAGCATTCTAACACGAAAGTGCTGTGTAAGCAATTTTTATTGGTTAAAACAATAATGGTTAATTCATTTAATTTGTGGTGCTAAAATCACAATAGATTACCCTCTGTAAGTACTGGAAACTGGTCACTTTGAAAAGCCATTTTTCTACTCTTTTATTTGGTCTTGTACTTAGAACCCTTTATTGTCCATTGATGTGTTAGTATGGTTCAGTCAGATAGTTTTAACCATGTGGA
The DNA here is from genome assembly GCA_936450465.1 of Gibbula magus. Taxonomy (NCBI): domain Eukaryota; kingdom Metazoa; phylum Mollusca; class Gastropoda; order Trochida; family Trochidae; genus Gibbula; species Gibbula magus. Next base: position 49,482,262 of record OW388293.1, read on the forward strand.
TATCGATCATCATTTGTGTTCAAAGTGTTCTTTGGTCACTTTTGATGTCAAAGATTTTCCAAGGTAAATTTGTTTAATATTCAAACCGGTTTTAATAAATGAAAAACAATTTAATATGTTTATTGCCTGTAAAGTAATTGTTTTCAGGACGGATAATTCCAGTCTCCTTTATGTCCATTTAAAATTCATGATCCATTTTCTTTGTAAAACCAATCAAACCACACAAATGAGTGTGATGGGTAAAAAATCTGTAAGTCTGAGGTCACTGACTTTCCAAATTTTACCTCAAAAGTCAATGCCTTGGCTCCTTTTTTAAACAATCAACTATCAGCATTGGCATGACTTCCAGACAAAATTCTGTGACTTCCAACAAAAATCTGCTGTAAGTCCATGACTTATTGACATGTTAAAGGTACATCCATTGTGTTGTTGTGGGTCAAATATGCCAAACTTATAAATGATGTTAATCTTTCGAGAAGTACTGAGTGTTACTGAAAATTGCCATTTTGATGGTAATCGATTTAGTATAGTGATTAAATAAAGGTAAAAGTGTCGATTTTTTATCGAAAACCGGACAATGCACCGCATGTGGCGCGCGTCAATTGGTCAAACGTAATTTTGGAAACTTATTTTCACCATACGAACCGATAACTTTGGGTTGATAGTGTTTAATAGGTCTTTTAACTACTGTACATGTAAATGGGACATGTAGTATCAGTTTCTGTACATGTGTAATGATGTTTCTCAATTTTAATTAAAAACTAGTAATTATGATATAATTGGCTATTGGGGATGAATATGCAAGTTGAGTGAAATTATTTGAACTGAAATCAGCACATATCGTATGTTGGCACATATTCCAACCATATAAATTTTTATGAAACACAATGGATGTATCTTTAAAGATTTATATATTTTCTCTAGCAGACTGCAAGGTTTCTATTCATACAGTGCTACGAAGTAGTCGGTCAGCTATGCAGTAGCGGTCAGTGTGTCTGTCCATCAGATATTTTGGTCCGTTCATAACTTAGACACTAATTGTTCAAATGTTACAAAACTTGATATGATTATAATGATGAGTAGATCTTCCTTTTGTATGTTTCATACCCTCATTTGCATAATTACGTAACTTTTCTCAATTTTCCAGAGACATGCATCTATTTGAGAGAATATGGTAGTCAATATTGTCAGGCAAATCATATGATCATTACGAAAGGTCGCATTTAGCCCATGATGATGACTTAGTTCTAGGTGGATTTGTGCAAAAGGGCTCAGAATCGTTTCTTTCTATGAACATGTGAATGTTAGTGCTTTAATTCTCAACCAAAGAAACTTGCATTTATGTTTTGCACCTGATTGTATGAATTTGCATGTAACCTTTGAATTTAATCAAAACAACCACTGATGTATTCTATCACCCTTTGAAGTATGCACATGATGTCAAAAACTGGCCAGCCCTACTTCAGAATAGTTATTTTCATTGTATCTTTATCATTATATTCCATTAGACTAGTGGCAATCAATCATTGTTTGTAGACTGCCTAATGCCTTGGTTTTTTTGCAGACATTTTAATTAAAATAAATTCTCAATAAATAACATTTTTACATAAGTAAAATTTAATAAGGTTGAGTAATATTGCAGTCATGGGACTTTCAGCATATTAGCAATTTTGGAAAGTTTGAAGTGGATTTCTTTCTTAGGCTTCCACTATGGAGCTTGACATTCAATGCCCTTGAGAAAAGCAAGATCAATTAAAGGGGCAGTAGCACATTTTTCGGTGAAATAAGTCGATGAAATGTATTTGAAAAATAATGTCACCAATATTAAAACACCCTTCCCTCTTTGGAAAATTAAGTTAAAAGTACATGGTTCCGTAAAGCCATGGGAATCGTTTTTGTCATTCAAAATAATAAAATGGCCGCCATGCAATTTTTGCTTTATACGCAACACTGTTTTTACCACGAAGGAAAATCGGTTTGTGTAATATGATGTTTTACCCTCTAAAGTAAATATAAAATGACATAAACTTTCATTTTAAATCGGAAATTTGAAAAAATAACATTCGCAAAAAAACGTGCTACTGCCCCTTTAATGTAATTTTTTTTTATTCCCATCACCTGAATGAAGAAGGAAGCTTAGTATCGGCATCAGCCTCTATCACAGGGTTCTTTAAACCTTGCTGCACTTTGTCGCCTTTCCTGTGCCAGAGATTTCAAATGGCACTACCAATACCAGGTGCAGCACGGTGATGTGTTGGCACAGAATAGTTGACGAAATGCAGCAAGGTTTAATAAACCACTGATTGAGACTGTACCAAGGGTTGTATACCGCAATATGTTTTGAACCGAAGCTGTTTCACCCCTACTTTTAATCTCGTATGAATGCACGAACAAAGTCCCCTCAAATTTGGTTTGAAAAAAAATCTGGTTCTTCTCTTTTAATGTTATTGCCACTTTTAATATGAACCATATTAGAAGCAAATCTATTTTGTCAGTATGTTAAATATAATGTTTACATCTACATGGATTGTCTTTTAGAAAACATTAATTGAAAGATTTTTCTGTTGCATACAATAAAGATAAGCTACTGTATATTTTGTTACCCGGTACATATTTGTTTCAAATGTTCGATCATTATTCTTAGTTCTAATATCTGTTTTATTTTAACCAATGCTTCAAAAGCCAAAAGCACTTAATTTTACATGTAAATAAACAAATATTGCTTTACAAGACAAAGTCTGAAAAACAATTTGTGCTTCTTAGTTTCATAGAAAAAAATATTATTTGAAATAAAATACAATATCCATGATGTTTTTTTGTTATGTTCTTTTATTCCAGAGCACACCTATTACATTTAAAGGCACTGTAGCATGTTAATTGCATATTATTGTTTCTCAAATTTTTCATTTATTATTCAGGTTTATGCAATATATTGTTAAGTTAGATGGTAAAACATCTCATCTCATGACCTTAGCAGTATCAGAGACCATCAAATAAAGGGACTGGACTCAGCCAAAGGCGGGAATATTTGTGTGCCTCGCTAGAACAAGATAGCGTCCGGAAAAAATTCAAAAGTGGCGATTTTGTTTCTCTTATAACTCAATTAATATTAAAACATTTCCTTGGTTACCAGGATGTATGAAATAAAGATATGACAAAGTTTCATGTGGTGTATTTTAACTAAATATTACATTGTGTTTCCAGTGTTGACTTTTTGCAATCACAGTAGGGCTTGAAGTCGGGTTAATTACACATCTGGCTGAGGCACACATAGTTGATGATAATCTATTGCCGAGTCCAGTCCCTTTATTTTATGGTCTCTGGCAGTATCAATAGAAATGGTCATCCGTATTCAAAGATAATTATATGACGTATAAAATGACAATTATGTGGAACTCTTCAGTGTGAGAGGTAGATTAGTAGGTCTCATGCGATTTTCAGACAGCAAGAAAGTTGACCATTCCATCATTGTACCATATTTGAAACTCTACTCGGAGTGTTGCTACATAAGTTAGATCACTACCTTCGAGCTGTCATTTTAATGTGAACACCTTAAAATGGCTCGAACCATGTACATTTGTTTTAAAACTCTTTATTGATTGGCAACACTGATTTACCTGTTTTATTTCAGTAAAAACTGTGTGCTGCAGTGCCTTATAGAGTCAATGCCAATATATTTACGATGAATCCCTTTGTTTTTTAACTTCAAACATTTTGAAGAGTGGCAATAGTCAAAACAGCTACAAATGATGAAGGTTCATATTTTAGTGCATAATGCTGGAACTCCTCAGATCATCCATTGTTTAAGAAACTATCAACCTTTAAAACAAAACTAAAAACCCTCTCTACAGACACGGGCACCAGACCCTACCTATCTGTATAAGATCTAAAGAAGATAAGACATGGTCGACCATCTTTGATTTTCACATGGGTTTTGAAATGGTAAAACTGATTTCCTGGCTCACTTATGCTTTGTAAATTTGTTTAGACTGATTCCAGTTTGCATTTCAAGAAAAATGTGAGAATCTAAGATGGCTGACCCTGTCTTGCCTTCTTTATATACTGGATGAATATATGTAAGGGAATATACAATTGAAATTATGAATAATTATTGATTCATGACTCACTTATAAAATATCAATATCCTAACTTATTGTGTCCAGTATATGTTTTACAGATATGTATAGGGCCTACTTGCATCACATATATATTAGGGTTTGGCGCCGTGTCTGCAAACAAACTCCTTTTTCCTGATCTGCCATACAACTGAGCATAACTGTTGTGTGAAATTCTGACTTTAAAACCAGTCATCTTTTCAGCATTTTCAATTATACAATGTCAGTTTTGACCAGGGCAATAAAATCATCATTTTTTTAAGACTGATAATTATGTTTAGTTCAGCATGTAAAGGGTTAATTTATCTGTATTCAAAAATAACCTGCAGTTGGATTTAAAGAGTATAGAATTTGAAATTTGATTGTGGTAATGCATTTAAGTAAAGTTGACACAATAGAGTGACATCACAGATTAATTGCACTAACATGGGAGCATTTGTTCTGTACTAAGATGTGGCGTTGCACCCGAACTTCTCCATGGTAGATTGTCCAACATCTAGGGATTACTGATTGAGGTCATGTTCAGCTGACCTTTGATCAATGAATAAGGAACATGAAATTAGCTTTCAACCAATCAAAGGTCTGTTTCTACAGTTTGTCCATCCTTTGGTCTTTATTTATCTGGAAAATAGTTCTTAGTGATTTCCTGACCTAGTGCCTTAAATAAACAAACGATGCAATAATTTATCAACAATGTGTATATGTGCCACAGTGAGGTTGTCCTTTCACTTTTCCACAAAATTTACAAGGAAATGTTCAAAACAATCTGCTATTCAATTGAAGAACACAAGAACTTCAAACAAAATTCCATTGAAATGTGATTGCAAGAGTTAAGCTCATTCTGTTTTGATTGGTTGATTTTGTCTCTGACCCGAAAGAGATGGGTGAGGTGAGGTGAGTTGTGGTGTAACGCCGCTTTCAGGAGTATTTCACTTATATCGCGGCTGCTAGTGTTATGGCAGGGAGAAAGCCCGCAACGCCATGTGGCTATGCATTGCGTGAAACCTGCGAGCATCGGCTTGAACTAGCGAACCTTGGGTGGTACTACGCTGAAATTCAGTGTAGCATTGCACCCAAACATGACTGCGTGTAGAACAGTTCTTTACTGCAGAAATTGCCGTGTCCCTGGCGGGATTTGAACCCTCGTCCTCTTGATCAGAAGCCAAACGTGCTAACCACTGCGCTATCCCACCCCCTGAAAGAGATGGGACAATTGAGAATATTACTGCATCTGCAGGTAAAGGGTACATTTTCAGCCCAATTTAGCAAGAAACTTGTCAGATAATCCAGCTGACCTTCAATCTTCAAGCAGATACTGATATCTCAATCACAGCTATGGATGCAATATTTTCCAGGTGGTGTTAACACAATTAATCCCTACGACCAAGTCAAAATTCATTTGATTAGTTGATTATCATGAATACATGACATGCGTAAGTTTTGTCATTAACCACTGCAGATCAAATCTTTATTGAATAGGAAAAAAAAGCAAACACGGAAATGATGGTAGAAATAATTTAATTCAATCAAAGAATGTCAAAAATGAATAAATAAATAAATCGTGTGACGTGTCGATTAGCAGCACCTAGAGATAATCATATGGCACAGCGAGAACATAGGTAACTTGAGCACTCCCCTCAAACAATACATCAAACAATTAGAAATAAACAAAACATTCTCTCCTCAGAGATTACTCAACTGACATCTTCCCATGTAAACTCTGTCACAATTTGGTCATATTCTCAGTACTGTGCCTAATTCCCTTGCAGTGAAAATCTCCAACACTGATACTGTCACTATTTCTATCCAATGAAAATTTGTTAGATTTTCAACTGACTTCTACCTTGTAAGAAATGGTGTGCAACATCGGTGCAGGATCTCTTGTCTTCTCGGCGGTTAAGACAATACCGGTAGTTAATTCTGACGCTCATAGGAGGTGAGGTGATTTGGGGTTTAACGCCGCTTTCAAGAGTATTTCACTTATATCGCGGCTGCTAGTATTATGGCAGGGAGAAATCCCGCAATGCCATGTGGCTATGCATTGTGGTGAAACCTGCGAGCATCAGCTGGAATGACGCTCATAGGAAACAATTAGGATTCTCTATTGCTGGTTCAAGAACACTGTGCCATGTAATAAGAGGATATGTGGGAAAATATGAGTTGAGTAACCTTTGAGGTGAGAGAATGACTATCGATGAAGAATGTCTCCACACGAGGGATTCATGAGGTGGAAATATTGGAATCCTTGGTAAGCAGAAGAGAAACCTTCAACCTCAATACACCCAGTGGGTGGAAAATTTTCTATTTCTGATAAATATTGTGTGACAGACTCATACACAAGGTACTACTCATAATCTGCCAAAACTATACCCAGCAGTAAAATGGGGGTCGGAAAAGTATCAACTAACAGAGACTGGGGAAAAGTTGACAAGCTAACAGTTGCTCAGATAACTCATAACACAGTCTTTGTTTCTTCACGATAAGCTCTCAATGCATTTTCAATAAGGTATACATCTATAAAGGCACTGCAAAATCAGTGAATGAAACAAAGCCTTCAAACTGCCAGGTCCCTGCAAGACATAACCTACGCCAGTCTCTCACTGGCTAATTCAAACCTTGCTGCATTTTGTCAGCTTTTCTAGGCCAGGCTATGGCCAGCAAAGCATTGTGCTGCACCTCGATTCTGTAGTGCTAATAGACATTTTGGGCAAAGAAATGCAAAGAAATGCAGCAAGGTTTAAATTAGCCAGTGATAGCGAGTTATGCCTTGAGGGCGAAGTTGTCCAACAGCATGAAACCTGCAAACATCTTTTTAGGGTTTGATTCAGCTTTCCCTGTTGAATTAATCAGTGCCAAACCATTCTGCGTGGAAATTAGACAGAAATAATAATTTGTTAATCCAGGATCAGTCACGGAGGAAAGATAAAGATTGCATGAACAGATCCAGAAATTTTGGAATGTTCAAATGGGGGAATGGGGGATTTTCTGAACCATCAACCAATCCGCCCCTGGATCTGCCAATGAATTGACAAACTTTTGCTTTCTTTCTGGTTAATTTCAAGCTTATTCATACATTGGGAAAACGTTCTGATCTGTAATCATAAAAATTTCAGAGTTATCTCCCTTAAGAGGAATCTCTAGTAAACAAACATTTATAATTTCAGATAGTAGGTAGATGGAAGAACAATATTACAATTTACAAATCAAGAACAGTGTAACTTCTAAGTTCAAATCTTATGTTTAGGTTGTCGGAGATCAACAATATTAACTTTTTATAATAATTTCAAGCAGCGTTTTTCTTAGGTCTTGCAAAGAAACAGTCATACCTTCAATCTAATACTTTGAAAAAACATTGATAAAATATTTACAAAATCATACTCAAATAATATTTTGAAACAATGAGTCACATAACAAATCACATTATCTTTTCAGATAAATTTTATCACCTTCAATTCCTGTTAATGGTTACAGCTAGTTCAATATACAGTCCAATGAATAAAAACAGTGACTGTAACTTCAATGGAATGTAATTTCCTCTATATTGACTCTTTAAGACCAGTTTGTAAAAACGTTTTCTTTCCTATTTCATTTAAATAATTTCTGAAGTTTCAATTACAAACCTAAATTAACTTATAACAGGAATCTGTGATATTAAAATGGAATCTTAGAATGTGCTTTAATTTTATATTGCATAAACATAATGTAATACTGTGTAAATGTGAGATTGTCAAAGATAATTCACAACCTAAAATTCTGTTAGGAAATATTCTACATGTCAATCTAGTTAATGAATGATGATTAAAACAATACTCTAAAATTTGTTCTATTTGACAAGTGATACTATGCTGATTTCTTATCAAAGTGAGTTTAAGTCGAGGTCTGCTTAAATTGCTACAAACCACTGGACATTGACGAATAAACCACAAGACATTTTTGCCCACAAATCAAAACTCTGCAGATCTCAATCACTGGCTAATTTTAGCCTTGCTGCATTTTGTTAACTTTTCTGTGCTTGCTTGTCAGCAAACACTATGAAGCTCTGGTTCAGTGCACTGACACTCTAGTACAGATAAATAACGAGATGTCTAAAATAAAAGTCTAAAATAGCCAGTGAGCAGATTGCATCAAGTTATGACTTGAGAGGGACAAATGTAAGTCGGCGACTGAGAATAACAGGAATAACATGTGAGGCCCTGGACACCCGGAAACCTTATCTTTTTTATAATTTTTTTCCAATTTTGTACATTATAAAAGTGATTATCTATTCAGTTTCAGTTAACAGACGGTAAATATTAGGAACTAAAGATTTACTCACATATCCACACAAAGCTTTGACCTTTCACTAACTGTGTGAAGACGAGCACTAAACATGATTTGATACACGAAAAGTTTGCTTCTAATCAGCATCAACGGCTGATAAACAGGATATTGTTGTTGATTGATACTGAGTGAAGCGTTGAGTTATATCTGTTCATTTGATTATAGAGTCCAAGCAATAAAATGGTAGTAAGGGTGTTATGGCATTGATGTCAGTTGTCAATCCATTACATTAAAACAAAATATCCAGTCATCAAGAACATTTACAAAAACAAATGTATTTGAGTATTTTGCGGCTCACTGACCATAAACTAAGATGATGACACAGATTAAGATGATTACAGACACTAAGATGATGACAGAAACGAAGATGATGACACAGATTAAGATGATGACACAGATTAAGATGATTACAGACACTAAGATGATGACAGAAACGAAGATGATGACACAGACGAAGATGATGACACAGACGAAGATGATGACACAGACGAAGATGATGAAAGAGACTAAGATGATGAAAGAGACTAAAATGATGATAGAGACTAAGATGATGGCAGAGACTTAGATGATGATAGAGACTAAAATGATGACACAAACTTAGATGATGACACAGATTAAGATGATGACAGAGACTAAGATGAGGACACAAACTAAGATGGTGACACAAACTAAGATGATGACAGATTAAGACGACAATGGACTGAGGTGTTCCGTGGACACAACCTTAGTGACATAAAGACATTTCAGTGTGTGAATTTAAGGGGGTCATTGTAGACCCTCCCCTTTTTTGATTTTTTTTGTCAGGACTCAAACCACTTAAAATAGTCAATACTTTTATTTCAGCTGATGAGATTCACCTGCTGTGAAATTCTTGTATTCAAGACCATCTCTCTAACATTCACTGCTGAGGTTCCCTGTTTTGAAGGGGTTACTTTACCCTGGTGAAAAACTCTTAATTTCACACACTGCATTTGACATAGACCTAATAACAAGAAACATCACAATTAATTAATGGAATGATCATATGCTTAAAATGGATTTGAAATGGACAAAGATGAGAACATGTTGTGGAAATTTCTATCAAAAACTCATTAAGATTTCTAACTTCTGAATTAATCCTAACCTTTAGAGTTGAAATCTTTTACAAAGAAAATATCCTGAGTTTGACCAGTGACTTATGACATATACAAACTATCACCATATTTATAACCGGGAAATGAGAGTGTTACCAAGAACAATACACAGTCAAATGTTGTTATATAAATCAAACTTACAATAATTCAGAGAAATAAATGATACATAATATGATAATTGTGGCTAAAATTGAAGATCCTATCAAGAAAAAGTTAACATCAGCTACTGTGAGACCCCGTTTATCCGCACGATTTGGTAACAGTTGAAATCATCCAGATAGCAAGTCGTGCGGTTAAGTGAATCATCATTTGCATAGAAATGCATAGAGAAGATTTGAAATACTAAAGTGCAGATGGCCCGAGGTCCGGATAAACGAGGTCTGACTGTAATAATAAGCTTGAAGTGTTTATATTTACACAGGTATGGATTAAAAGGAAATTCTATTGGTTGAAAAGTGACACTGAATACCTCTAGCAGTCATGTTATGAAAGAATGTTTGAATATTTACTAACAATCTACTTTTAAGAAATAACGAAAATACCAGAATCTGGTATCCATCTTGTAAATGTTCAACAATGACATCCGACTTCTAAATAAATTCAACAAATTCCCAATACTTGGAAAGTAAATTTCAATCTATCGAAACTACTACTTACTACATAGACATAACCAATTCTCTCCCAACAGAGGTTACTCAAGTCAAATCTAACAACATAACCTCTGTCACATTCAGTTGTACTTTTGCTTCATCTGAAACTAATTGGATACAACCAAATTTTGTTTTGCAATCAGCACATTTTTAACTGTCGAACTGATATATGTGTTTGGGAGAAAGGAATGCTGTTATTCCGATGCACACATATCTCTTGTCAAACAAACTTCGGTCATGTCATAACAGGAAAAAATTTTGTTTTGATCCAATAGAAAAAGGCTGTACCGGTAATAACTGCTGTAAATTTTAGCCAATAAGTTTTGAGGAAACCAGAGATATCAGTTTATTGTAGCAGAGGTTATTTAGGAAGAATTGTCTTGAGTTATCTCTGTGGGATGAGAATGAAAGAGAGATTATTTAGGAAGATTTGTCTTGAGTTACCTCTGTGGGGAAAGAATGTAACAGAGGTTATATAGGAAGATATGACTTGAGTTACCTCTCTGGGGAGAGAATGTAACAGAGGTTATGTAGGAAGATTTGTCTTGAGTTACCTCTGTAGATAGAGACTGTAACAGAGGTTATTGAGGAAGATATGACTTGAGTTAGGAAGAAGGAACCAACCATTACACATGAGGTAGCGTTTACTGATCTAACAATTGTCTAAACTCAACAGTCTTGTACATTCAAATTACAGTTAAATATTTACATACATCATTAGTAACCAGGGATAAGTATTATGAAGAAATATTTTAATGATAATGAGTTTTCATGGAAATAGAAACAAAGATGTATTTAACCGTGTGTACTACATTGACACACCTTTTCTATCTTTCCTTACAGTTCCTCGTCATCGATCCCATAAATATTCAGATTATAGGGGCACGGGTAACAGAATTGCCATTTTGTATTGTCGTGAGCGACAGCTTGTGGTTATAGCAACACAATTTGAATTTTAACATCAGAATGAAAGTTAGGACTATTACATATTATTAGTTTTTACTCATACACAATATCATGATAACTAAAACAAAGAAATGCTTTCACTAAATCATATTGCACATTCACCCACAAGATCATGCAGGGTTCATCAAATCTCACATCATTTTACCATTTTGTCAGACTATATGCTATTTACTTTACTTTATAAACATACAGAAATGGATAAAATAATACCAAATACCGGTATTTTGTCTGTTATTCAATTAACTGCAATCCTAAATTTATAAAACAAAATGTCTGAAAAATATTTTAGCAACTAACAACTTTTAAATGCAATGGCAATAAAATGTTAAGATAAAGTTGCATTTGAAACCCAGATTATAATTATAATGTGTTAATTAATGGTATGTTGCGTAAACATATCTCAGATTTTGGCTACAATAAACCTTTCTCTACAAAAGATTACATTCCTGTGGATTAGATTAAATCATAAACTATCTGCCTGCATCCAACCTCCATCAAACGAACAATCCTAACTGAATTCATCACAAGTATCATATAACTGCTAAGACACGTCTTGAAAGCAAAATATTTATATATTCACACATCTAAATACAATTTGCATGCTATCATACTTGAGTGTAAAGGTATTTAATAATTTCAAATATTAGCCGTACAAGCATTACCGGTAAATTGATGAAATCTCATCAACACTGATTTGACTGGAGTGAGATGTAAATTGGCCGAGGAGAAAATAGATTAAAATGCAGCAAGGATTCAAGTGTAATGTTAGATCTGATCTTAAAGGCGCTGTAGCACGTTTTTTTCATACTATTTTTTCTCAAATTTGCCATTTATTATTAAAGTTTACACAATATACTGTTCGTCAGGGGGTAATAGATCTCATTACACAACCCGATAAGCCTTATCCATAGAAGACGGTTATCCATATTGGAAGAAAATGGTGCGACGTATAAAGTGACAATTTTGGGAACTCTAGATTTGTAGGTCTCATGTGATTTTGCGAGTTCAGACAGCAAGATGGTTGACCAATCTATCATTGTAGCATATTCAAAACTTTGCTCTTGAGCAGATCACTTGAACTACCTTCGAGTAGCCATTTTAATGTGAACATCTTAAAATGGCCGCTAGACAGGAAATGGACTCGCGGCGCTTAACCAAACCATGTACAAACTCTTTTTATATATTAATATTTACCTTTTTGGGGTATCACTTAATTTCAGTATGAAAAAAATGCTACAGCGCCTTTAAAATGATAGTATATTTATGTTAACTACCGGTACATACTATATTTGTAACTACAATAACCTCAGTTTTCCCTTTGCATTTTCCACTTATTCCCTTATTATGGAAGAAATATAGACAGAACAGGCTCAAAATCATACTGACTAATTCTAGATTCCTTTGACCAATTCACAAGAATCTTGGCAACTGACATCGTATAACTTGACTGTTGATAGACTTCATGAAAATCAACCTTGCTTGACACAATAATCTTATGATGATCATATTGTAAATTGCATTATCGCTGACAGGTAGTTGTACCATAATTCAAATATTATAAAATTGTTTTTTTTAGTACATGTACCCGATTCTATTCCAAACCCTCATTTTTTCGTCTTTTTTACAAATTGCCTAATTGCTAGATAATTGTAGGCTACAGCCACAGGAATCTCAATTAATTAAAATAGTATATATAAAGGTTTTATTACCTAGTTCTATTCCCAACTCTAATTTTTCATTCCTTTTTCCCAGATGTTGCTAGATAACACTACTACTATTCTGTGTCAATGAGAAAATGGCTCGACGAATGATCGACTTTGTCAACACAGCTAAGAGTGGATGATTATGTACATGTATCTTTCCTAATGATTAAAACTAACATTGCACTATATCAACAGGTTAACGTGCTTGTATAACAATGGATGACTGCAAAGTGATTGATAATAAGTGAAGGTGAAGGTCACATTCTCTCATGCATAGAACTTGCAGCAGCAGATGACTTTCTCCTTAGTAGAGTTACCTAACTTGCCTAAGGGCAGATAACTCTCAACTTATCCTCTCTGACTTCATTACTTTAGTATCCTGCAAGAAAGAATGTTAAATCTGAATCATTATCTTGTTTATATAAAAGAGATAGGTGTATATTTGTGCTTAGAGGTCACTGTTAGGGAAACAATATTTATCGAAAGATACGAATATTATTGTATGTGACATATGTTTCTTATTAAATACCCTTGATAATATCTCTGAAGAATTTTTAAAAAATAATATATGAAAAACATTTAGTGTTGTGTTTCTCAGAAACAATTAACTTTAATTGGAACCTTCATAAAATCAGAAATTATGCAAAACTTTAAATTACTATCTTGAAAACAAAAATTTTCATTTCTCAAAATAGTAACTTTGAGATAGCCAGACATTACATACCTCATATTCTCTATCACTAAGAATTCCAACAACTGCAACAAGTTGATACTGTTTTGCGCGAAGGCCGTTAAGGTTACGCCGCAGCGTACGCATCATGTTGCTGTTGATGAAGCCTGTAAACTGAATCATCTGTTTCTTCGGAGTACTGGGGTCGAAGATCAACAGGCGACCAGATTTATCTTTCATCTCCTCGAACCCAACGATTGTACGGCTATGTCCTGTGCAGCAGAGAAAGAATAATGTGACAATGAATTGAGGTGAGATGTTATGGGCTTTAACAATGAGTTGAAGCAATGAGTTGAGGTGAGCCATTTTAGTCTTCTGTGAGAGGTGATTTTGGCTTTTACAATGAGGTGAGGTGTTATTGACGTTAACAATGAGGTGAGGTGTTTTTGTCTTTTTTGAGAGGTGTTTTTGGCTTTAACAATGAGGTAATGTGAGGTCTTATTGGTGTTAACACCATTGTGAATAATGAAGCTGGGATGGAAAAAATAGAGTCACTGGCTCTGTAGCTCATTGGAATTTGCAGCATTTATTATCTATGGTTGAAGTTCTAAGGGATGGAATAGCTCAGTGGTTAGCTCCCTTGGCTTCGGTTCAAATGAACTCAGCAACTTTGTCTGCTGTAGAGAACTGTTCTACACACAGTAAGGGTTGGATGCAAGGCTATACTGAATACAACTTCCCAATGCAAGGCATAACTCTTGCCAGTCTCCATTACTGGCTAATTTAGGCCTTGCAGTATTTCCTTAAGAAATCTGTGTTTAGAAATCTAGGCCCGGTATGCATTACCAGTGCAGCGATTCACTGCCTCGACACAAGAAAGCTGGGGAAATACCGCAAGGGTTAAAGCAGCCAGTAATGCAGACTGGCAAGAGTTATGCCTTGCGTTTGGAAGTTGTACTGAATACAGTACCACCGATGGTTTGCTAGTTTCAGCTGTGCTTGCAGGTTTCACAATGGTGTTGCTGGCTTTCTCCCTGTAATAATACTAACAGCTGTGATATAAGTGAAATACTCTTGAAGGTGGTAACTCACCTCACCTCACCTTGTAAATGTAAATGAAAATTTACAATGTTAATACAATGTTCTATATTAAAGCATTGATAATACAGCCATTGACTCTGTAGCTCACCAGGATTTGAATAATTTAAGGCTGAAGATCAAAAATAAAATCTCAAGTAATACAATGGTGAAATGCAGGGATGCAGATTCAAATTATTGCCAGTCGGACATTTCATCTTTGACCCATAAAGACTAACCCGGAAGTAAATTTTTTTTATGAATAAAGTATGAGAAAGTATTACTATTTGTTGGTTCTTCATTCATTGCATACTATTAAACATAACACGAAAGCAATTAACGATAACTATTAATTTATCATTAACATGCATAAAATGGTTCATAATTTAAAATCAATGTTTACCAACTACGATTTACCGACAGTGCTAGTTTGAGCGAGTTTACACAAGCGAGTTTACAAGCAAATTGCGTCAAGATAGACGAGAAAATTCAAATAATTTAATTGCACATAGTTCATCAAAAGTTCAAATCATGGACCAAATTATATGTACCTTCTAAATAATCATTTTAAATTCAAAGGATCTCGTTTTCAATAGCGATATAATTTACGTAAACTCACAACTCAGCAGAGCACGTGGTCCAACTATTTTCCATACGACTATTTCCTATTCAATATATGTAGTTACGAATTTGAACTTATTCTAATAACATTACTTTTATATTTTATTTGGAGACATATTTCGCAATTGTAAATGAATAATTATAAAATAAAAAGAACTAATGTAAACGCAAGAGAAATTGGAGTTTATAAATTAGCATACCTCTTTATAACGTGTGTCATCATGAAAATGCGATCGCGTGTTCGTAGCGTCATACAAACGGTGTTTGACTACATAACATCTCGTGAAATAATATTGATAATTATTTGTTTTTGATAGGTATATTTATTTTGAATTTGTATAATAGCTTTACAATACATCGATTTTGATCTATCATATTTTGTTACAATATGTTACCTATGTTTTATGACCGAGATATTATTAAATTTATCGAGATTCAAAGTAGCAAAATTTTAATCTGTAACAAATTCATGAATCACCGGTACGGTGAAGCCACACGTTCATGCAATGTTTATCTTTGAACAAATTTGTTTACAATGTGATGTTAATGAAATCCTTTTCGTAAATAATGTTGTGAAATGAGTCACATCATTCAGTCACTAAATGACACTGAAAATATCAATTAAATATCAAACGGTAAGTCTTTTTTCTGCAGACAATTGAACAACTGATGATAATGATGATTGATGTCGTGCCTCGTGCTGTGAAGAATAAATGTGACTTCTTGATTGGATCAACATGTTTCATTTTCATAAACAATTATGACCGACACAAGCAGGGTGGTTTGCCTTTATTTAATGCTTGTAAGTTTAGTTTTCCTTTTATTTTCTGCAATCGGTCAACTGATGTCCGATAGGTCCATTTTCCATTCGGTCAAACTGGATTTACAATCGGACATGTCCAGCAAATAGATCAATTTCTGCATCCCTGGTGAAATGCCTACACAGGAGGTTTGAGGTTGCAACTGAATGGCCACCAAAGGGAGACAACTTCACTCAATTAACTCACTTGAATACCACAATGAGACCATTGAGGACGGCTGAACACATACCAGAGGGAACATTTACACCAATAGTTACCTTGATGCTGCAGATAGAGGGGAGGTTTAAAGTTGCCCGGCCTGCTGAAGTAGTCCTTAACCCACTGGAAGAGTTTTGGGTGGGTTCCGTCCGGCGCCGACGGGGAGTGGAAGTCTATCAGTTGACACCTGGCAGAACATTCACAACATTTCACTTTATTACTTCATCTCTTTTCATATCAAACAAATATAAGGTGCCTCCTTGTGTAGGAAATATTCAGCTAGCATCATTCAATAGCATCTGGCCAACTCAGACGATTAGTCATTGGTAATTCAGTAGGTAAAGGGTTAATTCTTTGTTATTCTGTCCAGTCCTGAAAGCTGAAAACCTGACGATTTCGGACACACAGACATCATAGCAAAGTATAAGGCCATGTCAAAGTCAAACTTTTCATGCATGTTTCAGACTCTCATTATATTAACCCTTTACCTACAGATTCAAGAGTATTCCCAGATAACCGTCTTTAGCCAGATTGTTCCCAATGTAATGAGTAGTGATTCTTCTAAACTGGTCATACGGAATGGTTTGATATTAATTAATTCACAAGCCAAATACATATTGTCCTTAACTTCAGAAGTTCGAGTTTTATCCTGGAACGATGCTTCCTGATTCAAAATAGAAATCCGCGTCCACTCACTTCATCCTGAGAGCAGAGAGGGTGGCCACTATCTCTGTGGCTCCGATCCACTTCCTGGTGTTGACGACACGCCCCCCGAGCTGTTCACAACCCTGCTTGTCGAACCCCTTCTCCCATGCTGTCTCAATCAGTCGCTGGATCTTCGGGATCGATGGGATCAGGGGGCGGCCTGGAAAGAAAGTTTAACAAAAATCGTTACCTTCAAAAGTGAATAAAATCCTTAAATGATCCTTGTAGTACGGTCATCTCTGAATGATACAGAACAACACTAGCTAACTAATCAATGATTGATAAATTTTATAACATTAAAAATATTCCTGTCAAATTACTTTAGAAATAAATCTAATAATGTAATGCATTAAATTCAGGGACGGTACACTTTTTTCCAGAGCTTTAAAATGCTCTCAGCTCAATGCCCTCTGTATCCGCCCCTGGAATTACACTGAAAATTACTTCAGGTTTTTCAAGAAAAAATTATAGAGAACAGGCAGTTGTCACTAAGGTGACATGATCCACAGCTGCAAATTAATACTTCAAACTGAAAATATGCCAAGGTCACCAAAATCATCTAGGCCCTAAATGTTCCTAAAAGAAAATTGGTGTAAGAAAATGATGCGAATCTAATCAACAGTTCTTGAGACTTCCCTCTGACAAACTTAACATCTCTATTAATATCTATTCAAAATGCTCAAAATAAATCTACATGTACACCACACTTACCATTGAAGAGAATCTTGCAGAAGGTTGGATCTGACGAGAGGGAGGAGAGCAACATCTGCAGGTTCCTGTAGCCACACCCCCAACCCTTGTCGCCATAGGAACCAGAGTAATGGTCGACCGGAGCGCTGATCCAGGCTTCATGTACAAAGCCAGGTGTTTTCCGGTAGAAGTTATGAAGTTGCGGGATAATATCTGAGGAAAGATAGATTCCGTAGTTAATTGATGACTTTGATTATTTTATGAGCAAAAGTGGGAAAATTAAATGGGGCCAATCTTTACTAGCCTGATGAGCTTAGGGGAGGGGAAGCTCAACCATGATTTTGTTTAATTAATTGCCACTGTGTGATCATATTAGTTTGTATTATGTTGTAATTAATTGAAATTAAGCTAGTGATGAGGGAGTGATTGGTGAGCAATTAGTAAGTGATAGGTTATTTTTTTAATTATTTTTGAGTGATTAGTGAATGATTGATTGGTAATTGATAAGTAACTAACAGATTGATATGTGATTGGTAGGGAAATGTGTTTCAGTGTGATGTCTTAACTTTTCATTTGGTCATAGGTCACTTGTGCCACTTAAATTACTTCTCACAATTGACCATTCAAACCACTTGTTGTCCTGTTCTTAACTATCTGAACGAGTGAATGATGAAAGTAGCTAAATTCTGTTTTTAAAATTTCATTCAAGACAAAAGAAATCACAGTGATCAATATAATTGCAGGAGGAATTCTTATGCTTTACAGTGCTTTAAGGTGTTAAGAATGAAAGAATTTGCAGGGTGAAGTCTGAAACACAATTATGCTCTGCAGAGAAAGGTGCAAACTGGAATGAGAATGAAAGAATTTCAGAGTACAGCAGAGCAGGGTTAAAGCTGACCTTTAGTACAGGAATGTCCGTCATCCACCCCGTTCATATCGTTGGACTGCAGTTTCGTCTTCTGCTGGTAAAACTCGGAGATGGTGAGATCTCCCTTCCACACGGCCCGCTCCAGACTCTTCTCGTACTGCTGCTTGTAACTCGCCTTCTCATCCATACCGTACATCGCCTGCAGATGGAAATTCTTAAAATTATTGGTTAACCAATTTTGGCACCCAATTGTAACAATCAAAATTCATATCTTTGTCACAAATGTTTTTCATTAGTGATGGTTCTCACACTTGGTTTCCTATTCAGCGTTTGCTCATAATCACAGCATCCTTGAGTGGATCTGTAATGTTGAAGATAGCCACAAGCTGTAGCAGTTGAGTTTTCACACCCTAGATAATTTTATACCTCATGATTACTGATTACAGTGGATAAAATAGTCCTGAAAAGTGAACAGCCAGAAATACTTCTTTTTAAAATCCCTGTCCGGACTAAGAATTATCAAGATAATTATCAGGCTGTCTGCTAACCAATTCTTACACTGCTAAATTAATAAGTATCAAATATCATTCTTTGAGTGGTCGATTTACAGGCATCACAACTCATCCACAAGGGAATAATCCGTCATTAGCCACAAGCTAGACATGGGTTATGTCAGAATATTACTGGAGTCGCAGGTAAAGGATTAATTCGTCTTTGGTTGTCATTTTGACCTGGGTTGCATGGTGTGTGTCCCTTTTGACTTTTGATGACTTAATGGATGGTCAAACAAAGCATCAAGATTAATTTTAGACACATTTGTTTATTAAATTGTTATACTCCTGAAAACCCTCTCTTTAATTCTGCATCTGTTAACCACTGACCTGCAGCATCTGGAAGTCCTTCTTCTCCTGGTGGACGGCTGCCGTCTCGTGTCGCTGTAACTCCTCCGCAAGCAGAGCATCAGACATCTCCGCAACTGGGACATGAAACGACAGTGACAAATTATACACTAGTTCCAACCTTCTCTGAAGGATATAACTTGCGCCAGTCTCTATCAAAGGCTGGTTGAGGCCATGCACTATTTCATTGCCTTTCCTCCTTTCCAGAGATTTAAGCATTACCAATTCTAGGTGTGGCATGCTGATGCGCTGGCACAGAAAAGGTGTTCAAATGCAGCAAAGCTTAAATTGGCCAGAGATAGAGACTGGCACAAGGTATGCCTTGCGGGGGAAGTTCTGCAATTGTAAAGAAATTTTTAATTGTGAAATCTATTTTAATAAAAAAAATAATCAAATGAAAAAACCTGCAAAACTTTTATTCTTCGAGACAGCCATAAGATCCATTGAGGGTAATGGTACCATATTCTCATCATACAGTTTGATTTTCTTTAAGTCTTTCTGAACATTTTTCATTTACCTTAGCCAAGAACTAAGAAAAACTGTCAAAACTGGTTTGGAGTGGTTCCTAATTAAAAAGGCTGTACCAAAATCTATTAGTATCATTAAGCAAAATTAAGACAACAAACTATCACCTGGAGTTTGTTCCGCGGAGAAGTGACCATCGACATGAGTGGACAGGCTCATGGGGTCAGGGAAGTCCTGATCACACACTGGACAGTAGAGAAGGTCACCATTATCTCCCGAACTCGCCGACTGGGCTCCAGGGGTCGTTGGTTGATGCTTGTTCCCGTTCGCTGGACTCAGAACGTCAACATGTTTGTTGTTGATGTGGAGCTCAAGATTACGTGGAGTGTCAAAACTCATGCCACAAATTGGACAGGAATACAACATATCGTATTTATCCTCGGACATTGCTTGATCAGCACCTTTCATTGGACTAAGGATGTCGATGTGGTCACGGTTAACATGCTGCTGTATGGAGACTTCGGAGTCGGTGCTAAAACTACATATAGGACAATGATAGGTGTTGTCTGGCGTGGCAAGAGAGCAAACTGGGGGTGGTATAGCAGAACCAGCTGCCTGCCTAGCCAGTTGTTTAGCACCAGTGAAAGACTTTGGTACATCTAGATAAAGCTTTGAACGTTTTATATTTGGTTTGGATGAAAATTCATCTATGGACTTCTGTTGGCTTGATTCAACATTTTTTTCATTTTGTATTTCGATATTTGAGTTTCTTTCCACCATTTCATTTGTACAGTTCAGTATAACATCCGTTTTGCTACTGTTTGAGATTTCAGATCCATTAACACTTATATTACCTTCTGATCCAACGTCAGGAAATTCATCTATGTCTCCGTTAACTGGGCTCATGAGATCCATGTGCTCGTCGTGTATGTGCGTGTTCAGCTTTTCGGTTGAAATACAGTTTTGATCACAGAATGGACAACAGACGTTTTCCTCGATATGTTCGACCATGATGTGGAACTTCATCTCATCTTCAGTGAGTCCAGACTTTCCACACAAGATACATGTGAAAGTTGGTGTCTCTCCGTCGGTCTCCATCTCACCAACACGACCTTCAGCCATCCTGTATAACAGAAATAATTCTCTTATTGATAATGTTTATCTAATGTATATTATGAAGACTTCAATTATGTACAGTAGAAATACTTGTATATAATTTATCAAATGATAGTTGAAATATTATAATCTCAAATGAATTTCATTTACTTATCATTCAGCAATTATTATAAAACTATTTTTTGTGCATATTTCTTATAATTTTAGCGTATTGAATGAAAGGGACTGAGGTGATTTGGAGTTTAATGTTCAAGAGTATTTCACTTAAATTATGGTTAAAAGGGGAATGAAATGCATATCTAAAGGAAAAAGCACAGATTTATTTTATTGGGGCATTCATATATCCAGGGAAATATAGCCAAAATAAAAAATACTGTAAAAAAACTGATCTCTAGACAAAAGATTGAAATGATGGTCTTTGTACAACCTTAACATTCGTATGACTCAAGTAGTTTTGTTGTGGTTGAAATTGTCTTTAACGATCTATTTTGAAAATCATGTTAGTTCTGGTTATATTGAAATGGAAATATATAGTGTTCACATTTAACTAAGATTATACTTCTGTTTTAGTTTTATTAGTAAGTTGTATGATTTGTATGTGTATAATGTTACTCGTTTATATAACCCATGACATTTATTTAATTATTATAAATATTTATGAAATTGTCACTTCGTTGATGAGTAACATAGAAATTAGGTATGAATTCACTATTTATTTATTGAAATACATCATTAGGTACATGATATTTCACACAGAGAAGGCCATGCTGATTGGCAATAACCCTGACATTCTAATGTGACCACCTCATATATCGCGTTCAAGTCATGGAATATATTCCTGGGAATAGTACTGGGGCTTGATTATAAATTCTTTACTCGTTCAATCTAAGAATATGTCTAAATGAAGAGATTTGAATCCATTTGATTAAACTATTTGCACTATGCCTACCTGGTTCTGATAAATCGAAACGACAAAAAATATCGAGTCAATGAATAATCTATGATGATATGCTTTACATTTCAGGATAAATCCTACTTCCACTTTTATGTTCACGTTTTCCGTCTAAATGAAAGCAGTTTCGTGAAAGATTACGGTAAAAATAAGTCAATATAGACTTACATGTCTCAACAATATCGTTCAGCATGAGGTAACTGTGTCACTGGGTCGAATATCTCCATTCTGAGGCATTATAATTTCTAATCTATGAGGATGAGGTTGGAATAATTGGATATAAAGGGATTCCCCATAATACGCCAATCAAAATCCGGCTTACATGCATTCAGGGATATTGAGCCAATCAAAATAATCCTTTTTAGGAAGAAGGATTTGGTGATTCCCCGGAAACCAGAAGCAGCTGCCCATTCAAGATAGAAATTCAGATATGTCTTTAATTTTAAGTTCGTTTCGACGATCTATTACTGCTGGGCGGTTTACTACGTCTAGACTAAGCAATTTTATCGCAGAGAAACCTTGTCACTTGTCCTCCACTAAGCTCATTCGTCAGCAACTAACAACACAATCCCAGCAACGTTTCTCAAGTTCAAGTTCATCTGATAATCCAGGTATCGTGTATATTTGTTTATTATATGTGTCAAAGTTGATTTTTTTCTTTTGTATACGTAATATAGAAAACTGACTCCTGATTTTCAACTCTTAGTGCTGTATCATGATACATTAATTTCAATAAATGAACCGATCCCAAATTTGACAGTCCCATAATATTGCGAGTTGCCTAAATCCGGTTCAGAGTGAAATTCGTATAAAAATCTATACTGGCTGGCGACCAATTATCGCCGCATACCAATTATCGCTAACACATAGCTACATAGCTAAATACTTAAGTTGAATTGAACTTTTGTTGGTTATCAGTTTGGTGATATCTTAATGTGTGAAATGATAGTGAACCATAAGATAAAGTTGTCTGTGCAAGCGCTGTAGCTATGTGTTTGCGATAATTGGTATGCGGCGATAATTGGTCGCCAGCCAGTACAGATATTACCTCAAGAGAGAATATAGCATTGTGACAGCATCAGTGTTATGGCATCGTAGATATTAGGCTTGTCAACAGTGTTCTCGAGTTATATCAAAGCCTTGTGATGTCATTAACTGATGATGTGATAAAAATATGACAAATTGATTGTAGCACTAATGTACAATGTAGATACTGCTTGATCTCACACAAGCGTGACCTCCGTGGGAGCCAGTTTTGGATGATAAATGATACGGTATGATATTTCGATATTACTACTTTTGGAAATGCAGATTTTATCATTGCTGAGATAAATAATGAAAACAAGTCACCCAATTTGGACAGCTAACGTCATACATACAATTGAGATATCCAAACATGTTTTTATTCTGTCAAAGAACATGAAAAGTGAAATAATTTAGAACTTTTAGGCTTTTGTGAGAGGGGATAGTCTTAATTGAGTTAATTTTCTCAAGTCAAAGGATGTCACACCCTTTAAACTTCGCGGCGACGGGGGACATAGTAATTCAGCTCCGCACGTCCGTCCCGCTTCTTGTTAGTGCGATATCTAATGAACCGCTCAACCTAGAATCTTCAAACTTGGTACCAGTCTTCATCTTGGGAATACGCAGACCTAAAATGTTTTTGGTGACCTTGACCTCATTTTCATGGTCACGGCGAGACTTTGACCAGTTTTTAAAATGTTGTTAGCGCGATATCTAATGAACCGCTCAACCTAGAATCTTCAAACTTGGTACCAGTCTTCATCTTGGGAATACGCAGACCTAAAACGTTTTTGGTGACCTTGACCTCATTTTCATGGTCACGGCGAGACTTTGACCAGTTTTTAAAATGTTGTTAGCGCGATATCTAATGACCCGCTCAAACTAGAATCTTCAAACTTGGTACCAGTCTTCATCTTGGGAAATCGCAGACCTGAAAAGTTTTCGGTGACCTTGACTTCATTTTCAAAATCATGTCTTGCCATTTTAAGTTATTTCAAATTATTTTCTATTCAGGAACTGTCAAGCACCGTCCATCTGACTTTGAGAAAAGAATCCTTGTGTACAATGGAGCCTATCCATCTGTACAAGAGGTGCCAAATGAAGTGACGTAAGTAAATTTTAAAATTTCAGAATATTTTAGAATTAGTCATGTCATCCATAGATTTTAAGCAATGGATATTTTATGGATAAACTTATAAGGGATAAGAAAATCAATAGCTGTTTTTTGTTAAAAGTATATTATTAATTCACTGTTATATTCTGTTAAGGAGTCCTTTAATGAATGGTTTAAATAAAATATGTTTATGACAGTGTATATTTGAGAACCATATTTTATTACTTATTTCAGGAAAAGTCAGATACTGAGGGCAAAGGACTGGTTTAGAATTCGTGTAAACATTCTTATGGGCGTGGCCACTGTTATCGCATGTATTGGACTGATATTTTCTGGGAAGAGAGCTGCTCGTGATGGGAAAAACGTGACGCAACAAAACCTGGAAATGCATAGACAATATCAAGAGAGGATGGCAGCAGCAAGAAAGGAGTCTTAGAATAATGTGAGGGAATAATTTCCCGTGGCATTAATTAAAGCTTTAAAAAATATTTGATTGGAAAGACTTTCAAAATTTTGACGTGACTGTTATATTTTCATAATAGGTGCCTTTGGAAATTTATGAGGATTATAGGAGTCGCATATACATATTGTTAAGGGCAACGATTCACCCAGGGTCAAAATTTCCTCTCCCTGAATCCACCACTGAGGATGTTGTTGAGAATAAAGATCTGCAATGTTCCTAATATTTCTTCATATTTATATACCTCTATTTATGATTTTCTGAGATATAAGTGTGATGGCATCCATCATATAATTATTTAAATCCAATTTGTATATAAATTAGGGTATCGATGCTATCTTCTGTGTGTTCTGCTGTCAGTGTTCTTCATGTACAGTGAATCTACAAATAAACACTTAATATTTGTAGCATTTTTTCTTGATACAATTTGCAGTTGACCTTTTATCACCTTCTCCCTATTGTTTGGAGAACGTTTTACATAGAACCTCTTGAAATAATTTGTGTAGCACTATCACAATATATCTAATGTATATCTTTAAAGTTTTCTAAAGATACCAATGAGAGGCTGTGACCCGGAGACATAATGTACATTATATATATACTCCACCCGGAATGCTTATGGCAAAAGCATCATGTCCTCCATAAATATTTCACAATTTCAACATTTCTTAAAAAAACCACTGCACCCCCGAAACTGAAATTCTCCTAAAACCATCAAACGATTTCTTCTCCACAATTATTTCTCACTGAAAGCTGGAATTTTCAGAATAACGTTTTCGTTACATGGAGACTAAAGTTTGTTCATACAGTTTTGACCACCCTCATTCAATTATCGTGCAGCATGTCCACACTAAAACTTTAAAAGACTTCTCCTCAAGAACCAGTTAACCTAGAAATCTCAAATGTTTAGAACATCATCTTAGTTGGAAGGAGAATAAGATTTGTACATTTCATTACCTTACTCCCAAAATAAAGATGCAGCAGGGGATGCAATTTAAAGTTGTTTACCAATTCAAGTACTATAACATGTTGGAAGTTACTCTGTGAGATGAGCAATACCCAACATTCTACTCAAGTCAATATTCTTCACACATAACCTCTGTCACAAGATGAGCACTTCCTTGGCTATCAAAGTTAGTTGTGCGATCAGCAACTTTGTTTCGAACTTAGCAATCGAGCTGTTCTCTTAACCATTGAAATGAATGAAAATATTTCTCCTATCATAGGTGAACAGACATGATTAGAAGTCATTTGGAGATGTTAAGTGATGTTTGATTGGATAGAATTAAGGACACTATCGGCGTTGCAAACTTTCAGCACTAGGGAATTTTGCAATAATCATGAAATATGGTCCTTAGTAACAGTGGGAAGGAATGAAGGTCACATGGTTCAATCAGAGAGCATGGTTTAAATTCCTTTGTGAGAAAAGTGTGATTGTGGAGCACAGTAGTGTAATAATGATAATAATTATAATATACATTTTAACATCTACAGTAATATCAAGAACAAGCATTGCACACTTGCAGTAAATTACCCTGAAGGAAATTTGTATTTCAGTGCCGCTACTAAGCGTGATCGTATAGGTCCGTACTTCACATCAGAGTGCAGGCCTAACACGCCAATGGCCTGGGTTTGAATCAGGGTTGCAGATTCAAATTTTTGCCAGTCGGACGAACTTTGAATCCTTGTGGAGACACCAAATATTTTTGACCTGGGATTTCTTGGGCATACTGTCACTTCATCCACATTGCTCTATGTCCTACCAGCTGAACTTATATGCAGTCTGATTAAAATCGACCTTGTTCCGAGGAATAAACTTTGCAAAATAATGCATCTACCGGGATACGAACAGGTTCTGTAGATTCCTCGCCACAAGGTCTGAGAACATCCTGTATAGGCGCGTGTTCCGAACCAGTTTAGCGCAGCCAAAGCCCAGTCAATTAGCTGACCAATCACATCATAGTTTTTATACGGTCTCTATTTTGAAAGCATTCGGAATAGATGAAAGGATAGCTATTTGGAGTTATCTGCCCCTAGCTTCTTGCACCGAAAGCTTTTGTTGGACGTCTTGTGATTGGTTAACTGAATTGCGTCAGAACACGTGGGTCTACGGGCTGTTATCAGACAGTTTGGCGTGGAAACCCCTGAACAATATGAGTTTGTATCCCTGTAGATGCACTATTTGCAATTTTAATCCCTCGGGGAAACCGTCAATTTTAATCAGACTGAAATTATATGGCTTGGAAGCAGCACAGAAAGTACAATTCCTTCAGGGTGATAATGTACCACCAGTGAGCATTGGATAGTAGACGTTAAAATTATTAAACACAAACACAACACAAGTTTTTGTATTACAAATTTATAATCTAGTATACATCTCATTCACACGCACATATCAATCAATAACCAGTCTATTGTCATTGACGTAACCCTTAACTCACACATCTACTCCCAGTGTATGAAACAAGCTTGAAAGTAGCTAGCCGAAAAGGCTACTTTGTCAATTTTAATGGCAAATTAAAGAAAAAGTTCAAAGTTGCCAGTCGGGATACAAGGTGTGTTATTGGATGCCAAAAGAGTCTTATTTCATACACTGCTACTTCACAGATCATATGTTATATATTATTTATAAATCACACACTTCTTTAGTTCTACTATAACACATGATGATGTTCAAGATCACTGTCATTGTTCAAGAGGTGATGATATTGAACAGGTGATGGTCCAACAGTTCCATAAACATGTCACATCTTGATTGACAACATTACAATTACAAAATAAACAAAATGTGTCCGTTTTGATAGACTTAACGTGTTTCACATAAATTCATATATTTTTGCAGGTATTACATTTAATTGTTAGTGATAACTGTGAACCTCGCAATATATTATAAGGAGTGTTAACTATCCCCAGATCTGTTCACATAGGATCTGCAATAGCACAAATTCTTATACTATTTTTCAGTACGAGTCCCTTGTGGGACCTTAAACCACACCCTCAGAGTCAGGCACAATATGCCACCACTGACTGTACCAGCAGCTTGTCAATTCAGTCACCAGGATCTGCAAGGGACTCATTCACAAAAAAAGTACCAGAATTTGTACTATTGCAGATAGTGTGATCCCAAATATAACAGTAAATAATATGAAATACAATATTACTAAGGTCTGAAAAGAAATTAACCTTTTTCATGAGTGATCACACTGTATATATGCCTATGAAGTTAGTTTAAATATCATCCCTCTATTGTATGTTTTCTGTAATAAGACAATGAAATGATGAAATTCTCCTATAGTACACACTATTGATAGCTGCCTTAACATCAAGCAGCGATCTGGGTTAACATGTAGAACAGTGCCTTTTTAGTCCATGCATCATTGGAGGACCAGAGGAAAAGAGTTCTTTCACATCTACAGCCTGCATCACACAATCGGTGCCGACGGGGGAACATATACTGTTCGACATCGTTCATAAAATACCTGTAATAAACAGAAACAACATCAAAAGTTCTTCAAAATATTAGTCTTAAGATCAAAATTATATATCTACAGTTTGCATTTTATTGAATATAAATGTTGAAAGAAAAGAATTTAGTGCAAATTTTTTTAAGTAGTTAGTGATAGGGGTGAAATGGTACACTTGAGCTTCGGTTCGATATCTTGCAGTACAGAACTTTTGGTTCGGTTCAGATCAAAGAATGCAACAAACTAGAGCAAAACAAAACACATTTTGACTTCAAAATTGAGTTAAATGAACTTAAACATGGAAAAACTGAAAAGAAAATTTTATGAATTTAATAACATAAAATATGGTATTTGGTACAAACCATAAATACACTTTGATTCATGGCGCACCAAACTAAAAGCAATATACTGCGGTTCAACTACGTAAATCCTTGATTAATCGCCCAACGATTATTAATTTCAAACATCAATTTGACCCGGCGATCATTCAAGGCAGGCAAATATTTGAGGCAGGTGATTTATGTGCAAATTAAAAAAAATCATAACAAAAACATCAGTGCAGTATGTTTTAAATTATGAATATTGTAAAAGAAGTGGATATCACAAGGTTAACCTTCGCATAAATATGCTTCTGCCGGAATACTTTGTTTAAATGGAGATAGCCATTAATTTATTTATATTTGCTAATTTAACCCGCCGACTATTCAAGGCAGGCAATTATTCAAGGACTTACGGTAATTTAATTGTGAACAACATCCTTTGTTATATTTAAAATTCTTGTGAATCAATTAAAGTTTGGATATTTGTGGATAAAGGAAATTTTAACTCACTTTCATACTCCTATCTTTGAGCACTTCTTCTACATTTAGTTCAGCTTGCATCAAGCGTAACTGGAAAACAATCATAATGTCATGAAAAGTAATATCCACACCAGAGTTAGAGAGAGAGAACAGCCATAGAAGATGCAACGATTCATTGGGAATTTTACATTTACATTCAGTTCAAATCTTGACATGCATACTTTATTGAAAAACACCTCATGACATAATATTCAAAGAACAACATATCAATATTAGGTCTTCCATAGTCATTGATTAAAATGAAACGAGTTTGAAAGTTTATGAAAATTTTAAGGATTTGCATATAATGTAAATGAGCAGCTGTATAGTTTGTAAAACAACACCATGTCTGAATACACTGAATAATAATAGTAACAACACTTCATTGTCACTTAATTTACAATGTAAATTAAAAAATTCTTCATATGCCCTTGGCACCTGGCAGCCACAGTGCAGCGCCAGTTCATGTGTTGTTCTATCCTTATAATGCTGTGCACCAAGCAAGGAAGCAACAACCCCAATCTTTTAACGTCTCTTGATATGACACGGGAATCGAACCCCAACTTTCTGGGTGATGAGGACACTAATCCAAGTACCGGTACTATACTCCAGAATACATAACAAGAACATTTTTATGAATGTATATGGGCAATATTAAATAAATTACTTACTTTTGTCCTCTCTTTACCAAGTTGTTTTAAAATCTCAAAATTGTCAGGATCTGTCTTTTTCTTCTGGTGTATAGCTTTAACTCTTTCATCAACCTTTGTTACACATCTCTTGATTGCCTTTTCTCTATCGTCATAGGACTTTACCATCTGCAAGATAGAAAAAATTTCGAAGTTGTAGAACATACAAATTCATCAATTGTTTTACAAACAAAAACATATTTTTATCAAAATGATTAAATGACTCAATCAAACAGAAGAGATTTCTGAATGTAAAGAAGTTTATATTTCAGTGCTTACTTGTTGAGATAGAATAATCGTTTACAAAATTTGACTGGACTGTAATGCAGTGACTGAAGATTTGCCTCAAAAACTGTTGTATTGTTGCCATGGATACAACACTCACCTGATCATACAAGTGTTTGCATTGATGCGAGGCGTCGACCTGAGCTGCAAAGGATGCAGTTGGGAGTGTGGTGTTCAAAGCATAGATGATCCGATCATCAATGAGTCGCCATTTCTTCAGTGCTTCCTAAAATCCATAAGAAGTTTTTAACAATAACTAGAAAAATGTGCATGTGATGTCCCCTGCTCCAACTTTCAATCCAACCTTATCATCTTATTTCTTATTACCACCCTTATTTTTCACTTATGCCAGAGGCATTTCAGAAAGGAAAATTCAACAAGATGTGTTTGTTAAACACGGATGCCCCCGGATATGCCAAAGTTATGGCCAAGGTTAAAGTTTTCTGGAGATGTCCACTGCGGCATGGTCAAAGTCACAAGGTCAAATATGATGACCTCATCTGAAGATCTCATCACATGCCAAGTATGAAAGCCCTAGCTCTGAGCAATCCAAAGTCATGGCCATGGTTAAAGTTTTGTGAATATTGTCCAACAACATATCAAGTTTCATAAAAGAAATATTAAATGGTTTCTGAAATATGGGCCGGAAACGAAAACATTTTGGAATTACGGAAGGAGGGAAGGAAGGATGGAATAACGGACGGAGGCGAAAACATTATGTCTCCCGCAAAGATTTGCAGGGGACATAATTAAGAGAGAGAATTTTCAATTACTATGGGTCTTAAAAAACAAACTCATTCATTATCAATTAAACAGAGAAAGATGGGACTACTTCTTGCAGGGAAATTTTTTTACAGGTAATTTAGTTAATGTAATTTAATAATTATAATTCTTCAGTCACAATTAACAACAAATTCTTAAAACTGATATTTTTATATTTGACAATATGAAAAGAACTTCACATTTCATGATTCACTTGAAAAGAAAATAGAGCCATGGGCTCTGTAGCTCATCAGGATTTCATTGATTTATTATGTAAGGTTGAATATCTAAGTTATCTCAAGTAATACATTGTTAACAAGCAAAATAATATGGGTTTTTAAATCATGACCCCTGTGATCCACATTTGGAGTAACAGGGTCACCAATCCTACAATAAAGAATCACCTTTGACCAAAGAGTATCTTCACAACATTTCACCTTTCTAGAGCTTTACATACTTGAGATAAATATGAAATTGGTTTTTTGGTCGTGACCTGTGACATAGATTGGGGTCACAGGGTCACAAAATCTACAATTTAGAATCCCTATTGGCCAAGGAGTCTGCACACAACTTTTCGGCTCTCTAGACCTTTTGGAACTGGAGAGGAAAATGAATATAGGTTTTTAAGCATGTGACCCCTGCGACCTCATTTGGGGTCACAGGGTCACGAAATCTACAATTTAGAATCCCAATTGGCCAAGGAGCCTGCACACAACTTTTCAGCTCTCTAGACCTTTTGGAACTGGAGAAGAAGATGTAAATAGGTTTTTAAGGATGTGACCCCTGTGACCCCATTTTGGTTCATGGGGTCACGAAATCTACAATTTAGAATCCCCATTGGCCAAGGAGTCTTTACATAAAATTTCAGCTCTGTGGAGTCATTGGTTCTGGAGAAAGGTCGAAAAAGCGAAAAGTTTACGGACGGATGGACGAATGGACTGACGCCGGACACCATGCCATGCCAATAAGCCCATCGGGCCTTTCAGGTCTGATGAGCTTAAAATGAGCATCTTGACCTTTTATCTACGCTGCAAGAATGAAAATTATTCCTTCACCATGACAAGACATTGCTAGATTTATTATTGGTAAATAAAGCAGATTTTATGATGGCTTCAGTTAGTTAAAATGTAAACAACGGCTGTACATTACAAAATGGTGACCATAAATACCGCTTATTTAATTTCGAATGACTTGATTATAACAAAATAAATTGCAATATCGATTATAATATCTTTTTCACTTTACTGCTTTGATTCGAATGGTATTTAGATTCAGAGTTACCTCCCTTATATCATCTTTCATGAATTATTACATCGGAATTTCATATAAAGAAGTTTTGAAATCGTTGTATGCTACATTTACATGAGTACCAGTTTACGTACAGCAAATGTGTATAAAATAAAACATCATTTGTAACTGATATTACCTGAAAACCTAGAAAATCGTCGCATGTAACCGCGACCTCGTTGATACTGGGCGCCGCCATATTTGTTATTTGTCTCTCACTTGGACGAGATTACAAATTCGTGAAAATAAACCTTTATGTAAAAATTATTTCGTTAGGTACTTTACCAATTAAAGAGAGATAATATCTAAAATAAGGTGATAAAATTTAAAAGAAAATAAAAAAACATGTTATCCAAAGGTTGACATGCTCAGTGAGCTTTTCGAACGGGAAGAAAGAAAACACGCTTGATAAATCACAAGGAAAACAGGGATTTTTCTACAAACACAACCACAGATCAGTAAATGCCAACAGATGTAAGTAATAATGAAAATCTTAACTATCAATTTCCATAGATATTTGGAGTTTAAATGTCGAAATTTGATAATTATCCACGAACTAATCACAACCTACGGCAAGTGTCCATAAGATCACTTGCGATGTGCGTGTTTTGATCAGCTGTTTGACAATCAACCTCAGGTTAACGCGAGGACAACGAGACACTAAAATAAAGTGAGCACAAAAGCAGTTTGGGTGTTTTAAGTTCTGTTATGATGTGATTCAGTTGTTAACTTCTATCTTCAAAAGTGAACCTTCGAAGGGAGAATTTGAGAAGTTATAAATATGTCTGACACCATGGCCTTTTCACTCATGAATTTATTGTTTGTAAACAGGAAAATGGGTGTGGTATTATTGTTCTAATTAACCTCATTAAAACAAATATCTAACAACTGAATGTGGTAAATTATGATATGAATATAAAGGTTTTGAGTAGCTTTCCATTATATAAAAAATGAATAATTATTAAAATAATTCTAAATGTGAAACCGAAAAAACTAAGGCCCCTATTGTAGGGAATTTACTGTTTTCATTGTTTGTTGAAGCAAATATTCACTACTCCTTCATCAAAGCATACATATATAAAGGTTAAGTAATAAATTGTTGATAGTTTAACCAAAAACGTAATGTGAAAATAGTTATTTTGCTTTAGTTATTTATTCTGTTTACATTTATGTTGCTGTACAGAAGACTATGTCTTTTTGTGTTGCCTTTCAGTCATACGTAGAATGCAATCATTCTTATTCAAATTATGTCATTTTGCTAATATTTAGAATTTGACCTTTAAAAGGAGGTTTCTATCAGGTATTTTTTGTGGAAACAAACTTCAAGGGGATATTCTTGTTTACACATATATAGAGAATACTAAACGATGTCTAATAACATGTTTACGAAACAAGTGAGTGGTTTGGTATTTAACGAGCGAAAGCGAGTAAGATACCGATACCATTCACAAGTTTCATATATATATGTTTTTAAATGGGACCTAGTTTAGTATTTTATTTATTACGCGCTGATTAATTAAGTTGCACGAACTCATCAATAAATGGGACAAACTTCATTGCAACCGCGGCGCTGATATTGTGACGTCATGTCTTAACCATTATGATGTCACATCAATCAGCAGCACGCGATGTTATTACACAATCTGAATAACATTGTAGAGTTATTAAACCGTGATATTTTCAACCGGTGACTCATGGAGTCGAGTTTAACATAGATCTTTCTTTATATAATTGCTATGTATCAAGCACATCGTTCATTTTGGTATAATGTGACTAGAATTTGAACTCAGCTTTTCGAACTCTGACCTTCTCCAAAAGGCACAGTCCAGTAAATCTTTACTTTACTAGATCTGAAGGCTTTAATATCTTTTGCAAAATATTTCAAATATCTATCAATTTTAATTTCATAAGCAATTTCTTCAGATGTCGGAAGCCCCTGGACCAGCGAACCACCGACTGAAAGCTTACAAGAACAAGGCACTAGACTCACAAGAATTAAGACGAAGGAGGGAAGAAGAGGGAGTTTTGCTACGCAAACAAAAAAGAGATGAACAGGTTTGACAAATTTATTACGTTTTTACATTGATATATTTGTTTTGAGTTCTAAATGTATTTTGAAAATAGCACTACAATAAAATAAAATAAAATGTGTCATTTACAAACTGGTAACAATTGCAATTGCCTCAGTAAATTGCTGGTTAAAATCAAACTTGATATTTCAAGCTCATCAAGTAAAATTGATAATAAATTTGCTGGACCTTACATATATATATATATATATTTTCACTTGTAGTGATTAACCTTCTTTTATGGAGATGTAGTCTGGTGTTGTTTTTAAATTTAATTTGTTCGTCATGAATTATGAACGATGTTTTATGACCTATTTCGTGATGCATAGTATTATGATTGTTTGTTTTAACCAATATTTTCAGCTTTTCAAAAGAAGAAATGTGTCGGTTCCCGCAGGATCTGACGAGATGTCAGTTGGAGATGTGCAGGAATCAACCATTTCTTCCACCGTCACAGTATGTACATGCTCATTTTGAAGAAAGCAAAAAAATATTTTTGCATTCTCAATTCCGAAATGTTTTGTTGATAATCTGGTTTATGTTTTTATATCATTTCTAAAGTAAAGTATTTGAAAATTGTATTGCCATCGTCATTAGTAGAACATTTTATTGTAGAGCTGATATTGTGTTATATATAGTGTATTATAGTGTATTATAAAAAATAACCCCAGAAGTAAAAAAAAAAAATTTAATTATCTGAGTGTAAACTTTGTTGACACTCCCCATGTAGCAAATGAAATTATTTTTTAGAAATTTGAACATCAGTCATTAATATATACATAGGCAAGAAACTTAAATCATAATTAGATGTATATCTTATTTTCATTTTCCACTTGCGTTACAGGGAGGAATAAGCCCAGAAATGGTGCAAGCTCTTTACAGTGAAAATGTCGAGGAGCTTGAAGCTGCTACACAAAAATTTAGAAAACTTTTATCCCGAGGTAAGACTTTGTTATGATGAAATTAGCAAATCAGTGTTTATTGAGAAAGCTCTGTACACTTCCAGGAACAACCAGAAAGAGTTGACAGTGTTACCACAATAATACATCATGGTAATTTTTAAGAATGACATTTCTTTATCTATTATTGTACTAGCTTGTAGATGAATGGAATCAAAGGACAGAATTAAATGTACATTTCAAGAAGTAGTGAAAAAATTTGTGTAGCTCCACCATGTTTCATTTCGAGCAATCTTTTTCCAGAACCTAATCCACCAATCGACGAAGTTATACAAACAGGCATAGTTCCTCGCTTTGTTGAGTTCCTTCAGAGAGATGGTAGTTGGACACTTCAAGTGAGTCAGATTTTTAAAACTTTTTTGTCCGTAACAAAGCAAGGTGTCAGCAGATGAAATTGGTTAGCCATTTGCTACATTTTAGGTTTCATGCAAGTACATAGCCAAAATGCTGTTGTAGGCTTTTTCCCTGCAATAATAGTGACCACTATAAGTTGAAGATACGTGTATATGCTAATCATCTCATAACTTGTTTAGCACTGTTTGCAAATGATATTGTCAAGAATATTTCTTGTAATTTATTCAATGGTAAAGATTTGACTTCGTTGAAAGTTTGTAAACTGAATATTTGTTTAAAGAATGTTAAAACTGAATGATCTTTCCTGACATTATGAATTATAATCATCAAGATTATTTCCAGTTATTTTCGGTATGGGTTTGACTTTGATGTAATTAACGTTTGATCAATTATTTATTTTTCTGTTTGAAATTTATTTTCAGTTTGAAGCAGCATGGGCACTCACAAACATCGCCTCTGGAACGTCATTGCAGACACGAGTTGTTATCGAAGCTAGGGCTGTACCAATATTTATTAAACTCCTAAGCTCAGAAATAGAAGATGTTCAGGAACAGGTATGTATAATATATCTCTCCATTGAATTTATTTACCTATTTGGTGCTGTGAAGGCTAAGGTTCTATTCCTGACAGTGTCACACTAAAAGATGTGAAAGGATGGGAGTTGTTGCTTCCGTGCGTGACACTTAGTGTAAAAAAAATAGAACAACACTTGAACTGGCACTGCACTGTGGTTGCTGGGTAATTGTCAAAATTATAGTGTTATTTCTCAATTTAATTGTTCAAATTAAATTTTCATTTTCTCACATGTAATAACAAGCTGACATTACCTTGTTTATCTATCGCAGGCGGTGTGGGCGTTGGGAAACATCGCTGGAGACAGTCCTGAGTGCAGAGACTATGTTTTAACAGAGGGCATCCTCGTTCCGCTGCTGCAGTAAGTCCATGTTCATCTTACTCAGATAATTTACTCTAAAAGTATTTTATATTTTACCTGATAATGCAGTAAAACTGAAGGATAACCTGCCGTATTTCCTCAAATACAACCAGGTTTTCTAATATAACCTGGCCCTCAGATACAACCAAGGGATCAAGGGGTGCGGAGTTAAATAGAACTCTGTTATTGTATTCGAGGAAATATAGTATCTTTAGCCAGTGGTTATAAATGCCAAATTATTCCCCTCGTCAACAAGTTGTGATTTACTTCAATTTACAAATTAGCATGATTTTGCACAAATAATTCAGCACCTAAATTTATTAATTCATATATTTTGACATTTAAGTTCTTATATATTCATCGAAATGTTTGTTTGAAAACAATTCTCATATTCTATATCTGCTGTTTTTTCAGACTATTAAGCGGAGGAAACAGTTTATCCATGACACGAAATGCCGTCTGGTGTCTTTCTAATCTTTGTCGAGGAAAAAACCCACCACCAGAATTTGCAAAAGTAAGAATCTCTATGGTGATTGTGGTGCTATGGAAGACAGTAGATAGGGTTCAGTGGTTTATTCTAGGCTTTGATGGACTTGTACTTACTAACATACCGGTAGTTCAAGTAGAGTTATCTCCCCTAAATTGCCTTGGTTGCACTTGGAGCCCTCAAAGGGATAGAGGCCCATTTAGGGTTATACAGTTTATGGTTAACTGTAGCTGATACTACAGTGATGGAATCTATTCTATATTTTGATAACTCTTACGTTTCAAATAATTTAGGCATAGTTTGAGAACATGTTTGTCTCTACCACAAGACAAACACGTGAATAATAATCTGTTTTACTTGATGCATCAGGGTAGGGAATTGCTTAGTTATTATTTGCTTGACAGTTAACAATCCTGAAAACAGGAAGCAATGACTGCTGTGAAAAATTTTGACGACTCTAGTGAGTTTCAACTCCAGCATTGTGGGATTTCTCCCTGCAATAATATTAGCAACCATGATTTAAGTGAAATACTCCCTGAATGCAGCATTAAACCGCAACTCGCCTCACCTCCAGTGATTAAATAAACTCTATCTCTCCAGGTATGTCCGGCGCTCCCCGTGCTTGCTCGCCTATTGTTCCACACAGACAAAGATGTGCTGGCGGACTCTTGCTGGGCTCTCTCCTACCTGTCAGACGGGCCGAACGAGAAGATTCAGGCTGTCATCGACTCTGGCGTCTGTCGAAGGCTTGTAGAACTTTTGATGTGAGTCATTGTTGTATATTTACAGTTTATGATGAACAGATATCATGTTTTCCACTTTATTTGTTTTACTCTAAAATCGGTGTCCTCAGACAGGCATGTCAAATGTGAACAATGATTTTCTGCTGTTACAACTTGTTTTTTGTCAAAATATGCAGTATTTTTATAAGGCTGAATATGTTGATAATGTATTGCTCATGATATTGTCAGTGCATCTCAAGACGATGATGCCAAACAACAATATTTATATATATAATAAATCTTTAACTGATGGTTGGTTGTTTTCAGGCATAATCATATAAGTGTGGTCGCAGCAGCGTTGAGAGTTGTAGGAAATATCGTCACAGGAGACGACTGTCAGACACAGGTGAGATTGATTACCTCCCTTGAGTTATAGTTTCAGTGTCAGATTACAAATGAAGTTTTCTGTATGATATGTGCTGGCAAGTGCCCATGTGCATAGTTAATATTTCACATCTTGTGTCAATTAAGCCACTGAAAATTGTGTGGCACTAATTTATTCATCAGATTAAAACGAAGCTGTTCCTTTCTACAGGTGATCTTGAACTGCTCCGCACTGCCCTGTCTGCTCCACCTGCTCAGCAGCTCCAAGGAGTCCATCAGGAAAGAAGCGTGCTGGACAATATCTAACATCACCGCCGGCAACCGCATGCAGATCCAGGTTGGTTGCTACTGACCAGGAACATTGAAGCTGTGACAGTGATGATACAATATTTGATTTAATCTCTTCCTTTAGAATCGCCTCTCATCAATGTTTTTAACTTGAGAAAAATTTAACGCCCCCTCTCTAGACAACCCAACGTAATTAATAATCTATTAACTAAGTTGATATCTAAATTATGGATCATGATACAATGATCTCGCAAAATTGATTCTGACCTTTATTTGAAATGCTTACATTGATAGAATTATCTTTTTTTTTTCTGTATGTAGATAAAATATTTTACTTACTGGACTGAATGATAAGGCCATTTTGAATAAACGTCCCCTTCTTCCAATTTTCTAAACACCCAGGGCATTTGATACATCGAATATATGGTAATGAATTTGTATATCTTCTTACACCAAATGGAACCGCTGTTTAGGGGTGTTTTACTTGTCTTAATAAGAACTTTGTTGTTGAGGATGAATAGTTGTAAATCAATCAGAAATGTAAAAGTCAAGCTGATTGATGGAAGTTTTAGGGTCAGGGTCTTAGGATTTTAGGATCTCATCACGATCACTGGACCATCATTTGAATAACTCAATGAGGTTTTATTATTTCTCCCCATGAAGTGAGATATAAGCTATTGGAAATACCAATGTTGGAAAGGGTTAATGTCTAGGTCTTATGTGAAAAATAAATCTGTACATTTTAATGTCCTTGACTTGTGTGTATCATGTAACGGTCAGGTTTTAATTCATTTATTTATTTTAAAAACAGAAATACATTGATAACATGTCGATGTTGAAAGAAATGGTTCTTTTCTTGATTTTCAGAATGTGATAGATGCCAATATCTTCCCAGTTTTAATTGACATTTTGGGCAAAGCTGAATTCAAAACAAGGAAGGAAGCTGCATGGGCAATTACAAATGCAACATCTGGCGGCTCACCCGAACAAATAAGGTGGGTTACAATCAATCTTTTTATCATATAATTGCATGTCACAAAGATCTTACATGTATGATAAACGTTTGATCAAACACTCGCAAGGCAGAAAACCGATATCAGCCCATAGTCAAGGGCAGATAACCTTTATCAGCCCTTAGTCAAGGGCAGATAACCTTTATCAGCCCATAGTCAAGGGCAGATAACCTTTATCAGCCCATAGTCAAGGGCAGATAACCTTTATCAGCCCATAGTCAAGGGCAGATAACCTTTATCAGCCCATAGTCAAGGGCAGATAACCTGTATCACCCTGTCGTCGTGGGAAAAATTCAATATCACTTGAAACTGGAACCTTAGGTGGCAATATATGATAAACATTCTATGGTTGTTTTAATGTAACATCCTGTATCAGCCCTTGACCAATATAAGCCCCCGAGCTGAAGCTCTCATTCTGATACTGGGGTCTCAGACTGATTCAGGATGTAATATGAAAACACCCATACAATACTATCAATGGTGTGTTAAATCTGAACAAACTAGAGGCAATTGTATATTCTTATCTTTGACTGGTGTTTGACCTTTAGTTTGAATTAGTTCCTAGTTGGGGACAGTCAATTAAGTCACTTTTCATAGTTTGAATTGAAATCTTTTGAAACTGTTCAAACCAAGCTTACTACACCCTATCAGCAGCTTGGACCAGCCAAGATACGCAATGCATTAAAACAGATTTACTTTTAATGTTTTACGTGTAATATTTAGCAAATATCTCCAGATTCATGAAAATCAATATGCATGAGCCGATCGCATGTGTTATAATTTAGTATTTATAGCTCATCATGCCTATAAAGCCAGTGTAATTGGATGACACCTGGCATCTGTTCACTTTGGACATTTCACGTGACATTTCACGTGATCAAAGTTTGCAAATTAGGTGCAAAATGACTGAAATATTGCCAGAGCGGCACTAAATAATAACTTTCTCACTCCATGTTGGCTTTTACAGATTCCTAGTGGAGCAGGGCTGCATCTCCCCGCTCTGTGATCTCCTGACCGTGATGGACAGCAAGATCGTGCAGGTGGCGCTGAACGGACTAGAGAATATCCTCCGCCTCGGAGACCAGGACGCTAAACATAATAATGGAGTCAACCCTTATGCTGTGATGATTGAAGAGTGCTATGGTGAGATATTTTTGGATCAGTTAATTTCCTGTTGTGCCAAAATTTATTTCAAATCAATCTACTCATGTTCTTTAGCTAAGGAAGAAGAGGAATATCCAAAATGTTGTAGATTTATATTGAGACAGATTATCTAATTAGTCAGTAATGTTAGTCATTGAATTGGACGAAAAGTTTCCTTATCAATGTGTCAAAATATTCTGTGATAACCAATCAAGTCAGTGGCCAACTTCAAGTTATTCATTTTGTTAACAAGCTTTTATTCCTGTAAACTTGCCACTGATAAAAGATTAGACTTTTCAGCTGTCATAGTAGAAACAAATGTTTGCAATATATGAATATATCTAGTGGATTCCCTCAAAAGCAACACCTCTCTAATTCAAAAGTCCTTCTAATCCAACATACTCTCTAATCCTATCCCTCTAATCCAACATTCTCTCTAACCCTATCTCTCTAATCCAACATTCTCTCTAACCCTATCTCTCTAATCCAACATTCTCTCTAACCCTATCTCTCTACTCCAACATACTCTCTAACCCTATCCCTCTAATCCAACATACTCTCTAACCCTATCCCTCTAATCCAACATACTCTCTAACCCTATCCCTCTAATCCAACATACTCTCTAACCCTATCCCTCTAATCCAACATACTCTCTAACCCTATCCCTCTAATCCAACATACTCTCTAACCCTATCCCTCTAATCCAACATACTCTCTAAACCAATATGTGTTTGGTCTTGTTTGTCCCTTTAATATGACATCCCACAAGTTAGTGAGTTATTTTTGCCGGATAGCATAGAGAGATTGCACTGAGCAAGCCATCAATTACTGGTCAGTAGTCATTCATTCATCCAACAGGTATTTGAATATATTTTAATATTTCAACTGGGGTTATTTTCCAGGTCTCGACAAAATTGAGTTTCTTCAGAGTCATGAAAACAGAGAGATATACCAGAAGGCGTTTGACATCATCGAGAAGTACTTCGGGACAGAGGAAGAGGACGATGTGATTGCTCCACAAATGGATGAAAACCAGCAGCAATATCAGTTTGAGGTTCAGAACAATCCAGTTGGGGGATTCCAGTTCTAGGTTGAAGGGAGAGAGACACGAGACTTAACCACTGCAGGCCTGGACACAGCATTCAGAGCAGAGATAGTAACCATATGAATTATTTTGGCGTTACGACTTTGCATATTACCCACAACATGCCTCAGAGAAACTCCAATATATGCTACTATCTTTGCTCTACTGAACCTTTAGGATTGCTGTAGTTTGATACCGAACCCTGTTCATAATAACATATGCTTTTAAGCACTTATACGAGCCTGAGCTGTGCTGTTGAGACAGACACAGAGCAGCATTATTTATAAGTGCTTATAAGCTTTGCATTCCCGAACATGGCTGGTGTCTCACTCAGTTGAAGCCAGTAAAGGAAGACAAGTTGTGAAGGGAAACCTTGCAGAACCAATGATTTGAAAATCTAGGTCATGCGACCTCAAATCTGTGTTTACAAAATACTTCGACTCTGTGTTTACTGAAGACTTTGAAGGAAGATTGTGCATCCTCTGAAGACCTTGGTTCTGCAGGGAGATTATACTGAGTTCTAGTTGTGCTCAGGGTGTATCTGTTCGCTCCACTGCCATATCACTGGATGAAGACACTCACTCTACCTACTTACTGCATACAACTTGACACCAGCCATTTCTTGTAATTGACCGAAGATTTCATGAATTTCTGGTCTCAAGTTGTATATATAGAGATCCTGCAAGTGCTTATTTGAATACTAAACATTCTAAGAATCCAGTTAAGATATTTAAAATTTCAAAGAAAAGAGTCTGAAAGTTGCTTGTTTCAAATCAAGGAAATTTGGTCTCTTATTCACTTGTTCTTGAAGCACGTAGTAACAAAATTTGGAATTCTGTGGGGGGAAAAAAAAACTGGATAGAATGAGGTGGAATGGACGGGTTCGAGGAAAATGGCGCATTACATGTGTACCGTCAACTCTGAGGAGGGAGGAGGGGGATAGGGATCAGGGGTTGAAATGAGGCGAGGGTTATTTGATCCAAAATGGCGATATGCAGAAGCTCAAAGGATACGTATTGAGTCTCAGACATATTTCTTCTGTATATTGTGAACAGTAAAGGAGATGTACGTTAAAGGATCATCAGAAAGTTGGACACCACAATTTTACAAATAAATTATTTTGTTCTGATGCGTGGAATCAAATATAAGGGGGTGGGGTTGTTCATGGTTAGTTCTTTCATATGTCGTTTTGTAAGATCTGAAAAGAGTAGCAGCGTATTGGTAAAAATTGTAATACCGCTGTTGAGTTACAAGTGTCCATTTCTTTCAAAAAAACTCAATGCAAATACTAAAATCCACATTGTTACACCTGGAACTAAGGACGTTGGTGACTTATTTCAACTTTTTGAATTTGAAATGTCACAATGCATTTTGTCTTTCCCTCATACCAAAGGATACGCTAATTTTGTATATGATGAACTTATTGTTTACGTAATTTCTGTAAGTTATGCTGGAAGACGACATAGTTGGTTCACAAGAAGTGAACTGCCCAGTGAAGATGAAACCAAAAATAACCGCGTGTACAGATGTGCAGACGGGTCAAGGAGGGTGATCTGAGTGCACATATTCTTCTATCTCTCAAAACCTTTGATGACGGCTCAAAGCAGCTCAGACAGACAGCTCCCATTCAAAGATTAATCATAACTTATTTCCAAGCTATTTTGTTAATATATTCCGCTATTTCGCGACACCTCAATGAGACGAATCTGTCTGGATGTGTATTTGAGCTGTTATCTAGCAATGCAGTTTCAAGGCTGAGGAAAGATCTTTAGATTATACAGATGTTAACCGAAACTGTGCAATATTGGAGCAATTCGGATGATAATGACAATGACAATTCCAAATTTACAGAGAGTCTTCCTGAAAGATTGAGGCTGCATTGTGTTTTGTTTCTTCCTATTGCCATCTAAGCTATGTTGTATGTAGAACTACAGAGTGGGAACCTAGGTATTTTGCTTATAACTGTGTGTCGAGACAGAGCAGCTTTCAATGTGCGAGATATGTCCGATGTAGGATTTTCATAATACATTGTAAGATAGGCCCGGGCGTTTGAAGTTCTCTTACCAGTTTGATTTCGAAGATACATCTTAAGTCCAAAATATTCAATCTCTCTTAGCGCTAAGATAATTGTCAGTGCAATGGTTTAACATTTAATTATGACATCTTGTTGCTAAGAGAGTTTTGAAATTCTTGTCTCACTTACACAAACATCCTCAAGCATTGTACCTCTCTGTGATGTGCTTAGAGAACCCTTAGCCTAAGTTGTCTTTATGCTTGTGAGGCCAAAATTTCAAAAGTTTTAAACTACTGAGATTGTCAGGAGTTAATACCACATTGATTATGATTATCTTAGTGATATTAGAGCAAATTGGACTGTTAGAATGAAGAGAGCTTCGAAAATATAAACCGGAAGGAGGCAACGACGTTAGAGACAATTGTATATATTTTTACTTATAACTCCTTGATTGGCTCTCAGCTTGATCTTCCTAACCTTCTATAAGCCTTCATATAGCTCCACAAAACTAGACAAAGTCGCCAGTCCAAAATTTTCATTCTATCACTTTGGGAAATTACAAAATTATTTTAGAGGCACTTTGGAAGCTTGTATTGGCAACTTTCTAAGGAGGGTCAACTTCTTTATTGCTATGAATGCAATGTTCTGTTATAGATGTCATCAAAGCAAGTTAACAATTGTCATATCTTGTGTTGTGTTCATTATGTTTAAAGATTGATGTTGCTTAACTTGGCTTTGAGGACAGCATAAACATCAACATGCTTGATTAGGTTAATGAAAGTTGATATGAGTGAATAAAATATTTGTTCTTATATTTAGCAAGTGAAGGCTTGTAGGATGAATTGAGAGCTGCTCTCGTCTCTACCTGTCATACAGTCAGTCATATGATGGCCTCCAGTGAAACAATACTCATTAAATACTACAAATATTTCAACTAAATTCAAATCTGGAGATAACCCAATATCATCTTGAGCCCATTTTACATTTGGAGCAGTGTTTGAAATAGCTGGCTGCCCGTTGGCCAATTGCTGTTATTTGAGGACTTGTCTAATGTTTAGAAGTAC
Source organism: Gibbula magus (assembly GCA_936450465.1). Classification (NCBI taxonomy): domain Eukaryota; kingdom Metazoa; phylum Mollusca; class Gastropoda; order Trochida; family Trochidae; genus Gibbula; species Gibbula magus. The sequence continues at coordinate 49,526,669 of OW388293.1, forward strand.
TGGTTGATTTTTCAAACCACAAGCTCTGATTGTTAGTAGTAACTAAAATGTATTTCTAACACTGTTTTGAAGAATGTTGAGACCTTTGTGTTCACAAATAACCAAACTGAAGATACTAAAAGTATTTCGAACACTGATTTGGAGGATGTAGACCCTTGTGTTAAAAAATTCTAAACTAAAGATTTAATTGATAAAACAGTTTAACTTGACAAAAATCTTTAGGGATATATGTAAATTTAGGGATTTTGAATAATAATATTTTCAGCGCTTTACGCACTGATGAAATATCAAAATTTTCATAACCCCTAACTTGTTTAGTCCAGTAAAGTTATTATTATGACAGTACAATGGGTTTTTTAAGAGCAAATTTAAAAAAAATCCTTTGTCAGCAAAATTGTGTTTTCTGAAGGCCATCACATAAACTGTATGTTACATCTGCAGACATGCACACATGTTCACATGACTGTACAACAACAGATATGACAAACCTACAACATACAAGATGCATCGCAAGCATGACTGACCTCCTCACATGTTGCTTCATACCTTCTACCATTTATGCAAATATTGATTAACTTTTACACTGTAAGGTAATGGATTCCGTACAAACATTTTACAAATTATGTTTTCTTGTAAGCCATTTTAAATTTTAGATGGTATTTGTGATTTCCTCTTTATGTTTAGGAACATAAGCACTTATAAGAGCTTATGAGTAATTTGTCTTAACCACATGAAGAATGTAAGGAAGACCAGAATGAAGATCATGAAGATCTCACATGAAGAATGAAAGATCCGGCACATCGAGATTATCATCACGTAATCTTGTAACAGTGAACTGAGGCAATTCTTCATACAAGCAGATTCTACCAATTGGATCCAGGGCCCATATTTTTTAAGCTGTCTTAGTGCTAAGAATGTTAATGTATGGCATTTACACTATCTTAGCGCTAAGAGAGGTTGGAAATATGGGTCCAGGTTCTTATCAGTGCTTATTACTTCCATTCCTGATCAGACCGTTTATGAATATAATTGCTTAAGATTGCATTGTTTTGATAGCACAGGTACTTAACTATTTTCCATGGAAAAGGTAAAGTGAGTTTGACATGTGGTGTGGAGGTCATACACTGTAACATTGGGGTGGGTTCCATGAGACTTTGCATTCTCAGCTAGTGGCAAGGGCGGGTAACTCTGTCTAGTTGCCATGTTTGTGATAGTCAGGGTGAGGGAATTAAGGCAGTAATAGATCTTATTGGGGGAAACAGAAAACTTGTGTTCTGTTTGTTCAGAAGGTGCTAACACTATATCTGCCATTTGGTAGGTGTCTTTTTTGCCATGGACGTTTTTGAGCCACGAATTGGCTGGGGTTGTTTCTCCAGCAAGTGCCTGATAAATATTTGAAGGGTGGGATCTAACATAACATTTATATATGTACATATGAAAAACCCTGGCACTTTTGTATTTACATGTACAGACGTGCATTCACCGACAAATTGCCAAACTTTTACAGAACAGTCAGTCAGTCCCACACAAGAACATGCCAGTCACAACATGACACTCATCTTGTGTGTAGACAATAAATATGTCCGTTCAAATCAACAGTTTGTTCTTTGTTGTCATTTCAAGACATCTGCTTGAGTATTCAAGTTATGTTCAGAAAATTTGCTGAGGATGAATTAAAATTTGAATAGTGTTGAGTTACTTTGAAATTCGAGCGCTGGAGATCGACAAGATCTCTGTCAAACGCTCAATTTGATGAACATGACATTTCAAAGTATTTCTGTTAACACCTCTTTTAGATTATGTAAAATTCAACAGGAGTGATGAGCTAAAACTTTAAGCAAGTAATGATCCCTGTAACTTGGGATTTTTGTTTGCAATGATTAATTTAGAAGACAAAGGGTTCAAAGATATCCATGAATATACCATTTTGTTAAAAGGATTTGGTTTCAAATATTGGCATAACAGACTGGCCACCGTCTCCAGGGACAAGTAATACGTGCAAGCTCAAATTTTGAGAATATCTTTTTTGTTGGACATAATAATTTTTTAATTCCAATGCCATACTCCCAAAGCTATGGGCATTGCAGGGGTGAAACAAAAGCTGGTTCACCATTTTAAGTGCTATGATAAAGTAATAATATAGGTCAGTTCATGAGCTTTAAAGGGCAGTAGCACATTTTTTCGCTCAAATAAGTCAATGAAATGTATTTGAAAAATAATGTTACCAATGATAAAACATCGTTATTACTTCGGAAAATCAAGTAAAAATATTAGTGTACATGGTTCCATAAAGCCATGGGAATCGTTTTTGTCATTCAAAATTATCAAATGTGTTCACAATAAAATGGTCGCCATGCAATTTTTGCTTTATATGCAACACAGTTATTACCACTACAGATAAATGGTTTTTGTAATGAGATGTAAAAAAGTTTTGTGTTGACATACCTTGACCAATGAGGATTATGAATAATTTATTGTAACTTTGGTGATCTCGCAATGCCCTTATATTTTATATGTTAGTCTTTGCTGTAGATGAATGAATAATGTAATACCAGATGAGCTACAGAGTCAATGGCTCCTTTTTGCTCATGAGGGCGGAAAGGCCAGATGGGCTTATGACAAAGAGCATGGCAAACTTTTCCAAAACCAGCTGACATGAAATTTTAAAAACAGCATCTTTGTAACAATAAATAAAGTTTGTTCATTTGGTCTTGACCCCCCCTCAAGTATGGGTGTGGCAGGGTGTCAACCCTAGAATTTATAAGCAGCTTCTCAAGAACCAGTAATGACCAATAATACAGGAAAGCTAACATTTAAAGAGTAAAGATGGGCTTATGGCATGGGCTGGCATCTGTAATTTTTAGCTCATCTGGCCTGAAAGGCCCGATGGGCTTATGGCATGGGATGGCGTCCGTCCATCCGTCCATCCGTCCGTCCGTCCGTCCGTAAACTTTTCGCTTTTTTTACTTCTTCTCCAGAACCAATGACTCCAGAGAGCTGAAATTTAATGTACAGACTCCTTGGCTGAAGGGGATACTAAATTGTAAATTTGGTGACCCTTTGACCCCAAATGTGGGTCACAGGGGTCATAACCTTAAAAGCTATTTTCATCTTCTTCTCCAGAACCAATGACTCCAGAGAGCTGAAATTTTATGTACAGACTCCTTGGCTGAAAGGGATTCTAAATTGTAGATTTGGTGACAGTGAGACCCCAAATATTAGGTCACAGAGGCAATGACCTAAAATGCTATTTTCATCTTCATCTCCAGTCCCAATGGCTCTAGCGAGCTGAAATTTTATGTACAGACTCCTTGGCTGTAAGGGATTCTAAATTGTAATTTTGGTGAGTCTGTGACCCCAAATATGGGTCACAGGGATCATAACCTAAAAGCCTATTTCAGTTTACAGCATCTTTCTGAGATTATATGTGCACTTCAATCAGTAAAGTAGGTAAGGGAGGTAATTTTAAAGAAAACAGCTGAGTTAAAGGCATTTCATCTTTCTGATGTGAGAGTTCTAACATGTGCTTTGAGAATATAATATGTCTGATGAAAAAGAGATATTGAGAATTAAAAACTTAGAATTGGAGGTCTAACAAAAATTATAAGTCATATTTTATCTTTGTCTCACATTTCACATATGAGTAATTATTTGTATTTTGCAAGTGAATTTGCTGATAAAGGTACACAAGTCTAAAAGTATTCTTAAGACTTAATACAGAATCTTTTATTAAATCTAATATAATGTTCTTTGTAATTTAAGAGTAAATAATGGAGTTTTTTAATATCTCATGATATTGTGTAATTATTTGGAGAATTAATTAATTAATGAGAATTTCCAGTACGAGTCAATTTGGTATACCTTATTTATATCATATTTTATACTTTATAACTGATTTAGTTTTCTATTAACTTTGCAGTTAATTTTATTCAATAGGAACAAGAAATGAGATAGATGTCTACATCATGGACATGTTTAATGTGAATCTATTTGAAATGAGAACTATTGAATAATGAATACCCTTTGAAGGAATAACTTGAAGAGGAATTAAATTTTTTCATTTTACATGAGATATGTGAACTGAATATGACTAGTGATGACTGGTGATAACATAGGACTATAAAAGAAGTAGCTATATGTGATTGTGACATCACACCTATTTTCATCATCTTCTCCAGTACAGAAAAATAATTAATTGTAGGAAAAACTGCATCTAACATATAAATTTTACTGGCTGTGAGTCCAGTGTCTGCATGTTATGTAATTGCATTGTGTTGACCTCTTCCTGGCAGAAGGATGAAAACTGATAGTTACACAGAGGTTTCAGGTTACTTCAAACTACTGTGCAGCACTGTGTTATCATAGACTGTGCATGAGACTGCTTTAGTCTTCCACTGACTCTAAAAAAGAATTTATTCATAGAATATCACCATTTTATCAAATATTGAAAGGGAGCCTATAAGAAATGGTGAAAAAGAATTTACTAAAAAAAAATTCACCAATTTATTAAGTATTGAAATGGAGCCTATGAGAAATGGGATTTTCAAAAACTGAGGCTCCTATTCATTATGAAATAAATGTTGGTATTGCCATAATGCAATTAAGAATTAAAACAATATAATGCAAAGGTGTATGATATTCATAACGAATGTTGATTTATGTGTAACCAATTTTGATAATAATTAGCAGGGGTCATGACCTAAAAAGGTTTTTTTCATTTTCTTCTACAGCCCCAGGCCATTATTGCAATAGCTGACAGTGGTGAATTGTATGCAAAGAATTGTACCCGGGGTATTCATTATTATATAATGTGTGTACGATCTTAGAAAATAGTATGATCTCTCCACCACATTATTATATGTTTGATACCAGCAATTTATTTCCAAGCTTTGCGTTGCTCTTTCAACACATATATATATAGCAGATTGGCAAAGTTATGGTAACAAAATATTTTAAAACTGCTTTAATCGTTTCACTACCTAGATTCTTATTACTACATTCCATTATCTGACCATTGCTATAAAGTCCACTCCATAACATACCCCACTTATTATCTCCTGATGAGCTACAGAGGCCATGGCTCTATTTTTTCATATTTTCGACTTCTTCTCCAAAACTACTGCACCCCCAAAGCTGAAATTTTGTAGAGATGTACCTTGCACCTAGGGGATCAAAGTTTGTTCATCTGGTCCAAACCTCCTCTTGAAAACGACCTTGGCAGGCAGTTTCCCAAATGACTTCTTTTCCAAAACCAGTTGGCGGACTTAAATTTTCTTACTTACATGGAGACCCAAACTTGTTCAATTGGAAGAATACAGTGTGGCATACCCTAAAATCTTTAAACGACTTCTTCTCAAAAAACAATCCTGAAAACTTAAATTTTCAACATCTTTAACATGCCAAAATCCCATCAAGCCTTAAATTTCACTCCAGGAACTAATAATTTGTAGAATATCAACTTTGTATGATGAAGACTGAGATTTGTTCTACTCCCCAAAAAAGATGGATTTTAAAGCTATTATTTAATTCATTTTTTTCTCCTTTACCCTGGGGTCACAGTGTTAGTGGCTGTAATTGGACACCAGGGGAACGGCCTCTGTGAGATGGGGTATTGGGTAACAGCGAGGAACGTTTAATTGAATCTGGCAGTTGGTATTATCTGAACAAGCAAGTAGTAGCTGTAAAGATCCGTTTGTTTTATTAAAAGTCATAAATTATTAAATGATAAACTACCTTAGATAATAAAGCACGCAAAAGGCTTATCTACAGAGCAAATGGCTTGATTTTTTTAGATCTTCCATCTTAGATAATAAATCATACAAGTCCTGAAGAGCTACATAGCCCATTGGTGACTGGAGAATAAGATTTGTCAATTTCATTACCCTACTCCCAATACAGGGGCGCATTTTAAGCTATGATAACATATTGAAGATTATCATAAATGTCTGTTCGTCAGCTTTCAAATGCACCCAATAGTATGTCTGTAGCAAAAAATTAAGCAAAGTAGTTTATTCCTTCAGTCAAATTGTCCTTGGTTTATAGGAGGCTGACCTTAGTGTGACCCCAGCTGTAACACACAAGTAACAGCTATTTATCAACCAGTGGGTGAGGGTTGGGGTGGGCAGTGGCATGAGGCGTAAAAGGTTTCTGGTTATTGGAGTGATTTATATTTCAATTGTCTGCGGCTTAGGTCCCTTGGGAGAAATACAAGCCTCTAATACACAAAACAATAGAGGTCACACATTTGTAGCACTGTATATACAAGGTATTCAAGACTATACCCAGGTAAGTGTAGAAAAATAGCAATTTTGGAGTATATTGTAATTTTTAGGTGTACAACTCAATGAAGTTAATATGATACTATTAGTTCCCCAAATGGGGTCACAGGGGTCACATGCTTAAAAACCTATATTCATCTTCTTTTCCAGTTCCAAAAGATCAAGAGAGCTGAAAAGTTGTGTGCAGACTCCTTGGCCAATGGGGATTCTAAATTGAAGATTTCGTGACCCCGTGACCCCAAACGGGGTCACAGGGGTCACATCCTTATAAACCTATTTTCAACTTCTTCTCCAGCTCAAAAAGGTCTAGAGAGCTGAAAAGTTGTGTGCAGACTCCTTGGCCAATGGGGATTCTAAATTGTAGATTTTGTGACCCTGTGACCCCAATCTAGGTCACGGGTCATGACCCAAAAACCTATTTTCATCTTTATCTCAAGTATGTAAAGCTCTAGAAAGGTGAAATGTGTAGAGACTCTTTGGTCAAAGGTGATTCTTAATTGTAGGATTGGTTACCCTGTGACTCCAAATAAGGGTCACCGGGGTCATGATCTAAAAACCTATTTTTATTACGTATTACTTGAGATAACTTAGATATTCAACCTTAGATAATAAATCAATGAAATCCTGATGAGCTACAGAGCCCATGGGTCTATTTTTTATATATCTCTAGAGAAGAGGTGTTCAATTTGTATTATTATATGAATGGATTATTTCCGTCTTTCTGATTGGTCTACTTGGTCACATGACAGCACTGACGCCAAGCGATGTCAACCTAGTGACGCGCGAGAGGTTGATATAATAATCCGGACACCTCCGGTGGCTAAAAATAGCTTTGGGAGATCCCGGTCTTGAACTCCATACTTGGCGTGTAGTACTGTAAATCAAATGATAGGCATCGCTTCGTCTCTGTGACCGTGCTGAATTAGAGTTACGTCCCTTTCGTATCAACAATATGGAAGTCGACGGTAAAACGATACAACGTCAAAGAAATAAACTTCAAAGTAAAGATTTGCCACTGTTTCTAATGAGGAAATAAACTTTCTGCTGAAAGAAAAAGGATGTGCCGAACATCACGAGGGCAACAGCCATTGCTGAGAAGACCATGAAGGCGTACCTAAACGAGAAACGTCGCCAGAATTTGAAGAATTTCGAAGTTGGATATAAGCAACCTCGTCCCCGGGGCTGCTCAACTATATAAACTTGATAAAGGCTAGACACAGGAGAGTCGAAGCAGCACTGTGAGGAGTTTGGGGTATAAGTGACCTTGGACACGTGATATTCACCGAGGCGAAGCCGAGGTGAATATCACGTGTCCAAGGTCGATAAATCATTGGATCAACCTCACTTGAAGTCAATAATTGTTTAACGTTGGTGTACAATCATATTTTAGGACTGTTAAGTGTACAAAATACTCCAAAAGTGTACACGTAGGAAGCCTTGCATTTTAATTCAGTTTTACAACAAACCATATCAATAAATCAAGACATAAGTTTCAGTGATTAGTACATGATTTATTTACTGTTTCCATTACAATAATAAACAGGCTCTGTGAACAGTAAAGGATTGCTCCGGATTTTCTCAATGATTAAAACTTAAACATGTACAATAATCGAAAAGACTTTGGGGGGAATAAAATCACACCAGATTGAAACAATGATTCTAGTAGTAAAGTGACATAAACATGATGTTGAAATAAAATGTACAATTGTGAAAAGTAGACCCATTGAAATGCAGAAAAATAAATAACACTGGAACAGTTTCTAGTAGAAGTTTAAAATTGTCAGAAACCTTGTAAAAACATCATGTAAACAAACACAATCAGCAGTTTCATGATTAGTAATGATAAACAACATTTTGGTATTTCAAATATCTTCTGATTATTTTGGGACTAGAGTAAACCATTCTCCAAAGTCTAAATCTTTCCAAAAGCTTTAACCAGAGGCATACAAAAGTACTGTATTTACAATATCACAGCAAATAAATACCAAAGCAAAGTGCCATAAAAATAAAATAGCAAAACAGTAGCTGGAATATCTACATATAACAGAACATATACAAACCAAATAATGACTAATAGTATAAATATGATAGTATAATAATACTGATATCACAGACCAGTCTTGTCTACTAGAGACAGAAACAAAACTCTGCCCGACACAAGGCATCCATAGGAATACATCTTGCCTTCTTTTCTGTCTTGTAAAATGCCAACGTCAACAATCACAGAAATATCTTTAACATCCAAATTTTAACACCATGTTCAACATCCAAATGTAAACTATATCTTTAACATATTTCAACCTCATGTATCACAGCCAAATCAACTGGTTTAACATCCAAATGAAGAAACTCATCCATCGAAATCTAAAACATGAGTTTCCATCATATGCGTTACACCTAGATTTAAATCATTTAACATTGTAAACTAACCATATGTTTAATCACCTATTCAATGTGTTCAAAATCCATATTTAAACCATTTCACAGTAAAACTAAACCATATGTTTAATCACCAATCCAACTTGTTTAACTTCATCCAACTTCACGCGACTCATTAACAAAATCTAAACCATGAGTCGTGAACCTGGGATATAGCGTGACTCGCTCCAGATGTTGGACTCGCCACAGTTACGAAGCTGACGCTGACACTGACGACAACGATGATACTTGTCACACTGCTCATGCACAAGTACTCCAGGGCTCAGCGATCGGAGACGATCCTCCAACTCTCGACCTCGCTTCATATCCGCAGCCTTTGACCAATCATCCTCGAGACGTCGACGGGACAGGAACCTAACGTGGTGTCTGTTGGCACGGTCATCAATCAACCTGCAGAAACAAACAACACTTTCAGAGACTGCAACAGAACAAATATCAATTCTGGAGGAATGTAAAGGTTTATCAGCACATATTGACAACATTTAAATACTGATCATTTACAAGTCATAACTCCGCTCTTTTAATCTTTCACAAACTCATGTTTTGAATAAACCTCCGAAAGGAACAATCAGTGATGACAAACAGTTTTCAGTCGACACATCCAAGAAAACTGATTAATAGTGTTATGTTCCTTGTGGTATTTGTTAAGTTCTCTTATGATTTGTTTCATTGGTATGCATGTTTGTCCTAATTCAGAGGTAATTCCCTTGTGACCAAAAGCGTTTAACCACACAGACAATGTCTTCTGTAGTTTATAAATTGAGTGAGTGAATTGGGGTTTAACGCCTCTTTCAAGAGTATTTCACTTATATCGCGGCTGCTAGTATTATGGCAGGGCGAAAGCCCGCAACGCCATGTGGCTATGCACTGCGGTGAAATCTGCGAGCATCGGCTGGAACTAGCGAACCATGGGTGGTACTGCACTGAAATTCAGTGTAGCATTGCACCCAAACCTTACTGCATGTAGAACAGTTCTCTACTGCAGACAAAGTTGCCGTGCTCCTGGCGGGATTCGAACCCCGGACCTCTTGATCCGAAGCCGAACGCGCTAACCACTGCGCTATCCCGCCCCCTTTATAAATTGAAGTTTATGGTACATATAACTCCTTCAGATAAAGATATTAGAATTGACTGTGCATAGCTTACTCTTTCCTGGTCCTGGATAGAACATCTTCCTCTTCCTTCTGCTCTGAGAGACGTTTCAAGATGGCGTCTCGTTTCTTCTGAGAGACAAAGTCCTGTTGCTCCTTGAACAAATTGTGGGCCCGTCGTCTCTTATCAGCCATCTTCTCATTGTTCATGTCGTTCTTGCCAAACACTTCTGAGTCAGGTTCGCCAGATGGTAGAGGAACCGGTTTAAAGCGAAGCTGCAAAAATGTTTTGGATTGTTAGTTGTGAGGAGATATGTTAATTACAAAATTGTATACAAAACACTTTGGAAAGTGTGATCTGTTGTGAAAATTATTGTTCATTACTAAGTAAGAATTGAAAACTAAGGTCTATCCTATACCGGTACTGGTATGCCATTGTTTGAAATTAATGATGATGATGATGATGATGATGATGAGGAGAAGGAGGAGGAGGATGATGTTATTGTGCATAATGAAAATGTTAAAAGTTTATGTAAAAGTTTGAAGAAGAAAAAGTCCAAGAATACATAAACATTTTGCATTGACCAATCAAAGAAATCTTCCAGGTTGATCCAAACCATTAGTTGAACAATTACAAGATATGATTGGTTAACAGTGTCACTTTTATCAAAAGATCTGAAATTTCAAGATTATCCATCATGGATGTTGAAGACAAAATATTAATACAGGGAGAGCCCAAAACCTTTGCATTTCTGCTTATTAGATCTTTCAAAGTAAAATGTGAAACACTGTAAATTAAGGGTTAACTGACGGAAAAGGTCATATGGAAAGATTTCTTTGAGAGATGTGAGAGGAAAGTGACAAGCTTGTAGCAAGTGCAGTCTGCTCCCCAGTGATGTACCCGGGGTAACGTAGGAGGCGAGACCCTCTCAAAGGGAAGTCTGGCCTCTGCGAAGGGTCGTAGGATGTTGGGACGTGGCACTGTGAGTTGTGAGAGAGACAGATCAGGAGTAAGGAGAGGGGGACAGCGAGCTGGGAGCGGCCGATCTGGGGTTCTTAGCAATCCATCTGGCTTCCGAAAACAGTCTCGGATAGTGATCTAGTAGCAGCAACGTAGTAGCAGTACAAGTAGCAGCAGCAGCAGCAGCAGCAGCATCAGTAGCAGTTGAAGTAGGGAGGGTAGAAGTAGGGAGAGAAACACAGATGAGGTACAGATGAAAGGCAGTCTGATTAAAATCGACGGTTTTCCGTGGAATAAAAATTGCAAAATAGTGCATCTACCAGGATACGAACTCATATCAGTCGTAGGTTCCACGCCAAACCGTCTGATAACAGCCCGTAGACTCGCGTGTTCGAGCGCAATTCAGGTAGCTGATCAAAAGACGCCCAACAAATGCTTTCGGTGTGAGAAGCTAGGGGCAGAGAACTACAAACAGCTATCCTTTGGTCTGTTCCGAATGCTTTCAAAACAGTGACCGTTTAAAAACTTTGTTGTGATTGGTCAGCTATTTGACTGGGCTTTGGCTGTGCTAAACTGGTTCGGAACATTTGCCTATACGGGGTGTTCTCAGACCTTGTGGCGAGGAATCTACAGAACCTGTTTGTATCCCGGTAGATGCATAATTTTGCAAATTTAATTCCCCGGAACAAGGTCGATTTGACTGAGACTGAGATGAAAGGAAAAGATAAGTTGAAAGAAACATTGATTCAGTGTCCAGTTGCACAAATCATTATTACTATTGAATATCACTTTTACCAACGACTTTGTGCCAGAGGATCCAGAATAAATTTTATTTCAATCTTCAAGTTTTTAAGTAGTGCATAATGGAAAAGGCGATATATAGTCTGTGCAATCTAATTTATCATAAAAGCATGCACATATATATAAAAACCAGAAAGAAACTGCTTAGAAAGTGAAGTGAAAGAAGAAAAGTAGATATGATGGAGGTTATAAATAAAACAGACGACATTAATTGATCAATTGGAGGGGATTGTGATCAGGAAAGTCAGCACTTATAAATGACAAATTTTAAAGCAACAATTTTACAAATTAATTTTGTCAACAGAAGCAAAAACATTCTAGAAGAAGTAACAGGCTTTCTCTTTTATCGAATAACTTAACACCCAGGTTTGGTCAGATGTGCATACATTCCTGAAAGTTACAATATAGAAGTGACAGTGAAGCCGGCCTATGTTCAGTACACATCATTTCCTGAGGTTACATCAAATTGAGAATGGTGTACCTGATTGTGACCAGGCTGTATTAGTACTGAACATAGGACACAGTGTTGCTAGCAAGCTGATATACAGCAGACATTCACAAACAAGCTGTGATCCGTGTAAACAGACAGTTACTGTGGAAGACTAACATACCTGAGTCTCCAGACCCTTCTTGTAGACGTCCACCTGATCATGCTTGTCCTTCAAGTACTGCTCTCTCTGGGCTGCCAGGCTGCAAGTTGATACACGTCAGGGTTAAATAACATATGACATGATCCACAAATTTAGGTAACAGATAGATTTATGGAATACGGTCAAACCGCGATAATCCGGCCACCGATAATCCGAATCTCGCAGTTTCCGAACGGTAGGAAGATGTAACCAAACTAATCTCTTTAGTAGTCCTCAGTACTCAGTAGTCCGAACATTTCACTATCCGAACGTTTTAGATGAAAAACGGAAGCGTTCGGATTATCGAGGCCTGACTGTAATACCATGTGAAGGATCAAAACCAGTTTTTGTTTGGGAAGTAAGCCGTGGAGGAGGAAAAGGGGCGAGGGCAGACAGAAGTAACGAGCCTAAGGATCAGGTTTTGATCTCGCTTATGAACCGATCAAAGATATGATTAGGAATAATTTGAAAAAAATAGAGCCATGGGCTCTGTAGCTCATCAGGATTTAATTGATTTGTTATCTAAGGTTGAATATCTAAGTTATCTCAAGTAATACATTGTTAAGCAAAAAATTACCCACATTTGCAGTCAGAGGGTCAACAATCCTACAATTAAGAATCACCTTTGACCAATGAGTCTCTACACAACATTTCACCTTTCTAGAGCTTTACATAATTGAGATTGAGGTCACGGGGTCATGAAATCTACAATTGAGAATCCCCATTAGCCAAGGAGTCTGCACACAACATTTCAGCTCTCTAGATCATTTGGAACTGGAGAAGAAGATGAAAATAGGTTTTTGGGGTTGTGACCCCTGTGATCCCATTTGAGGTCACAGGGTCACCAAATCTACAACTTAGAATCCCCATTAGCCAAGGAGTCTGAACACAACTTTTCAGCTCTCTAGGCCATTTTAAACTGGAGAAGAAGATGAAAATAGGTTTTTGGGGTTGTGACCCCTGTGACCCCTGTGACCCCATTTGAGGTCACGGGGTCATGAACTCTACAATTGAGAATCCCCATTAGCCAAGGAGACAGCACACAACTTTTCAGCTCTCTGGACCTTTTGGAACTGGAGAAGAAGATGAAAATAGATTTTTGTGGTTGTGACCCCTGTGATCCCATTTGAGGTCACGGGGTCATGAAATCTACAAATTAGAATCCCCATTAGCCAAGGAGTCTGCACACAAAATTTCAGCTCCCTAGACCAAGTGGTTCTGGAGACGAAGATGAAAATGCGAAAAGTTTACAGATGGACGGATGGACGGACGGACGCCAGACACCATGCCATGCCATAAGCCCATCCGGCCTTTCAGGCCAGATGAGCTAAAAAGCAATAATACACATCCTAACAATCCCACAATGTCTTCATTGACCTTAAAATCTTGTTGATAGAAAAATAAAAAATTATTTTATAACATTAAACTTACTCCTCTGCAAGTTGAACCTGTTCCAATCTCTCAAGGAACGCCTCATCAGCATTGCGCTTCTGTTTAACTTGTTCCTTACCATCAACCTGTAAGAGTTGTTTTGTTCAAGTTGAAAATGAGAGTACATGGTTTGGTAAAACCATGGGAATCGTGTTTGTAATTCGAAAATAATAAAATGTGTTCATATCAAAATGGCTGCCATGCAATTTCTGCTTTATATGCAACACCGTTATTACCATACGGATAATTGGTTTGTGTAATAAGATGTTTTACCCTTTAAAGTTAATATAAATGAGATAAGCTATAATTATTCTCTCGCTGGTCTTAATTCAACATCTTTCTACTTCATAAGAGTTGTCAAAACGTCAAACAGGGCAAACAAATATTTCTTATAAAGTTGAAACTGTAAAACAAAAAGAACATCTACCTGTGTTGATAGATCCTTGAAGTACTCGTGCTGTTTGGGGAAACGTGGTGGGGTTAAAGGTCGGCGCTGGAATATGTAGGATCTCTGAGGAGAGAAATATATTAAAGAATACTGTAGTTTTTTCAGAAAAATGTATTTGAAAGGCACATAAGTACACTATGAAACCTGAATGCTAATACGTTAACATGCCTAATTTTCGGCATGTAGGGGTGAAAGCCCCGTTAAGTGTGTAAGGTAACGACTGTATTGAATATGTAAAGTGTCCTTTGACATTTATCCAGTTGAAATAAAAATTCTGAGATTTAGAAAAGATCAATTTAAATTGTCACTGATTAATGAGGTGAGTTGGAGTTTAACGCTGCTTTCAAAATTACTTCACTTATATCATGGCTGCTTTATTATTGCATGGAGTAGGCCAACAAAGCCATGGTGGCTATGCTTTGCAGTGAAACCTATGAGCATTGGCTGGAAATACGCAAACTATGGGTGGTACTGCGCTGAAATTCAGTCTAAAATTGCACCCCAACCTTACTGCATGTAGAACAGTTCTCCAAAACAGACAAAGTTGTCGAGCCTCATGTGGATTTCACCCGGACCTCTTGATCTGAAGCCGAACTCACTAACAAGTGCGATATCCTGCCCCCTCAACTGATTTTGCATATTAACACTATAACTGGTAATTATTGCTCAACCATTCTGAAAGACCAATTGACAGGATTCACAATTATTACCAAACGGAATAATCCAGGAAAGGATAAAGATTGGCTATCTTGGAGTATCTCAAACGCTTGATTCGCATGATCAAATATCATTTCAATTTCAGTGTATGACTTATGCTATTTTTCATTCGATTTGAGTGTTGTTTGAGATCATCTATATTTACATGGAAATCTGTGTCCCTAGCTTTCTTCTTGTAAATGTTGGCGTCTGCTACACCAAGGTTGAAGGCGGCCATCTTTTGGAGATCATGACGTTTGGATAACATGCGCTCCTGGGAAGTAAATAATAAGAGAAGTAAATAATATGACACTTCACAAAAGTATTCAGAAAAAACAAATTGACTATAACATTAACACGGAAATATGATGGTTACCGAATGACTGCCAAGAGTCATTGCAGTTACCACACTTTGATTGAATAAACCCTCAAGCATATTCAGATAAATGCCAATTATCCAATCGATATGTTTAGGGATACTGTAAATCCATAATTTTTAATAAAGAATTTGTCCAATTCTACATTTAACACTATTCAAGTTTCATATCTTACCTTCAAAACATATCCTGCCTGTGTCAAACAGAGTCAGTGTTTTACAAAACACAAAAGTTAACCTACACCATCAGAAATGAACAATGTTGACAAAGAAGAGTCTATAAGGCACTCCAATATGGGAATGGTAAATGAGAAAAGGACAATATAGGCCTATCTATAGAATGTGAATATATAGTGTTCAACAAAACCTACATGTTCATTGAGAGTCTCCTCAGCATCCTTCATAGACTGGTACTGCGTTAGAAGCCTCTCCTCCTCCTCCTCTCGACGTTTACGCTCTTCTACAAACGAGACCGGGATGTTTCGTCGTGTACGCTGGTGGCACAGATAGCAAAGTTCCTGACCTGCATGGGGATGTCCACAACCTGCACTGTGTTGCCGTGCCGACGCCGTGTGGTCGAAGGTCACGGCTCGCTCCAGAGGCATGACGTGACCAGCAGAGAATGGCTTCTCCAAGGGAGTTGCTGTCTGATATCTGTTGAAGAACCACTGATGTTAGTAGCTAGATCATTAATAATCTTTATTTTCTTACAATAGAGAGAACAACATTTAAACAGAAGGCGCAACACATGATGAGTTGTACCAGGATCCTTTAAACAAATTGGACATAAATTCTTGCTCAAGTAATATTCACATGAAAAACACATTGAACCTACACATTGATATCATCCATGGGTGCTGGACTTGATTTGGCTACGAGTGGTGTCAGTGGTTTTGGCGACCGATTGGATGGCATCTGGAAATCATCCAATAGACTGACCCCGCTAGCTTTGGGCAGTGGCATCGCCATTCTTGACAAGGAACGTACAACCCCTCCATAGGCTGGGGGCTTCTGGGCAGCTGAAGACAAAATAAAGGCTATTCAGTTCTTTGAAGAGCATTTGATATGGAGAATGTCAAATTAACCCTTTACCTGCAAATGTAAAATATATCGGGTAGAGCCATTATGGCTACTTGAGGAAACCTAAAATGATAACTATCCTGGTTACAGGGCCTCTATATTTATGAGAAGACCCTGAATCAGGATAGTTATCATTTTATCTTTTTCTGAAGTTTGTTGGAAAGTAGTATCAAATTATTACCTTTGTTAAATAGTTGTGATTCCTGTAATTCGATCATACAGGAATGGTTTGGCACTCAGAAGGTTAAGAATTAAGAGATATAATCATACTGTGATCATTAAATTAATATTTGTGAAAACCTTTTCACCTTTTGTGAAAAACAGCTTTATGAGTTGGGAGGGGTGAATAGGTACGGTACTCCATATAAATTTATTATAAATCAAACCCTATCTTAGACCACTGCTATCCTGTACTCAAATATGATGTTGATGTCTCCATTGTGATATTGACTTAGATGAGAACAACTACAGCATACCTTAATGCTTTTATAAAACTGTATAGCAACAATATTGATTTATATAAGGAAACAATAAGTTCTTGAAGATGGCCCGCATCTAAACCATTATCAGGGATGAAACGTACAGATTCAATTGTGAAGCCATCTTTATGCTTCATGCATGGTCACTGAGGCAAACAAATAACATGAAACATATAAAACAAATCTCTGTGGGGTGAATCATTGTATTATAAAGTTTTTATGCCAAGTCAAAGACTTTGAAAACATCCTGTAATTTAATATTGAACATTTATGGTTCAGTTTGTCCAATCATTGATTAGTAGAACGAAAGCCTGATTTTCAATTTCCATAAATGTCATGCTAGAAATTGGATGTACTCATGCATAATAGCTAAAGTAAATTAGTGCTATTATTTTGTTGCCATTTAATAAATGATTTATTGATGTTATTGAAGATCCTAATAGGGTAGATTTAGATTACAAAAAGTTTAGCTAAGTCATAAACAAAATTCAATGCCCAGTTTCTTTGTTACAATTATGTAAAGATATTATTGATAATTCTAACTGAAATCACATTTGTTAATTTGAAAACTTTTGCATGTAAACAGTGATCGACCCCAGGGTGAACCCTTTTTCAATTTTCTGGATCTTTCACTGCCCTTGCAAGAAAAAAGAATTACCAATTGAAATAATTGATGATAAAAGCTCTTTTAATTACATTTCTTTAAAAT
This sequence comes from Gibbula magus, assembly GCA_936450465.1. Taxonomy (NCBI): domain Eukaryota; kingdom Metazoa; phylum Mollusca; class Gastropoda; order Trochida; family Trochidae; genus Gibbula; species Gibbula magus. The sequence goes on from OW388293.1 coordinate 49,544,087, forward strand.
ATTGATAATTTCTTGCGATGCTAAGCACACTCAATCAATACACCTACTTGAAGTATTAAGTGGTTGTTGTTCTGCAAACACAAAGATATTTGAAATATGGATTTCAGAAACTTGCAACAAAGCGGCGAAATCAATTTCTGGTTTGGTTCATGATGCTGCTAGGATACAAGATAGCAGAGGAAGGTTGATTTTTATGAAAAATTATTTCTTTATTAAAACTTTGGTTTACAGAATCCTTTGCGAACTGTTTGTATCTTTACTTCAGAAATTTTCCAGATTGTAAAAAAATGTTTGTATGAATTAAAACATTTTCTCTACATATATTTTGGAGAAAAAAAGTTAACATATTCAATAACATGAGTTGGCATAGTTAACATGAATTGTTAAGTGATTTTATACATAGAACTTTTAATTTATAATAAATGAATATCTTTGGTATTAAAATAACAATTTGAAATAAAGTATCAAGCAAAAGGTCAACGAAACCAATTTAATGAATGCATTTTAGAATAAATCAATACAGAAAAACACTTAAATATTTATAAGAAGAGAGATGTTAGATTTCATTATTAGGTTACTAAAAACAGTATACATAACCAAGAAAAACAATTGGTATACACATTGCCTTACATCAACATTTAACAAATCATATCAAATTGAAACATACCTAATACAAAGACAAAATTATTAAAACTTACTCAAGCCATAGTAATCCATTCTTGATTAAACTCCAAACAACTCACTAATTAACAAACTCGTTAACCGTTGCTGTTTCCTCTCTGGGAGCCGACTTTAACAACAGTTGATCTTCAAACACCAAACACTGAGGATACTATGACAACCACATGCAGCTCTCGCTATCTCTCGTTCAAATGTCATTAATATTTAATGGGCACTGTGTCTTCCCTTGAAGGTGTAGGTAATGGAGACATGACGTATGAATCATTGATCGTAGATGTGTAGACAAATAGCACCTGACTTCTTCCAGTCTCTGAGGGATCAGGTAAATTATTGACTTGTGTAGCTCTCTCTGCATCACTTAATCAACATACCTGTGTGTCAGGTAATGCCAGGTGAAAATTACACGTAGGTATGATCGTTAGTCTGTGATTATGTCCGGCGTTATGATTATCACATAAGCACAATTTTATACATGAACGAATAACAAACCTGTCTTGTTACAGATTTATATGAATTGAATCCCAACAATGGAATAGCGAATTAGGTAAGTTTCACAGGTAAGGACAGACAGGTATGCTCATTAGTTAACGTTATATATGTCTTTTTGTTTGCATGCAACATAATAAGAACAGGTATTATATGACAATAGATTTTAAACTAACAGATTTGTCTCTATATGGTGAATCCTAATCACCTCTCACTCACACAATAAGTAACGAACCATTTGAAATCTACAGGTGAGGAGAGATATAATATTCTCATTTTTCCCAGACTGATACAATATAAGAAAAGATTTTACATGTGAACTATCAACAAATCTATCTCAAGTTAGGCTAGATTCCAGAAAGGTATAGTCATTAGCCAATATTTGTCTATTTAACAAAGTACGAAAACACAATTAAAATTTACTTGAATTAAACGGTCGCCTCACAGTATTCAGTCTACCTGTATTGCTTTTCATACACACAAAGAATAACAAATACATCAAGTTTCACAAGTGAGGACAGAAAAATTCTGTTTCCCAAAAAAATATTTGATATCTGTAAATTGTTAGCATACAAATTAGCCACTGGATGTGTAGGACATCTACCTCCTCATTGAACTCAATCTACCTGTATTACATAAAGGTGGGGTGTGATGTAATATTGGTGGTGAGGTGATTTTGGGTTAACACTGCTTTCAAGACTATTTCAATTAATATTATTGCAGAGAACACAACACCATTGTGGCTATGTCTTGCGAAGAAACCTGCGAGCATTGGCTGGAACTAGCGAACCATGGGTGGTACTGAGCTGAAATTCAGTGTAGCATTGCACCCAAACCTTACTGCACAGTTCTCTACAGCAGACAAAGTTGCTGATGGCCTGAAGGGATTCGAACTCTGGACCTCGCCGAATGTGCTAACCATGGCGCTATCACACCCCCTGTAATATTGGTAACTTGGAACTGTGAGCCTAGAAATCAGTCTCATAATCTGCGTACACATGTAAGACATGATAAACACTCAGTCACTGAAGTCAGGTGAGAGAGATTTAACCACTTTGTATTGAGGCAATGACTGAGTAAGAGGATTAGATAAGGTATTTGGATCAACAGAGAATCTGAACAATGCATTTGAACTGGTCTTAGATCAACCAGGTGAAATTCATCTCTGGAAATTTTGTCTTCTTAGGTCAATCATGTGAAGTTAATATCTTGAAATATTTCGTCTGTTGAATAATTGATGTATATGCGTTTGAAACATTTGAGTAACTATGAGATATAATATACTTAAACATTACCAAATCTTCATGTGGGCAGTAATCAAGTCATTTGAATACGAGTTGACAAATATTCAGGTAGCTGTTAACCATGTCGAAACAAATATGAACTTTTTATGATTGTTGTGTTAAGATACTATGGATCTGATTTCTATTAAGGTATGATCTTGGTAATTGAAGATGTACCATAATTATATTTTTTTAACAATGTAAAAGAATTGTGCCAGTAGGTTAATAGCAATCTTGATAGCGAACAGCACCCTTTTGAAACTTTCTAGAGGATAACTCTGGCTTACACAAATCCATCCAAACTATGATGGAACAGACTGATAACTTAAAATATTAATTGTAGTGTTACCTATATATTTATCACTATCATCCCAAATATAACACTTTTATGTTGAATTCATTAGTGAGAAACCATTTCCATGTTGCTTACTTTGGAATCATGTTTATAAACTCTGAAAATAATTTCAAATTGTTAGGACCAATGACAAGCAATGCAGCATATTTTGAATATTTCTACAATAGCAGGTAAAGTGTCAATACAGGATTGAGGATGGATGTGCATTAAAAATTTGAAATTTGACAAGGGATATGGCATCAAAGGTAATGGATAAACTAGATTTGTATCATGAGGTAAACACTCATAGAATCTGTGATAAATCCATAAATAAACACCAAATCCTGTGTTATAAATTGTTTCAAATAGAAACAAAATATCTAAATGATGACCTACCTTCATCAATGTTTGTGTCTGGAGCACCAGGTCCTGAAGGGGGTACAGTATCAAGCGCAGGCTGTTCATCTCCCTCGTTCATGATGTTCTCTACAGCATTAGCCGTGGTGAAATCATCCAGAGGAGGTTCTTCAGTCACAACAGGGTTCGGTCCCACCACTTCCTCTGCTCTCAGTTCCAGAGCCTGTTCTTCAGCAACAGCAGCAGCGAGGGCTTCATCAATCACTTCATCTGGGACCTCGGCAGCGATTGGGTCTGGTGCCTGATCTAGATCATTCCCGACTAGACCAGGTCCGGTGTCCCCTCCCTCGGGAACCTCTGGGACCTCCTCCTCACCCTCCGCCACTGCAGCCAGGTTACCTCCCCCGGTCACGATGTTGGTGTTTGACGGGGTGATCCTATGAGAAGTATTGCTTATCAGTATCTTAGTGCAAGATTATGTGACCCAAATGAGATAATTTGACTTTTACTAACTTTGCATGGAACGGGATGATTATAGGGAATAAACTGTTTACATTAATCTAGTTGAGATTGTCCTGGATGGAAAGTATAGTTTTCAGTAACTCAGCATTTGAAGGGTCTGGTGATCCTCGTGATGAGCACCACTAATGAATACTGTTTACAGTACTTGGCCAAAATTGAGTCATCAAAGCTGAAATCCTATAGACTTAACCTTTGGAAGAATAATTTTTCATAAATAGAGAAGAAATCTATTTAAGTTTTACCTATTGTACACAGCAAGGAAATCATCTCTGCTATACAAACGTAATTATCTTTTATCTTTCTGTCTATTAATCTTTGAATAACAAATTATTAAGCGACCAAGTCACGTCATTTCAATGCAATTTGCAGAATTTCTGTCCACAAATGCCAATACAGAACTTGCTTTAGAAATCTATTCTACAAAAACCAAACCAACTCTTACTGCTAATCTTCTCTCAGATATGTAACTGTGTCATTGAAATTCGTTGAAAGGTTAAATTCTTACATAAAACATTGTAGGTCATTCAAAAGTTGATGGTATCTAAATCCATACCTAAGACAAACAGAATCTAGTGAAGGTTCACAGAAATAAAGAGATCACACACAAATATCTAAATAGTCAAGTATATTCAATGAATGAATGAATCATGAATAAGAAAAAATGATATGATTTATGAGACAATAGTGCATGAAATATAAATTAAATAAGGCTATATTTATGATTAAAAAATCATGACATTTGCAGGAGTACTTAGTAAACAAATTGGAGGATAGATAAGATGATGATGATGATGATGATGATGATGATGATGATGATGATGATGATGATGACTAAATTAATCATACCTGAATCAAAGAAGTTATGTATAGAAATTTCTTCAATCAACTTTGATGTGAATATGAAATAAAATCTATTGATCCTGACACCATTGAATTAAAGACAAACTTATCAAAATTAGATCATGTTTGGCTTGTAAACTCAACAAAACTTAAGACATTTCACAAGAAAGTTTGAAATTTATTATTTCTTTATTGGTTTACCAAGAAAGCCCCCTCAAACCTCAACGTCGAAAAACGTCTCCCGTCTTTGACATTTATTTTTCTAAAGCATCGATATCTAATGCATAGTTTCGAATAAATGTCTGGAGAACGGGGCGAGTAGAATGAACACTAAAATGTGTCTCACAAAAGAGAAATAAATATGAAATGAAGATAATTATTTTATATGGTATCTTGATTTTCAGCAATGAAGTTACAAGCCATGATGTGATCTTATCTTAATAAGAATTAGATCAACACACAGAGGAGTGGGAAAGATGAACTATTCTAAAGACATTGTGCAGCATGCATTGTGTAGGACACATTATACCTGTGGTGAGATCCACTGAAACCAGAATCACACGCATACAATGTATACACTCTCAATCCGTGTACATGGTTAGCCTAAACAGTCAGTGCACAGGGTTTTAGCTAATATGAAAGCATGAGGTCATTATGTGTGGTAGTTGATTTGTCATAATATTGTAGCTGTATGCAGTCATATAGGGTTGTAGCTATGTGAAAGCACGGGGTCATACCTTGTTACTGTTGATTTGCATTACTATTATAGTTCTATGCAGTCATATATACAGGGTATAGCTTTATATGAAAGCATGGGGTCATAACATTTTACTATTGATTTGCATTACTATTATAGTTCTATGCAGTCATATATACATGGTATAGCTTTATATGAAAGCATGGGGTTATAAAGTTCTACTATTGATTTGCCATACTAACATAACTGTACTCAGTCATATATATTGCCAGTCCAAGAGAATTTATTTTGTAAAATTAAACAACAGAAATCAAAAGTTGTTAAAATATTGTTATGGGCAGTCTAATAGTCCCTATTTTATACATGGCTGTAATGATAGTTTTTAATATTGTACTGGATTAACTGACAAAAAGAAATTTAATTTTCCATAGTCAATAACCTTTAAATTAATATGAACAACTTAAGATTTATTATTGCTTATTATCTTCTTAAAATATTTCCCCAGATTCTTGTAAGTGGTATTAGCACAACAAACCACTCATATTCGTTAAATCAACTGAGGACAATTCATCAAGTTCTTCAAACCTTTATCAGTGAATTTTTCATTACATTTAACGCAAGTACAAATGTATTGATTTCCATAGTGAAAGGTGCAGTCACACGCAACTCTTGAATTATTGAAGAAGGCAAAGGGTAAACATAAAACTAAATTCTTTTCAATTTTGAATCTGAAAAATTGTCCTCAACATTCGCATATATTTTTCAAATCAAAACTACATTTCAACTTACTTTGGAAGAACAAGTGTATTGCTTGTTAGAGGTCGTGAAAAGCACCGGTCAGATATGACAGAATCAACAGTGCCTGGTCGCTGAAATAAAACATAAAGTTGTCATCATTATCTACATTAATTTTTACTTCTGAAAGGCCTGTTTTCACAGTACAATTTTTTGCTTCAACTTGTAGTACTGAACTTCAGTTGCAACGTGAAAACGCTAAAGTCGTATCAATTTATCAAGTGTTTTTTTTTAAATAAAAAAACATCTTGTAAATACTATAGATATATTTACTCCAGATCGCACAGCGTGAAACAACCTTAATTAACAATTCTGGTAAATTAAAGTATTACTCAATTTATTCAGATTACAAAGATTGAGATAGAAAGAAAATTCCCAACATTTTAATTTATTTTCATTTGCTGTCAATTGCAACTAAATTCTTTATTGACAATTTTCTATTTACATTTTGTAGGGCATCAACCAGCTTTCCGGATCCATCCATATGGTTCACAAACTCTTTGAAGAATTTCATTTTCACACGGTTCTCACGAATTGATAATCTTCCAATTCCACAGAATGTGAGTTCAACATTTCTTTTGGCGCCAACTGCCCTAGACACTGCACTGAGGATTTCCCTAACACAACTCTCGACTGTGTCTCTGTCAAATGGACTTTCGAAGGACAGAGCAGCGTAGTTGAGGGGTACCACCGGTATTTGACCTGTCATTAAGACAATTTTAAAGTTGTCATTATCAACATTCAACATATCCTTTTCATGCTATGAGTATAAGTGTCATAATATATAATCAAACATTCCCATTAATATTACCTCATATGCATTTCAAATTTTAATAGACTATCATTTGCTTTTGATTCAATTTGTAAGTAGATTGAATGTTTAATATAGACCTTACTCAAAATGAATTATAAATTGATGTTCACTTAAAATGTCAGTTGTCATATATTTGATTTTAAAGAATAAAACAATCCCCAAAGACGTTTTATCTCATAATTTTTATAACTTGACATCTTTAATGTTTTGAAAAATATCAGTTTGTCACATACTTAAATTTATTCAGTTTTAATGAAAAGAATTACTATATGCTGTAAAAGGCAACAGCATTCATTACAATTCTATGTATGATTGTATTTAAAGGGAACCATTGTTTATCACCATTTGGCATACCTGCAGCATTTCTTAGATATCACATTTATCAGAGCAAATATCAAAGCTCTTACAGAGAAAAGCTAGGACTTCGAAACTTGCTTTACCTGGTACATGATACTTTGTAAACTGCAGTGCATGAGTCTGGGCAAACTTCTCTGCAATGTTGAACACTGGACGTTGAATCAGGATAAACTTGTTGTTCCCGATGTCCAATTTCTTTTGTGAAAATGTAAATGTTCCCAAACCAGGTATTTGTACACCCTGAACAAAAACATAAATATACTTGAAGATAAGATAAGAGAAAGTTTATTACATATATAAGCAAGCAGCAATTGTGTAAAAATTTAATAAGATCTAGACCTTTGAGATATATTTGCAAATATCTAGAAAAGTACATAGGCCTTGTTGACAAATGACCAGTGACCACCATTGCCACCACGATACCCCGATATTTCAAGCCCCCCAAAAAAGTCAATTAAATTTAACAATCTCCAATAATAGGATAAACTATATCTCCAATAAAACTCACACAAATGCAATTTAAGAATATTAGACAGGTAGATTACCACACAAAGCTAAAACAAACATGACCTAGGAGCAAATCAGTCTAGACTTATTTTTGACCGAATCATATTTCACCTTTTGTTGGGACATCTGCTTTTCAAGAAACACTGACACATTATCCCAGACACTGGCAACATCTGAAAGCAGAAGTCACAATCAAGTTCTAATATAGATCTGTAAAAGTTAAAAATAAAGGTAACATGGAACTTGTATTGACAAATTATTTCAGTTCTGATTTAGTTGTCCAACTCACCATCTTCTGACAAACTGTCGCGAATGCTGGAATATCTCCCCTTCTTTGCCTCAGCCAGTAATCCCTGCATTGCGTCTGTCATATTTGAAGTTCGAAAAAGTTAGTCTTACTTTCTAGGGCATGTTTAATTATTTAGGAAACGAGACGTAAAGTCCATTATGGAAGTGCTTCAAGGATCCAGTTACTATCAACGTTGCTAAGGGAGCGCGTGTCTGATTGGTTTTCCGGTCTGACGTCACAAACAGAGCTAATTTGTCTGGTGTAAGTTTCGTATTTGCTTACACTAAATATTTTACTGAAGAAGTTCCATACAAGGAATGATGATAATTTACTCAGACAGGTTCACGACCATCATTTGGGACTTAACATAACCACTCTACTTAATTTTTAAAATGTATCATAAAGTAAACTAATATTTAAGTAAAGGAGCAAAATAGATATATAAATAGAATGCATTAATGTTCAAACAAGACAAAGGCATTTCTATTTGAAAACAAAATTAACATTTTTTCTATATTTTAAATAATTCAGTAACATATTACCCCCTCCATTTCAATCAATAATAATTAAATGTAAAAGTCGATCGCTTCCTACCACATTTCCAACCAATCATATTTTTAAAAAATCAACATGTCTTTAACTTTATTGCATTTTAATAATCTATAAAATTGCCATGCATAGTAAATATATTCAAAAGTTTTAAAGGTTAAGATCTTGCATAAATGCCTACTTGAAGACGGTGTTTGAAACCGATTTCAAAGTTCGTAAAGCTTGAAAGAATCGATATAAACTTTGTCTACATCATTCAAAACTGGGTCGTCTTTTATGTTGCTCTTTCTATTTGGTGAAAAGTGGGAGTGAGTCGAGATCATAGCATTACGTTATTATAATTCGGTATATATATTCAACATCGCCGCCTCAAATCGGATTAGTTCAATAAGCTTATTCAATTGGTATAAAAAGGGTCCGTGTTCAATTCAGTAAGTTTACAATGGATGTTCGTAAATGTGCGTTATTGGACTTTGCTTACTGAATACATCTGAATAAATCCATTGAAATGCTTTTATTTGACACTTTATATCAGTCTTTATTCTGGTACTCGAAATGGCTCATGCAATATTACATTTTATATACATTTGCTTATATATAATTATTCATCAAACAATGCGTAGAAAATATATATGGACATATTTAATTACTTTGAACTATTTAACAAAAACGAACTTATACTTAAACTTAAAATTCCTTCTTATTCAATTAAATATGTTTTCTTTACCTTCATTTTTCTAAACTATACACAAAATTTCGTTTCGATTTGTTTACATGCTGTTGTTAAAACAGCTATTACAATTAAATGTATTCATGATTATAATATCCACACCACTTCTAAATACAGCAAACTGACATAATTTGCAGTGTCGCCAGTGTATTCAACGGGAGCTATGGTTGTGAAAGTGTGTGTTTGCGCATCCCACCAAGGAAGTTCCAAATTAAGTATGCCGTTCACCGAGGGGGGAAATAAACGATACCAACAAAGTGAGGGATATTTTAATCCATGATGAATAGATACGACTGGAACACAGTTACACTGTCGGCCAAAAGAAACGCCTACTTGATTTTCTTTAAAATGAAAGTTGAAATTATTTCTGAAACATATTTAATGGTGATCTCCACGTTTTGCTGAATCAATAAGTAATATGAAACTCCATTGAAATCGTGGAAAAACTGTGAATAGAGTCAATAACATTCATGAAAACCACGCCCAATGAAGACCATTATTTCCGGTTGATTCACTTGCGCACAGTAACCATGTATTGTTGCTCGTGGTTTTATGAAAACCGGTTTCAAATGTTTTTCTGACCAAGCACTGATAGAAAACTGAACAATTCTGTAGTCACATCGATCAACAATCGCCATTCTTGTGCATGAAAACTTCTGAAATTTAAATATATTATGTAGAAATGGTGCAACTTCATAATGCTATAATACTGCTGAACTATTCATTATAGTTTTAACGACATGATCTAATAAGATATCTGAGGCGTTTCTTTTGGCCGACAGTGTACACCATGTATCTAAAGCCATGCAACTAAATTGTGTATATCTCTTACGGTAGGTCATCATCACATAATTTTGTTGTGTTTGACTCTGTTGAAATTTTTTTTATCGTTTAGTTTCCCCTCGGTGTACATCAGGGCCTATATTTTCGAAGCTCTCTTAGCACTAAGATTGTCGTAAGCCATAGTTAATGAATGGCACTTACGACTATCTTAGCGCTAACAGAGCTTCGAAAATCTAGACCCTGGGTTGCATTTCGTCTATTGTTTTGTAGGTCAGTTTCAAGTTTAGGAATAACCTCTTATGAGTTGATCTTCCGAGAATGAATCCATGTGAAGTTTTCTTTTTAAAGATGTGGAAAAAAGTAAAACCCGAAAGAAGATTTAGGATGATTTGTCAACCAAGGAACCAAATAAATTTCTAATCACAATTATCATCAACAAGTATACAAATAGAGCACATGTCCGATAGATAGATATAGCTTGATTTGAACTACAAACCTCCACTCTTCGTACCGAACGCTCGACCACAAGCCTACCAAGAGATCGACTGGAACAGTGCGTTTGAACAAAGACTATTCTCAACCATATCTTCTCTGTTTAAGCTAGTGAAGAAGATATACAATTTACTACGCAAGAATAAAAAAAAGGTATAAAATTAAATTTTTGACAGTTTGACTACTCCTCAGTCTTCTGCGTCTAAGAAAAAATACAAGGTCGGGATAACCCTATCAGGTTTCTGGGTTTAGTGATTTACATTTTTCATTGAAAGTAGACCTGATGAAGAGTAATTTTGATAATAATGATCTCACCCTCGTGTCTTCTGATATCGAATATATCAACACTCGTCGATAAAAAAAAAAAAAATATCCGAGGTAAGTTTCGGATATTTGTAACTTTTATCAACTGGTGTGTTGATATATTTGATATCAGAAGAGGGTTTGGGTGCAGTGATACACTGAATATCACAGCACCACCCTTGGTTTGCATGTTCCAGCAGGTGCTCGCTGGTTTCACCGCAATGCATAGCAACATAAACGAACCCGTTCTGTCTACGAATAATTATGTCAACGAATCTGTTCTGCTTACGAAATCATTGTTTCCCGCATATGTCACACATGTCGCATGTTTACATCATATTTCATATGATTGTTATATAGACAGAATTTTTATTTCGTTTCACAAAATTTTCAAATTTATAATCCTATTAGGTACAAACATAAAATTAAGATGGGCAAAATATGAGTTCGTTAGTTTGCCTGGTTTTGTAGTTATCGTAATAAATAGGGATGTCACCTTGCAGTCAATATTTCATACATTATTTAAAAAAGTGCATATCTGTAAAATAATATAAGTTTGATTGATTGAAAACATATTTTATTCATTTAAGAAAGGGATTGGGCACAAGTTGTGAAACTTATAGAAGCCCTCTCTACGTAATCAACAACTATATTTGACAAGGCTAAAATACATAACACAATATATGCAGGAGAGAGTAAGCATTCTACAAGTGACAATCTACAAGTGACGAAGTGGGTAAACATGTAGGTATATATTATTAAGGCAACACACACTTGGAAATGTTATTCTTGTGAAAAAATGCACGTTGAATATGGTAAATAGGCCTACGTACATTAGTATTAATGTATTAATTGAACCGTTGACTCTTTCCAATGAATTTATGAACATGGTGAAATATGTTTTCATTGACTGTTTGTGGACGATTTGGATTTACATACAGGATTGTATTGAGATCAAATTCTGCCTTTAAATTATAAAATCTTTTCTTTAATTCTAAACGGAGATCAGCATGTCTTGGACATCTCAAGAAGAAATGATAAACATCTTCAACTAATTTAAAGCACCACAAATGCAATTAGAATATTAATTTAACACAGAGGTTTAACACACTTTGTTGAGATACATTTTAATGTGAAAGAATAAATTGTAACTGTAACAAAAGTGATTTTCTATTAAAGAACAACAAAATATTATTTTTTATTAAATCATGTTACGACGAGCAAAGTTTGAATTTAATTTGCATAACCTACTAATTTTATTTTGGTTAATGATCGAATAACAAGATATCACATCATTGTAACGTTCAAGATATTGTCAAATATTTAAAATGTTTAGAAAACGTTTTTCAATCTTAGCCGACTCTTTTTCCAAAATCAACAAAAGATTTCGCGAAGAAAACCGAGGAAATCCGATCGTCTGCTTCAGGGGCAGATAACTCTAACAGAACCTCATGGCGGATGATTTGAGAAAATGTTAGTTTGACATGCCGGGTTTTACTGCAGCATAAAGAAATCTAAATAGTGATCGACTTTATTGGGGTCTCCGGAATTTTAGGTAAGCAAACGATTTTGTAAGAAATATACACTGAAACTGCTTTCGATGAACATATGTTCTCTAGACAATAGACAGATACTGACAAAAGTGACAGAAAATCATCATTGTCAATGACAATGTCATCATCATCTATCATAAACATCAGTCAGTTCATTCAATATAACATTGAAATTGTAATGGATGTAGTTGTTTTAATCGATTTAATTCTTCTTCTTTATTTAAAATTCTTTTATTCCACAAAGTTTGATCTCTACTTGGAATAATTGCTGAAATATTTTAAGGATTGATTAACTTTTGGAATATTTTATGTTTCTTGTCAAATATTTAAAAAACATCTGTATCTTTGATATCATTTTATTCATCACATCCCCCCCCCCCCCCCCCCCCCCTGTTTTTTTAAATTAATGGTTTGCATGTTTGTGCCTTTAAGTTACTTTGTGTAAGCCATCCTTTTACAGCATTTTAAAGCATGCAAAAGGCTAACAGAGCCAATGATCTTCAATCTTAGATAATAAAGTACTGATGAGATGCAGAGCCCATGGTTTTTGTTTTTTTTTAATGTGAAAGTTTAGGCTTTAATTGATAACATTAATGTAGTAATTTTAAGGAAAATGCTTAATGCATTTATGCTGACAGTTATCAGATGACTACCCCCTAAATTGGGGGCCAAAATCAAAAGATTATAATACAATATTATATCACAATTATTAATCCACTTTCCCTTTTTCTGCCATATATTTAAGACCAAATAAAGAGAAAAAGTCCATTTGAATTTTTCTTGTGCAGAATTCTTTTGCTGTGGCCAAAGGCTAGGACAGTTTTACAATAAAAAATAGAGCCGTTGATCAGAAATCACATTATTCATTACCTCTCAGGAAAAGATTACCAACTAGTAAGGCATTATCCCATCACCAAATTAGATGGTTATTCAGCTATTTAGATTAATTATGAAGATTATAGACCTTTTCAGTCTTAGATTGAAGTACAGTTTAATGACTTTCCTCTCGATTTTCAATTTTTAGATTTGACACTAAGGAAATGTTAATTTGTATAGTTCATTTCAGCTTTCCAAACTTGCAACTTAGATTGAAATAGCATTTCAAAGACCTGTTGTGACTAAATCTAGAATGTCATGAAAATATATCTCCATCATAGTCAACAAAACCTTACATGTGTGATCATTTCATAAACAATATTTGACATTGTACTCAAACGATCCTTAAATAGTATGTCTTTTTTTGACAAATACCATCTCATGACGAGATAAAGTTTAATTTCATTGGTTGATCCACTAGAGGATAACGGTTCGTTTCCTGCTCTAGTAGGAGTGAAATGTCATCTTACACTCAAACTCTGAAAAAGTCTTTATTGAAAACATTTCACCATTTTATTAAATATCAAAAAGGAGCCTTTGAGGGATGGGATTTTCTGAAAACAGAGTCTTCCTTTCAATATTTAATAAAATGGTAAAATGTTTTCAGAGTGTGAGTGTTAGACAACATTTCGGAACCGAGAAAACAACAAACTAAAATCACAACAAACATTGTTTTTTTTTAAATAATATATTTTAAATGAACATAACAAATTAAAAACAAAAATATGAATAAAATGTTATTTCATTAATAAACATGAAATAGGGTATGCGGTACAAACCGAAAATACACATTGAAAAATATGAACCCCGGTATGATTAACCTCGTAGGTAATAAAAATGTTTAATTGTTTATCACCACTAGGCCAAGGACTTTTTAAGTTGGGGAAAGTTTATTATTTTGCCAGTATGGTCAGGAATTTGTGTTTTCTCGTTGACTCTATGATACGTAAGAGGGGCCACGAAGGCTACTCCATGAATCCAATGGAATCATTGTCAGTTTAGGTGACCTTGAGAAGTTGAGGTCAAGTTCAAGGTCTCAGAAGATTATTACTATATCTGGAAATCCATTTCATAATATTTGGTACTATATTTAGGTTGCATCCTCCAATTTTTGATGACTTTGATAACTCTATGATATCAGGAAAACCGTTTATTCAAATCAATATCTTTACTCCTAACTACCCAAAACCTAACAAGCTGCAGAGCCTATGACTTTATTTTCTCAAATTATCTTACGGTATATAAATAAATTAGGAAAAAGGTGCTGTTTTTATGCAACAGCACTATAGATTTATTAGCATTTACAGCTATGACTTATAAAAAGATACTGACATTTTTATTACATTCTTTACCAAAGCCACTTGGCAGGTATAAAAACATGTCAAATATTGGAATTTCAACTTGAATTACGGTAACGCTGACAGAAATCATTAAAGCTCGATGTGGACATATGAACAGCTGTAGTGTATTGAATAGTGTGTATGGGAGGGAGACCTATAGTGTACTCACACAAGGCTAAATCTCTTGCATAGGAGGTGAGTTTATAGATCATATGTTGTGTAGCATGTAATAGATGTTAAAAAAGTAAATTTCAATTACAGGTGAACAATTAGAACATAAAGCTCAGGAGTGAAAAATTAATGTTAAAAGAAGATAAGAAGACAAGATGAAAATTCATATTTATCAGCAGCAATAAGAAGTGGTGGATAATTTTCATTTGCACACATTGGTTTGAGACTGTTCTTGTTTCAATTTCATAATACCATTGTAGCAACAAGGGGAGTACCACAATATGTGCAGAAATCTGAAAATAAATAGAGGATATCTGTCTTTTCTTGACTAATACCATGTTTATCTCATCGAGTGAGGTAGAAAGGTTATATTTTCACGAGTGGCGCAGCCACGAGTGAAAATATGTAACTTTTCTACCTCACGAGATGAGATAAACATGGTATTTGTCAAGAATTGACGGTTATTCTATTTATTATATGATATTATTCATGTAATTACGCCCGAAAAGGGTCGTTTTCATGCCAAGCGGCCGCAAGGAACAGCTCGTCACCACAGTAACACTGTGACGTCTTAAGCCAAATCGCCGCGCGAGACCACTGTTTTATGACGTCAAATTATATCAGTCACCGTTCGCAGTGAAAATATAAGTTATTTTCACTGTAGCTTGATAGACAGTTTATTTCACTGATAAATCCCAGTATTCCACTGCTCGTCATATAATAAAAAGGATTATCCCATTACTGGCTAATTTAAGTCTTTCTGCCTTTCCTTCACTTTTCTGGCTTGTGTGAATGGAATGAAATGCAGGCACACTGCTACACTAGGAACACACAGAGAGTAAAGAAAATGTGGCAAGCTTTGAATTAGTGATTATAGGTGACTGGTGTGAGTTATGTCTTACTGGGGTATTTTTCGTCACACTTGTTTTTTATGAGCAGGAGGGAGGGGAGGGTAGATTTTGGCCCTGATAAAAACAAGGGTTGGAAGAATTAGCATATAGCAAGGTCGAAATTTCCCCCTTTGTAAATAAGAGAAAGTAGCCAAAAGAGGATCCAGGATTTTCATTTATAAAACTCAAAAATGTTCTTCAGTAATGCATGTATGTAGTATATATATGTGGAGCTTATGGTTTCACCTGGTGGAAAGTATTTTGCTTATATCTTGGTGGTCAGTATAGAAAATATTGCAGGAAGAAACCTACAACTATTTTGTGAGTATAAATTGCAATGAAACCTACATGCTTCACCTTCAGCTAGTGAATCTAGGATGTGACTACTTTGTATTACAAAGTAGCGTTTATACAATCAAACAAACTGCATGCAAAACAGTTCAACAGACAAAGTTACTGAATCCAAGATCAAACTCGTCACCTCTTGATACTGACGTGAAGAAACTTAACATAAGGAGTGTCTACACCCTTACTTCTTCTAAAGGCACTGTAACATCCCGTTCTTACTGCAATACAGTGCTCTCACAAAAAGGTAGATATTGAGTGTTATCATTTGTTAAATCATACTCTGGAATATATGTCCATTCGTTAAACCATACAAGTGATTTTAAGGTGTTCACATTAAAATGATCTGACTGATGTAGTGATACCTAAACACTAAAGAGTTTTGGATATGATACAATGATGGAATGGTCAACATCTTGCTCAAAATCACATAAGACCTACAAATGTTTCTGCATGCTTAAGAGTTGTTGCATGCAAAATTGTCGCTTTATATGTGACACCATTTTCTTTCGATAGGGATAACATCAGATCGTGTAATGAGATGTTTTACCCTCTAAGGTAACAATTTATTGTATAAATTTTAATAATAAATGGTTTGGGTAAAAAGTTTGAGAAAAATAATATGCAAAAAAATGTGCTATGTACAGTGCCTTTAATAAACTAGAGGGCAAATCGTCTAGGGTTGTAATGTACCTATAACCAGAGTCACACACAAGGCAGTGAGTTGGTTATTGTGGGAATTGTAAGCCAGGGTTTGATTGAGAGAATGAAGTGTTCTACGGGTCAATACATGAATCAATACAATCAATCACCTCTGTTCATGCAGCTAATACCACAAACCACTTACTAGCTTGGATAGTTGACTAGATGACTGGCATTTACAATTTGTTCCTGAATGATTTAAGAATTTAATAGTTAAGAGTTCAATTTTATGATGTAAAATTTTACAAGATAAACTATTTCACTCAAACGTTTATGTTTAAATATGCAAAATAATTTGTTTGTTTTAAATAGTTGATTAGTTTAATGATGAGTTATGTCTTTGTGGATATTCTATCAATGTACCGGTATATGTTTTAATATTAAAAAATCGTAAAATTACCAAAAATACAGCTTGTTTCTCATTTCACATATTGCAAAAGAAATGGAAGATGGCAGATACTGTTGATAGATCTCCCCCTTTAACTGCTGACAAGTGCTGACGACTTTCGTGTCCATTTTTTATTTATTTGGGAGCGAGATATTGCAGTGGTTAGCGCATTGGCTTTGGATCAAGCGGTCCGTGGTTCGAATCCCGCCAGGGACACAGCAACTTTGCCTGAATTTCAGTGCAGTACCACCCATTGTTTGCTAGTTCCAGCTGTTGCTTGCTGGTTTCACCGCAATGCATAGTCACATGGCGTTGCGGATTTTTCCCCTGCCATAATACTAAGCAGCGCAGCCGTAATATAAGTGAAATACTCTTGAAAGCGGCGTTAAACCCCAAATGACCTAACCTCACCTATTTATTTATTTATTTATATATTTATTTATTTATTTATTTATTTATTTATTTATTTATTTATTTATTTATTTATTTATTTATTTATTTATCATTTTTTCAAGCTTATTTATACACTCTTATTATTAGGAATATAGACTTAAAGTAAGCAAGAATATATTTCTGAGTGTTGTTAGCTGCAAGTAATCAGGTAAATCTAGGTATCCAGGTACCTGGGTAAGGTGTGCATTGAGTGAGAGAGGTATATTGTTCGACAGTTCCCTCCTTGAATATATTTCGCACCTTATCACGACACGGTCAGAGGTCATTAAGCAATCAGGGTTATTAGTTACTGTATAGCTCAACACTATGTGCCTACATGTAGCTTGTATATTTACCTCAAGGCAGAATTTTGTATGTCTTTGCTCAATGAGATAATCATGTTATACAATTTGTCATTTATGGTTAATAAAAGCATATTTGTAAAGGAAATTTGATGCAGGAATTTTGTATAATTGTTCTAACCATCTTAAATATGAGAATGTATTTACAATTAGGTCTACATCCTTTTTCCAATATGATCAGATTTTGGTGATTTGGGATTTAAAGCACTTTCCAGAGTATTTCACTTGTATCCACAACGGCTGAAAACTAGCTACCAAAAACTTGAGACCAATTTCAAACAAGTTTTTTTGGCTAGATGGTGCTTTTTTAATAACTTTTTAAATAAGAACTAAAGTGAACATTTTGAAATTGATGATGAATGTAATTATTTTAAATGTCCTCATTCTAAGGGGAAACGTTTGATAAAAGATCAATAAAAATAACTAGCTAAGTTTAATATGCTATTTGATAGAAACAAAATTTGATAAATTTATGTCTCGATATGACTAAGCACCATCTGTATTCAATATATATATGTTATGTCTAAAACTGCTTTAGAACAAGGTAATATTAATTCTGTTATATCATAAGAACTCAGACCAAGCCTACCTGTTAAGGTATTAAGTTATGACACCGACACAATCAGACTGCTAATTGCTATATTACACCGAGCCTCGTTGGATAAACACAATAACACCTCGGGTGGGAGGAGACTTGTTAGCGTGAAAGTGTAAACCGTTGTATTATCGATGTTATCATGCGTACAAAGCTAGGAATACAGGATTAATCTATTAGCGAAGCCGATCCTAGCTTTCTGTAAGAGTATTTACTATTTAGTGAATACTATTTACTGTTATATCACCAAATATTCTGTTATTGTTGTCTTTATTACTAATAGAAACACTGGTAGGAACATTCATTGTGTTGTTGGGGATCACATATACAAAATGTTTTAAATGGTGTAAAATTTTATCGACTGTTGTAGAAAATTACCATTTTGATTATAGTTGACTCAGTATAGTGACAATATAAAGGTGAAAGTAGTTTGAAATTAGACAATGCACAACAGTTTGCACGTGTCAATTACCTAGATATGCTTTTGGAAACTTATTTACAACAGACAAAAAGACAAATTTGGGTTGGTATAGAGATCATGTAACTACTGTACATGTAAATGGGAGATGTAGTTTCTGGTTTCTGGAATCAGAACATATGATATTAAAGCCAAAAGAAATCTTACAATGAATGTTCCTTAGACATGAATATTTGTTTTGATTTCCTATTATCCTTTTCATATGAAATATAAAAATTAATATTTCAATTTCTATGATCATTAAATTTTTTTAGTAACACCTTTCTTGATGTCTGTCTCTACAAAACTTGCTGGTATAGGAATAGTGTTGTGGCTATGTTATAATTGTGTAACCCTCCAATGGCTCAACTTGAACTCTTCCTTACCCCTGCCGCCTAATTTCTGTAAGTTAACCAACCGTGACAAACCTAAACAAACTACGGTATGACAAACTGGACAGATAGTTTATGACAGACAGATAATTTAGGTTTCATCACATTTACACAATAAGATTACATAAAAATATTGCCATAATTATAAAAATGTATGCGCCATTTTTGGGAGTGTTAGGAGACTTATATATACATAAAAGTATATATACCGTATTTATGCATAAAAATTACACTGAATACAAAAGAATAGCATGTAAACATAACAGTACACAAAAGATGTCACGCAAAGATTAAACAAGGGAGAATAAAAATGGTAGATAAAAAACTCTTTAAAGTTAATTTAATATAATTAAGATGGTGTCTCATGGCCTACCCATAACTAATAAAAATTTGCCATTTATGGATGGCACACAAGCCCCTTCCTCCTCTTAGATTTTGCACTAATGTTTATACATTAGATTACCATCCTACATCCTTTAGTGAAGCCAGACCTCATTTCTCTACACATGATAAACCTCATCACCCGTCTAGGAATACCCCACCACCCACAAAAATTAGGCATTTTGGGTGAACAAAGCCTGGCAAGGGTTAAGGATTGGTAAAAATCTGCAGTAGACGGTA
Organism: Gibbula magus; assembly: GCA_936450465.1. NCBI lineage: Eukaryota > Metazoa > Mollusca > Gastropoda > Trochida > Trochidae > Gibbula > Gibbula magus. The sequence continues at coordinate 49,564,030 of OW388293.1, forward strand.
AAGGGTTAACCATATGATGTGTTTGGCACAGAGAGGGTTAAACATGTGTATTGTACATATGTTACTCTACTTTCTGTTGTTTGTCCTAAAAGGCCACTATTTGAACATGCTTTCACTATAGCTGAACTGGAAATATGAACAGGCAAAGGTTGATATAGACTTTATAATAGTCTTTGAAACTAACAGAATTCAGTGTGCAAATTTATGTTCAGCGTGCAAATTTATGTTGTTTTTCAGAGTCACTGTCCTTCAATTTTCCAAAATATACTCCTGATTTGATCAGATCTTTGAAGGGCATTTAGAAGTGGCATACATCAGACCAAGAAGATTTTCTGGAAAACAACTTCTTTCATGTGAAAATGCAGGACTTTTCGGAGTAGATACTGATTCCTTCATCCTGAATTGATATCAAAATGACTCCTTACATTATTTAAGTTCAACTATATTTTTTGTGATATTTAGAACAAAACTGGTCACTTCACTAAGATGAGCATGAGGGACCACTCTTAGAAATGTTGACCTACCAGGCTAGGAAAACCTCAAAATAAGGAAAATAAAAGAGGTTGCCCCTCTTATTTTTACCTGTATTAAGCCAAATTACGGCTGCCAGCTGGAGGGCCGAATATTCCGCCATGGGGCTAAAATGGGTATAAAAATACGCAACTAAAGGGTTAACAAATTTTGTCATCTGGAACATATAGCAATGGGGTCTTTTACTTCCTACTTTTGTCCCTCTTGATAAAGTCTTAATTTTGCACACTGAATTATTGATGGAGATGATATTTCACTGCAGTATAGGGACTACATCTACTTCTCATGTCTACCACTACAAGTCCAATATTTGAACATGCTTCACTCCACCTGTACCTTACCTGTGACAGGTAAATGGTAATATAGACTTGATAGTAGTCCCTTCAGCAAAAGAAAATAATTTAATGGAAATAAATAGAAAATACTAAAAGATGTCATTTTTAATAGTATTTATATTCAACAAGTGATAGGTTTGCTATTAAACAAGTAAAAGTAAGCGAGTTAGACGCAGTGTTGTATCCAGGTATCGGGGAGGGGGGTTGGCAGCTGTGTTAGACGAGTCACACCCCTCCAACAAAATTCCTGTTCCACCCCTTTGAAGGAAATGTCATTCATTGAAATGGGTACTGTTAAATATTTTCTAACTCCATTGATACTGTTTGTTTTTAAACTGCCCAAAAGTATAGGTTCTTTATTAAATGACATGTTGAATTGGGGACTGTGACTAAGTGTAGCTTCATGCTTTTAACATTTTCACTTGTTGACAATGAGCAAGGCTAATTTCTGGTTTATAAGATGTATTGACACTGCAAGCATTCGGACGTGACGCCTCTATAGGGGTGTGTCGCTCAACCGTGACAATAGAAAGTGGGGAGCATCTCGACAACAAGGTATATAAACTATTTTAGAGGTATTTAATTTTTTAACATTCTCTACAAATTTATCACATTTTAGTTCTTAAAAATATGTCATTAATGATTCTTTTGAAGTTTAATTATTTTAAATAATGATCAGTGCTTGAATGATTTAAGTGTATTTAGATTTTTGAGACATCCTGACTTTCCGGATAAATTTTTTATATTGGGACAAGACACACAGACATTTCAAACCGGGTCTGGAGATGTACGTGTAATATTTTTCACAACTATATTTATCTTTATGCGTCAGGTAAACATTACATTATCTCCATATAACGGGGGATGAAATTTACCTTATCTTAACACTAGCAATTGAGACTAGTGCATTTGTGAAAGAACTAACCGGTAGCAAACTTGTTCCATATTGCTAAATATATCTGCATGATCATAACACCCGCAAAACTCAATCGTCCTTTGGCTTTAGGCATGTGCATCTCAGTGGCTCAGCATCTTTTGTAATAGCAATGCTAGGGAACTAGCGCTACTTTCAAACCCTGTATAATATTTCATAAAACTTAAGATTTTAAGGCATAGATACATTGCATAAATGTCAACAGGTTTATTGGAATTCATGCAGTTGTAAACTCTGTTTTGGTGCTGACCTACAGTAGTTGTAAATACTCACTTTCATGATCAAAACAGATTTTCTTAACAATGAACACATATTAAAGCATACAATTCATGTCGACAATGACATGGTGTGTTCTTATCAGGTTTTTTGTCAAGCATGCCGATACAATGTTATCATCGATATCATTGTCATGAACAGAAACTCGCCCACCTTTGACAATTTTTGCATGTAAATTTGAACCCCCCCTCCCCCTTTCAAAATTTCTGGATCTGCCACTAGTAAAATAATATGTTTAATACCATTTCACAGAAGTGCAGAAGATACTACTTATTTGAGAAGTTATGAGCATTTTGATGTCATGAGCATTGTGAAATCATGAATATTGTGTTTTGATTTTTGGCTTGGACTATAATGCCACTGACATCTATTTTAGGATGAAACAGTAAAAAATTTCTATTTGTCATATAAATATAATAAATGAAATGAAATTCCAAAAGACATTTGTTAGATTTACTAAGTTTAACACCCTTAATCAGCCATTATAGAAATGCCACAAGCAAGATTCAGCAAGTTCACCTGTTTAATATGAAATCAATGAAGCATGGAACAAAGCTTTACCCCTGGGGTTATGTCATTGTAGCCTGTTTTCATGAAAAACCTTTTCTGACGTTTCAACTTAACCATTGCATTAAGAGATCCAGTTCAATTGTTTTCATACACATTCAATGAAGCATGACGTGACCCCCCCCCCCCAACCCTCGCACCCTCCCCTCAGGGGTTACCAGGGAGTCTGTTGTAGTAGAACAGGTTCCACTCAGTTAGCTATCGGTGATGAAGCTTCATTACACTCAGGTTAGATCATACAGGTGATACCAGGTAAAACTGCATCGTTAGATCTCAGGTAGATATAGGTACATAAGTTGATAAGTGTAAGGTCGTCCAAGGTAAGGTTAGTATATCTCTTTCTTTATAGGTTTGTTTTGGTAATTTGAACCTTTTTTGATACTCTTTAGAATATTGTTTAGATTTAAGTGTAAGGTAGATAGAAGTATATCATGTATGCAATATGTTTCAAAATGCTGTTTATCAATGTGCAGATATCCCATAAATATGTTTTATTAAAATTGTCAATACTGGTAAAAATGAGTAATAAACACATCAAACTGCATTTTCCGATAAAAATATGTCTCTGAAACTCATATATTTATTATTTGTAACACATTGTACTCAAAAGATCATTTGGATTTTGAAAAATGATATTACCGGTAAAACTAAAATTGTTTTTAACTTTATGTCTTTACAGTAGAAAATGTCGGAAATACGGAGGAAAAAAGGAAAGAGCGGGGGTCGAAGCTCAGAGGGTCGTCCAAAGTCGTTGAGTCCTTCAGACAAGGGAGACAACTCCAGTGATGTAGTGGAAACCATCTTCAACAATGTTATCCTGGGAGTTCTTGCAATGTGTGTGTGTGGATACACCCATGCTTGGTTCATGTACACGGTCCATGAGAACCGCATGTGGTTTACTAATATCAAGGTAAGTAATCTTATTACCTACGAGGGCAATCATATCTGAGTACATATTTTGCATACGATGACCTAGCGCAAAATATCACTTTGTCATGGTGACGTGACGTCATAACAATGTTATGATGTCATGCTTCATGTATTGTTTACAACACTTTTCCCTGAATATCGGTATATCACACACTCACTCGGGAAATGCAAATAATCAGGCACGCATGTCGTAAACATAGACAAAGACATAGACACTCATATAATGTCTATATACATGACGTCATTGGTGCGCTACAGATAAGATGTCTCCAACATAATACAAATATGTTCCGACAAGCCATCTCCACAAGCTCATACAGCTCAAACCACTGCTACATCCATGTAGCACGTCTCCCGCGATGACTCGCATATTCTAACAGCTCGCTAGCCCGGATATGTCTGTCCCACCCAATAGTGCCAGTAATCGGTCTATATCAGAAATGAGAATAATAAATTTTGCATAAACACACAGAATTACAATGCATATATTCCAACATCGTAATTATCATATGATGAAATAGAAAAGTTTAAACTGATCGCTTGTGCACTGCCTATACGTAGCATTACTTCCCTTTGTTGTATTTTCCGATGTTAGGAGAAAGAAATTCATTCTAATTTGTACCTCAAATGATAGAAATTATATTTGGAAAATGGAAACTGCATCATGCTACTGTACATTACTTGTGGTTGTGGTTGTGGTTGTGGTTGTGGTTGTGGTTGTGGTTGTGGTTGTGGTTAACATCTATTATTGAGAGGGGATGCTGTACACGCTTCTGCTATTTTTTAATGGAGGAAGAACAATACTCGACCAAAAGTGCAGACAGCAGATTTTGAAGCTGTAAGAAAATCTTTTAATTCATTTATTGAGGCTAACAAAAATACATTTTTCAGGAGGTTGAGCGAGAAATATCGTTCCGGACAGAGTCTGGTCTTTATTATTCGTACTACAAACAAATGGTGAAGGCGCCCTCCATATCTCAAGGTAAGTGACAGTAACTTGACAAATGACTCACTGTAACTGGTCGGCAAAGATTAGGGATAGATAATGCACTAAAGTTTATTTTGCAACATTGCAATACACAGCCTCTGTATTGTGATAATATTGCAAATATTGAATAAACCTTTTTTTAAATGTTTTACACTTAGATATGCTGTTTAACATTACATTTTAGATAAAATGACTTTCAGAACTTTCAAAATACAGAACCTTTCTCATAAACAAAAAAAAAAAAAAAAATTGATACAGTTGAAATTGATTCCAAAACAGCAACTTTCACTTTTAATACAGGCCAACTAATGTTCTTGCACATCAAGAGCATTTACTTGCATCTAAAACTTGCAATTTTACCTTAGAACAAGATACACTTATGATATATATGCATATATTTCACTTAAAATATATTGATATATGGCGATATATTGCCAAATGAAAAAAAAACCTGTGTTGCAATAATTGGATTCCAATACCGATATGCCGGTAATCTTGCACAGTCTTAACAAAGATCCATTTTACTACAACACAATAATATGATTGAGTTAAGATATGTCATGGAGGGTATTCATCTTCAGAATCAGAGAGATTAATCTGAACTAAGACCAACTCATAAGCAAGGGAGAGAGAAACTCAGAACCTCAGTATAGGATTTCAAATTGCGATGATAGTTTACTTGTGACAAGTGAACAGTTTCTATTGATTCTTCCTATCTGTTTATGTACCAGGTATCTATGATCTGATCCACGACAATCAGACGGAACACCCGACGGAGATGAACGTCCTGGCGAGAATGAATATCTACCAAGAAGTCTCACTTGCCATCATCTACAGAATCTTCGCTGTGAAGGTATGGATACTTGTTGGCATTCCCCAGTACTGGAAATTCCAAATTCTTGTTGGCATTTACCAGTAGTGGAAGTTCCAAATTCTTGTTGGCATTTCCCAGTGCATGGGTAAAGTTACTTGTCTGTAAGTCATAAAACAATGAAACATTTGTAAGTAGTTTCACTGATGCACTGAGTAGCCTGATCTACAAATGGCTAACAATGAATAACAATTGATAAATAGCTGCACGTGCGTAGACCTACAATAGCCACATGTTTTGCACATAACATATTGTCAACTGCAGTCTATGTTACTGTTACAGAGCCCTCCAATCTTGTTCTACATCAACTCGGTGTTCTATCTTCATGCGGTGCTCGTCGGTGCACTCTTCTTCTCTGCCTGGAAGCTCTCAGGCACTTGGCTCGCTGGGATCCTCGCCGCCGGATTCTACATTGCTAACAGGTATATTTGTTAAGTAACCACCATTTGTTAGAGTTATTAGTATTGATCATGACATCATTTCACCATGACAAGATAATATTTGACCCATGGACAATATGTTCATTACATCATGTCACCATGACAGAGTAATATATGGCCCATGGATAATATGTTCATTACATCATGTCACCATGACAGGGTAATATATGGCCCATGGACAATATGTTCATTACATCATGTCACCATGACAGGGTAATATATGGCCCATGGACAATATGTTCATTACATCATGTCACCATGACAGAGTAATATATGGCCCATGGATAATATGTTCATGACATCATGTCACCATGACAGAGTAATATATGGCCCATGGATAATATGTTCATTACATCATGTCACCATTACAGAGTAATATATGGCCCATGGATAATATGTTCATTACATCATGTCACCATGACAGAGTAATATATGGCCCATGGACAATGTGTTCATGACATCATGTCACCATGACAGAGTAATATATGGCCCATGGATAATATGTTCATTACATCATGTCACCATGACAGGGTAATATATGGCCCATGGACAATATGTTCATTACATCATGTCACCATGACAGAGTAATATATGGCCCATGGATAATATGTTCATTACATCATGTCACAATGACAGAGTAATATATGGCCCATGGATAATATGTTCATTACATCATGTCACCATGACAGAGTAATATATGGCCCATGGACAATATGTTCATTACATCATGTCACCATGACAGAGTAATATATGGCCCATGGATAATATGTTCATGACATCATGTCACCATGACAGAGTAATATATGGCCCATGGATAATATGTTCATGACATCATGTCACCATGACAGAGTAATATATGGCCCATGGATAATATGTTCATTACATCATGTCACCATGACAGAGTAATATATGGCCCATGGATAATATGTTCATGACATCATGTCACCATGACAGAGTAATATATGGCCCATGGATAATATGTTCATTACATCATGTCACCATGACAGAGTAATATATGGCCCATGGATAATATGTTCATTACATCATGTCACCATGACAGAGTAATATATGGCCCATGGACAATATGTTCATTACATCATGTCACCATGACAGAGTAATATATGGCCCATGGATAATATGTTCATGACATCATGTCACCATGACAGGGTAATATATGGCCCATGGATAATATGTTCATGACATCATGTCACCATGAAAAAGTAATATATGGCCCATGGACAATATGTTCATGACATCATGTCACCATGACAGAGTAATATTTGACCCATGGACAATATGTTCATTACATCATGTCACCATGACAAGATAATATTTGACCCATGGACAATATGTTCATTACATCATGTCACCATGACAGAGTAATATATGGCCCATGGATAATATGTTCATTACATCATGTCACCATGACAGGGTAATATATGGCCCATGGATAATATGTTCATGACATCATGTCACCATGACAGAGTAATATTTGACCCATGGACAATATGTTCATTACATCATGTCACCATGACAGAGTAATATATGGCCCATGGATAATATGTTCATTACATCATGTCACCATGACAGGGTAATATATGGCCCATGGATAATATGTTCATGACATCATGTCACCATGACAGAGTAATATTTGACCCATGGACAATATGTTCATTACATCATGTCACCATGACAGAGTAATATATGGCCCATGGATAATATGTTCATGACATCATGTCACCATGACAGGGTAATATATGGCCCATGGATAATATGTTCATGACATCATGTCACCATGACAGAGTAATATATGGCCCATGGATAATATGTTCATGACATCATGTCACCATGACAAAGTTATATATGGCCCATGGATAATATGTTCATGACATCATGTCACTATGTTAAGGTAATTTTACACCCTTTGACATTATATTCTCATGTCACCATGACAAAGTATTTATTTGACCTTAGGACGTCATATGAATAATATGAACCTGAAATGTTAAATTTGCCCTCCTTAGTAAATACTTATACGAACTTGTTTCAGAAATGACACTACACGTGTGTCATTCACAATTCCGTTGAGAGAAAGTTTCTCTCTGCCGTTCCTGTGGGTGCAAGTGGCAGCCATTACTCTCTACTTCAAAGCTGATGTCATCTCCAAACTCAGACAGGTGCGATATGGCATTTTGTGAAATTTATTATGTGCCAACCCTCCATGAGTGTTCCAAATATGTATAGTTATGACCATAGTTTCCAAGTTGTATCAGGAAATACCAGGACAGTTTGTCCGGGAGGCCCTGTCTGAGGCCTTGGCAGATTGTTGTAGAGCAAGGTTCATCAGAACCTATGTTTATTTGTTCGTTCAATTCTTTCCAGCGTAATATCTGCCAAATTCAATACGTTGATTTAAATGATTATTTTGTTTCGATACTATTGGTAAATGAAGCATTAAAGTTTGTGTTCTTGCTTCATGAACTTATTCAATGAAACATTTAGCTCATTGTTGATGTCCCTGTTAATGAAATTTGTTATTTAACCTTAAATAGTTTTAAAAAAGTGTCTGTGTATAAGATATCAGGACTCTTTTGGGTGAGAGTATCAATTTTGAACAGGACACTTTTATGAATGGTTGCCACAGACAACAACAGTCTAAGTGGGATGTAAAGTACATGGATTGATTCATTTAGGAAAGGGGATGTTGGAGGAGAGGGAGGGGGGGTGTGCTTGACAGTCGTGTAAGACTGTGAAAAAAGACACGAATGAATTGGATTTGCCCCTGTTTTTGTCGCCTTTTATAACTCGTATCACTATTGATCTGAAGTGATAAAACCTCTTATAAATATTTTGTTGATATTTATTCATAGCCTTTATTTGTTTCCAGAAAGTTCTGCTGAGTGTAATCGCAGTTTTCACGTTCCTGTTTGCTATCACGTGGCAGTTCAACCAGTTTGTCTTCCTCCTCCAAATCTCATCTCTCTTCGGGGCCTGGATACTCGGCATTGTACCATTGCACAAGGTATGTAGCAGTGGGGTTAACCGTTAAGTGTTGAGGGCTGGATAGCAATCAAAGTGCCGGGACAAGAAAATATCCAAACTAGCCATCGCTAAATTGCACTAATATCATTGATAGTTAGGAAACAAGCCATTACAATGCCATAAGCATTAGTATTTTTAGTAGTAGTATTTTTATCAAACATGTGAGTGAATGCTTTCGCTCGTTAGATCCAGATGCCATTCACAAAAATGCTTTTAAATGGGACCTAGTTTAGTATTTTATTTGTTACTTGCTGATTTAGATCACAGTAAATTGCACAACAATCATCGATTAATAGGAAATGCCATTGTGGCGGCCGCATTTACAATGCGACATCATATCTGGTTAATATAGACATCACATCAATAACGGAAGCATGCAACATTATTACTGGTTGTAAATTTATCAAACAGTGATAAATTTTAGTTATATCTAGTCTCTTGTCAGATAAGACCTTTATCAACACAGATGATAGATCTATAAATGAGAGTGTTGTTGTATTGTAGGTGCGGCGAGTGTTGTACATCACGCTGGGGACCATGTTGCTGGTGTGTCTGCTGCAGTTCATCAACCAGATGATCCTCGCATCACTCGCTATGAGTCTCCTTCTCGCTTGCTTCGTCGTCATGTACATCAAGGTACGTGTGAAATTCATAGTAATATTTTAAAATAAATCAGTCAACTGTCTAGATTGTCAAAAGCAAATTCATTAAAAAATAGTTATTGAATGTCGCAAGGATAACATTTGTCCGCCATTACACGCCGCCAACCGGCGCATTCGGTTGCAATCAAGTGATTCGCCGGTTGCGCCGGGTCCCGAATCAAGCATAGCCATAGTCAGAATCTGTACATACAGGGCTCCTCGGCTCCGTGCACAGTGTTCATATCAGGGAACATTTACTTCTGATAGGAATTTAGGGATCATTGAAATTTTAAATGTCCTAAATAATTTCACGAGAAAATAAAACTATTAGTAAAACATGTACCGGTAAATATGAAGAATTATGCAATAGTCGTGGCACATCCCATTGTATAAAGCATAGTGGAGGTTTTCTCCCATTGAGTCTTTCTCTGCTCATCAAATGTAGTTTTTATAGGCCAATCTAACTTTGAAATATAACATTGTTTGAAATAATGTATGTACGACAGCCCCATAACCTGGTTATTTTTTACCTTTGACCTTTTAAAAAAACTTATTGCTCAATTTTAGCATCTAAATTGACAAAATCTTTTCGGGCTGATACATTGCAAGCTTATTTCATATGACTATTCTTAAAACTAAAGATCATTTGATATTTGCAAATTTATGTCTCTATTCTCAGGGGGAGGTAACTCCAGCACAAGGTGTGGTGAAGGGAATGTTGAACACTGTGGCATACAGCGTTCTAGTTCTCGTGTTAGCTGGAGTGTTCACCACAGTGCTCAAGGTACGTCACAGCTAAGGTTGTTATGGTATCCTTATGTTATATGCTCTTCTTTGAAGTGATGAAACTGGTGCACTCATGTGCACTCTCCCCATAAAATAAAAATGCAAAAGTAAAATCGACAATTTTTCTAACCACTGTTACGAGTAGGCTGTATTTCTTGCTGCTAGCAAAATCCCCTAGTGATGGAAATTGCGACATAGGAACTGTCCTTATTTCAATAAAAAATTGTATAATATTATATGATATTTATCAAAATTGCCATACATATTCGACTGACTTGTCCTGTTAGTAATATTTGCTAATAACTCAAATATAGCTGCTCAAACTTCAGTCTTCTGAATAGTTATGGGAACAGACCGCTTGCTCAGTTTGAAACTATGTCACTGATTGCACAACTAATTTTGATTACAATCAATGAGGTTTTCTATTTCTACTCAAGAAATCACACCACTTGTAACAGAGATTATGTGGGAAGAAATGTTTTGAGTAAACTCTTGTGTGAGTGAAATGTTCAATGTAGACACTAGATAAATTTATACCAGACTTTTTAGTTTAGAGGAAATCTAGACCAAAAGAGTTCGACTGGTTTTGTAAAAAGAAATTAACGCCAATTTCTGTCTGTAATTTATCAACAATATTGTTTTCATGAATAATTCAATTTCATCAACAAAATTAAATTAAAATCAATTAATGCCGAGTTGAATATTATCTTTAGTTAATAAAATGTCCATTTCAGTTTCTTCTGAGAGTAGATGCAGATGATCATATATTCAAGTTCCTCTTGGGAAAGTTTGGATATGGAAATCAAAGGTAAGATAAGTATTATTGAAACCTAGAATAATTTATTTTTAAATTGGGACCGATGGTACTCTATAATAAGGACATTTCTCCTTTCCAAATAAGGCCCACACATATAAAGGAGAACGAGTTGTTTAGATATACAACTTTTTTTTTTGCGGGAGTGTGATGTTTCGGTGTAGATGCTAACACTGTTATCAAGCTTGATTGAATGAATTGCCATGTCGCACTCTGGCAATAAAGAAGTTGTTTATCCATAGAACTTGTTCCTATTCATCTAGCCAACTTCTAAATTCCTTTGAAAGAACTCACAAATATAATTATTCTGGAGCACATTAAGTCGTGTAAATTTTTTATTTATGAAAATGTGTTAAATGTTGGAAATAAAAACAATAAATAAACACTGTCCATCAGCACCAGTTATTTTCCAGTAAAGATTTTTCTCTAGTGTATTACTCTATTCCTCCATCTTGTCTCCAGAGATTTTGATTCCCGGATGTACCTGTGCCTGGGAGCTTTCAACTTCCTCACCTTCGACACTTACGAACGTTTGACGGCGGGTCTAGTGTTCCCTCTGTACGCCGTCTGTCATGCTGTCATGTTGGTTGTACTTCTCATAGCCGTCATACAGAACTTTAGGTGAGACATTACTTGTATCTTAATCTCTCAACAATCCATGATCAAACCGAAAATCTCCCAATAGTTGATCCATTATGATTCCTGTTGTTATCCTACGGTACTAAGGTTGGTTTAGCATAATAATTAAGCACATAAATGGTTAATGTTGCCTTTCACTGAAGAAAATAACCCTTTACCTGGAGAATTAAATTAACCAATCCTGAATTTCAGGAATCACAAAGGGAAGAATCCAGGATTGGCTTTTGGTTAATCATAGGGTTAAGCTTGTATATTGTTATTTTAGCTGATAAAGGGTTAATGTTTTAATGACTGTAGTATCATCGACTTGGGGCAAATGATAGGGGAAACTTTGTTTATTCAATTTTCAGTGGTGAAATACGGCATTTATCGGTTAAAATAAAATCTGTATTTTCACTGAGTGAAATAACATGTTGTTCTACTCAGTGAAATAACACTTTCAATCAATCAATTCATTCTACTTCAGGTAATAAATGGTTAATGTCTTAATGCCTCATTGTAGTATCATTTGCTTGGGGCAATTGATAGGGCAAACTTTGTTTAATTATTCTACTTTAGCAATTTAAGGGTTAATGTCTGAATGTCTATTTGTAGCATCAATGCCGTTACTCACAGACATATTTTTTGTGACATTTTTTAAGATTTCTATTATAAGGAATCATACTGTTAATATAAAGCAAATGTATTCTGCTTCCAAATTCTGCTATCATGTTCAATAAAATGCTTGTATTATTGTGATTAATTTCATGTGCTACAAGAAAAAAGGGTTTAATTATAATTAAATGAAATTGCAATTTCAATTGTTTAAAAGTGGTTCAACATTTTCCTTTTTGTTCTAGTCAAAGTGCAGAAGTCAAAGAGAGTGACAAGAAAAAACCCAATGGCAAACTGACAACAAAGACAGAGGAGAACGTACCTCAACATATGCTGAGAAATAGACCAGAGATAGCTTTTATTGCAAGTATGTGCATTATTTGTATACATTTTACCTATGAGTTGCACAATATTCTGGGACAGCCTATCTTTATCCCATAACAATTCAAAACGCTACATCCCACTCTTTGTTTAAGAGCCATTGAGTATGTTGTTTTAGTCACATTCTGTCAAAAGTTAGAAATGGTGTTATTTTATTGAGAAGTACTACAAATGTACTTATTATTATTACTATATGACTGTTGCTGAAAATTATGAATTTCATGCTAGTTTATTCGGAATAGTGACAATTTTAAGGTAAAATTCTCAATTGATGATCTAATGGCACATGCCAATTGGTAAAACAGAATTTTGTAAACTTACCTATAACAGACAAAAAGACTGTGGGTTTGTAATGCTGAGGCACTCGTGTCATAAATATGGTATGACAAAGACATACACATAGACGAATATAATATTCTGTTTATTATCGAAGTTATGAAATTAATGAAAACATGCTAAAATCCACTTTGATCTCTAGGGCATTGTATGAAAAATATTAACCCCGATATGATATCCCTCTTGTTTGATTGGCAATATAGAAGTTGATTTGGTGAAGAATAGGGACGATTTTATGGACATTCAACTTCTTTATTCTTTGAAGGCGACGTTTCGATACTTGCTTGACAACGAAATTAGAACCTATGTCGAAATGTCGCCTTCAAAGAATAAAGAAGTTGTATATCCATAAAATCGTCTCTATTCTTCATGATTGCCCTCATCGGTAATAAAGATGAAAGTTTATCATCCATGAGAATTGTATTTTTCCTTAAATTCAGTTCAGACGCTCCTATTCGGTTTGCTGGCAATGTCGACACTGAGAATGAAGTATCTCTGGACTCCCTACATGTGTGTTCTCGGTAGTGTTGTCGTCGCTGACGTAGATGTGTGGAACTTCCTCTTAAAAAGATTCAATCTCAAACCTTTCATTGTAAGTCTTTATCTGGTGAATTTTCAATCTTTCATTGTTAAACTTTATCTGGTGAATAGTCAAACCCTTCTTTGTAAATTTTTCATCTTGTGAATTGTCAGCCTTTCTGTTCAATATCGGAAAAATGTTCTGTTTCCCTTGTTTATAATATGGCGGTAAATACTAAATTTTCTGACTGTTCAGATAAAGAAATGACTTATCTATACGTAGAATGTTGCTCTCAATGACACTGTTTGTGACAAATTTATCAGCCTCTTTTTTTCACGCTCATTCTTGTGTTTGAATTTTCAGGGCTCAATGTTGCGAAACTCAGCCGTGGTGTTAGTGATAGCTGCTTTGTTTTCAATGGTAAGTTGTGTTAACCCTTACGTTGCGTATATATATTTTACCATTTTTAGCCCCTGTGGCGGAATTAACAGGCTCGCAGCAGTAGTTTGAGCTTAGGCACTAACGAGCTCTGCTGGCGGAATTTCCAGGCGGCGATTCCGGTACCGTTTTTACGAAATATACCACATCTACATGGCGAATAAGGACTATATACGGGCGTTCAATACAAATTCAAGTAGCGACACCCGTACACAAATGGCTAATTCACACCCGAAACTTTGAATGAATTTTCTATGATTTTTTGTTTTTATTCTATTACTTTTTGATTTTGATTTAAAATCTAGTTTATAATGACAGACTAAAGTTTTTCAGTAATATGTATCAGTACTTCCTTTCATAAATGACTTTGGAATTTCACTTTCCAAGATGTATATTTTGTTATCCTATTTTCTATGTCATTACCTGTGCCAAAATATTCAGGCTTGTTCAGCATTTCTTTTTTGATACAGATAATAACCATGTTTTCGATTTATTACCAGTCCAAAAAATTCGGGCTTGTTGTTTAGCATTTATAAATAACTTTTTCATTATCAATCATGCATGTGCTAAATCTCAAATATTTCGTAACCCCTTGGAATATAAGGTAAATTACTTCTACTTTTCATTTGTTAGTGCGCATGCCCAAACCAAGGAAGTGGGCCAATGCGCATGCGTCAATATCCTCTTTGTCTCATTGTTTGGTTTCATCAAGTGCTGGTCGAATTAGTTTCCAACACTTTCACTAGTTCGTAGCTTCTGTATTCCGTTAGTATACAGTTGCTTGAGTGGAAAAAGAAGTTTTGCGTCAGTTGACATGACTCAGGATACAACATGAGTTCCACTCGGTCGTCCCGTCGGTCTCGATCGTCTCCAAGAACGGACAGTGAACCGGAGCCATTGTCGTCTAGTGTAGTGCAACAGGCAAGGCAAACCTACAGTACGACAGCCAATCCTGGAAGCAGAACTGACGATCCTCGCAATTGGTATGTCGCTCAATTAAGAACACGGATTCGAGAAGATATCGGCCTCACCGACTTGCCAGCTTCCCTCACCAAGTCACAGTTGGTGCACATATACCAACGAAACACCAGTCGCCCCTCCAGTAGGCCAATCGAGGCCAGTTCACGCAGCGCCCCCACTTCCACTGTTACATCAGCAGATGCGGCTAATGAAGTGACTACACCAGAAATCTCTCGCCCGTCGCAGGATCACGTTGATGTGTATGCTCTATCTCAGACTGTTAAATCTCTGCAGGAAACTCTTGCCACACTTACTCAGGTCATTCTACCTAGTAACACTCGGGGACAACAGGAAGCAGTTATCGGTGTACCAAATGGTGTCCACAGCTCTGAGGGGGTTAACCACTCCACAGTACCTTATGGACGTGATCCAAACACAGTTGGACACATCGACACAATCCCCAACAATCTGAGACAACAGATCCAGGCTGGTAAGGATATTAACCTGGCATTGTTACTGGTACCTGACGATCTTTCTACTGACAAACCAGTAATTGAACTAAACAATTTGCAATTTCAAGTCAAAACTACACCAGACCACAGACTCCATCGAGCTTTGACAATAGGTGAATTCCTCCGAGCCTTTGGGAAATATAAGAGAGTAATACTCGAGAAACAACCTCAACGGTCTCATGAGCTTGATTTATACCAGGAGTTGATTGTTGATCTCACAGCTAAAACCAATGACACAGCCTGGTATTCCTATCACAAGCTGTTTTCTGCAAAAGCGGCAGCTTCCCTAGGTCAACACAAAGAACACCTCTACTGGGGTATCCTGGACAAGGATCTGTATCTCCAGGTATACAACTCTCGTGTAGTCAACTTGTGCGATATTTGCCACGAAGCCAACCACACCCAAGAATTTTGCCCACTGGGGGGAATCTCATCCCGAGGTAAATCCCAGCATAGCAGGACACCTGTCAACCATACCCCTACCAGAAGAGACTTCACTGACTCCAAAGGACGTCCCATAGTCTACCATCAGAGCCAGGCACTGTGCAATAACTTTAACGAGGACAGATGCACGCACCAACACTGTCGATTCCTGCATGTTTGCTCATTGTGTAAAGCCGACCATCCAAAATATCGATGTGGCAAAGAGAAACCACTTGACTCTTCTACAAGGAAAGAAAAAAGAAAGTGACTACTCAAGAACGTAGTCATCATTCCATCGACAGTTAATATTGACAACTTGGGAAGATTCTTGCGTTTCCACCCAGATCAAGCCTATGTGTCACATCTTATTGACGGTTTCAAACATGGATTTATGACAGGAATTGAAGTTCCTCCTACCACGTCTAAGGTCTGCAACAATCTCTTGTCCACTAGAGGCAAGAACAGTGTCATTGTTACACAACTGATTAATTCTGAAGTTGAGAAGGGATATCTGGCTGGCCCTTTCAGGGAACCTGCTTTCGACACTCACAGAATAAATCCAATTGGATTAGTGCAGGGGAAGTATTCCAAGAAGTACAGACTCATAGTGGATTTATCAGCACCACATGATGATGATATCCATGCAAGTTTGAACTCCCTTATTGATAAGCACAAGTTTTCACTTACCTATGTGAAGATCGATGATGCGGTTGCAATCATTAAAAGACTTGGTCAGGGATGTTTTATGTGTAAAACCGACATCACGGATGCTTTCAAGCTGATACCTACTCACCCATCTATGTGGCATTTACATGGTGTTAAATGGCAAGAACATTATTATTACTACACTAGGCTTGTGTTCGGCTCTAGGTCCAGCCCCAAAATCTTTGACAATTTCTCCACTGTCTTATGTTGGATTGCCAAACACCAGTTCCATATCAGCAACATTCTGCATCTGCTAGACGATTTTATTTGTTTCGACCGAGAAGTAGCTGAAGGCGAAGTATCCATGACTAAGTTAAAAGACATGTTCCATCAACTTGGAGTGCCGCTGGCAGCCCACAAGACTGTCGGACCTACCACATGCCTGGAATACCTTGGTATCACTATAGACACTGTGAAGATGCAAACTAGTCTACCACAAGAGAAGATTTTACGTATTGTGTCTATGATTCAATCTTTTCTATCCAAACAGCGGGTAACTAAAAGAGACCTGTTGGTTATCTTGGGCCACATGAACTTTGCAATGCAAGTTATTCGCCCAGGACGGTCGTTTGTCAGTTACCTACTGCAGCTCGCGCACTCCACACCCAACCTGCAAGACAAAGTATCAATCAACAATGAGTGCAAGTTAGATTTTCGCATGTGGCATACATTCTTGAAATCTTGGAACGGTGTGTCTATGTTCATCCATGAAACCCTTGAGGCTCCTGATTTCCAACTGTACACAGATGCAGCCGGTTCAGTCGGTTATGGCGGGTGCTTCAATAACAAATGGTTTGCGATGGCTTGGCCAGAAGAGCTGTTTGATCAACACCCCGACATCATCTCAATCGCTTGGATGGAACTGTATCCCATTGTCACTGCTGCTGTAGTCTGGGGTCCGGAGTGGTGTAATCAATCGATCAGATTCTACTGTGATAATGTTACTACTGTGCAGATCATTAACAAAGGAAGATCGAAATGTCAGTTCATCATGTGTCTCATGCGCAAACTCACAATCACAGCAGCTAAGTACAACTTTGTGTTCAGTGCTAGACATGTACCTGGTAAATTCAATTGTCTGAGTGACGCTTTGTCTCGTTTACAGATAGCCAGGTTCAGAACCCTAGCACCATTGGCTCAGCAAGACCCGACCCCATGCCCGACATTCAACCAGCTCATGGCGCTATCACCGGCTTAGAATCTGTTGAGAGACAACTGAATGTACTCTGGACAGCTGCAGTTTCCAAGAGGACCGCCCAAGTCTACCACTCTGGGTACCAGGCCTACACTTCGTTTGTGTCTCAACATAAACTATGCTGGGTTTCAACGCTACCTTTCATATCGGAGTACTACCTCATGTTGTTTGTGGCCTATTGTGTGAAGAATCTTCATCTTACTGTGTCCACTATTAAGTCATACTTGTGTGGTGTTAGGTTTACCTACATGAGGAATGGTGTTGATAATCCATGGATGCATGGTTCTATGAGTCGGCTGCATACTATTGTTCAAGCAGTCAAGAAAGTACAGGGATCCCCTAAAATGTGTAGACTACCTATCACAAAACAGGTGCTTACGGCCTTGTGTGTAGCTCTTGATAGTGGTGTGTTTGAACGGAAACTATCTGTGTTGATGAAGGCAGTGTGTTGCCTTGCATACTTCGGATTCCTGAGATGTGGGGAGTTCACGTGTGACGAATTCCATCCACAGTTCAATCTTACTGTGAATTCTGTGCAGTTTGCCTGTGATCTCTCCTCCTTCACGTTGTGCCTGAAAACATCAAAAACTGATCCCTTTAGGAAAGGAGTTTCCTTAACAATCCACAAAGTCGATTCTCGTATT
Source organism: Gibbula magus (assembly GCA_936450465.1). NCBI lineage: Eukaryota > Metazoa > Mollusca > Gastropoda > Trochida > Trochidae > Gibbula > Gibbula magus. The sequence continues at coordinate 49,582,532 of OW388293.1, forward strand.
GACCCAGTATCAAGTATGCTCATCTACCTCTCCATCAGACAGCAAGAAAGCATGCAGCCTCTAGCCCCTCTATTCCTTACACCAGAGGGTCATGTGCTTCACAGAACTTACTTCATTAAGTACCTTGGGCAACTACTGGAACACTGTGGCTATGATCAATCTAAATACAATGGCCACTCATTCCGCATCGGTGCCGCTACTTCCGCAGCGGAAGCACACATCCCAGACCACATGATCCAAACCTTGGGACGTTGGTCTTCGAACTGCTACACCCGGTACATTCGTTCATCCAAAGGTGACATAGCTCATGCCCAAACAGCCATGGCTACTCTCTGAGGTGTTCTTAAATTTGTTTTAAGACTCTTATCTCGCTGGTTAGGTTACGGATGGTGCATCATATTTTCCAATTGGCTTTGTTTCATCTCATACATTGATCAAGACCATGAAAGGCAGCATGCTACCTCTTTCATATATTTTACTTTGGCTTATGGATAGTAACATATTTTCTCGTTTTTGTGTTTGCTGTTTCCGTCCATCAATTACCATGTATATGTCAAATTTCCCTTGTTCCGTCCATTAATCAATATTTTCCAGCTTTTTAAACTGCTTACCAGTAATAATTATTTACTTGCCTCATGTGCCAATTTTCATTTATCTTATGGGGATTCTCAGATTCGCATATATTCTCATCTTTCCATTTGGCATTCATCCACTAAAGTGTTTTTTCCCATAATCTAAATTTCAGTTTCATTGTTCCCTGGCGCTCAGGGTTAGATCGGGGTGCGCTACTCCATCTACCTTTCAGTTCTCATGTATTCGTTACCACTGTGTCACTCTGGCGATCAGAGGTGTTATGCGGTGCGCTACCAATTGCACAGACACAGTGGGTAAGTTTTCGTAACCGCTAAATTCCTGCCGTGCAGGGTAAGCCTGGGTGCGCGACCCAGATTACTTTTAGCGGGTAGCAATGAGAATCCCCATCTCCAAACCTGTAAATAAAGTATAATTTCATTAAAAAAATTATTGGTAATTCTTTTTCTGTTGTCTGTGCATTATAAATTTTGATTTTGATTTAAAATCTAGTTTATAATGACAGACTAAAGTTTTTCAGTAATATGTATCAGTACTTCCTTTCATAAATGACTTTGGAATTTCACTTTCCAAGATGTATATTTTGTTATCCTATTTTCTATGTCATTACCTGTGCCAAAATATTCAGGCTTGTTCAGCATTTCTTTTTTGATACAGATAATAACCATGTTTTCGATTTATTACCAGTCCAAAAAATTCGGGCTTGTTGTTTAGCATTTATAAATAACTTTTTCATTATCAATCATGCATGTGCTAAATCTCAAATATTTCGTAACCCCTTGGAATATAAGGTAAATTACTTCTACTTTTCATTTGTTAGTGCGCATGCCCAAACCAAGGAAGTGGGCCAATGCGCATGCGTCAATATCCTCTTTGTCTCATTGTTTGGTTTCATCAAGTGCTGGTCGAATCCCACCACCATCCCCATTACACCACCTTGTATATGCATATTTCACCATGCTAAGGGGATTCTCATTGCTGCAATCATCCACTAAAGTGTTTTTTCCCATAATCTAAATTTCAGTTTCATTGTTCCCTGGCGCTCAGGGTTAGATCGGGGTGCGCTACTCCATCTACTTTTCAGTTATCATATATTCGTTACCACTGTGTCACTCTGGCGATCAGAGGTGTTATGCGGTGCGCTACCAATTGCACAGACACAGTGGGTAAGTTTTCGTAACCGCTAAATTCCTGCCGTGCAGGGTAAGCCTGGGTGCGCGACCCAGATTACTTTTAGCGGGTAGCAATGAGAATCCCCATCTCCAAACCTGTAAATAAAGTATAATTTCATTAAAAAAATTATTGGTAATTCTTTTTCTGTTGTCTGTGCATTATAAATTCGAAAGATTGTCTTTATTTCGGGCCTCGTAACATCATAAATACCAAACGAAAAAAAATCCATTTATATACGGAATTGAAGACAAGATGTCTAGCTTCACAATGATATAAAAATTATTAGAATGCGACCTTTGGTTATAATTCTATAGCTATGTAAAGTTTGTCTTTATTTCAACCTATAAAATCGTCAATACTTACAACATGTATGCGGCATTGCAAACGGTCGTTCATCGCACTTTTCCAAGAAATCATAATCTCGAACCAGTTGACAAATAAGCACATGTCAACCCAAATATGGTTATGTTGTTTGACTTTTCAAATAAACGCTAACCTCGAACCATAACTGATGAAAATATGTTGATTAGTTTGTGTGCCGTTTGGTTTCACATGCCTCTCAGAAAGGTAAAATTGTATCTTTATTTCTGTGAATAAATCTGCGCATTTTATATAGAATAAAAGATTATTCTTTTCGGTTTATTGTGATATAAAAATTATGAAAATGCATTCAGTATTTTAGCCGTGATAAATGTTTTAGAAGTTGTGAAAATCACTGATTGTTTCAAAATTTATGAAGTGTAAACATGACCTTTTTCACGGAGCTTGCTGTGTCTTTATTATTTTTTTGAGATTTTCTAATTTTATATGGGAATGTAGTCCATTGTTTCCCCTTTATTTTGCCGTAATTTTTTTTGAAAACAAACAATTCGCTCACATGATATGAAGTGCGGGAGTAAGGCGAGTTAGCGATTTTTTTCCCCGTCTCGCGAGATGCGAGGCAGATAGCAGTCTCGGGCGAGGCAAACCCGAGGCAATACAAACACGTGGGTGAAAATAGCCTCAAGCGAATTAATGCTTCGGGGGCTAAGCCCGACAAAAATGGCCTTTTGTAAAGCTAATTATCAATGCGTTACGGGTCAACAATGCACACGCAATTTGGTGTGAATTTTACTTGATATTTCGACCGGACATTCACACAGACTCGTTATCGTGGCTATCTGCGAGATGTATGTAAACAAGTTTTCATGTGGCGATATACGGACACACTTCGTCTCGCATTTCGCCTGGGGGGCAAATATAATTATTACTGACCCGGTAAATGCACTAAGTCCAACGTACGGGTCTCGCCAAGGGTTCTAACATTTTTCTCTATGAGCCTTCCGGATAATTACGGGACCCGCAAGTTAAGGGTTAATAATATCAAGCAGTATCATATTCTGTCATAAATGGTTCCAATATCCAATTCATTGTTATAATGGCCATTCCATCCAGCCAGTTTTCTAAAAGAACGTTGTACCGGTATTAACAATATCAAGCAATATCATCAGTAGCATTATTGAAATATTTTACATATTTCCCTACAGCAATGGCCGGCAGTACAGATGGAACTAAACGATCTGAGAGAGTTCTATGATCCAGATACTGTGGATCTGATGGAATGGATTCAGTAAGTTTTTAACTTGGTTACATGGTTAGTCATTTATCACCGCAGACACCGCAAGTTCTATCTTATTGCAGTATTGAGAGCACTTTTCTCAAATTTAAAAAAATGTTGTCTTTCACTGCTTATCATATAATAAACATATTTATCACGTTATCCCAGGACATCCCTTTGTCATTGCAACATCATTTGAAGTACAATCTAAAAGGGAGGTTTTGGTATATTTTCCTGTGAATGTGAGTAAATGGAACAGATCTGCAATAGCTTACTATATTTGATTGGATTTGGTTTGACTCCTTTCACCCAATTCCTAATATGTTTCCAGAAAAGATGTCCCCAAAACATCCTCGTTCACAGGAAGTATGCAGCTATTGGCCGGTGTAAAGCTGTGCAGTGAGCGACCAATCACAAACCATCCACACTACGAGGATAAAACTCTACGTATCAAAACCAAGGAGGTCAATTTACAGAATTGAAATATCTTTATCTCTTTCCTTGCTCGTGTTATAAAGTCCTGTTAGGTGTGGCTACAACTTTTCCTGCAAAGTCAGCATAGCACAGTTAAACCTGAACTTCATAGTGCATAGAAAGTTAATGACATGCAGCAAGGCATAAATTAGCCAGTGATGGAGATTTCATGGCTTGTGGAAGAAGTTGTTCATAGTCCATAATCACCGGTAACATCACATCTTTATTTACACTGACTTCTGGAGATGCAATCTCGTGACCTCTCGCAGATTTTCACATAAAGCATAATTGATATAAACAAAAGTTGTCATGGGTAGTATGTTGAAGTGACACTAAGGGTGACGATATCTGTATAGTGCCAATATCCACTCCTAATGCATACTCAATTTTAACCAAAACTGCCGTTAAGATGCTTAAAGGTAACCCCAAATTCAGCATTCACCAGGTACCCAGTTTTAATGCTGTTTGAGCAGATAAACATTTTGAAATAAAATATCTTACCTATGGCAACTCAATTCATGTCTCATTGAGGGTACGGTAATCTACCTTTCAAACTCTCAGATTATCTAGCCATGATGTTGGTCACCCATCCGTTGATAGAAAATGCTTGTTGTTGCTGAACCTCTGGTTAGGGTCAGCTGAGCTCATGTGCCACAGCTGTGTTCCCATTCAATTTTGTGGATGACCTTTTTAAATTTCACAAATAATAAGAATGATGGAAATATATTTGAAGTTTCATAATATATATATTTGAAGTAATTTTTTATCTGCCTTTTAATCCCTAAATTACATTATCATTTCTGACTTCTGTGGGTGTTTATTCTCCAGCTATACCAAATCTACGGACGGATGGAGCCGGCGAAGGTTCATGCAATTCTGAAGAAACACAAGAGTAACTATATAATCCTGGAGGACTCCATCTGTCGTGCAGCGTCCAATGGATGTCGCATGCCCGATCTCATGGACTATGAGAATGGCCACGTAAGTTTAAATGTTTTTCATGTTTGGTAACAACACAGGGACATTGTTAGCCCATGGTTCCCAACTTCTTACTGATGCTTACAGGTTTCACTGCAACACAAAGTCACAATGATGTTGCAGGCTCTCTTCCTGCAATTATACTAGTAATGTAAATTAAATGAATCCTCGAAATTGGAACCGTTAGTAACCATCACAAATCACATGTACCTTCAGTGTACAGTTTATCATATGTAAAAGTATATATGTATTAAGATTTTAACAAATTAATTTTGTTATTTGCAGGTTCTCGACAATCAGGTCATGGAAGAAGGGCTTGAGTTTTCAACTATACCTCGTTTCTGTGAAAACATCCGAAACAACGGAAAAGAATACACACGATACTTCAAACTGGTTTTTGAAAACAAAACGTTCCGAGTACATAAAGTACTATAATAATATCATGTAACAATTGTTAAAAATCATTTTAGATGCTCATCCTATACAAACGAAGAAAACTGATTATTTGTTTTATTTGTCATTATCGTTAGATACCATTTCTGTTGAATCATAGTCCACATCCCGCTCCATTAGGGTATTTTTATAGAACAGCTCCTGATTAACCCTTGTACAACTGAAGGGGTCTATTGGACCCATCTGTATGTTTTTTACATGTAGTACATAAATAAAATTATCCAATTTTACAGTACTTAGTAATTTTCTCCTTGAGTCTTACGAGGGTTAAAAATGTTGTGGTAGCTCATCGGTCATCTCAACCAGGGACTGCCAATATTATTAGATTTTGAGTAATTTCATTGCCTAGTTATATTATAAATAGTTATGTATACGAGGCAAATGCTGGGAATTTTTAAATCAGAAGATTTGAGCTAGCCTTGCGGTTAGAAATATCCTGATGGCGCAGGTTGCATACTTAGAAAGGCATAAATACTTAACTCATGTCATGTACAATTTATGTTTTGTTCATCCGTTGCCAAAATATGATAAAATGTCAAAGAAGCTTTATATACCGTAAGTCCTTGAATAATTGCCAGGTCTGCTTCCCCGCTGAAATAAATAATTGCCTGCCTTGTATAATTGTAGGGTTAAACTTGCAATGTGAATATATCCCCTTTCTAACTACTTCCGGCATATTATCTTTTTACCGATAAGGACTTCCATTACAATATTCACAATAAGAAATTTCAGATAATATATTTTTGTTTAATTTAAAGAATTGGTTGCCCATATTATGTCTTTAAAAATTATAATTGCCTGCACTAAAAATTGCCTGTCTTCAATTCAAGGATTTACAGTAGTCCTAGTTGTCATCGAGAGCATTTTTAGCATCAGTTGTTATCAACTTGTTGAAAGTCATTGTCTTTTTGTGAAACTGCTTTATCCCTGTTTATGTATCTATGTATTGTAATTTGTATTGTATACTTAACAGATGTTTTATTAACATGTCGTAAAAAATTGGATGGTGCTAAATTCAGTAAAGTAGAGTTGAGGTGAACATTATGTTGACATATTTTCAGAAATTTTTATTTATGTATTTAAAATAACAAACATTGTTTAAAATTTTTTAAACTTTTTCAAATTAGGATGAATCTTTGCACAATACCGATGTCACAATCTGGTATGTATTTCATCATATTGATATTGATTATTCCAAGTTGTAACTAACGAGTGTCCCAAAAAGCAGTTTTGAATTGTTTCCTTTAGTCCTTTTTTCAAGCAAGGGTACCAACCAAGATGAAGTCAATTATTATGCTAAAATTATTCGATGTTTTACAAGGGCTAGATTCATATTCTGAACAAATATAATTATTACGTTTCATTTTGCTTTTAAAATGTTCATATCCATGAATTTATATTGTGGAAGTGTAGGTCTGTTATTATCATAAGGTCACGGGACCATATCTTAAGGGCACACTTGATTTGCACACTTGCTGATCAACCAGCTTACCGGGGTCACCTGTTTGCCCATATGTTCACCCGCTGAGACACTTGTTTTGAAGCGTCTCAGCAAGGCTGATGCACCAGCTATCAGTCTAAATGAGCTTGTTTCAGGAGAGCGGCTGTAGTTGGCTCGTGTGTTTCGCCAAGGGTTTGATTCCTCAAGTGACCCGGCTTGTTGGTCACATGTAATGCATGTTGCTCATGATCAACTCTAGCTGTCAGCCATTTTGAACAAATCAAGTGGGTACCCACAATGTTCAGAGATCTCAACGAATTTGAAAAGATGTTGATCGGAATAATTGATTGCTCAGTTTGATTATGAGGATGTATATCATTAAAAGATAAAATAAGATCAATAAATGAAGTACATGTAGTAGAAACTTGCATTTATGAATACATCAGTTTTTTTGTGCCATGTTTAGTTACTTATTTTTCTAACCTTGAACAAATGCCATGCAATATGTTTTATATTGTCAGTAATATAGTAATAGTATACTGCAAATAGTTTTAGTACAATGTTTTGCTTCAGAAAATCAGCAATTTAAAAGTGAACAAAATGTAATTTGTAATTTGAAATATGAGCACACTGCACGGAAACGCTAGTCTTCTCTACAGTTACTGTAACAGACCGATTGCTCAATTTGAAACAACATCCCTGTTTGCACAACTAACCACTTGTAGCAGACGTGTAGGAGATGTGCCATTTGATATTCTAGTTTTTGTTCTGTTTCCATGGTAACAAGTTAAACTTTGTCCGCTCTGAGTGTAGGAACAATGTCAAGCTTATGCTTTTGATTATTTGTAATAATACTTTTATGTAGTTGAACATTTTTGTTCAGGGTAAAAGCAGAATGGCAATTATTTTCCAATTGCTGGCTGGGGGCATATCAGTGCTTCTTGTACTTAATTACTGACATCATCAACCCCCTGATTACTTATATATGCCAGACCAGCATCATTTGTCCGAGAGTTTGTGGACATGAGGCATGACATGAACCGAGATCTCTGAAGATTATACAGCTGTACAAATAAATATTTACACCTCAACTGCGTTTTATGTTTTGTTGGACTAGAGGTAGAAACTAGATTCTATATTTGACCAACAACAAATTCAGTCATGAAGAGCATCTCTCTCCCTTCAACAAACTTACCGATTACAGTAAATCATAAGACTTGTGCACTAATAATTTGCCTGTTCTTACAGTCAATCACAAGAGAATGCTGTTCTTTATAGCAAACATACCCCCTCATATCCATGTGCTCTAACAATATGGATTCTTTTTAATCCCACCGGTATGTAATACCGTGGGATATAGTCATCACCACGGCCGTCCGTACGTCCTTCCGTCCGTCTGTAATCATTTCGTTTCCGGAGCAGAACTCGAAAACCGTTCATGATATCTTTCTGAAACTTTCCATGTGTATTACCCACCAACTGAAGTGGTGCCTTTGATATTTTCAGATTTCTGAAAATTTTATTTTTGGTCGTTTCCATAGAAACATGTTGAAGTTGGACTTTGTTCAGAGACAGGCTCGTTTCCGGTGCACAGCTCCAAAACCGTTCATCATATCTTCCTGAAACTTTGCATGTGTATTACCCACTAACTGAAGTGGTGCCTTTTGATATTTTCAAATTTCTGAAATTTTTTTGTTGTTTCCATAGAAACTTGTTGAATTTGGACTTTGTTCAGAGACAGGTTCGTTTCCGGAGCACAGCTCCAAAACCGTTCATCATATCTTCCCGAAACTTTGCATGTGTGTTACCCACTAACTGAAGTGGTGCCTTTTGATATTTTCAGATTTTTTATGAAAAATTAATTTTTTTCTGTTTCCATAGAAACATGAGAGGGATGTTGGTTGTTGTTGATTTTGACTGCTTCTGGAGCAGAAGTCTAAAACCCTTAACATACCTGAAACTCAGCATCTGTAATACCCACTAACTGAAGTACGGTAGAAGATACACAAGTATCTGTCAAAGATGTGTTTTACAAATTTTGTGGAACTAGTGGGATATGTCATCTTCTGATGACTCTTTTTAATCATTTAATAAACTTTTCTTCATTTTTAATTAGCACCCCTGCAAAATGGCTATCCTATTTAACACCCCATTTCAACAGTTTTGTTGAGAAGTGGTGGCAAGTGGTCCTGTGTATAGCTCGGTCAACCACTATCAGTGAAGTTCAGCAAACATGGGCATGGCTCGCTGAATGAGTGGGTTACCCCCCTCCTTGCTGGATAAACTGCGAGTTTGAAGGGGGATTCCATGCCCCACATGGAGACATGAGTTGAGAGGCTCATGGTGTCACCTTGGAAAAGAGACTTTATTCGAAATGTGTCTGTTCACTCAGCAGTACAATTGAAAACCAGCCAGGGCCCATATTTTCTAAGCTGTCTTAGTCCTAAGAGCCATAAGTCAATGTTAATGTGTTGCACTTACGACTATATTAGCGCTAAGAGACCTTCAAAATGTGATTCCTGGTTTGAAAAGTGAAGGCAATGTGACAGATAACCTTCAAGCGCCTTAATTTGTAGCTAGGTTGCATACTCCAAGGGGAGTTGAGAATGAAAAAGGAACGATGTTGGTCCTTATACTAGGGTAATAATGTGTGTAGCGCTTAGAGCATGACCCTTGTGTTGTGGATTTAGCACAAATATAAGTATCCTCATCATTATTAGAAGTTAAAAATTAGGAAAGTTTGTAATTGATGGACTGTGCCCATCTGGCCTGATAGTCTTAAAGAGCCATCAAGGATGTTGATGAACATAAAGGAAAATTGCCACGAATCTATCTCCGTGAAATATATACACTTAATTTTTCCCAAATTTGTTCGACCCAAAATAAGCCGAGAAATTGCACTAATTAGTAAAGGTATTTTCCAGTCATAATATAGATCCAGTCTATTATTTTCAAGAGCAAAGCATTATGGTCTAACTCACACACTTTAAACAAAGACACGAAAGAATTACAAAGTTTATGAGCAATGAAATAAATTGAAATATACAATTTTTGGCGGTTATTTATTTACCATTTCATTTAATTATGTATTTGCAACAGAAATTGGAATAATTGTTTTACCCAACTACCGTAGGTATTTTGCTTGAAATTTATAATTAATGAGAGTAAAAATTTGTCATAGTTTGCTAGTTAAAGGCTATAATTTGTATATTCTCAGGACATTAAGAAACATTGTTTATAAAGCAATCGTCACATTCAGTAATGTGTGACAAGGGTAACTTGCAAGAGAAGCGCGTGCAGCACATGGGTTGCTTTTGCGACTTGCGCCAGAGACGAACCTTCACGCTTCGGAAGCGTTTGCTGTTGTGTATTACGTTTTACACAATAAAGGGGATTCTATTTATATGACGTCAGATACCCAAAGCGCGCGCTACTTGAAGAGGTACTTCTCTTTGAAACCAAATTTCATTATATTGTCTAGATATGAATTTTTTTTATCACATGTCATGTCGTAGATTAAAAGATTTCTCTGGCGATTGACGTAAGATTATTTTCCAAATTTGTTTATTTCTTTTTTATTTGAAACACTAACATCCTTGATGGCTCTTTAATGCATTTCCATCCCTGAATTTGTCAGAAGAACACAAGACACAAAAGTATATATTTCATATAAGTTTATTCTAGAAAAGACCCAGCCTGGGAGAGAAAAGCCGTGAAACAGAAGGAAGGAAGGAAGAATAGGAGGAGGAGGAGCTGAAATATACTTGGCCAATCAGAAGCCAGGGCGTCGCCTGGATACTGAAGCCATAGCAACAACTCGCACGCTACAGATACCATCGGCTTCAAACTCGCCACACTCACGCACACTCTCACACACATAAGTACACACACGGTCACACGACAGCGTGTACAAACAATGACATTGGATAGAAATAAAAATTGCTAAAAGAATTAAAAGCAATTATAATACATGACGATAACAACAAATACCGCCACCTAGAGTGGACACGGTAGTGAACACAGAATTAACTTAATACGTCAAGTGTCTACAACTCGGAAAACGACAACATGAATATGTACAAAAAGCGAAGCATTCTCAGTGTATCAACAAACTAGTCATAAACTGGAAAAAAAACAACCAGCAAAACTTTACAATAATTTACAATTAAGGTAAATATACAGCATGTAGAATCGAGTGGCGCACCAATGTGACGTTTCTTTTTTATCATTCTGTTTCTCGGCATAAAATATATTTTTCACCAAAACACCTTCCAACATTTTTGGGATAAACCCATTTTTTTAGTTTTGTCATTTTTCTTGAAATTGATTATAGAACATAATTGTTTTGACAAAAATACTGCATATGAACATCAACAATAAAAATACAGAACTCTACCTCTCAAGGGAAATCAACTTCAACTTTAGACAACAGTATAATAAACATCCTAGAACAACACTTTCCATGGGTGGGAGGTTCTTGACATAGTAATCAACTTGAGCAAAATAAATCGTCCCTGTGACTTGAGGAACAAGTTTGACACTTGCATCATCAGAAAGTGACAAATTGTGTTGAAATAATACCATTTTGAAATTTGGGTACATACCATTATCAAACAGACACTTAATCCTGTCCAATGACTTTGCAAAGAATAAAATCCAGCCATCTTGCATAAAAACTCCCTTACATTAAGAGGAGCTTACCGTAGCTCTTGATTACACAATGAGCTAAAGGCATTCTCACAAGGGGACAATTTCTTCAAGAAATTCCGACTCAAATGGCAACCTTTTCACTTCAAATAAAACAAAAACTAAACTCTACAAGCACACCTTTACGAGAAAAACAGGTTAAGATATATTATCTTTGGAGGATAAAAATTTGAGAAACAATAATTAGTATTTTAATCCCAGTTGCCTTGGAAACGCTGCCACTGGACTCCCACGCAAACATAACAGTGTATTAATGATTAATCAAAACATAGACATATAAATAAGCACAATATTCCCTATCATACCATGCATGTATGTGTAGTACATCCTCCTTGTGAAGCAGATTGAAGAAACATTTTACAATATGGCCGATGCAAAATGGCCGTCATTTGCCCGGAGAAGGCAACAGATTTGCAGAGAGAGCGAGTTGTTAAAGAGAAACTGTGAACAGCAAAACTTGACATGTAAAGTTTACGAAGAAACCCACTCAGGTTTGCAGCCAATGGGAAAGCTGCCATAGTAGTCGAGTAGGTAGGTCAAAGGTCAATCTTCAATGTTGTGTAATGCAAAAAGTTCCACTTGAAATGCAAAATTTATCATTTAAAAATTATCTAGACTACAGTAAGAATGATTAGAGATGAACGCTGACTCAACAAGGGGCTGTATGTGCATCGACCACAGCCTGGTCACATGACAGGTCACATGACCACTGACCAAACAATCAGTGATCAGTCAGCCTCCAAGCAATTATTCTGGAATGTTTGTCTCCGATAATCTGCATGTAAACTGAGCGTTGTAGTCTTTGATCTCAACTTGTTCCTCCTCTGTGCGGCGGAAATAACGCCAATCTATCCGACAAACTTCTTCTTCAGCATCATAAACCATCACTCAAACATCAACATATAACTGGATAATTGAAAAAAAATAACAAACTGTAAAATATTGTCTCAGCCAAAGTCACACACAAATCTTCAACACTCATGTTTGTGGTATGAAAATTACAAATTTGACTAAAATTCTGAAGTTAAAACATTCAGTATAAAACCAGCAGAAGATTCAGCAGAGTAAAGTTTAACGCCTTTTAAGATATTTTTTTCAAATCTACAATATTTTCATGACTTAAACCATTCTTGTTTACAATACAAAATGAAATCATTAAGTTGCATTTATTAATCTTCAAATTAGAAAATATTTTTTTTGCGAAATAGAAATGCCAAATTTAATTAAACTAAAACGTATCTTCTACTTGATAAAATCGAAACTACAAAGATATCAACAAGGTTTTATCTCTCAGCTGTTAAACCAAAGAAATAAAATCATGTCTGATAGTTGTAAAAGTGAAAGTGAACTTGAATTAAATGTGAGTATGAACATAAACTCTTAGTGATGAAACGAAAATAGCACATATGTCTCAATGTAGCAAAAAATCTAAGAGTCTATGTCAAAACTCATTAAAAAGAAGAAAAAATGTATTTATCAGCAGAACTGTGTGATTTGAAGAAAAAAAAATAGCCACATTCTGTCAATTGGGTGATTATGTTAATACAATCATTGCGTGTAGCTGTTAATGTAATCAATATGGAACATACAGACTAACAACCTGTCTCAAAATTATAAGTAAAAAACACTTGCTGTTTGATAAACTCTTTTGACTAAGAAAACATATTTCAGTTTTTTAAGATTAATAATTTACGGTTCTTTATATAGACTAGTGCAAGCAAATAAAACCAAAATAGATTGATACCAAATTTGAAAGGTAAGTATAGAATATCATCCCCGAATCACTAATTACACCAAATGCACATCATATTCAATTTGAGCAGTTATCTTGGCCTTTTTAAAACATTAATTTGATAATTTAATCATTTCCAAATCCATCTGTGAAGATATTTACAAATTATTCATCTCATGCACTGTACAAATCTGTTCTTATTTCTTAAAATATACAAAAAACTCCGAATCATCACCAATAAAAGTTAAAACTGGTGCTTGATAAAACAAGCAAAAATGGGAACTTCCTTCGAAAGGTTGCAAAAGCTCTTTTACAATAATACACTTCACATGCAAACAATAAAAACCAAATCACATTAAATGTTTAAAAGCCTGCCGTCATATTCAGTATACAGCACTGAACAATAGCACATAGATGAGTATAATATGCATGGATGTTAGTATGTTTCTTCTCAAAAACCTGAAAGAAAATTCTCTTTTTTTCATGACCATTTTCTTAGCACATGAAGTACAAAGACAAAGAATAAAACAAACATTGCCTTAGAGACATCTCAATCTCTGAAATAAGTTAAAGAGAAAATGAATTTACTGAAATTTCATGAATCTCTTTTATACAAATTACAAAATCTGTTTTCATTACCAACAAAAATTTCACAAATTCCAAATCATTGTTAGCAGTCAGCTAGAATTACCTCCCTTTCTGGAGAATAAACTGAAAGAGAAAAGCCACCAAAACAAGGACTTCCTTCAATCAAGTCAAATCAATGATACAGAGTTGCTTCCCTTGGTCTGACAGAGAGAGTTGCTGCCCTTGGTTGAGTGTGCTTTTTAACTTGAGATGCAAGAAAAAGGTCACAAAAAAGGAGAAATTATCCAATTGAGTAATAGTTAAACCTGAATGTGTTCACCGGTGGAATTCTCTTGATCCTAACTGAGACAGTGCGCCCTAAAAATAACTGACTTAAAGTGAGGGAGGTTTATCAAATGGTACTTTTTGTAGGACAGCTCACGGCACTTCCAAACATGGACGCCAGGAAAAAAATAAAATAAAATAAAATAAAAACAGTTCAAGGACAATCTACAAACAAGCACGTTTTACAAATTTGTTAGTTTAAATATAATACATTGCATCCTCTGTTATTTAAAACAAACAACATTACCCATAATGCATTTTTACCAGTTCCTGTTTGCACAGAAGTAACTTGGAGATTCACATCATTTTGACCTGCGACAGTGGTCTACTGATTGAAAATACGCTCTATGGACATTTCACAACAAAGTTATAACGAACAATATGAAGTATATGCTGTAATGGAGGTGAAGCAATGCGGCAGTGCAACACTGTATAATCATACTAGCATGTGATAGAAATACAATTCTCATACCAAGAATATCTTAGAAAGAAAATGGATGCCTTTAACCCTATCCCTGCATCAGCATCACAAGGTGATCTGGATGTGATGTCCTTTCAAAACAAGCTCTCTGGATGTGATGTCCTTTCAAAACAAGCTCTCTGGATGTGATGTCCTTTCTATACAAGCTCTATGGATGTGATGTCCAGGCAATATAAGCTCCCTGGATGTGATGTCCAGGCAATATAAGCTCTCTGGATGTGATGTCCTTTCAAAACAAGCTATCTGGATGTGATGTCCTTTCTATACAAGCTCTATGGATGTGATGTCCAGGCAATATAAGCTCTCTGGATGTGATGTCCAGGCAATATAAGCTCTCTGGATGTGATGTCCTTTCAAAACAAGCTCTCTGGATGTGATGTCCTTTCTATACAAGCTCTATGGATGTGATGTCCAGGCAATATAAACTCTATGGATGTGATGTCCAGGCAATATAAGCTCTCTGGATGTGATGTCCAGGGATAGAGTTAAAATTGATTTCATATTTTGCACCCTAGGCAACAAAGAGTACCTCATGTACAAGTAATAAAAGTATTTCTATCGCAAGATAATAATCCTATACAAGATGCACCGGACCCCTCCATATTGGTTCACGTCCCTGATTACATATATGTCATATTTTATATTAGTCACACGTCTTTCTACAGGAATTGACATTTTCGTACAATATTCTGTCAGAATGACAACATTTTAAACCAAGTGATTAGACTGATTTCAGTGACTAGTACTCATCACTAGCTCATTCTCACACAGCTTACAGTGGCAGTGATAACTCATACATTCAAATACTCATACTGAATGCAAGCTCCTCATCACACCAACATTACCTGCAGTGTGTGGAGTTTATTGACACTCCCTGCGTTCAATAACAGAAATATCTTTGTTCGCGAGCATTGCGGAACACCCAATGTTAAAAAAGGACAGCCACTACAAATGGACTCGTTCCTGATCGCAGGGCTGGTATTCAAATTCAGCACGGGGTGTCAATCTCATTGTTCAAAGTTTAAAACAGCAATTTCACATAACCAATAGCAAGTACGTTGAAAAAAATACAACATAATGATACAAATGTCAGCTAGCGGGTACAAAAAAGGCATTCTATGTGAATTATAAAATATCAATGATTCTGAGGTCGCTAAGAGGCATATTTAACGTAACATGAAAGCTAAAATATGGTGGCATAAAAAACTCATGTTTGTAAAGAAACCTAAAAGCTTGCGGCTAAAACGTCTATGGCTATCACATTGCTAGATGCAAATGTCTACAAGATATATGAAGCCACTCAAAAACAAAAGCATGTACAAAATAAAAGAAATACTTTCAGATTCATAAGTCGACTGACCTTCAGGTTACAATGCATCATGGGAAAATTTTGTTACCAATACGTTTCTAACAAATTTTGGATACGTGTCAATCTCCATTGGTAACTAAGATAAATTACTACTACCTCTGCCGACAAAAACGTCATGGCGTATCAATATGTCCGCTAAATGTCATTAGCAGGGTCTATACTCACTTTTCCACGATCCTGGAATTCAACAAGTAAAACACGAGTGAATCAGTTATAATGATTGAGCAAGGAGGAAGAGCACTTGTTATGCTGAAAGGTGTACAAATATGGAGGCCACTGCCAGTCTATACATTCTTTACATGAGTACCATCTGAGATTCAAACTGTATCCATGGTTACAAGAAATCCCATGATGCCTTGTGGTCAACAACTACCCTTCTCTTGACAACTGTTTCTTGCATGCCCGTCCGTCTGCTATGATGTTTGATGGATGAAAAGTCAGCTGCTTAGTTGCCTTGGTGACGAAAAAGATTAAAAAAATAACAGAGAATGTCCGCCACTGGACCAATCGGCAGTTAGTTTGTGGTCGGCCCATCGGTCTGATGCAGACGTGTGGTAGATGATAGATGTGCTATCACAAATGCTAGGAATCTTGATCGACTTCCCCAAAACGATGCTCCACAAGAAAACATTTCAACTCCGTCTGCGTCATATTATCTTCCCCTAGTTCCTGCGAGTCATGTCTCATCTCGGGCAGGTTAAGGTCAGCTAGTGTGTCACTATGGATGAAGTCACGTCTGCCCTTGCCCGCATGACATCTCACAGGTTCAGATGCTGGACTCTCACTTCTGCTCGAGTGATCAGTAAAGACACTGTCCACATCCGACATTACATCCAACATGGCTCCTTCAGATGCGGCCTTCGGGCCAGAGTCTTTCTTCGATAGGAGCTCGCGGTCGCTGTGACCCACTTGAATCTCTTTCCCGTTTGGACCAAGGAACCAATCAGAACGCTGTCTGAGTCGCTCAAGTTGTTTGCGTTTCACAGAATTAAAACGACTTAGACTGCGGCATTGGTAAAACGTTTTGACATCATTTAGATTGTCTTCTACTGACTTTGGTCGCTGGAAATAAAATAGTTTCTCATTTGAATAGGTAAGCAAAACTGTAAGTATTTAACTTTTTTATGGTAAATGGCTCATGCTGAAAACAAATTTTCAGCCTGTTCCATTTAAAATGAGCAAGATCTTGATCCATTAGGCTTGATCCAAAACATGTTTTTCAACCATAGAATGGAAGATATGAAGCAACATATTGTGGTGAAAGACTTTTAATTGTATTCAACTAAATTTTGCACTGATGATGCCACACTACGGAAGTCCCATGTTGCCATAACTGGGAAGTAAAAGTCTCAATTAGTAAACTAACCACTGTACAGCCTGGTTACAAGTTTCAGGATTCCCCTGATCCAAACCCTATTCAATAAATAGGTCGTATCATTACCACACCCATATTCAATATATGGGTTGCATCATTACCACACCCCTATTCAATATATGGTTGTATCATTACCTCACCCCAAAAAACCTGACGCAAAAAAATTCAAAATGACGAGCTCTGTTACCTTGGAAACCTCTGGTGAAGGCATGAGAGAGACCTCCGGTGCGGAGACGGTGCTGACGGTGTTGGCGAGCTGAGATTCCTCCATGTCGGAGAAGCCAAAGTGTTGTGGGAATGGGGAGCTGGACTGGGGACTCTCACTGGGAGCGTGCTCGTGTTCGCGCTGTGAGTCGCCCCCTGTACTCGTCATCTCGATGATGTCATCCGATACATCTACACGTGGAGGGAGGAAATGTAGCGTTAGTGGGAAATACAAATGAGCCATGAAACGGAATAAAAGTTAATATTATCATAATCATAAATGTTAAAATGTTTCTTGTGATTTTGCTGTTTTTGAAATCTTAATGTCAACTTTGTGTTGGGTGATATTACTCTGTTCAAATCTATTTCTTGCTGATGTTTTTCTTTTTACATAAACAAATTTCTTTTAGAATAACATAGTTATTTCCTACTTTAAAGAGATACTGCACAATGGGAGAAAAACTATATAAAGGCATTGAAAATGATATAGCTTAATACAAGAACATTGTTATGTGTAACAATGGAGTTACATTTCTTAAAGACAGTAATCTCTGACATAAAAGTTGGCTAGAATAAGAAAACTATTCGTAAGAAAAATAATTGCTAACTAGAAATATGTGCATGTGATGCACTGTGATGACCCGCCCTCCCAACTTTCAATCCAACCTAGTCATATTACCCTTATTTTTCACTTATGCTAAGCACCAAGTTCAATACTGCATTAATAACGAGAAATAAAAAATAGAGCCATGGGCTCTGTAGCTCATCAGGATTTGATTTATTATCTAAGGTTGAATATCTAAGTTATCTCAAGTAATACATTGTTAACAAGCAAAAAATAGGTTTTTAGATCATGACCCCTGTGACCTGTATTTGGAGTCAGAGGGTCACCAATCCTACAATTAAGAATCACCTTTGACCAAAGAGTCTCTACACAACTTTTCAGCTATCTAGACCTTTTGGAACTGGAGAAGAAGATGAAAATAGGTTTTTGGGGTTGTGACCTCTGTGACCCCATTTGGGGTCACGGGGTCACAAAATCTACAATTTAGAATCCCCATTGGCCAAGGAGTCTGCACACAACTTTTCAGCTCTCTTGACCTTATGGAACTTGAGAAGAAGATGATAATAGGTTTTTAAAGATGTGACCCCTGTGACCCCATTTGGGGTCACGGGGTCACAAAATCTACAATTTAGAATCCCCATGGGCCAAGGAGTCTGCACACAACTTTTCAGCTCTCTGGACCTTTTGGAACTGGAGAAGAAGATGAAAATAGGTTTTTAAGGATGTGACCCCTGTGACCCATTTGGGGTCACGGGGTCACAAAATCTACAATTTAGAATCCCCATTGGCCAAGGAGTATGCATACCACTTTTCAGCTCTCTAGACCTTTTGGAACTGGAGAAGAAGATGAAAATAGGTTTTTAAGGATGTGACCCCTGAGACCCCATTTGAGGTCATGAGGTCACGAAATCTACAATTTAGATCCCCATTACCCAAGGAGTCTGCACACAACTTTTCAGCTCTCTAGAACTTTCGTAACTGGAGAAGAAGATGAAAATAGGTTTCTAAGGATGTGACCCCTGTAACCCCATTTGAGGTCATGGGGTCACGAAATCTACAATTTAGAATCCCCATTGGCCAAGGAGTATGCATACCACTTTTCAGCTCTCTAGACCTTTTGGAACTTGAGAAGAAGATGAAAATAGGTTTTTAAGGATGTGACCCCTGAGACCCCATTTGAGGTCACGGGGTCACGAAATCTACAATTTAGAAATCCCATTACCCAAGGAGTCTGCACACAACTTTTCAGCTCTCTAGAACTTTCGGAACTTGAGAAGAAGATGAAAATAGGTTTATAAGGATGTGACCCCTGTGACCCCATTTGGGGTCATGGGGTCACGAAATCTACAATTTAGAATCCCCATTGGCCAAGGAGTATGCACACAACTTTTCAGCTCTCTAGACCTTTTGGAACTTGAGCAGAAG
Organism: Gibbula magus; assembly: GCA_936450465.1. Taxonomy (NCBI): domain Eukaryota; kingdom Metazoa; phylum Mollusca; class Gastropoda; order Trochida; family Trochidae; genus Gibbula; species Gibbula magus. The sequence goes on from OW388293.1 coordinate 49,602,009, forward strand.
ATGAAAATAGGTTTTTAAGGATGTGACCCCTGAGACCCCATTTGGGGTCACGGGGTTACGAAATCTACAATTTAGAATCCCCATTACCCAAGGAGTCTGCACACAACTTTTCAGCTCTCTAGAACTTTTGGAACTGGAGAAGAAGATGAAAATAGGTTTTTAAGGATGTGACCCCTGTGACCTCATTTGGGGTCACGGGGTCACGATATCTACAATTTAGAATACCCATGGGCCAATGAGTCTGCACATAAAATTTCAGCTCTGTGGAGTCATTGGTTCTGGAGAAGAAGTCGAAAAAGCGAAAAGTTTACGGATGGACGGATGGACGGATGGACGGACGGATGGACGGACGCCGGACACCATGCCATGCCATAAGCCCATCGGGCCTTTCAGGCCTGATGAGCTAAAAATCAGAATAGCTAAAGTAGCAAAAGGCACCACTCCACCACTAGGTCTAACCACATACCAAGTTTCGTAAAGAAATTCTAGATACATTTTGAAATAGAGGCCGGAAAAGGTCCCTACCCCCAATTTGCACTAAGTTCAAATTGTTTCCATGGAAACCAGAAAAAAATTTAAAAATTCAGAATAACCAAAATAGCAAAAGGCACCACTCCACCACTAGGTCTAACCACATACCAAGTTTCGTAAAGAAATACTAGATAGATTTTGAAATAGAGGCCGGAAAAGGTCCCTACCCCCAATTTGCACTAAGTTCAAATTGTTTCCATGGAAGCCAGTAAATATAAAACAATCAGAATAGCCAAAGTAGCAAGAGGCACCACTCTATCACTAGGTCTAAGCAAATACCAAGTTTGGTGAAAAAATATTGAACGGTTTTGGAGATAGAGGCCGGAAAAGGTCCCGGAAAAGGTCCCTACCCTCAATTTGCACTAAGTTCAAATTGTTTCCATGGAAACCAGAAAAAGAAAAAAAAATTCAGAATAACCAAAATAGCAAAAGGCACCACTCCACCACTAGGTCTAACCACATACCAAGTTTCGTAAAGAAATTCTAGATACATTTTGAAATAGAGGCCGGAAAAGGTCCCTAGCCCCAATTTGCACTAAGTTCAAATTGTTTCCATGGAAACCAGAAAAAAAAAAAAATTCAGAATAACCAAAATAGCAAAAGGCACCACTCCACCACTAGGTCTAACCACATACCAAGTTTCGTGAAAAAATATTGAACAGTTTTTGATATATGGCCGGAAAAGAAAGCATTTCGGGGGACATAATAAATACACTAACAAAATCTTTCGAAAGAAAATCAATCAGTTCAATAGGAGAAATTGTTTTCATAAAAGCAAATTGCATGTAAACAAGAAGCTGACATGGCCAATCTATATCTGACACAATTGACACCAGTTTTTAGAATCAACATATTTTAATGTCAGGATTTTTTTTTTTAATTATTAAAGAAGGCAAGTGTTTTAATCCAAGCACAAATCGAAACACACTTTTACAAAGTTGTTACAAAATTTTTCTTCTGTATAACTTTAAATAGAATTTTCATTTTCACTCACTCACTCATTTATTTATTTAGATTTTGACATTAATACCAGGCGCTGCAATGCAGAGAATATGGTTGAACACTAGGGAGGGTGAAGTTATTAGCAGGTGGTGCTGTATTACAATGTATCACAGCTAGAGGACAGTTGGGTAATACATAGGTTATTCATGTTACTGGGGAGCATTCATTAGTCTCATATTGTCACTTATCACCAATAATTGGGTTACAGATTATTAATGTGTTAGATATTATATATTGCTAGGTGACATATCAACAGAATTAAATTATGATGATCATATTGTGCTTGAATATTAATATATTTCCGCTCTCACTCAGGAAATACCAATATTCAGGTACTCATGTTGTAAATATAATTTGACATGTGCACTCATATACTCATATATCATATTATCATATTATCATATTATAATCCTCTATATCATATCATATACAGTCAAGTGATTTAAACAATAATTTATCCTCAAAATACTGATTGAATGAATTATTGTTTGAGAGTCAATATTTCAGCTAAAACATGGATAAATACATTCAATTAAACATACTTAAACAAATTAACATGTTAAAACAAATTTAATCCCAAACATAAAATTATAACAAGTGGTTGTCACTAAGGTGACATAATCCCCCGCCACAAATAAATACTTCAAAATTGAAAAATAATGTCAAAATCTGCAAAATCGACTGTCAAACATGTCGGAAAAGTCAAAGCTCCACTGTCACCTTGAGAATGATGTCAAGGTCACCAACATCTAATCAGCCCGTCGTCTTCCCTAGGAGGTGCTTTGTGTAAGATATGATGGAATTCCTGTGAATGGTTCTTGAGATATCCCGCTGACAAGAATTACATGTACATTAGCATATAAAAAAATTCAAAGTTCCACTGTGACCTTGAGAATAATGTCAAGGTCACCAAAATCTAATCAGCCAATCGTCTTCCCTAGGAGGTGCTTTGTGTAAGATATGATGGAATTCCTGTGAATGGTTCTGGAGATATCCCGCTGACAAGATTTACATGTACATTATCATGTTGAAAAAATCAGTTCCACTGTGACCTTGAGAATGATGTCAAGGTCACCAAGATCTAATCAGCCCGTCGTCTTCCCTAGGAGGTGCTTTGTGTAAGATATGATGGAATTCCTGTGAATGGTTCTTGAGATATCCCGCTGACAAGAATTACATGTACATGAGCATGTAAAAAAATTCAAAGTTCCACTGTGACCTTGAGAATAATGTCAAGGTCACCAAGATCTAATCAGCCCGTCGTCTTCCCTAGGAGGTGCTTTGTGTAAGATATGATGGAATTCCTGTGAATGGTTCTTGAGATATCCCGCTGACAAGAATTACATGTACATTAGCATGTTGAAAAAATCAGTTCCACTGTGACCTTGAGAATGATGTCAAGGTCACCAAAATCTAATCAGCCCGTCGTCTTCCCTTGAAGGTGCTTTGTGTAAGATATGATGGAATTCCTGTGAATGGTTTTGGAGATATCCCGCTGACAAGCTTTACATGTACATTAACATGTCGAAAAATTCAAAGTTCCGTAGTGACCTTGAAAATAATGTCAAGGTCACCAAAATCTAATCAGCCCTTTGTCTTTCCTTGGAGAAGCTATGTGTAAAATATGAAGAGAATCCAGTGAATGGTTCTTGTGATATCCCGCTGACAAGGGTAAAATGACAAAGTCTCGTCGTGACCTTGAAATGAAGGTCAAGGTCACAAACCTCTGTAGGAACATTACTCTTCCCATGATGAACCCATATGCAAAATATGAAAATAATCCAGTGAATAGTATTTGAGTTATTCCATTTCGTACGGACGTACGTACGTACGGACGGACGGACGGACGCAGCCGAATACTATATCCCCCGCTTCGCGTTAAATGCGCGGCGGGGGATAAAAAAAGAAAACATCGAAAATGAGAAAATATTGATGCTCACAGCCTCACATAGTCCCTCAGGCTAATGGAATACTTGTATTATTTTACAAGTTTTCTTTATTCATGCCATGGCTGAATCGATAATTGTCTTACCATGCTTACAGAGGTCAAAGCCCAACTGTTTCGACTCCTTTTCTAGGTACGCAGTGAAACATCGCATAGCCTCTTGGCCTACATGCACCATGGAACAAACAAAACACATGCCACAAACTGAGAGAGGGGGATAGTGGGAAGATACCACATAGGGTAGGGGATAGGGGAGGGGGGACAGGGGAGGGGGGACAGGGATTGGGAGATGACAGGGTCTGAGGGAGAGGAGATGGGGGAGGTGGAAAAGATTGGGAGATGACAGGGTCTGAGGGAGAGGAGATGGGGGAGGTGGAAAAGATTGGGAGATGACAGGGTCTGAGGGAGAGGAGATGGGGGAGGTGGACTCTTTGACACCCCATCGATGATACTGGTGGAAGAAGTTTTAGCTACAGTTTTGCAGCTAGGGAGGGGGAAATTGGTGGGGAGATGCCACATATAAGACAGGCAATGCCATTGCAAGGGTAAGTAACGGTAAAGTGTGGGAAAGATAATTGTTTTAGGGTAGATAAATTCAGGAATGATAATGGACAGGGTCAAATCAAGAAACTGATGTTTACAGAAGAAAATGAATATTTTAGTAACTTAGATTTCTTTTTCATAATCTACTGAAAGTTACTGTTTGTTTGCAAAAGAGATCCATTTAGCCAAGAAAATAAGGATCTAAAATGTAGAAATGGAACCACTGTGATAAGTCCTTTTATCAAGCTATCCATTTCAGAATTTAGATTCTTGCCACAAAAAAAGCATGTGACTGTTGATGATTAAAAAAAAGTTTTATTCATTTTCTGTTGTAACAGCAAACTTGTATTTTGGGCAAGGGGGGTAACTCTGACACCGAATGTCACTTTGAAACCTGCAAAAGTGATGATTTGGTGTCATAGACAAACAAACAGAATTAAATTATAAAACAAACAAAACACACAAAAACAAAATGATACATGGAATAAAATCTCTGTCTACAGGTAAAAAATATATCCAAGAATTGAATCTGAAAAGGCATCATCCTTTTGATTTTTTTAATTTGTCTAAACAATTTAATATTCAAAGATGTCTTAAAACAACAATGGATTGTATAATCAAGACAGAGATTTTATTTCCACCTGCAATCAACAGATGTTCAACAGTTTAAACTTTTTTGTGCAGTTAGTAAGTGGTGTATTAGCATGGGAAGTTGTTAGACAAGACTGGTGTCATTTTTAGAATGAAGTGTAGAGATAATAATAGGAGGTTATGTTTTATAACAAATCATTGCAAGCCTTCATTTTGCAAAACTTCTTATTGCATAAAACTGCTGATGACAAATCTGTCAATTCTGTACATTTTGGATAAATAAATTGTACTATTACAAATGAATACACCAAAATAAAACAAAGAAAATAAAACCCAAATTTTATAAAATTGCAAAGAAGTATACAGGAGACAGCTTGCAAATAAATCAGTGAGGGTAATAATTAATTGTGAGAGAATCGAAAAGCAAAGGCTAACTTACGAGGTAGAATTTCATCCGACGGGTATTGGTACTGATAGCGGAATTTCTCACGCACCAGTATCCCTGTGCTTGTGATTTCCGCAAAATATTCTATATTTTCCCTCCCGAACATTGCCGGCGAGCCGAAGTTGTCAATCAACAGTTGCATGATGCGGCTCGCTTTCTCGACCTTCCCAGGATCCTCTGCACACGTGTGAAATATGGAGCCCGCACAGCTGCGAGCGAGGGCCTCGACCGACATTGAGTTAACATGGGAGTGGTTCACGATACGGAACCATGTCCCGAACAGCAGCGTGATAATCTGTTGGTGAGCCTTGCTGAGTGTAGAGATGAACCTGCAACGTTTCAACATGACGTCATTAACAACCATTATACAGGCATTAAAATGAATCTTTGGTATAAAGATTACGTTATGATGATATTTCAGGAAAAAAAAAATTTCGAGTAAAATAATATTTATTTCCAGTCATTTGCAGGAAATACCACAAAGCAACAAAGGTAACTTTCATGATTGACTACTGTCAAAAAATGGACTATTGTGGACTATACAATATGTAAGATGGACTATTGTGGACTATACAATATGTAAGATGGACTATTGTGGACTATACAATATGTAAGATGGACTATCGTGGACTATACAATATGTAAGATGGACTATCGTGGACTATACAATATGTAAGATGGACTATCGTGGACTATACAATATGTAAGATGGACTATCGTGGACTATACAATATGTAAGATGGACTATCGTGGACTATACAATATGTAAAATGGACTATTGTGGACTATACAATATGTAAGATGGATTATCGTGGACTATACAATATGTAGGATGGACTATCGTGGACTATACAATATGTAAGATGGACTATCGTGGACTATACAATATGTAAGATGGACTATCGTGGACTATACAATATGTAAGATGGACTATCGTGGACTATACAATATGTAAGATGGACTATTGTGGACTATACAATATGTAAGATGGATTATCGTGGACTATACAATATGTAGGATGGACTATCGTGGACTATACAATATGTAAGATGGACTATCGTGGACTATACAATATGTAAGATGGACTATCGTGGACTATACAATATGTAAAATGGACTATTGTGGACTATACAATATGTAAGATGGATTATCGTGGACTATACAATATGTAAGATGGACTATTGTGGACTATACAATATGTAAGATGGACTATCGTGGACTATACAATATGTAAGATGGACTATCGTGGACTATACAATATGTAAAATGGACTATTGTGGACTATACAATATGTAAGATGGATTATCGTGGACTATACAATATGTAGGATGGACTATCGTGGACTATACAATATGTAAGATGGACTATCTTGGACTATACAATATGTAAGATGGACTATTGTGGACTATACAATATGTAAGATGGACTATCGTGGACTATACAATATGTAAGATGGACTATCTTGGACTAAACAATATGTAAGATGGACTATCTTGGACTATACAATATGTAAGATGGACTATCGTGGACTATACAATATGTAGGATGGACTATCGTTGACTATACAATATGTAAGATGGACTATCTTGGACTATACAATATGTAAGATGGACTATTGTGGACTATACAATATGTAAGATGGACTATCGTGGACTATACAATATGTAAAATGGACTATTGTGGACTATACAATATGTAAGATGGACTATTGTGGACTATACAATATGTAAGATGGACTATCTTGGACTATACAATATGTAAGATGGACTATCGTGGACTATACAATATGTAAGATGGACTATCGTGGACTATACAATATGTAGGATGGACTATCGTTGACTATACAATATGTAAGATGGACTATCTTGGACTATACAATATGTAAGATGGACTATTGTGGACTATACAATATGTAAGATGGACTATCGTGGACTATACAATATGTAAAATGGACTATTGTGGACTATACAATATGTAAGATGGACTATTGTGGACTATACAATATGTAAGATGGACTATCTTGGACTATACAATATGTAAGATGGACTATCGTGGACTATACAATATGTAAGATGGACTATCGTGGACTATACAATATGTAGGATGGACTATCGTTGACTATACAATATGTAAGATGGACTATCTTGGACTATACAATATGTAAGATGGACTATTGTGGACTATACAATATGTAAGATGGACTATCTTGGACTATACAATATGTAAGATGGACTATCGTGGACTATACAATATGTAAGATGGACTATCGTGGACTATACAATATGTAGGATGGACTATCGTTGACTATACAATATGTAAGATGGACTATTGTGGACTATACAATATGTAGGATGGACTATCGTTGACTATACAATATGTAAGATGGACTATCTTGGACTATACAATATGTAAGATGGACTATTGTGGACTATACAATATGTAAGATGGACTATCGTGGACTATACAATATGTAAGGTGGACTATCGTGGACTATACAATATGTAGGATGGACTATCGTTGACTATACAATATGTAGGATGGACTATTGTGGACTATACAATATGTAAGATGGACTATCGTGGACTATACAATATGTAAGATGGACTATCTTGGACTAAACAATATGTAAGATGGACTATCTTGGACTATACAATATGTAAGATGGACTATCGTGGACTATACAATATGTAGGATGGACTATCGTTGACTATACAATATGTAAGATGGACTATCTTGGACTATACAATATGTAAGATGGACTATCTTGGACTAAACAATATGTAAGATGGACTATCTTGGACTATACAATATGTAAGATGGACTATCGTGGACTATACAATATGTAGGATGGACTATCGTTGACTATACAATATGTAAGATGGACTATCTTGGACTATACAATATGTAAGATGGACTATTGTGGACTATACAATATGTAAGATGGACTATCGTGGACTATACAATATGTAAGATGGACTATTGTGGACTATACAATATGTAAGATGGACTATTGTGGACTATACAATATGTAAGATGGACTATCTTGGACTATACAATATGTAAGATGGACTATCGTGGACTATACAATATGTAAGATGGACTATCGTGGACTATACAATATGTAAGATGGACTATCGTGGACTATACAATATGTAGGATGGACTATCGTTGACTATACAATATGTAAGATGGACTATTGTGGACTATACAATATGTAGGATGGACTATCGTGGACTATACAATATGTAAGATGGACTATCTTGGACTATACAATATGTAAGATGGACTATCGTGGACTATACAATATGTAAGATGGACTATCGTGGACTATACAATATGTAAGATGGACTATCATGGACTATACAATATGTAAGATGGACTATCGTGGACTATACAATATGTAAGATGGACTATCGTGGACTATACAATATGTAAGATGGACTATCGTGGACTATACAATATGTAAGATTGACTATCGTGGACTATACAATATGTAAGATGGACTATCGTGGACTATACAATATGTAGGATGGACTATCGTGGACTATACAATATGTAGGATGGACTATCGTGGACTATACAATATGTAAGATGGACTATCGTGGACTATACAATATGTAGGATGGACTATCGTGGACTATACAATATGTAAGATGGACTATCTTGGACTATACAATATGTAAGATGGACTCACTGGTTGACCTCCTGCAGTTTGTCCTTCTTGTGTTCCAGATTGAGCACCTGCAGGAGTCGCTCCTCCCCTTCCGCAGTCAGCACTCCCCCCGGCAACCGCAGCAGGAACCTCTGTGTACACAAACAAACGGTTTAGAGATAGGTGATAGGATAAAGAGGTGCGAGATGAAATGACATTCAGAGAGAGAGTACGAGACAGAGAAAGGGAGAAACTGTTTGAGAGGCTTTCTAGAAGTTGGTGTGATGAGGAAGACAAATATTTATGGATGATCAACTTCTTTATTAACAATAGCGACGTTTAGGTATAAGGATCTATATTGAAACGTTGCTATTATTAATAAAGAAGTTGATCATCCATAAATATTTGCCTTCTTCAGAAAAAGGGATGTATAAGAGGGGATGGAAGAGACAAAGAAAAGGAAAGTAGAGAGAGGGATGAGAGGGAGATAAGGAGAGATTAGAAAGAGAAAGGGTTTGAAGAAGAGATGGGGGAGGATAAAGAGAGAGAGACAAATGGCATAATGAGATTTAACGTTTACAGTAGACAGTCGCACCTTGACGACTGACGCTAGCGTGTAGAAGCTGTAGTTCATGTAGATGACTTGTTTCCCTTTGGACAGACGGTTGATGATGTGTCGAATATCAGTCGGGTTGCCAGGGCGACGAAATAGATCCACAGTCCCCACTCCTTCCTGGGCAATATGTACAAGCATTTCCTGCAAGACACACAAAATCTTTAAATTTTTTTACAGAAAGGCTTGCCAAGAAGTGTAACAACACTTCTTCATCAGCTAATGATATATTATGGATAAATATGCATGCCATCAGTCTCTTGAAAGATCAACATTCCCTTTGTAAACAAGCTCCCACTCCTGTAAGTTTGTTAGAGGAATGGTTTCATACTTAACTATGAGAAGATAAGTGATCACAATCAACATCATATATGAAATTTATAGGTAAGATATAATTTTTCTAAAGGATATATCCCTTTTCGTTTTAAACTTTAATTCAGCTGAACAATCGATCTATACACATTTGCATTCTCCTATGGCCTTGGCATGTTTATTTTCAGTCAAATCAAACTTTATTGAACAGAAATCAGTTAGACAGGTACTCACAACAAAAGGCAGAGGGAGGTATCCATTCTTCAGGGCTTTGTGTAGAGGCAGGTCAAATGGAAGTCTGAAAAACAAAGAATATTTTATAAACAAGTCCTCACTTCTCAATAGTAGTGATACAGACCTATGATGATCATCTGGCCCAGTGGGAAGCTCAAAACCTGATTAGGTACACCTGACCCAAATTGGTGGAAATTTAAGTTTCCTAAATTCACTTGCACTACTTACATTTACTACAGTGCTGTAGTCTAAAGTTATGAATCTTAGTGGTGTCATGATGAAAGATTAGAGTTTTATTTATAAGATGAAAGATTGGAGTTTTATTTATAAGATGAAAGATAAAAGATTGGAGTTTTATTTATAAGATGAAAGATAAGAGTTTGGAGTTTTATTTATATGACAAAAAATTTAGTTTTATTTACAAGATGAAAGATTGGAGTTTTTTTTATAAGATCAATGAAGAAAATTCAAGTAAAAATGCTTGTGGTAGTGACACTGAAATATACAAATACAAACCCTGTATTTTCATAGGTCGGCAAGTGTAGGCTAAAGATATGCAGAGAGGATTTTAATACACCTGACACCCCCAGTTTGAGGGTTTATATAGATTTTCAGATGTTAAGAGATAGAGTGGTAGATCATAAGATGGTAGGAACAATAATTTGGTTACCATTGGCATTTAGCATGTAAGAATACGAAACTATTTGATGATGACTTTGATTTGATTTGCTCGGTTTTTAAAAACTTTAGCAATTCTCAACTTGTTTGTGCTCTTAATCAGAAATCTTTAAATAAAAATCCCATTTAAAACTTCAGTTGTCTTCCAAAATATGCATGCAAAGGAATTATGATTTCATTGTGCATTTCTGGGATGAATTTTGTGTGTGTATCCTTACCCTCAGCATATCTTTACTCTACTCGGCTGTATCTGTTTTCAAGAAATGGTTCATCTATAACAAGTTTAAAAAACAAAGTTCATACATTTTGATAAATACAAGTATTATGGTAAAATATACTTAATGAAAAATTACAACTTACACGTGGGCGCGCCTGCTCTCCGTGCGTGAGCTTCGGTCCGAGACACATCCTCCGAGGACACGAAGCATGGCCATACGTTAACTTGAATGTTGTCACCAAGAGGGTGTGGCCAAAACAGTTGTCATGGCAACAGAGCTACGGCACAAGCCAATCCATTGTCATTCAGCAAACAAACTTTCGCGGGACATCAATCTCTTTCCTTTCTCTTTCTTGGGGATCTGAGTGCTGCAAGAAATAGACAAATTCATTTATTTTCTAAAATTCTAACTGTTTTGGTATTTTATCTCCAAGGTCGGAGATATAGAAACTTTTGAGAAGATGTCAAAATGAAGGCTGATGAAGTTGCCATGCTTCATTAACCTATCAGAATTTAAAAGCAGAAATTCTCTTGGAAACAGCAAACCAGCTTCAGGTGGACTCACATTATTCTTGTGTGCTTGAGTAGGATACATAGTTCGAACGAATAAAATATATAGATGTTTTTGTATACTTAACGTGTGTAACTTGAACTGTTCATGATTGTCAGTTGTTTTTTAAGAAATGACCCCTTGATTTGATTTCAGATGTTTCCCATTGGTCCCGGGACCGTCCTAACATTTTCATAGAGTAATATTTCCACAGGTCAAATTTCAATTTTTTATTTTCAACTTTCAATGCCATCTCCTGACATTATAATGATAAATAATTACAAAATGATTTTGTTACAATTCTGATTTAGATGAGAGCTCTAAAAAATATTAAACAAACCCCCTCTGAATTAGGTTTGAATTTGGTAGTTGACTGTCTTAAAAGAAGGTACCGTAGTTATCTGAGATTGCAGAGATTTTTAATTGAGTCAAAGGGAAAATAACGCTGGATTTACAGATTCCTTAACCTTTGTCTCTTACTTTGGATTACCAGCGGAACAAAGTTTCTTCTGAAAAATCTGTTTTACATACTTAAATGGTCTATATTTAAATTAAAAAAATTGCGTTTTGAAAACTCTTTATGTTAATGTTTATTTCTCGGAAAAGTTTAGTTCTACATGTATTTCCATTTTGTTTCAAAAGGTCAAAAGGTCACTCGGTGCAGGGTTGTCGTGTCTGATAGAGGAACAACAAACCTTATACAGGAAACTGACAAACTGACCCAGTTGTTACTAATAAAGGAGTGATCTTGATTACACTATACTAGTTTGACATAGTATTGACGTTTTTTCAATATTTTATCGACAATGAGATAAATATCCTTTATACGTTTTTATTAACCAGAATGACCTATATTCCTATCCCTTTGAAAATACTATAAAACATGAAAAGGCTTAAAGAGCTATTTAGTATGTTGTTGGGAGTCATATATGCAAAAACGTTATAAATCGTGTTATTTTATCAAGTATCTAAATATTTGATTAAAGTACAAACATTTGCCAAAAATTAGTATTTTAAAGATAATCAACTCAGTATACTGACGATATAAAAGTGAAATTAGTGATTTCTGATTTAAAAAAAACGGAAGGTGACTGGCGCCCATCAAATTGTCAAATGTAATTTTTTAAACTTATCTACAACAGGCAAAAACCAATCTAGTACTGCTAACAATATGACATATAGATAAGCAGATCATCTATCAACTTCAGTCAGACACACCACCACAAAGAATGCAGGTCCACTGATTGTCAATGGCTCTGTGAGCTGAAGGTGAGGTGAGTTGGGGTTTAAGGTCCCTTTCAAGAGTATATCACAAATATTAGGACTTCTAGTATTATTGCAGGGAGAAATCCCTCAACGCCATTGTGGCTATGCATTGTGGTGAAACCTGCAAGCATGGCTGCAACAAACGAACCATGAGTACCACTGCACTGAAATTCAGTGTAGCATTGCACCCAAAACTCGCTGCATGAAGAACTGTTCTCTACAGCAGACAAAGTTGCTGAGCGCCTGGTGGGATTCGAACCCCGGACCTCTTGATCCGATAATTGAGATGAAGACTATAGAACCACTTGATGTCAAAAGTCAAGATATAGCCCTGTTACTATTGCAACCCAACGTATTACCATATATCCAAATGTTGAAATGTGACACAATGAACACCAGTGATAAATTTACCCCCGAGTCCCATCAAATACTCATAAAATTTTGAATCCCCTGGACTCAAAGGGTTTTGTTTGCAGTATTTGCTTATTTATTGAGGGACTCACTTATATCTGCTGGGACTCACAGTAGCTTGTGGTAGTGAGTTCCTGGACTCTGAAGGTCATATTTGTAAATTCATCACTGGAACACTGATAGCAAAATTACACAACAAATATCACAAGCAGCACAAAAAATCCACACTCCCACTCCATCCCATTCATTGACCGAAAGCTGCCAAGTTGCCAGACAGCTGTAGACATGTGAAACACTTACGAATCTTACCCTTACGAGTCAGTATTGGTGTATTTCCTACCCACTTCCTGTTGAACACATGGGAATAAGAAAGTCATGTCTAACAATGGAGTCAAAAGTCATTGTCAACTTGACCCGAGCTGCCAACTGAAAGCCTTGAGTGACCTCTCTCTACGATACAGTCACATTTCATCCCAGATCGGTCACATACGCAACAAGAGGTTCACTTCCTTGTATAGCTTCTTCGGTTTCAAACCGCACAAGATGTCAAACCAAAGTTTTCAAATATTTTTTTGAAAATACTTCAGAGCACTTTCATACAATCCAACAAATAATATTCCAGAGAACAGATTTTTATAAACATATGAAAAAAGTTGAAATTTAACAAAATATATAATGAGCTAGTTACCCTAAAATGAGTTTTTAATATTTGAAAAGGTTGGGTAATTTGCAGCTAATACTAGATTGTAACAATAAAATCTGAGACTGACTAAACTTGATGTTATTTGCTTCTTTACAAAACAAATCTTCAGACCTCTTTTCAAATGCTGCAACTCAGTGGTCGACACAGAGATGACGAGGGAAGTTATGATTTGAGTACCGGTAACTTCTCTTCTCAAAAAAGGGATATTAAATATATGTTACATATGTAATAAGGCCTGCCCTACAGTCTGTACCCTGATAGTTTTTGCTTCAGGCTGGTAAGTTTCTGAGCTTTTTAAAGTTTGCTATTTAAATTGACAAACAAACATCTTCAGGCTTGCTAGTTTTCAAGCTTAGTTCATACATTTTCTCATTGTATCACATTGCGATGCAGTTTCAAACCTTGAATTAATTTTCATCTGATGGTAAATATGTTCTGAAACTGGAAACTGAAATAACAGGAAATAATTCTCTTAGCCTTACTAATTTCAATTTCCTCTTTTATATATGCAAATAACTAATCTTCACAATACATTCATAGGAAACCTTGCATAAAAATATGGGTAACATTGCATACAGACATGGGTAACCTTGCATACAAACATGGGTAACATTGCATACAGACATGGGTAACATTGCATACAGACATGGGTAACATTGCATACAGACATGGGTAACATTGCATACAGACATGGGTAACCTTGCATACCGACATGGGTAACCTTGCCTACAGACATGGTAACCTTGCATACAGACATGGGTAACATTGCATACAAACATGGGCATACAGACATGGGTAACATTGCATACAAACATGAGTAACCTTGCATACAAACATGGGTAACATTGTATACAGACATGGGTAACATTGCATACAGACATGGGTAACATTGCATACATGGGTAACATTGCATACAAACATGGGTAACATTGCATACAAACATGAGTAACCTTGCATACAAACATGGGTAACATTGCATAGACATGGGTAACCTTGCATACAGACATGGGTAACCTTGCATACAGACATGGGTAACATTGCATACAGACATGGGTAACCAATACAAGTCTAACATATTTGACCAATATGGAGAACCGTATCCAATATATGACATAGTAAGATATATAAGATATAGAAGTAACGAATATTGGTACATGAAATCAGGGTACACAAGGATGATATTTTATTTATCAACCAGTGGTTATAGCCCTGCGACATCATTAAGACTACTATGTCGTCAACTTACTGAGGTCATAAGTGTCAGAGTATATTCAATGTTTCCTTAACACTATCATCTAATGTAGTATTATCTTGAGGAAGCCTTTGCGTACATAGATTTAACTTCCACGTGACACACAAGGTCCCTTACATACAGCCAGATGTTTCAGGATTTAGTCATCCAGCTCTATCAGTGGGTCTTTTTAGGGCTCAAAGTAAATAGTGAATTACCGGTAATAGCATTTACTAGTGAAACTTCCTTATTAAAAGCAAAATACTGAAAACACATTGATTTTTCAATAAATATTGAGAATTTCTTCAAATACATCAACCAACGAAAATTGTGTTTCGGGTAGAGAAATTTAATTTCATTAATCGAACTTGAAACAAGAAAAAAAGTTACTTTGTCCTGTTTTTATCCATGAGACTAGAATGATTGTAAAAGCCTTGTGGATAAAATTATACCGAGTGTTGTTCCTAGATGTACAGCTGAGGGGGTCATTTTGACAAGTTCTAAGATGGGACCCTTTGCAATGGTAAAACTATCCTTATTCCTCATATTGTAATGGACACCAAGGAGAAAGGGTGGACAAATATCACCAGGACCTGTCTAGGGACAACACTGTACCCTAATGGGGCAGGACAGAGTTCAGTATACGGAAGATGGTGTTTACAATACCACAAGCCTCTAAGTCAACAGACACTGGAACATTTCATCATTATCATTACCTACCATTTGTAATATAAACATGTCGTAATTCACTCAGAGCTACTGTTCATTCTGGAAAAACTTGGATAATGGAAAATCACTCGAGACAACTTACCCCTTGCAGTTAGGTAAACACTCAGTAGAAGATCATGTGGAGGCATAAGAATATAATACAGGGCCTGTGAGTCATCACGGTTTATTTGATATTTGGTTGTGGTGTCTGTCAGCCGCTTATGTCACATACCAGTGGAGGATCCAGAAATTTTGAGGAGGGGGAGGGGGGGAGGGGGGGTTCACTTTTGGGTCCCCATACCCGCCCATGCATAAATTTTTGAAGGGGGGACCTCCTCCCTGGATCCGCCATTGCATACCATTTATTGGGGGTCTCGAGCTCATTTAGAATGTGAAATGAATGAATGGGAAAACTTCCATATAATAGTAAATACTATTCAATTATGGTTTTTACTTCTTTTTATCATAAATACAGAGATTTTGCATGTGAGATAACCTTTATCAAGCACCTGTATCATCTCGGAGGGCAGATAACATGTAATTGTATGTTGTCAGGGGCAAAAATCCATATCAAACAATGTCTTGAAGCTGTATGATATGGGTCTTTTCCTATCAAAATCTTCATCTACCCTCGACCAATATTAGCCCTTGAGCTAAAACTTTCATGATGATATTTGGTTATCGGTCTGATACCGAATGTGATATGAAAACACTCATACTATCTATTGAATTTATGATTTTTACTTCTTTTTAAAGTCACTTCATCAACGATATAACATTTACCGGCAAAATGAACGATATGAAGTTCATAACTGACACATAATCAGCTCGATAAGAATACTGAATCATCTGTTGAAAAAGAAACTAACAGTCATAGGGAGTAAACTCCAATGTTGGGAGAGGTGCTGTACTTTGGAGTTTTGATCATCAACAGGGTTTCAAATGCAGGACCAATATGTTCGACAGTCGTAAGTCAATGTTAATGTATGGCACTTACGACTATCTTAGCACTAAGAGAGCTTCGAAAATATGGACCCAGGATTTTGCCTAACGCCTTTGAATAGTAGATTTTCATACACACAACAAAACTTTTTATGTAAACTTTTTCATGAACAGCTAACCAATGATAGTTAAACTTTATAACATTTAGAAATATTTCATAACATATATGTGAAACTTCTGGCCAATCTCAATGGTACACTAGTATTAAGTAAGTACTTCAAACTAGGTCATGGACATGTGTACAAAATCTAGAGCAAGTAAAACAATGTAGATAAAAAGTTTACATTTTTGGCAATTTCAAACTTCTATACAAGAGCAATTTATCGGGTCTGTGATGATCCCTGCACGCCTCGGCTAGAACTAGTGCACACTTGGTACTTCTGCAATGAGTTAAATGATAGTATCACTAAAGCTTGACATAGGTATAGCAGAACAGTTCTGAAATGCAAAAGTACCAAGTTCAAACTTTCAACACAGAGGAACACGTTAACATTGCACTTTGTCGCTCCCTTACAAACCTGTACCTAATTAATGTCTAACCTTATTAATAATGTAATCTGTAGACAATAATTACTGTCAACTTATGTGACATCTTCTGTCATACCCATAAACAAATTTCTTATATAAATGTTCTGTCTCAAAATGTCAAATTACATAATCATTAATCGTACACTATTCCCAATCATCTCTCCTTATGATGAATGTTCACCAAGATGGGACCCATTTAGAGCCTAATTCTTAGATGTCATTTACAATAGCAAGTGTATGTTGCTCTTAGTACCTTTTCAACATTTTAAAATCAATGAACCGGTAGATAATATTCCATTTATTTCCATTTCAATGACATCCGGGTTTACAATCATCCTTGTCAATGGATTACTGGACGTGTTTTCCTTCTCAACACCATGGGAAGTACACCAACTTCAAAATATGCAGCTAATCATTTTCAACACCAGATGGAAAGATTAAAGAGACATTTGACTCAAACAGGATACAAAACTGATAACACACAGGAAAATTTCAAGGTGTCTTCGACCTAACAAACATAATTGTCCAGAGATAACAAACATCAGATCTTAAAGTTTTATATGAGAATTCATAGATGATCATTCGTCTACAAAAACGAGATCTCTGTCAGTCTGTGGCAGAATGGGTATGCTGTTCTGACAGTAAGTGCTGTGATTGGTGCCTGACTCTGAGGGTGTGGGTTGGAAAACCACAAGGGATTTGACCCGAAAAACGTAAAAGAATTTGTAGTATTGCAGATAGAGTGATCCAACATATAGAACTGTCACAAAATGAAGTTAGTTATCATTACTCATTCTTACAAACAACAACCTCCATCTTATTTCAATTCCAATGTCAAATTCATCAGAACAGTATTACTATTTATAATAAATATATCCAATAGCTGAAATTAATAACATATAACATTTCTAGAGTAAAAACTGACATTCCAAACATGAAGAAGTGAGCTGACCTGTCACTTCTCTAATCAAGAAGAAGAATATATTCTCCTGAAACTGTTCTGCATGTTTAGCACTTTGTAATTAACACGGGGGTTGAATAAAACATACTTACAGCATACACAAAAGTTCAATGATGCTTCGATGTTGCCATGAAGCTATAGACACATATAAATCAATCAAATATTTCAAAATAACCACGAAAATCAACAAATCATTGCACCTGAGGAATGAAGGAACCCCATTC
The DNA here is from genome assembly GCA_936450465.1 of Gibbula magus. Lineage (NCBI taxonomy): Eukaryota > Metazoa > Mollusca > Gastropoda > Trochida > Trochidae > Gibbula > Gibbula magus. Next base: position 49,620,356 of record OW388293.1, read on the forward strand.
TGACATGGCCATGTTTTCAGCAAAGCAATTGGATCAAAAATTCTGTCGGTTTAAATTGTGTCAAACACGTCGTTTATGTTAAAAATACTTACACCCTTCGGATAATTCTTTGCCAAACAGCTACATTGTCGCTTAAAAGTGTCCAAATTCGTAAAGAAATTGAGATTAACGGTCAGAACTGTTACCTACTTTGACCCCGGAAGTACTTTGCTAGGGAGCAATCATTGTAGGTCAATGCAAAGCAGGTGCCCGATTTACCACATAATGAGTGTTATATTAAATTGGTTAATGGGAAACTAAGCTACTCTTTCTTTTTTGTATGTAAAATTTTTATATAAAGTATTATTTTCAAGATAGTTTAATAAATAAAGTAACATTGTTCGTAATTACTCCAAATTCATTTCTACTAAGAACACGAATTTGACGACACTTGTATTATCTTTATGATATTCAAATAAATTTAGTTTGAAATTGCTGATCTTGCACATATATGGTTATTTAATAGATTTGTCAACATGTGTTTATATTTCATGTTAATATATCGTATTATATCTATTTAAAAACATAATAATTAGGTATAAAATATCAAAATAAATTAAGATGTGATTCTCAGAACATGAAAAAAAAACACAAAAAAAACATTTATGACTACGAACTTCCTTTATATATTCCATTATCATATTTCAATACGGATACAGGCATTAATGTAATGCATCATTTCTACCAGAATAATTTCTATCAGAGACCATAGAATACATTTACCTTTTGGTCTCTGCTTCATCTACATGTAGTCATGAAAAATGACTTTTTAATTTTGTCATTCGGCGGAATAATTAATAAATTTCTTATAAATGATTTAATTATATCTGAGTGTCGCATTTTGGAGTGTGAATTATAGATGATTGAAAAATATTAATTCATTAAATAAAATGATTGATTATAAGAACAATGATATTTATCATTAATATCCAGTGTAGAATAGATCCACTATATTGGCTAAAGATTGATTATATGTACCTCGAAATCAAGCGCATTGTTAGTATGAAAGCCCCCAGGTCTATATATAGCACCCTTTATCCCGTTTAGTACAGGATTTGTCTATTCTGGGCGAGGCCAATGACCAATGCGGCCCATTTGGTTTGTGACGTCATCAGGTGTGGAATCCGATTATGCAAATGGAAGTGGAACAGCCGGTATTTAGTTACATTCAAGAAGGTGTCAAATGTTGAACGATCTAAACAATCGTTATAACTTGTAAACATTTTAGCTAAAATATATATCCGGAATGCGCTAGCACTTTTGTGAGATTGATTCATCAGCGTTTGATTGATCTATCAATAACTCACAACCATATGACCAATAGGTGAAACGACGATCATATACCAAAGAACCTTGAGATATATTGTAATTTGTAGGCTACGTTTTAGTGATAGTTGTTTCTAATAATTTGGTTTTAAGATAGCGGTTCATTAATATTCGACCATTCACTTCAGAATATTGTGATGAAATGAATAAATGAAATGTAGTTATTACCCCATTGTAAATGCAATTAGTTAAAAGAAATTGAACGAATAATTAAATCAACTATATCATATGCATTTTTTATAAACAAAATTCATTGATTGGTACTGCGCTAATCTTCGAAATCCATACACAGAAAAACATTACCCGATTCATAATTTAGAAAACATACCATTTCTGTGTTACTTTCGCTTTATAACCACTCTTAGTCAGTATAACGGAACAAGAAAACTTTTCGACTTTTTCTTTCATGATAATTAAAATTGTATAATGTTCTTCACTGCAATAACTAATTACGAAAGTTTTTTTGCAGATCAGTGTAAAAAACTTTAAAAGAAACTTAGATAAAACCAATTAACTTACCTTTACTTATGTTTCGCTTTAAAGTGATAAGAATAAATTGATTTATTTCTTGACGTCCCAACTAATCTACTTACCTTTATCTATACGGTGCGTTCAGTGGGTGACGGAGATGAGATGCGATAACCGAGAGCTGATAGCGAACATGAAACGTGGTTTAGAGTGTCTGTCTAGTTTATGCAAATCACGTGTTATGAATGAGATCGTGGATGGCATACATGCCCTTCGCGTCTTCCGTGCATGACAAACAATGTGCTAATAAGTGTGACGTGTCCTTATTTTTAGAATCGTCACAAGTAAATAGGAAACAACCCCGGATATTAAGTCGTTGCCTGACGTAATCAAAACATATAGTTTCGAAACAATTTCTAAACCTTGTAATATATCTTAGTGAATATCATCCATAGTAGTTTCCAGATTTTTTAAAAATCACTCGGCAAATATTTGTGAATGTGTTGTACTTCTGATAAAAATATACAATATATAAACCTACTTTCTAATATCTTACTTACATATGTTGTTATTGTTTAAATTAATATTCAGAGCTGAGATTTTGATCTGTTATTTGTTGATACTCTATGACTTTGATAGAATGGATGTTTTAAAGAGTTTGTGAGTTTGATAAACAATAAGAAAGGGGGTCATCATTGTCAATTAAAAAATAAAACAACATTACAGTGAAAAACTATATTTTGGTAAACAATGCTTAAAAAAACATACCGTAACCTGTTATTGCATAACTTTGATAATGTTTAACAGCTTAATTTCCAGTGGCATAACATTATTTAACTAGAATTTATAGATATTTAACAGGCATCGAACAAGGAAGGGTGTATAGCTTAGAAATAGCATTAGAAAGGTATACCAACATACGCCCTATTACAAGTATAGGGTAAGGTCTATATTGGTATATGCCTTTATAACGCTGTTTCTAAGCGATACACGCCACTTTTTTAATATCAAGATTTAAGGTACTTTTGATGCAAATAGTAATTGCATGATGTATTTTCCATATTTCGTCTCGAGTGATGGAATATAAATCAAAAGAAGTGTCAAGGGCTGAGACAAAATCCAAATTATTCAAATGCATTTGAGCGAAAAATAACCTTCTGACCGAATTATTTCATTAATCTCGTAACCCTCTCTTAACCGCTTTCAGCAGTGTGGCTAACCGCTGTAATATAGTAATTGGTTATTGGAACTCTATCAAATATAGAGTAATTAGTTTTCCGAACTACAAAGCACACATAGAACAATCAGCGACTACTATTAGGGGTGATTCGATTGTTTAAAGTTCATGTTCAGTTAGTTACGATAATTATTACACTCGAAAGTATGCCATATGACTTATACGAAACTCGTGCAATTTTGTGAATAGCTTCGCTCTCGCTCGGGCAATACAAAAATTCACACTCGTATCGTAAAAGTCATAATGACACACTTCCTCGGGTAATAATCTCTATGTATTACACTATCCCACAAAAAAACCCGCACGGGTTAAATGTAATGTTTGAATTTACCCATGTTTCTAATATTTTTTAATGGTTCCGTGTGTGTTCGAATTACACTAGATATATATCTAGTGTTATTAGATCACTAAAACACATTACATTGACCATAAACTAAAATTCAGGTTATGCTTTTTAAAATTATAACAAGCTTATGATTGTATTACTTTGGGTCTTCAGGTTTCATATATTCATTATCTAAACTAGCAGGATGGGGACGTAGACTGTTAGTCTGCCATTTTTAAGCATCCATAGGCTTCAATGAGACTTCAACCAAAGCTCATTTTAAGTCAGAATATGAACACATCTCAGAGACTTCGGTAAATGTTTTTTTTGTCCCCCCCCCCCCCCCCCCCCCCCCCTCCCAATTGTTTAATAAAAAAACATTTCAGACGGGAAATGTTAGCCTACTAGACTGTTTTAAGGCTTCCATGTTTTATCATGGCACAAAACAGGGTTGCATTAACCCTTAAAACACCAGTTTCTAAAAAAAAATAGAAAAGGATCACGATATGTAATTTTTTGAAAAATGATGAAGTTATGCACAGATATGAGCAATAGAAAGATAAATAAAATTGCACTTTACGAGTGTTAATTGAGATCTGATTTTAATGAGATTGGGTAATCGAACTAAATCTTCATTGCGTCCTATATCCCACGGCGTAGACCATGTTCCCAACATACATTTGTCAGTTAACATTCCATACCTTTAATAATTTAAATTGTGTAAATTCAACTTGAATTTAAAATGATGTAATTCAAGAGAATTGAGAAGTAAAATTAGTGTTCGATAATCCATTTACAACACTCATAATGATAATTTAGAAAAAAGGATTTTGCATCAAAACAACGAATCGTGAAGGAACTTCGAATCTAGCTTACAGAACTGATTTATAGTGTCGTTTTGTGCACATAAGACTAACATTTAATTAAAGAGATTTAACAAAACTACGTTGATTATAATAATGGGGTTCAGTAGGTGATATTATGTTAATATGTTTATAAACTAGAGTTTAATTATTAAAGAAGCGCTCTTAAAATATGTGATTAACGCCAGTCAAACTAACACATACTCCGTGGATACACGCTTATGCTTTATGGATGTTTCAATATCGACATTACGTTTCTTTATTTATAAAACTATAAATATAAATTTTATATAATATCTAAATTGTTATAAATGACCGTCTATATAAATGCTGTTACATGGACTAACGATCAGTTTGAGCATACAGCTTCGGTATTAACAACTTTTTTTAACCAGAGTACGTAAGTTCTAAGTAAAATAAACAAGGGTGTTCGCAGTATAACACAAATATAATTTTTTTTAAACAACCAGAAGTAATATGTGACACAAAGTATGCGTTTTTATAATGATATCTCACAATAAACTAAACATTTTCAACAGCATACATTATTTTTCAGTGTCGAATGTATTCATTTTCGAGGAAATATGATTTAAAGATTACATTATTTGAAAATCTAACATTATTGATATCCATAGTTCACACTACTATAGTCTCTAACGGCAGATTGAATGGGCACGAGGAAAAACACCACATGGTTTCAATGTTTTTATTAAATGGCATATATATGTAAGTCAATAAATATGTACATGTTATGCAGATACAATGCTATACATATAAAAATAGGAAGTATATATGTATACTATACGAATACTAACTAAGAATTATAACCTTAAGAATGCCTAGGTTTGATCTTGTTTAAAGGATGGATGAAATGACATATGGTCCAAATCGGATTCATTAAAATGGGATGTCAATTTGACAATTGCTCGATTTTAAATTTCTGAAATCGGTCCATAAATTACTTATATACGGCTTTTTAAAAAACCGCCTGATTTAGCCCCGGCGACCAGAATGAAAGTCTGCGGGGGTGTGACCCGTGAAGGGATGACTTCTGTGACGTATGTGGAGGAATTTGATTTTCAGCGATAGTCACAATTCAACGTAATTTCGCAAAATTTTGATTGTTAATTTCACAAAGATATCTTCAATAAACCAACTTAAATTTCCCATATATCGAATGTTTAGATATCCAACTAGGTAATTCCGCAGATGACAATTACACAATTATTACATAAACATGTCTTTTTGGCGATGTAATACACCTCATAAATTCATTTAGCGGCAGTGATAATCATCATTAATTAATTAACGAGACATCGGCGGAGAAGCTATCTAGCCGCCCCGTCTATCGCTTATCACAGTCACGCCTCAGTGAGCATTTTCAAAAGGGTTCGCCGAACAAATTGCGATAGTGTTAAAATGGGTGAATTAAAATCGTCTTAATTATCAATTGCAAGTGTATATTGTCTCGATTTTATGCTCAATTGATTCCGATATACAATATACGTAGAGGTAATCATCTGTCATTCTTGAGAAAAATGCATTTCATCTATCCTTTAAGAAGTTCGTGTACAACTTCCCAACGTAAAGCAGGACTCTTGTCGCTCCATCACTGGCTTATTTTAGCCTTGCAGTATTTCCCTTTTTTTTCGTGCTAAGATAGTGGATCGCTGCGCCTGAAATACATAATGGGCTCTGATTTCCTAGCACGGAAACCTTTAGGAAATGAGGCAAGCCTTAAATCAGCCAGTTATGGAGAGTGGCAAGAGTTATGCCTTGCGCAGGGAAGTTGGTTCATATATGGTTTCCAGAATACGGGCCCAGCCATGTTAACAAGTTGACTATCAGTCGCCATCTAGTTACAGCTTCCTTCCTCTGACTGCACTTACCACAAGGACGGTGCTTCAAATATAACCTATACCATTGGGAACTATATGAAAGAACAAGTGATTTAAACGTATTTATTTCCACTACGAAAGTGGCTTAGGAAATACTTATTGTTTCAGTCTGGGACACAAACAGCAAAAGAAAACATTGCATCGTAAGATACCGTGTGAGTTGAAAGATGTTTGATTAGACAAAAAGGTACACGATTGACAATCATTTGATGCATACGTAATAATATTATTGTATTTTAATCTAATCAATCTGTCAAATGTATAAAGGAGTTGGTTTTATTCACAGCAGAACACTTTGGTTTTCAAATATAACTACCGGGGTAATTTCATATAAAATGCTGTTGTTAACATATATTCATGTTTCTGGCAAAAACTTTATTTAAAACGTATCTTCCGAATGATTATACTGTAACAGATTTTTAAAAATCTCTTGCCCGGGGTGGCACTGATACTTATGATTAGACAGTTAATCAAGTTAAATCCCCCCCCCCCCCCCCTTAATTTCTTTTGTATGGGGGGAAATTATGATAGTATAAGTCAATGGCGGCCTATTGTATTATTATTGTCAAGATTGTTGTGACTAACGGTTGTGACTAACCGAAAAAGAGAGAAATTATGATCTGCAATTAGTAGATATATATACGCAATATATTCTCATCTTTTAATGAAGTTAATCAAATTACACATTCACTCTCAAATAAATTGGGTTTTTTTCTGATTAAGGATGTTCACTCCTCAAATTTATAGAATTAACTTTTTTTCTAACTTATATTTTTTAAAAGATTAAAGTATATGATTGAAAAATCAGCATTAAAAATAGGGGGTAGTGTTTTTTTTTTCGAGATATGACGCCTGTAAGATAGTGGGGTGAAGTACAATTTTAACATGGGAGTCTATGGGAAAATGAGAAAAAAACTGCTAAAAACTTTAAAATACTACATTTCTAGTATTAAACTTTTTTTCCTTTTTTGATATGTTACAAAGTTCATGTTCCCCTACCGAAATCGATGAAAAAATATATGTGGTAGCGTGGGTTTTTTTAAGCTTTGACACAAAATGTACCTGAAAACCTCCCTTTTTAGTCAAATTTAGGCCGTTTATGCTGTTTAAGCACTTTTTAGAGGTTCTAAAGTCACATTTTCTTTATTTCATTTGCTTTTTAAAAGTATGTAGGTGATGTGGAATATCATGAAGTAAATAAAAATGACAAAAAATCTTTACTTAATCATATTTAATTTTTGAAGTTCAACAGGAAGGAGCGGACATCCTTAAACTATATAATGATTTTCTTTAAAGATGAATTATTTTCACTTATGAAAGTGAGTATGCAGACGTAACCCATTATTATGAGTATATCATCAACAACAACGCAGCACTATGAAATTAAACCATTAGTATTGGATTTATTAAAATAAATTGGCCATAATTTAGATTTTAAAAATATTGAGCACATTTTGATATATTTAGAAACGATGACACATGCAATTAAAAAATAAATGATGACAACAAGGCTGTTATGAAGTGTATGTTGGTTTCTTTTTCATCAATAAGACAACGAAGATTTTCAAATGTGGTACATTTGTTATAACTTTCATACGATTATGATGAGCGTGTTTTACTATTTTCTTGAATCGATGAAACAGACAAGCTGCTTCTGACATGAATGTATCTGGGCCTATCAGATATTCCATTGCTCTAATTATTGTATATATGAGTACAAATGATATAGACAGCAACGCACAAATTAGCCTTCTTATATACACGAAATAAAAAGAAGCTTTACAGCAATTTAAATATGTAAAATAAAAATATGATTACTTAATTTTCAATCAAGAACAATGAATGCTCCATGATCACGTGATACGTGAAAATACGGCCCTCTTCCGCCATCTTGGGAACAAGGACAGATTACCACCCCCAATATTAATTAGCAAGGTGTTCTTAGAGCAGTGCAACTGAAAAAGGGTCAAGTATCTGGCCCAGTTGATACTTTTGGGCAGATTCAGTCTGTGCAAGTGCAACAATGTCGGGCCAGAGTATTATGGACCGTGTTCAGGCGGCAAGGCACAGCATCGCCGGTCAAGGGCTGGCGAAATCCGTCTGCAAAGCCACGACAGAGCAAATCATCGGACCAAAGAAAAAGCATCTTGATTGTAAGTACAGACATAACGTTACTTGTCAGTGTCATATACATTTTTATCGAGAAGTAGGTTGTGTGTTATTGCGCAATGCCATGTATATGCAAAAACAGGTGCGTGATGTGTCGGCAAGCAGAGTCGATTTAGGGGGAGGCGCCCGTTCGGTGCCATCACCAAGTGCGTGAAGCAGTCAAACGTGACTGTTGTTTATTTGGACCGATGTGATTTCGAATAACAAATGCATTTAATCAGTATTCATACAGCTTTAATATATCATGATGATGTCACATTTCTGTAATGTCGAATATCTGTCAAACTCAAGAAAAGGTCTAGCTGTCAGTGAAAATTAACATTTTCAATTTTCTTTTTAAAAAAAGAATTATGTTTGTGATAATTTTATCTGTCAAGATAATGAGTTGATGTTGAATTATCGCATTATTCTTATCACCTGACACGTTTTAAAATAATTATGACTGTCAAGGGGGTGTGGCCCAATTACTTACTCTAGTAGATAAGCTAATAGATCCTTCTTCATATCCAGCTTTGACTAATATGTGTTGTTTGATTATTGCATAAGTGATTATTTGTAACATACCTCTTGCAAATTTTCTTACTTTGTGGTCGGAATACCTAGATAAACATAACAAAATTTTAACACTCAATTAATTAATCCCACCCTGTTACAAGCAAGATATATCCAGTACATTTGCTTAGTGACTAAACCAGCTATAAACTATATCAATAGTATGCATAGTATTTAAACAATTTTGTATTTTAGGTTGGATTCTGGTTGTACAGTCATAGTTGTTGCCCCATCATAACATCTGTGAGTGTCAGATACAGTCACATCATCTGACAGTTGATTTGACAACACACAACGTTTTCATATGGCTTATTTTGCATTGATCTTTCACAATAATCCTAAATGTGCAGTTATGTACAATATCATACACTTATCGGCCTCATTTATGATAATACACATATATTTGATGAACAGGGCAATTCTAGGGCTGAGTAAAATGCAGCTATACGTTGCAGTCTGATTAAAATCGACGGTTTTCCGTGGAATAAAAATTGCCAAATAGTGCATCTACCGGGGTACGAGCTCATATCAGTCGTAGGTTCCACGCCAAACCGTCTGATAACAGCCCGTAGACTCGCGTGTTCGAGCGCAATTCAGGTAGTCAATCAAAAGACGCCCAACAAATGCTTTCGGTGCGAGAAGCTAGGGGCAGATAACTCCAAACAGCTCTCCTTTGGTCTGTTCCGAATGCTTTCAAAACAGTGACCGTTTAAAAACTACGTTGTGATTGGTCAGCTATTTGACTGGGCTTTGGCTGTGCTAAACTGGTTCGGAACATTCACCTATACAGGGTGTTCTCAGACCTTGTGGAGAGGAATCTACAGAACCTGTTCGTATCCAGTAGATGCATAATTTTGCAAATTTTATACCTCGGAACAAGGTCAATTTTAATCAGACTGCTATACGTTGTGGTGTATGATGCAATTTGTACTTATACATGACAAAGAAAATTAAATAATATTGCACATAATGATTAACATATTTCCTCAAATACAACCCAGGTCCCGAATACCACCTGGGCCTAAAATAGAATCTGAGTGCTGGGTGCTGAGGTAAATACAACCCGACCTCCAATACAACTGGAGTGGGGGATGGAGGATAGGTGCTGAATGAAATAGAACCCCAGGGTTGTATTTGAAATATAGTACTGAAAGACCTGTTGTATAAGTGAAATGTCCACTGTTCATTATAAAGCAGCTACACAAATGTGACGATACAATACAATAATACAATACGAAGTTTATCAAATATATCGATCCCTCTCCCTTCAGTGCAAATGTTAGTTGATATTGTGTTGCTTACATCTTTTCATCGTGTAATGTTGTTTTTATTCAAGTGCTTCATTGGATCCTTGTGGTAAAATATTGTGGTAATAATCAGAATCAGAACTAGACTATTGGATCAATTATGTTCAGAACTGCTGATTTGAAAATTCACCAACTATCCTTTATTGTAATGATTTGTAAGATGTTCTACATATTGCAATGATAGGCAGTCATGTCGGTTGTTAACCAGTAATGGTTACAAACCAAATTTGATCTGAACTAGCCAAATGCATCAAAATCAAATCATCTTTAAATTCATACATGCCATTTGAACTACAATCAAAACATTCTACTAGTAAGCCTACCAAGTTTTACACTACCGGTAGTTTGTCCTTTAGATCCAAGAGCATAGTATTCAATTGACGACCAACCCAGTCTAGAAAATTATAGCAAATCTAGATTGCTCAGCAAGGCATCTTTAGGGCTCCATTTTGTAAAAATATTTGAACGGATTGTAAAATATCATTGTTGAAATTCTTGTTTCTGAGACTTAATGCTAGTCTAGTTTTTCACTAGCAGACCAGATTTGTGCTAATTTAAACCCCTTCTAAATATTTTGGAACTCCAGGTTAAGGGTTAATGTATTGACATATTATGGTTATCTTAGATGTTCTGTATAGCTGATGTTATTTAGTGTTTAGTGTTACCAAAATTAGTAATCTTTAAAAAAATTAGATCTCATAAAATATGCTGAGTCACATGGTCTGGCCCTAGAATAAACATTGAAAATTTTTGTGAATGTTACACTAGATTCTGAAAATGAATATACCAGGTGCTGTGATACAAACAATTATTATAGTAGGTTACCTTAAGAATTTTTAAATATGCCATTATTCAATTGTTATAGTGAGAAAATGAGTGTTCTATTTAGTTACTCCTGACTTTTAGATATTCATAAAAATAGAATTTAATTTAACGTAGCATGGGTTGAAAACTTTGCCATGATTTGAAGTGTAGAATAGGTTTGTATTTATGATAATCATGTGATGATAAATGCTTCCCATATTTTCTGGTCAAATCTTTTGCCAGGAAAATCTGAAAAAAGTGATTAATTTTATCTGGCCTTATATGGGAAGATGAACCCTTCGCTATTGAGCTTTATTGATTATTATAGTTGACGTCAAATGCTTCTGACTCGTTTATTGCTTTCTAATATATATATGAGATATCAAGTCATTAGCCCCTTTGACATTTTATACTGTAGGATTTGTTTCTATTTCAAGAATTTTTCTTTGGAATATGCATACTTTAAGTTTATTTGAACAGGCAACATTAACATGGATATGAGAGATGAAAATTAGTGTTTCTATTTCTGTCAATATCTTTGAATTTATTATTCATCAGTCAAACAAGAAATTATATTTAGGATTGATTTTGGTTCAAGATTCATGTGAAGCGATTTGAACATTTGTATTTTATATTGCATGACAAAGAAGAGTTTTTATCTAAGCCTTCTAAGACCTACCTACCCAAACCATTCTTAGTGGCCCTATGGCAGGAATCACAACTTGTAAGCAAAGAAAATTTGTGGGTCTTATCATGAGCTGATATATTGCACTGTACTACTGCCAGGCAAACTTAAGAAAATCTTAAAAGATAACTATCTTGATTCAGGGCCTCCTCATAAATATAGGGACCCTGTAACCTGGGCCCATATTTTCGAAGCTCTCTTAGTGCTAAGATAGTCGTAAGTCAGTGTTAATGTATGGCACTTATGACTATCTTAGCGCTAAGAGAGCTTCCAAAATATGGGTCCATGATAGTTATCATTTTAGATTCTCATAACTTTGCCGGGCAGTAGTAGATTATTATTATTATCAGTGTATTACTAGGTAAAGGGTTAATAATTTAGTGTTTTTCTTAAAATATCATTTGATCATAATTTTGTGTCCTGGATGCATGGGAAGTATGACTGTTTACTAAAAATGACTTCCTGATAATTTTACACTTCAGGAAAATAAAATTTCAATTTCTAATATTATTTGTTTTCAGTTGAAAAAGCACAAATAAAGTGTATGCCATCATAATCTTGTATGAATGAATATGTATGCTGATTGGACCATTCTGTAATCTACCGGTAATGCGTCCAATCAAAACATGGTTTCTCTTAATTGTCCTCTCATCTTTCTGTTTCTTCGTCTGGGGTTGTTCAGAGGTCGGCAATTTTTAATGAACATCTGACTAATTAATGACCATCGTTTCTTATCCTAATTAAGAAAACAATCCGACCTAATTTAGTCTGTCAAATACCAACACCTTTGTGTCCATGTAAGAAAAATAAATGCTTCATAGGCATTTAAAAGTTATCATAAGATTTAACAAGACATGAATTATCAGAATAGAACATATCTTGAGGCACGTACATGGGAAGATTATTCTTAGCAAGACTATTAATCCACAATTTTAGTGATTGTGATACTAATTAATGACTGACACTGGTAATTAGACATTGAGTCAACTGCATAGATACACAAGACTAAAACCTACAAGATCTTCATATCTTTTGGACTTTCGTCCTTGGATCAAGAGGTCCTGGGTTCTAATCCAGCAAGGGACTCCGCAACTTTGTCTGCAGGAGAGAACCTTTCTACAAGCAGTAAGCTTTGCTGCAATGCTACACTGAATTTCAGCGTAGCCCTTGGATCGGCAGTTCCAGCCGATGCTCACAGGTTTCACCACAATACATAGCCACAATTGTGAAGCGGGCTCTCTCCCTGCAATAATACTAGCAGCCGTGATATAAGTGTAATACTCTTGAAAGTGGCTTTAAAATCCCAACTCACGTCATATGTTGCTTGTTTTACTGATTGTTGGGGGACAAAGATCTAAAGGCAGGGGGGGATAAAAAAGAAATTATGTGTAAATGAAAAATTTCCTGAAGATTCTAGAAATTTTGAATCATGAGGAATTCGTTTTTCTGCAAATGTCATTATGTGAGGGGATTCTGTAAAGCTTGTATAAAGTTTTTTTTGCAATTTCAGTTGAACAAAGTGTAGAGAGAATGTGAATAGGGATTTATCGAGTGGCATTTTGTCAGTGCAATATGCTTGAAGCTGTCCCTTAACAAGACAACCCACAAGCACTTGCTTTTACATTGAGTTACTGTCTCCATGCCCTGAAGGATGCTCCTCAAATAAGATTTGACTGTGACTGACCAAGGTCATTGCAACAGTGTTCCTTGATGAAACATTTTGGTGTCATTTTGGTACGCTTTAAACATCAAAACTTTTGTAATGAAGTGATTTTTGCAACGAAAAAATTGGAACTTCAAGGTTCATAGAGTTTGAACAAATATGATGAGATTGTTATATTTTTTGTCTGGAAATATCAGATAAATTCATATCTCAAGCTAAAGCAGTCAACAGGCAATGTATTCGACTGTTCCTGGCTAATCTAACAAGACGAAAAGTTATTGGTTCATCATCAAATAGCCTTGGATCTGCTTCTACTTGGAAATAGATGTAGTAGGACTTATTTCAAAGGAATGGACCAGGAAAATGGCGGTTAGCATGATAAGTAAGGTTCATTGTTCAGGATGTTTTGGCCTTTGGTCTAGTAATCCAATGGGCACGATCCGTCCATTCATGTGTCTGTCCCGAATTTGCTTCTGAAGCAGAACTCAAAAACTAAAAAATTTATATTGAAAATTCATCATGTGTACATGTGCCTTTTGGTATGTCAACTTCTTCACATTTGTATGTTTTCCGGTATCATTTAAAACAACTTGGACTTTCATTTCCAGAGCAGAATTAAAAAAACTAAAAACTAAGCAATTAAATAAATTTGTACATCATGATATGCTATTTGTTTATTGTTTTTTAAAATTGGTACATTTGGTAGCAATGTACAATGTAATAATTGACATAACCCTTACTTTTCTGTGTAAAGAATTTAAAAGAAACTGGTTCTTGAAGCAAACAAGTGACATTTATACAAAATTGAAATATTGTACATTTCAAATCCTGCAGTATATTTAATATTTTATTTTCATACAGTTTCCTCAGTGTTTCAGACAATTCAGTTTCTGGTCCAGTTTGGACCTCAGATGAACATTAGTGAGTTTCAAGATCATTACAAAGGCATAAACATGGCATATCACTGACGTTATTGAAGCATGTACGTACACAGAATCACAAGGGAGGTAATCTAAAGAGAGAAAGTTGGGAATTGACCCAGCGTAATAAAATTAGTATCTGCTCCCAGTTCATTGCCAAACAGCTTGTATTGATTTCGCCGACAGTTGGAAGAAGAGTAAGTCAACCTGCCCATAGAAGGTACATCTACACTCAGCCTCTCGTGGACTGTCTACAGCAAGCTTTATCTTGGCTGTTATATCAAGATACGTAAAGTTTTGAATCGATAGAATATAAAAATATAAAAAGAAACCTTTGTGAGTCGTTGTTTCACAACTATTTGGAGGAGGAGGACGTCAACCTGCCCATAGAAGGTACATCTACACTCAGCCTCTCGTGGACTGTCTACAGCAAGCTTTATCTTGGCTGTTATATCAAGATACGTAAAGTTTTGAATCGATAGAATATAAAAATATAAAAAGAAACCTTTGTGAGTCGTTGTTTCACAACTATTTGGAGGAGGAGGACGTCAACCTGCCCATAGAAGGTACATCTACACTCAGCCTCTCGTGGACTGTCTACAGCAAGCTTTATCGTGGCTGTTATATCAAGATAACGTAAAGTTTAGAATCGATAGAATATAAAATATAAAAAGAAACCTTTGGGAGTCTTTGTTTCACAACTATTTGGAGGAGGAGGAAGTCAACCTGTATGTTTGTAGATCTGTCAGGTGTTCTTAGACTTAACATGGATTTACTTTTGTCTGTTGCAAAGTTTGAGATACTTACGTCTTTGGAATGGATAGAATACAAGACAGAAACCTTTGGGAATCATCGTTTTGTCTCTTATTTGGATGAAGAGGAAGTTGACTTTTTACTTTGTGTAAATCACGAGTCAGGCTTTCTGGGACTGTCTGCAACATGGATTTATTTTTGCTTAGTTCGAGATACTTATGTTATTGGTATGGATAGTATATAAAATATGTTTGGCTATCATTCATTTCCATTGGTTATTGTGGAAGAAAAAGACCTGTTGATAGATCTTTTGAATAAATCATGTTTGGAGATTACCATTTCTCCTGTAGTTGGTCGCCAATAATGGCTGCAATACTGCCGAAGCTGCGTTAAACAATAACTCACTCACTCACTACTGCAGTTGAGGAAGGAGAAATGGACTTGTGGATAGATGTTTAAATGCAGTGTCATCATCGATCTCTCTGGATGTTATTTAGCTGTTGTGTCAGTTTCCCAATTTAGAATTCCTGTGTATCACTGAGCTGTTGAGTTACTCAGCAGGCAGTTGCACCCTCTCCCGGGGAGGAGCTCTGTCGATGCGAAAAAGCAGAATTGTAGTTTACCCTGTCGCATTTATCTCCCTATTCCTGTCCAAGGTCTTCATTGCATGTAACAAACTTAGCACATGTATAATAATCTTAGCACATGTATAATAAACTTAGCACATGTTTAACAAACTTAGCACATGTATATTGTATAATAATCTTAGCACATGTATAATAAACTTAGCACATGTATAATAAACTTAGCTCATGTTTAACAAACTTAGCACATGTATAACAAACTTAGCACATGTATAACAAACTTAGCATGTGTATAATAAACTTAGCACATGTATAATAATCTTAGGACATGTATAATAAACTTAGTACATGTATAATAAACTTAGCACATGTATAATAAACTTAACATATGTTTAATAAACTTAGCATATGTTAAATAAACTTAGCACAAGTATTACAAACTTAACACATGTATAACAAACTTAGGACATATAATAATCTTAGGACATGTATAACAAACTTCATAGCACATGTATAATAAACTTAGCACATGTATAATAATCTTAGGACATGTATAATAAACTTAGCATATGTTAAATAAACTTAGCATATGTTTAATAAACTTAGCACAAGTATTACAAACTTAGCACATGTATAATAAACGTAGCACATGTATAATAATTTAGCACATGTATAACAGAAGTGGCATCTTTTTACAGTGGACTAAGGCTACCTGTATTTTGTGTTGTACATAGGGACTCTGGGTAGCACTTAACCTTGGGTCTTCCTAGGCTTTACTTATTGAAGACACTTAATTATTCACCTATCTTTAGCTCTAATTATAGCACCATGCATGTAGTTAAAGTAGAATTTCCAACATCTGGAGCACATTTTGTTTGGATAGTTATCCATAAAAAACAAACACATTGCAACATTGACAACAATCAAACCTTTACCATAATCAAAATTGTTAAAAGTTACTCAATGTTTTAATGAAAGGAATTGGAATTCATTGTACATTTATCAACCTAATAAGGGCCTCCCTTCCTATTGACACCTAACAATTCTAACACATTGAGGGCTTCCTCTTCTCTTACCTGCGATTATAAGCCATCTGCACTAGTGGCACTCGTGTTCCTAGAAGATGTCCTGTGGAAATTTGCCCACCCTTTTCACTTGGTTTTGCATTAAATTTTGAAAAATAAGATAATTTTGCTATTGAAAGGGGTCCCATACTTTCTGATTAGGCCAAAATGATCCTTTGCGTCATTCACTTGGATCAACACTTCTAATGGGCTATCTGTTCCTTGACCCCCTCTCTCCTGGTCACGCTGTACAATATAGGAACCAATGCCCCCTGGTATACCCGTGGTCCAAAAATATGGATGACAAAAATGACCCCCCCCCCCCAAAGTTGGTCACGCTGTACAATATAGGAACCAATGCCCACTGGTATACCTGTGGTCCAAAAATATGGATGACAAAAATGACTCAAATTCTATATTAGCTCCCACTCAAAATATGGATCAGTCAGCACCCTCTATGAATATTTTTACCTCAGCACCTTGGACGATTATTAGACCATTTATGGTAATCAATTGGCATTCAATTATTTTTCTCCAGTGCTTGACACAGCTTTCGACCAAAATTGAGTGACAGAAACTAATTAAATTCTCACTCAAATGAATAATTAAAGTCCTCTGTGAACTTTATTACATGTCTATTTCATTGTGAAAATGAATGATATATTATTCATCGAGATTGCTTCCTTGTTGGCGAGTTTCATCAGATTCCGTAATTAGAGCGTTGAGTTATTTCTGTTCATACAGTCTGATTTCCTGGCATTATCACATGAAGAATTCAACATGCAGCAAAGTCTACACTAAACATGATTTGACTGATATCTGACAATGATGAGACTTATAAATGTAATACCGGGTATACATGTGTAACGTGTAATATACATACTGTGTGATTGAACACAATGCCAAGATATCAATAATTAAAAAATGAAAAAGTAATTATATTGATAAACCATTATAATTTCGCCAGTCTGAACCGTGAAGATTTTCCTGATACTTGACTTACTGTTATGTTGAAAATGAAAATTTTATCAAGGTGTCAATAATAATTGTGAAAGAATAACCTCATTGACAAACTCTTACAATTAAGTCAGCTTGAAAATGTCCCAAATCTTAACCCAATTAACTCTTTTCAGGCTGAATCAGTGCCAAACTAGTCGGTTGAATTGCAGAAACTAACTCATTGAAACAATCCAGGTTTTACCATGAACCATGTTTTAGCATGATAAGATTCCGTAAACAGCAAAATGGTTCTTTGTGCTTGCAACAGGACAGTGACGGCAAAATGTGGTCTAACATTTAGACTCTGAAATGAATATTTTGTAAAATTTCAAAATTTGGAAAAAAAAGAAGGAAAAAAAAGGAGCCTCTGAGCCTCATTTTCAGAACCTTAAACTGAACTCCGAGTCTTGTTGTAGACTTGCCTAGGCGCTTAAACAATTAAGGGGTCTGGATGACAAAATGGTTCTTTGTGCTCGCAACAGGGCGTTGGTAGCTAGTTTGCAAACAACTCTAGGTTTTCCCTGATTCTCTGAATCCTCTGATTGCCGCTAATGGCGTTAAATAATAACTCACTCACTCAGTGAATCGTCTGAGCGGCCTTGCCTTCAACAGGTATCTCCTTGGAATGTGTTGGCTTGGTGCACGTCCTGTCTGCTGATTGACCGCTGAAGGGTCATCTCCAACTCAAGATGTTAAGTCGTGGGTATTTACAGACTTTAATCAGTTTACTGTCTACAGTATGAACATCCTACAAAGAAGAAATTGGATTCAAATCTCTGAATTCTAAGCGCTCACTTTTTCCCCTTATAGTTCTTTGTAGCTTTACCATTACACTGATTTGCAGGGATTGGGAAAGGGTATGGGCCTGGGCCATTTTGCATATTAGATGAAAAAATGGCCTACATATTTTGAAATTTTACAATTAATTAATAGAAAGGGGAATGGCTCATTTTAAATTCTGAACATAACAAAAAGCCCTAAAAATGGCCCATTGTTAAAGGTGTCTTTCCCAATCCCTGAATTGGTGAGATGTTGACTATCCGGGCACTGTACCATCATGAGAGAAAATAAAGATCTTTGACAAGTCATTGTAGCACCTTGACATTGAAAAATTAGATTTGTAGGAAACCATTTATTATAACCATCATTACTATACACCAGGGATGCAGATTCAAATTTTGCCAGTCAGACATTCATCTTTGACCAAAAAGACGAACACGGGAGTAGACTTTTTAGATTTGTAGGAAACCATTTATTATAACCATCATTACTATACACCAGGGATGCAGATTCAAATTTTGCCAGTCAGACATTCATCTTTGACCAAAAAGACGAACACGGGAGTAGACTTTTTAGATTTGTAGGAAACCATTTATTATAACCATCATTACTATACACCAGGGATGCAGATTCAAATTTTTGCCAGTCAGACATTCATCTTTGACCAAAAAGACGAACCCGGAAGTAGACTTTTTTATGAATAAAGTATTACTATTTGTTGGTTCTTCATTCATTGCATACTATTAAACATAACACGATAGCAATTAACTATAACTATTAATTTATCAATAACATGCATAAAATGGTTCATAATTTAAAATCAATGTTTACCAAATACGATTTACTGACAGTGCTGGTTTGAGCAAGTTCACACAAGCGAGTTTAGAAGCGAATTTGCGTCAAGATAGACAAGAAATTTCAAATAATTTAATTGCACATAGTTCATCAAAAGTTCAAATCATGGACCAAATAATTTGTACCTTCTAAATAAGCATTTTAAATTCAAAGGAACTCGTTTTCAATAGCGATATAATTTATGTAAACTCAACTCGGCAGAGCATGTGGTCCAACTATTTTCCATACGACTATTTCCCATTCAAGATGTATAGTTACTAATTTGAACTTATTCTAATAAGATTACTTTTACATTTTATTTGGAGACATATTTCGCAATTGTAAATGAATAATTATAAAATAAGAAGAAATTATGTAAACGCAAGAGAAATTGGAGTTTTTAAATTAGCATACCTCTTTATAATGTGTGTCATCATGTAAGTACGATCGAGTGTTCGTAGCATCATACAAACGGTGTTTGACGACATAACGTCTGATTATTCGTTTTTAAAAGGTTTATTTATTTTGAATTTGTATAATAGCTTTACCATACATCAATATTGATCTATCATATTTTGTTACAGTATGACTGAGATATTATTAAATTTATCGAGATCGAACTATTCAAAGTAGCAAAATCTTAATCTATAACAAATTCCTGAATCACCGAACGATGAAGCCACACGTTCATGCAATGTTTATCTTTGACAAAATTTGTTTAAAATGCGATGTTAATGAAATCATTTTCGTAAATAATGTTGTGAAATGGGTCACATCTTTCAGTCACTAAATGACACTGAGAATATCAATTAAATCAAACGGTAAGTGTTATTTCTGCAGACAATTATAATTTACTGAAGATAATGATGATGATTGATGTCATGCCTCGTGCTGTGAAGAATAAATGTGACTTTTTGACTGGATCAACGTATTTCAGTTTCATAAACAATTATGACCGACACAAGTAGGGTCGTTTGCCTTTATTTAATGCTTGTGAGGCGTGTTTGTTTAGTTTTCATTTATATTCTGCAATCGGTCAACTGATGTCCGATAGGTCAATTTTCCATGCGGTCAAACTGGATTTACGATCGGACATGTCCGGCAAATAGACCGATTTCTGCATCCCTGCTATACACTCTACAAACCAAAATTTAGTGACAGGATTTCCTAACTGGACACTAATATTTTTTGTTATTTGAAACATTATTATAGGCAGCAATCAAAACTAATAAAAAAGATACCAGCTTTTCAATGCGTGTCACGCCTAGAAATTTGGTGATGCAAGTTTCCTGTCCAGCGTAATTTTTAGCTCATCTGGCCTGAAAGGCCCGATGGGCTTATGGCATGGGATGTCGTCCGTCCGTCCGTCCGTCGTACCGTCCGTCCGTCTGTCCATCCGTCCGTCCGTAAACTTTTCGCTTTTTCGACTTCTTCTCCAGAACCAATGACTCCAGAGAGCTGAAATTTAATGTACAGACTCCTTGGCTGAAGGGGATACCAAATTGTAAATTTGGTGACCCTTTGACCCCAAATGTGGGTCACAGGGGTCATAACCTTAAAAGCTATTTTCATCTTCTTCTCCAGAACCAATGACTCCAGAGAGCTGAAATTTTATGTACAGACTCCTTGGCTGAAAGGGATTCTAAATTGTAGATTTGGTGACCCTGTGACCCCAAGTGTGGCTCACAGGGGTCATTACCTAAAAAAAAATATTTTCATCTTCTTCTCCAGTCCCAATGAACGTAGAGAGCTGAAATTTTATGTACATACTCCTTGACTGAGGGGGATTCTAAATTGTAAATTTGGTGACAGTGAGACCCCAAATATTGGGTCACAGAGGCAATGACCTAAAATGCTATTTTCATCTTCATCTCCAGTCCCAATGGCTCTAGCGAGCTGAAATTTTATGTACAGACTCCTTGGCCGTAAGGGATTCTAAATTGTAAATTTTGTGAGTCTGTGACCCCAAATATGGGTCACAGGGATCATAACCTAAAAGCCTATTTCAGTTTACAGCATCTTTCTGAGATTATATGTGCACTTCAATCAGTAAAGTAGGTAAGGGAGGTAATTTTAAAGAAAACAGCTGAGTTAAAGGCATTTCATCTTTCTGATGTGAGAGTTCTAACATGTGCTTTGAGAATATAATATGTCTGATGAAAAAGAGATATTGAGAATTAAAAACTTAGAATTGGTGGTCTAACAAAAATTATAAGTCATATTTTATCTTTGTCTCACATTTCACATATGAGTAATTATTTGTATTTTGCAAGTGAATTTGCTGATAAAGGTACACAAGTCTAAAAGTATTCTAAAGACTTAATACAGAATCTTTTATTAAATCTAATATAATGTTCTTTGTAATTTAATGGAGTTTTTTAATATCTCATGATATTGTGTAATTATTTGGAGAATTAATTAATTAATTAATGAGAATTTCCAGTACGAGTCAATTTGGTATACCTTATTTATATCATATTTTATACTTTATAACTGATTTAGTTTTCTATTAACTTTGCAGTTAATTTTATTCAATAGGAACAAGAAATGAGATAGATGTCTACATCATGGACATGTTTAATGTGAATCTATTTGAAATGAGAACTATTGAATAATGAATACCCTTTGAAGGAATAACTTGAAGAGGAATTAAATTTTTTCATTTTACATGAGATATGTGAACTGAATATGACTAGTGATGACTGGTGATAACATTGGACTATAAAAGAAGTAGCTATATGAGATTGTGACATCACACCTATTTTCATCATCTTCTCCAGTACAGAAAAATAATTAATTGTAGGAAAAACTGCATCTAACATATAAATTTTACTGGCTGTGAGTCCAGTGTCTGCATGTTATGTAATTGCATTGTGTTGACCTCTTCCTGGCAGAAGGATGAAAACTGATAGTTACACAGAGGTTTCAGGTTACTTCAAACTACTGTGCAGCACTGTGTTATCATAGACTGTGCGTGAGACTGCTTTAGTCTTCCACTGACTCTAAAAAAGAATTTATTCATAGAATATCACCATTTTATCAAATATTGAAAGGGAGCCTATAAGAAATGGTGAAAAAGAATTTACTAAAAAAAAATTCACCAATTTATTAAGTATTGAAATGGAGCCTATGAGAAATGGGATTTTCAAAAACTGAGGCTCCTATTCATTATGTAATAAATGTTGGTATTGCCATAATGCAATTAAGAATTAAAACAATATAATGCAAAGGTGTATGATATTCATAACGAATGTTGATTTATGTGTAACCAATTTTGATAATAATTAGCAGGGGTCATGACCTAAAAAGGTTTTTTTCATTTTCTTCTACAGCCCCAGGCCATTATTGCAATAGCTTACAGTGGTGAATTGTATGCAAAGAATTGTACCCGGGGTATTCATTATTATATAATGTGTGTACGATCTTAGAAAATAGTATGATCTCTCCACCACATTATTATTTGTTTGATACCAGCAATTTATTTCCAAGGTTTGCGTTGCTCTTTCAACACATATATATAGCAGATTGGCAAAGTTATGGTAACAAAATATTTTTAAACTGCTTTAATCGTTTCACTACCTAGATTCTTATTACTACATTCCATTATCTGACCATTGCTATAAAGTCCACTCCATAACATACCCCACTTATTATCTCCTGATGAGCTACAGAGGCCATGGCTCTATTTTTGTAGGATCCTACACTTTAGTGTGAGACGTGTCGGCTCTGAAAATCTTTCGCTTATCCTCTTTTGTTGATATATTGATTTTGCTATGCTGAAACTGATTTCTCCTCGTCCTTCTTACAAGACTGAAAGCTGCATGTTGCTTTGTACAAGGAAATGTTGATATCAAGAGATGAGGAATTTGGTGCTGATTTAGGGAAAGTGCATGTTATTTATCAATAAATATATTCAAACAGTTATTTCAGTCAAGGTTGTCTTCTAAGGGTCTGAGGTATACAGATCTTTTGTCATTTTGACTTGTATTGATAACTTACAATAGTAAAACATACTAAACTTGAAGAAAATGAAATAGGAAAATGGAGGATGGAATGACATTGAAAGATAAATGTAACATCCTTGAGATAAGATTTGCAGATATTGATTTCGTGTTATGAGTGCAGATTCTCGGACAAAACCTATGCATATTGCATCTCACCTCTGAAGATTGCTGAATAAATCTTCCGTCGATGCTGGATGATTACGATGTATTGCTTAGTTGTCCTGCTGCGTAATCATGTGTAACAACAGGCACTTGTAGTAATTATTTCCTCCCATCTTCTAGCCTAGAGATGATTTTTATACATGATCAACTTCTTTATTTTAAATAACTAACAACTCTTCTCTACAATACCAACTTCTAACCCCTCTTCTAAGCCCAAGGGAGGGGGGGGGGGGGGGGGGAGATAGCGCAGTGGCTTCGGATCAAGGGATTCAGCAACTTTGTCTCTTGTCTGCTGTGGTGAACTGTTCTACATGCAGTAAGGTTTGGGTGCAATACTACACTGAATTTCAGCGTAGTACCACAGGGTTCGAAATTGGCACTAGTCTGGTAGCCCATGGCTAGTGAAAAAGAAGCTGGGCTAGTAGAGTGTAAAAACTGGTAGTCCGAAGGACTAGTTAAAATTTGAGGCGAAATGATCATGGAGATGCATTTGGCTAGCTGGAATAAGTCTGGACTAGTACTTTTAGAAATGCACTAGTGGTTACTGCATTGAAATGGTTAATTTCGACCCCTGTACCACCCGTGGTTCGCTAGTTCCAGCTGATGCTCGCAGGTTTCACCGCAATGCATAGTCATATGGCGTTGCGGGCTTTCTCTCTGCAATAACTCTAGAAGCCATGGTATAAGTGAAATACTCTTGAAAGTGATGTCAAACCTCAACTCAACTCAACTCAACCTAACTCAACTCAGCCTTGGACTGACAGAGGAGTGTTACATTTCTAGCTCTGCTTATATTAAATTTTTCAGAAAGTTATTCTGACTATAAGTCGACCAATGGTTGCAGTCATTCAGTTGAGACAAAGGTTAAGCTGTTGATATAATAGCATATACATTGATTTGACTCTGATGAACCATTGTTCAGATTGCATTTAACTTTCCCTACAGTTTCCACTACAGTTTGTCTGTACAGTCAGAGCATCTGAACTGGGTTCAAAGATTCACACTCTGTGGGTCATTGTGTCTTGAACATGGACAAATTGTACGGGTTGCTAGGTAACTGAAAAAATCGACTTTATTGATGTTAGCTAAGATTCCAAACAGGAAATGTCTGCTTGAACTGTTTGTTGGGTGACAGTTTGGATTTGTATATTGGTTTCTTCCTTCATATAGTTATGATTGATATAAATCAACGAGCATATTGAACAGAAGAGAATTATATTTAGTTTGAGGGCATCATGGCCTCCTGAACACATTCATCTGTCGTGAAGATCGCCGCTAATGGGTGTGATACTGCCAAAGTGGCATTCAACACTCACTCACTCACTCACTCACTCACTCACTCACTCACTCACTCACTCACTCACTCACTCACTCACTCACTCACTCACTCACTCACTCACTCACTCACTCACTCACTCGTTCGTGAAGTATACGGTTAAAACTTTGCCTACTGAGTTCTTAGGGCCAAAACATTCCTTGATTGCAAAGTCAAAGAACACAGATCTCGATAACACTTAAGCTTGAGAAATAATTTGTGTCAGACATTCGTGAGTGGCCAATTGACAGGAATCACAACTCATCAACACAGGGAACAATCTTGCTTTGGCGACTTGCTATAAAAGGTTATGAAACAATATTTCGAGACAAACAGGTAAAAAGTAACAGAAATTAAAAGAAACCTTTTCTCTGTAAAAACTCTGCTTTATGCACAGTAGGATGAACCTGAAGTTCTGGGTCCAAGAAATATAAAAAAGATTAATATGAAGAAAACAACTCAAAATTATATTTGCAGTGTTGGGCCAGACTTGATTTATAACATAAATATATTTTTCTAGAATATGATTTCTCTTTTCCCCTGAAACAAGCTATGATCATAGCTATCATGACTGTATGATACATGTCCAACAAATCACATTGCTAATGAAGTTGTTTGAAATATTATTAAAAGTACATTATTCAAGATAACAGATAATTCCACATGATGAAGGAGTAGACATATACAGTATAAATCCGAAATGTGTATCTTGGTAATAAAGAAGTTTATGACCAGAAAATCTTGTTTTCAGCATGTTCAGTTATTTCAATATTTATTCTAGAAAAGAGCTGCTAAATATATGTTTGTGTGAGTTAGTGTGAGATTGGTGATGAGAAGCTCTCGGTGAACGCTGACCACATGGCTATGCTGCATGTGATGTCTTATCATGCAAGTATGTGGTGCAAGCTGCTCCGCATGGTCATTGATAAAGCACACACAGACTCCTAGCTAGACTGTACTACCGGGGCCTTAATGATGATAATGCATGAAGTAAGGCCTGTCTGGCAACCTTACCTCGTAGCTTTTGCTCTTAGTTGGTCATTTTGTGAGGTTTTTCTTTAATTCTACCTTTTCAATTGAGAAATTATACTAACCAGAGACCAAGAATTCACTGATGGTAGTGACCAGAGACAAAGTATCTACAGAGAGTAGTAACATGAGGCCAAGAATCAACTGATAGTATAGACCAAAGACCAGAGGCCAAGAATCCACACAGTAGTGACCAAGAGACAAAGTATCTACAGAGAGAGGTGATCAGAGACCAAGAATCCATTGATAGTATAGACTGAAGACCAGAGACCAAGAATCATTAGAAAGTAGTGACCAAAGATGAAGAATCTGCAGATAGTAATGTCCAGAAATGAAGAATCCATAGAGAGTTGTGACCAGAGACCAAGAATCCATAGAGTAGTGATCAGAGACCAAGAATCAATAGAGAGTAGTGACCAGAGACCAAGAATCAATAGAGAGTAGTGATCAGAGACCAAGAATCAATAGAGAGTAGTGACCAGAGACCAAGAATCAATAGAGAGTAGTGACCAGAGACCAAGAATCCATAGAGTAGTGATCAGAGACCAAGAATCAATAGAGAGTAGTGACCAGAGACCAAGAATCCATAGAGTAGTGATCAGAGACCAAGAATCAATAGAGAGTAGTGACCAGAGACCAAGAATCCATAGAGTAGTGATCAGAGACCAAGAATCAATAGAGAGTAGTGACCAGAGACCAAGAATCCATAGAGTAGTGATCAGAGACCAAGAATCCATAGAGTAGTGATCAGAGACCAAGAATCAATAGAGAGTAGTGATCAGAGACCAAGAATCAATAGAGAGTAGTGACCAGAGACCAAGAATCAATAGAGAGTAGTGATCAGAGACCAAGAATCAATAGAGAGTAGTGACCAGAGACCAAGAATCCATAGAGTAGTGATCAGAGACCAAGAATCAATAGAGAGTAGTGACCAGAGACCAAGAATCCATAGAGTAGTGATCAGAGACCAAGAATCCATAGAGTAGTGATCAGAGACCAAGAATCCATAGAGTAGTGATCAGAGACCAAGAATCAATAGAGAGTAGTGATCAGAGACCAAGAATCAATAGAGAGTAGTGACCAGAGACCAAGAATCAATAGAGAGTAGTGATCAGAGACCAAGAATCCATAGAGTAGTGACCAGAGACCAAGAATCAATAGAGAGTAGTGACCAGAGACCAAGAATCAATAGAGAGTAGTGAGCAGTGACCAAGAATCCAGGAATCCTGACTGACAGCAATGACCACAAACCAAGAAACGAAAAGCAAGTCTAGCCGGTCACCTGACCGTTGCGTCGAGTGTGGTGTCGAGAGAAGACGGGAGATCGTAGCTTCATTGATCCATTCACTTCTCTCTGTGTCTGATCCCAGTCCTGCTTGTACAGATCGATTTGTGTTCCGCCGCTCAGTGAGACGCCACAATTTATTAGTGGTAGTTACAGCCACCGATTGGCATTATTTTGCTCTAACTTCCCCTTTGAACAGCAGTTGACGCTTCATTGTCAGGTCACCGAAACCTGGACAAATGTAGGAGCAGCAGGAGTTATGTTTCTAATAACTAACACGATGGACAGTTGTGATTTTGCCTAGCAGTAAATAACGTTGCGTCCATCTTCAATTGGTTCTCAATCAATACAAGCCAAGCTAGGAATGAATAATGAAACACTGAGGCATTTCAGTGAGAAAAACGCAAGTGGAGTAGAGGTCACGTAGAGAACTTATAATAGCATTTCTTGGCTACATGGGTTTGAATAGCTTCAAGGCTCTAGTATCAATAACTGATGGGGAAACGGAAAGATTTAACAAGTTGATTTTTTCAAAATGAATAGATTCATCCTAGGGGTTCTTCTGTGTGTACCGTATTTCCTCTTATAGGCACACTGCAGCTCTCTCATAATGCCTCCTAATAGCGCTGGGGTTCAAGTAACTAAAGCAAAAAATGGAGTCAGAAAATTAGAATAAGTGCTAGGTCCCTCGTCATCGCTAACTGTAACATGTTTTAAGAAAACATTGAAAAAAAGAATAAAAAATAGAAATTTATTTGAAACAATATGCCAAGTTTCCGATACTGGCCTCCAGTGATAATTATTTTTTTTATTGATCAATGCCTTGGCTCTTATTGAAGAACTATAGTTCACTGATGGCATTTGTTTATTGTGTGAGCATGAATAATGATAAATAGCCTTCTATTTGTAAAATCTAGATCCATACATTTATCACTAGCTTTTTCTATTTGCGAAAAAATAGTAACACATCAGGAGATCCTTTAAAAGTAAACAGGCTAAAGTCGCCTAAGCTGACGAATGATTATTTTATTTGAAAACTTTAAAATATGAAACTCAGAACTTGCAACACACAAATGTAGCTTTGCCTTTATATTTTAGTGTTGAGAAAATATTTCAAATGGAAAAATAGGAAAATAGAACAAATGGGGATGTTCTTTTATAAACAAGTCTTAATTGCTAGTAGCTAATGGGTGAAACTGTAGACAATGAAACATTAAATTATCAGAGAATCTTATACATACTTCCATGTTTGTTGATTGATGCATTACAATTCAGTGAGCAGAAGTGATATTGTGGATTTCTTTAAATTAAAATAAAAACAATATGCTGTCGAAACCTCTTGCTAATGTTTTTGTTTTCAATATTCCTTCTTTCTCGTCTGTGAAAGTAACACCAGGAGTAGTTGATAATTCTTTATTTTAGAATTTTATGTGATCACTGGTATTTGGTGGCAGTTCAGATCTTGGCTCAAGGATCAATCGTTACCAAATGTTGACTCATATAATTTGCCCCTTGTAGGTAATAACAATCAGTATTGATCAGACTTTGGATGTTACGTATAGATATTGATGACAGTGAGGTAGATAAGCTCATGGTTGATACCATTACCCAGTAACTGCTTGGTTATTACACGCTTCTCTGAGCAATATTGATCTACTATTCATAGCACTAACCCAGGCTATCAGCGAATAGAACAAATAGTAAATAGCTCATAGGGTATTGAACATGGGTAATTTTGTACAGAATAGAAATTGTCAAATATTATTTCATATATAAATAGGTGTATGAAACAATCGGCACCCATGAGCAATTATGATCAAAATGAATATTTTGTTTTGCAGAACTGATCAATTTATCCAGAACCGACATGTCATAGGCGGATAATTTCTCGATTCTATTTTATCGATTAATCATCTGAATTGACGATCAGCATTTGTCATTTCATGAGTTTTCATTATATTGAAGTTATGATAACCACATCTGTGGTATTATCACTGAAATTGTTAATATGAGATATTCTCTGCCTTGTTGTGCAGTACACAAAGTTCATGACCGGAGAGATGAAGTCCCTACCAAGGCTATAAGCAGATTATTGTTGTACACTACAGAGATGGAAATCCTCTCAATCTCAGCAGCTCTCTCTTGTTGTGCAGTGATGCCTGTAAGAACTTGGAAAAACATTTTTGAGAAACTACAAATTCATTACTGGCATATCTTGATATCGGAATCAAATATTAACCCTAAACTGAATGACTGCATATGATAAAAATTGTTGGCTTAATATATGTAATGATTCACTTTTGTCTACTGATACGAAACATTTGTAAATATCACAGCTAGAGTTTTAGCTTATATGTTTATATATCTGTTGGTGTTTTGCATTTGTTCAATTGAAATGATGGCAGCTATTAAAAATGAGATTACCAATCAATTAAAAAATGTAATTACATTGTTGCTATTTGAAATATTTAACACACAATACATGCAATGCATGCAAGCCTGTTTCGTTTCCACATTTATAAACCTGCACATAAGATCACAATATAGTCTGTGATACAAACAGATATATAAAGGAATTGCTTCGTGACAAATTATTTTAGAAAATAATATCATAGAAACCTATTTATGAGAATTTTACTGCCTTAAGAAGTTTCTCAAGTGAAAGAATAAAAATTTTGAAGTTTTCATCACAGAATTTGATTGCAAGATTTCCAAAAGTATTTTGATTTTTAAAATGTTATTTCACAATGTAGTGTGTAAGTTTCAGACATTTCCCGGTCTGCAGGGGATTATTTGACTATCTGATCTCATACTGTGTTGTTAACAACACGAGTGCCTGAATAAAGTATTTCAGGAGGGAGAGCGAAGGATATACCAATTCAGGCACGACTGTTGTAAATAAAATATGACATAGACACAAATGTAATGTACTATTTATTCCAGAAGTCATGAAATTGAGGAAAATATTCTAAAATCTATACTTTCAAGCGTAGGCTGGATACTCGCCGCCACAACATCAACATCATAGACGAAGCATGTAGCCATTACAATTCTTTCTGACTTCATTACCATGTCAAAATGATAGTTTGCCCTAAAAAAATATGAACCCCAATATGATTGCCCTCGTAGGTACAATGTAGTAAATACCACTATGATTGAAACCGGTATTAAATGAATTATAGCTAAGAGATACCAAGACAGTCTAGCGTGATTGTTTGACTTAGAGATATGCAGTATATGCAGGGCTGTACTTCACTGGTGGCTGTGCTTAACGTATGGAACCGCATGTACCAGCTGACACTTCAAGCTTGCATTGATATAGACAAACAAACCTGAATGTGCTCTCACAATTTATGTGACACACATTTTGTTGTTTTTCATTTGTTTCAAGCCTTCTTTCGTTACAACAAAATGTCCTTTGGCTTTTGGCTCTTGAAGAAACGGGGCGGGATAGCGCAGCGGTTAACATGTTCAGGTTCGGATCAAGAAGTCCCAGGTCGAATCTCGCAACTTTTGATTTGAGTGCAATGCTACACTGAATTTCATCACGTAATAGGCTCGCAGGTTTCACCGCAATGCATAGTCACATGGCGTTGCAGGCTTTCTCCCTGCCATAATATTCGTAGTGATAGAAGTGAAATACTCTTGAAAGCGGTGGTAAACCCAAACTTATCTCACCGCTTGGCGAAAGTCTAATAGGATTGAGTAGATTAACGTGTTCGACTTTGAATTAAAATGTCTGAGCTTTGCAATTTGTTCAATTGTGGATGGCTGAAATATGTTTCTTTAAAAACCAGTGCTCTTAAATTGTTTGATTATGCTCTGCAAAAATCCACAACAAAATGATAGTTATTGGGCTCAGGGAATCAGAGTATTGTGGTAGGGAAGTGTATACACAAAGGCACTGATCGAGCAGGATTCAACTTCTGGCTTTTTTTACACCTGATGAAGGATATTTCTTCGCAAACTGAATCATTTGTTAGATTTATTAGCTCATCTGGCCCGAAATGATATGTCTAAAATATGAATTTTTAAGGCACATTTCATCAATTATTAATTGACAAGTTGCTCTTTAATTGCAAGAATTTAATTGTCATAATTAGTATAAACACGGTACATGATCTATGAATTGCTCACAGGAGGCTGGCAACAGCTTGTGTAGATGTATGGTGCTGACTTGTGTGTGTGGATATATACTTGTTTACCGGTAACTTTCATCATTGAGAAATCTGTTTCCAATGGAAATTGATAGTATTGTTATGTTATTCATGCTGTATGTCATGGTTGGGTTAACAAAACAAGAAAGCACTTATCGACTACAATGAACAAACAAGTGGACCTTGCTGATTTTTGCATCTATGAAATGATCAATCCTTTATTGGAAGTTCTCACAATATTCTGGGTGGTGTCTTGAGCCAATGGGTAATCCTGGATTACTGCTGTAGAAACAAGCTGTAAATTGGCCACTGAGAATGTGTTGACACTAATTGATTTAAAAAGATAGAGCAATGTTTCCCTGTTTCAATAGGTCTTGGGGAGGGGGCGGGGGCGGGGGCGGGGGCAGGGGCAGAGGCGGGGGCGGGATAGAGCAGTGGTTAGCGTGTTTGGCTTTGGATCAAGGGGTCCGTGGTTTGAATTCCACCAGGGACACGACAACTTTGTCTGCAGTAGAGAACTGTTCTACATGCAGTAAGGTTTGAGTGCAATGCTACAATGAATTTCAGCATAGTACCACCCATGGCTCGCTAATTCCAACCGATGCTCACAGGTTTCACCGCAAAGCATAGCCACATGGTGATGCGGGCTTTCTCCCTGCCATAATACTAGCAGCCGTGATATAAGTGAAGTACTCTTGAAAGCGGCGTTAAACACCAACTCATCACTCACTCAATAGGTCTTTGTGTTCAAATTCTGTCAGTTAGGAGCTCTAAATCTTTAATGTGAAAGAAATGATGCAATTCTGCATTGAAACTTCCTGAAGTTTGATCGATGGCTTGCTACCTCCAGTTAGCCCTGCAACAATATTCAGCATCTTGAAAATATCCTTTATAGCTGTAGGTGTTAAACCCAAACCCACCTTATACAGAATATTATGAAATAAGCCTGAAATGTTACCAGCGGGAATCTATGATTTTGTAAATTTTAATGGTAAAATCAAGCAGACCCTACCAGCTTCCAGCCTTGACCACTGTGTAAACTGTAATGTGATAAATCTGCATTGTTGTTCCCCGCCGCGAAGCGGGGGATATAGTATTCAGCTCCGTACGTCCGTCTGTCCGTCCTGTTTCCTGTTACCACGATATCTCATGAACTGATGGACCTAGAGTCTTTAAATTTGGTACCAGTCTTCATTAGAGGAATACACAGACACCAGTAGATTTGGGTGACCTTGACCGCATTTTCAAGGTCAATAAGAGACTGAAATTTCTGGGACAAAAATCTTGTTACCACGATATCTCATGAACTGCTGGACCTAGAGTCTTTAAATTTGGTACCAATCTGCGGTGTGGGGGATACACAGACACCAGTAGATTTGGGTGACCGTGACCGCATTTTCAAGGTCAATACGAGACTGAAATTTCTGGGACAAAAATCTTGTTACCACGATATCTCATGAACTGCTGTACCTAGAGTCTTTAAATTTGGTACCAATCTGCGTTCGGGGATATGGTCATGTTTGTGACAATGACTTGTTTTATCGAGTAAAGCATATAGATCTATACAAAACATCCCTGAACTGACATTGGAAATCAACTGTATGAATCTCAGATGTCTTTCAATCTTTATAAGTTGAATTTGGTGATCGAAGATTGTATATATTATTGCAGCACTATATTTCAACACCAAGCTTTACCTTCAAATAAATGAAAGTCATTCTTGTTGATGGTACAGATATGAGAAGTCTTTATGGAGATACAACTTCTTTATAACACAGCAACTTTTCATTATAGATCCTTATACCATATTTATGCTTGAAAATGGAAATACAATATTTTTGTTATCACCTAGCTATACATTTCATTTCAATACTAAAACATAAACCATTGTCTGAAGCTAACCCGTCACGTTTTTACTTTATTGCTCTTGTGATGTATACTGGACCAGTGTTGTTCCTAGAGGGGGTCCTGGGGACATTTACCCACCTTATTGGCTAGGTGCCCCTTAAAATTTGGAGAAGTAGGATACTTTTACCATTGCAAAGTGTCCCACTTGTTCAGAAATGCCTAAAATGACCCCCTCAGCAGATCACCTAGGAACAACACTGCTGGACTAATGTCACCAGCTAATGTTATTCGAGTACTAAGACAACTAATGATGACTCTTGTCGACCATCAGGCTCTGAGCTGAAATCAATGGCTGTAGAAGCGATGCTCTAAGTATGATAGATCACCACAATGAGAGGGACAAACAGATGGAAATAAATGGTTGTCCAACTGAAAGTGAGACCGTATCGCAAGGGAATAAACTGAAACAAGGACGCGTGATAACTGTTGCTATCTTGCAGTTGGGAATATGTTTTGTATATGAAATATGAGCCAAGCCGGTTAATAAATATCATAAATCTTGTTTGGTTCTCCAGGGAATATGGAATGTTTGAGTGAAATATGAGCTTATTGACGTATTCTATACTCAAGCTTTTGCTTTGAAGCGTTGTGGATTATATAGAACTTTTTTTCATGATCGCTCAGAATAAAGGCTTTGAAGAGGGAAAACACAAACATAAATGAATCTATTGGAATCTATAGTTTTATTTAAGCAACATGGGAATTTTTTTCTCTCCAGAAAATATGAAATATTTTGTTTTTAGTTGCAATACGAGCTAAGTGATGTTATTTACTCTTTAGACTTTGTTTGGCTGTCTAATGATTGAATCCTATGGAATTATAAACATTTACAGAATTCTGATTCCTGAATCTTTGAATTTCAATTTTATGGCCAGTGTTGGGAATTAACCTTCAAAAGCATCATCAATTATTGAAAGGATAGCTTTTAGTATGGATTTGGGGATATCTATTCATAGATTTAAGTAGATAAACCTTTGAAAATGTTGTTACTAGACTCCAAAATTACTAAAATGTACAAATCTTTCAAAACATCTTTATATGTTTGAAATATGTGAGTAATTTTTCTAAATGAAGTTCTAATGTAAATATTTCTCTTTCCGTCTTGACTCTTCTCTCTGAAGTTATCCTTAGCTGTTATTGATTCCAACTTTATATCAATAATCAGTGTATGAAGATCGATAAAACGTTGAATCACTGAAATAAGAAGTGAATTCTTTTGAGAACATAAACGTTTTTAAGAAAAGATATCAAACACTTTATTCGATTAAGTGTTTCGGTGATCCATTAATAATTGACAGCGGATTATTTGATTGATTATTTCATCACTTCTATTACAATGTACACGCCTTGAAGGACAAATCTGTTTAACCATGCATGGTTTGATGAGTTAATGATTTGTTTCTAGCGATCTTGTGAGATTAAGACCGGGGTCCAATGCGTTGGACTTTATCCAAAATATAACCATTACATATCAAAATCATCTTGACATTTAAATTTTCTAAAGACTGTCTTCTTCTAGGGTTATCTAAAAAAAAAGAAGCAGTTTACAGTTTCATGAGGTTTGTCAAACTAAACATCATGAATAGAAACAGCAATCCAACTCTGTGTGTTATTTCAGCTATTCTTAACTTGAACAAAGGCAGGTACTAGGGCAACTTCCCTGCAGATCACAACTCGTGCCAGTCTGCATCAATTTTAAGCCAAGCTGCATTTCGTTACTGTTTCGATGCCAGTGTAGAGGCGTGCACTACGAAGTTGGATACAGTGCGCGGACATCCTAGGGTAGAGTTGGATACAGTGCGCGGACATCCTAGGGTAGAGTTGGATACAGTGCGCGGACATCCTAGGGTAGAGTTGGATACAGTGCGCGGACATCCTAGGGTAGAGTTGGATACAGTGCGCGGACATCCTAGGGTAGAGTTGGATACAGTGCGCGGACATCCTAGGGTAGAGTTGGACACTGCACATTGTGTGCACCAGTCGTAGATTTTGATTCCTATTTGGTCTATCAGTTCTAAGACAATCCATTGTATATTTCAGACTTATTACAATGTACAAACGAGCCGAACGTATCCATCCCCCAGTTGGCGGACCTGTTGATCGAGAGGACGCAGCAACAGAACTGGGTCATCGTGTACAAGTCTCTTATCACCATCCACAACCTCATGAACTACGGAAACGAGGTAACAACTACTCCAATATTTAGAATTTGAAAAATTTCCCAAGAATAACTTCTTTTTTTACGAGTTTTTAATATGACGGTCTGTCAGTGTCCAATATTCTTCACAAGGCATTTTAAAGTTGGTTAAATGCAGAAAAACGGTGTTGTCATCTTCACCAAATTTACTTCTTGATTGTATTATAGAAGTTGTTACTTGTTGTTTTTGTCAAGTCCTGTATCTGTCAATTACTTTGTTGATAATGAGCATATCTCATAAAACGTTATAGATAATAAAGAAACTTTTCTTAAACGATGATCAATTTCACATCAAATTCTAGAATGCCTCATAAACAATCAATTTGTGAGTTAATGTCATAAATAAAATAAACTTTTGTATAAAGTGATATTTTGTCCATGGCTGATAAGAATATGTATGTCCCAGCTAATAGCTGCAATATTGCCCAAGTGGTGTTAAACAACAACTCACTCACTAGAAATATATATAAGTGTTCATTGTCCAATTGATATAGAGCGTTGTCGTAACCATTGACTTCCAAATATCAGTTTAAGTAACTTCTATGCAATTTCTATGTTCCAGAGATTCACCCAGTATCTAGCTTCCAACAACTGCACGTTCAACTTGGGTGGATTCATCGACAAGGCTGGAGTCCAGGGCATGTTATCGTTTTTCCTGCAATATGTGCTTCATAAATATATTAAACTTATACTCTCAATGCATTCAATACTAGCTGTGTCTTCATCCTCGTGGTAGGGGTGCTATGTATAATAATGCAGCGGTCAACACAAACCTGGCCTGCAATATCTCCCGGAAAATAACATGTTATAAATCATTGTGTTGTTACCATTGACTCTCCCGATATCAGTTTGAGTAACTCCTATGCAATGTCCTGTATTACAGAGATTCCTGGCCTCCCAAGAACACCTGGAGTCCAGGGTACATCATCATTTTCAATAACATTATAAACTGCTGAAATTACACATTTTGCAGGGCTTGATTGTGTTCATGCTTGGTAAGGTCCAGGGTAAAAGTTTGGGAAAATGTGTATCCACCCTGGCGGCAAAGTGGTGCTCTCCTGAGCAAATAGTTACTTCCCTTTGCAATTCTGCTGATAGTTTCCGACTCTGTCACGCAATCCGATGCAATGGTTCAGGAATAGTACTGAAGTATTCAGAATTTTAAAAATTATTTATTCTGACACTCTCTTCCCATGCAATTCTGCTGATAAGGTTTGACTGTGCAGCAATTGGATTCAGTGGTTTACGATTCGATGTTGCAGTGTTGGTTCACTGAAGAACGTCAGCACAGGATTAAAAAGTTTCTTGTTTTGACATTCTCTCCCCATAGAACTCACACAAAAATAGAATATAACCTATGTCTCAATACACTGATATCCCAGGACTACCTTTTTGTATTCAATCAAGAATTATCTTATTACATATAATAAAACATGACTCTTGTCTTTTGGGATATGAGCGCCATAATCAGGTAGCGGAAATATAGCCTGGTTACAGGAAAAGCTCAATTTGAAAAAATGAGACTGATTGTAAAATAAAATTTGCTTGCAACTAATAAGATCCTCTGTTAGTCATGCGAGAAAGCAGCTATATTATTTCAGAGGTTATATGGAAAAACATGATTTGAGCAGTTTGATTAAAATCGACGGTTGTCCGAGGAATCAAAATTGCAAAAAAGTGCATCTACCGGGATACGAACTCATATTGTTCAGAGGTTACCTTGCAAAACCGTCTGATAACAGCCCGTAGACTCCCATGTTCTGATGCAATTCAGTTAACCAATGACAAGACGTCCAACAAAAGCTTTAGGTGCAAGAAGCCAGGGGCAGATAACTCATAAACAGCTATGCTCCTAATGTTTTCAAAACGGTGACTGTTTAAAAACTGTGATGTTATTGGTCAGCTATTTGACTTGGCTTTGTCTACGCTAATCTGGTTCGGAACATGTGCCTTTACGGGTGTTCTCAGACCTTGTGGCGAGGAATCTACAGAATCTGTTCGTATCTCGGTAGATGCTTTATTTTGCAAATTTTATTCCTCGGAACAAGGTAAATTTTAATCAGACTGATGACTTGAGTAAACACTATGGATAGAATGTGTCAGCATAAAAGAAGGAACAACAGATGTAAAGAGAAAGTGAGATATAACATGTATAAAGAAGGAAACATGACTTGAGCCATGTCTATGCTGAGAGAATGTACTTTGAATGTATGTTGACTTTATCGACAGAGTGAAAAAAGGGGGTAATACTTTTAGCCTACAGGGTACTGTGCAGGTTTCTTCAAAACATTTACCTTGGGTGTTATTGAGGATGGATTAAATTGTTCACTCGCTGATAATTTTATTTCTTTAAGAGTATTTCATATGTAGGAAAATTACACCCCTGTTTGTCATTTTATAAAGTCTTTTGGTAATCGTCTAGAACAAGAAGAATATATATAGAACGTTTTCAACTGCCCATTCATTTTCATGAAAATTCTGAGAATTCATCGACCTGCTGAGTTATATTTCAATAAAATATCATTTTGACCTGCTATAATTTCCCTTTCAGGGTATGACATGTCAACATATATCCGACGATATGCCAAATATTTAAACGAGAAAGCCACATCCTACAGGCAAATGGCTTTTGATTTCTGTAAAGTAAAACGAGGGTAAGCAAGTCATTTTCCTTGGGAACCCTTTCACAAAGCAACCTTTACTGAGGTCAATCGTAACTAACTCTCTATATCTTTTAATACACTAAGGCCACTAAGGCCGCTTATGTTTATCCTTACAGGCCTCTTATAAGTTTTAGTTATAAACTTACAATCCCCTTAGTGCTTTGTTAAAAGGGTAAAATATGTTCATCATATTGTCTATATGTGTAGCTTGTATTACAATGGCAAATACTTCATTTAGTTGAGTTACATTGGTGTTTTTTTTTACATGACTTGACATCAATCATAAAGTCTCATTAAAAAATATGAATATCAGCATCATAACTAAATTATTTGACATTTAAGTATTGAATTATTTATCGGTGTAACATGAAAACTAAGAACATGAATGAATCGCATTATCTTCATCTTATTGATCCTATTCATTTCTTAAATTACAGAAAGGATGATGGATTATTGCGAACCATGAACTCGGAAAAGGTAAGAAAAAGTTGAAAAGAAAATTTATGAAAATTTGAAATATTTTAATTTTAACTTCCTTATGAAATTATAAATCCTTTTATTTGGTACTCATGTCCTGTTGTCTATTTCAGTTGCTGAAGGCCCTGCCTATATTGCAAAGCCAGTTAAATGCTCTAATAGAATTTGATGTAAGTAGACCATTCTACTATTTCTTTTAATCCTTAATGTTCTGCTATTGGACTGTTAATTAATTGAAATATTAAATGAAAGTTGTCACTATCTTCGAAACCAAGCCATTTAATTTTGAAACAAAGAAACCTTTATCGGCATCAGAATTATGATCTTGGACTTCTAACCATTCATGGATAATGAGCTACAGAGCCAAAGGCTCTATCTAGAGAATTGAACTGGATCATCATTAGATTGACTTGTCACTTCTTATTAAACTCGCTGCTAATTGCTGCGATACTGCGGAAGCGGCCTTAAACTAATTCACTCCTATTAAACTATGGCCTCTACATTCGTTTATATTTAAACTTTGAAATGATAACTGCAGCTGGGGAAGTAAATGACATTACTCTTGATGTAGTAATATCGGTTCACCTCTTATAAAGTTATTTTAATTTTTTTCAGTGCACACCGAATGAATTGACCAATGGAGTTATCAATGCGTGTTTCATGTTGCTGTTTAAGGATCTAATACGTCTCTTTGCCTGTTATAATGATGGCATCATTAATCTATTAGGTGAGTATACTAAACCGTAATGCGGAGACATTAAACAAAATTATACTGTTTATACCCATTGGCAGTATTACCTTCACCCCCTCTCCCTTCCCCTCCCCCTTCCCCTTACCCCAAGGCATGTGTTTGAGACCTGGGTGACGTACCGGGTGCTTTGTAGAACGGTTCCCTGGGCAGTAATTGAGACCCATACCCTCAGTATGTTTCTATTTTAGACACAGTTCTTGCCTTCTATTTATTGGAAAAACCCTCTCCCCCCTGGGTTGTATCCGAAATCTGGGCTGTATTTATGGTCTGGATTGTATTTGATGAAAAATATGTTTCCACCATGTTTGAATATTGACACGCAAACAAGTACATACATTTAAAGTGCCTTTTCCTATTCAAACCCAATGAAAATCAAACTATACAAACGTTTAAGTTCCTGTTTTTTAAATCACCAAAATCAGTTCAAGTTTAGATATGCAATTTGCTTTCTTGGGTATTGCGTTCATGCATTTAATCAAAACCATAATTTCTAATTTCAGAAAAATATTTTGACATGAACAAAAAGCAGTGCAAGGAAGGTCTGGATATTTACAAGAAGTTTTTAGTCAGCATGGACAAAGTATCGGAATTCCTTAAAGTCGCAGAGGTACAAATTTAGCTGATTTTGTTCTTTCTCCAAACTTTCTTATTTCCAGATTCTCATGATCGTAGACATGTTGATATACTCATGTTGCATGATTATATATGTGACCTCACGCATTTTATTGATTGTATAGTGACGTCATGTCACCATTGTAGATGGGAAATAAGCACAAAACCTGTTTTTCATTGACAAGAATCATCATTCAAAGAGGACGACAAATATGTACTCAAAATGTTTACAAGTTTTAAAAAATGAAACCCAGATCAAATGATACTAAACATTGAAAACTGATTGTTTCAGAACGTGGGCATCGACCGAGGAGATATTCCCGATCTGGCGAAGGTAGGTTGAGACAGGTCACCAAAGTACAGACTCCAGTCCTGCTAGCGATTGGGTCTGTAAGGACTGTTCAGCAGCTGCGCAGATTCCCGTTCAACTCTGTGTAGAATGCATGGTAGACAGCATGTCGTCTACTGTAGATACTCTGCTCTGTAGCAGTTCCTAGCATTGATGCAGATCTTATTATTTACTTTCTCGTGTTTCTCACCTCAGTTATAGCTTATGTTGCTTAGAGACTTCCGTAGCGCTATGGTTCCTTCATAATTTTTTTTGCTTTGAAACATAAAAGTGTGATACAGGTGAGATTAGACACCTGTACCAGGTGTGACACTGCCTGCTTCATTAGCTGTCATTTAGGATTATATGTAAGAGGCCCTTTTCCTCCGGTAAACCTTTCTGCTTGTTGAAGTTCAATTTATGTTCAAAATAACTCTCAGGGGTTCAAAAATATGATTACCTGGAGACCAGGTATGAACAAGTTTCGCAAGTTAACTATTTATGTTAATCTGTCATCGGCAACTAATTTCATTCTGGTTCAATAAGGGCACGTGTACTAAGTAACATTTTAGAAGAGCGATCAACTCCAGAACTCTCCATGCCTTAAAAATAATGGAGCAAGGCTAGGAAAATAGTTGAAACTTGCTAAAACCAAAGTGACTGAACACAATTCTACCTAAGCGCTAAGGAAAACCTCCAACCAATCTCCGCCATTGCAATCCATTTACCTTATCGCCCTATCTCACTTTTCCCATATTTATTAGCAGCTCCGACTTAATCAGAGCTGTTATCAGTTTTTGTGCAGTTTCCGCCGCCGGTGCGTTTTGTATTCGCTAAAACTTTTTTCCTAGAAGGTTTTGAGAACTCATATACATAACTTCTTACTTATGCCCCTTGGGAATTTTTTTGACATGTTCACATTCAAGGTCAAAGGTCTAGGTCAAGAGTTCTGAAATCGCTAAAAAAATCCTTGTAAACACGATAACTTGAAAAATATTTGTGCTATCAGGCTCTTATTTGGTGTATATCAACTATGGAGAAAGGCCAAGATTTGAAAAGGTTTTCGCTAAAATCTGTCCACGGTCAAGGTCACAGTGAGGTCACAACTTAAGCATGCAATTGCAAACATGCCTTATTTTAACTAATAACACTTTGAATCATTACATGATTGTTATACAAAATGAAAAGGGATCATTGACTGTGACCTTGAAGATCAAAGGTCAAGGTCACGAGATAAGGTCATGGTGACCAGTTCTGAAATCTCTAAATAACCTTTTTCCAAGAAGGTATTAACATTTCATATACATAGCTTCTTTCTTATAAATCTGGTGAATGATTTTGACATGTTCACATTCAAGGTCAAAGGTCAAGGTCATGAGTTCTTAAATCACTACAATAATCCTTGTAAACATGATAACTTTTAACATTTTTGTGCTGTCAGGCTCTTATTTGGTATATATCAACTATGGAGAAAGACAAAGATTTGAATAGGTTTTCGCTAAAATCTGTCAAAGGTCAAGGTCACAGCAAGGTCACAGCAAGGTCACAGCTTAAGCATGCTATTGTGAATATGCCTTATGTTAACAATGAACACCGAGTCATTGCATGATTGTTATACACAATGAAAAGTAATCATTGATGGTGTGACCTTGAAGGTCAAAGAGTCATGAGATATTGGTTAAGGCCATGTTAATCCTTTGATCCAATTTTGAAATCAGAAATAGATTTTAAGAACAAACTTGTGAAAAGTGACCCCAGTGATGATTCAACTTGTTAGAATAACTTTGAATAATGAGAACAAATTTTGTCAAAAACAATTTCCATTTTATTTATGCTGAGGAGAAGGCGGAACAGGGAAAGGCGAGACCCAAAGTTTCGGAGCTGCTCTGCTTTTGTGGTGTCCCGCAAACGCTCATCTAGTTCCATGCTGAAACATTGCTGCAGTACCAGTATCAGTTTCTGTAGATTTTGTGATTTCTTTTAACTCTTTACCTGCTGACGTATTTACTGCCAAATTGGAATGCTGACTTTCAAAAATCACAACAATTTGTCCAAGAGAAAAATCTGGAATTGGCTGGAATCTAATGACAGTCATAAACAGGGCTGTAAAGATGGTTACGGCTGAAATATTACTGCATGGCAGGTACAGGGTTAATCCTCTTCTGTTCACAAGTTTCCTATGTTTATTTTGTGTGTTAAAACGGTTGAATAACAACGAAATGTACTTGACAAATGATGATGACTTATGGTTGTTTTTCAAGATAAAATCTTTTAAGGGCTTAAGCGAAATACACCCCAAAAAAGAATTTTAACGTCAACTTACACAACAATTCGTTTTTATTTGTGTGGTTTTTTTTCTAATGAAAGATGTTTGATTAAAATTTCATATAATTGTTCACAAATTAATTGTCGAGTATATTATCCACATTTTTATATTAATGATTTATTTATAAGAACTTAATAAGAAATTTATAAACATCATTGGGAAACTATCTTGATTTTATTCTCATGAAATATAAGAATAGTTTTATTAATGAAACTGATAATAAATAAAAATGAACTGGTTAAATTTGTTAATGCATTAAAATTATCCTATAAAAACTGGAAAAAATATAGCATGGTGTGTTTAATCCCTCAATATTATCTTATACATCATTGAAAATTTTTGTTAACCATTTATTTATCTTTTGCAGCTAATCTTTTAATCTGATCATTTAGATTCACTCTTTGAAAGATTTTATGAATAAGTAAGACATTTTAAAGCGCGGGTGCTTCTAGAGTATTCTGGTAGTTGAATTGAATGTTAGTTCATCGGGCCTCTGAGGCAGATAGCCTATGGCATGGGCCACCAGATTGCGTCCGTTTTAACTGTCACTTTTAAAAAATACCAGGTAGTACAAATTAGGATTAGAGACCTGAAGATAGAGATAATAAGGACCAAGATATTCAAAGCTCTCTTAGCGCTAATTTCACCTTAAGTCACTGTTAATGAATGGTATTTACATCTACGAAAATCTAAAATCTGGTATCTAAGAAAGCTCCGAAAAATCTTTTTTTCGTCTTCATTGTTGTTGTAAACTTGACTTCTTTCTGTTACAATGTTCTACATTTATGTTTTCTCCTAGTATTATAGTCTTTTGTTTAGAATATTTTCACTCAAAAGTGGGCAGCATGCTACGTGAAACCATTTTTCTCATTAAAAAAATTTCATGAGGTAGACGTTATTTAGCATATTTTATTTTGACAAAAGAGTGTAAATAATTTGCCATCAGTTCCATTGTTGGCATTTTATGCTAAAAGAAAAATTCTGAAAGATATTGTGTTTCGGTGAAAGATTTTCCATCTCTGGACTGTAGAATTAAAAATACTTCTGGTCAGGAACTGCCAAGTGCCCACTTTTGATGTCCAGTACATTATATGTGTTTTGTTTGATTTCTAGTCTATTTCTGTTTCTTTCTCAGGGTTTGCGGAACAATACACAGAATGTAAGTGTATTTGGTTTGTGCTGATAATTTATATACAAACATTATTTTATACTAACCTTTTCTCAATGTTTCAGCACCCTATCTCCACAAATCTTGACTGAATTTCCTGCTTTCCATTTTCTGAATGGCATGTGGCAGTCAGAATTGAATTCTATGACAACTGATATTAAAAGCATATAACAATTAGAATAAGTCCAATGGATAACACACTTACAAATATATGAATTATTCCGTTTATTTATCCATTTATTGCATTTGTGACAAAATTGTTTCTTTAAGATAAAAAGAAACTTTTCTGCCTTGATTGCTTTGCAATGCCCTTCCAAAACCAGCATGATCATGTCTCCGCTAATGATTTGATGAATAATGATATTGCAAGGGTTTTAGACGAGAGCAAATATGAATGTTCTTTAATGCAT
The DNA here is from genome assembly GCA_936450465.1 of Gibbula magus. Classification (NCBI taxonomy): domain Eukaryota; kingdom Metazoa; phylum Mollusca; class Gastropoda; order Trochida; family Trochidae; genus Gibbula; species Gibbula magus. The sequence goes on from OW388293.1 coordinate 49,664,418, forward strand.
GATACAAATTCTTGCTTCGACTGCATCAATGCTAGTAACTGATACTGAGCTGAGAATCTGAGTAATGTTCTCAAAAACTGACAGATTTGTGCAAATTGTGAATGTTACCTTGCTTGGAGTGACTATGATTATCTGTTTGCCGAAAATATCAAGAATTTCATTTTGATTAAATTGGTTGATCAAGAATCATCCTGCAGAAACTTGTCGCTGCGAGAAAACCATGCCTTTGCCTCATGGGATTTTCAGGCAAACAAATGGAGAATTTCGAAATAACATAAAAGAACATTTTTAAGAATTTTATCAATGAGAATTTTGCCTGTTACCATATTCAGTGTGATATCCAAGTAATAGCCTGCGTATCTGAATTTCATCGTCAAGACTATTTTTTTCATGGCTATGTTTGAAACATTTTGAGCCTTGTTTGAGGCTGTCTGTCGACAAGTTGAGGATGTTGAGAGTTACCTCCCTTGTGTTGCAGGCCCCTGCCAGTCTACTGGACGCTTTGGAGCAGCATCTACAGTCCCTGGAGGGGAAGAAGGGAGCCCCTCCACCCACCAGCACACCAAAGTACTTGCTCTTATTACCTTCTTCATACATAATTGTTGGGGTCTATGTTATTATTATAATCCTCCGCCACAGAGCGGAAGGGGATACAGGTTTGACCTCTGTCCATCAGTCCGAGTTACAAGGACAGCTTTTCTTAGAAACCGTTTGAGATATGATCAGTAAATTTGGTTTTGGTATGTGCCAAAATGAAAAGCTGTCAGTTATTTTTTTGGACTTATTGCCCTTGTTCCATTTTGTATGATTCTGTCCAGGGATAAATAAGAAGCTTGCTTTCTGTTTTACAGAGAAATTTCTTATATGTCTCAACTTTGTTAATGAATTTATTGATTTTATATTCTAATTTGATTTGATTTGATTGGGTTTGGGTATGATGGCATAGTGGTTATAACGTGTTTGGCTTCGAAACAAGAAGTCTGGGGTTGGCATCCCGCCAGGGGCTCGACAGGTTTATAGGATGTATGATAATAGGTTTATTCCACGGATGAATGCGATATTGCATAAGTATAAGTATAATTTCATATTCTACTTATTATACCTATACCCCCGCTACGACGTAGTCGGGGGTATATAGCGCTCCGCGTGTCCGTCCGTCCGTCCGTCTGTCCGTGCGTCCGTCCGTCCGAAATCTTTTCCGGAGCTTATCTCGGAAACTATACCACCTGGAAACTTCAAATTTGGTATAGCTATAACCTACATGATGCTGTTGTGCCTTTTAGGGGTTTCAATTCCATGGTTCAAATAATTTTGGACATTTTGACCAAAAACGGTCCCATTTTTGGACTTTGTGTCGTTTCCGGAGCTTATCTCGGAAACTATACCACCTGGAAACTTCAAATTTGGTATAGCGATAACCTACATGATGCTGTTGTGCCTTTTAGGGGTTTCAATTCCATGGTTCAAATAATTTTGGACATTTTGACCAAAAACGGTCCCATTTTTGGACTTTGTGTCGTTTCCGGAGCTTATCTCGGAAACTATACCCCTTGGAAACTTCAAATTTGGTATAGCGATAACCTACATGTTGCTGTTGTGCCTTTTAGGGGTTTCAACTCCATGGTTCAAATAATTTTGGACATTTTGACCAAAAACGGTCCCATTTTTGGACTTTGTGTCGTTTCCGGAGCTTATCTCGGAAACTATACCCCTTGGAAACTTCAAATTTGGTATAGCGATAACCTACATGTTGCTGTTGTGCCTTTTAGGGGTTTCAACTCCATGGTTCAAATAATTTTGGACATTTTGACCAAAAACGGTCCCATTTTTGGACTTTGTGTCGTTTCCGGAGCTTATCTCGGAAACTATACCCTTTGGAAACTTCAAATTTGGTATAGCGATAACCTACATGATGCTGTTGTGCCTTTTAGGGGTTTCAACTCCATGGTTCAAATAATTTTGGACATTTTGACCAAAAAGTCCCATTTTTGGACTTTGTGTCGTTTCCGGAGCTTATCTCGGAAACTATACCCCTAACCTACATGTTGCTGTTGTTTTCTATGTTATGTGCTGACCAAACCACATTCCTAAGCCTTATCATAATATATGATTTATGATTACATAGTTTAAAGAAAGGCGGTCAAACTACAGGCGGGGGTATGTGAGCTGCGCTCACTTTTGCCTTGTGTTACCTTGGCAATCAATGTCAGCCTGTTATTAATGGGTTAATGTCAGCTTGATATTGGATTATCATCATTATTAAAGATTCAATCATAAAATATTTAAAACTCTTTCTACAGACCAGCAGGATTTGCCTCTGCACTGACGACCATTTCCAACAACAGCTCCGCACTAAATGTGAGCGAAGATGAGAAGAAGAGAATTCTAGACGAAGAAAACCAGCGTCTGCACCAGCTGAAGGTTGTAAGCATTGCTTCTTTGGCTTGACATGGATACAGTTGTTGCCGTTTAACGCTCGATCATTTGCCGTCTGACGTCAGACTTGATGTGAACTCAGAATGAGGCTGTTTCCTGTTGAGACTGCAGCCCACTAAAAATTAACTGTCGCTTTCTCGGTGTAGTATACTGTCTTGTACTGTCCTATAGGCAATGGTTTATGTTGTTTGTAGTCTTTATTTTGATCGTTGAAGTTTATGTTGAGCTTTGAGAATCTACTAAGAATTGGATTAAGAAGATCACAATTCATCAGATATAAGTCTCTGTACACTGGACAACTTTCCTACGCAAGGTGTAACTCGTACCAGTCTCATGCCAGTCTTCATCACTGGCTAAATTAAGCCTTCACTTTTCCGTGCCGGAGAATCGGAGCCCACTATGCATTTCAGGTGCAGCTCTCCGCTATCTATGCAGAGAAAAGTGAAGGAACTGCTGCAAAGCTTAATTAGCCAGTGATGGAAACTGGCATGTGGTATGGCGTGTGTAGGGAAATTGTACAATGGACTGGACTTGAAGTTTGAAGAAAACTTGTTGAATTTATCCTATTTTGTGCTTCAATACGAACAGGAGTCTAGTTCTTTTCCCTATTAACTTTTTGAAAAAAATTACCATTTAGAGGCTTTTTCAAGTTGAAATGTGCCCCCCAAAAATCAACAATCTTTGCTGATGAGCTATGAACACTACTTCTGTGTTGAAAACTTAGTTTCAGCATCTTACACCTGTCAGAGGAAGCCATTAAGAAATCTTCCAAATCCAGCTCTGATTAGATTCCGAAAATTGGACTTACATTCAGTTTATGAGTTATTTTCTTTTTGCTTTGCATGCAAGTTTTTTCTGATAAGACGTTGTCGGTATAAAAACATGCAAATGTTCTTATTTTGAAACTGAATTGTGTATCTCTCATATCTGAAAATCATGATTGCCAAATTTGAAATCATCTACTTAAATAGACTTCTTTGGACATGTATGAAGGCGATAACTGTTTCTCTCTGTGAATGAATGGAAACTTATGGCTCAGTTCAGGGTTTCCTATATTCAGTTTGTTTTGCATGGAATTGAGGTTTTTTTCTTCTTTTTTTTTGACCCACTGTTTGATTTAATTGTTTCAAATTCATCAAATTATTAAATTATTTGAAAAAAGTTCTAAATTGAATTCATAACTTTATTAATTCTTGAAACTTCTTTGTTATTATTTTTCTATTACGGATAAGATGAACTGCATGTAATATTGTTGTAACCAATAACATATCTTAACATCTGCACATTTGATTGTTTTGGTTTTAAAGTTACAGCTAAGTTGAACTAGTTATTAGTGTATTTCATTGATTCATGAATAGTTTATGAATTTCATTATTAGCTAGTCCACATGCACAGTTAAAAATCTACTTCTCTTTTCATATCCAAACTTCTTTGCCATACAGAATGAAGAGAGAAGAAACTATAACAATGTTATATTTTGGATCACACTATCTGCAGTAATAGGGGGCGGGATAGCGCAGTAGTTAGCCCGTTCGGCTTCGGATCAAGAGGTCCATGGTTCGAATCCCGCCAGGGTCACGGCAACTTTGTCTGCAGTAGAGAACTGTTCTACACGCAGTCAGGTTTGGGTGCAATGCTACACTGAATTTCAGTGCAGTACCACCCATGGTTCGCTAGTTCCAGCCGTTGCTCGCAGGTTTCACTGCAATGCATAGCCACATGGCGTTGCGGGCTTTCTCCCTGCAATAATACTAGCAGCCGCGATATAAGTGAAATACTCTTGAAAGCGGCCTCAAACCCCAACTCACCTCACCTCTGCAATAATACAATTTCTTGGACTATTTTCGAGTCAAGATGATTGCGAGATTCGAACCCACAATCTCAATCTCAACTGTCCGAACTTCTTACCCATTCAGACAGTGTTATCCCAAATGTAACATTTGTTCATTATCTAAATAGCTTATATTTAAAATAAATATTAAGTAATTAAATTTTATCAGTATATAACAAAAAAGCATTAATTTTTTAAAATTTAATGTATTCCTATAGCATTGTTCCTGAGTATTCAATGAAATAGTGGAATACATTTGATATGAATCATTTACATGTAGATAGGGATGGTTCCTTAATCACTAGCTATTTTGTATCATAGAAATGTACTGTTTTCTACAATCCACCATCCGTAGGATTTCATCTTAGCAACTCACTGGCATCACAAAGCACTGCAACATGTCTGAATATAAACTCATTGAACTCATTGAAGGGATTTAGGAGTTGATCAGGAGAAAGTTTTGTCAATCTTTATACCTGAATGTGCTGAATAGTTGTCCCTTGTATTTTCTCACATTAACAAAAAGTATTCGATAGAAAGGTATGTATCCACTCTTCATATCTATAGTAGGTTTATGCGGACTAACGTGAGTCCCTCAGGTCAGTGACAATGGTCAATCCTTCAAGTAACTCATCACTCTGACTTGTAGGAACAAAGACTGAAAGAGCTTCAAACCGGAACATCCCCGACAACATCGCCAACATCACAGGCCAACCCCTTTAACGCCGGCACCCCAACAGAACCAACAGTTGCCGCAACAACTGCCCCGACAACTGCCAAGTCTGTCGATCTATTTGGTCCCAACTCGCCCACAGGAGGCCCTGCAACAAATGGGAAACCTAGTGATGATTTGCTCGGTCTTAACGCCAATCCCTTCGCCTCAAACATTGAGACAGCCATGGCTTCGGCCTATGGGCAGCCACAGCAGCAGTCACAACCTGCGCCAACCAGCAACCCGTTTGCTGTCAACACAGGATGGGCAGCGACAAGTAGGTTTTGGTTTTTACTTTGAGGGTTATCTTTGAAAACTTGCAACCTTACAGGATTCCGCAAAATTTGTGCAGAACCAATTGTCCTAATAGTTATTGTGGCTACACACTTTACATCATTCTTTTGTTTACCAACTTTAGATAGTGAATTCTCTCATGGTTGTGTTTAGTAAACTTCCGATAACTCGGCTTCACTACCCAGAGAGTTCATTTAAATATTTATAGTTATGATTAGCAGTATCTCATGATTAACAGTTAAAATAATCTCCCCTTGAACAGTTAAAATTTAAATACCATTATATACGTAAGTTTGTATCTCTGTAAATAATCAATAATTCTTTCCGTCTTACTAATCAAATATCTAAACCTAATTTCAGATTCAACAAACTTTGGAAACGAAGTTGATTTTGCATCAGCTTTCAACAACACGAGCGCCCCTGCACAGGGTAGGTCCTTTACACATCCGAACATTTCTTCATTTACCAGGTTGTCTACTGTTGATAGTAGGGCATTCACTTTGTGCACAGTTCACTCTTGCATAGACTAATGTGAGAAATACACTCACTCTGAAAGTTTAGCAACAGTCAATTTTCATTGAGTACTTACCCTTTTGAAAAATAATTTCAAATTAGAAAATTTCAAATTTCATTATCACAATAACTTAATTGTGCCTTTCAAATCTCTCTCCCTTCTAGATGCCTTTCAAATTGATTGAGTAAATTTGTTATAAAATTTATTACTGCTGTGTCATGTATACTATTGTTGCTTTACTTTTTTGAATGAGTATACAACAATAATATTTTTAATGCTTTAAATGACAAAGAGTCAACACTAGTCAAGTATTTTTCAAGTTTTATACCTAACAGCTTGTAATGACTTTGAACATCGTAGCTAGTACCTCAAACATTTAGTCTGTAAATAGTTCACAAAATTAAGATCTTTCACTGTAGTTAGAAACTTTTATTTGCCATTGTTGATATTTTTAGTTGCATTGAATTTGTCATTTAGATATTTTTAACCGCTATTGGCAACTCTTTTATTTGCTTCCTGGTTGACCAGAGTATTGATCCACTTAACTCTCTGCATGGCCCACTCGTCTAACTTGTCTTCATGTGCTGTATCTACAAGATCACAAAGCATTTCATTGAATTAAAAATCAGTTTTGTTTTCATGTTCATCTGAAACTTTCATTGGACAGATGTGACCAGATTTAGCCATTGAAATTACAGAATCATATCTGAAAATTTATGAAATTTAAGTTGTTTATAAATGTGGTGTAATGAAAATGTGATGTAATGAAAGGGTAGATATATATGTAGGCTTTGTGGTCTTGTATCTCTTTAATTGTGCATCTCATTGCATGTGGTGTACTAACAGCTGATGTGACGAGCCAACCCCCACCGGCACTGGACACTTCCTCACCTCCAGGTACTCATATGCATACACACACGCACATGCATACACACACGCATATGCATGCATACACACACTCGTATGGATACACACACTCATGCATACATACACGCACATTCATACACACACGCACATGCATACACACACGCATATGCATGCATACACACTCATATGCATACATACACGCACATGCATACACACACGCAAATGCACACACACACGTATACACACATGCACATGCATACACACACTCATCCTATCTTATCTTATCTTTTACATCCATACAGACACGCATATGCATGTACACATGATATGCATACATACACACGCAAATAGCACTATAAATTGAGAGAGACACTCATACAAATGCATACAGACACATGCATTCATATCATGTCTTTTCGTACATGCACACATGCATACACAACATGTATAATATTATCCATATACCGGTACATGCACACACACACACATGCATAAATAATAATACATCCATACAAGGAAATGCATATAAACATGCATACACATACATGCATACACATATATATAAATAAATATATATATATAAACATGGCATAATATAGATATATACCTGCAGACACATGCATACACAGCATGTATGCATACACAACATGTGTATTCATGTATACACAAACTTCTATACACAAGCTCACAAGATAGAAACATGCATATACATACTGGTAGTGTACACATCCACATGTATACACACACATGCATTTACAAACAACTTACTCTAGTGCATACACAACATATGCAAATAAATCACAACATACCGATGTATCTACATATTAATATTTGTCACATGAACTTGTGACGGTCTTTCATGGGAAGACGAGCACTAACTCATAATATGCATGGCCATCACACGCCCTCTATCAATGTATGTAATAGTTGTGCACTTTCATTTTCACATGCATTTACATGCACATACACAATATGAAACATCATGACTTGATTCTCTGATCTTCACCTTGAGTTCAGCACAGATGACCTGACCTGCTGTCTGCTTAACATGGGCACACACACACACCGACACACATGGGTATTCAATGTCTGGTATCACTCACAATTGTTTTTTCTTAAATAGCTAAATTCATTTTCACAATCTGTGTGGTGCATGAATGTTTTGTTCATTTCTCAAAATAGATGTTTACTTCTTTCCCTCGAGAGTTTTGATTCATTGTCGCCTGTTCCCAATTTCTCCTAGCATGCTTTCGATCATACATTTTTGTCATGCTGTGTTCTCTGGATTCCTCGTTTCCTTTTGTTAAATTGTGTCATTAGAAATGAATTGTTGAATTATTTTCATGAAAATCTTCTGCTGGCCTAGTATCTTGAAGTTACCTTATATAGTGCCCTTCCATTCATGTATGTCTCTCTCGATTTACAATCATGTGGCTAGTATTGGTGATGTTTACATGTACAAATCACTTGTGAGGTCCATGCACAATTGAGCATGAATTTTGCAATGAAGTGTGTGGGGAGTACAGTGTTGGTGATCTTGTCTACTGCTGGTATTGTTAAGGTCTCTGGTGTTGTCCTGTCTCGTATGTTGCTTTGAACTGGTAAGTGTGGATGACGGCCACGCCTCCCAAGCTTTATAACTGACTGACCTACCTTTGCTATGTTTTGTGCTGCAAGAAGTGGGGGGGGACCTCGGCTCTCCCCTCGACCCGCTGGACCCAACGCGTCATGCCACCTCCGCAGCAGCGAAGGAGTCGGCTTCGTTTGGCCTGGGCGGGCTTGACATGTCCGGGACACCTGACCCTCAAGTTGGATCTGTGGGGATGCCCATGGAGGCCCCAGGGGGTCCCACTCAGACCATGGGTATGGGCATGTCACCTGCTAGAGTCCCGAGTCCAAGTCCCGCGATGGCGCGAGGACCCAGTCCGATAATGGGGGGAATGGGGATGAATCCCACTGGTTCTCCAGTTCCAGGGGCAATGAGTATGGGTGGAGCTGGTACTGGAATGATGGGTGATCCCACTAGTGCTATGATGGGAGGTGGGATGGGTATGAGTGATCCCACTTCTGATATGATGGGTATGGGGGATCCCACTTCTGGTATGATAGGAGGTGGGATGGGTATGGGTGATCCCACTTCTGCTATGATGGGAGGTGGGATGGGTATGGGTGATCCCACTTCTGCTATGATGGGTATGGGTGATCCCACTTCTGCTATGATGGGAGGTGGGATGGGTATGGGTGATCCTAATGCTGCAATGATGGGGGGAATGGGTGGCCCTGCCTTGTCCCCTGGACCAACTAGACGAAGTATGGGTGATCCCACTACTGGAATGACAGGAGGGGGGATGAGTGCTTTCGATGATCTCACTAGTGGTATGATGGGTGGCCCAGCCTTGTCTCCTGGACCAACTAGACGAAGTATGGGTGATCCTAATGCTGCAATGATGGGGGGAATGGGTGGCCCTGCTTTGTCCCCTGGACCAACTAGACGAAGTATGGGTGATCCTAATGCTGCAATGATGGGGGGAATGGGTGGCCCTGCCATGTCTCCAGGACTAGCTCGAAGAAGTATGGGTGATCCCACTACTGGAAAGACAGGAGGGGGTATGAGTGCATTGGATGATCTCACTGCTGGTATGATGGGGGGTATGGGTGGTCACAGCCAACTTGGGGGTGCGGGTGGCCCCGCCCTGTCTCCCGGCCCTGTCCGACGAGGTGTCAGCCCCACAGGTAGATCTCTCATGTCAGCACCCCACAGTAGCAGGTGCTTGTACGAGTGTATCTCGTACTGTTTCAGTCCTTGGAAATATGAGTAATATTTTTACTGACGTACAAGATGTTTGTTTGAATTGTCTATAAAAGGAAGATAAAACTGTTTTTCATTACTCGTCAGATTCCTATGAACACCACCAACAGTTGTAGTCATATTATTTCCCATTCAAAAACATTTAGAATAGTAAGATATGAACATGTGAAAAAAATTAAAAGCTTGCGATGATTAACGAAATTAAGTCAAATGCAAGCGCAAGACTGATAGTGACTAAAACAGAGGGAAAATGACCCAAAATATTTGTAAATTCAACATTTAAAACTAACTTGAAACTAATGGTACCGCCTTTCCTAATATGAAGATTACACTTGAGTGTGAAAACATTCAGAATTTGCTGTCTCCTCAAAGTTAGTGAAAATAGCGAAGGACAAAAGATAGACCGGCACCAGCTACTGTGTGGTTGCGTTGATGAGAGAGATCCATGCAGTCCCTGTGTAGATAGACGATAGATATATAGATAGACTGTTGTCGTTCACAATGTTAGACAACTAGCCTTCCAGCATTTCGTTTCATTCAGTTCTCCACAGTTGAATTAGCTACTTGTTTTGTGTAACCCTTTTCTGTTTTATGTTGGTGTAAACCATATATTCCTGATTAAATTTTTAGATTTTGGCAATTGATAAACTTGATCTATTGAAGTAATATTTTCATGAATATTTGATGACTGGATGGACTTGGTAAGCAACAACAGGTCTAATTGCACTTAAGTTGAAAATAAGCTTTCGACGAGTTGACAGTTAGTTAACTTACCTTTTAACACTCAAGCAGATGCCAATTACTCAGGTTACCCTGTTTATAGCCATTGGCTGGTTATTCAATATTCCTTGCAGTTCCTGTAAATAGGTCTCACAGAATGATTTGGCACTAATTAAATCAGTAAATAGTTCAATAACTTAGATTTTCAGCTATAAATATGCATGTTATTCATTTCTAGTGATAGTATTAATACCTTTTAGGGCCTGTATACAAGAGTTCTGTCTTGAGAAATAGCGAAACAGATTTCAGTGAACATGTAAATAGCTACAAAAGGATTAAATTATTTCATATCTGATTCTTTAAAGGGTCTCAATTCTTTTAACATTCTCTGAAATTTTTTCTTTGAAGATGAAGAAGACTTTGTGTATATGGGCCCAAATTTATGTATCACAATTTTAAGTTGAAAGCATAAATACATATAAAATGTAATGAGAGCGTTCTGAATGATGCATCCACAGGTAGTCAGTGTTCAGTTCACGTTGATTCATACAGTCTGTCTTAGCTAGTACGTTACACAAAGTTTAGTTGGAGGAGGAATTTTGTGTCATCTTTTTTCAGATGGTGGTTGACTTTGTTGATTAATCTAATGGTCATTGTTAGAGACTTTTCGGGTGTTGTATCTCATTGGGCCTCATGTAATTAACAATAAATATAATGACAGTAAGGATTTTTGTTGGGAGTCACATCTGTCAAACATTATCATTAAACATTAAGTGTTATTTTATCGAGAAGTAATGACAATTGCTAAAAACATTAAGTTTAATGTTTATTTTGTTAAGTATAGGAACATAATAAACGTGTAACAATGTACCACAGCTGAGGGGTGCAAATTTTGAAACTTCTCTATAGCAGACAAAAAGACAGATTTGTTTTGTTAATGTTCATTAGGTCATGCAACTGGTATACATGTAATTGGGAGTTGAAATATCAGCTTCTGCAAATGTGTTGCCCAATTTCAATTGAAAAGAAGTAATTGTCATATATATGGCATTTACGGATGAACATTCAAGTTGAATGAGAGAATTTAACTTAAATCAGCATGTATGGTATTTTGGCACATATATAATATGTTATGAAGTGTCACTTTAGTTTTTGGTACAAAAGCATAAAGCAAATCCTAGACATTCCCTGTAGTATTTGTTTAGCCCTGTGTATATCCTTCTGTTCAAGTGGAATACATGTATAAGACTGATATGCCAAATGGTTTTAGAATATCAAATATTTCTTTATTGCCTGGAAAGGGAATATGTTATATAGTGGTATTGAAGATGAATGTTGAATAAATGGGTGTGAGATGGTATATCATACATCGTGGGTTGAAGTGTCAGTCCTGCTGTGGTATACATCGTGTTAGCAAGATGTAATGTTGAAGGGTAATGAGATGGTATAACATGCTGATTGCTTGTAGGTTTCACCCCCGGGGAGTATGGACTACCCCCCTCTAGCCCAGGTTAGTATAGAGTTATTCCCCCTCACTCAGCCAATCCCTGAATGGAACACTTGCACTACCCGTGTGATATATATGGGAAGTTTTCATGGTAATATGATTGACTTCAACTGTAACTGCTTAAGGGAGTCATTTTGTACCGACCAAATGTCCTTATTTGGAGATAACCATCACACATGACTCGATGAGGATTGCTCAGCTAATGCTGTCATGTTGTCATGGAAACAGCAAAAATCAGAATATCATGCATTACATATTTAATGGTTTTAATTTAGTAAAATTTGTGGGAAAATAAATTAAAAGAAAAAATGGGATCAAGGATAAGAAATCATCCCATCTTGCCGCCTCATTATCCCCTCCCCTCACACTGTCCCTCCCCCTCATTATCCCTTCCCCTCACACTATCCCTTCCCTTCCTACTATCCCCTACCTTCTTACTATTCCTCTCTATCACTTACTGTTCCTCCCCTCTCTCTATCCCTCTCAATATTCCTCCCTCTCACTGTCCCCTCACCATCTCACTATCCCCTCACTATCCCCTCCCCCCCCCCCCCCCCCCCCTCTCACTATCCCTTCCCCATCTCACTTTCCCCTCGCCCCCTCTCTCTCACTATCCCTTCCCCATCTCACTATCCCCTCCCCATCTCACTATCCCCTCCCCCCTCTTTCCATCTCACTATCCCCTCCCCCCTCTCACTATCCCCTCCCCATCTCACTATCTCCCCCCCCCCCCCTCTCTCTCACTATCCCCCTTGCCCCCCTCTCACTATACCTTCCCCATCTCACTATCCCCTCCCCCCCCCCTCTCACTATCCCCTCCCACTCTCACCATCCCCCAATCACCTCCCCCTCTCACTATCCCCCTTGCTCCCTGTTTGTACCCCTGTCTAATCTACTTTCAGCCCACATGGCACGGAGCACCACACCCACTTACCTGGAGTCAGGTAGCTAACGAGCATATCTACCTGCTCACTTCTAACTTCCTGTTCTGTTGCACTGTGGGGTCAAACACGATGTTGTCCTTTCTACATCAGTCATCAGTTTGTCTTCTTGAATTTCATATTTGGTTTTGTGGTACTTATATAGGAAGTTTATTTATGTGTACAAGCAATAGCAACAGGATATATATCATGAAACATCGGACATTAATAAAGTCATAGACACGATAGATAAAAATCGCCTACTCTCTAACAGTCAATAGCAAGACATTTATCGAAATGTTTAATAAATCAAACCTTAATCAACCTTTGACTTGCAGGTTTGAGAATATTATTTGATAGCTCTTTTGATGGGCCAATCACTTATTATTCCCCTTGTTAACAAGTTACTATTCCAGTAAATTTGTCCCTCAGAAGGGTGGGCACCAGTTATTGCAGTAGCTACAGTGTTTTGCCAATTGTTTGGCCTTTTGCTGGTTCTTGAAATGTTATTACTATGCATGAATTAAGCACACGTTGAGTTATTTTGCATGATTCAAGAAAACTTCCCCTGCAAGGTATAACTTGCACCAGTCTCAATCACTGGCTTATTTAAGCCTTGCTGCATTTGCTGCTGTTCTCTAGCACAGAAAAGGAAATGAAATGCAGCAAGGTTTATATAAGCACCCAATGAAGACCGGCACGAGTTATGACTTGTGGGGAATCTGAGTTCAAGACAGCACAACACTTATCTATAGGTTATTTACTCATTTTAAATCAGATGATGTTGTTTATATAGGTTGTTGGGTTTAATTTCTGTTACATTTGCTAATCATTTAGCTTTACTGATAATTTATTCCTACTGTATATATTGTTCATCGGAATATAGATATGTGTCAAATTGATTTCACTGTCACACATTATCAATTGGGTGCATGTTTGCTTTCTGTATGGGTGGGTTTCCTTTGTTATGATACTGACTTGGTTCAAAGAACGGACAAACCTGCACATGGCTTCTGATTGACTGCAGTTGCCAAGGGTGCTAAGGGAAATGTGCTTGAGTTAGTAGCAAGGGGAATTACTAGATTTGGAGCAATTATTTATTTGGTAGCGGTGGGAATTTAAACCTTAAATTTATATATCTTTCATACTTCATACCAATAATTTTATCTCTCTTATTGTGAGATTGTAAGGTATATGTTGTGAAATATTCAGTGTTAAGAGTTTTAACGTTTATTTACAATGGGAGAGTTAAATAATTTCTTTGTTTTTTTCCAAGCTGCTCCTGTGGGCCGCACAAGCCCATCTCCAGGGGTCACAACCTCTGACCTCAGCGGCAAGACAGGTGACCTGTCCGTCAGTCCGTCTGTCTGTTAGTCTGTTGTAGATAGTGATTTTATTGGGTTGTCATTCCATTGTTTATTTCTGACGTCTTGTTTCATATTTTGTGGTGCAAAAAGAGAATTGAATGTACTTTATTTCCATTTTGCCCAAAGGTTTTAATATTTGATTTGTGAGAGTCGATTAGGTGTTTCTGTGTGTCCATCATCAAAGCATATCATGTTGATATTGATGTTGATGCAGTTTGGTTTTCCTGTTCACATTGTTCACTGTATAATTACCATTAGAAACTTCACTTGATTCCATCATGTCCAGACCACGAGGACGCTAGCAGACAAGCCACACACAAGATTATGTTCTGTATTTTTGGTTTTCCTTGGTCATTTATAGCCAGCTTTTGCATTGATCACTGAGCAAAACTAGGAACGCAAATTCACTTTATTCCCACTCACATTGTTCAAATTTTCATGACATTGATTTGTACTTATTGCATCCAGAATGAGAAATTTTATAGCATTTTTAGCTTCAATTAGATTGAAGTTTGCTTTAAATTTATGACTTGAACATAGCACTACTCGTAATCTGTTTTAAAAGTCATGGAATTTGGATAATATAGATGAATTTATAAACAAAACATTAAGTCTTTGAAGATGTCCAAGCTGCAAACTCCTTTTTCTTTGCTACTCTTGTTTTAGTTTCAATGATAATCAACACAGCTATATTGCACAACACAAAGCAACCACGTCAGACAGAGTGCAATTGAGGTGTTCAGCTGTACAAACTGAATGTTATGAAAACTATAATTTTCAGGATAGAACCCTGAAATCTAAAGAAGATTGTAAGTTGCTAAGACGGACATTTACTCATTTTCAGGATTCGATGCATTCGGGGAGGTACTGCAGCCCCAGAACAAGCCTGGCCAGGTGGCTCAAGCACAGAAGAAAGGAGATGCAGGCAACTTGTTAGCGAAGGACCTGGACACAAGTCTATCCAGTCTTGCAGGCAATCTCCAGATAGCAGGCGCCGGTCAACAAGTGAAAAAGTAAGAGGCTATGAACTTTGTTAAAGTTTTCTTCCATCATTGTGGTCATTCGCTGAATCAGTGTGCCTCCATTTATCATCCAATGGACTCAGTTTTAAGAAGTGAGCAGCATGTAACTTTGTTATAGTTTTCCTTCAATCATTGCGGTCATCCATGACTTGAAAATGAGACTCAGATTGTCTCTGCTAATGACTGCAATATTGCCCCAGCTGTGTTGTAATTACTCATTCACTGGTTACTTAAACTTATTTGCAGGATATGTTCAGCACACACATGTTAATGATTTGCTGATTGGATTTGCATACATTGAATTTTAACAATTATTGTCAGACTCGTTAAGAAAAGTGTGATAAGAAAAAGATAACAAAGTAATAATGTTGGATACAAAGGCCAGATGTGTATGGCGAAGGTGGACGCCGGGCCAAGCGAAGGGGTAAACCTGTTCTCCGTTGGACCCTGAACAGACTTTTTCTTGTGCTATTTTGACCACATTGAATTTGAACAATTATTTCTGCAGGACGGAACACCAGTGGAACCCGAAAGGAGAGCACAAGCTGACGGGGGGCACCAACTGGCAGCCGACCAGCGCCATGCCCTCCATGACGTGGAACCAGCAACAGCAGCAACAACAAGCAGGCACTCAGTTCCAGCAACAACCAATGGTTTGTCTGAGGCTACATCAGATTTTGAAGGACCTTTTGAAGTGGATTTCTGGATACTAACTTCTTTATTGTGAAAGTACTATATAAACTTTAATTATAGTGAAAGTTTATATAGTACTTTCACAATAAAGAAGTTATCCAGAAATCTATCTTTACCAATTGACAGACATTAGAGAACCTCACAAGTTTAATTGATCAAAGCTCATTTACAACAACCCCTATTGTACATGATTATGTAATGGCTATGTAATGATACCCCCGCTAAGATGTAGTCTGGAGTATATAGCCATCCATGTGTGTCCGTCCGTCCATCAATCCTCGCTTCTCGAAAATTACAAGACTTGGAAACTTCAAATTTGGTATGGAAGTAACCTATATAGAGCTGTTGTGCCTTTTAGGGGTTTCAACCTCAACTCAAATAATGTTTGAAATTTGGAAGAAAAACAAAGTTTTAATTACTTTTCTAATGATTTGAAGTGTGGAATACAACAGGTTTTCTTAAGTTGGTTAGCCCAAGTTTTAAGTAAGTAATACTGATGATCAATAACTAGTATATTATATCAGTTTAGTTTAGAAAGATAAGATAAGTTATATCAAGATAAACAAGGTAACACACTGTTGCAGATGGGTGGACCAATGGCAGGAGGCATGGGATACGGACAGCCCGGTATGATGCAACAACCTATGATGGTAAGACAAGTTATTGCTTTACTTAATGTTGATTAGACAATGTGATTTAAACTCTTCACTGTTGTAAAGAGAAAACCTGATGGTGTTGGCAGTAGTAGATGGGTTATCCAGACTTGTATAGTGTATTTCAATATATGACAGTCCATTGTTCACATTCTTGTTAATTACAAATGCTTTGAAGGCTTTTAAGGGATGAGGGGGGATCTGCCATTTTGCTTTTGTAACAAGTGAAGAAAAAACACTGTATTTTGACCAATTGTACAACTAAGTAATAATAAGAAATAGAATATTCACAAGTTTTAATGATTTGCTTGATCAAATGGTCTTGTCATGGCATATCACTTCACTCAAAGAGATTTATTCTCAACACTTTTGAAGATACTGAACATACTGAATAGCTACAAATAATGAGTTCAGTCAGTATGGGAAGAGGTTAGAGGACGTTTCATCATATATCAGCCCACACAGCAGAAACTTGATTCAGCAAAAAATAATATCAACTCTCCATCTTGGGCAAAAATCTGTATCAGCCCCTTGTGAAGAGCAAAAACCTGTGTCAGCCCATTGTGAAGAGCAAACACCTGTATCAGCCAATTGTGAAGGGCAAAAACCTGTATCAGCCCATTGTGAAGGGCAAAAACCTGTATCAGCAAATTGTGAAGGGCAAAAACCTGTATCAGCCAATTGTGAAGAGCAAAAACCTGTATCGGCCCATTGTGAAGAGCAAAAACCTGTATCAGCCAACTGTGAAGGGCAAAAACCTGTATCAGCAAATTGTGAAGGGCAAAACCCTGTATCAGCCAATTGTGAAGGGCAAAAACCTGTATCAGCCAATTATGAAGGGAAAAAACCTGTATCAGCCAATTGTGAAGGGCAAAAACCTGTATCAGCCAATTGTGAAGGGCAAAAACCTGTATCAGCCAATTGTGAAGGGCAAAAACTTATATCATATGGTATGGGTATATTCATATCACATCCTAAATCCATCATTAAC
Organism: Gibbula magus; assembly: GCA_936450465.1. Lineage (NCBI taxonomy): Eukaryota > Metazoa > Mollusca > Gastropoda > Trochida > Trochidae > Gibbula > Gibbula magus. Next base: position 49,681,754 of record OW388293.1, read on the forward strand.
AAATAAAAAAAACTAAAGCTACAGGTCTTATGTTGGTATGTGATGAAATATGAACATTATGATATTATCTCTATTTCATTGACCGTAACCAATGATTCTCTAACAAATATGTCTTCTCTCCGTGTCTGTAGGGTATGGGGCAGCCACAGATGATGGGTGGAACTGGTATGGGTATGGGTGGCATGGTCGGTCAGCCCCAGATGTACGGGGCACGCATGCAGCAACCAATGGGGTTCCAGCAGCCCCGTCCACCTCTTGCACAACAATCCAATAATGTAAATGATCCGTTCGGGACATTGTGAGGCTCTGCTAGCTTGTCTCAAGGTGCGGTTTAGAAAGTTTAATCATTTTGTGTTGTTGACTCTTTATTCCTTCATTTTATCCTATGATATACATTTGTACCAGCAACTTCCCTACGTTTGGCAAAACTTGTGCTTGCAGTATTTCCTTCACTTTTCAGTGCTAAGATATCCGAGCACTGCACCTGAAAGGCATAGTGGGCTCTGATTTTCCCTAGCACAGAAAAGTGAATGATAGAGACTGCAAAGTATGATTTGAGAAGAGAAGTTGTTGTTACAATGAAAATAAAGAGTTTGAAATTTTCAATCCTATCTGTTTTACAAGGCTATTTTATAATCCTGTTTCATGAAGGTGTTGATATTTAATAAGGCATTATCTGAAATAATATTTGAAAAGAGGTACTTCTTAAAAAGCTTTGTTTATTGGTACTATGATTTGTTCTGTTCCAGGTTGACCTCAGACCATAAGATGAACATATTCGTTGTACAAATGACTTTAGCCTATGAACTTGTGTACATAGTGATGGGTGTGATGATGAAGATGATGTTAACGATGACGAAGATTACGATGTTGTCCATGAAGACAGAGGCCCTGCCTAGGGCTCTGTTTACATGACACCGTCGGTGCCCGATGTTAATCGTAAGATCGTGAAATAAAACTAGGGCGGGAGCAGTCACCTTCGTACGAACATCAGCAACTGTGCAATCTTGACCGATCAAGGTTACTCATGCCTGCCATTAACATTGAAGGTCAAGGTTAAATACGGCCATCAACAAGATGTACGTCCTGTTTTAATTCTCAGTCTTTCCTCTGTAGGAAGGTCCAAGTCGGCCAAACATACCAAAGGTGTATGGTATGATAGAATTATCATGGTTCGACTCAAACGACCTTGATCTTGGTTACGTAACCTTGAAAAGTTTGTAGTGACCTTGTAGAGGTCATATTCAAGGTCATCCACTTGACCTATTGACCTCTATGTGATGCAGGATGTCTCCATCCCCGCTAGATCAAACTGTAGTCCAATTATGTATCCTTCGTTCTTTATTTATTATACACAGGAAGTAGTAATCTTACAAGGGTTCAGGGAACTAAACGTCTTTGCCGATGAAATGTAGTTAATCCTCCTGGAGGTAACGTGATGTTATGTATGAGGTACTTTGCAATTTGTTTAACCCTAAGGAGAGAGCTATGTATTATACATATTATATATAAGTATATTCACTTGACCCCTTGCTGCAAATGATAGCAGACCAAACATCCACGTTGAGCCCTATGGAGGGTGGCATTGTGTACTCTACTGTAACAAGTGGGTTATTACATGCACATTGTATCAAAATATCATTCAATCAAAGCAACAGATTATTTGAATTTCTATGTATATATTATCATTTGTTTGCTTGTGTGGGCAAGTCCATTGTGTTGTATACATGTTTGATTAGAGCTGACTATATATGATAATGAAGATATATATTAGTATATATACATTCTGGGATCGGGGAGACCATTCAAATCTGTTTTGCTCACAAAATTCTGAATTGATCTGTTAAATCATGACTCGTTATAATCTCAAATTTGTTAATGTGTGATTGGTTAAGAATGAAGTGCTCGGTGTGAAATAGGGTGATACATTTAGGAATATCCCATGCTCGTTATATAATGTGCTTTGAGTTATCTCCCCTGCCCAATGTTACAGCTAGTTGTCAAATGCACTGCTTTATAATTGTGTGGCTCTCCTGTCTGGTTGTTATAAGCAATATTTTGTTTATATGCTGTCCTCTGTATTGAAATTGTTTTAAGTTTTAAGAAGATGCAGCATGTTATTTGTAAATTATTTTAGCTTGCCAAAAATTGTCAAGATGGAAAATCTAGAAAGTAGTTTGTAAATACTTGATTTGAAATTATTGTACAGATACGTAAAGATTCTATCTGCATTCAGACAACTGTCTTGGGCCAGAATATCTGCTTCTCTTGCTTGCTTTCTTTATTGGTTGTGAAATGGATTTACAGTAAACTTTGAAAAGAGAGGAGTAATAGATTTAAAACATTAAAGCAGCCGATTTAATTTGGCAACTGAATATAATATTATACCATAAAGATATGTTTTGGAGATTTAAGTATTGCTTAATATTACAACAGCTTTGTCATAAAGGCAATACAGGTGAGAAAGACAATTCCTTTAAAATTCATGTTCAAATCAAGCTCAATAGAGTCAAGAGAAAAGTTACTGAGGTATAATGTTAAGAGGCAAATAGTTTTTAAAATTCAAATTTAGATGTCTTCTAAATGATTTTCATCATGCTCAAAGTATAACATAATTTAATCAACAGCTCAATTCAGGGAAACATTGTTTGATATTGAATTGGCCTAGGACAGTGGGTATCCAGTCAAACCTATTGACTAGCCTTCTTGATTTGAATTTTCAAGAGGTGAAATTACGCAGCTCTCGTGACTGACAACCTCCTACTTACAACGTTATAGCGCAACTGAATTGGGGAGTTGTCCTATTGACATTGTTCTTGTTATTGCATTAATGACTCGGTCCTGTGATTGTTAGTTTGTTTGTTTCTGTGGGCATGTTTTCAGTTGTTAATCATGCACAGTGTAATCGAGATTGCTTGCTTCGTGTTTCATACTACAGACGATCTGATTATGATAACTTTTTAAATATGATAAATCAGGCTATTAGTAACTTAGACTGGTTAGAATTGTACACGTTATCGACCTGTCGAGTAGAAATTGTGAGATAATGAATTCAAGATGCGATCTACATTTCCAATGTGTTGGTCATGATAACTGTCCTAGATAGGGAAGATGTGAATAAATGGATGAATTACTGTACATACGGACCATTAAGTGTATTGTGCTAGTTCTATGAATCCAAAGCAGGTCAATATCACCAGAGTTATCTCCCTTTAACAGTTTTCTGTACTGTCCGTGGTTCATGTATAGGTTATGTCAGTTTCATTTAAAGTTTCATATACAACAATTTCAGATTTGATACTAGGATTTTAAAAATAGTTGAGACAATTGTATCATAGAATATACAGAGGTTGATTGTTTCAATATGGTGCACATTTAATTGTTGTACAACTACCTGTTCAGTGCACTAGCCATAACATGTGATCCTCATTGTAACCAACACTTCATCATATAGTGAGGTCCCTCATTATACCACAACTAGCTTGAAGCAGTTTGAAATCCTCTGGAAAAGGAGGCAGCTTAAAAATAACTTTTGAAAATTTCAAAGACAAAGCTTAAACAAAAATCACTAAACATCTTCTTGCAGACATGGCTTAAAATGAGGAAACCATTGTATGATGTTATAATGAAGATACCTCGGTGTGTGGTGTTATGAGGGTACCCTAGTGTATCACGTTATAATGAGGGTACCCTAGTGTATCACGTTATAATGAGGGTAGCCAGGTGTATCGTGTTAAAAAAGGGTACCCTGGTGTACCTTGCTATGAGAATACCCTGGTTTCACCTATCATGTTATAATGAAGGAACCTTGGTGTATCATGTTATAATGAGGGTACCCCCGAGTATCATGTTATAATGAGGACACAAGAGTTGCTTCACATTGCCTAGACATGCTATTGTAGAAGCTTATGTCAGTTCATCATGTGAACCTGAATTGGAAACTAGGCGGTCGTAGTAATCTGTAACTTGCAAACTTATTCTGTGCTCCTGTTGATTCTACATAGCTATTGTTTTTCACATTATGGAATTAAGTTATATCAAATAATGCACTTACTTGCTTTCTGAAACAGGTGCATTTTCAATTTATTTTGCTTACCAAAACAGTTATTCTATTTATTTGAAACTTTAATAAATTATTGCTGATATAGTGTTGCCATTTGGGGTTTGAAAAAACTTACTTTAATGTTAAACTTCTCTTCAGTATTACTTTCAAATATTTTGTTTATATTTATGATAAAATTTCCAAAGTTTTGCACTTTTATCTATGAAAAATTCTATTTGAACACTTTACTATCTATCAAGCATCAGTGTATGTGTAGAGTATCACATAATTGTCTCCCTTTAGTCATGTTAGCACAGTTATCTTCCTTTGAAAAGTTGTCTGCTGGACACGAACTAGTGGGCTCACTTTACTACGTCACTGTGTATGTGTGATTAACATATATGGCAGAGCAGAAAGTATAGATCATCTGTAGACAACAATGTCACATCAGGTGAAATAAATATATATAACAAAAATAATTCACTTGTTTGTTCTTAATTTTATGAATCCGGACTGCTCCCAAGAAATACGCAGGTTTCACCGCAATGCATACATTGCATAGCCACATGGCCTTGCAAGCTTTCTCCCTGCTTTCTCCCTGCAATAATCCTAGCAGCCGTGATAATACTCACCTCACCCAAGAAATATCTAATATTATTACCGGTATATGATTGCAGGTGAAATACCGGAATCTATCAATGAAAATAAACTGTTATCAGTCACTAGTGAAAATAACAATGGAACGTGTTATCAGTCACTAGTGACTGATATAACAATGACCTGACGTCATAAACAATACTCCGACGTCATGACGCGTTCATGACATCACATTGTTGCTTAGGCGACAGGCTCATTCTGGAGCCGCTTTAACGTTAATGCAAGTCTATTTAGGTGAATATGCAAAGATTTGGTCATATAATAAATAGAAAATTTGTCTTTTCTTGACAAATACCATGTTCATCACGTGAGGTAGAAAAGTTATATATTTTGACTCGTGTCTGCGCCCTAAAAAAAATAGAGCCATGGGCTCTGTAGCTCATCACGATTTTATTGATTTATTATCAAAGGTTGAATAAGTTATCTCAAGTAATACATTGTTAACAAGCAAAATAATATTGGTTTTAGATCATGACCCCTGTGACCCACATTTGGAGTCACAGGGTCACTAATCCTACAATTAAGAATCACCTTTGACCAAAGAATCTCTACACAACATTTCACCTTTCTAGAGTTTTACATTTAAACTGGAGAAGAAGATGAAAATAGGTTTTTGGGTCATGACCCGTGACCTAGATTGGGGTCACAGGGTCACAAAATCTACAATTTAGAATCCCCATTGGCCAAAGAGTCTGCACACAACTTTTCAGCTCTCTAGACCTTTAAGAACTGGAGAAGAAGATGAAAATAGGTTTTTAAGGATGTGACCCCTGTGACCCCATTTGGGGTCATGGGGTCACAAAATCTACAATTTAGAATCCCCATTGACCAAGGAGTCTGCACACAACATTTCAGCTCTCTAGACCTTTTGGGACTGGAGAAGAAGATGAATATAAGTTTTTAAGGATGCGACCCCTGTGACCCCATTTGGGGTCATGGGGTCACAAAATCTACAATTTAGAATCCCCATTAGCCAAGGAGTCTGCACACCACTTTTCAGCTCTCTAGACCTTTTGGAACTGAAGAAGAAGATGAAAATGGGTTTTTAAGGATGTGACCCCTGTGACCCCATTTGGGGTCATGGGGTCACGAAATCTACAATTTAGAATCCACATTGGCCAAGGAATCTGCACACAACTTTTCAGCTCCCTAGACCAAGTGGTCTTGGAGAAGAAGATGAAAATAGGTTTTTAAGGTTGTGACCCCTGTGACCCCATTTGGGGTCATGGGGTCACGAATTCTACAATTTAGAATCCCCATTAGCCAAGGAGTCTTCACATAAAATTTCAGCTCTGTGGAGTTATTGGTTCTGGAGAAGAAGTCGAAAAAACAAAAAGTTTACGGACGGATGGACGGACGCCATGCCATGCCATAAGCCCATCAGGCCTTTCAGGCCTGATGAGCTAAAAAGCCAAATATCCTCTAAGCATTTTATGATTATCTTAGAATTGTCATGGCTAAATTATACCTCCACTTTGATGTTGTCGGGATATATGGCAGTCAGTGTGTCGTGAAATATCATTTCTGGAGCATAACTTCAAAACTATAGGACTTGGAAACTTCAAATTTTGTATGGAATTAACTGTGATGTTGTGTTTATAAGGGGTTTTAATTCCAAGGTTGAAATAACTTTTGGTCAATATTTGAAAAACTATGTTCCAAAAACAAATCAATCTTCAAATTTGGTATGGATGTTACATTTGTGTCATCTTGGCTTCAAGTAATTTTAATTTTGACCCAAAACGACCAAATTTTTTGGCTGTTTTGTTTTCGGAACATAACTTTAAACTAACTTGAATACCAAGCCAAAACTGCACCACGATAATATGCTCTCTGCAGTGCCTCTAGCAATGGTTGAGTTACCTCCCTTCCTACAAAAAATCATTTCCATATACAGAATAAACTGATTTCGACAACTATCGTTGCGCAGAAAAGCTTAAGTAGAAAGATGAGATTGTTTTTTCACTAATGGACAAGCTGCACACTACACGTACATCAAGCTTATAACTAAAGATTTCCTTCTTTAAACTTGTTAAAAATATATTTGTTAATAAGCAAAAAAAATATGAGTAATCTAAGTAGGTTGATTACCTCATAATTATCCATTCCTTAACAACAATGGGCCTTGTTTGGTTCCATTATTTTTAAGGAATGGAGAGTTATTACTTGACATAGTTAATTTCATTTTATAGCTATAGGGGTAATGTAAAATTGATCTATGTGCTTTAATCAATATGGTGTTATATCCATGCATTAGTTAGAGGAGCGCTACAATACATAACTCAACTATGCAAGTGGTAACTTTACTTGTAAATTCTAACTATAAGGATCAAAAGAGTTAAGGGTATGAGTGAGTGAGTTATTGTTTAACGCTGCTTCAGAAACTTTATCTTCAGTGCAATGACACTGCTCAGATGATTCACCACATTGAAGAGACAAAATGAAATTATTGACTTTATGATAACAATAACACCAGTCGTTAGCATATATAACATGTTGAACCCAAAATCAACTATTTTCCTTAACCAACACCTATCACATTCTTGGATATTCAGTCAAGTCTGAAAAACTATTGCCTACAATTAAATGAACTATGAGTTGTAAATCAAAATTGCTTTATTCCTTTATACATGCAGTTTGTTAAATCTACAGTACTCGTATTTCAACATTTCCCAGTTCTTGTGTCCTGCGATCTTCATACTGATTTCATCCATACAAACCATAAATACCAAAGCACACATCTGTCAAGTTTTAGAACCTTCTACATCGGGAGTTGATTTTAACAAAGGTTTCTTATTCTCATGCGCATCCAACTTCCCTAGCGTATCAAGCATTTTGGGATGTTTCTCTAGAAGTGCTTTCGGCAAGTGCATCTGATAAGTCTGGAAGTATTTTATCACTTGTTGAACCCGAGCCTCCTCCAGATTGTAGTCATGAGCTATGTGAGCCGCGGTGTACTGTTGTGGTTGAGCCTGGTGCTCTGCGAGGAACTGCATTGCCAGACGAATTGACGTTTTCCCTGCTGGGATTGTGTCGGGCTCCAGGAAACCAAATTCTGTATCCTCGACTTTGTCTCTGTTTTCTGGAAGGGCTTTGGGTTTACTCTTGATCTGAAAACGAAAATCTTCAAAAGATGAAACTAGAGTGAAATGAACTGAAAACAAACTGTACTGTTTTTAATTAAAAGAATACATAAAACAATGCAAGAAAATATGCAAATTATTCTAAGAGCCATCTTCATTTTATATACAAGGTTAATAAAAAAAATAGCAAGGCTTATGGATAACAAATTCTTTATTGTGAATATTACACAACATTCAGAGTACATTTGTATATACATATTCCTTAACAACTTGGAAGTAGAGTTATTGTGTCAAACACAGGAATTGGTTACCCTGATAGTTAGTATCCTTGTGAATATCCTTCATGCTAATTTATCATTACCAGTTGATATCCCTATCTAATTAAATGTAGATTGACAATTCTATATTGTGTTATATTATTATTTTGTGTCGACTAAATAATAAAATGTAGAACTGCCAACCTAAATTTATTTAGGTCGAGTTGGTCTTTACTATTCATGATGATCAGTATCCTTGTGAATATCCTTCATGCTAATTTATCATTACCAGTTGATATCCCTATCTAATTAAATGTAGATTGACAATTCTATATTGTGTTATATTATTATATTGTGTCGACTAAATAATAAAATGTAGAACTGCCAACCTAAATTTATTTAGGTCGAGTTGGTCTTTACTATTCATGATGATCAGTATCCTTGTGAATATCCTTCATGCTAATTTATCATTACCAGTTGATATCCCTATCTAATTAAATGTAGATTGACAATTCTATATTGTGTTATATTATTATTTTGTGTCGACTAAATAATAAAATGTAGAACTGCCAACCTAAATTTATTTAGGTCGAGTTGGTCTATACTATTCATGATGATCACCGATGGTATTCATCAAAATGTATTTTCAACTTTTGCGTTGACTCATTTAGTAATGTCAGAATAAAGCCAGGTGATCTGTTACTGTAAGAATAATGATGATCACCTCTGGTGGAGGTCCGACTGAGTTAAGCTGTAGTTTCCTCATGTTTGACACGAGGTCTTCATGCTTCTCTTTCTGCGCCGTCAAGTACTCTGGATTTTCTTGAAAAGTAAACAAAACAATTTAAACAGTGTACTGAAATTTACCTCTACTATGACCTCACAACAATTTGTTGTGACAATTATAATGATGTAGTTATTATAATCACTGTGAACATACATTTAGAAACTCAGGATGTTCTTGGATTTGGATAAAAGACACGTTTGACAAGGGCCATTTTTAAGGCTTTTAGACAGTTTCGGAATTTTAAATGGGCTATTAATGGGCCATATCTTCATCTTCATCCAATGTGCAAAATAACTGACGGCCCCTAGCTTTCCCAGTGATCCCTTATTATCTCATTGAAATCAGATCTTGCTCGTTATGTTATGATCTGACCACTGCAGGAGAAGTGTCTCATGCTCTTTTCTGTGACCTTCAACCTCTATAAATTCAACCAATCACAGATCCACATTCATATCGATTCCTACCAACAATTTCCTAGCCTTGTAGCAGAAAGGCTGTAATGGCACAAGACATGAGCCCTGGGTGATCAAATCAGTTGTCAAATCTTAACACAGTCCAATGCATATATATATATATATATATATCCAACTTCCCAATGCAAGGCATAACTCTTGCCAGTCTCCATTACTGGCTGATTTAGGCCTTGCAGTATTTCCTTAAGAAATCTGTGTTTAGAAATCCAGGCCTGCTAATGGCTGCTATGCATTTCTGGTGCAGCGATTCACTATTTTGACACAATAAAGCGATGGAAATACTGCAAGGGATAAATCAGCAAGTAATGCAGACTGGCAAGAGTTATTCCTTGCGTTTGGAAGTTGATATATATCGTCTTGGCACGATCCTACGATCTGATTTTAATGAGATGTATAATTTGATGTTTCCATTAGGCTAATTAAAATGTTGCATAACTCTTCATACAATAAAGTTTATTTATCAAGAGATGATAAAATACAAAATGTGGTAAAAAGCTTAATCAATTAAAAAATTACCAATAGCTGACAAATAATGAAACATCCAGTAGTCCAACAGTAACGAACCTTTAGCGAAATTATCCAAAATTCCACTTGTGGACGGGTATCGTGGGGCAGGCGTCGGTTTTTCAGCTCGTTTTTCCAAGACTTTTTGAGCTCTATTTTCAACATTTAAATTCTTGATTGGTCGAGTGAATCTCGAAAATGTACGCCCCATGATTCAGGCATAAACATAAGCCTGACTTAATCCCAGCGGTTTGACTTTGACAGCCAAGTTTACATTTCTTGCATGTGCCTCCGACTCCCGACTCCGAAGGTCAATTTTCTACTTCCGGGTCACAGAACGACCTTCAGCGACATTCGTTCTCGTTTTCATTCCATCATCTTAGTATGAAACTAAAGTAAACAAAATGTGTCTGTCTTGAAGCGTTGTTGGTATTTTCTTGTGATCTATGACATATGATATATATCTACGATTGAAACACAGACATAAAACAAACTTATTTGTATTTTTGAAGCACCTGTTCCAAGGGCGAATAGCCCAAGTATCATGTGTTGAATACCGCTAAAGAATATTTGGAAAAGCAATTCCATTGGAATTCCATAACTTACGTTTGTATCAAATTGAATGAAATTGAATATATCATTTTTAAAACTAATATGAATTAATTATTTTTTTTATATCATTCTGTTTCAGAAATGTATTCCTATTTATTAAAACAACAATGTGTATAAATAAGATGATACTTTTCATTTTGAAGTAATTTTTTAAAACTATTCTACAGTATATTTTAATGTAACACAATATATTCCTCAACAAACTTTCCAATTTCAAAACACCTGTAGGCCTATACATGTTCATTTCAATCACATGTATTATTGAAATACATATTTGTGTAAATGGTGTTACTGAATGTTTAAATCAAAATTTGTTTATGGAAATGGCAGGGAAAGTGGAAATGCTTCATTATAGGTAACTATTATATATCCTACATGAGCAAAGCATCTGCAGCTACCTTACTTGTTTTGCCTTTGACGCGATTTATTAAAAAATTTGACGACATTTTTTTTAATGAAGAGATATTTTCCATTTTATACAAACTTCTCACCACTTAAAAACAAAATTTACACAATTATTCATATAAATAACGCACAAAGCCTCTTTAATATATGTTACTATTCCAAATGTCAATAATCTCACCCCTACACTTCATCTCAACAGAAACGAGTGACATTTTCAGTTATCTTTTGTTAAAATCTAGAAAAAAAGACCTGAGGCGTGGGTTTGAAACTGACGCGGGCGGAAACCAGAAACAAATTCTCTTTTTTTAGGCCTAAAATCGTATCATCTTCAATGCACACAGTTATCTGTTGTTTCATTTTAAAGTTTTATTTGAATATGCAGGTCTGATATATGTATGTTTGTGAGATATATATATATATGGTCTTGAGTCAGTATTTTTTGTATATAATATATGCACACAAAAAATAGTCATTGGCTCTGTAGCTCATCAGTGTTTGAAGGATTTATTATCTCTTATGTTTGAAGGCTAGCAAGAGGCATTGCCCATGAGGCCTCTTATGCAGTGGTCAGTGACCTGTTTACTTTATTATAAAATCTACAATTGGTTTAAATAATTTCAGCATTCTAAGACTTCTGTTCACAGAAGTAGTAACAAATAGGCTTTAAGGGTGTGATCTCTTTTGCTAACGCTCTCAAAAGCACATCAGCTCTAAACAGTATTACACCCCTTGGGAAGTTATTTCTTTTGTTCAAGTGACTGTTATATGCCATAACCACCATCTGCGCAATCTGGTTATGAATTTCATAACCACCCTGGTCGGGTATGAGGTATATACTAGTAACCTACAGAAACAAATAGACTAGATGGAAATTTTGTCAAATTAGAAATTAAAATTTGTTAGCAACGGAAGTGGGAATAAAGCAGCACCTTTGACAATTGAGCTACCAAGGATTCATACCAACGAGTTCCCATTTTGTTTTATCATAGCTGTATCGTTATTTTTTTTCTAGTATTATATATACATATATATTTATAGGTACCAATCTATGTCTAGTTTGTGTAAGAAATGAAGAATTTGCAACCTTTCTTTCGAGTCAGTCATGAGTATATTGGGAATATTTCATTGATTTCATCTTGTGGTCATGTCATATAAATCAGCAAAATATCCCTTTAAAAGGCATATATGAAATTATTTTAGAAATAGAGCGTTCCTCATGAGTGTAAGGCAAATAATGACCCGACTGCCTCGCGTTATGGCAATAAACTAAAAGCCCTCGCAAGTTTATATGCCGTATCCACTCGGCACCGGGTCATTATTTACTACCTCCTAGCAGCTGGAAACTTGCTACCTTACGTCACACACCATGAAGGCCCCTTCCTGGCCCCGAGGTTAGCCAACCTGGAGAGACACTTCTCTCTTCTCCCTCCTCGCTTACTTTGATTTCCATGGCACAGTTTAATTGTATTGTATCCAGTGTATGAAATAAGCTTGAAAGTTACCAGCCCAAAAAAATGTATTTTGTCAATGTTCATGGTAAAACAAGTAGTTGTCACTAAGGTGACATGATCCCCCACCGCAAATTAATACTTCAAAATTGTAAAACATGTCGAAAAATTCAAAGATCAACTGTGACCTTGAAAATAATGTCAAGGTCACCAAAATCTAATCAGCCCTTTGTCTTCCCTAGGAGGTGCTTTGTGTAAGATATGATGAAATGCCGGTGAATGGTTCTTGAGATATCCCACTGACAAGGTTTACATGTACATTATCATGTCGAAAAATTCAAAGTTCAACTGTGACCTTGAGAATAGTGTCAAGGTCACCAAAATCTAATCAGCTTGTCGTCTTCCCTAGGAGGTGCTTTGTATAAGATATGATGAAATGCCGGTGAATGGTTCTTGAGATATCCCGCTGACAAGTTTTACATGTACATTATCACGTAGAAAAATTCAAAGTTCCAAGTTAATGTCAAGGTCACCAAAATCTAATCAGCTCATCACCTTTCCTCAGAGAAGCTATGTGTAAGATATGAAGAGAATCCAGCGAATGGTTCTTGAGATATCTCGCTGACAAGGATAAAATAACAAAGTTTCGTTGTGACCTTGAAATGAAGGTCAAGGTCACAAACCTCTGTAGGAAAATTACTCTTCCCATATGCAAAATAGGAAAAGAATCCAGTGAAAAGTATTTGAGTTATTTCATTTTGTACTGACGTACGGACGGACGCAGCCGAATACTATATCCCCCGCTTCGCGCTAAACGCGCGGCTGGGGATAATTAAACAAGTACATTACCAGCCCCTACCCAAAGTAAACAGGTTACGGGCTGTAAGAAGGGCCTTTTTTTCATACACTGTTATATATCCATCTTTTCATGGAGGTAACTGAATATAATGCAAGTGTCATAACAACTCATTCCAAGAATAAATGGAAAACAGAAACAAAGAAATATTTTCATAAATTTATTTGAAGAATATTGCCTTTTCTTACAGATCCCGTCTTCACTGCTCCCTGTACAACATAGCCATGGCTATTCCCTTCACTTTATACAGTACTGCAGCAGAGCGAGACTATATACATATCAACATACACGGGGACGCGCCTCATCTGCCTATACAGACAGATGGACAGCATTATCTAAGTCTGTACACAAAGCTTCCTAACTTCTGCTCATGTAGTGCATGATATATAATATGGCATCGCTGATTATTTACATTAAGAGTTGAATTTCCTCTTGAAGAATCCAAACTTTAGAATTTTGAATAGGGAGATCTATAATAGTTCCGCGGATAACACTAAGGGCAAATTAGGAACAGAGTTTTAATGAATTGAATTATAAAGAGTAGAAACCCAAATGGTAAACTCTTTCAACGACCACTTCCCATGATTAAATATATCTTTTCAGAATGAGAAGTGTTGCAGAAAGAGTTGAAAGTGGGGGCTTGATTTACGTCAAGTTGTAGATCGTCCAAGAGGAATCCAGCTATGCATGGGCGAGGTTTGGGATGAGTGGATGGCAGCGGATGGCAGCTGAATATCTACCTCTAGCTTCTAGCAGACGAAGCAAGAGCACACACACACCAGTCCAGTGCCCCAGCAACACCCAGTCGTGTTATTTACAATCAGACATTATTTCCTTCAGACCAGTCATTCTTCATGTCCTGCACAACAAATATCACTACTAGAAGCTTATCAACTGCTGAGGGGGAGAAAAGGGGGTCATTGGGTTACAGGCAGCCATGCTGCTTCGCCCAAATCGAGTGGACGCTTCCATTTTATGGAAAGACAAGATCCTACCACTCACAGCCAGACAGCACACTGAACAGTATTAACTTTGCTCTTTTTTTTCTTGAGTTTTTTGCTTGTACGTTAGGTTGTTTGTGATGTATCGGTTTGAGGTTGCACCAAGGTTGGCCTCTCTGCCCGGTCGTATGCGTCTGCATGAAACAAGGAGTCCGCGGCAGAGAGGTTTGAGCTCTGCAAGAGATCGCTTTCTATCTCGTCAGGGCATTATCACTTTCAGTTGAGCCATGTTTGTTTCAAACAGGCGTCGAAAGTTAACATGTCTTCATCTGGGTTGAAGTCACATTTGGTTTAGTTGCAGTTAAGTCCTGTTCAGTGGGTATGTGTGTCTGACGACATTTCATATCACATTTGCTTTGGAGTCTGTCCGTCTGTCTGCTGTGAGTAGGCAGTTTGCTAATCTCTGTGAGGCACTTGGTCAGTCTTGTATTAGTTATCACATTTGGGTTCGTGTTTCCTTTAGTTCAGCCACTGCTAAACGTAAAACTGCGAGATTGACTCGTTTTGCTCAGTGTTCGTCATGCAAGGATGACCACCGTCATCAAAGAAACGTCTGAAAGTGAATTCAAAGAATACATGCTCTGGATGTTTCCCGTTCTCGTATTTTGAGTCGAGCCTTTTGTTATCCTCTGAGTCACTGTTTCTCAGTTTCTCTGGATCCACAGGATCAAAGTTGGAAGTGTCTGTTGCATATCGGATTGTGGGGACAAACGGTGCAGGTGCTTGCCGGAGACCCTCAAAGTTGATCTCCGAGAAGAACATGTGCTTCTTCACTTCACTAGCTCCATTCCGACCAAGTCGTTCCTCTGGGCCGCAACACAGCCGTCTTATCAGATCGCTGGCTTCTTCCGACAACATTAATTCGGGTACTTTTAAAGTGTCCGCCCAATTGATGACCTGAAAGAGACCAAGCATATGATTTTAGTTGTAGTAGATTGATCATACAGTAGAACATGGATATAGCAAACAAACGGATATAGCGAACAAACGGATATAGCGAACAAATTTATAAGTCAGGCCAAAAGCCCTTTATAATATGCCAAACGCGAATAGTGAACAGCGGATATATCGAACTGAATTCTTTGGTCCCTTGGAATTCGTTATATCCGTGTTCTACTGTACTAGTTTAATGTTTGTAAATGAGAAATTGAGAAAAGAACAAACTTGTTGTTACATATTTAGTGAATACTAGTAAATCAATGAGAACATTCCCAGTCTAAATCTGGTCTTTAAATATTTTTCTGATATCAAAATGACATGTCAAAATCAAAGAGCAGTAATTACTTCCCTTTGATCAGACTTCATGAATATATTTTTGGAAAATGTAACGTAAATGGTTAGCAATGATTTTAAGAACATTAAATCTGCAATTATTGTATTTGAACTTTAAATATGCTGCAGCGTTATTATTCTAATTGCCATAAGTGTGTTTGGCATTCAGCTAAAAAGGTTCAAAATGGCATGAGTAAGGATACCTCATTGATGGGGAGGCTAATTAAGAAGGATGTGGTTTGATATTCGTGTTGTTTGAGAAAGTGATTTACAGCATTCTCTTGATTTAACACTGGTTTGGGGGTCAAAGACCTGAATTTTTTTTCAGATATTGTCAAGTTTGTGGGAAGAGGGAGGGTACGCTCCATGTGCTTCAATTCTAAATTGGAGAAGGTACTAATTACATGAACAAGAACTTCATCAAGACACTACATAAGGACCTCTACCCACCTTGTATTGTGTTTCAGCCGGCGTGGGGGCGTAGAAAGGTGGGTGACCAACAAGCATTTCGAACAAGATCACCCCAACACTCCACCAATCACAGCAGGAGGTGTAGCCTGAAACACAGATATTAACCAATCAGAATTTGGTACTAAAGATAGAGAATACATGTCACCAGTTTTCTTTCAACACCTACGTTGCAAATATGAGAGCCAAACAAAAGTACTGTTCATACTGAGCCATTCTTGTTGCAAGATCAGCCCAGATGGGTTAGGAGCTTCCAAGAAAGGTTTAGTATTCAGAAAGACATAATGCTGCTCGCATTGAACATCAAGCTCATAAGACAAAATCCATTATGGCAATTTATATCGCACCTGAATGCCCTTCAAAGACATGATATACATCAGATCTATTAATTGTGATTTAGTGCCAAAACAATGTCTCAAACCTATCAAACATTACCAACTCAAATCTGTTCTTTTGGCGGTTAGCGATTGGCTTCCAAAATAATGTTTAACTAATTGATGCACCAGCCACATTGCACTGTCCTGTTTTCTTGGACTTGTGGGTTAAAAATATCAATCAGCACTTCTGAAAATTAGACAGGCCGATATAGAGAAACTCTTTTAAATAAAAATTGTCTCCATCCAGGTTGCTTGCTATCAAAATCTGAAATCATCCAGCAATTCGATTTTGAATGCTGGTTCTATTTTCCAGGGATTGGGAAAGACACCTTTGACAATGGGCCATTTTAAGGGCTTTTAGTCATATTTGGAATATTAAATGGGCCATTCTCTTTGTATCAATAATAAAGAGCCATTTTTTCATGCAATGTGCAAACTGCCCATGGCCCCTACCTTTCCCAATCCCTGATTTTCATCACTATTACAATACGAAGTATTAAGCTATTCCTCACCTTGCCGTAACAAGACCTCAGGTGCAATGTAATTAGGGGTTCCAACCAGCGAGTGAGCAAGACAGCGTTGTCGGGCGCGTTGTCGCCTCCTCTCAAGAGGCTTGAGTATCTCACATCTGCACCGTTCATCCAGGTTACACTTCACTTCCATCGAGTCCTGACGAGCGTGTGTTCCATCTGAATCACAGGTAGACGTGTATCGTTAATTATGTATTAAATCTTACATCAATTAATTATACATTGGAATCTTTGAGTGGCTTTCTAAATTGATGATGAATGAAGACGATATCTGATGATATCAGTTGCTTGACAACGACATTAGAACCTATGTCAAAGTGTCTCCCCAACCTAAATAAAGAAGTCTTCCCATTCTTCTTTATACACAGGAATGTAAAGGAAGACATTAGCCAATGACCTGGATAACTTGAAATGTTTAGACCAAAGTCCTAAGTGCACTTATTCATTGCATTAGACTTGATTAGCTATTCTCAGAAGCCAAAACGTCCAGACTTTGAATCTGCTTCCCCATTTTAATAAGAACTATGCATGTCCAAAAATGATTTGCCATCTTTATAAGTATACATACGTGTCACATATTCAGCTATTGTTTATGATAAAGAAATGTCAATTCCATGTGAAAAATGTATGGACGATAGATGGTCAGATGATGGCCCATACCATAAGGCCATCTGGCCTAATAGGTCTGAAACATTTCCAGTCCATGTTACCGGTAGCTAAGTCAAACAAAAAATGCCATGAGTTTTCATGGACTTATTTAGACAGTGTTAAGAGCATTGAAAACATAGGATGCATATTACATAATAAAAATAAGAAAAATTCAGGAGTGTTTTCATAACAAACATTTCATATCAAGAATGTTTTGCCAAATAACGATCAAATGTACTGCCACATTTCAAGAAAATCAGTTTTGTTCTGTAATAGAAACTTCGTCTGTTGAGTTATCTCCCTTATACCACACCATCAGTATCTTCACATGTAATTATCACTGAAGATATTCCTCTCAATTCAATGGCAAATGAATCATTATCATACATTGCAATCTACTAAGTCATGGAAAAATAACCAGCTATCAATTATCTGCAACATACTAACATTATCTGCAATTGAATTTTATTTACCTAAGTCATATTCTAGAACAAATGTTTTTTTGCATCACATCAACCATAACGGGTGACAACTGAATCAGTTTCATCCAATAGTTTTATGCAATTATTACTCTCATTGTTGTACTTTTCACAAAGGCCACACTTTGGTAGCTCCTTATATCGAGTTCAAACTACCGGTAGTCTGTCATCCAAACCCTGGAACAAAATATTCAGTTCACGACCAGCCCAGTGTATAAAATCATAGCAAGTCTAGATTCTTCAGCTGTAGGGAATCAAGGCATGTTTATGACATTTTGTATAACGATTTGAATTGTTTGAAAGAAATTGTTGTTAAGGAAAAAAACTTATTTCTCTAAGTGTTAGTCTTTGTTAAAGCATATATATGTTGCATGTATATTCTTGTAGTATTATGATCTTTTTGTCATGTTGATCATCTATAAAATTCTATTTTTCTCAAACAGATTGTCTACTGGAAAGATTACTCGTTACGAAGAGAATATGACCAGGGCCTTGTAATAGAAACACAACTGCATCACAGATAGAGATAATAACTTAGAATGTATGAATTCAGCAGACTATCAAACCTGGCTTGGTTTATAAGCGACCCGGTGTTTGAAAAAATAACCACAGATTGGAATTTCATTGTGAATATTCGCTTAACCCCAGTATATAGCCTGACCCGAACAACTACAAAACCCGGTGCTTATCAGAGACCCAGCACTTATCAGAGACCCAGCACTTCTTTCTTGAACAGTTGCATGATAACATACCAAGTTAGTAAAATGTAATGACCGGTATTTAAAGGGGGCTGTACATTTTCTAAAGGAAATAAAGAAATCTCACAAAATAGAAAAGAAATGCTACCAATTTCAAAACAATCCTCCTCAATCAATAATAGAGTTCTAAAATTAATGTTTATGGTTCGGTCAAGCAATGCAGATCCATTTCCCATTCCCGAAGTATCAAAAGTTGTTCACACTTAAATGGCTGTTAGCAGTTTTCGTATTATACGTTGTGACACAGTTTTCTACGACTAAGGATAATGGGGTTGTGAAATGGGCTGTTTTGCTCTCTTCAGTAAATTAATTTATATTATAAATAGTAAATTTGAACAGATGAAAAAATGTCCTACAACGCCTTTAAAGACAATAAGATCATGTGGACGTGTTTTACTAGATGGGATCTCTTTGAGCTCGTACTTTCAAATATGCACAAGTCCGAATGGCCACTACTTTGATAAGGCTAATTCTGACCGCTGGTGTATGTGTGTCAACTGCAAGCTATGATTATGAGCGCAAGGCCATGATGTCAGGGTGACCCTCAGATGACAGTATTGACCCAGATAGCAGCTGATACCAGAGCACTAGGCCCACTCAACAAGTGTCACTGGACTCTCTGATTTATAACTTATTTACTCTGTTCACATCAACAATCTCTGGAATGTGGTAACTATAGTGTAGTAGTAACGGTATTGATAGGGGAAGGAATAAACAGAGGGCAAGCTGACATACATGTTTGATGTTTTAGTTAGTAACATAGTTACCTGCCAAAACGTTTACGGTTTCACCAAACATTTTTCTTTTGTTGTTTTGAAAGCGGTAGAAAATGTAGGAGTAAGTAATGAGAGTAGATGACAACAGTCAAAGGGGCAGCCTGAAGAGCACAGTAGTGTAGTGATTAGCACGATAGCCGCTCACACCAAAGGAGCCGGGTTCGAATCCTGATTAACTTGAAACACATGAACTTTGTGACCAGGGTCTCATACTGTGTCGGTTCCTTAGCAAGGCACTTCATCCACATTACACTCAGTCCACCCAGCTTGTTTAAACGGGTACCTGAATGTGAGAAGTATGGACCTAAATGGTTGCGCCTAGTAGCGGCACCAAAAGTAAAATTCCTTCGAGTAATAATAGCATTGAGAGGTTGATCTGTAGAACTGTTCTCTACAGACAAGTTACAGTGTAGCACTGAGAGGTCGATCTGTAGAACTGTTCTCTACAGACAAGTTACAGTGTAGCACTGAGAGGTCGATCTGTAGAACTGTTCTCTACAAACAAGTTACAGTGTAGCACTGAGAGGTCGATCTGTAGAACTCTTCTCTACAGACAAATTACAGTGTAGCACTGAGAGGTCGATCTGTAGAACTGTTCTCTACAGACAAGTTACAGTGTAGCACTGAGAGGTCGATCTGTAGAACTGTTCTCTACAGACAAGTTACAGCGTGGCACTGAGAGGTCGATCTGTAGAACTGTTCTCTACAAACAAGTTACAGTGTAGCACTGAGAGGTCGATCTGTAGAACTGTTCTCTACAGACAAAATACATTGTAGCACTGAGAGGTCGATCTGTAGAACTGTTCTCTACAGACAAGTTACAGTGTAGCACTGAGAGGTCGATCTGTAGAACTGTTCTCTACAGACAAGTTACAGTGTAGCACTGAGAGGTCGATCTGTAGAACTGTTCTCTAAGTTACAGTGTAGCACTGAGAGGTTGATCTGTGGAACTGTTCTCTACAGACAAGTTACAGTGTAGCACTGAGAGGTCGATCTGTAGAACTGTTCTCTACAGACAAGTTACAGTGTAGCACTGAGAGGTCGATCTGTAGAACTGTTCTCTACAGACAAGTTACAGTGTAGCACTGAGAGGTCGATCTGTAGAACTGTTCTCTACAGATAAGTTACAGTGTAGCACTGAGAGGTCGATCTGTAGAACTGTTCTCTACGTTACTGAGCTCCTGGTAGGATTTCAATCCTAGACTTCTTGAACTGAACTTATCATCAGTTTCCGCAAAAAGATGTAAACTTATACTGTTGTTGTCAAAGCCCGCAAAGCCATCATCTCTGACTATATCGGTATGCACTAGCACACCTAGTGCTTTATACTTTTAATTTGTCAGTATCAAAACATTTCTCTCTACTGTCAAGGTCATCCAATCAGAGAAGAACAGAAGCCTGATCTTTCTGAACTTCATCTGGCTGACACACATCACACACAGGTATCGCTGCATTTGTCCATGAATAAGTAAGGGTCCCATTTTAGGACACCTCATCTTCCGCACGCATCGGGCCATACATGCACTTTAGATATACATACTGATTCTTGCGACATCTCTCAGGGATTTCTGAGACAGGGTCAGCGCGACCTATCGTCCAAAGAGAGTCACATCCCCTCTATTGCAAATCAAATCGGTCGTTACCAACCCAATCGATTCAAAAGTTGGTAATGCAGGGACAGCTTTACAAATTGCTTATAATACTTTAGGATTTTTCATTTCGGATGTTAAGCTCATTTGCATAAAATAAGTTTCAAAACAGATTTCAACTTCAATGGGAAAATTAAACAAGAGAGCTATTATCAGATTTTGAATAAATTGTGGTTTGTTTCATTTACCGGCACGTTGTGATTTAGTTTTATCACTAATTAATGGAGCGTTTTCACTACTAATCATTGTAGTACGGGCAATTCAAATTAAAAGAAAGGTTCACCCAATGTGTCTGTGCGTGATTTGTAAACACACATTTGATTGGCTAACACCATAGCTCAATAATCATGTTACTTCCTGTCTCAGAAATTCCTTCGAGTTGTCGCAAGGGTCAGTTTGCATTTCTAATATATGGCCCGATGCGTGCTGAAGATGAGGACACCTAGTTACATAAGGGTTCAGTGTTTGGACAGATAGGTTAGTATAAGCTACAGTGCAGCCAGTTCGTACTCCATAGCTGTGACATCAACTGTCAAACACTCACACTGCAGGAACAATGCATGTATTCACATTTTACACTTGAAAATGTGATGCAGGTCAACGTTTAGTCTTTGGATTCAGCTAGCAAAGTTATGACTTATTTGATTCATGTTTTTGATGAAAAGATTGGATTAAATATTTTTAAGATTAACACTGGACAGAATGCTTGATGACCCAATAGAACAAGATTGATATTTCTCAAACTGAATTTTGAAAATTCCAAATATAACGTAACTTATCACTAATTTCTTGCAACATGTCTAGCATCAGTTTTAAATTATTTCTCTTAAAAGTGATACAATATAACAAGTGTTTCCCACTGACATGTCAAGGTCACTAAAATCTAATCAGCCATTTGTCTTCCTAAGGTAATGCTTTGATTACGATATGAGAATCCAGTGAACCGTTCTTGAGATATCCTGCTGACAAAGGTAAAATGGAAGTCTTGTTGTGGTCTTGAAATGAAGGTCAAGGTCACACAACTCAGAGGAACATTACTCTCACCGAGGTGAACCTTTATGCAAAGTATAAAAAACATCCAGAGATTAGTTCAGATGTACGCTGCTGAATACTATATCCCTTACTTCTCGCTAAACATGCAGCAGGGAACAATTACAATTTCAAACTTTAGTATAGAATAACACAAATGTCCCTCTCCGACAGTTTCGTTTTCACATGAATGTGCGTAAAGTCGTCTATATTGTACGCTGACAAAAGCCCTGGTACATGCATACATGCATCCTTCAGCTGCTTTCTAGGTCACCCATTCAAATATTCGGCCCACTTCATTCTCTTCTTTGTTATGTACCCCAACTGTTGGTTTATTTATCATTAATATACATTATGTCATGTGCCTTTTATACTCAATATACTCCACTACAAAGTTGTCTTTTATATTCGACCAGCTGCGTTAGTTTGATGCTTGACAACATATCTGGCCCACGGCAATGACAGCATTAAGGAAAGCTTTTGGTCACATAAATTAAATCTTTATCATCTACACGAACATCTTTTTATAATGTTCACTTACATGATGAAATCTGTGCAAATTGTACAATAGCAATACATAAGAAAACAATATTATAACAACATTGCAGAGTGCATACCTACTCATTCACCATCATTCACCTGTAAGTGGTCGACTATTTGAATTTGAATCCCACAACAAATTTCTCTCAAATAAGTACAAGTCAGGCCTCAAAATAGCAACCAATTTAGGAGCATTTGCTTCCTATATTTTTAGTTTGCTCCCTGTGATTTTGAGTTAGGAGCACATATGCTCCTTGGCAAAATTTGGGGTCTGCTTAAAAAATGCTGTTTCTTCACCAAATGTAACCATTATCCATCACAATTGCTTCAAAATGAATATTAGCTAGCTTACAGTTTTCTGCTTATATTTGTTTATTTATAGTTAATTTTGCAAATCTCAATTTATATATGTGCTCCTTGCAATTTTGTTTTACTACTTAGAATAATATATGTTAGAAGCGTATCTGCTCCTTGAAAATGTTTTTTACTTTGAGGCCTGACAAGAATTGTAATGATTCCAAATAAACAATGTCACATTTGTTAACTATCTAAAATTGTATGCATTTCAATTAAAAGTCTGTGCTCTTATTCTTGAAACATTCTTAGCCTTAAGAATTCTTTACCTTGATTGTAGCCAATGTGTTAAGAATGGGCTTACGAAGTTCTCAGAGCTAAGAACGTTTCGAGAATAAGGGCCCTGTACAGTAGCTAATCAAACAGACTTGCATAAACATCAGAAGAAAACTCACCTTTTTGATAGTATTTGGAATTGTGTGTCCAGCGAAATCCTGTACATAATCCAAAATCAGTCAATTTGATATGCCCCTCTTTGTCAATAAGAATGTTGTCCGGTTTGATGTCTCTATGAATGAATCCCATTTTGTGAACACTTTCTATTGCCAAAACCAGTTCAGCAATATAGAACCTTGCCAGAGGTTCGTCGAGTATCTCCTGCTTGATGAGGAGACCCATCAAGTCTCCACCGGGAACGTAGTCCATCACAAAGTAGAGATGGTCTCGATCTTGGAAAGAGTAATACAGTTTCACTACCCACTCGTTATCTGCTTCAGCTAATATATCACGTTCTGCTTTGACATGAGCAACTTGGTTTCGTTTCAACACATCACTCTTACGTAAAGTCTTCATTGCATAGAGAGTAGCTACGTCTCTCTTGCGCACTAACGCAACCTCACCAAAAGCTCCTACACCGAGAGTTTTAATCTTTTCAAACATACACTTGTCCATTTTTGCTCGTTTTAGCCTAATGTAATTAGATTCCTTTTGTGTGAGCATCCGACGCATTTGTCTTGCAGCCTCCTCTGACAAACCAACTTTCGTCATTTCGTTTTCAAGTTGCATCTTTCGATGCAATCGCTGCTGATATGACTTCAGTACATTCTCTACATGCTGTTCCATGAAGAATTTGAAAGCCTGAGGGGAATAATTGCGCACTTTAGTGTCACTGCGTAAGCGATCACGCTCCCTATGGTCAGGGCGCCTCTCCGGAATTGGACTCATGCATCGATGCTTCTCCTGGGTGATGCTGTTGCTTGTGTCCGAGGAAATTGTCTCTGTGTCTGTCTCGTCGTTCTGCTCGGACAGTTGATGGCAGCTTGAGCAATCTGAGGTTGGAGTGGCGGGGGCTGGAGTAGGATACTGGCTCCTGATTGGTGACATGGTTAGCTGGGAGTTGATTGGATACGACTGGGTGACAGAGTATGCTTGACCTTGTGATACGATCTGAACTGGCGCCTGTTGGGGCGTTGGGACCGGTTGGAACTGGGAAGACACTAGGTGTGGAGGAATGGGGGGCGGTCGAGAGCTAATCTGGTTCAACTGAGGGGGGTGAGGAGGTGGTGGCTTGGAGTGGGGCGTTAGAGGGATGCGCGGTGGAATCGGCGGCTGGGTCTGTGGTATTTGCATGTGAGAGTGGTATCCCCACGGTTGATAGGGAGGAGGTGGTTTGTCAGGGATGTCAGAGTTTGTTGAAGGGGTTGATGTTGTTGATAAAACAGACGGCGACTGATTAGTCGCCCGTGATACTGGAGAGTCTGATCGAGGGGTAGATGGAGTGTCAGAGGCGGATAATGCATACGGTTCGTAACTCGGTAATTGAACATTTTGACAATGATTTTGCACATAAGAATGTTGGTGATGTTGACTTTTACTGTTTCCAATTTGAATCTTTATTGTGGGTCTAGATTGTTGCTGTTGATAATGAGCTAAATGTTCCTCGGTCAAGTGTCCACCGTTCTGCGGGTTTCTTGTTATTTGAATCTCCACATTCCGTGCATTCTTGGTTGGAGGTTTCTGCTGCGGGGGAGGCTGCTGCACTGGCTGATGAGTGTTGATCTGAGCCTGCACGGATGATATGTAGTTGTTCCCGGAGGAAGTACTGCTGGGCTGACTGGCGGGTGATACTGGAACTGTGGCCGTTTGAGGCTGAGGTTTCGTAACTTTCTCACTCTTCACAGATTGCATAATGATTGGAGCATGCCGGTGGTCAAACGCACGCATGGAGGCCGAAACTGGGGGAGCTGGCATGTTCTTTGGGTAATGAATTTGAACACTATCACCACCCATATGTGATGTTCCATTCTTGTTGACTGTTATTTGTGTTTCATTTATGGAATAGTCTGGAATCTGTGAAGATATCATGTGCGAATGTTCATGATGACCCTGAATGTGCACCAGAGTTGAGCGGCTGGATTGAGGTTGAGAGTAAGGGGGAGGCGGGGCGTGGGCAGGCGACACATTTATCGTCAACCGTGTGTTATTACTGGCACCATTAGACCCATTCTGGGATATTGTCAAACACTTCAGCTGCTGGTTCACCGACGCACTGGAGGAAACTGTTTGCGGATGTCCATTATGCAAAATAACTGGAGGTCTACCCGATGGCACGGGACTCATCCCCCTCTGAGGTGTGACTGGCCCGCTACGGTAGATGGTTGTCGCTTGCTGCTGAGGCCTGTTCACAGAGCTGCTATCCCGTCCCATGATTTTGATCATCTCTTTCACCCGACCGTGAGGGATGACCCCTTGTTGTGTGGGCGACTGGCCATGGTTTAACACTGACACAGAGGAGAGGCCTGCACTACCTCCAGAGTCCTGTGGCTGGGAAACTGGGGGCGGAGGGGTCTGGCCTCTGGGTGGGGTGTGGGACATGAGCGGCATCCGTGGGGGCAGAGGAGGTGGTGTCTGGTGCCCATTCATCATGGGGTTGTTTGAGCGAGATGGTTCCACGTACTGCCGGCCGAGGCTGGAGACGCTAGGACTGTCGGAGCGGATACTCATGGTGTCTGATGCTGCTGGGCTACTGGTGTGACTCAACTCGAAACTCTGCTTCCGACTCACGTTAGAATAGCCTCCCACCGCTGAAAGGAAGAAAAACCAAATAAATTAAATCAAAAGTGAGTGATGTAACATACAATTATGGCAATGTTTCAGTCATTTATGGCATTTATCACCCAAAACTGTGTTCCACAGGAGATATCGTTTTGGCAGAAGATTTTGCACGATGCCCTGCCACCGTCAACTACATGACATCACAATGCTTTTACATCATCGAGAAATGACGTCACAATGATATGACGTCATAACCATGATGACGTCACAATGCTATGACCTCACCGCACTGAAAGTCAAATGGCAGAGATGTGCTCAGAGATGTACACTTTTTTCACCAAAAGGTAATAAGAATGATTTTGGATGATAAATAGAATCCCACCCTCGTGTCTTCTGATCTCAAATATATCAACACTCGTTGATAAAAGTAAAAATATCCTTGGCAAGCCACAGATATTTGTAAATTTTATCAATTCGTGTTGAGATATTTGATATCAGAAGACACTTGGGTGAGATTCTTTATATATCATTGAATGAAGGTTTATCTGTAAAACTTCAAAATACAAATTTTAAAATATTGATAATATGGAGATTTATAACTTAACGTATAACTTGGTAACTGTTTCTATGCAAGAATGATAAAAAAAATTTATCACTGAATGAGA
Source organism: Gibbula magus (assembly GCA_936450465.1). Classification (NCBI taxonomy): domain Eukaryota; kingdom Metazoa; phylum Mollusca; class Gastropoda; order Trochida; family Trochidae; genus Gibbula; species Gibbula magus. Next base: position 49,708,418 of record OW388293.1, read on the forward strand.
TTATTAAATTCAAAGTGCCAGCGTATAAAAGAAAGTCCTTCCAAAAGCATGTAATTTGGTAACTTTTTGTCTGGTTGGTAACTTTAGCAAGTTAAATTGAACTCAATGTGACAGGACAGCTTGGCTCCTTACTTTGGGGAGATATGGTATAAGGTATATATCTTTGATTAATGTTGTCAAGAAAAATATGCAACTTCCTTAGATGTGAAGTTAATAATCTGGAGATAAAACACCAGAGATTTGTACTGATCTTAACAGGGTTAGGTGAGTTAGGGTTTAACGACACTTTCAAGAGAATTTCACATATATCACAGCTGCTAGTATTATGGCAGGAAGAAATCCCGCAACACCATGTGGTTATGCATTCCGATGAATCCTGCATGCATCGGCTGGAATTAGCGATCCATGGGTGGTACTAAGGTGAAATTCAGTGTAGCATTGCACCCAAACCTATCTCTACTACATACCAAAATGTCATGCCACTGGCGGGATTCAAACCCCGGACCTCATCAACACGCTAACACTGTCCCCAAGTAATCAAAACGGAAGGTGATGCAATCAGGACATGTGCTTACCTTGGGGTGATGGTCGACTGAAGCCATTGAGGCCTTCTTGATGACACAGTAGCTTGTGTATCGTCTCTATCGCCTTCTCCACGCTCTTGTTGTTGCAAATTTTCAGACCTTTGCTGGCGATATCCTGCAACGAGAGATTACATCTTAGTGAGGTAGGTTGATCTGAGGTTCAACGTTCCCGAGAGTGTATTTCTCTTACAGCACCAAATACGAGTGCAGCCTGCAATGCTTTTGTGGCTATGTATTGCAGTGAAACTTGCTGTTTCTGTACATCTAGCAAATCATGAAGTGCATAAAGTTTCAATGTTTTTATTTAAAGCCCATCAAATAAGGCACAAAAACATATAATATGTTTGCATATCATGTGTTTAAATTATATAAATAAGCAAAATCCGCTTCATTGTTACCCTGAATTTTCTGTATTTTGGGCCAAAGGCCTTATACTAAATAAATCTGTCTGTCTGTCTTCAAATCAGGGGAATTACATTTGAGTAGTCCATTAAACTTTACTTTACAATAACTTTAGAATAATTTCATTATGTTTATAACATTGACTAGGGTATAGGTGAGAAGAAATAATGAAAGCTCTTTAAAAACTCAGACTGTAACATATTCTAGATATAAGTATTTGAAAACATAGTGTTAGTCCACAGTACAAATCAAAGGGATATCTGTAAGCGGGAAAAATAAAATTAAAGGAAAACAGAATCAGACAATAGTTTGGAGTTTCACTAAATTTTACACATCAACAGCTAGTCTCTACAAAAAAAAACATATGAGAGACGTAAATCAAGTCTAGAAGAGAGGAGGGTGCTTCTATTATGTGTTGAACAAGCTTAGAGAACTAAGTGTGAGAGGCATGTAGCCTCGTGCCGCCTGGGGACTGGTGAGTCACCCGCTACCCGACTCAAATGCCAGATTTACCAAACAATTCCTCTAAACCGACAGGGGACATCTCCCATAGATCATCTTTCCACCCTTGAGCCAGTGATCTTATAACAAAAACCTCATCTCAGTCGCGGCCCCAGAGGGTTTCAACCATCTTGCTTTTACACCCCTATCCCCTCCCATGAAAAGGATTGCATCTAAATTTCATGAATCCCCACCCTACCAATTTGTGTTCCCCTTGCCTGACTTTCTCTTACATCATATTTGTGTTTTCCTTACCTGTCATATTTGTTCAAAGACAACATTATATTCACTAACAGGTTTTCATAGTTAACAAGTTTCATGATTAAGCTTGCAAGTTAAATATTGTTCATTTCGATATCTAAACTTAAAATGCTAATGTTAAAGTTCGTGCTACTTACTTTGGTATGTAATTGATATGTATTTGATATAGGTTCCCCAGAATCAACTCTGGGTGTTAAACTAAAATATTGCAGAATACATTGTGGCCAATTCCGATTGTTCCTTTGTTAAGTAATTACGATTCCTGTAAATTGGCTATTCAAATAGTCCAATAATTAATTTAGCAGTCTTTGTTCATCTTGCTATGAATTTCTCTACACTGATGCAATAATGTCCATGCTCTACAGTGAAGGGAGCAGAGAGCAAGTCTATTTAAAGTGGGTCTCTAGGTAGAGTGAGTCATCTTGAAGCGGTGAGGTGAGTTCCAGCCACGTATGTAAAGGTAAACACAGCCCAAATAACTGAGGAACTTGCCTCTGCTTGACTGCAGCTTGTACACAATCCTTCACCAGCACCGCACTATGTCAACCTGACATGTACAGTGGCTTGTACTTACTCCACATGGGACAACTCATTTCCACATGCCTCCCATCAGTCCAATATTTACCTTTTAAACGTTTCTATCAACCTGATTCTCTTCACCTCACTTCTCTCATATCAACCTGATTGCCCCTGTCCCAGCTCCCATTCTCACCTCCGCGTCTCACCTCCCTGTCATACCTCCCAGTCTCACCTCCCAGTCTCACCTCCCAGTCTCAACTCCCAGTCTCACCTCCCAGTCTCACCTCCCAGTCTCACCTCCCAGTCACACCTCCAAGTCTCACCTCCCAGTCTCACCTCCCAGTCTCACCTCCAAGTCACACCTCCCAGTCTCACCTCCCAGTCTCACCTCCCAGTCTCACCTCCAAGTCTCAACTCCCAGTCTCACCTCCCAGTCTCACCTCCCAGTCACACCTCCAAGTCTCAACTCCCAGTCTCACCTCCCAGTCTCACCTCCAAGTCACACCTCCCAGTCTCACCTCCCAGTCTCACCTCCAAGTCTCACCTCCAAGTCTCACCTCCCAGTCTCACCTCCAAGTCACACCTCCAAGTCTCACCTCATTGCCTCACCTCCCAGTCTCTCGTCAATGTTACACCTCCAAGTCTCACCTCCCAGTCTCACCTCCCAGTCTCTCGTCAATGTTACACCTCCCAGTCACACCTCCAAGTCTCACCTCCAAGTCTCACCTCACTGCCTCAACTCCCAGTCTCTTGTCAATGTTACACCTCCCAGTCTCACCTCCCAGTCACACCTCCAAGTCTCACCTCCAAGTCTCACCTCACTGTCTCACCTCCCAGTCTCTCGCCAATGTGTCACCTCCAAGTCTCACCTCCCAGTCTCACCTCACCTCACTGTCTCACCTCCCAGTCTCTCATCAATGTCACACAGACAAGTCTCACCTCCCTGTCTCACCTCAATGTCTCACCTCACAGTCTTACATCGCAGTCTCACCTTACTGTCTCACCTCCCTGTCACACCTCCTAGTCTCACCTCCCTGTCTCAACTCACTGTCTTGCCTCACCTCCATGTCACTCCTCCCTGTCTCATCTCCCTGTCCCACCTCACCTCCCTGTCGCATCTCACCTCCCTGTCGCACATCACCCCCAAGTCTCACCGCCCTGTCTCACCTCCCAGTCACATCTCCCAGTCTCAACTCACTGTCTATCTCACCACCCTGCCTGTCTCACATCCCTCATTGACTTATATGAACATTGAGTGAATATTCTGGTATCCGTAGACCAAGGGTTAAAATCTATGCTTAACCATTATTTTTTTTACCTTGCTCATACATACAGTTTTCAAGGTTAAAACAGGACCCACCAGCTGCTGTACAAAAGAACCTTTATATGTAAAGATGCCAGACCATGGATGTCTAGGAAGGGATGGGCAGAGTAAATATGCCATTTAAAGGAAACAAATACATCAGCCCTACTTATCTACTGAGTAATAACGATCATCTTGAGAAGAAGTCGCGACCAGAGATAACATCAATACCATCACCTGGTCGGTGAACAACTCTCTAATTATCAAGTAGCTGAGTTGTCTTTCACATTCATTCTCATATACTGCTCATGTACTGCCTGGACTGAAGAATTTCACATACACATTGCCTGTTCTGAATTAAGATTCATAAGTAAATGTTCATTGTCTACTTGCTTTAAAACTTACTTATATGCGAATAACACTGCTTCGATCATTAGGCACTAAACCATTCTGAACGGCAAATTTACTGGTATCACAACTCGTTAACAAGGGTGAACATCCTGGATTTGTCACTGGCAAAAGATTACCCCAGAATATATAGGTAAAGTGTTCAGATTATTAGAATGTTATAAGTACATTCTCACTTATGTATCTCAGAACAGTTACATACAGCCAGCATTCCCTAGCTGAGTACATTGTCAGATGGGACTATTACTCATGTTGTGAGTATGTGGTTATCTATTGGACAAAAGACAAGAATGAGTGACAGCTAGGTCTATAATTGCACACTATTAATATATATAACACCTTCCAACATTCCCACATACTTATTACCGTATATTTATACACTATAATATGACTGACAAATGCAGTGGGGTGACTATAGTTACCAGGACCCTATCACTTTCAATATAGTATTATATTATTTACATATTACAGTTGGGGTAGAACCAATTATGGGTTATATATATATAACAAGAGAAAAGAAGAGACAACATTTTCATAAGCAAATCTATTTCATTCAGAATTCTTTTTAAAACTTTCTGTTGCCAATTAACAGTTTACAATATACTAAAATAACGACAAAGCTTCTGGATCTTCTCATGGGTTTTGAGTTAAGTAGTTTGAGTGAGAATGAATGGGTCCTTGACCAAAATGAACCCTTCAACTTGGAAGCTGTCCTATTCACCCAAATACAAACTCAGGGCCTCTTTTAAAATTGTTCTTTGTCCTGTTTTTCAACCGCTTTACCAAAGCAAGTATACTCCAAAATTGATCCACAATTCCTCTAGAGTCCACCTCCCGTTTCATGGTCCCTAAGTTGAGTGATTCGGGATGAACTGACCATGACCAAACAGTGTACATGCATCCAACCACTGGGCCTTTTTAAAACTTGTTTTACCCCTTTATCCATAAAAAAAATGTTTCAAGTTTACTCCAACATGGATCCAAGTGTTGGATCAAGCGGGGAGTTAATGGGTTTTAAACCAGCAACTGAAAATATTTAATGTAAATTTCCAATTCCCCCAAAACTCCTTTAAACCAAAAACAGTCAAATATCCAATAGAATCAAGTTACTGAACTGGAAACAAGCTGTCCAATCCTCCCCATGCAAACTCCTCTTTTCAAACTTTTCCCTTGCATCTTCCCCTTCCCATCTTCCCTCCCCCCATCTCCCTCCACCCAAAGCAGGTGGTTGACAATGTCCTCCAAGATGGAGCCCCACTTCCCCTGCCTATAAAGCTGGCCATTACCACAAAGAGGTAAAGAGACCCTCTTCCAAACAATACAGTAACAACCCTCCACAAAAACATTTTCCTATTCGTTTCCATGGCAACACTTAAGCAAAGGCAGATGTTACTACAACAAAGCATATTAGTGGTTGAAGCAACAGCTATGTACACAGCGAGGAATGCCAGCCTACCGTACCTACAATATTGATGATGGCGATGTATTGATCATGTGTGTTTGACCTGGATTAAAACTACCTTGTATTGAATGAGTGTGTTTTACAACTACAGTACCGTGCAGTATGGATCGTATTACACCATCACGTAGGATATCAATGTGGGCCAGAGGAATATATATATATATCATAACATAATGACACGAGTAAATCTGGAAACAGGTGGCGAACATGATCACGTCAGCGAGCCAATAGTCACGATTCTATAATATTGGGATATATCTCATAATGTTAAAGGTTAACATTGTACAGGTTCCATAGAAACAAGATTTGACGATATAGGGATGGTGTCTGATGTTGAAGGCTCAACAGATTCATCTTTACTATTAATATGTGTCCGATGGTTACACATGGCTTGTTTAAATGGTTTCAACACAATGTTTTCCAATTTAAAAACATTGAAGCTTAAATTGTGTACGCATTTTTTTTACCTCTATTCTTAACTTTGGTTTTATACCTTTACTATCATGAGAATGTTATGTTATCTTTAAATTTTATTTGAAACACTTATTTTACACTTACACGAAAAGTAAATAAATATTATTTATGATATCATAAACCCTTCACACTTTAGCTGTAGAATAAATTAGTGCCAAACTGTCTTAGCAACAATTTAGAGGAATCACAACTCATTGACAAAGCAAATAATTCAGAATTAACCCCTGGCCCTGGTTAAGATTAGCCCTCTCCAACTATTCTGATACTGGCAGGCAAAGGGTTAAGGAAAGGTATATCAAGTAATCTTAATACTGAGAGTTTGGGAAAGTAAAATAGACAAGGAGTGAATATAAGAGAAAGAATGTTAACGGAGAGAAAGAGAAGAGAGCAAGCGAGCGTAGGAAACGTGTTCATAGCCACAAGAGAGTCTAGGTTACACTGGACCTGGTTGTGTTGTGTTGTGTTGTGACCTACAAGAAAGCCTAAGGCTCACATTCCTTGCATAGTGGGGAGCGAGCTGTAACAATAAGCACCTCGTCCCTCCAAGTTCGTTCACAACACTCGCTTCCATCTACCTGGCTGACTACCACGACTGTCCGGCCAGTCCGACAACCTGCTGGGGGATTCACACAACAACATAGGCAGTCGTGCCAATAACAAACCACACATAACGCTGACCCTTGCTCTCCTATTCTGGAGGTGGGAACAAGATGCTGGGCGGGTGTATGGGCCCAGTTGGGCAGAGATTATTTGAAGAGAAAGGAGTCGGGGTAGCGGAGGTAAAACATACTCCAAGGGTGTCAAACCAGAAACATTGTGGTCGTGATTCATACTCCTGCCCTTCAGGGACCTAGTTAACTTACTGTGGATGTAGCAGAATCGGTATTCATAATAACTAACATAATTTTACTCTCCACTTGCAGAACAAATTTCCAAAGACTATGCAGTCTAGACTATTACAACTTGTGTATGTTACACATCAAAGAACAGAAAATTAGTTAACCAACAAATGATTACACAAATTGACAAAGTTCATACTAGTTCAGTAATATGGCGTTCAGCCATACATTAACTGAAATGTCCCTCGTGAATCTATAATCACAAAATATGTCAGAAATGCACCTGCATAACCTCGAACCCAGCTAAAAAGTGATTATGTGAATGTTTGCTGGTAGAAAGAGGTAGAGCACATGTGAACCTATGAGAGAAGGCATGTTTGAAAGTGATACCATGTGATGAGCAGAGTACAAGAAGTTCTTGTGACGACTGACTGTAGTCAGCAACGGAGTAACAGAGTTGCGCATCTCATGTTTACCAGAATTGCCTCCAACCTTTTTACTGCTCTGTTAAGCCTATCTCATCAAGTGTGCTACACACGCCCTCGTAACTCCATTCTCAAGTTTCTCAGACGTGAAAACTATGCTGGCAATGCTTGAGAATCTACCTTAGATAGGTGAAAAAGCGGCAACCAACAACAGAAATAAACGCCAGCTTAGATGAGAGGAGGGTGCTATTACATTTGCAAGATGCATGGGAACCAAATCAAGATTAGACCGAAACCTTAACAGCAATTTCCATGAAGAAAAAGTTAACATTTGCAGAACTGTCTATTTGGAAGTTTCAATTTGTATACATCCCCAACATTGTACAGGAAATGATGCAGATTACATGGCAAAGGTCACTTTAAACTTGGCAAATCATTTATTGTAAAATGCCAGGGTAGGATAAAGAGCCCTCCAACGCTGAACCAGACAGAGGCAAGAGGAAACCCGATCTGTAACTGCATGTACCTGCGTACATACATACGCACATATATACGCAGCCATGTCTCCACTGACAGCAGGTGCCAGGTCACGCTAGCACTCTGAAAACAGCGAGGGAAGGAGGGCGTGGGGGAGGGGGAGGGGGAGGACAGATTGGAGTAGATAGGGGTGGAGGAGAACTCATACTCAACACAAGATGGGTAGCTGTAACAAGTGGTTTGTCTGCAGCTTTCCATTCAGCGTTCAGTGTGGCAACATTGGCAACTTAATCTGCTGGTAGCATGGAGGGTGTTAACAGTGATATCTTCTGGACCTGCTGCTTACCTTACTTACACAAACTTTAGGATTAGATACAACAAATAACACATTAATATTTTTTTTTACTGGTTTTTAAGGTTTGCCAGGGCTTATAAACTTGCACGGTAAAAGTGAGCTTGGTTCAGTAATTTGACCAACACCATATATAGCAAAAAAGTTGAAACCTCTTAAATGATCAACACATGTTTCCAAATGATAAATTTTTAAAAATAAAAATAAACAGAGAACACGAATGAAGTTACGTGGCAGGAATAGGGTTAAGTCGGTAAAATGGCTGCAACCACAACAAGGAGCAACATTTGTATGTCCTCTAACAATACAAACCGGGCCTCGAATGCAACCAGGAGGCAAAATGGATGGATGCTAAGCTAAAGACAACCTGAGAACCCAACCAATATAGTATAGGTGAGGTGAGTTGGGGTTTAACGCCGCTTTCAAGAGGATTTCACTTATATCGTGGCTGCTAGTATCATGGCAGGGAGAAAGCCCACAACGCCATGTGGTTATGCATTGCAGTTGAACCTGCGAGCATCGCCTGGAACTAACGAACCATGTGTGGTACTATGCTGAATGTGAGTGTAGCATTGCACCCAAACCTTACTGCTTGTAGAACAGTTCTCTGATGCAGACCAAGTTGCCGTGCCCCTGGCGGGATTCGAACCCGGAACCTCTTGATCCGAAGCTAAATGCGGTAACCACTGCGCCGCTACCTACTGCGCTTACCATCACCCATCACCCCCCACCCCCCCATATAGTATATTGGTTTTGATAGGCTTAGTGGTTTACTGAAATAGAATATCTTGTATCGTATTGAAGGTTAAAGAAATAAAATTATTGGAGGTAATACAGTATGTGCAGCCTGATGTCCTGAAAGCCACAACATACTTGTATGTCTGGAACCTATATATAACTCTGATTCATAAAATACCAGCGCTTGCAGCACGCCTGGTGATCATACATAAGCTTTATCAAATGTGAATGCTCCAACCTGTTTACATTGCTAAGTAGCTAGGCAAAGTTGTTCAGTTCACAAGGGGGTCTCAATAAAGTGAAAATGGTTTTACAGCTCTATTATTGGCCGTGTATAACTTGATTAAAATTTCAGCACCTTGGCAGCCGGAAGTTCTTGCAATATAACACTAACACTGATACACTGTCAACAAATAATGATCATAAAATCAGGGATAACATTTGACAGGTATTTGGTGACTTTTATCAAATGATATAACTGGATATCCCAGTTATAGACTGCCAGGGGTCAAGATTTGCCTTATCAAAGAGCCAGCCACTTGGACTAATGGATTTCTGAGGGTTATACAAAGTCATTCCTGCTAGCCAAATTAATCTACATGATCATATGGTCTTCAAATTTAATTAGTCCTTTGAACTTTAAGTTGATATATTTATTAGATCAGCATATTTTCCACTAATGGGCTGCCCAGCTAAATTCTAACCCCTTTACTGCCATTACTCAAACTCAAAATTCTTAAAAATTTATCTTTATAATTCTTAAATATTCCTTACCGCCCCTGAAAATCCCATTGTGTAAAAACACGCGAAACTTGTTCTAATTGACAGCCTTCTCAAGTGTGCTCCCTGAAAAAATCTAAAATAACTCTTATGATGTGAAACTTTCCACATGATATTATCATAACCACTACTTCAACATAAGATATTTATCAATATATTAAATACGTATGTCCTACTTCAGCACTCACTACAGCCAACATTACTATCAGTGTCACTCTGACGAAATGTGGAAATTGCATGATAAGAGCGATAAGACATTGTCACAAACATCAACATTCTATGCAAGTTCAACTACCTCGAGTAGACGTCATATCATTATCATCTATCTTGAGTAGACGTCATACCATTATCATAACAAAGATGTAACGATCAAAGTTCTGCAGTTATTGATAACTCGTTTAACCTTTTCAATATTCCATCTGCTCCTAATTGTCACTGAGAATTCTTGATAAAAGGATTAGGATGTGTAATTTTGATCATACTTAAAATGTTGAACATGAAATTCACATCCATGCAGTTGCCCTTAAAGGTGCTATAGCACATTTTGCTTACTGAAATAAAGTGATCTCATGAAAAGGCAAAAAAGTGTTACCAAAGACTAAATAAATCTCCTGAATCAAATAAAAGGAGTTCTTAAACGAATGTACATGGTTTGGTTAAGCCTTGCTAGTCAATTTTCCATCAGGCAGCCGTTTTAATGTGTTCACATTAAAATGGCTGTTCAAAGATAGTTCAAGTGATCTAACTGATGTAGCGATACCTTATCACTCAAAGTAGAGTTTTAAATATGGTACAATGATGAAATAATCTTACTGAAATCTCAAAATCGCATATGAACTACAAATCTACCTCTCAAGCTGACATGTTCCACAAAATTGTTGCTTTATACATCTCACAATTTTCTACCAATACCGATAACTGTTTTCTATGTATACGACTAATGGGTCATGCAATGAGATGTTTTACAATACAATACATTGTATACACTTTAATAATAATTGACAAATTTGAGAAAAAAAAAGTACAAAAAACATGCTACAGCACCTTTAAACTTATGCTGCTGTAACCCTTTAAGCAGGTCAAAAAAACTATCCATGGGGTATCCATATCATTTGGGCCATGACTCCATTATTTTTAAAGAATGTATAGCTATTCGGACATTATCCTTTATGTAATCATTTGGGACAGAAGTAAGCACTAATCTATTAGCAGATGGCTAGGAGAAAACTGCAATGACTACTAGGCCAAAGGACCAGTTATAATTCAAAGATGATATGACTTCATAGATTTATTTGGCTAGCTGGAATAGGTTTGGACTAGTTCTTTCAGAAATATGTATATACTAGTTCGACCGTCTAGTGCTAGATGATACCCCTGACAAAGGTTAAATTCTGGGATTGGCTTTGGGTTGGAGATAGCAATATAACTAAATATTGCTGTACTAACAGGCAAATTGTAAAGACTTTCTAATAGTAAATGGCCTGTGTTGAAGAAATCAACAGGTTGCATAAAACCTACCCCATTACCTGTTAACCCAAATTTGAGGGAAAATGAAGAGAAAAAAATATTCACTTTATATTGACTAAAAAGCATTTTGTCACTGAGTAACTACAATTCAATCTCAAATTTGAGTAACAGCTTGAACTTTTGAAATTTCCAGCACAGGACTGACATTGTACATGTGAAGCTCTCTGCAGGGTTGCGAGGATGCAAGGGGGAGAGGAGTTTGATCTGGGCTGCAGGAATGTATGCTATGTTATCCTGACAGCTCCTGCTAGGGTAAGATAACTGTTATCTGTCTGTCCATGGAATACCCGATAACATACATAGACATCGCTCAGCAGTGGCTACAACCGACTACACATTTCTTTGGAAAATTAAATGTTCGAAAAACTATAAAAAATTTGGTTGGTTACATGTGAAAAATCGCATGGTTAAAACCTCGGATATTGAAATTTAAAAGTTATATGCTCCTGGCCAAAGACCTGTAAATAATATTCAAAAGCTGTAACTTTCTAATACTATTCCCTACTCCAATCAGTTCTTCCATCCTCTGTTGGAGTACTTTCTTGGCTAGAAATAATAAATCCTGATTGGTTGCATTAAATGTTGGTTGTACAGCCAGCGACATTGTTTCAAACTGAACATTCTATAACTGTCGCAATGACTAGATTTGCTTCTTCTGTGCGATGCAAACATATCTCTTACAAAACGAAAGTTAGCTGCAGATGTAAAACGATGTTTGATTTGGTAAAAATAGGACGTTACTGTAAAATGTTGCAAACTTCAAGGGATTTAGCATATGGCCCATATGCAACAGAGGTTAGGGTGGAATTACTTCTGTACTTCTGGAGCTCTGTGGGAAGAGAATGGCCTGAACCAGGATGATTCAACTGCACTTGAATAGTCATGATAGAAGTCCTTATTGTCAGCAAATGATAGACTACAAACTTCCATCTAACAAGGATGTGTATTATTACTAAAGCGACAAATTAATTCATCAAAACACTTGTGACATTTTTAATATTGTCAGGAGAAAAATAACATCCTGATTGCAACAATGAGCCCAAAATACACAAAAGAAATGCTACTCTCTATATATTAACATGAACAGTTGAGTCTGGTTGACTGTCCACAGTTCTCAGTTACTCTTAGTACTTGCTATTTTGCATTACAAAGTGACCATCCCAACACATTTCAATATCCACCTTTAAATATTCTACATGCCTTATTTAATGTCAACCACACCTACTCAGGTGAGATTTAATTTTTCTAATAACCTATGTCAAATTCTTATTTTGAAATTTACTTAAATTAGAATGACAGCCCAAAATAGCATAACAATGTTCTATCATGGTGATTAATTTAAATTGGATCTCAGCATGTAACACTCTCCTGCTGTTCCATGCAACGAGATCACACTGCTAATTGGACAGTCCCTTCTTTAATTGACCAATCTCACAGCTTGGGACGACCTCCCACCTCCGACCCCCAAGGGACACCTGACCCCAGGGAGCTTCTGGATCTCTCTCTACTGGCTGTGCTGTCACTAGATCACTTTCTCAGCTTGAGTCCACCCACCAAGGGGCACTTGTTTCTGAGATGTATCTTGATGACTACTGGACAACTAAGCTGCATCACATGATCAATTCTACTGGAATGCTTGAGATGACCACTGTAGCTTCTTCTCATTATTACCCTTTCAACACCACTGAAACCCACCTTTTACATTTCCTTAGGGTACCTCTTCACAATGGGGCTACATCATTTGATTGCTACCCCATCTAGGGAGAACTCCAACCAGTGCATCACCATCATCAACCCCAAGGGGCACCTTTCAATCATGTTTTTTCACTATTGGACTACTTGATCTTTGACTTAGCTAGTAATACCCCAATCATCATCCTCACTGAGGGGCACCTGTCCACTCTTGGACTGCATCACTGGATCAATACCCTTTCAATGGATAACCCTAAACACCAGCACCTATTTTTCCCTGGGGTATTTGTTTATGTCTGGTACATACCACTTGATCAAATTAATTCCTCAATCAATCACAAGATGATTTAGTTTATTTTCATCACTTTCTTCTGTCCCCACCTAAGGATCATAAACCATGGGTACTTCTTCACGACCAGTCAGTCAAGGGCCCAAAAACTTAGGGATATCAAACAACCCCAAACAAATACATCACTTGATCACTTGAGCACAACCCCAGCAAAGCATATCCCTTCCCACTCCCGACAAACACTCACCCAAGCCTCTAGGGGCACCATCCTGGGTAACTATCAAATATATCATTTGATCACAGCCCCAGCAAGGGATAGCACCAATGCCCCCACCCATCTACAAAGGTCAGAAGGGCCACCTTCCCAATGGCTACTTGTTCACTACCAAAGTTGATAGAGGTCCCAACAAGGGATACCCTTGATACCCCACCGCCTACCCAAATACCAAGGCCTGAAGGGGCACCTGCCCCATGGGTTCACTACCTTGACAGTAGATCCCAGCCCTAGATAGGAATACCCCAATACCCCACCCCCTACCAAAAATACCAAGGCCTGAAGGGGCACCTGCCCCATGGGTACTTGTTCACTACCTTGACAGTAGATCCCAGTCCTAGCTAGGAATACCCCAATACCCCACCCCACACCCAAATACCAAGGCCTGAAGGGGCACCTGCCCCATGGGTACTTGTTCACTAACATGACAGTAGATCCCAGCCCTAGCTAGGAATACCCCAATACCCCACCCCACACCCAAATACCAAGGCCTGAAGGGGCACCTGCCCCATGGGTACTTGTTCACTAACATGACAGTAGATCCCAGCCCCGGGCTACAGGTCTGAGATTGAGATTGAGGGGCTGTATCAAATGTCTCTGGTGTAATAAACACTTGTTGCTCCACATGGAGAACATGATCTTATATCATTATCTCCCGCCTGCAGCTGCTCTTGCCAAATTAGTCGTTTATTTTCTCAAATTTACAGATTCACAGTTGCTGAGAAAGGATACAAGTTGTTGTATCTTAGCGATTGTGTAAAACTTTGTAAAAGATTTATTTTCAGATAACAGAACTTTTTCTCATAGTTCACATACACTGAATATCAATACCAGGTAGGACATTACCATAGGAACTTACCTCAGAATAAATTGTTTTGAAGAAATAGCCTTCTATTCCAACAAGTGCATAACTACCTATTTTAATATTATATAATTTTAATTTTTGCATTTTCATTCGTAGTTGAAATGAAAAATCCTCTGTTATAATAATTCAATAAACTGTCACTAGATATAGAACATTGATATAAAGTTGGCCTTTTCATATCTTTAAATTGGATCATTGAGATTATGTATGTCAAAACTTAAGTTGTCTTGCTCTATATAAACAATCATCTTTAGAGTTATAGTAATATATTGTTGATTCAAATTTTCAGGGGATATATATACACCTGGTAAGCAAGTACTGATGAGTGTTGAATTGACAAATGATACCGACAAATGGTCCTAATTGACACATACAACACTCATAATTAACGAGAATACCGACATATATATTGCTGATAGGTTAGTCAACAAGAGTTATCCATAACAGTATTCCCGTAGATATGGTCATCTAGGTAAATCTGATGTAAACATCAGCACAAAATGTATCGACAGATACTTACAACAACATTCAGATATTTTTCACAAAATAAAGACATTAGTCCTAAAATTTTAGTGTACAAAGAAATGTTAACAATAAACCATGATTTTTTTAAAAGTTTATATTTTCACAAACGAAAAAATCCATTTTCACCTTTTTTTTTAACTACATGGTTTTCTCAAATTACTCAACTGGCATGTCATAGTGACCCATAATAGCCGACATTCTATTTCACTTGAAACTTGATATTATCCAGTAATCTATCTATTTCAATTTGAGATGTGTTCACTGGTGCTTAACAGTGCAAGCTCAACTGGTTGTAATCTCCCAAGTAGGATGATTCGCAGTTCTCATTATAGCAGGGTAGAAAGGCTTAAACTTTAAATCTCACGCATATTTTGAATCCAAACCACTGAAGTATCACAATGTTCACAGAGTTCTAGATTAAAATTTAGTCTCTGGAATTTTAATAATTACTGTACCTTCATCCCATTCATTTTATTTCTTTAAGCTTTCAGTATTAAATTTTTCTAGACTTGTATCTTATTTTATACACAGTCATGGGACAGGACTAATAGATGTCTTGCAGATAAATTTACATTAGTAACTAATGTACTTATACTAATCAGGATATATAACGGGTATTTTCACAGAGTAATGTTTTACGACTACTGACCAGTGAATGTAAAGTTTGACATGTTTTACCAATTCTTGCAAAATATGGCATGTATGAATATTTTTTTCACCCACAGGTGGCGCTTTCCATGGCAGTGCTGAAGAGTAGCTAATACCAGTATGGTTCCCTGGCGACTCGTCTTATGTAATGGCATGAAAAATATGTCAGAGGTGAACCGTCCAAATGAAAACACAACACTGGTGTAAAAATCTAACGGAAGTTAATAAGTTACCTTTCGGGACTCTTTCAGTCCCTTCCTTTGCTGGAAAGAGTCCCAAAACATAACTTATGAATCTTACTAACTTCTGTATGTTATTGACACCAGTTAGATCCTCTCGTTTGGCCGGTTCACCACCACTCTCTCCAAAGGAAAAGGGTGTCATTTTAAAATATCAAAAACTTCTTTTCAACAATCAGATTTCTGTAAACAAAAAAAAATTTGATTCCATGAAATGTCACTCAATCCACCCACCTCATCAATTCCACAGGCAACAAGTTGCTGCAGCATTTGCTTGTTGACATCGATGTCTCCATTGGCCTGGGAGCTTGAGCTACTGGCAGTGCTACTTGTATCGCTGACCGTCTGAAACGGTCGCAGACTGTCTCGGATCTCGGCCAACGCCTTCTGATGGTGCAAATCCAGCCGCGTCATCTTGGCGCTTTTATCCAGCAGATTCGGGGTACTTTGGGACAATTCGGGCTTAATACTTGCCAGATCGGCAGCCGCATTGCGTTCCTGGGTTTTTCTCAAATGGCTGAGATTATCTCTAATCTCCTGAAGCATATGCCGGTTATTTCCAACGAATGTAGACAGTAGAGGGCGCCTACCAGCCGCCTGTGCCGCCGCTGCGTTTGCTGCTGCCGCTATACGCTGCTCGGCACTCATCCGCTTCATATGGTAGCTCCAAAATGGTAGTAGTAATTCCCAACAAAAGAGACGAGGGCGGAGATTGCTTCAAGTGATACATATATGGTTCTTGGTGATGCAAGAATATCCACACGTTAACACAAATTCATCAAAGAAAGAAAATCGCATAAGAAGAGGCCACGTTCAGAAAAACAGATTTTCTTTTCATCACTTTATAATCCACTCACTATAAGAAAGGGCGTTGTTGGACGAAATGGTATCCATAAAAAGTATTCCAATATTGAAAACCTCTGGCAAGGTTGAAAATATTTCGAAAATATCAGAAGCCTCTCGGGCTGTGGTTTGTCACAGAGAACTAGGTAACTCTCTCCCGGGACATATTACACACTCCTGAATGTTTGGTATCTCATGCAGAGGACAGCCGATGTCGCGATGATCTATCGGGTCGGGCTGTCAGCACCTTGGCGCACACTGCAACACAAACAAGAATTACTTATATGACATATAATAAATGAAAATTATTCATAATGCTTCAAAATTTATAATTTTAAACATACTCTTACTTTTGTTGACCGTTATGCCAACAATATATGTTTTAGCGTTTTAGCACACAATGCAACACATCTCGGTACAACAAAGGTATTATACAGCTGTATAATATAAATTTTCACATATTTTCATATCTATTGGTCTAGCATAAATAAACAGAAAAGAAAATGTTAACATTTCAGTGGTACCCTATGGGTATTTTAATTTCTTGACAAATTTGTTTTAACCATCTCACTATCAAGACGACAACATTGCACCTAAAACAACTTCTTAATTGCGCTTAAAACAACTCCTCAATATGAATATCAAACGAAATCTTTACTGCTAAACCCTGAGGGAAGGCATTTTTTATTAACCCTCATTGGGCCACAGGAGCGAGAAGTTGCCAAGAAAATATATATACCAAAATATACCTTTCGAAATAAACCATCAGACAACTAAGAGCCTGTCACCTACAGCATATTCAATCCAATGTTATGAAGCATAAAGTAGGTTAATAGAAATAGGTATTCAGATTCTATGGAACATACAAATCATAACAAAATCACAGTAACATAACAACAGAGTGCAATGAATCAGCAAACTTGTAGATACTATAATTATCTTTGAAAGTTCCAAATTGTGAGATACGGTGGAAAGAATTTGTTATACTTTTTACAAATGACTGGGCATCAAATAGCAGACTTGACAATCAACAGTTTATTTTGGGACACTTCCAACAGTTGCTCAATGCTGTTAGAATTCAACATTTTATGTAAACAAAACTTAAAACATTACTAAATTCCATACATCTGCAAAACAAAGCTATAACAAGTGATTATGTGAGAGTGAAATATCGAGATTTCCAGCGACTTATTTCCCTGTAACATCACCATACTTTTCTTCCATCTATGCCCCATTAGACTATCAAGAAACGGCCCAACTTCCCCCAATAGGTAGTGTCAAAACACGTTCTCTCCAAGTAAAAGAGTCACGAAGTAATAATATTATCAACGACAACAAACGTTCTTGATAATGATGATATACCCAAGTAAGTATTATATACATTTTGTCGGTTTTCAAGACATTTTTGACAGAAGCTCATACAACCTTTACAGAACGATATCCGCCATGTTGTTTTTGTACCGCAGACAGAGGCGAAACTTTCGGTCAAGATGGGACACTTAGAATAGTTCAAAATATCCGTTCTGTAATATTTAGATAGAAGTATCATCCAGGACAACAATCAAAGAGGTTACATAAACGTTCAGTTTATACTTACGCGAATATTACCGCTGGTTTGGACGACCTGCGGACTCCCTTATTTTCCAACAACGCTACGACCGACTAACTTGTCACCGTGCTTAGGGGTGTCAGGTGTGGACAAATTTTGCTGATTTTCATCTTTTCTTTCACAAATATGACATCATGATACAATTCAACCACACTTAAAAACATTCATAACGAATAAAAACTACTTTTGAGATTAATCCGTCGGTTTATTTAGAAAATACGACATTCTCGCAGGTGTGCCAATTCTGTAACGTTCGACCCCTCCTTGACGAAATAGACTCGTCTAGTCGTGATTGACACTAAACCCCGCCCCATCCACATTGTTGACATTCCAAAGTGATCATGTGCTCGGTTTACTTGCGAGATAGGCCACGTGGTCTCGTTGAAGATTGGCCAGAGAAATTGCGGCGTAAAATTCCCCATTCATAATGAACAAGTGGCTAAAACTATTAATTCGCCTCGTTGCCAAGGCAAGACTGAAAATAATGTGGAACGAGTCCGTTGTGGCAAGCGTTTATTTTGGTTTTATAAGGGAGGAAACTGGAATGTTTATTTTGTGTGGAGAATAGCTGTTGATGTTTATTACCTTGGGAGTATTAAATGTGTTTATTGGGATTTTCATGAAACCAAATGTGATAATTATAAAATAGTTTGCGCTTCTTTATCTTTTGTAGGTATGAAACTATTTTTTTGAAAATAACTTTGATAATTTATTTTACTAAGATTTCAAATAAATCAATTATACGACCGATTATCTTTTTCACATGAATGATTTAATATGAACATATGTTTAACGTGTTGCTTAACCCTTATTCTGCCGCCTTATTATACGTTTATAATAATAGGGGCTTGAACATCAACAGTGGCGGATCCAAGGGGGGGGTTCAGGGGGTCCGGACCCATGTATAAGTTGGGATATACATCTAACCCCCCCCCCCCCCCCCCCCCCCCCCACTGAGTGGAGAAAAATTGTTTTGGGACCCCCCCCTTTCAAAAATCCTGGATCCGCCCCTGATCAATTACATATGCTTTTTCGTCCACTGTTTCGACAATACATGTCCCTGTGGTCAGATAGAGGACGTTCCAATTAAATGTGTTGGCGGTTAGAGGGTTAATCTTCAATTCGTTGTTTGTATCGAACATTTCGCTTGTTATAAAAAAAAGGCTTGCTTAAGTACATATGCCACTCAAATTGACTCAATATTTTATCGCTGCAATGGAATATGTTTCAACATTTTCTAACAAATACCTCAAGTTTATTCTACTCCACGACTGTTTATAAATTAAGAGCCTTTAATAAGTCTAGATCATTATTCAAGTTGTCTCCACAAACAGAATATCAAATTGATTGCTAAAAGATAGATATAATTACATGGATGAAGTATATATATTCTTTAAATAAAAAACTAAATAATAGTCTATTCTCCAGTGTTGAAGGAAAATGAAGCCTTTGTCCAATGACATCATAAGATCAGCTAAAGCATGAAGTTGTAAGTATGTTTATTGTTTTTTGTAATATCGTATTGAAATTAACGGAGAGAATCCAAGGTAGACTATAAATATACAATACTAAATATTTCGCTATTTAAAAAAAAATTGGTTATTTATTTTCTAAGGTATAACTTTAATATGTGTACTCTCGACGCCCCTTGTTTTAAAAATATTAACTAAGTATTGTTATGAACACTGTAATAGAGAGGTGTATTCAGAATCTGAATCGAAATTTATAAAACCATGTAGGCCTACCTATATAGTGTGCAACACACTGAACAACTGTGCACTTTACATTTCGTAACACCTGGTCTAATTATCGGATACCTATGCAATGGCTTACATCGAAATCAATAAAATATAGATAACCTGACATTTAAATGTTTATGTTTTGTTTATCAAAACAATTCAACCATTTTTCTAATGTATTTAAAAAAATCATTTTACATATTTTGGATAATCATTGCTTTGTACGCCGCACCATTTTCTTCCAATACGGATAACTGGTTTCTATGGATATGGCTTATCGGGTCGTTTAATGGGATGTTTTCCCTCTAACATAACAATATATAGTATTGGCAAATTTGAGAAAAAAAATTATGCCAAAAACGTGCTACAGCGCCTTTAAGTCCAAGAAGAATATTTGTATCGACAGGATTTCTGTAAATTTGCATATTAAATACCAACCATTCTTAAGTTCACCAAGTTCAACGATTAATCATTTCTATCTTTCCAGTTTCTAGGAAATCGTGGTTATGTCGAATTAGAAGTATTATGTGATTGTTATGAATCACACATCTTCAAGTGGTCAACTTTGACAATTTCGTCACAGTCAAGTTCCGATTAAGTTCGTATGGGCACACTATACACTTTCGGCATCCGTATTTCTCTCCTCTCAAGTGTATGGTCTCCCCAATGCCTTCCTTTGCTCACAACATATCGTACTAAGGAAGCACTGTACTTGATCATAACCTGTATCCAGTCTCCTATTCATGATTTATAATTTATTTCCGCCAAATCAAACGCCTGATGACAGTTTATGAACAGCAAGTCTATATCTTGTGGGATGAGGTCCTTCTTTGGAGCTTCTTCAAATATTCATAAATTATATTGTAAACTAACTCAATAAATTTAGAATTAAGAGACTTCTAGTCAAGTCTATTGCCCATAGTCCAACCGGAACAATGATGCGGGCCATCTTCCATATATGGAAGTAAGTGTAGACCCGTCACGCGCTGTCGATTTCTCATTCATAATGACGCTGTATCGACCTTTAGATCAAGGCGAGATCGATAGTCCTTTATAGCTGATTGCTGTCACGTTATTGGTATTTCTTTCCTTGGCCCATTATTGATTTGATCGTGAGTCGAAAGAGGATGGGAAATGTTTGAAATAGATTTGAACCCGGAATTTATACTGTCCATTATCATCACTGTATAGATTGTAGTGTATGCAAACATTACTCATGATAACAAGCTAAAACAGTTTCGGAATGGTAGCGATATCATAATTTGCGCTTTTGTTAACTGTTACGACGCCACTGAAAAATTATAGAGTCATACCATATATAAGTCAAGGGTATTTCTTTCCTTCACGATAAAATAGTCATGATGGATCACATAGGTTTATTGAATTGGGGGGCTATCACGACAAAAGGGGAGGAAAGAGGAGGGGGGGGGAAGAGGGGGTCTATAAAATTTACATCCAGCAATCAACCCCTACCCCCACCCTGGATAGCTATAGTCCCTGGATATTATTGGAGAAGATGAAATAAATTAGAAATATATGCATTAAACCTCACCACGTTTGCGGCGAGACCCCTTTGTACTGTTTCCAACAAAGTTCACCGAGGCATTTGCCAACTCGCTAGAGCTTCCTGACCCGATATAAGTATACACATACTTACATTCTTACACACGCGTGTGTGCTGGCTTACTCCGAGACAGAAATAGACAACAAGTGTCATCAATATCATGCAATGACGTCACACGCCACACATGCACGAGAAATTCGCTTGTTGTGCAAGGAATGGCGATGTATATAGATGCCCTTTTCCTGACATTGTGTGTCTGGTGTAGGGTGTGGGGTACTTTGTCTCCTATTCAGAGCAAATAACAATAATCGTGAAAATTTTGACAAACTAAATAAAGAAGCTGTGAAATTATATATGCCCAATATATATAAGGATCAAGAGTATGAATTATGTAAGTTAGAACTGAACTGAAGACTATTTTATCAGTTATTAACATAAAATCATAATAAGTTTATAATCTTAATTACAGGGGCTATACTATCGAATGCAGGCCTATGTATGGCCTATATTTCATGCTATCCCACTCCAAAAAATCCATATATATTCTTATGATTAACTCTGTAATTAAAACTTTTCTTAATCTACATATATACGGAACTAATATCTATTGTAGTAAATTGTATTTCAAGAAAAAATTACCAATATTAGTGTATTTGTAAGTGACTAGGCGGCATTAGGTGTCTGTGCCTGCTCTGATGGCCATGATGGTTTTCTTCGAATCGCGAGCGATTGAGAACGATTGTTATCGAGAAAGTCAGCCAAACTCAACTTACTAAAACGTTTCGCCCAACCATCCGCAAATGCATGATCGCACTACAGATTGGTTCTCATAGTGTAGAAGCGCAACATTAGAAGGTGAAATCAAATAGAGACTGGGTTGCGCAACAGTGAGAGCTAACCATGTTGTCATGGTCTACGCATGTGCAATAGTTTGTTATTAAACGTTAGCAGGCGAATTTAGCCCAGGCAGTAACAGTACCCGTTCACAGTCCTGCAAGTAGTCGAACACTTAGACCCTTAAATACGTATTTATTCTGAAAATATCACTATTTGATGAACTATTGAAAATGAACCTCTGTAGTCAAAAGTATCATTTCTCATAGCCTCCTTTTCAATATTTAAATAAATGGTGATATTTTCAAAATAAATACTCTTTCTCCAGAGTCTGAGTCAGAGTGTAAAACTATTTTGCAAGCTGCTTACTTACCGCATGCATTCCGCGTGAAGTGTTATGGTAGGCCTACTATTATTATCTTTATCTAATTATCATCTAGTAACTGTAGACTATGTGTTGAATTTCATATCTCTGAAACAGTTTCACAAGTTTAATATACAATATGAAAAAAGGAATCCGTTTTAAGTGCAAAGAAGGCGACAAGGGAATAAAAAGGCGATCAACATTGATAGGTTGCAAAAAGGTGCCAAAACCTATATTCACTAAATAATTTCGTTTATTTTCTTTTATAAGGCTAAATACCTCGTAGCCTAGCACTTAAAACACAGATTAGATTTTTCATTTATAGCAAGTCTTGATATCTGTACATATTTTTGTTTTATTAACTGTATACACTCTTAGAAATAGAAAGTTTGGACACGGAGAAGTTGCCTTTCGCAGATTAAATATGAATCTTTGTGAGGTATTGTTTTGAACAATGACTATATATATCTGTATTTGAGAAATTGTACATTGTTTTCGTATACAAATTCTATGCTTTTTCTTCCACATAGTTAAAATTGCGTACATTCTGGTAACGATATACCAGTTTACACTTTCGAACACAGTGATTTTTTCCATAGATCCATCTTGGTTATACATGTGTATGTGTAAGTCAACCTAAATAGCAAGAGGTTCTAAAAGGTTACCAGCGGCGTTCTCTCCAGCCTATCCCTGAAATGTCACGTAAAGCATGTGTTGAATGCCCCTCTACCAACTTCTTAGTCACTTTTTAGAATTCTTTTCGATCAAGTCGTTACTCTGTTTCCCAGGACCACATACCGTATTTACCATATCCCTCGTTCGGACTTGTATACCGTATGTTGATGCCAATCTTAAAGGGACACCGCGTCGAGGATAAATATGAGATCAGATTGATCTACCTATGCTGTTTAACGTGTCTGCTAATGAGTCACAGACCCCGAATTTCAGACAGTTGAAGTAATTAGTAATAAAAAAAATTCTATGTTAACAGTGAAACGAATCGTAACTCGTCAGCAGACATGCTAATGAACATAGGTTGATAGATCTGATCTCATTTATATCCTCGACGCGGTGTCCCTTTGACCCGTCACCTGTTGGTGATGGATAGGGCTTGTTTCTAAATTGAACCCTTTTTGGTAACATCATATCACCATACCATAACACCATGCCATAACACCATATCCCGGTAGTAGTAAGTAGTTTAGTAAGCTACTATCTAATCTTGATAAACATTAATTGTTCATGTTATCACCACCAACTCCCACTCACAAGCATGGTTCAACCCCCCCCCCCCCCCCCCCCCCTTGCATGTTTATTTGATGGACCCTCCCCTTCCCCTACGAATCAAATGATTAAATTATAATATAGCATATCATAAGGGTAGTATTCTTCGCACTGCTGAAATTTACAGTCTCGTTTACCCTTTTAAAGGTACATCCATTGTGTTGTTCGGGGTCACATATTCCAAACGTTATAAATGATATTAGTTTATCGAGAAGTGCCGACTGTTGCCAAAAACTACCATTTTGATGATAGTCGATTCAGTATATTGACGATATGAAGGTAAAAGTAGTGATTTCTGATCGAAAACCGGACAATGCATCGCGAATGACGCGCGCCAATGAGTCAAACGTAATTTTGTAATCTTATTTATAACAGACAAAATAACAAATTTGGGTTTATAATGTTTCATAGGTCATATAACTTTTATGCGTGTAAATGGGTCGTGCAATTTCTTTTCTTTTTTTTACACAATTACACATAC
This sequence comes from Gibbula magus, assembly GCA_936450465.1. Classification (NCBI taxonomy): domain Eukaryota; kingdom Metazoa; phylum Mollusca; class Gastropoda; order Trochida; family Trochidae; genus Gibbula; species Gibbula magus. Next base: position 49,732,720 of record OW388293.1, read on the forward strand.
AAAGAGGCACATTATATAACAAAGAAGCGGCGCATTAGTACCGGATATATTGAATATTACAAAGATAATAACGGGGTTGCTTGCCATGCAAACATTTTGTTTGTTATAATTGTTTGGTCGAAATGTTTAAATGGTACTATCCTCCAGTAAAATGCAAAGTATACAACCTGAAGTTTTGTACGTACTGTTACAATTCGGTTTTCATATCTCGTAACTTCATTAGGATTGTTACAACTTAATAATTTAAGGAATACTTTCAAGAATCGTGGCATTAAAATATGAAGTATTTCAATATAGAACATCGGGATTGTCCTTTAACGTAACATCAATCTACATGTGTATATAAATGTTAAGAAGAGCCATCGAATATGTTGATAGACAAAGTCAAAGTAAAGTAGACGCAAAGTAAGCGGAGAAATCGCACTAATTTTGTAAAGGTACTTTCCGGTCTAAATATAGATATAGTCTATTATTTTAAAGCGCAAATCATTGTGGTTTACCCCCACATTGTAAACACAAACAAAAAGAAACACAGTTTATCAGTACTCACAGAAATTGAAACATACAGTTTCTAGCGTTTATTTATTTACCATTTCATTCAATTATGTGTTCCTACAGACATTGAACTGAATGTTATACCCAACTTAGTACAATAAACATGCATATCATTTAACAGGTAACTTGATGTCCGTAATTTGTATAATCATAAGCCATTTAGAACCTTGTTAATAAAACAATCGTCACATTCAGTAATGTGTGACAAGGGACGTAAACAGTTGATAAGAGCGAGTTTCACGTGGGCTGTTATGGCGCCTTGTGAAATTGACAAGCCAACACGGCTCGGAAACGGTAGTTGCTGTGTAGTAAGTTTTATGCAAAAAAAAAGGGAAATATGTTTATGTGACATCAGATTCCATTGACGCGCGTGAATCTAAGAGTACTTGTCTTCGACACCAAATTTCATCGGATTGTCGTGATATGAAAATTATTTATCATATGTCATGTTGTAAATAAAATATTTCTCTAGCGATTGATATCATAAGTATGTTTTGCAAAACATAATGTTGTATTTGACTAACACTTGACTAACACTAACATGCTCCATGGCTCTTAAAGAAGAACTTACATTAAATGTAAGTAAAAGTAAAGTTTGATATAGCGGTCCTGGATATTTAACGCATATCATACTTTTATCGATCGAACTGTAATTGAGAGACGCGCGTGGTAAAACTATTTATTGAATAAACCGTGTTTTTTTAAAGTCTGAAATGTTATATAATCTGCTTCACTATTGTAACAAATAATATCTGGGAATAACATAAAATATCGAAATCACCTAGCTGGATACCTCAATATATTAATATTTTAAAGTTTTTAAAAATATATTAAACTACAATGTACATCATAAGATACTTTGATATTGAGGATGGAGATCGTCAGTAACAACAATCTATTCTCGAGCGGTCTCCAATGTTTCACACCAAAAAAAAGTAACCACGCATGCACTTAGGTCTACCAGATAGACAAAACGCCCGTCTACTCTCAGTAACTACAAAGGAGCTGCACTCCTAAAAGAAGGCACCAAGTCAACTACTTTTATTTGTTAGCGAGTTCACGGGGTGCTTGATCTGCACTGGTGGAATTCATAAACATTCCACATTAGTTAATGACCATTATCAAGAATACCACAGGACGCGACCCAAACCGCCGCCCCATGCCACGACTAACTATCGAATGCGCACAATCATTGACATCAAAGCAGACTAAAGTCAAGTGCTCCTTGCAAGGAGGGCTAGATTTTGAAAGAGGGAGGGTGGGGAGAGTGGGGAGGGGTGGGGAGGTAGGGAGAGGGTGCTTCAATCATTAAATAATACTTTTTAACCTAGATTTATTTGAATATTATAAACTATTTATTAGTCTGATTTTTTTTTATTTCTGTTTCTGACTCATTACATATGTAGGCCTATCGTGGCATTGTACCATTTAAGGTAGAAACTATTCCAATCGTGGCAATCTGACAAATGCTATTAAGGATTTTTGTTTTAAATATAACCATCATGGAATTAAAAGTACTTTTTATAACAAAGTTATTCTCATTTTCAAGTTTATGAAACTTTCACTGGAAGCTGTTATTTCCCATGCATATATTCCCTTTTTTATTTGTATATTGATGCTAATCACTTTTAAAACAATGCAGATGACTTGAACTTAAATGTATGAGTTGAAAGATAAATGCTCGTCATCATTATGTTGTTGGCGTAGTGACAGTAAAGAAGAACAAAGCGCCCAATCATAATACATGTATATGTAATATGACTGGCAAAACTTGCAGCGCCTTAGCGAATCCTATCAGAAAGGAATAACCAGGTAAAACGCTGCTCTTGAGATTTGGCCAGAGCAGATCAGTATTGAGGAGCGACTCAAATAAAATAGCTGTCTAACAGAAATGTTTTAATTCATCCTTGCCGGTCCGTTTAAGTTTTCGGTAGGCCAGTTGTCTATTAACTATGGCTGTACACATCAAGCTGGTTCGTTGCACGAGGACTTAGTCAGTAGCCGCTGTTTATATCAAATCAGTCACCTGTAACGTGTCCCTGAATTCTCCGCATACCTCACGTTCACTGGAGCGTGCTATACCTGAAAGCATTGTCACGACTCGACCGAGTTAACCTGAGGCGTGTTCAGGATAGAATTGCTTATTGAGCGCTATCTGAGCGCCCGATGGTAGTTGTCTAATACAGAACACAATGCCGTTTTGTGGTACACTCTACACTTCAAAAGTGCCCTTAAATCACAGTGTTGATTCATTCGATAGGTTTAATATAGAACGATCAGTTTCTGAAAGCATGTGTTCAAAGGACCAACAGAGGTATAAGCTTGCATTTCTAACATTGACGAGAGGCTTTCTTTGATACGCTATATTTAGAAATGATGCAAACCCACTTTCGCTCATTAGCAACACTAGATGCTCTGTCTCCAAGACGCAGTGGTCCTACAGATTTAGCCAATGAAGAGAGCCGCCTAATATCGATGAACACAAAGCGTTTTTTCCCCATTTTATTATAGTTTGCGTTTTATAATATCAATAATTTCAGATAAATGAACTGATATGAAAAGTGATTTGTAAACATTACTAAACAAGGCTCCTTAAAGGAGCAGTAGCACGGTTTTTTTTCGCTGAAATAAGTCGATGAAATGTATTTGAAAAATAATGTCACCACTAGTAAAACACCCTTCTCTCTTCGGAAAATCAAGTTTAATAATGAGTGTTCATGGTTCCGTAAAGCCATGGTAATTGTTTTTGTCATTCGGAATAATAAAATATGTTCACAATAAAACGGCCTTCATGCGATTTTTGCTTTATACGTCAAACCGGTATTACCACTACGGATAATTGGTTTGTGAAATAAGATCTTTTACCCTCTAAAGTAAATATAAATGACATAAACTATCATTATAAATGGGAAATTTAAAAAAATAAAATTGGCAAAAAACGTGCTACTGCCCCTTTAAAGTGTTTAACTCAGGATTATTTTTTTCTGAATGATACACACCGTTCACATTGTTTGGAGACAATTTGGATATTTCAGAATAACGATGTTCTCTTCATAAACCATTGTTATGGGACCATTAATACATTTTAAATGAAAAATCTCAAACAGTAAGCCTATCTCAATATTTTGAAGTGTATTTCCAATTTGAATTAGGGTGTGGCTAACCCATGACGCCCAATCTCACGTACCTGCCTCTTCTATACTATTGCATGAAATTAAAACGGAGAATAATTGTAAACGTCTCCTCAGTTTAAAATAAAAAGTCATTTGAGAGCTAGCGTTCAGGAAGGGTACCAATGGTAGCGCTCGGTTTGCGCTCGTTATGTGACCCGCTCCTGAACAACTGTGTTCACGGCGTTAAGCTCGGGCCAGATTTCACCTGTCATTTGGGATCTTTGTTGCGTCACGAACGGATCCCGTACAACTAAATCTATAATCACAGGTTTAAGCAACACGCAATATTGTCAATGCGGATTTAGGTTATATTCTCCGATGTAGGCCTACATGTATATCTATCTTACCTGGGTAACTTACCTGATGAAACGAATTGAGGATTTGGATATAGTTTCATCCTTTCAATATCTTATATTGAACATATGTTTACGTCCATTTATGTTGAATAAACTGAAAAGAGTAAATTCGGACAGTTTCTGTTCATAGAAAAATGGAATCGTGTCTCTCAAAGTTAAGCAAGTCTATATTTAGATTAATAACGTAAAGTCACTGAAATGAGCCCTTCAGGTGAAGACAATTATAACACTACAAATTGAAAAAGTTAAATTATATCAAATGGATCCTCTGAGATCCATTATCTTTTTAGAATATTGACTTATACATCTATATCTAATATAAAGGTCTGGAAGACGCTAGTATATATACTCTATATTTTCTTCAAAGAGAAACAGCATATATAGTTTAGTCAATGTCAAATGTCAACATTTCCTAAAGTATTTAAGTCTGCAACCGATTCTTTAGTTTATATTTTAAAATGCTGACTTTATTTCCAAAGTTCAAAGTAGAAAATATTTGTGTTGTCTTGTTTATTTGTCCTAATATCTACCAGTATCTCAATGATATTTTGTACTTCAGTATTAACCATTCCACTTGTAGCAAAATAAAAAAGTTCAACGTAAAATTAGAATTATATAAATAATTAGACATAAATAACTATCATTAATATCGAAACGGTAAATATAGCTTGATATTCCTCGTATATATTGGTAAATGACTCGCCACACCCTTTATCAATCAATGACTGGCAAACTGCAACCAATTATTTAACTACTTACATATACATTGAGGGAACATTTGCATAACATACTGTGAGACGTTATGTTGGACCAATCAATATATTATGATGTGTGTTAAAGGGACAGTAGAACGTTTTTTGCAAAATTTATTTTTTCAAATTTCCCATCTAAAATGATAGTTTGTGTTATTTATATTTACTTTAGAGGGTAAAACATCTTATTACACAAACCAATTATCCGTAGCGGTAATTACGGTGTTGTGTATAAAGCAAAAATTGCATGGCGGCCATTTTATTGTGAACACATTTTATTATTTCAAATGATAAAAACAATTCCCATGGCTTTACAGAACCATGTACACTCATTTTTAACTTGATTTTCGGAAAAGAGAGAAGGGTGTTTGACTCTTGGTGACATTATTTTTCAAATACATATCGACTAATTTCAGCGAAAAAACGTGCTACTGCCCCTTTAATGAGTGAGTTACTAGTACTTCTTTATAAACGGATGTCTATCAAATACATACCAAATCTACCTTCTCCGACAGCAGTGTATCGTTTAACACTCTCTTAAAACAATGAGAAGTTTCTTTTGCACGCGAGTATAGTATTATTTTGATTCGTATTGATCTGATCAATTCACATCAATGTATGTCCTCAGATAACTGGTTATGCCATTGAGGACTTGTCCTTGTGGATAGGACACCGCCGGACGAGTTTGAATCCCGAGACGTAAAACGAGCGTTGAATGGTTGGTAAATAGAAAATTTCACCAAGTATCTTCTGATATCAAATATATCAACACGAGTTGACAAACGTTATACATATCCGAGGCTTTCCGAGGATGTTTTACTTTTATCAACGAGTATTGATATATTTGATATCAGTAGACACGAGGGGGGAATTATCATATCAACCAAAATCATTCTTCATTACTCTCAATTAAAAATGTACATCGCTGAACACAGCATTGCCATTAGATACTTCGAGTGAGGCGATGTGACATATCTTATTTGTGACGTCAGATCATTGTGTTACTTGTCGGCCGTTTTATGGCGTCATAGTATTGAGGATGAAGCAAGATACAAGATACAAGATACAATCTATTTATTGTACACCCATTATGGGCAGTGTACAAGGACGTTAACAAATGTTAATACATATTATAAGTAAAATATATACGAGAGCATCAATATATATCTCAGTGTGAGACAATTATATCAAACAATGCATATATTATTGATTGTACAATACTTAACCAATGTGACTTAATCTCATTGAATACATGTCATAAAGTACTTTACAAGTGATAGAAGCATGATGACTATTGGGGTTTATAATTGATGAGAGGAACTCTTTCCTTGAGACCCCAACGAGACCAGTTGATGAAATTATATGTTCGACCGGTAATGAATATATTTTGGGCATTCAAATATAAAATGTTTTTCCGTTTCTGTAACACCCTGTAAAATTTCCTCCTGATGAAGGAGTGACTATATACTCCGAAACGTCGTGTATTTTCGCATTAAAGAAGTTGTTATCCCGAAAATCTTCCGTTCCTACAATCAAAACGTTTATCCAATAAGAACATGGAACAAAATCTCGTGTGGAACAGTGTAAGATGAACCTCTCGAATAGAAAAACCTTGCAAACCAGTGACATCACGCTTTATTACGTGCATTTCGTGTTCCGGTGGAACTCCTGATAATATCAGTCAAGCATGTCAATGTGACAGGTCATCTTAATCAGGCATTTCTGTAGGTATATTGAGAGAGTGATTGTTTTTTTGTAGACAAGGGGGTAACACCGAAAGTCATCCATGACGATCTTATTAAGACATAAGGGAAGCGTGATGTTTCGTATGCCACAGTGAAGAGGTGGTAAGATTAACTTAAGCATTATACTCTCAGGTCATCGAAACTAAAATAAAATATCTGATAATAAATGACCGGCGAATTGCCGAAAGTTTCATCGCTGGTGTTTGCATTTGCAAGGAGCGAGTTCATTCCATTATCACTGGAACTTTGTACAGACAGACAGATAGGAATTTTTTTTATTAACGTCTCACCTTGCGTATACATAACATAGAATTATATGACCAAACAATATACACAAGCTAATCCATAGGAATTATGAGAGACAACAATTAATAATACGATAAAACTTGCATTAAAATTACCTGTAAACACCATTGACAAATGTAAACATAGCAATGTACAGATATAAAAGTGTATTAATGTAATAATTAATTTGGAAATGAGGAAGGTGTCAGCTTGATGGGCTCTTGACACGTGATCGATATAATTAGACTTAACAGAAAGTAAGACAACATGTCATGACCGAAACTTGGTTCCTTGGCATTCGTAGCTTTAGTGCAGTCTACGCAGTTCCGGTCATGATGCTACAATCCAAGATGGCAGACTGTCTCACCATTGTTATATATTAAAACGATAGGTATACTTAAAGATGTGTAACTTTTCTAGTCTTAACCTTAACACTAATAACCCCGTTCAACCGTTCGGTAGAAATTATATTGTGCCATGTTATACTTTAATGATGCGCGGACGTCGAATTAGTGACTAGAAATGCTTTACACGCCCTATACAAAAACGGTGACTCACCGTATAAAGACGTAGGGCTTCAATAGAGCCTATTAAGACATTCAATGTTCTTTGACCAGTCATTCCACACCTATTTATCCAACCCAGTCTATTGAATACCCGTGGAATATGGACTGTTATTACCCAGCGGAGGTGTTGAAAACAGTCTCGTTGACAGAATAGAAATATATTACACTGTAACACGTGCAACTCGTGCAACTCGCGCAACTCTTGAGATGTTGGTTGAGAGGTGTGAGCGGAACGACACCAATAACTCCTGTATACAGTCCTCTAAAGCCTGAATATTTATAACATTTCGTTATTAGGTGAAGGGTAAAACACGACACACAAGTTATGCATGGGATTGTGAAACCAAGGGAAAGAAAACTGGGTAGGAAGTTATCTTTCTTTAGGGATCTCTCTTGTTTAAGCTGATATAACAAAAACTCGTTGACACAGAAGTTTGAAATCATTCGTTACAAAATAAGTATCAAGGAATCTTTAATTTATTTTTTTAATCACGAAATAATACGAAATATTGTAAAGAGGAAGAGGAGAGATTAGGAAAAAAAACGAGTGAAGTAACCTCTGTGGAAAGAGAATGGGGGAGGGGGATTCGAACTCTGTACCTCTCTTATTCCCTCATTGATTTGATATCTATCTACGAAAGTACTATGTATCTTTTCGTTCTGTTTTCAATTATAGGCCTGGAGGTTACGAACAGGCAGATCACGACATGTTAACGTTTTTGAAGCAGCAAAGCCGCTGACCAGTATGAGATCTTTTTGGATTAAAATGATTCACATCAATGATGTCTATTATTCAGATAGAAATATTCTCTATTTCACATTGTCTGCTTACATGTATGTTCTATACGCCTGGCTTAAAACTCTCGGTTACAAACTATTCAATTTAAAACTGTACATATCGCTCTCTTTTAGTTCCACTACAACAAAATCTCCATAAAAGACGCTTACATAAGCATTATCAACTTAGGACCCAGGAATATTGAATCGGTAAGGAAGGCTATAACATCATTAAGTTCAGTCAAAACCCTTTCTGTCAAGAGATTATATGAACATCATGTACCCATTCAAAGTGCAAACGAGACTAATAGTTAATAGATCTTAGTATATATTCTAGAAAAGTTAAGAAATGTTGTGTTCGGAATGAGGTATCGAAAAATTAAGAAACGTGTTCAGGAAGGAGAACCGTTTAGAAATGTTGTTTTCTGAATGAAGAACTGTTTCGAAATGTTGTGTTCAGAATGAAGTACGGTTTAGAAATGTTTTGTTCTGAATGAATAACTGTTAAGAAATGTTGTGTTCGGAATGAAGTATGGTTTAGAAATAATGTGTTCAGAATAAAGTATGGTTTAGAAATGTTGTGTTTAGAATGAAGAACGGTTTAAAATGTGTTCAGAATAAAGAACATCATTAAGTTCAGTCAAAACCCTTTCTGTCAAGAGATAATATGAACATCATGTACCCATTCAAAGTGTAAACGAGACTAATAGTTAATAGATCTTGGTATATATTCTAGAAAAGTTAAGAAATGTTGTGTTCGGTATGAGTTATCGAAAAATTAAGAAACGTGTTCAGGAAGGAGAACTGTTTCGAAATGTTGTGTTCTGAATGAAGAACTGTTTATAAATGTTGTGTCCAGAATAAAGTATGGTTTAGAAGTGATGTGTTCTGAATGAAGAACGTTTTAGAAATGTTTTGTTCTTAATGAATAACTGTTAAGAAATGTTGTGTTCGGAATGAAGTATGGTTTAGAAATAATGTGTTCAGAATAAAGTATGGTTTAGAAATGTTGTGTTTAGAATGAAGAACGGTTTAGAAATGTGTTCAGAATAAAGAACTGTTTATAAATGTTGTGTTCAGAATGAAATATGGTTTAGAAATGTTGTATTCAGAATGAAGAACTGTTTAGAAATGTTGTATTCTGAATGAAGAACTGTTAAGAAATGTTGTGTTCAGAATGAAGTATGGTTTAGAAATGTTGTGTTCAGAATGAAGAACGATTTAGAGTTGTAGTACAAATGAAGAACTGTTTATAAATGTTGTGTTCAGAATAAAGTATGGTTTAGAAGTGTTGTGTTCTGAATGTATAAGTTTTGTGTTCTGAATGAAGAACGGTTTAAAAATGTTGTGTTCTGAATGAAGAACTGTTAAGAAATGTTGTGTTCAGAATGAAGTATGGTTTAGAAATATTGTATTCAGAATGAAGAACTGTTTAGAAATGTTGTGTTCTGAATGAAGAACTGTTAAGAAATGTTGTGTTCAGAATGAAGTATGGTTTAGAAATGTTGTGTTCAGAATGAATAACGGTTTAGAATTGTGGTACAAATGAAGAACGCTTTAGAAATGTTGCATTCAGAATAAAGTACGGTTTAGAAATATTGTGTTCAGATAGAAGTAGTGTTTAGAAATGTTGTATTCAGAATGAAGAACTGTTCATAAATGTTGTGTTCAGAATAAAGTATGGTTTAGAAGTGTTGTGTTCAGAATGAAGTATGGTTTAGAAATGTTGTATTCAGAATGAAGAACTGTTTAGAAATGTTGTGTTCTGAATGAAGAACTGTTAAGAAATGTTGTGTTCAGAATGAAGTATGGTTTAGAAATGTTGTGTTCAGAATGAATAACGGTTTAGAATTGTGGTACAAATGAAGAACTGTTTATAAATGTTGTGTTCAGAATAAAGTATGGTTTAGAAGTGTTGTGTTCTGAATGTATAAGTGTTGTGTTCTGAATGAAGAACGGTTTAGAAATGTTGTGTTCTGAATGAAGAACTGTTAAGAAATGTTGTGTTCGGAATGAAGTATGGTTTAGAAATGTTGTATTCAGAATGAAGAACTGTTTAGAAATGTTGTGTTTTGAATGAAGAACTGTTAAGAAATGTTGTGTTCAGAATGAAGAATGGTTTAGAAATGTTGTGTTCAGAATGAAGTATGGTTTAGAAATGTTGTGTTCAGAATGAAGAACGGTTTAGAATTGTGGTACAAATGAAGAACTGTTTATAAATGTTGTGTTCAGAATAAAGTATGGTTTAGAAGTGTTGTGTTCTGAATGTATAAGTGTTGTGTTCTGAATGAAGAACGGTTTAGAAATGTTGTGTTCTGAATGAAGAACTGTTAAGAAATGTTGTGTTCAGGATGAAGTATGGTTTAGAAATATTGTATTCAGAATGAAGAACTGTTTAGAAATGTTGTGTTCTGAATGAAGAACTGTTAAGAAATGTTGTGTTCAGAATGAAGTATGGTTTAGAAATGTTGTGTTCAGAATAAAGTATGGTTTAGAATTGTTGTGTTCAGAATGAAGAACGGTTTAGAATTGTGGTACAAATGAAGAACTGTTTATAAATGTTGTGTTCAGAATAAAGTATGGTTTAGAAGTGTTGTGTTCTGAATGTATAAGTGTTGTGTTCTAAATGAAGAACGGTTTAGAAATGTTGTGTTCTGAATGAAGAACTGTTAAGAAATGTTGTGTTCGGAATGAAGTATGGTTTAGAAATGATGTGTTCAGAATAAAGTATGGTTTAGAAATGGTGTATTTAGAATGAAGAACGGTTTAGAAATGTGTTCGGAATAAATAACTGTTTATAAATGTTGTGTTCAGAATGAAGAACTGTTCATAAATGTTGTGTTCAGAATAAAGTATGGTTTAGAAGTGTTGTGTTCAGAATGAACTATGGTTTAGAAATGTTATATTCAGAATGAAGAACTGTTTAGAAATGTTGTGTTCTGAATGAAGAACTGTTAAGAAATGTTGTGTTCAGAATGAAGTATGGTTTAGAAATGTTGTGTTCGGAATAAAGTATGGTTTAGAAATGTTGTGTTCAGAATGAAGAACGGTTTAGAATTGTGGTACAAATGAAGAACTGTTTATAAATGTTGTGTTCAGAATAAAGTATGGTTTAGAAGTGTTGTGTTCTGAATGTATAAGTGTTGTGTTCTGAATGAAGAACGGTTTAGAAATGTTGTGTTCTGAATGAAGAACTGTTAAGAAATGTTGTGTTCGGAATGAAGTATGGTTTAGAAATGATGTGTTCAGAATTAAGTATGGTTTATAAATGTTGTGTTCAGAATGAAGTATGGTTTAGAAATGTTATATTCAGAATGAAGAACTGTTTAGAAATGTTGTGTTCAGAATGAAGTATGGTTTAGAATTGTTGTATTCAGAATGAAGAACTGTTAAGAATGTTGTGTTCAGAATGCAGTATGTTTTACAAATGTTGTGTTCAGAAGAAGAACTGTTTGGAGTTGTTGTGATCAGAAAGAAGGATGGTTTAGAAAAGTTTATATGCACTTATTTAAAGAACAAAGGAGACTAATAGTCAATGGGTCTGGGTCTTGAAAAGTTTCGAAATCAGTTCAGACAGGAGAACGGTTTAGAGATATTGTGTTCAGAAAGAAGTATCGTTTAGAAATGTTGGGTTCAGAAAGGAGTATCGTTTAGAAATGTGTTCAGAAAGTAAGGTTAAGAAATGTGTTCAGAAAGAAGTACGGTTCAGACATAATGTATTCTGAATGAAAAATGGTTTAGAAATGTATTCAGAATGAAGAACGGTTTAGAAATGTTGTGTTCAGAATGAATAACGGTTTCGAAATGTGTCTAAAATGAAGTATGGTTTAGAAATGTTGAGTTCAGAATGAAGAACGGTTTAGAAATATTGTGTTCAGAAAGAAGTATCGTTTAGAAATGTTGTGTTCAGAAAGGAGTATCGTTTAGAAATGTGTTCAGAAAGTAAGGTTTAGAAATGTGTTCAGAAAGAAGTACGGTTCAGACATAATGTATTCTGAATGAAGAATGGTTTAGAAATGTATTCAGAATGAAGAACGGTTTAGAAATGTTGTGTTCAGAATGAATAACGGTTTCGAAATGTGTCTAAAATGAAGTATGGTTTAGAAATGTTGATTGCAGACAGAAGAACGGTTTAGAAATAGTGTGTTCAGAAAGAAGAACTGTCTAGAAATGTTCTGTTCAGAAAGGAGTATCGTTTAGAAATGCGTTCAGAAAGTAAGGTTTAGAAATGTGTTCAGAAAGAAGTACGGTTCAGAAATAATGTATACTGAATGAAGAATGGTTTAGAAATATATTCAGAATGAAGAACGGTTTAGAAATGATGTGTTAAGAATAAAGTATGATTTGGAAATTTTCTTTTCAGAATGAAGAACGGTTAAGAAATGTTGCATTCAGAATAAAGTACGGTTTAGAAATAATGTGTTCAGAAAGAAGTATTGTTTAGAAATGTTGTATTCAATGTGAAGTACGGTTTACAAATGTACGGATTAGAACTATTGTATACAAAATGAAGTACGGATTACAAATGTTGTATCCAGTATGACTTACGTACATGATACATCACATTGTTTGTAAACAGTCACACATACATGTGCGAATAAGTATACCCTTGTTGATATCACTGAAGAATGTGCCATAAATATTCACACGTAAAGCTGTATATCGCTGTTTGACGAACGCTGCGTCATTTGGAGTTATGACGCACCCAGCTGACCTAGTTACTATACATTCAAATATTACTGTATGTAAAGATAGGTATAAAACAGTGTTTACGTTCTTATGGGTGAACGAGGTGACGGGTGAAGTAGAACTGGATATACATTGTATGTATAAAGTACAATAACAAATAACAGCGTTTGTCAATATGTATTGCAAACGGATTAAGTATGATTTTAGTATTTTACGAAGTTAAAACTATATGCACACACACAAACATCATCATCATCATATTTATTTCCTCCACATGGAGATTAATGATTACATCATTTGAACATGGATAGAATATTTACATAAGAATGAGGAGAATATAAAATGATAGCGTTTAAGTGGAGGCGTGTCACTGGCAAAAATCGATCATAGTGTTCAGTTTACACGGTGATCACGTTCATGTAGAAAGTTCTCTCTGATAGATTGCCATGATAGATATGACAAACACAGCACGCGTCCTGAGGGTCTGCTGTGGTTCCAGCAACTGATCTACCGAGTAGGTACTGCACACATGTGCCATTGTCTAAACTGTCCAGTAACGTGTAGAGTTCTGGTTTAAAGCAATCAATGATTGATGTCCAGAACTGATTGTAACAGTCAGTTAGATGGTCACAGCACAGTAGTAGGGGAGACCGGGGCTAAAAGTAACACGGGTTGGTTGTAACAAGGGAGATAAGTCTGGAACTTATAAAGTTGATGTCATTTATAAGAGTTACATACCCCTAGAGTATTGCGTTCCCTTGATGTCAGCACAATTTATAGTTATATAGTTATTTATAGTCATAAATGGCGTTTACTAGACGAAATTCTCAATATTAAACCATCAAAGTAATAATTTAACTTCTCTAGGCTTTTCTTCTCAGTTCAAATCTCAGTTCATCCTCCTGGATGAGAAGGGCACTGTATAGCAGTCACAGTGACACAGGTCACACGTCTGCATAGAGTTCTGTGGAACACATACCCGTAGTTTGGCGCTATGGATATACTGTCTTCGGAATAAACTATATCTTGCAGAGATGTACACAGAAACCGATCCATAGTTCTGCTGCAGCTCTTTGAAGAGGGAAAAGTCAAGGTCGGAGTTCAGCTGAGAGGACCAGGAACTGATGTAGTGTGTCCTCATGCTCTGTTACAAGTTGTTTCCAGCGGTTTTAGATGGTAGGATGTTCTGTTCTATCTGAAGATAGTTGTAGAGTTAATCAAGGATTTGGTGCTGTTCAAGGTTGGTGATGATATGAGGAACGAATCCTCTCTGTGGTCCGTTCGGGGATTGGAGATATTGGAATATAGGCTACGTCTGTGTAAGAGCTTTTTGATATGTTGTCTGGAGGTAAAGAGCAAAGTCTATGTAGAAACATGAGTTGTCGTTTTGTTATCTCGGCTGTAATAGGTAACCAGTCCAGCATACTCAAACACATCTCGATTCTGGTTCTTGCTGGAAAACTCGGTGGCGCTTTTGCCTTGTAATGCCATGTGGATGAAAGTTTTGAAATATCAGGTCTCGCGAGCTCAGTCAAAAACTTACAACCATACAATAAGGACGGTAGGACCGATTTCTTGATGGTATCGGCGGAGACTAGTTGGTTTACTTGAAGGGATCCAATATATCTCAGGGAATGAAAGCGATATTTAACTCGTCTACAGTTCTCTTCAAAAAATCTTCCCGATTTCATTGAACGGCAAACAGTGTTACCAAGGTGCTGGTTGTCCTCGGTTACAGCAACGTACCTGCTGTAACCGAGGACAACCAGCATCTGTATACGTCCTTGGTTACAGGGATCTCCTCTTCTGTCATGGTCCATTGTGGAAGTAGAAGATGGACATTTTCCAAATACCATGATGTTACACTTGGAAGGGTTGATTTCATATCGCCACTTTCTGCTATATGTTGTTACACTGTCGAGCTGATCCTGGAGGGCACGTGGTGATGTTGCAAATACAGTTATGTCGTCAGCAAGTGTGGGGTTTCCAAGCTTTATCCTAAAGGACGAACTTCCTAGGTTGGATGTTTCTATAGCTGTTTTAAAAGTCCATCAATAAACACTAGGTATAGGAAGGCGGGGAGAACTCCCCCTTGACGTACACCTTTCCCAATGTGGAAAGTTTTGGATTGGGCTCCGTTTGTGAAAACGTAACTTTTCAGATCTGTATACGCATTTACAATGTGTCTCCACCCTCGGTTCGGCGAAGAACTTAGATATTTAAAAAAAAGTATTTGATGAACGTGAATCGTTAGATGTTGCGAGTTTGAACGCTTGGTGCGTTTCATGCTTCAGAAAAGGATGTTATTTCACTTTTTAAAAATATATGGCCTTTCTAGTTTTTTTTTATTATTGGTTTCTTCTTTTCGCCTGTTAAACGTTAATTTCAAATAGCTTTAACATCCTGAAATAACATCTAAATCAAATATAACAGTAGAGTCTGACTAAAACCGATCGTGTTTCTTAGTTAAATAAACATAAGTACACAACAGTACATTGGTCTAGAGGAAAATACATCCGAGTCAAGCTTTATAAGAAATGGCCTTTGTTTGAGTGATCCCAATAAATCGATTAACATCGACTGTCCTGTCCTATAGTATGGTTATACAGTCACACGGTATTACCATATATTATCGTCATTTAAAGCAAAATTATCTGAAACAGAATGTAAAATCCCAAAATATTTTCTTTTCGGCGATAGGAAGATGAACATTATACACAGTAAGTTAAGAAATTCTTGTAGTTCCCTAAACGGTGATCTGTATCGTGTCAATTTATCTGAAAGTAAATCTTGCATTTGTGGTGCTTTAGTTGAAGATGTTTATCATTTCTTCTTGAGATGTCCAAGACATGCTGATCTTCGTTTAGAATTAAAGCAAAGATTTTATAATTTAAAGGCAGAATTTGATATTAATACAATCCTGTATGGAAACCCAAATCTTCCACAAACAGTCAATGAAAACATATTTCACCATGTTCATAAATTCATTGGAAAGAGTCAACGGTTCAAATAATACATTAATACTAATGTACGTATTTACCATATTCAAAGTGCATTTTGTCATAAGAATAACATTTCCAATTGTGTCTTGCCTTAATAATGTATATTACATGTTTACCCACTTCGTCACTTGTAGATTTCTTACTTTCTTGTTATGTATTCTAGCCTTGTAAAATAGTTGTTGATTACCTGGAGAGGGCTTCTATAAGTTTCACAACTTGTGCCCAATTCATTTCTTAAATGAATAAAATATGTTTTCAATCAAAAAAAACCCAACCATATATTATATTTTAAATATTGTTGAACTAAAGGGTGGTCTCTATTCATGTGCATAAAACTTAATTGAACTTACAGCAGTCTAATTAAAATCGATTATGTTTCGACTATTAAAATCTTGAAAAACAGCTGCATACCGAAAGTTTGTTCACCTACTTGTGTATTTCAGTGCAAATATCATGTAATTTGGTATGTCTTTATATATCAACGCAAAAACTAGACCAATCACTTTGCATTGTAAAAAGACAGTTGAGTGTTCCATAACATTATCTGATTTTATACCTCAGAGTAAACAGTTACAGTTTTGGCAGCTCTTTGAAGTGACCAGGGATTAATTCTTTAAAAACTAAAGTTTTTATTTTCTTCTGTGAAATAATCAGTACGTAACCAGCTGGTTCAGACATGCATACATCATATAATTCCTCTTATATTCATTCAATGTATCTATGATGAAATTGATCTCTCATTTAGTCGATATGGAAATTAATTAAATTTGAATTTTCAACATTTTACCCCTTCTGTTTATTTTATTATGACAAATTTTCTAAGCATGCGCCACTGATATGACGATCACAGAATCATTAATTATTTTACTCATGGATATATGATGATTCATTGTCATTGTATGTGATGTCATTTTATTGGCGTTACAATGAACGTAAATTTACATGATATTTGCAAGTTACAAATGTAGGTAAAAAAAACTTTCCGTATGCAGTTGAAGTACATGTATCTAACGGGATACGAACGGTTCTGGTGTTTATATGACAGTGAAATACAAACATGACAGGCCAGTATAGGTAGATGTTGCCAAGTCGCCCTCTATAATTAATATAGTTTGAAATGCGATTATTTTAATTTGAGGTTAAAAGAAGATATTTTCCAGCATTTCCGACAGTACTTTAGGTGATTTACACACATGAATCCTTTTTTTCTTTCTCACAACTGAAATGCAACAAATACTATTGAAGATGAAACTGACCCAAAGGTAAGTTACAGATGTGTAAGTTAAGCCTTCATGAGTTACGTCCCCTTATCTATTAATTTTAAAGGGGGTAATTACTCTACTTCCATGTATATCCTGGAAAATGAATAGACCAGTTATACAGCATGAATTACGCTAAACGCTTCATTTAGAGAATGACATAACACAACGACATATTTATTAATATAATTCACAGCAAACGTAATGTTTTATGTACATGACTGAAGCAACCATAAAATCTTAACACGCAATTGAAGCGTCGAAGAGTTACTGTCCTTGCGCGAATTACATGTGCTTTTAATTATTTATTTATTAGACTATTTTCATAGTTTAATAATTCATAGAGTGGACTATCAACATGTTTTGTTCGCACTTCTATTTCATATCCAGTCAGTTATAAATATACAAGTTAGTAGTAATAGAAACATGTGAAAAAGTGCAAAGACAATGTTATGGATTACAACTTCTTTATGTGTTTCTCACAACGTCTCTAGTTTGGTTCCGGGTCAGTTCGCTCCAAAACCGGTTCCTCCCAGGTCGGTTCGCTCCAAAACCAGTTCCTCCCGGGTCGGTTCGCTCCAATAAATAACGATTACAAGTACATGACTATCATACGTTTATATTATGATAACGTAAGATTTTATTTTATGATATTGATTTTGAATATGTACTTTGATAACGACTTGTGAAATGTAATAATTATTGTTGTGTTATTTTGATACCTTTGATATTTGTTTCAGGTCAAAATCTTGTATACAGACAACAAAGAACAAAACAATATAAACATGATGAGATATTTATTATATTTATTCAAAGTTGATTTTTGAATAAAAATCATTACATCACAGCACCAGCATCCAGCACAGCACACACATTCACCAATGTCACACATCATTCAATGTCACTTCAGTGCCTGCCATAGACAGCAGCCGCCTTTAGAAGAAAGTTGCTTGTGTTGATTTCCCCCGCGGAGTACTTTTCCCATAGGTCTTCCAACTTTGCTTGTATCTTTCTGTACTTCCTTCTGTTGTCCCTGGACATGAGGTTCTCCTGGACCAGACGAACCTGAAGACTAACGTGTTCAGCTTCCTTCCTCAGAAAGGGCACCAGGTTGTAGAAAGGGAGACCTTGTCCACTAGCCCTACAGTTCAGCCTTCGATGCCAACCTTTGAAAGAAAGAAGAAACAATTAATTTAAGAAGAAAACTAAGATAGTATGAGAGATATATATTTTAAATATTTTCAACGTTGTTTGTTCAAAATAGGAATATTATAATTATCATCATATATTTGCCAACTATTAGTATATATAAAATATATAATACATACCTTCAACGTCGTTGTTCGTCCGGATAGCGTAGTTGAAGACGCTGAGGGAGCTCATCGGATAGACTGGCGACTCCATCCACTGTTCCGCGATGTAGGTCGTCAACTCCACAAGCTCTGGGGTGTTTGCACGCTCCTGGATAGCCCTGAAGGCGGCGTTGACGTGGGCGGCGGGGAGAAAGGGCAGTGCCATCAGTTTCCTCATAAAAAAGAAGGGACCCTGGCGTTGAGTGTAGGTGGGCTGAAGTCCGAGGTTCTGTATTTTTCTCCACACACACTGGCTCCAGTGAAAGATACAGCCCTTCAAGGTGATGCCAGGGACGACTGTACGGAGGGCTTGCCACAGTGCTACAATGAATGAAACAGTTTTTTTTATTATATTCAATATATTGTTTATATATTTGTTATATATCATTCTTAGATTTATTAATATAATATAATTACCAATTAAAAAAACAATTAAATTTTATTATATTATTTTATATTAACTATATATACATATAATATAATTAATTACCCATTTCAAAATCTTACCACAATGACAACTTTATTACATAACAAAAATCACTGTTTCCAAATTCATTTTTTGGAGCGAACCGACCCGGAGGAACCGACCTGGGAGGAACCGGTTTTGGAGCGAACTGACCCGGAACCTCTAGTTTGATACAGCTTCATCTTTCTGAAGAAGGGGCAAGAAGTATGACGATACATAGTAAGGAACACATAAAGAAGTTCCATAAAATTGTGTTTGTGTGATGACACTAAATGACTTTACAGAATTTCATGTGAATAGTTTTTTTTTAAATGTCGATTCTATGGTCACTTATGGAAAATAGATTTAACAATGTACGAAAAAAAAACATGAAAGGGTTAAATCAATAAATTGTTTTCACTTGATAAATACATATCAGTTATAATATATAACTTATCACATGTTTCAATACACCTGAAGAAGTTGTTTGAAGTTTCATAAAATATCCCGTTATCTCCCCTTCTATGTTCAAAAGAATTAAACCCCGGATCCCATTGAACAGTAGTCACAGAAATAGAAAGAAAAAAACACGTTTATTTCTTGAATACGACAACATTCAATATTTCATTGTGATAATGCTCAACTTTTGTTTCAAACATTTGTATGTAAAAAAAAAGTCGAAAAAAATCATTCTCCTCCCACAGAGGTTACCCCTTTAGATTTCCTATCCTAACTAAAAGGTAAGGATCGGAAATCTGAAGGGAGTAACCTCTGTGGGAAGAGAATGAAACAGATAAGCGTAATTAAATATTTTCGAAATGTCTAATGCAAGCTTTAGTATGCACAATAACTGTAAACTCTACACGGTCAGGTTCACACTGTAATGTTTATAAATACATTCTCAAGTTTATATAATCTACATACCACATATGTTGTTATAATGAAATCAAAATAATATTTGAGCTTCAATTGTATTTCGTTTTATTTTCAGTCCTAAAGTCCTTATCGAAAACATTTTCATTTGCACAATCCTCATGTGTAAAATCATCTATTCGTTTGAATAATGTTGCAGACTACCCTTACTACACAGTGCCACCAGGTAATTGTTACTCATATTTCTAAATAAGCAACTTCTGGTAATCTTTACATGATTGTGTTTTATGAAAATCAGATGATTTAACCAAAAGGCCTAGATTGGAAAAAAAGGTTATTTCAACATCAGTTGGAATCACAAATATTAATCGAATATTAATTGAATAAAAGCCCCCAAAACTAACTTTTTCAAGAAACAAGTCTCTTTTCTTTGTGAAGTAATACTGCCTTTTGTGTATGGATATGATGTGACTCTTCAGTTAATATTTTCAGTAGATATATTTCTTGTTGCACAGCAAAAAAACCATGTCTCTAAAATTAATAATGGCGCGACAAGAACCGCATTTCCAAAATGCTGGCGTAGCAAGAAAGTAATTTCCCAAATGTTAGCGTTAAAAAAAACAGCATTTACCTAAATGTTGGCGTAGCAAGAACAATAGTGTCACACCCAGGCTCTGAAAAAATTATTTATTCTGAAAATATCCCCATTTTATCAAATATTGGAAAGGAAACTATGGGAAATGGGGTTTTCACTGAAAATAGAGGCTTCAGAGTATAAGTTTTGGCGTAGCAAGAACAGCATTTTCGCAATTGTTGTTGGCGTAGCAAGAAAGGTTTCACCCCAAATGTTAGCGAACAAACACAGCAATGGTTTTCCCAAATGTTGGTGCAATAAGAGCGACATTTCCCCCCAAATGTTGGCGTAGCATTTTTCCACATGTGGTCAAGAAGTCCTATTTAGAGTTTGGCCTTGAAGTAAAATACAACATGTATATTTCAAAACAGTTGACAACATTTCATCACGCCTCATTTATTTGAAACTTTTATCAGTTTTGAGTATATTGGATATGAGAAGACACAAGTGACGCTCTGTTTCAAGGTAACATCTAAATTAACAAATTTCACTATTGTGTCACTGCTAAGTAAAAGCGTAAAACAACAAAAGACAAGAGGAATGCGAGCCTGCAAGATGTTGGAGTGTTTACCCACTAGACTTGAGTGGTCAGGAGGTTAGCACTTCACTTACAAGTAGAGAACATAAGATGTTGGTGTTCTTAGTGCGTAGACTTACTCAAGTCTGACAAAAGGTAAAACAATATTTTTTCTGTAAATATAGTAGACTTCAGTCAGCATTTTAGAAAAATTATATTTTTTTGTAAATATATATATTTTTAATTTAGTAAAATAAAGGTTTGAGTTTTTAGTGCGGTAGGCATACATGTAGGTAGGTCATAGTTGCTGTATGTACGTAAACATGTCAAATATAATATTACGATTGTTTCATCAAATATTGTCAACACGTGAAATGAGATAAGCGTTCATGTTACAGAAGTTACTGACTAACCTTTTTAGAAAATCTTTCATTAAGTGTTTGAAATTTACTTTCAAATCGCGTTCGTGAAGTGCTGAAATGTAGGAGTTAAATGTTTTCTGCAACAAAAAATGTACCTCTTGGAAATATTGAATAAAACCTTCTGTTCTGCACCCACAACAACTTGCCAATGCAAAGCATAACTCTTGCCAGTCTCCATTACTGGCTGATTTAGGCCTTGCAGTATTTCCTTAAGAAATCTGTGTTTAGAAATCCAGGCCCGCTATGCATTTCCAGTGCAGCGATTTACTGCCTCGACACAAGAAAGCGAGGGAAATACTGCAAGGGTTAAATCAGCCAGTAATGCAGACTGGCAAGAGTTATGCCTTGCGTTTGGAAGTTGCATCCACAACGGCTTCCTCCATCTTGGTCACCAAGGACAGTCAATTTGAGAATAAAATTTTCTGATGAAAATAGGTGTTATTGTGCAGAGGACTAGAGTATAAAAACTTGGGTGACGGGCCGCCATTGGGGACTGAACAGTTAGTCTTTGGCTACCGAACTGTTTTGTAGTTGACTCCTTATCTTGGAATAACCTCTTATCAGGTTTAATTTTTGAAAGTACGACTGTTTTTTTGCTATGGAAAGTAAGACCTTAAAGGAGACTTAGATTTATTTGTCATACCACCCCTGCGCTATTTTAAGTCTTTAAACCAGAAGCTCTACCTCAAAGCACTGGACTGAGCTGAAGGAGCAAGCTTGAATTTCTCCATTTATAATCGTATCTTCGCTGCCTCAATATTATGCTAGTCAGGGAGACAAACTCTTTATAACTCGGGGCTTGGGAATCAAAGCTTTTACAATGTAAATTTTGACATGACGGTTTATAAATTGGAGAAATCACTACTCTTGGGTTTTGTTAAATTGGTTCAAGACAGCACTTTCTATCAAAGGAAAAGCCTGCAAATTATTATGCATTGCGGTAGAACCTACAAGTATTGACTGGAACAAGCAAATATATTGTGGTATACAGCAACCCACTTGAAACTACATTGACAAGTTTCTGACCATTGGCTCTGAGGTGAACCTTGTCCTTTTTAGTGCACCAACCACTGTGTAGGCCCAACCAGTCCCGAGGGCACCAATTGTTGGATATAGATCATGTGGGAGTGGTCATTCTTGGTCTTGAACTCATCCTAGTTGTGGTCATAAAAAGTTCATCAAGAACTAATTTCATACTGTGTAAAAACAAAACAGATAAAAAGAAAGAACCAACTCTTTACAAAAGCATTTATTCAAACATATTGTACAAATTTGTATAATATAAAAACAATGCCTGACTGAGACGGTCGAATTTATGGGCGGGGCTATGCCATGTGGGCGGGGTTAGGGGCGGGGTCATAAATGGGAAGATGACAGCAGCAAATATCTACAGAGCTCAGAGCCAACAAAACACACCCACCATGCCTGTTAACATTGACAGTCCAGATTATATATGCAAATCCAATTAAGTCACAATATATTTTCTAAATATTCAAATATGCAAACTTTTTTAAAGTTAATTTTCAAGCTTCCTGGGGATAAAATCAATGGTCAAACAACCGAACTGTTATTTTAATAAAAATTCCTTTACTTTTATTTGTTATTTTACCATTTTCCAAAATAAAAATATTCATGTACCTTGAATATGACATTTTGAATAATTCTAATGATGCTATTATTCAGATAAGTCCATTTTGAAAGATTGGTATATAATAAATCTGAAGGTAAAATTGTAAAGCAGAATTAAATGTTAATGGAATGACGAAATGATTTCTATAAACAATTCAAGCTATGGTGTAAAGTGCGTATGACTAGATTGGCTTCTCACCGCTGTCATCACAAACAGAGGGAATCGATTATAGTGGACAAGCCCCGTAAATTCAACGATCAAAGTTTCCAAAATGGTTTCAATTCTTAACGGAACAAATCCATTATTTAAAGTCAGGTTTTCTTCGGATGATTCTTCGGGTAAATATGAAGACAGCCTAAATCTATGTGTGGAAATTGAACAATACACTCTTGAACTTTATCTGTACACGGAAACACCTATAACTGATTCATCATTGAAAAGTCAAACCCTATGAAAGATACAATAAAATACAAACATACAAGATGTCTTCACATAAAAATAAATCTTATAAAATGAAGTGGTTAAATCTCTTAGATGTCATTTGTATATTGCATGAAATATATTACTGAAATAATGGGATTTCTATTTAAAAAATACAAATTGTTCATTTTCATTAAAAATATCATTTTCTAAAATGTGAATTACATTTTAAAATATCTCAGTTTTAAAGCGATTTCAACTAAGAATTCATGAAATTTCACAGTAGTATATATATATTAAAACATTTTTTCCGACCAATTTTTAGTTAAAAATATAAAATATAACAGCAGAACTCCAGGTTAAAACACACAATTATCGCTTAGCAGACAAGACACTTGATGATAATGGTTTTTCTTGAAATCTTGAAAACAAATATCTTTAAACAAATATTCAACAAATACTGATTAGTTTATGTGACCTCACAAAACATCCATGATATACCAGGGTGACTTATTTATTTATTTATTTATTTATAAGTAATATACATTTTTATAAGATATTTACGTAAAAAAATCTTTATTTACGTGATTCACAGGTACATGTAACAGAATCCTCTTTTGTTTTATCTTAATTAAGTTTGATTATTGAAATTTTTCTTTTTATATGATAAATATTTAAAAATAATATCCATAAAATATGTGATCTGCAGTCTAAAAAATCAGAATACAGTGAGACCTCGTTTATCTGGATCTCGTGTATCCGATACCATCAAGTGGTAGTATTTCAAATCTTCCCTAACACTGCTATGTAAATGATGATTCACTTAACCAGACAACTTGTTTTCAATTGTAAACAAATTGTGCGGATTAACAGGGTCTGACTATACTTAATATATCCGTTTTAAGAAAGTTACGAACATCTACCCTGGATTATCGTGACGGAACATTTGATAAGAACGACTAAGTATGATATATACAAATGATAAAAGATGATGCAAAATAAGATCTATTTCTCCAATAACAGCTGATGGTATTTATCTGCAGTCCTACAGCAACTGATCTGCGATTGCGTTCGATAATGCCAGCGATCATCACAAGATGTTTAACATTTTTATAGGCACTCTTCACAAACCTCAGCACGGGGTTAAAAAATAGAGTAACAACATCATAAATAGTTTTCAACAACATCATAAAAATCTTTTCCTGACTATTGCTCTTATTTATCAAAGGATTGTTTTTTCACAACAGGACGTCTGACCTTGGCGGCCATATTGCTTCGACTATGGCAAGATTGAATCAAAGACACTTCAGTTTGTTAGATTTACTCAATATATTATCTTCCAAAATATATATGAAATTAAATTCAAAGTTGATTTAAAAGTGGAGGGAATCGACTGAAAAGTTTATATTAGAAATATCCAAAGGCACAGTGAGTAGACCAATCACATGAGAGATAAATTTGTTATTGTTTGTTTGTTGCATAAATATCAAACACGCAAATACGCGCTTGAATAAGAACTCCTCAGTACAACACATATATAAATATAGATCTATTCAAGAAATCGTCTTATATCAGTTTTTGATGTTTCATCTCTAAGTAGGTGTTTTGGAGACAATTTACCCATAATGCAGTAGACCAAAGCATCAGTTCACTAAACGTTTGTATTTTTTTTACAATCAATCAATGTTAAAAATACGGTTTTGATTGATTCTAGGTCATTCACATTTTTTCGCTTTTTCCCTTCTCACTGAATGAAACTTTCCTCACAACCAACATTAAAACTCTTTTATTGCTAAATCTGTTATAAAGTAGACTAATTTAGTCAAGATGAAAAAAAAACCATTTGAAATTATTTTGAAAGAATGATAATCATCCGATTTTTTTAATTTGGTAATTTTGCGTATCTATGACCCCGAACAAGAGACAGTTAACACCATTACCAATGATTTATGATCACTATAACTATTTAGTAAGGTATTCATACTATTTTTCAAATATAGCTTTAAATTGTATTTATGAAAGTAAAACGATTTCGGAAAATTAATGAGTTGGAACAAATAGTTTTCACGTGTTCGAGGTTAAAGGTGCTATTCTGGAGAAGGGTAAGAGACGAAAACGCATGGATGACCTAATTACTCCGCCTGCCTCCTGAAACAAATGACTAAGATCTACAACTGTGGGACAAAGATCATATAAGGCACATGTGACCAAATAACAGTAGATGTTCTTGGGCATTAAGTATACGAATAAATAGTTGCTGTATCGAGATAAAAACAGACATATTCACGCTAAGAGTAAGAAAATATAGGTTTTGACAGCGAAGAAACAATGTTTTATACAATGAAACTTATGCAATGCTGAGATGAGTTACCTGCCCTTTGGCAGTGGTATAACTAGAGTTATCTGCCCCTAAGCAGTCCTATTCTAACAGCAGCAGTAATGCACCTTGGCATTCAACAACTTAACAAGGTCTTCATATAACAAGGTTTGTAATTTTCATTAATACTGTAATAATTCTTTTTATCAAAAACAAGTTTCATATTAAAATTGGTTTTAAAATGCCCTGATGATCAGCAATTTCCTGTGAAAACAAAAGTTAAATAGTAACTACTCATTCTAATTAAGTAATAAATCATGTTTATGATTAAATAACAATTAAGTACTGATAACTTACTTTCTGCAACAGAATCGAAGTGTTTTGGAAAATTTCAACAACAAACAGAGTGTGATCACCAGGGCAGAATGAAGCTTCAAGGACTACTAAAAGCCAATCAGACTTGTGGATCATTTTTGTGGTTAATCGAACAGTAAAGACGATTCTGCACACACGCGCAATCTCATCTAAATATAGCACTTGTTCCATCCACGGAGCGTCTGGCGCCACTACAAAGATCAACTGGAAACAAAAATAGGACAACAAAACACGAGGAATGGAAGTGTTCCTCTCCTACAAGAAAACTCTAACACAAAGAAGTATTGCAACTACTGCTTTTCTACACATTTGGCAATCATAAGCACTATAGCATCGAAGATGGGCCTCAAACGAGATCAACCAATCACGGGCAAACTGGATGGAGCACTGTGTTCTGATTGGTTCGTGTTCTTGCTCACTGAATATAATCCTGTATCACACAGCTAGTGTATCCAGAAGGATGAATGCACCAATAGAAAATAGTTTTTTTTGATGAAGGCACACTGTTCTCGGGTTGACTGGTTGTCATCTCACGAACACACCACAAATAATCCTGTCTCTAGCTGTTAAAGTCTGCGAGAGTTATTTATATTTCCTCGGAACGTTGATTAGTCTTTGACAAGTTTGTAGATATGGTGCTGGGCCCCGTGTTCGCTCGTCGACACCTCGAACACGTTAGCGATGCACAGCAAACACTCCTGTGTGTCTCGGTTCGTCACCACCTGCGAAGGGAATAATTTGAATTTTAAAACAGGGGTTTAATAACGTTCTATTTTTTGGTTCACTGTTGTTAGGATGTATTTGGCCCGAATGAAGCCTATTTGGATTTTAAATCTGCTTTTGCATATTATATATTCAAATCTGACCAATCGCACTCTTTGGTTGTAAATGCATTTTCTTATTCTTACAAAAGTAAATGCATATTGAGATAGATCCAGATTGTTTATATTGTATAAACAAATTTCATATATAACCTGATGAAATATAACCACTCATAAAATCTATAAATGCTGTGGTGTTAACTCAAATTCATGTATTTTTACTGGTTAAAAAATGTAATCTGACATTTTATTGGCCTATTTGTATTACCAATAGCCTAATAGTTGCTAGAGTCAGGAATTTGTGGGTAAATGTCACAGGGCCTACTATGAAGCTTCTATTTGTACAAGACCACCCCCACATTTCGGAGGGTCATCCTGGTTGGGGTTATTCTCAGGTAAGAGCCCACCCTCAATTTTATCAGATGTTCCATGGTCATACATTACATAAATCTATAATATTATTTTAAGTTAAGTGTCAAAAACCTACATAAAACCTATTCTGTCTGACAGTCTCTGGTATGAATTTTCATCTGAGTTGGGGTCTCTCCTGTTTAAAAGCCCATGTTTTCAAGATGTTTGTTTGCCTGGCCCCTTGGTCTTATAGCAAGGAAAATACGCTAGAACTAATCATAATCGCCCCATCGGCCAAGGATAGCCCAATAGCTGGAGTGAGTGAGTGAGTTATTGTTTAACGCCGCTTCGGCAGTATTGCAGCCATTAGCGGCGACCAATAGCTGGAAGAGCCATGAATGTGTGGTAAATGTACGGTATAACTTAATCAGGACGTGAACGTGTACGAACCTGCAGTATTGTGAAGTTCTCGAGCACGCTGTTCATCATGTATTTCTCCGGCAGGTGTTTCAGTTTGTGGATGAAGTTGATCATATACTCGCACATCGGCGAGCGGTGGATCCGGTACACAAACCGACCGTTCTCAAACCGTGGGTACTCCGTCTGGGTAAGAAATCAGTACAATTTAAATAATTTGGGAATTTGAATATTAGACTTCAAATAATTGACATTCACCTGCTTCTCATTCTGAAGTTTTATTCTATAAAAACGTCTTTATTATCACAACTTATTATCAAACATTTTAAACCTTTCCTGCATAGGTACATAGGGGGAATAAAAATTGACAGTAGCAGATCAAGGGGGGATTTTTGGGTTCGACCTCCCACTTTCAAAAAGATTGATGACCCCTTTACATTAGTCTGTCATCCAGACCCCCTCATCTTTAAGTGCCTAGGCAAGTCTACAATAAGACTACAGAGCTCAGTTTACACATCTCAGAGGTTCCTTTTTATTTATTTTATTTTCAAATTTTTGGAAATTTTACAAAAAAATTCATTTCAGAGGCTAAATGTTAGACTACCTTTACATGAACATTCCCCTTTGTAAATTCCTGAATTTGCCTGTGATTGATAAGTAACATCTTGAAATAGTCTTTTTTAAATCCACTTAAACTATTTACCCATTCAATCATTTGGAACAGTCAGAATTTATATCTGACAATAAAGCTGATGAAGCATGGTGTAAGTACTCCCATTGGTTCGAGTGAGTGAGTGAGTGAGTTGGGGTTTAATGCCGCTTTCAAGAGTATTTCACTTATAGCTCGGCTGCTAGTATTATGACAGGGAGAAAGCCCGCAACGCCATGTGGCTATGCATTGCGGTGAAACCTGCGAGCATCGGCTGGAACTAGCGAACCATGGGTGGTACTTCACTGAAATTCAGTGTAGCATTGCACCCAAACCTGACTGCGTGTAGAACAGTTCTCTAATGCAGACAAAGTTGCCGTGCCCCTGGCGGGATTCGAACCCCGGACCTCTTGATCCGAAGCCGAACGCGCTAACCACTGCGCTATCCCGCCCCCCCAATTGGTTCGATAACAAGGTAAAACAAAGGTAAATATCTACAACTGATATTGGTGTAACTGGCTCACCTCAACTTTCTCCACAACCTGTTTGCCGAAGGAACACACTTTGGTTGAAACCTGTATCGTCATGTTCTCGCTGCTCTCGTATCTGGAGGGAAAATAATCGTTGTGATAACATACTATTTACACTTCATCAACATGTCAACAGATTCTACTAGTTTGTATATAGGCTTATATACGAGTGTCTATTACTTACTATGTTTATGTCACCAGTGTCTAAATAACACTATTTCCTGAGCGAGAAAATAATTGCTGATGAAAGAGTTCTAAATATTCAATAAAGGGAATTGACTTCAGATACACAAAACTGCCTTTAATATGGGTAAATTGGGTCCAAGTTCAATAGAGGGGAACAACTGCAGCCCCGAAATACGCCAAAAATAATCAAATATTATTATATATTATTCCGGCTTTTAGTCACTTTTGAGCATTACAAAAGGTCCCTTATATTCAAAAGCAAGGCTTTTAGACAATGGTGCATAATTGAGATGTAAGACTAAAATTTAGTCTATGGAATTTTTTAAATTATTGTATCTTCATCCTTATGATTATATATTTTTCAATACTACCAGTTCCATGTATGTATTCAGTTTATCTAGACTTGCTGAATAAAGATCTAGACTGTATTAAAGGCTCTTGATTTGACACAGTCATGGAGCAGGACTATTGAGTCGTATGTTATCAATAATGTATCAACTTTGTTTTAGATGGCACAAGACGACCTGTTTAGAAGGGGCTTGGTGGGGATAGCAGCATGCGGATCCATTTAGGATACAGATAGGACCAAACCGCGTTTGAGATAAAGCAAAAAGACGTATCATGTTTACTCACTGGCTCGTGACTCCATAGAAAGCTCCCGCTTCATCCTGAACATTTGTGTTGATATCAGCCTGGGAGGAGAGAAAGAATAACCATATATATATATAGATATAAACTATCATGCTGACCTATTTTGAGAATCAAAAGCCATCTTACACCTTGATACCGACGTTGAGTCTTTCTTCAGATTTCTTATTCTTTGGCTGCTGTTTAGAAATATGTTCAATATATTTCACCAAATTTTCACGAAAGATTTCTAAATGATGGCGAATATTTCTGTCCACATGTTGGTGTTGATTTTGTGAAACTATCTTGATTAATTTTCAAAACATTATGGTTTGAAGTTTTTACTTCAAGGGACAGGTCCTAATTCACGTACCCAGAACTTGACAAGGAAGAAAGATTGCTGCGGCCCCTTGTCATACAACTCCTTCAGACCCCCCTTCTTCTCAGGGAACTTGTCGTAAATCTGTCGGATGTCAACCGCCTGCAACACAACAAAGAGTACTTTAGAAATACATGACATTACATACAGAACAAATGTAACCCTGTACTAGGGATCTCTATCTGTAATAGTGACTGCACTAACTGTTTATCCATCCGGCCACAGTGACCAGATAAAACCCTCTTTAAAGATCTGATGAAATGCATTTTTCTCAAGAATGTCAGATGATTACCTCTACGTATATTGTATATCTGAATCAATTGAGCATAAAATCGAGACAATATACACTTGAAATTAGTGGGGCGATTCATTTTGAAAATGTTCACTGAGGCCTGACTGTGGTAAACGACAGACGGGGCCAGTTAGACAGCTACTTCGCCGAGCCTCGTTAATTAATTAATGATGATTATCACTGCCGCTAAATGAATTTATGAGGTGTATTACATCGCCAAATAGACATGTTTATGTAATAATTGTGTAATTGTCATCTGCAAAATTACCTA
Source organism: Gibbula magus (assembly GCA_936450465.1). Classification (NCBI taxonomy): domain Eukaryota; kingdom Metazoa; phylum Mollusca; class Gastropoda; order Trochida; family Trochidae; genus Gibbula; species Gibbula magus. The sequence continues at coordinate 49,763,387 of OW388293.1, forward strand.
GTTGGATATCTAAACCTTTAGATATATGGGAAATTAAAGTTGGTTTATTTAAGATTTCTTTGTGAAATTAACAATCAAAATGTTGCGAAATTACGTTGAATTATGACTATTGCCGATAATGAGATTACTCGAGTGATGTCACAGAAGTCAGCTCTTAAGGAGCCACACCCCCGCAGACTTTCATTCTGGTTGGTGGGTAATTTATGGACTGATTTCAGAAATTTAAAATCGAGCAATTGTCAAATTGACATCCCATTTTAATGAATCCGATTTTGACCATATGTCATTGCATCTATCCTTTAAGCTGCTAATATCATTCTGAGATGCCAATTTACAGGAATCATGTGGCTTTGAACCAAAATCTGTCAAAAGTTGACTCACCTCCAGGAGTGGATCGTTGTATCCTGCGTTGGAACTAATGTGAACAAATAGGTGCTTGTGGTACTGAAACAAACAAAACATTCGTCAAACAAAGGGTATACATATAAGTAAGGCAAATTACTAAAACTATTTCCTGTTATCACCTTGTCTCAAGCAAATATCTTAGATGAATAATACATATTGAAGATAATAATGATGCCTGCCGATATTTTTTGTATTTTGTTATATTACATTCATAATTATAATGTGTTTATATTTAATTATTAGCACATGAATGTATGAGTTAGAAAGCACTGTTTATATGAGGTGAGTTGAGTTGGTGCTTAATCCCTTAATCGCGGCTGCTAGTATTATGGCAGGGAGAAAGGATGCAACGCATGTGGCTTTACATTGCGGTGAAACTGTTGATATGAATAAAAGCATCCTCAGCTCTCATAGAATCCAAATTACAATGTCCTTCTAGCATAAAGTTACAGAGAATCTTGTAGAATGCGAAACCTTCACCACTTGGTCTTAAACAGAAGGCACTAACAACTATATTCTTACCCAAGCGGGCACAGATATGCCGGGTATTAAAGTTTTCATAATGGTCATGGGAATTACAGTTTTTCTAAATATAACTTGCGTTTTGATTGGTTGACGGAACTACTTTGCGCTCATTCATGAATTACTTAGCTCTACTGTTTAAGCTAAATCACATAATTGAACAATTTCGATCATACCTAATTGAAGTCACACGTCAGTAAAACATAATGAATATAAAATCATGTTCAACCAAAGTTTCCGAGACTGTATGACAGTATTAAACTTGCAAGGCGAAGCAGCATGCAAGAGTCGCCGACTGCACTGCCGTGACGTCATTGCTTTATGACGTCATTAACCATGACGTCATTTGGTGACGTAATTACACTCCTATCTTGCATTCCAACAGTGCGATTGTTAGTTCACGTTTTAACTAATTTCATCTCATTCTGCGACATAGTTTACAATATAAACGAGTTGTTTACTATGTCAGTAAACCGTTTTGGCAATAACATTCAACAGTTACTTTAGAATAGTTCTGAAAAAATAGAGCAAGTTGTAAACTATTTAGATAAGCGCATCTTGAAGGTGTGAAAGAGTTTATGAATGGCGTATGACTACAATTTGTATTTTAGTCTAATCAAAGATCGTGAATTGCATGGGGTCTTGTTTTTCGATTTTTACGCATTAAAATGATCTTGGGTAAGAAAAAGAATAACCAACTCGGTGCTCGGAATTACGAATTATCTGTCCCTCGTGAATTATTATGTCAAACTCCTCGCTAAAGCTCGGAGTTTATCACAATAATTTACTCGGGACAGATAATCCGTAATTCCTCGCAACTCGTTGATTATTCTTATATTACTAAATGAATGAAGGATTGACATATAAATATGAATATAAATACAAGTATATATACAAAAATAAGCGCTTACAGTACTCACTGAGTCTGGGTCTCGTTGCTGCTCTAAGAAAGCTGAGAATTCAACGAGACGCAGTTTGGGGCCGGCGATGGAGCGACCCTGCCACGCGGGCGACATGTCACCTGGTATACTGGACTGAAGCTTGGAGTCGATTCCGTAACTAGGAGAACTGAAGGGTTTTACACTGGAGAGAAAAAATTCATTTCATTGAATTTTTGTATTCGTTGCGCTCTATCAACACTTTGGAGAGACAACATTAACTTTATTAAATCTTTTATTCACGTTTCTATCGACACTTGAGAGAAAAATGTTTTTTATCTTTTATTTACAATAAACTCTGTTGAGGCGAGATGATTTAGGTTTTAGACCCACTTTCAAGAGTATTTAACTTATAATCAGTGGATTGTATGAAAGCAAGCTGGAAAAAGCAAACCATGGGTGGTACTACATTCAATTTCAATGCAGTTTGCAAGTTTTGCATGCATTACTTCTTAAAAATGTTAAAAAATACATCAAAATACTCACTCTCCCTGTGATAGGCCTGGCTGCCAAAACTGAAAATGAAACAAATTGCATTTTGTTAGATTTAACTGACAGAGTTACCTCCCTTTGTACATGAATGTACAGACAGGACCAAGAAACAAACATTTTCAGTTAACAAAAGAACATTTTATGATTTTGTATACATTAAATGATAAAAGGTTATAAGATTTAATTACCAATATTTCAAAAGTGGTCAGAATTAACTTTCATTGAAATTAATTTATTTTTAACCCTTAACGTGCTCTCATCAGATCTGCTTTACATTAAACATCAATACATGAAAAGCGGTGCATATAATATACGGTAAAGCTTACAGACCAAAAATGAGGCTATAAATTCTAATCAATTGATTTGGATAAATACTGACACCAGAAAAATAACTTTGATAAATCAAATTCTGGGAACAAGAAAACACCAAACATGCCTTTGGTGTTCTTTGACATTAAATCACCTTTTCAAGCTGATCCTACCAGGAATAAGTCAGTTAACCCTTTAGTGACTAATACACTAATATTCTAAGTATGCATTTTGATCATCTGTTCAAACATCCCTGAAATACTCCCCATAGAGATGATTTGACAATATTTAACCCAAATAGCAAATTGAGGAATTTTCAGAGGAAGAGGGTGTTAACCTAAGGGGTCTATAACATTTTATGCAAATTTTATCAAAGGAGGGTTACTATCCTCCTGATATATGAGTAGGTAAGGGTTAACAAGCAGCAGAACTCTCCTAAACTTGCGAGCAGCAGGTTAAGGGTTAAGTATAACAAAGGTTAATGTTTCTCGAGCATCGGCACATCCTTTTTATCTGTACGTGTAAAAGCTCTCTATTGTAATTTGAAAAGAAATACGATTTAGCAACATTATTTTTGGTAAACACAAACTCCTTTGGTCCAAGAATATGGGTCCGAAGGAACAATTCTGAAAAAAAATGGGGAAAAAATGGGGGAAAAATGACTCATTGGATCAGCAGCTCTTCAGGCTTGATGAGCTAAAAATCTACCCGAGGAACATTTAACTTTGTTATACAGTCTACGAGAGAAGTATGAGTATGACGTGAACCTGGGGTCCGCTGCCTACCGAGGGGGCGCCTGGGTAAGCGGGTCGAACTGGGGCCATAGCGGGGAGTCCACTGATTCCGGACGCTAATGCTTTATTGTGGATGGCACTCGCTGACACGATCTGCGCCGAGGACATCGATGCCATTTGTTGCAGTGCCTTGTCTCGGGATGCCTGATCATGAGGCTGGAAGAGATAGACAATGTAATTACAAGAAGAAAGCTTGCAACTTGTTATAGCGCTGCATTGCAGTGAAACCTGTCTGATTTTGGTTTTAATGTTCATAAGTGAGCAAGTTATTGTTTAACTTAGCTTGGGAAATATTAGAATTTGTACTATTGAAGGTATTGTTATACCAAATGTAACAATGTTATTTTGGGAAATATTGCAGCCATTAGTGGTGATTTAATGCCTGAGGATGCCATTAAATTTTATGAACGTAAATACTGTCATTATATATTCAAATAAGATTTTAAATAAAAATAAATAAATTGTTTTTTCCTACAGAACAATTTTCATTAACTTTTATTTTGAAGTCAAGTTTTAGGTGAGGTGAGGTTTTAGGTGTTTTCATAATTATTGCACACATTAGTATTATTACAGGATGAAAGGCAGCTGCAAAATTGTGACTTGACATTGTAATGAAACATGTTGGTCGATTTGGCATTTAGTAGCATTTCCTTGTTATAACAGCTGTACGATAATGATAATGTGACCCTCACTTAACCCTAAGCGTATGTGATATTGATCTAATCTTTATTTGCCTGTGGTGACATTTATTTGTAATACCCGTTGAATTTTCACTCAAATTTGAAAATGATATTTATAACACTGAGATATGAGTGCTCATTCACACAGAAATTAAAATATGTTGAAATATGAAAGAAATATTCCTTTGCAATTTAAACAATTTTCAGCTACAAACTGCAAGATAAAAGGTTTGGAATACATAAATAGTTCATTTATAAAACAACAATACCAAATTCAGTATGACGAAAATTTAAAGTGGCCACAAGATCACCTCACCCAGTGCCATCAAAATCTCTTAACATTTGAAGAACAACATATATTACTTAATAACCTGTAAATATATCTGAAAACACCAAAATCATCTCCTGTTTATCGTTAATATACATTTGGAGAAACTTTATGTGACCAAAGATGGTCATAATGTCAAAATATAACAATACATATTGATTATTTACAAAAGACCATTACGCTTAACAAAAATATCACATTTCCGTGAAGTGTAGATTCAAACCCAAGAACAAAAGTGACTAAGGAGAGACAGAAAAACCACAAAGCTACCTGAAACTGCAGCTTCAATTGTTTTATTTGCCAAGTGATAGTAATACGCTTATCTATTATAGATGCCGATGGCCTTTCAGAAAGAAGGTCCAATGTTTTATTCATAACTGCTCTTAGTTCCTTGTTTCAGTTAAAAGTGTCAAATTATGCTCGAGATTTACAGATTCAATAAAGAAATTGCTTGAAGACACGATATTATTCATTGTCCCTTTGATATAGACAGTATATCATACAACAGCATTGATACAAAATTAATTACATTTATTTGAGGTATGTTAGCAAATTCCTGACAGTGTTGAAAATTGACTTTTAAAAGTTTATTTAAGAAATAATTTACCAGAATTTGATAATTTACATAAATAATGTTTGGAGGTTTATCATGTTCAAAAATTGTTCCAAATTTTTAATTACCATAGGTAAGCGCCACCCCTTTTGATTTGTTTTATGTTTTGCTATCTTTTTTTTTTTAAATGCAGGTCAACTGATTGTTTATACAAAATTAACTTTTTTTAAAAACAATTGATAACAAGAAAAGCTAATTTTGTTTGGAAAGTAAATATATTTTGAGCAGATTCTTATTTAAAAACTGTAGCATGTCAACTTCCAACACTAACAAAGCAATAATGTATAAAATTATTCACTTTTTCAACTAGTTTTCCTAAACCGGAAATTGGATTTCTAATAACCAAGTCTACTAACAATCCATAAATTGTTACCAGGTATAAATTTTACATACCGATTTAATTTAAATAAAAACTTGATTTATTCATTTCCAACACTTGAGGTTTAAAGTCAAAATAACAAGACAAATTTACTTAATTAAACCCAATCTAACCCAAATTATCTAATTTTAAATTTTTTCAAAGTTGTCATTGAAACAAATGTTATTTTATGTTGCCATGGACACAACAACTGGGCCACCAATCTCACCTCCCCATCACCTTCACTGCGATCCTCCATCAGCGGCAAACATTTTCATATAAACTCAACTCAAATTGAATCTCTTACTCTCTTCTTAGCAAAATGCTGACACTGAACTGAATGACCTTACACCAGAAGTGATTTGCCCAATCGCATGTCACATTGCCACACCTGAGCGCCTTGCCGAGACAATGCTTACCTGCCCACACCTTACCTAACTAGATAACGTTCACCTCACAACTAGATGTACTTAAATTAATTAAAATGTTTTTTTCATAAATTACGTTTTGAATGTTTTGATAAAATAGTAAATGCGTACAAAAGGTATAGTTTTTCGTAAGTATGAGCGGGCAAGGAAAGAAGATACCTTTTTCATAATTCACTGCCGTAAAATGACAACGTTCATGAATATTAAACAGTGATCTACTCATTTGATAAGAAAGTGGCTGTTGCCACTTGTTAAGGTTGAAAGTTCAGACGCTAAATATATTCAACCTTTACTGCTAAACGTTGTGCAAATCAGAAAAGCAAATAAACTTGTATTGCCTTAAGCTAATTTCTGTCTCAACACACAAGACAGGTAATTTGAGGCGATGTCAACTTTGACTAATGTGTTCTGCAGAAACTGATCGGGTAATGACCATTACTGATTAATAACGCCTGAAAGTTGATATATAAACCCCTACTTACCTTACCTGAGAGATTTAATTTCATATCGATAAGTAACACAGGTGTGACATGGAAATGAAAATGTACACATGGAGAACTACATTACATCTGTCAAGCTTGACCTGGCCACATTAATTCTATATCTGAATAAATCTAGATCTTGAAGCTTTTCTTCAAACGTTTCAAACAATTTAGGATTCAGCGAACAAAAACACCCATCCTATTCTTAACGAAACAGGAAGCAAGTAATTTATCCAACCTTGGAACTATTTAAGAATAAATCAAATTCAATATTTTCTAATTGATTAAAATAAAATTTCAATTATTTTTTAGTTGTCTAATTTTTCATGAAAGGTCAATTATTATTATTGTGGAAATATGTTTTATTTACAAAAACTATTTACATTAAACTAATTTGAATTTTCAGCTGGATACTTTTCAAATGATTTATGAATTTGACATATGAATAAATTTGAATTCCAGTGTGGCTACCACATTTTCAATACATCATTGACAAGATAACAATTTTGGGCGGGCTACTTGTCAAACTTATCACACAGTGAGAACATTTTTAAAAAACAAACAGATTTATAATGGATTCGAGTGTGACCTTTTCATGACCTGTCGTAATTAAATGTTACCTCAGTAATTACTTTTAACTGTGCCTGTATCTCTTTGGCTTTTCTTCTGGCGAGGACTTGGATGTGACTTGAAACCTGTTTTCGCGTTCTGGTTTTCCCTGTGCGTAGTTTTATATACCTAGCGATCAACTCATTGCGACCTGAAAAGAAAATGGGAGGAAATTACAACAAGGTAACTCAAGAATTTCAATTTCCTTTAGAATTAAAATAATTTTTATTTTCATATTCAAACTTCCTTCTTTGCATGAAGAAAATGTTAAATTCATTATTTATTGGAAGTAAATTTTAAAAAGTTTAGTATTTATTGATATACATGTTATAATCTTTTTAACAGAAAGTGGTCATAATTTTCAAATGAACACATCACTCCTAAATAAAGAAACAATCTTGAATAAATATTTAAGACAGCCTTTTTAAAATATATTTCTTTGCTCCATTATAAAACTATCAATGACTTTCTCGTTAACATCTGAGTGAACTTGTATATAATCCTTTGTTCTCTCTTCTTGTTGTACAAGCTATCAAATTTCATAAATCAATTTTTATGCTTTCTTCTGAAATATTAATGAGATAATGAGAAAGATATATTTTTATAGAAAACATGTGTTGTGCACTGTCACAGTAATCACTATGGTACACTGTTTTCCCTGTGGTTGGAACATGTACCTGTTTCTTGAACAATTCAAAAAAAGATATTTTTCTTGAGACATTTTCCATCCACAAAATGCGCTGATAACTCTGGATATAAGCATAGAGTTTTGATTTATAATATTAATGTGTTCGTCCTATCGGCCCTATTTTCATCACGATTAACATTTGTTTTTTTACCATGAATCTAAAAACCATTATCTCACTCTTTGGAGCAATAATGGGATAAACAAGATATTATGAAACTATTATCTCACTCTTCGAACCGATAATGGATAAACAAGACATTATCGAAATATAAAAAGGCCCATCTTTCAAAAATGTAAAATTGTCACCATGGAGTTTCAGAAAATAAATGGCAGCCGAAGGTCAAGGTCACAATGTCAATGATTATGACCTCATGAATGTGATCCCAGGTATCCTTACAAGGAACACACCTACATACCCAAAACACACTGATCACAATTTGACCCATTCAACAGTCAATCCAGTTAACAGTGTAAGAATACAAAACCATGTAAAAAATAATAATAATAAAATAAGCAAGACACCCTTTCCCTCACCAAAGTCTTTCACTTTTATGTCCCACATTTAGTGAAAGTGGGTCACTGAAACAGACTATAGCTCCAAACTCCTAACAGAGTCAAGTACTATTATACAAACCTCCTTTTATCCCATGTTACCCACCGAGACTGAATCTTTCAGGTTCGTACTCTTATCCTCAAACCAGTCATAAGAAGACAATTTGTTCAAACCTCTAAAGTCTAAAGGTCTATTACACATTCAGGACATGACAAAAGAGTCAAGAGAACAGGAGATCAATTAAGCATGAGATTCTTTATTTACTTAATATTAATCCAGAAAAGCATGAAAATTAGTGCAAAACCCATAAATCCAGACAGGCGACCTAACAACCAACTGTTATCTACTGCTCCCCCTCCCAAGCTACGTGAGACATGGATACAGACTATATATAACAACTTCTTTAATTGGAACAGTGTTTACACCTATAAAAACATCAAGCCAATAAAGTATACAAACCGGAACATGTGACCTAATCGTCAACCCTGCTATAAGAGCATTATCCCTCAGGCCAAGCTGGTCAACCAAAAAAAAAAAAATCAAATTTCACAATTCTCTAAATAAACCCAAACAGACAATCTTTTCACCAAACACTATCCCAAACCTCAAGCTGGCTAGACAAAGAAACAGATTATAACATCCTCTTTAACTCATCCTTTCAATTAACTCATCGAAAAGCCATAGCAGAAAACACAAACTCTAAATAAACCGCAAAACTGGACCATAATTATCCCCAACCACTTTCTCCCTACCCAAACTTGGTGTCCGACAAGGAAACCTAAGCCTCTCTAACCCATCCTTATCAAAAGTCTAAAAAAAAAATTAAACAAATAAATAAAAATACAAACACTTAATAAATATTTAAAAAAAACACAAAGTTGTAAATAAAGCTCAACACAGGACTTGTACTTAGTAGCCACTATGCCCCTACCGGAGCTGGGTGTCAGACAGGGAAACAGACTATAACCCCCTCTCTCTGTGTAGGTTGCCTAAGTTGGACCTATTACTCATCAACATGACTCACTCAACTCCTAACTTTTTTGTGACAGTGGAAGGTTGTCGTAACTCCAGTTTCCCTACTTGCTATGATCAGTTCATACAGTCGGTAGACTCGTCTTACTAACAAGTCTTTATGTACAGAAAACTTTAAGAAGCATTCAAACTTTGTTCTATTTCTCATGTCCCATGCATAATGTCAAAAATACATAATATTCAATTTAGACGTTTCTCCTCAGGATATTAACAGCATTTCAACGAGTCAATTTGTAAAGGAAACACCTAGAATTTTAAGTTTATATTTATTTCCATTATCTAATTTTGTCTTAAGAAAATTTAAACAAAAATTAATAAAACCAAAAATTAAGAAGTATTGCCACTGACTTATCGTTGTCGTAAATAAAGTCTCATTATTCAAATAAAATCTTTTAGAGGAGGATACTTCTTAGTTCAGTATAATAAACTTTTTGTAGACAAAATTATCATTTAATAAATTAAGTACTTGTTTCCAGGATTTTGTTTGCAAGATCTTACCGGTAATTCAAAAATATTTAAGGTCAATTAAGGAAGACGATAAACATATGTGAAGTAAACGTTTTGAACTATCACAACTTTGGTCTCATTAATTCATGACCAATAAATTGATAACTATTAATTCAAGTTTTTGCTCTATAATACAAGAGTCTGTATGACTCTATATGTAAAATAAACTTTTAAGAACATCTAATATTGAGTCTCATGGGCCATGTAATTTAAGTGCTATGGAAATTTATCGTTATTTGATTAAAACATTTTTTTGCTAATAAGGACATTAAGTACTCAATTGTAAATACGAGACTGAATATATTAACTTTTTAACTCCTGATATTATGAACCAATTCACAAAATGCAAACAATGTTTTTCAGGGTGCATTGAAAGGACAAAGGATTTGTTGATATATTTGAACACTTAATCATTCAGGTGTGACTCTGAGAGCAAACTGTGGGAATATAAACCTGAGTTCGATGATGTGTGAACATTTCACCAGACCACAGACATGCCTGAGTGAACACACCCTCTTCATATGCAATAAACCCTTCTTTCAGGTAGTCAGCGGGAGCAAGGTATACCGATTTCCTATAAGTGGGTGAAATGTGTAATAAATAGAACAGCTTTTTACACCACACACAGTAAACACTGGGCTAACACACAAAAGAAACACTTCAATTTAAATAATGATCATCCCCGCAGCTATCAATTTTAAGAACTTCAAAATGAAATTACATCTGCAGCTTTTGTGAATTGAACCATTTTGTGAAAGAGATTAAAGCTTGATATAATTGATTGTTATGTATGTACATATAAACTAGTGCCCAAATGAAAAGATTAAATTTTTCTTAAACTATTTCATTAAGAGATCTTGTATAAGAACACATCCTTGCATAGTTCCTGTTTCCAATCATACTGTTAGCTTTCTCTGATGATTTTTCTCTATCATTTTTCTTAAATGTTCTTGTAAACAAGTGATTTTGTTTCTCTTGGACAACAGTTTAAAAACAGATTCTTTTATTAAAATTACAGTTAAAACAAAAGAACAAAAATTAACAGAACCATGAGACTTTTAATTCAAATCAATTTCTCCAAAACACAACTTTGTCTTATCTTCATGCTGTGTCATTTCCTATAAAAGTTTTAGGTTGACAATTTTGAAGTCAAAATGCAGAAAAGACAAATATAGAGCCAAAATATTGATCTTTCATCATCGTAAACAATCTGTTCTCCTCACACAACTTGACTAAGTCTCTCTCGAGTCTGTTAATCTCGTCTCAAACAGTAGCCGTCTCAGAGGCAAATACGACTCAATGACCAAATAACAGGTAGTATCAGTGTATTGGCGGCAAGTAAACACGAGACCAGAGCAAGTTCTTATTCTATAATCTTATTCTGTTTTTCATGATCCAGCGAAAATCCTTCTGGAATACGAAATGACATATGCACACATCAATTCATTTTAACAATTTATGCCACTATCAATAAACAATATTATCTGCCACTTTCTTTTAATATCAATTGACTTTCAAAAGTATTTTTGATGAGTGACGTCAGCCCTCGATAAATATAGATAATTATTTGATAAGAATTACAACTCTGCATTTCAGTATGACAGTAATATTTTCAATTGTTTGTGTCCATATCCAATTTGAATTTGTATAGTATAGGGAAAGTAATTATATATTATAATATTTATCATTCAGGAACACAAACAATAGATAAATTGATTATTTGATTGATTGGTGAACTACGGTCCGACAAACTTAAGAAAAACCTCAAATGATAACTATCCTAATTTAGGGCCTCCTCATAAATATAGAGATTTGGGCATTAACGCCGCTTTCAAGAATATTTCACTTATATCATGGCTGCTTGTATTATTGCAGAGAGAAAGCCCACAACCCCATATCGTTATGTAGTGCAGTGAAACCTGCGAGCATCGGCTGGAACTAGCGATCCATGGGTGGTACTACGCTGAAATTCAGTGTATCATTGCACCCAAAACAGTTCTAAATCAGTTCTAAAGATTAACTTATAAATTTTATGAAAATTATCAAAATTAAATGACCCTGTAAAAACACTTTTCTTTGTACAATAATGTCTTATTAATGACAACATTGATTGCCATTATAAGAAATATGGGAATGATAAAAAAACAAATGGACACTATTCAATGTGTTTTGAGCGAAAATGTTCCTGATAAAGGACATAGATTTATCCAAAAACAACTTTGAACTATCTTTAAATCTCGAACCATTTCAAGAGAAACAAATTGACATAATCATATACATTAAAACCTTACAAATTGCAATCAAGTAAAGTTGAAATTATCCAAAAGTTAATTGACTGCAAATCTACTGCAAGCGTTCAAATTTTCATATTTGCAAATCAATAGCAGCAATATCTTAATAAAATACTTTCATCGCAATTTAATCAAGGTCGCTCTTAGAAATTTTGACACCAGATTATCATCAGTTCACATGCCACACTTAACAACTTTTCATGAAGTGCAGGTGTTGCAACTGCGCTTTAACGAGCGCACTGAGAAAATGTCTCTCTGTACCAAATCACCTTCTGCTCTTTGTATATACATCATTATTTACATATTACTTCTTGCATAAACAAATACTTTATCCTCCCTTAACTGTAAATAATATTTAAATTTAACATAAAGCACTAGACCTCTTTGATGGTGCTTAACGAACCTAAACCAGGTATTTATTGCAGGTATTGTCACTAGATCGTTATGGCGCAGAATAATGATGAGCATCTATTAAACATTCAGATAATTTGCTTGAACGTGATACTTAACCTGGTACAACACTCGATAAATATTATAAAATTATTTTGGTACGTAAGCATTAATGGGATTTATATCAGAAACAATATTTAACGAGAATTAGTTAATGCTTATCAGCAACTACTTTAAAAGAACGAGGTAAGGAGAGATTGGACATTTTCTTTATATCATTTTATAGCCAGTTTAAGAAATATAGGGGCAATTTATGAAATCATTATTACACTTGATACAGAATATTCATGACTATTTTCTGATATGATTTATCATAAACAAACCCCAAGATGTCAGGTTTTAAGCCCACAATTATCAAAAATGTCGTAGAATTTCATATGCACTATAAAGTGTTCCTGATATAGTAATGGTAGCAATATTTTCCTATAAATTAGAAATTTTCTAGCTTTCTTTCATGGAAAACATTAGCTAAAGTATTACTGATATGTTCACAAATAGCTTAATCTACTAAGTAAGTTATCAATACAGCAACTCATAAAGTTCATTTATTGGCAAATATACACGCATTTTAAATTTTAAATTCAAACTCATTACTTCGTCTATCCATTAGTTGAAAACGGGCGTCCATCTTTCTTTGTCAAATTTCACGCAATGAACATTCCTCAAGCCTTCCTGGGCAAGGTGATTAATCAATTTAGCTTAATTACGTTAATTAACCAGGCAGCAGGACCTAACTAATGAGGCGGGATAAGTGGTTGCAGCTATCACCTATTTCAGACAAAATTGTCCAAAACTTAACCCAATATGTCCTGTCTTTCCTTTTTGATATTCCAAAATCCATCATTAACTATATATTTTCAATCAACCCGTTCCCCCAACAGCTCCCCCCCCCCCCTCTCTCTTACACCCCCACCCCCTAAACTATACAACCCCCATATTTAAGATCCCCTAGGTACCACCCCACAAAATTTTAGCTTTGAGGTTACTGCAGTTCTCCAGATGTGAAATGTGACAGATTGCTGAATGTCATTATCAAGAATATCAGCAATTAAAGGAGTGAGTGAGTGAGTTGGGGTTTAACCCCGCTTTCAGGAGTATTTCACTATATCACGGCTGCTACTATTGTAGAAAGCCTGCAACGCCATGTGGCTATGCACTGCGGTGTTTGTGTCCATATCCAATTTGAATTTGTATAGTATATGGAAGAAATTATATATTATAATATTTATCATTCAGGGACACAAACAATAGATAAATCAATTATTTGATTGATTGGTGAACTACTGTCCGACAAACTTAAGAAAAACCTCAAATGATAACTATCCTAATTCAGGGCCTCCTCATAAATATAGAGATTTGGGCATTAACGCCACTTTCAAGAGTATTTCACTTATATCATGGCTGCTTGTATTATGACAGAGAGAAAGCCCACAACGCCATATGGTTATGTAGTGCGGTGAAACCTGCGAGCATCGGCTGGAACTACCGAACCATGGGTGGTACTACGCTTAAATTCAGTGTAGCACCTAAACCTTACTGTGTGTAGAACAGTTCTCTACTGCAGACAATGTTGCTGTGCCCCTGGCGGGATTCAAACCCCGGACCTCTTGATCCGAAGCCGAACACGCTAACCACTGAGCTTTTCCGCACCCGCAGTTAAAGGATAAAAGACAATTAACCACAGAATCAGCAGGTGAACGGTTAATACAGGTAATCAAGAATATTACCTTATCAGCAGGTAAAAGGTTAAGTTGCCTACACAATCAGAACTGCCTCAAGATCCTATACGTGATGAAAGTGAGGTTGTGTCACATGTATCATTATTTAGATATGCAAGAATAAGGTAAAGCTGTGTAAAGTAATAAGGATTTCCATCTTTATTCTGATATTTTTAACCAGAACAACTTTATCCTGCCATCATAAGAAATTATCACTTTTTTGGCACTTTAATGGAAACTTGCATCAATAAGTTTGCTTTCCTTTTTATTCCAATCACAAGCATTTATAGCAAGTTATTTCAGCAATCAATGCTGTATAGCAAGTTATTTCAGCTATCAATGCTGTAAAAAGAATTCTGAAGAGAAATCTTAGAAGGAATTGTTCCATATTATGTAACCCGCAAAGAAATCAAATAATCAAAACCATATGTGCTGCAATGTAACATCTTGCATTATTCTTTTTTCATGACTTTATTCATTGAATTATAGATTCAAAGTTGAAGGCAACTGTGTTACAAGTACACATGTGGCTTAATCATTAACCATTTTTTAGCAGTGATATTCAAATATTCAAATTTCAACCCTCATGCGCTATATTCTATATTACCCTTTTTAGCCCAATGGCGGAATATTCACACCCCCAGCTTGCCGCCAGCTTCTGTCTTAGAGACTAATTGGCAACAATGGTGAAGTTCCCAGACAGCAAATTTAGTACCATCTCACTGGCCGGAAGTCGCCGGTATCTCATCAGAAATTATCGACTGTGAGAAAAACTAAACCCATCCAGAGTTTATCTGCTTGGATAAATGAATGTTCTATTTCCATCCCAGACTAACCCGGGACCCGCAGATTAAGAGTTAACTTCCTGGCAAATGTTTGATTCCTTACCATACATTTTTCCCTCATCTGAAAGGATGATTTTCCGGCGACCGCATGGTGGGTATATAGCTAGCGCCTCCTGAAAACTTTGTTCGATGTCTGGACTCCATACTCCCTCAGCGTCCGCCAAATCTTCGCAGGAACTGTTGGCTTTACTGTCTGAACTCTGGGGGGGACCTGATGGTGGTCCTTCACTGTCGGCACTCCAACCTGTCGACATCTTGTTCCGTACAAACTGTAAAAAAACAAAACAGTTAAACTTCTGAAGACCGTATTTTCAAAGATGAGAAATTTAATGGCAGTGAAAGGGTTAAAGAAAAGGGAAAGATTACTTGACAAGTGCAGAATCTTTTGACAGGATATTTTGGAAACATCATATATTACAAATCTCCGAGTTGGTTTTTCAGTCAATCATAATCTTGATCTCTACTTATAGATAAAATCTATACCAGAACAAATTTAATTTTGCAGTTTTTCTGCATAAAAAAGCCTTTTCCTGTTGATCCACATTTTTCTGCATCAAGAGATTAGTTCTGCAACTTTTTCTGCACCCACGGATTAATAGAATCCAGGAAGTATTGACAAATATAACAAATGGTTTGATGAAAATGTAAGAAATAAATTAAACAGAGAACACTATCAGCAAAAACAATGATTGATAAAAATCTATGATTATGCAATATTTCCCATCAAGATGATAACTTCCTTCCTGATGTGCAGTAGAAGTAGAACATTAGATAGAACCCCTGAACATTACTAACTAAAGAAGTTTCTTTGCTATTACCGGTATTGAAATACTCCTTGGAAAGTATATATATATCACGCTAAATACGTCAACGTTAAATACAAGAATAGTTCAACAGTTCAACTAACAATATGTACAGGTGGAATAAAACGTTAAAGTGGTTGATTCAATTACAGACATATTAAAAAAAAAATAACAAAAATATTTTTAATTTTACATTGATAAAGGATTCAAATATAGTGAAACACAATTTCAAATCAGCAACACAAATGCTAAAATCCAATACCATATTTAGATTTTGAAAAGAGAAACAATTTTGACAGCTGATATTCAGTTTTGAATTGACACTTCAATGTCCAAGCTAGCCAAGGCTTCAGGATGGGATGGTGGAATTTATCAGGCAGGGGACACAGGGAGGGGGGGTGTAGAGAGGTGAAGGGGGATACTCTGACCCGAGGACCACTAACACCTGGACGTCTGCAACAACACAGGTGGGTTTCTAACTCGTTAAGACCTCAACAATGGCAATGAACAAAGACCTCTCGTAAAACTTGCCCGGGTAAGCAGCTACAAAAATAGATCAATACCCATGCTTTTTATTCTTAT
This sequence comes from Gibbula magus, assembly GCA_936450465.1. Lineage (NCBI taxonomy): Eukaryota > Metazoa > Mollusca > Gastropoda > Trochida > Trochidae > Gibbula > Gibbula magus. The sequence continues at coordinate 49,779,814 of OW388293.1, forward strand.
TAGCCATTTAGTTTAATAACCATTGCACATGATTTAGAATAAAAGGACCTTCTTGGCCATTAAACAATATTGAGAGATAAATGCTAACCGTGAAATCAACAACTTGGAACACATTTCAATTGTGAAATTGACAAATTGCTACACATTTTGAAATTGACACATTGGTACACATTTAAATGTAAAATTGACAAAAAGGTAGATATTTCAATTTGTTTTTAGGTGACATAATGTATTTACTTAAGAAATATCATCTGAAAATATACATTGTAAATCAATATTTCATTTCAACAGGAACCTTTTATCAAATTAAAGATTTTAGAAACTAATTATATTCAGTTATGATAAACTTGACATTCACATTTATCTCTAGCTACGAAAAATATTAGTAAACAAAAATAAAACATTGATAATTCCTTCGAAATAAATCTGCAACAATCAAAAACCCAAAATAATTTTTAAATAATAAAAAAATTCAAAATATTTTCTTTATCATGGACATGAAATTCACATAGGAACACTCAGTAACAACTAAAATCCTAATCAAAATTAATCAATCAAAACACGTAAATATTCAAAATTTACCGTGGGCCACAAATACACCATGCTGAAAGCTTTTAAACATTCCAAGTATGAAGCAGAGGCTGACCAAGGAAGCCAGTAATGACGACTGCCTTCCTTCGCTAAGTCTAGCTATCTAGTACAGCCTTCCTTTAATATTTCAGTGTTGTTTCCTCTAGTACACAACATACACGCGCGTCTCATATGATGAAGTGAGTCCAGTTCGCAGTTGTAATTGTTGACAATCAGTATGTGGTCAGCAATCCTAGGGCTATTTTACATACAGCCCACACTTCCTATAACAGTAGCCATGGGCTGCAAGTGTGCCTCATTAACGGACTAGATTAATCATGTTAATTAGTGTCTAGTCTTTGATCTCTACACGGAAGGTCTCATTAAATGTCAAAATTATGTAAACAAATTTATAAATTATTTGAGATTTGTACAATTCAACACTTATCATTCTTAACGATTACAAGCAAAATCAATGTTGTCATCCTGCCGTTGAAAATTATAAAATTTGAAATCCAAAATATTTTTAAATTATAAATATTTATATTTCAAAATGTAAAACACAAAATTTTAAAATAAATAATCTTGGTGGATTTGAAAAAAAAATATCATAACATTATGATTAAAACTAAATCGACCAATGCATAATAGCATGGTCATTAATAAAGTCAATCAAGACATCAAAAAAATAAATTTTAAAAACAATAAATTACTTACATTATAGTCATCATGAATCCCAGGTGGAAAATAATTATAGTTGTAGTGCGAAAAATATAGCTGTCGCAACATTGTGACAAAGTCTCACTATCACAAGTGTTTACGGTGGAAACGAATTCAAGTACATAGTACGTCTCTGATGATACAGGTAGTATCATACACTGTCTTAATAGATCTCGGAAAGAGCAAGGACCAAAGACTCATGATGCCTGTGGTCTCTTGGTAGGCTTTTATTGCACAAGTAATTTCTTTCTAGTTGAATGCTTAAAGAGCTTAGGGAATTGGTGGCAGTTTGTCGATGCAATTTCAAGCTCATATTTGTGAATATATAAACAGTGCTGATATGACTTGAGCCCACTTAGAGAGCTGGCAGTAGAAAGCTTGTCCTAGCACATCATTTGATCTCCCATCACAACCACTTATAAGACTCGTATCAAGTTGGGGTGTCAGGTGACACCAACTGCCAATGACGACGCTGAGGGATAAATGTGCGAGAAGAATATATTTCAGTCGAAATAAATATTAAATGTGGATTCATTTTAAATATAATATCTCCCTCTTGAGGAGTGGTGATTGACATTTGAATGTAGCTCGTGTGATTATTTTCGAGACGTTAAATTTGTCATGTGAATAATTTTTAAACGTTTTGAACTTTATTCAATAATCGAAAGTTGGTATGAATTTGAAATAAATTAAATGAAAATTAAAAATGATGATAGATAATGCTAACATTATTTAGTTAATCTCATTTCTATCTTACTGATTTAAAATTTATACAATAACTGAAAATTTTTGCTTAAACTCCAAAACAATTTATTGAAAAATAATAAATGATAGTTAATCTTGTAATCTTTACAAAGTTAATTTTTCTCCGATTTCTATTTTCTGGATTTTAAGTTCAGGAAAGATTTTATAAATTGAACAGGAGATTTTAAATGAATTATATGAAGAATAATAAACAATGGAAAATAATTTCATAAAAGCTTCCTCTAAGCTTGGATGACTTCTAGATGACATCTAACAACTGACATTTTTGAAAGTGTGTATGATATATGATAAAACTGTCAAGTTTATGAAAAACATGAGGTTAACTGGTGAAGCAGTTTTTTCAATGACAATACTAGTAATTGTTAATACTGGAGAGAGAAAGAAAATTGATATACTCTCATCAAAAGTTAGGTTACCATTTTCAAGTAAAATTAAAAGAAGGATGACACCTGAAATTGATATTAAAAAACCGACTGAGAGATGGTCTTAACTTACTTGGAATTGTTTATATATAAATATTTACTATGTACAAAACATTAATTTTAATATAAAGTATATATAAATCAGAGTGTAAGTGATTTACCTATTTATATCAGAAATCAAATAAAACTGTAAGTAATCAATAACTAAAATAGTCTGAATAAACTACTCATAGAATGCTGAAATAAATTGGTATAAAAGAGGTGATCAATATTTGAATAGTTTTTTAAGGAACCAAAGAAAGGTGAACTTAAAAGACCTTCATTACATGTTTCATGATTTATAGTATTAAAAAATGTTTAAATTGCTAAAATAAAGTGAAATAGACTCAAATAAAAAATTTAACTTGGGTTTTTAAATTGGTTGACTAAAGCATCGCAGAATTACCATATTATATTATTATTATATCAAAATTAATTGAATCATCATATGTGGAAGATAATCATTCAATTCAGTGGAAAAGATCAAATCAATTTAATATATCCTTGTTTTATTCAAAAGATTACATGAACTTTAAATCATAACAATATCAGCAATATATCCCATGTAAAATGACTAAAAATGTCATCACATTTTATTAAAATATGTCACAAGTAAAAATCAATTGAAATCAGCTGATCAGCATTATCAATGCACAGGCCTATTGTAATCATCCTAATTATCACCTTGATTTAATCAATTGTGTGTTCACTCCTAGCTACTGTTGTGAGGAGGTGTTGAGAAAGTGACAATGTTTTGTGCTATTGTTATGAGGCCGGCGAGATATCAGGGAATTCATAGTTCCTTCTGTCCGTTGAGAGATAATTTCTCGACCGATAGCTTGCATGATCAGTCTCCATTTCATAAACACCGATCAGTATCCATTGTGAGACGTTACTTCAGGTATCCAACACGTCCCGCATGTAAGTAAAAGTCCCAGTTCAAGTCGAATAGCTTTCCAGTGGTTGGACCGGGCTAGGGGTTGTTTGGAGCCCATTTCAGCCCGGCCCGTTTCTCTCGCTTGCATGTCTGCCTGTTCCCCTAATATAGGTCACACAGTCGACATGATGTTGGAAAGCGTTAAAACTCTCTACAACAATGATATAAGTAACTACGATGTATATATGTATGATTACAATTCAAATGTGATGCCCATCCCGAGAGCTGTATGCGAGCCGGAAGTGCCATATCCAAGTATGACAAATATTTCAGAGATTCGAAACCCGTACGGACATTTCCCCCATTCCCATGCTCGTAGGGCGAAATCGGTGAGAAAACACGACATAATAACGATATATATGAATTGTACTCACCAAGTCTGATGTCTGAGGGTACTTTTATCAACTCTTGACCGAATCGAACAAAATTTAAGAGTTGAAGAACTCTCTTGCTGGTATGTTAGGTATGACACAAAGAATCTAGACAACGTAGTGGCTCTTTGCGCATCTTTACCGCGCAGGGGTGGACCTGACGGCATGTTGGGAGAAATTCTCAGCAATGCTGTGTATTTAGATTAGATTGGAGTATATCTAATGATGAATATATTATGATTTTAGTAAAAGCAATTCATATCCATATAAACGCGTCATTTCCATTATGTGCAAGTTGGTGTTCTATTGATATAATAGAGATATTTTGGAAAATCCCGTTGACCTGGATTTGGCTATTCCGTTTACCCCCCTCTGTAGACTGGCAAGTGCCCGCCGTTTTGTTTTAGACGCAGTTAATACTTTCTTGCGCCTTTCTATTGCTAGCTTCTGTACTGGCTTTTGTAAGAAGTTATAATTTTGAAAGAATAATATACTTTTTTCATTGTATGAATTTATCCAATCTTTTTTTAGTTTTAAGTGGACAAATTCAACTTTTCGCGCCGAATGTTTCCAGCAACAGGTAGTGGAATTGTAAGAATGCATAAAACGCCAAAATCGAGACATGAAATTCCATTCAGTGAAAAATGCGAAAACCATTATTTAAAAGTTCTTGACCATCGCCAAATAATAACTTATACAGTATATAAAAGAATACGCTTACAAATGTATTAATGGAATTAATAGTAAACTATAATTATATATAAATTGTTCATAATTATTTTCTAAAAACAGTAAAAAATAATTTTTTTCATGACATATTTAAAAAAAAAAATTAAGATTATTACAATAAATGATATCGTTTGATTTTAATTTCTCTTTTTTTAAAATATGATCCCATTTTTATGAATTCCTAATTTGTAATGTTATTTTTCACCGTAAAAATCTATAACAATAAAGCTTAAACCATTTTAAAACAATTTATTGCATAGATAACAACTGTGTTGCATAAACTTTTATTACATTTAATGTTGTATAAGAAATAGATCTTTTAATTACTTTTTCCAAATAATTTTACACACAAACATCTCATTGTCTCGTTTAAAATTCCCACGCGTGCTCTTTCCATAAGTCACATAAACAAATCAATACGGGTGTGAGATGCAGATGATTGGGGGTATCCCGCAGGTGCGCTACGTCACAGCACCAGATTTGAGGGTTGGCCCAGTTTGTGTGCCGACCCAGGCGAGGAGTACAATGGTGTATTGTGCCGTGTGCAACCAAGCGGCAAGTCGGGCTTGAGACAAAATCAAGCGATTTTCAGGGCAAAACAGGCCTGGTTACGGCTTAGTGACACATAGTGTAGCAACTAAGATATCGTCTTTCTCAGCTCATTTTCTTCGTGTCGTGACCGAGCCACGAACGTGTCATAATGAGCGAACCTTATTAGGTTAAACATACAACGTGTATAATGGACTAACACATGCTCCAGGCTGTAATTCCGTACGGCCTGATGATTTGATAATGAAGTACTATGGAAGTTTAAAGATAACTGATTATATTCTTTATCGTCATCAGCTGTCAACTCGGAAGATAGTTTTGTGATTTATCTCCATGTGCATCTTACATTGATAGTTTATTCATCACCTCCCATGCTGGGTATGTTTAGAAACTGCCGAGATATTTTCAATTATTACATGCGCAAAGATTTATTTTGAAACGGTTGATAGAAAATACGGTTATGAAATGGGGTAACATTTTAAACATTACATTTATATTACCTTACAACTTTTTGACACTTTTCAAATGTTGGAGGAGCCGTTTTACTTATGCATGCATGTAGATATCAGTGTAAAATACAATTATTTTTAAATCAAAAGCAGACACAATCTTGAAAATTATTCAAGAAATTTCAAGTTTAAATTTAAGTTCATATGTTTTAAATGTACCACAAACCGACACATTTGACATTTAAGTGTCGCCTTATAATGACGTCATAGGTCGCGTGGGACTTTAATTAACTGCCAAGAGCTCACTTATGTTAATCGGCACGGTTAATATCAACGTGATGTAGCGGTTAATAAACTTATGGTTTATTAAAGTTAACTGATAATTAGTTAGTTTTGTAACAGATAAAGAACGTTTCCCTATTGGTAATATCTATCGACAAAGTTAAAACGTTACAATTGTCAATGTGGGTAAATGAAGCTGAATATTTGTTTCCAATAATTCTTGAAAATACTACTTTTGTTTTAAAATAATTGATTTTACAAATCAATCATACTCTTCATCAACATTTTGGGAGCTGGTGAATGTTTGTAAAATGTGCCAAATCAGTCAATCATGCTTTTAATCATTTCTATTTGAAAATGATGATTTAAATAAATTATCCTTTTACAAATTATTATTCTTCACCGAAATTTGACACTTAAGTGAAATTGAGAAAGAATTTTTTTTATTTTGGATAAAACAAGCATTGAGCAAGCTCTTATATATATATTTAAATGACGTCGGATTTTTAAATAAATGACACGAGGGTCAGTTGAAAACAAAGCTTATTTGATTAGAACTTGACAACATGGGCAAAACAAGATGTGAGAGACAAGGGGAACATATTGTAAAATAAACCTGTATGAGCGTGATGATTTAGTTGACGTCATTGTTTTGACATTCAAGACTAGATGTAAACTGGTTTATTTTATTTGACATTTGCTGGTGGTGGCTCTATCGTTGACCTTTGACATGGTGTTGTGAAATCGTCAACACATTGCACACCCTCTGCAGAATAACACGGAGCTACAGCTATATCATATGAACACACCATGTGCTCCAATATACAGTGCATCTTCTACTACTACTACTACTACTACTACTACTACTACTACTACTACTACTACTACTACTACTACTTCTTCTTCTACTACTACTACTACTGCTGCTGCTGCTGCTACTACTACTACTACTACTACTACTACTACTACTTCTTCTACTACTACTACTACTACTACTACTACTACTACTACAACTACTACTACTACTACTACTACTACTACTACTACTACTACTACTTCTTCTTCTACTACTACTACTACTACTACTACTACTACTACTACTACTACTACTACTTCTTCTTCTTCTACTACTACTACTACTACTACTACAACAACTACTACTACTACTACTACTACTACTACTACTACTACTTCTTCTTCTACTACTACTACTACTACAGCTGCTGCTACTACTACTACTTCTACTACTACTACTACTGCTACTATTACTACTACTACTTCTTCCTCTACTACTACTACTTCTACTACTACTAATACTACTACTTCTAAGTACTGCTGCTACTACTACTGCTACCACTACCATCACTACTACTACTACTACTACTACTACTAAGTACTGATACTACATCTACTACTACTACTATTACTACTACTTCTACTTCTACTACAATCACTATTTCTACTACTACACCTACTACTACTACTTCTACACAACTTTTGTTACTACTACTACTACTGGTACTATTACTACTACCTCTTCTACTACTACTACTACTACTACTTCTAAGTACTGCTGCTACTACTACTACTACTACTACTACTACTACTACTTCTAAGTACTTCTACTACTTCTACACAACTATTGTTACTATTACTACTACTACTACTTCAACTGCTACTTCTCCTACTATTACTGTTACTACTGCTTGTACTGTTAAAGTTGGTCCACTTTATATTGGATGATCGTCAATCAACAGTTAATCGCCCTAGACTAAGGTTATCTTCACTTATTTTTATTACAATATGTAAAATGTTCTTTTAGTCTTAGGTGATCTAAATTCAGTGTTATTAATGCTGATTAAGTGCACCATTAGCCAAGATGACCTTAATTAATTCAGTGGTATCACTATGAGCAAAGTGTGCCCTTTATCTAAGGCGATCTTCCAGAAGTTATGTGGCCAAGTGAGCTCTTAGTCTGAGCGACTTTGTACAAGTGGTAACCTAGAGTAAAATGTGGGTGCAATGTTCTATTGTAATTCCGAACCTGTTTAATCCAACGCTCCAAATATATTTTATCCGCAATACTCAGATTTAATAATAAATAATAATAAAACTGGATATTTATATAGCGCCATTTTTCATATACTGATACATGCTCGAGACGCAAAAAAGGTATATAAATTATGTACAGAAAAAGGTTGAGGAAAGGCTGAACATTTAATCATAAGCTTGTCTAAAGAAATAAGTTTTGAGGTTGGACTTGAAGGTATCAATTGAGTTAGAGTTTTTTTATTACCAAGGGAAGGGAGTTCCAAAGGACAGCAGCGGCATATTGAAAGGATCTTTTCCCATAAGATGAAAGTTGGGATGGTGGCACTTTGATCAGGCACTGATTTTGGGATCTTAGGGTCCTATAGAAGAGATGTAAGGTGTGATGATTTCTGTGAGATAATCAGGCGCCAGGTTATTGAAACTTTTGTACACAAAACATAGAATCTTGAAATCTTTCCGATACTTGATGGGCAACCAGTGAAGGCATTTTAGTGATGGAGTGATATGGTCAAATTTAGAAGTCAAACATATAATTCGAGCAGCAGTGTTTTGAATTTTTTGGAGTCTTTGGAGCTGCGTTGTACTGAGACCATACAACAGACTATTACAATAATCCAGGCGAGAAAGTACCAGACACCTTTGGTGGAGCTCTTATGATAAAAAGACCCGATGGAGTATTGGTCGACTCCAATTCTTGCAGGCTTCACCCGATATGAAGTCGCCATGTTGTTGCATGTTTTCACTCTTGGATACTAATGTTAAACAATATGAATGTCATTTAATTGTATCTTCAGCATATCAAACTATACATAATATGTACCATTTTTTGTTTGGTATGTAAATGTATCACATTTTTGTTATTTCCTTACATTCCATCTGATGAAGGAGTGAGCATATACTCCGAAACGTGTATTTTAACATTAAAGAAGTTGTTATCCAGAAAATCTTAAATTTTATATATTAAGGAATTCTATTCTACCCATCGATCTATCAATTTATACATTTTCTTCTTATTGACTTGTTCAAATGAAAATGTAATTCAAAATGTTGCAGTTTTTATTCACCAAGCTATGATGTTTCGGAAGTTGTATATATATAATGTACTATATGCCTATGGCCTCATCAATACTGGAATAAAGATTATGTACTCTTGAACACATGATTCCACAGACAACTCACAGGTTCCAACGACAGCATCATCACAATCTAAAACACACACTTACGTAAACTATCGTATTTCTGTTCCTACTAATATGTTGTTCCTATACATTTGTCATTTATAAGACTTGAGGTTGAATGTCATATAAGTGACGTCTTAGTATGGATAACAGACATGTATCTCATTTTCAGCATTAATGTTACTTTTTAAATAGCAGAATTGATAAGTAGCAAACTGATATCATATTAGAAATGTCATGGGGCCGTCAATTTTCTCTGAAATTGATGAGTTATATTATCTCGGGATCGATATGTACCGCACATAGACATGTTTGAAGAGTTCAGAATAGTGTGTTGCATTGAAATTGACATTTAAGCATTTACATTTTTCATTTATGTTTTCAAGTGATAAAACTTACATTGTAAAGGATATACAGTTGGCTCAAGGCATTTTTTCTTTAAAAGTGTTCAACTCTCTGTAACAGTTTTTTCAAGATAGACAAGAATTCATCAAAGTTTGAGTGTGCAATCTAATAGACCTTTGCCCACAATATAACGCCCAAATTCAACTGTACAACTCGGTCCAAAAGCCAAATTTTCAAATGAATGTACACTCTACAATAAACACTGCTTCGATCACGACTTCCATAATAGTTTTACACTGCGAATCTATAATATGACAAAGAAAGCAATTTTATTCAACTCTACTTGATGAACTTGATGTAGATTTATACGTATATATTGAACTTTTCGATGATGAAAATGCCCTTGCACTATTTTCTGGTGTACACTTTGAGATACTCGGGCTCGACGAAACATCCTGGCAAACCATTGTACTCCAATTGTATATACATATTTATTATTTAATATATGTAATAATATATTTATTCTGTGAACGATAATTTGAGGAACCATTTCTGAAATACCATTGTTATCAAATGGTAATGAATGTATCTTGTAAATATGCTTTGTATATGTATGTAACTGATTAATATTTATGTAATCTTCGATTGTCATTAGAAGAAATAAATTCATTCATTCATTCATTCATTCCTCCGAAGGTCTAACTTTAATCAGGGGCCCTCTAATTAGAGTCTATATCACGTTTTAATGTAACAGTAAAGAAAGAGTGTTACGGTTAACATTAGTGAAGGGTGCTTTGTTACACGAGTCCCTGTCGTATACTCTGTACCTGTGTGGTTTATGTGATTGTTTGTGTACATGCGATTTGTCATACACTCATCAGCTGTGAGAGATTTATACCTTGTGACCGTATACTGTCACTACACGGATGTGATAGCCCGTAGTTAGTCTGTCATCCAGACCCCTTAATTTTTTAAGCGCCTAGGTAAGTCTACAACAAGAGTCTGAGCTCAGTAAATGAACAAATCTCAGAGCCTCTTTTTATTTTATTTTATTTTATTTTTAAAATTTTAAATTTTATGAAATAATTCATTTCAGAGGCTAAATGTTAGACTAGCTCGTAGTATAAGTGTTTTTTCTTGATATAAGGAATAAACGACTCGGTCAAGATTATAAAAGAAATCCACCTGTTAATGTTATGGTGATGAAATTTAAGATTTTCTTTATTGTTAGCTACTTTATAAACATGTGGTCGAACCATAGATCAGTAACCAGCGAAATGAAAGATTAAAGATGATAAGGATATGCAACCTCACCTTTTCATTCAATGTTTACCTTTAATGGAGATATATATGAATATGATTACAGTATAAATTTAAAACTAAAACATTAGCATTTAAGTTCATAGACCGCCTAGCACTCATACTAACTAATATTACACTCAAACTCTTAACAAAAATAACTATTCTTAAAATATCACCATTTTATTAAATATTGAAAAGGACTGTAAGAAATGAGATTTTCTGTAAATAAAAAAAAGACTCATTTTCAATATTGTTTTCATTATTTTGTTCAGAGTCTGAGTGTAAGATTGTTAGTGAATGATCCGGTTTATGTTTGTTCGTGAAGACTCGCCATACGTCATTTGTCATATCTGTCTTCTCTCTGACAGTCGTGACGTTGAATTACGTTTACCTATTTTCATTATGCTTATGTAATAAACCATGAAATAATAAATTTCACCTGAAATTATCATTTACACGTTCAGTGTTATCAATATAATCACTAAACGAAATAAGATATATATAAGGGGAATCCCCTACAAACAGTCATGCATTAAAGATTGAAACTATTTTACTGTTGTCAATAAAACAAGAAAGACTTAACTGGATTTGAACGTACAAATTGATTCGTATTAGGACGTGAATTTATTAAAACAGATAAAGAAACTTCACTAAGGGGCAAACTAAACTATAGGTACGACAAAAGCTATTGGAAATATTGCAAAAAAAAATGTGTAAACAAATTTTTCATAAAAGCAATTTAGTTAAAACCAGATGTAATGTTATTCGTCCTATAAGTCGCAATGCCGGACTTATATGGGATGTATAACGAATGTAGCGTTGCATTAACTTTAAACTAGGTTTTCACGAAAATGAAATTCAATAATAATACCCATGAAGATATATATTATTGTTCATTGTGTTCAATACTCAATTAAGGTCTATCTGTCATTTGTTTACATGTTTAAATGATTATCTTATGTGGTATTAGAGCCACTGTTTCCATTTGGAAAGTTAAGACAATCTTATCTGATCTTATCTTGATATATTATGTACTCATAACCAAACACCAACCTATATATACCATACATATGTACATGTGTAACATGTTCTCAATCGGCCATTCAGAGTTGTTATGTGGTGTTTACCTGATTGACCTCTCTGACCGGAAGTGACGTCATAGATGACCCAGTGTGATAACATCTAATCGTCTTACAATGCCAGCATGTTGTCAAATTGAGTCGGGGTCAATCGGTACAAGTGCTCGATTTCAGTGTGTGACCTAGATTGATATCGGGAGATGAACTTGCTAGTTAGGCCTACGTACTTCACTAAGACTGAATTTTAATCTATGAAATTTAAAATTACTCAACCTTCATCCACGTAATTTTATTTCTTTGAGCTTTCAATTGTATTCAGTTTATCTAATCTTGCTGAATAAGTATGACCTGGACCATATGTTCGAAGCTCTCTTAGCGCTAAGATAGTCGTAAATGTCATACATTAACTTTGGCTTACGACTATTTTAGCACTAAGACAGCTTCGAAAATATTGGTCCTAGACTGAATTAAAGGCTCGAATGTTTACACAGTCATGGGGCAGGACAATTATTCGTTCTATAAAGACATATTCGTAATAAGTAAAACAATACCAATAGCTAGATTTCATTAGATTGTTAACCAGCTGTCGTTTACAAGAGGGTCTTTCTGGATCCGGGGGCTGAGAAAAAAATGAAGAATTCAGAACCCATAGTTTGTTTCGAAGAAACACGGTATAGGATATTGGTTATACATATGGTGGAATTGATCATAGTGTTTGTTTTGAAAAATGCACGAAATAATTCTCGTTATTATATATTTATATAACAATTATATTTCAATGTTTATTTCTTCATTTTCTCTTTTAATCATTAATATACAGTTTAACCATTCTGTTAAAAGTCAATTGAATATTATCTTAGGAGTATGTTATGAAAGAGTTTCGAAAACATTTTTTTTAATTATTCACTTACTAACCAACCTACATAAGCAATAAAGCTGTAAAAAAAGCCAAACATCTTAATCACTGCACATTTTAGACTGATTTATTTTATGGAGATATCCCTTACCAACATCATATTCAATAAGTTCCTTGACATATTATGCGACATACCGTAAATCCTTTGTTAGAAGCCGGGCTCCTATCTGTTTCCAAATGGACTACTACACCATAGGCGTCTGTCTATTCGAATCAGGCTTCTATTCAAGCCATGCAGGCGTCTATTTCGTAATAAGGTTTGTAATATTTTCGGTATACCCGGCGTTTAATTAAGGCAGGCGTTGAATGTTTTCAAAAAGCTCTGTACAAGGGTATCAATTCGAGCCAGGCGTCTGTTCAAGGTAGGCTTCTTATTAAGGATTTACGGTATTACCAATTGTATGTACATTCTACTGAAAACTGTCCTGATATTTATGTTGATGTTTTTTTACCATTCTACTTGTGATACTAAGGCGAGATTCATGTTCATAAATTATGCCACTTATGATGAAGTGACTGCACCAACGAATACAGAACTGCATGACACAATTTCAATACGATATGTGTGATCATGTATGTAGATTTGATAGGTCTGTAAACAGCGTGTACATGTCACTGCAAATGATGTTGGTTAGCATAACGTTTAGTCACTCACGTGAAATTTGAAATATAATTAATCAAAATAAAATAAAGATAATAAAATGAAATAATGATGAGATAACTGGGTATCTGCATAAATTATTGTGATATGGACTTTACATTAAATGCATGTGAGTTTGTTATGTTGACCAACCACGCTTAATTGTATCATACACCGAAGACATACCGGTAGTTGTATTATTGTAGGGTTATTGAAAACCTATACTTAGACATTCATTACACATATAATATACAAAAATACACATATATTGTACAACGTTATACATTTTGTGCTATATCACCTGAAAAGGTTTGTATTTCTAGCATGTCAGAACGACGTAACCTGTAAACTGGCATGTAGATCTACGCTGTGCATGTGTATATGTTTGTCTTGAATGACATGTATATATAAATATATATATATATATATATATATATATATATATATATATATATATATATATATATATATATATATATATATATATATATATATATATATATATATTAATAAAACAGTATTGTCATCATCATATAACCTGTTTTATTTAATTTACTCCCCACGAGTATTTTAACGATTCAATGAAGAGTAATTGAAATTCAAAAGCAAATGGTAAGTGAATTAAACTATTTATGAAAAACCCTATTATAACAGCTAAAAATGTAGAAACTGTAAAACAAACATAGATCAACAAAACAAAACAAAACTGGAATATCATGTTCTATACAATTATCTTTTTCAGATATGTTAAGTATATATTTACCATAAACGCCAAATTTTAAAATAGTTTACGAACACGATATCCATTCTGTTGTATTTATTATGTTGTAAGTCATTTTATAATAGCTTTTAGTATAACATATACATAAATGCTAAAGGCTTAAACAATACATTATTAAAATTTATCATTCTCAGCTATACGATGAAGGTAGAACAGACTCCTTCGGATACATTTTACATTGCTTAAACCTATTTTATTTCACAAACAACTTTTCTGTACTGAGGCTGCATGCATATGTGGAGATATGAAATACTTTATCATTTTCTATATTTCCGAAGCTAAACTGACTGTGCCCTGTATCAGCGAATTTTCTAGATAGTTTATAGTTTTCTTAACATAGTATCTGTGAGAAGACTTATCAATAATTGACGTTATATATTCTCGAAATATGCACAAAAGATATATGATAAAATGCAAAATCAAAATGGCAATTAACATTCGTCACGCAGTGGTTCGAATCACACTTGGGATATATAGTACAGAGGTAAATATTTTTTAAATCAAATGTTTTTAACCGATTATGTTGATTATTGGATATAGGACATGTCTATATGATTGTCTACACGACAGAGCCGTTTTTCTAATAATCCCAATTTTCATAATTTCTAGACAATTAGCGAAACATTATATGCAGCAGTTCACAAAAGAGTGAAGGCGGAGGCATGCAAAAGGATTGAGTGCGAAATGACTATAAAAATTATATAATTGACGACAACGAAGACACCCCTTCTTCGATGCACTTGTTCACAATGCTTTAATCAATGGTTTTACATACCAGTATTTTCAAAGACCTCATATATGGTCTAGCTACATTATCTCACACAAATTCAGAATATATGGATTATACTTAGCCAAAATTGCAATGCCTATTGTTAATAGAATGACAAATTTGTTTACTTAATGACATATTACATTTATTTTCAAGTTACGTTCACAACTGCAAATATGAAATTCGAAAATTGGAATAAGAGGTCATACTTTACATAATGCAGTAGTCACATATAGGTAAATCAATTTTACACGATTCAAATGGAAAAGAGTGAACAAGAAATAAAAACACTGGTAATTGTGGCATTGGCTCGAAATTAGTGCAAATGTATACATAACCTCTTAAACGGGTAAAAAGAAATCTACACTACAAGTCATTTGCCACGTTTTCCTCGGGGAATTGGGACAAGATTTAGTTTTATGATTACAAGATGAAGGGCTACCTACAATACTATTAGTTGAAACGAAAATTTCTTTACTATCACCATTGTTCTGATGTCTCAATGACCCAGTAAACTCTGTAAACGTAACGTTACGTTATTCTACAAATACTTGACTTAAAGCGTTAAGAAACACGCAACGTTGCATTACGCACCGTCATTAGTCAAGGTGTAAATGGTATACACATTACACCGCCCCATACAACAGAGTGGAGTATGTTTGTTGTGTATATTTGCAAGGAGCGAGCTTCTCAATGAATGAACTAAGCATAGGATACAGATGTGATGGTTAAAGAGAAAGAGAAGGCAGAGGGCACGCAATGCAAACACACGTCCTGGAAAGATGTCGTAGTGACCACGTCGTAACGTGGAAATAGGCGTACAAACGTTGAGCCGTGATCTCGTGATAGTCACGTGCTTTTGACGAGAAACCTGAATGAAATTGACTATGGAATGTGAAGGTGTGAAACTAACTATTAAATGGGTTTTGACCAATAATCGAAAGGTTTCTATAATGTCATTGATCCGAAGTTTTGGTGTTACTAAGGAACGTTTTGTTACCAATGAATCATGTAAAGTCACTGAAATGAAGATTTGGTATTTATAACTACCAAATGTTTTGTTACTAGTAAAATCGTATCAAGGCACAAATATGAAGATTGGGTACCAAATAATGTTGCTAAGTAATTGTTTTAAAGTCATTGAAGATAGGGTTCTCAATATGGAAACGTTCAAGTTATTTCTGTGATATTGGACACCAATCTCCATCAGGAGTAGAGCATTACTGACATCGTTAATCCTGCTCCATGACCGTGTAAAATTAAGAGCCTTTAATACAGTCTAGATTTTTATTCAGCAAGTCTAGATAACTGAATATGGAACTGAAAGTATTAAAAATATATAATCAAAAGGATGAAGGTACAGTAACTATAAACATTCCATAGACTAAATTTTAATCTAAATATGGAATGAAACATGTATTTGAGTTTCAATGAGTTTTGACCAATGGATTATTTCAAGTCATTGAAATGAAACATTAATGTTGCATGCTTGTGTAACATGTTTTAGTAATGAATGATATAGCGTCATAACAATGAATATTAGGTGCTATTTATTGAATGAGTTGTCACAGTTGTAAGACGTTAAATCCTTGAGGAATTGAGGAATGTAACTATTTCTAGACGTTCTCCCATTGACTTCAATTAGCGTGTTCTTGAAATAAACATCTAAAATAGAATTTGACAACGAGGACATTTGTCGACAAAAATACAGGGCTGTAAACATATGCACCATGTTTATAGTTTATTGGAACTTGGTCGTGCATTCGTTGCAACACACTTGCCTGTGAATTTGACATAATTAACATGTTTATAAAACGACTTCACAATTATAAATTGATTCGCGTCTCTGTGTCATTAACAAGAGCGTTTATAGAAATAAGTTTTTTTTATCTTCCTGATTCTAATGTCAAATGTCGGCCTAAGCGTACCTAGAATGTATAGTAATAGACAGTTATTTCTGGTTTGTGTTATAATCAGATTGCATCAAATGACACTATTGCATTTGGCTCTGGACAAGAAGTTATATATGGCAGAAATGAGGTTACCAATCGTCAACCTTAACCCTCTGTCTGCCTAACTCAAAATAAGTAGCCAAAACATTTCAAGACAAGTAAACCAAACTAATCTCTGATATTATATTTCTTTTTTAAAAAAATGTTGTTGTTTTTTTTCTTAAATGAAAAAAATAGCGACCTGTTATCTTTAATTTCAGATGATATTACTGTCGTCAGGGACTGATGGCCGACACTATCTATGCAATAAAGAATTGATTGATTATATATTCTAGACTTGACAATACACTTAACCGCAAATGAAACGTCAGCATTCAAAATAAAAAAAATAATTAATTCCAACGAGTGATAAACACGACTGAAACAGAGATGCATAATGTCTTTGGAAGCCAACAAAACAAACTCTGAAATTTCTAAACAATTTTTTTTCATATTTCTGAGAAACACATGTTTAAAAAAAAGTCGTTTTCGTATCTCCTTAACTACCTGAGATGGGAGAGTCAAAAAGGCCCATTTTAGCTTAAATTCCGCGGTTTTACGAAATCATAAAGTAAAGACGCGTTAGGTTATATATGTGTCGACAACATCTTTCATTAATTAAATTTCTACATTTTAGGATTCGTTATGAGTTCTGGCCCAAAAACATTTTGAAAAAGCGATTTCACCCCAAGTGTACTTGAACAGACATATACATAAAACTATTATACTCTGGTGTATTAAATTGGGGGTACCAATTTACATATCATGTCCCTATAAATAGAATTCTTAACACCATTGAAAGTGCGGTGACGTTTCTTGTGCGGTTGAGTGTAGTTGATAGATTTGTTTGTCTTTAACCGAATATAAAGTTATGAACAACAAAGGTGGGGTAAAAGAGGAAATATCTTATAAAGAGTTCGGATGTGTGTACCCTCGTTATGTAACAGCTTATTACCGTTCCGCTAGTTAACATAGTGTCCCAGGCAATACTTTTTTGCTATCGAGAAATTGTAATAACCATATATTCACTATGTAACATGTAATACAAAGTGTATGTTAGAACAGGGGCAAGCAATTTGTGAAATTATCATCGGGCTCATCGCATTTGTTATATAAAATCTTTATACATTTTCCTGTTTACTTTTTCGTTCATATCTTAGGTGCTTTATCTTTTCGTAATAGAACGTCATATTTATAAAGGTTATCTTTCTAGCTCACTTCCTTGGTTTAGATATAAAATAAGAAATGCTTTGTAAGATCACAAATTCTCTGATAAGAGCATGCTATCCTGACAAATGGCGGAATCTTTGCATGTGTGTGACTGGTAGTCTTGGAATATTTATGAGAAAACAAAATCAAGCATTCCACGCGTAATATTCAGTAAGAGATTGAATTACGGGATTATTTCACACTACACTGTATCGGTTGATATGCGGTAAGACTTTTGCATGTGAAGCGATGTCTCCCTGATGATCTCTACAATCTAAGAAATGACATCAAGAACTTGTATACAGTTTCCAATGATGATGAATTGACCAAGATTGTTGGATTGCATACTAGAGCAGAGACATAACACAAGAAGCTTATAGAACGGTTACTGTAAATGTTAAAAAACACCTCAGCAGTTATTCACCATGCATGGCACAGTGGTCCATCACAATTTTTTTTAAGATAACTTGTTTTATTATTTTTTTCCAATTTCGGTTTGCGAAAAAATGTACCCTTTTTTTTTGCTCCTTAAAAATGACATATATGTTTAAACACCATTAATTTGGGTGGATATAGATATTCTCAGATTCAGTTGAAGGTGAATTTCTATCAGTACCTGTAATTACCTTGAGGAATTGTAGGTTTGTTTTCAGTATTAAAGGACATATATAAGACGCCTTGGTTTCAGAGGCTAATTATTACATATTCTTTTGATTCTTGTGTTTTTCATTACCAGTTCAATATAATTCAATCATTTTTAACATTTTCTACGTTTTTATGAACGACATTTGTCAGATGTGGAAATGAATGGGAAAATAGCTTAACCACCGGTTGTTGGACATCGTTTTTGTCCAGGTCTCGATGGCGGGATAGGTAAGTTTTTGGGACAGCCAGTGATGGCGATTGGTGCCTGACCTTGAGGGTGTGGGTTTGAATCTCGGAAGGAACTCGACCCCAAATAAGTATAAGAAGTTTTACAACTGTAAATAGTGTGATTCCAATGTAACATTGTGACTTTCATGTAGTTGAAGAGAAATGTCCAGCCTTCACAGAATTGATAAACACTTTTTATTCATTAAATCAGATATATGAAAACTCAAAGGTCGATCTTTTTAACGAGTTTTTCATTGAATAATGTTACCTGCAACTTGTTTAAGCCTCAGAACAAGAGGACCATCATGGTTCCTTGGGTCAGTTATGGCGCAGCGCATCGCAACTGACCCAGAGAACCAGGATGAAGGACAGTCGGTGGTGATCGTTTTCCTATTGTATTGCTCACAACTTGTTTAAACCTTCATGTTGGTTATGGGATGGATGGAGCAATGCGGGAGGATTAGCAATCAAACACTAATATCCAACAGTGAGTTGACACAATGTTACCAGCTTGAGGCTAAATCCGTTTAACCCCATGAGCGCCAAGAGAACCCGAAGTGCCCACAGTAAGATATCGCGGTATCTCGCGGGTTAACGAAGGCCGTGGTTCATCGTACACCTTGACGTGACTTCTCGGACATTTAGGACAATGATGGAATTCCCGTCTTGTTGCTTACGTCACAACTGGACAGTGTTAGATTTCCCGTCAAATACTCGGGACAAAGTGACCAATAACACCCAGCTGTTTGGCGGGAAATGATATAGTATTGACTCCCGAAAATATAACACGGTGGCCAGATCTTGACATGCATTTGTGTAATTTACCCTCATACTCTGAAAAAAGCATATATTCGTAAAATATCACTATTTTATTAAATACTGAAAAGGAGCCTATGAGAAATGGGATTTTTTTAAAAACTAGAGGCTCCTTTACAATATTTTAAAAACATTTGTTCAGACTCGTAAGTGTTATAAACTAAATTTGGTGGTACGTGGTGTTTAAAATTAAAATTAAATTTTTTAATAAATATTGTAAGAGAACTTGTGTTTTAGAATTAAAGCAAAGCCTGAATATTTCGCGGGGAATTATATAGCATGGGTCCTCGAGGGGAGACCTGATAGATGACCATATAAGTCATTATACGTAAAGTCTCATATTTCATAAATATAAGAAAATGACCTAAGTTTATTTTCTAAAGAAACCTAACAAGTATACAGAACTATATAACAAGTTAAGCTATAGTGTTTATTTAGGATTATCGAAATATGAGTACAGTTGTTGTTTTTATACTACCACCATGGTAACACACGATAATAAATGATCGCAGGATGAACGCGTTATATACCCATTTGTTACATTACTTTAAAGGTATATTTTATGGGATAGGACAAGTACAGAGCCTATTGCATATTTAAATACTCATTTATTTATATTTGTATGTATATAGAGAGAATTTACAATATTGATGACTTCAAACTCAAACCTGGACAATGTAAATTAAATGAGGACTCGAGTGCATACAAGAAACAAAAGCTATAAGTAGTAAAAGTATCCAATACATAAAGCAAAAAGCGTACTTCCGTCTAAAATGTAACAATAATATATTTAACTGCTCTATTTACATCTTAAATCAGAACATGGAATTTACTCAATTACTCATAATGAGAATTTAAACAGAAAGAAAAGAACTCGCGGATTTAATAGTAGTCAAGTTTGTTGATGCCTGAAGTTACTTGGAATGCGTTACAAACAAATATAAAATACATAGAAAATAAGCATTGAAAAACAAATAAAAATCTAAAAATTTAAATATTCATAAGAAGTGGTTACCATGAAATATCAACGGATCGAAGACCTATTCCGTAGTTGGTAATTATGAGTATTAAAAATGAAATAATAAAAAGAGACAATACATTGTGTCACAAATTAGTTAAAGTCTAAAAAGTATATATAAATGCGTAATTCTAAAGTAATCGGCAAAAGAAAATTATCACCTCAGTTGATTTTATCATATGTATGGTTTTCAATTGCAAATATCTCAAGTTTTCGAAATGATAATCTAAAACTGAAAAGTAGAGGTGTTTGTTGTTTTTTGAACTTTTAAATTTTAAACTTCTTCAAAATTTATTTTGGATGATACACAATTGTCCATTGACATATAAGACATATTCTTTGTTAAAATTGATAAATGTGCCTGATTCTGCACACATTTACAACATTTTAAACATGGTAGGGATCATGTTGGTGGAAATTTCATTTCTTACCCCTGTCTTCATTAAACAAAGATATTTTAATCAAAATGTGACCACAGGCACCAATTTATTCAACTACTGCAGATAAGTATTATTGTATCTTGTCACAGTCAAATGCATCTGATTTCTTTTGAATATTGCATTAATCAAAACCAACTGAGGTGATAAGTTTCATTTGCCGATGAGTTTATTTAAGAATGTATATTATATGACCGTTGCAGTACAACGGTATAATAGATCCACATGTTTTGAAGCAAATTTACAACTTGACGTACCCTGGGGGTGCATTTTATGCTTCATTTATTTTTAACATCCAAGGCATTAGTCCTTTGTGTAAATAACTTCCCTATATTTTTTAGGTATATATCGAAGTATTCGTCATTTTGGTCATCATAATATAAAAAAAAATATTTATAAAGATTACACAAATTAACAAATAAAGTATCATTAGACGGATCATGCAATAATAAAAAAAAAGCTTTCCACACTCGTTGAGCAGATGAATGGTTTTACTTCTCAATGTTCATTTAAATTATTTTTTAATCAATGTACTCTATTTATTGTCAAATTGTCAAATATAAAGTCCTCAAAATATTACACTCAGTAATGGACTGTGTTATAATCATGCAATTTTGTTCCAATTAACCTATATGTTTAAATAAGAATGTCCCCTAAAATTTCTATAAACAAAACAAATACTCCGATAGAACTATCTATTTAACCATTGAATGTGTAACCATGTATATCGTTCAGTGATACACATATACATGTATCATGTGGTACAGTGTCCCAACGCCGTTTGCAATCATTTCGGTAAGTACTTTATCGGTCTTATTATGTAGGTTAAAACAAACCTTAAATCAAAGATTGAAATTCATATATAAATTTATAAATAAAAACATATACTCTTATGAGACCATGTATTATTTATCTATTTATAGCTGCCGTATGTTGACGTGACAAAAGCAAAAGGAGGTGAAATTGAAGATAATTTAATGTTTGTATTGCAATTTAAAATTTCTGTAATAAGTTCTTTGATATGCATATGTTATTAATTCATCATAACAACTTCTAATTAGATTCATTCATTTTTAATCTTGTTCCATTGTGAACGAGATATCTGATTTCCAATGGTGTAGAACGTAATTAACAATGCACAAATGTTCTTTTCACAAGGTGTGAAACATAAAATGATTAAAATAACTCTAATAATTACATTTAAATACATTAATTGCTGTTCTCTGGCCTTATTTAACTTGCAAACTATTCCAATTATTCATTAAATTCGATCTTAAAACAGTCTGCAAACCACGGTTCACCTCTCACCCCGCTTATCCCCGAAGTGCTTGAATAATTTGTAGTTTGCCACACAGAAGACAAAAATGACATTTATAATGTTATCACCGTGGTATACACATAATTTTTAGTTATAAAAGCGTTAAAAAGGAATATGAATATGAGCTATAAGTGATGTGGATATAACCTTAAAAGGTAGTTGGACTACTAGTTCCATTTTCCACTGCAGTGTGAATTTCCCATTTAAAGTCCTACAAAAAGACAAATGTGAGTAGTTTCACAAGGAAAAATGGTGTAAATAATATTACCAAACAACTAATGGACTTATATATATAGTTCCATTTTTAACAAAATGGTGAATTTCTAAGAACTTTGTGTACACTGTAGACTAACATTTAGTCTCAGAAATATTGTTTCTTACCAACACAATTTTATAAACAATTAAAATATTTATACAAAATGGAGCCTTACAGAGTCAAATATAGTGGTTATTTTTTTTTAAAACATTGCAATTCTAGGTAATCATATTTTTCTTGATCATTACTTGTTTATACTATAAAATCACCTTTTCCACTCTACCACCTTGACACTATACATGTATCGCGGTCTAATCAAATCAATTAGTAATATGTTAATGCATTTATTATCAATCACCTGTTACCAGACATTATATATGATAGGGATATTTATCACACAGGTGCAGGATGTGACATTAATAGCCCTAATATATAGATCCTACATTGAAACGAGATTAATGAGGCGAGGACACTCGCGAGACAAGTATAATTCATGTGAGATAACACAACGTCTTGCCAATTGGCGGCCACCTGATGAAACGGGTCATATTGGTTGTATGTCATTCTCTGACCTATATAAACGTTCTCATTGGCTGATTAGCTGGGTAATCATACCTACACACATCTTGGGCCCAAGTCAGGTCATTTCCGGTTCGGGTCATGACCTTATTCTGTTCACAAACAATACTCGTTGAAGTGAGCAAACTTGTTATGAATGGTTATTTTTATGTGTAGGTACTTATCTCATATACAAAGGGTCGACGGTCGCTTGGCCCTTTATAAACATTCTGGGGTGCGCCTCAGAACAAAATTGATGTTACTAAGATTGCGGTAAATCGTGTCTTAAGTAATATCTATGTCTCGAATAGACGCTTAATGATAGATTTTTTAAAAAAGATAGATCCCGACGTCTAATTATGGATTTACAGTTTATATGTCACACATTTGTTTTATCGAATTACGTAGACATCAGAGATATGTATTTTCGCTAATTTGCTATCTTCATGTTGTTTTAAGAGAAACGTACACATCGTAGTTTAAAAAGACCTCGAGTGAAGAAAGGTCCCTGTGCCTTGACTGGCACTGGCATTTTACTGTTAAAAGGGCGTCGTATATACTCGAAGTTTTCATTAAATTGGTGGCCTGGTGAAAGAGGTATTTGGACATTGGCAGTCAAATCAACCCTGTTCCGAGGAATTATATCTGCGAAATAGTTCACATTGGGATACGAATTGGTTCTTTAGCTTCCTCGCAACAAAGTTTAAGGACACCCCGTAAAGACGCGTGTTCCGTTCTAGTTTAGCGCAGACAAAACCCAGTCAAATAGCTGACCATCGCATCATCGTTTTGAGAGGAAACCTCCGAACGATGTGAGTTCGTATCCCGAAAAGTGTACTACTTTGTAACTTTTACTCCTCGGAAAAATATATATTTTAATCAACAGGGACATTGGTGCCTGACTCTCAGGGTGATTGGCGAACCCGCCATGATCATAAACAAAAACTCATGTAAGTTTCGTTAATCCTTAATTCCAAGTTCACCAAAGGCACAGATAAGTAGTCAGCGCTATGTAGTAAACATTGTCTCCGGTCCTTAATTACTTCTAAATGAACATTACCACAAAGTGAACAAAAACTCACTTTTCCCATTTTTGGATGTCCTCCCATTTTTTTGTTTCAATTTAATTTTTTTACAATTCACTTTTTCCTGTGTATTCGCTGTCAAACTCTGAAAGTGAGGGTTCGAATCTTGTAAAATCAATAGAATCGATGAGAAGAAGAAGAAGAATCGATGAGAAGAAGAAGAAGAAGAAGAAGAAGAAGAAGAAGAAGAAGAAGAAGAAGGAAGAAGAAGAAGAAGAAGAAGAAGAAGAAGAAGAAGAAGAAGAAGAAGAAGAAGAAGAAGAAGAATTTTTTTTATTATTAAAGTGTCAAGCGACACAAGTATAAGATACAATATAAAATGCAGAGTAAAACATCGCCCGGCCAACTTGGGCCTATTTGACACTAATTGACTAAAATATACATATAAAAACACCATAAGGTGCTAAAAGGTAATTATACATTTAAACAGTAAACTGATGTTTACACGTTGGATATAAACAATGGTTAAAATACAAAATTATAAAATATTGTGTGCGAGTCTAAGTCTAAACATATTTTGTATTAAAGCGGCAACTGAGTGATTCAGATTACAATTCATTAGAAATATAAGTCGATCTTTTTCTGACAGGTGGGGGAAATTTTGATCAAGAGACGAGGAGCGGTTCCAAAGAGGTTTTCTAATGCCTGAATATAAATTACATGTTGCAAGAAAATGTACTTCGTCTTCAATTACGTTAGTATTACACAATTTACATATAGACGATTTTCAAGAAGAGTTTTGTGTTTTGTGTTGTTTTTTTTTTACTTCATGTCGATAGAAATCAGTCTCATTAAAATCGGAACGTAAGTAATTGCACTGCGTATTGTGTAAGTTGGAGACTAGTAGAAAGGGTCCCGCGGTCGCATATCCCCAACAGGTGCGAGACTCTGATACTACAGTCCTGCAAGTTATTGATATGGGATTATCTTGAGACAGGTAGACTAATTAGCGCTGTCAAAATGTCACCTGTGACTGCGCGCTGTGTAGATAGGTACCACGTTGCCAAGCGCACACCTGCCTCTACACAGGTATGTGTGATGGGGCGCTGTAACGAATCTAGACTCAAATTTAGTCTCCACCATGATATTTTTAAATGTAATAGTTTAACTAATGTAACACAAAGTACAAGACTAAATTTTATCCGAATTAAAGTTTGAGTCGATAGGGTCTAATACTTTTAATATAGTTCCGTAAAAGGTTCTCGTGTACAGAAATGTGTCTAAGTTTTAACTTAAGCGACACTCAGCTCAACATTTATCTAGTCTTTTTAATTTGATGACACATAGTTTTCTAAAGTTTTAGCTGATTGGACACTTACGCTAAATTAAAATTATTATTTCTTAAAATATCGATAGATAATTAAGATTTCTTCAAATATCGAGAGATTTATTTTTAAAGAAATTTAAAATGAAAAGAAGAAAATAGTTCAATTTATACCTCTTTACTCTTTTTTAAAAAATATATATTTCGAATCAAAGACTTTGAAACAGTCTTGTACGAAGCTCACCGACGGACTTCGATGATTGGCTGGTGTAACGGTTTGATGACATGTTATCCGCAGGTTGTCTATCCACCGATAAGCCACGACCATTGTTGCTGGACGTTACCGAAAAAGGTTACCCGAGCTATGCACAAGAACACCGCACGTACTACAGAGAAATTGTTTTATAACGCCTTTCCAAAGATTCCTGTTGCTATGGTTTATGAGGATGAAGTTGATTTGAAGAAACCCGTCAAATGTAATTTTGAACAATTTATTTACCTTTAGGCTTATCGACAACCTATTCCCATGAATATTCAGAGAGTAAAACAATTAAGACATATGAAATTGCAGTTAAATCAAGTACAAAGAAGATAATAATAACGAAACCTATTCCATATGATAATTTTGTCAAGATTAAATGTAAGCAGTCAAACGGTATTATCTATATTCCTCTGAAATAGGAACTGTTATGAACAAATATTTTGAAAATGAATGTGCGCATGTATACTGTTAAAAGATAATTCAACATCAGAATACAATAGTTATCGCAAAATACTAAGAAGAAAGGGTAAACGTTATGCATTCATAAATCTCTAAATTTATTTAAAAGTCATTTGACAGTAAAGAGTTAAATAGAAAATAATTTGCATTCACAAAAGCAGACAAATAGTGTATAGGCCTACGCTCACTTGAAACGAGATGTTGAAGAACGATATTGAATTTAATCAACGATTCACTAAATTTACTTAGAACGCGAGCGATCTACGTTCTTGTGTAGCAATTATTAAACGAGTTATATGTGTTGTGAATTTTACGATTTATTGTATCATCCGAGCGAGAGCGAGGGTATTACACAACGTGCACGAGTTTTGTCAAAGTCATATGCACATGTTAGAGTGTAATAACTTGTGTGTTACCCCAGAGTTAATCAAGCCTTTATGTGGGGGACCTCCCTAAAAATTAAAACTACGGCGGGTCATGTTTGTCCCGGGGGTGATCGAGGCGTTCTGAAAACGGGGAGGTAGGAGGGGGAGAGGGTAAGGGAGGGAATGTTACACCAGTGCGCGAGTCCAGACTTATTTCAAATCGATGTAGCTCTAACTGTTTAGAGGAAGAAGGACAACATGACGTGTACTCGTCCACAGTGACTTCATCTGTCGTCTCGTCCGTCCGTCTGTCCGTCCATCCCCTCTCAGGGCTTCTACCTGCAGCACTTCTCCAGGGAAATATTGACACAACGCTCGTGCTCTTTTGATCTTCGGTCCGGCATTTGTCCACCAAAGGATGGGCCACATATACAGCATATTCTCGCCCAGAAAGCGCGTCGTCTTCTCCTTCTGACCTTCCTGGAACAAAGTTCAAATACAGATTTCCCGTAAGAAAACAATGCAGGTAAACTTAAATTTCAATTTGGCTGTTCCGTTACCCTCCCTCCTCACTAACCGGTTCAAAATAAAGCTGACTTCATGTGGCCCAGTTTTCGTCTCGGATGACCCCGACTGAGCGTTAGGTCCAGGCTTTACCTGTTCTGTCACCTCAGTTACCTGAGCAGGTAGATAGATCAAAGGCCCGCGGCGACCCACTACGCCACGCGATAAGAAACCGGACGTAATTTACCGGTAAATAGGCCTGTGAATATAATGTGTTACTTGCATAAACTTGCGTAACAAGTTAGTTCATTAGTTGCTTATCTATTAGATAGATATATGTATATGTTTAATTCTTGACGACATGTTGTTAATATAAATGTTGTTTTTTAGTTATAAGGCGAAGGAAAGAATCAAAATTCTTGACACATGCAGATCTTATAAAAAATACAATAGCATAACTTTCAGTTGAAAGTTTTAATAGTATAGACTTACGTTATATTTTTATACGACTTTTTAATATTTGTTTAACAAATGGCTGAATAAAAATTCTATAAGTTATAAATTCTAGTTGACTTTAAATAATATATTTACATTTTTGTAACAAAACCGTGTAATAAATGATTACGATTTTTAAAGTATTACTGAGATTATTAAAATATTTAAAAATATTGTTTTTCATTTCGGTAAAATTCGTATTGAAAATCATTTTGTCACGCAGTGCATGCGATACAACAGCAATGGCGCACGCCGTGGTGTAAATGTTAAAGGTGTCATATTAATCCCGTTAAATGAACTTTTAGGGATTGTCTTACTTTAAACTGCTTGTCAAGACATAATATGCTCATATTAACCTAAACCAACACCATTCTGCGTCCTTGACAGGAGTACAGTTTCATACTTGTCATGAGGTTTTCCAGATGTCCATTGCAGGTCAATATTGTTTTTTTATACTGACGTTCAAAATAAACTTTTCAATTAATAGTTATTGCCACGAAACTGGACCCAACCTATCTTCAAAACTTCAATCATTAATTTTTGTTGTGTGGTTTGACAACTCTTTGCTTCATTGGCGGCACCAAAAGTACGATTTCTTCAGGGTAATAATTATGTAGCGTCTTGAGCATGCATTGTGCATGGATATGTGCGCATTATTATATACTATTAATATTATTATCGAATGAAAAACATGAACTTTTTTATTCCGTTGATTCTAAAAACTGTATTAGAGTTTGTGTTTCTTTAACAAGTCTTCAAATTGAATGGGAGTTTCTTTTGAACGTCAGTATATATACGACATGCTTGCATATCATTCGATATCCACACACACGTTGGTGCAGATGTCCTTGAAAAGCAATAAATACTTTACGTATGTGACAGGAATATGTAAGCTTACATTATCACGGTGTTACGAAGTCTCCGATATAATTAAAGGGAGGTTCAACCGGGGTATTTTCTGTAAAAACGAAATTGGAGTGGTACATTCCTGTACAAATATTATTGATACACGATTATAACAGAATTCATTTGAAACATATGTGTAAAAATATTTTTTTTATTCAATAAATTGAATGTGGATTGGTAGACAAGCTACAATGGTTTATACTAATACCGCTCCATTACATGTATACATCGATACAACAAACATTAATAATAAGCAGCATGATAAACAGGAAAGGAGAGGAAGCAACCTGCTTATAAAACAGTAAATCATTTATAAAATTTATGCGATTTTATAATGAAAGTATGGACATATTTAAGTATCAAATAATTTGTTAAGTTGCTTTTATTGGATATTCCATTTGAAACATATGAGTGAGGTTTATATTTAATGACTTTAGGTTTGACAGTTTGAGAAAATATTAAAACTAAAAACAACGAGAAGTGACGTCATTCATCGGCGCCTCGAGTGTAGAGTCTTTTTCTACGGCATAACGCAATATTGTTTATCATTTTAAATATATATTATTGTCACTTTTGGAAATTATATCAATTATACAAGACAATGGGGCTCTCTTGGAACAGCCCGAACCCCTTCTTGACCCGACTCATGAGGGCAGCGGCACAGGACGCCTTTTTCAGTGCCATTGCGTTTCAGTGTTCTTGTAGGACATTATTTGAAATCATAAATAAATGATATCAATCGTTTATATAAAAAAAAGTTGTCTATAACAAGAAATATCAGAACTATTTTTTAATTATCACAATTCTATGATGTTATTTATACTGAATGTGATATCATTTGACGGATTTCCCTTTCAAACGTTCCAAGCGATTTATGATGTATAGAAAATAATAAGAAAGGCTGCGATAATGGCAGTCTCAGTAAAGGAACCGTAATATACATAGAAGAAGGTTTCCGCCAAAAACTCAAAACATACCTCTTCTCACAAGCTTAATGTCAATAAGCGCTTTCAAGAGCATGCACTAAGCATGGATAACATGCGCTATACAAGTGGACTATAATATAATGATAATAAAAAAAGAAGGTGTTGAGTAGACATAGACATTTTCTGTTACGCAATTTAAAATTTTAAATATGTACATCAACTTATAATCGAAACGAAACGTTTTGACTAAGCAAACGACAGAGAAATGCTTTCTGTTTCTGTCTGCATACGTGTATCAAACTATCATTCCCTAAACCTGCTTATTGGCATGTTTCTTTCATTCGATATTTTGTTCGCTGTTTATAAATTGTCTGTCTTGTCATGATAACGTTTCATATTTAGCATATGTACACTGGAACGGTCTTCACATAAGTTCAGTTGAGCTTGTTGACCTATCCAATTCATGTATTTTTTATTTCATGAAATAAATATGTTTAAACCACATAGACAATTTCATCGATTAATTTTGTTCATATTTTCAGTATACACGCTAACACCATTTTCAAGTAAGTGATACTTAGTATACAGAACTGCCTTAGTCTAATGTAATTATTACTCCAAGTAACATTTGTAATATTTTATGTTAAACATATTTATTTACGTGATTAAAGACATAATGATGTTTTGAGGAAATCAAACATAACTTTTTCTACAATGTGGAAACATCCTGTTCCTACAAATACACTGATGAAGCAGACTGATATAGACAAGGGAACATACATAACGTTAGCAAATTTCCACTGTACGATTAAGTCCGTCTACCTTCTATGCAACTTCCAAACGCAAGGCATAACTCTTGCCAGTCTGCATTACTGGCTGATTTAGGCCTTGCAGTATTTCCCTCGCTTTGATGTGCCTAGACAGTGAATCGCTGCACTAGAAATGCATAGTGGGCCTAGATTTCCAAACACAGATTTCTTAAGGAAATACTGCAAGGCCTAAATCAGCCAGTTATGGAGACTGGCAAGAGTTATGCCTTGCGTTTGGAAGTTGCCTTCTATGACGGGAATAAGATTTCACTCTTTTGAATATTATACGTGTTGTTTGGCGTTATAAGGTTTAACAAAACACCTGGCAAGCGTGATTATGTATTCCTTACGGGTTTTCTCAGTGTTATAGTTGTAACGTGATAACAACATGACACCTTTCACTCTGAGGAGATCCAGTCACTGGTTACGAGAGAATAATGGCTGTTCGTACATGAATGAGATGTAATTTGAAATGATAAATCTGTTTCATTCTGAATGTGTGTAGCATCTACCGTGTGTAGATGTAGTTATGCACGTTAGATATGCTTCTTTTGAACTTTGAAACCAAGCTCGGCGTAAAGCCATGCATTGGAGCTTTATTAGTTTCGACATACATTGTATTTGGTACACGAAATGATACGTATTATCAAAAATAAAGTCTACTTTACACCCATTTATATGAGATTTCAACAAAAGGCAATGATACATACACATACTGTATGTTCATGAACAAAACATTAAAAATCTGCATCTATTTTAATCTAACACACAGACAATAGTTAAAAAGAAGTTATTCGTAAAATATCACCAATTGAATGTAAGACTACATCTATATACATGAGACTTTAACAAAAGACAAAAATACACACACATAACTTATGTTTTATGAATGAAAACATATTCAAAATATAAAGGAATATTATAAACATATAATGAAATTGATCCAAAATCAAGAGAGTAAGTTGAATATTTGACATATCAGTGCTAAAGAAGCCCATTCTTGAAATTAAGTCAATTTGTTGTTTTTGGATGACGAGAATAATCTTAAATTTATCTTAATCTAAGTGACAATTATCGAAACTAGTTTTATTATAGTAGTTTCGCTCCTAAAATAAACTGCAGTGTAATAGTTACATTGTAATATGCCACTGATGTGATGTCGCTGAACCTGTGATGTCACAATGAGTTAGTTTTGGCGTCGTTACGTTAGCAACTGCGACACACTTTACTTTGTTACTCAATTACTTTCTTGTATGTTTAATGTTACATATGCTATTATATAAATTACTAACTGAAACAAACTTGAAGCGATATATGTTTAAAAATCGTTCGATGTAAATACAATGATGATCACTAATGAAACAAAATTGATTTGAATTGGTAACAAATTGGATGACGTGCTATGATATGGTTTTAAAGTGTATGAAATGGTAAGAAACGGTACTAAATGGTAGTAAATGGTACCGAATGATAAGAACTGGTACCGAATGATAATTGTTTGAAATGATTTAGTTTGCTATAGTATATATAGTATATAAGTGTTACTTTCTGTCTCTATTAAATGTGACATGGACTGTTTCTTAAGTGTATGAAATTGTTTGAAATAGTCTGAAATAGTTTTAAATAGTTTTGAATAGTCTGAAATGGTATGAAATGGTTTGCAATTGTTTGAACTGGTCTGAAATGGTTTGAAATCGGATGAAATGGTTTGCAGTTGTCTGAAGTGGTTTGCAATCGTCTGAAATGGTTTGCAATCGTCTGAAATCGTCTGAAACAGTTTCAAATCGTCTGAAATGGTTTGAATTGTCTCAAATGGTTTGAAATCGTCTGAAATGGTTTGCAATTGTCTCAAATGGTTTGAAATCGTCTGAAATGGTTTGAAATAGTCTCAAATGGTTTGCAATTGTCTGAAATGGTTTGTAATTGTCTAACGTGGTTTGAAATCGTCTGAAATAGTTTAAAATCGTATTCAATGCTATGAAATTGTTTGAGGTGATCTGAAATGGGTTGAAAAAGAATTAAATGGCAAATGATTTGATATCGTTTGGAATGAGATAGTGTGGTATAATTGAAAGTGGTATGAATGTTTAGAAAAGATAACAAAAAAACACATGAAATGGTAGCATAAAGTAGTATAAACTTATATGAAATGGTGTGGAGTGGTTCTTGAAACGGTATATACAATACGACATAAATGGAGGTGTTTATAGTGTTCTGAAATGCTTTGGAAAATGTTAAACACTCTTGAAGTTTCTGGTCTAGTCATTCCTGTCCACCAATTCGTGTTTAGTGTGTAGGTGGAAAATGGAAACAGTTCGCTCAAATAAGTGGATGAAATGAATTTGAAAAATAATGTCACCAATAGTAATACACCCTTCTCTCTTTGGAAAATCAATTTTAAAATGAGTATACGTGGTTCGGTAAAGCCATGAAAAAAATAAAAATTGCAAGAAACGTGCTACAGCCCCTTTAACGTATATTGAAACGTAATGAGGAACAAAGACAAATCTGAACATTTGTCTAACATCAGAATACAATATGATTCTTAAAAATGTCAATGCAATGTGGCCATCATATGTTTATTCAATTGAAGAAATAAGGACTACCCGTTAACCCTTAAGATATCTAGACTGCCATAACAATATTTAATGGACTTGTTTCGGTTTGAACTGTGATGAGAGAGTACAGTGGTATCTACATCAGAAGATTTCGTTTCAAAGAAGAAGGCCCTGCGGTGACACTTGCGAGCGTCGGCTGGAACTGAGAGTATTGTCTACCTCAACAAGTACATCAGTTTTCTGCTTGATGACGAGTCATTTTACTGAAAGATAATAGATAAGAATACTTGTCTTATCGTTGTTGAACCTAAAGAATCAAGACTTGTCAGGATACAATTTAATATAGGAAATATCTGTTCTTATTCAAAGCTTTCATTTCCATACCATTATTTTCCTTGGCACGAACTGTATAAGATCTCCACTGCAAATAAGGCTCCAAAAAATCCATGTCCATATGAGCAGAATTAGGTTCGTTAAACTGTTTATTTATTTGTTTGTATTTAAGTCTGTCCAGGACATGGATGACAGATCATGAGCAGTTTCTACAGGAGTGTGCTGAGCGAAAGGCATGCCCGCGAGGTTTTAGTTTAAAGTACCAATAATCGTGGGGAGGGGTGACATTTAAAAAATACTATGACAACAGTTAAGAAATAAAAACACGCTTAATTTTGTTCAAATCAAATTAATAGATTAAAATTAGTTTTAAAAGTTTACCTCACAAACTTTTCAACTAGCCAATCACGTCCTGCCGCGACAGACGATAACCCTCGGTTTAGTCTGTCGGTAGTCGGTAGTTGACCTGATAAAATCAGTTTGTAGAATCACAGAAAATTTCAGTTTCTGCTGTGGTTAAGCAATGGCCCTGCCAGTTAGCCTGTCTAACATTAGTCTTTGAAATCAATCTTTTTGTATAATTTCCAAATTTGAAAATTTTTGAACTTCCGACATATCTATATTTTTCGTAAACAGGGCTCTGGTGTCTTGTTGTAGACTTACCTAAGCTCTTAACAAAATAAGTAGTATTAAAGGCGCTGTAGCACGTTTTTTCGCTCAAATAGGTCGATGAAATGTATTTGAAAAATAATGTCACCAAAAGTAAAACACCCTTCTCTCTTCGGAAAGTAAAGTTACAAATGAGTGTACATGGTTCCATAAAGTCACGGCTATCGATTTTGTCATTTGAAATAATAAAATGTGTTCACATTAAAATGGCCGCCATGCAATTTTTGCTTTATACGCAACACCGTTGTTACCACTACGGATAATTGGTTTGTGTAATAAGATGTTTTACCCTCTAAAGTAAATTTAAATGGCATAAACTATCATTATAATTGGGAAATTTGCAAAAATAAAATTTGCAAAAAACGTGCTACAGCGCCTTTAACTTGTTAGCACACAGTGCCCCGAGCGGGGTCGAGTTAATAAACAATCTGGTAAGTATTCATCCCGAGAGGGTTATCGCCTGCTGATCTGACATCACCCGGATATTGCCCTTTCATCCCTTGAGAGGAACAGATTAAACTGACATTTGGTCCCTGAAAAACACATTAATGACAATAATTTCTTTTAAATGAAAGTTGAGGATCTCCCAAAGTTGCATATTTACAATATACAAACGTATCTTATATTTCATATTTATAACAATGTGATACACGCACCCTGCGTCCGCAGAGTACTTTAATCGGACACACTACATGTTAGTATGTAATAGGTAAAATGCTCGTAACGATTATAAAAATAACAATGAAATGAGTTAAAATACATACTCATGGTATTGTAGTATAATGGCACTTTCCCACCCACTAGTGCATGTTCAAAGCCCTACCAACCAACTGACATACATATCGCTAAAAGGTCACCTCCAACACAGGGTTTTTCCAGGTACCCATTTACACTGCTGGGTGAACAGGCACATTTTGACTAAGGTCACTCACCCAAGGTGACACCATAATCTCTCAACTAATGTGTAGGGCAGGGAACCACCCTTCAAACTCTCAGTTAATCGAGTAATGAAGCGGGCTGTCCACCTATTTGGTAAAAGGTTCTTGCTGAATTGCCACCAGTCAACGCCTATACATATATATATGCACAGGACTACATGCCACCACACGTGGTTGTTCACAAAGAGCGACATATCTAGTGTTGAGTTTATGTGATATTTGTTGCTTTTCCTCCCCTTTGTGATTAGTGGACTTTCAGTTCATGTGAGTGTCTTCGGGTAACTAGACTATTGAACACTCCAAGATCTTTGTCATGGGTCAAAACTGTGTTGTTTTTTTTATAACAAATGTCGATACGGAGTATTGAGATTTCCAACCATAACTAGGCTTGCTTTTCATAACATGTGAAGGTGATATCATTGTTTTACTATTACACAAATACATACCCTCATCAACAAAGACAAAATTACTCCTAAACAAATTTTCCTAAATGTTTTAATTGAGTGGAAATGCTGCCACCCTGACATGGCCTGATCAAGATGAAGTGACGCTGGAGGAATTAATGACTCAATGGACTGTTGGGCAGGATAGGTCCTTATATTCATAGTACAAATAAAAAGAATTCCAACTATCCGGAAGTTAGGATTATTGATATAAAAGATCTTGACTTGGCGATGTGTCGTTCTGTTTAGAAGCAAAGAAAAAGATAAAGACGTGAGACAGTCTAGGACAGCAGGCATAACCAGATGAGTTGGTCAGAGCATCTAATTTATGACCAACAATATCTTCCCCATGCATGCCCTTATGTTGATTAAACTTTGTGTCCAAGTTTCTGCCTTGACAGATAAAGGCCCCCAGCGGTAAGATGGTTAACATATTGTCATCGTAACATTATGTGAAGTAACACTGAACTTTGATAATAGGTAATTAAAATAGATAATTAAGAGTGTAGCTGATATTGAAGTGTGAGGTTAACCAATAAATTAGATCGACAGGTCTTTCAGATAAATGGACTTATGGGATTAAGAGGCATGAATTTACTGAGATTAAAAACATTTAATTTTGTTTCTGAGATTTACATAATATGATTTAGTTCTACAACAAAAGGAAAAGTATTAGCATTTTTAACATAAGGTGTGACCACTGTGCCCTCATGTGTAGATCAAATTAAAAGAAGTATGAATTTGTTATTAAAATACATTGAACTTTGAGATTTTAAAAATATGAATTTGTTCCACACCAAAAGGAAAATCATTTAAAAATTTTGGATTAAATGTTACCCTCGTTTGTATAATTGGCCGTTAGAAATACCCATGCGTTGAGTCATTATATCTACAGGGTATAATCAACTCTTAACGATTGGCCTGGTTAAGAAAGTTATCGGATATCCTTATCATTTAAGGAAATATATTGAATATCTCGCTTAGTAACACCTAATAATTGTGCTCTTTGAGCATGTTCATGCATGGAAATAGTGCTATTCAAATGGACAATTATTATTATATCTCCAATATAATGGACATTAATGCAGCGAAGTTTCACTGTACAGGCCATTCCTCGAAAAATACATAATTAAACATGAATTTTGTATACATAGTCATTCTCTTCCCACACATGTTACCCCACTCAGTTCTTCCATCCTTACCCCTTTTGCATACGGAGTACTTTCTTGGCTAGAAATAGAGTAGATTATGGGGTTTAACACGATTTTAAATGATGATGAGTATAACAAGGCTGATAGGGAAAAAGCATGCAACACCATTGTGGCTATACATTGAGATTGTATCAGAGGAAATGCTGTACTTATCATTTTCCAAACTATCCACAGCTGATAGTGAAGTGGTTAGCACATTCGACTAGACATCAATGTCTCTCACATTATCTTTCCACAGAGGTTATTCCTCTCAATTCTTCCATCCTAATCAGTTACATAGGGAACATATTTTTCATAGAATCCCCTGGCAGTGAAAGTAACAATGGTAACATCCAACCAATCTAATTTTTAACCAATCAAATATCGTTTTACATCTGGCACGACTTGTCTTGTAAGAGATATGTGTGTGCACCACTGATGAAGCTAGTCATTTTAACAGTGATGGAATGCTCAATTTGTAACAAGTTCGCTGATTGTACAACTTACTTTGATTCAACCAATCAGAGCTCTCTGTTTCTAGCCCAGAAAGTGCTTGATATGCAACAGAGGTTATGATGGAACAACTGAGTGGAGCAACCTCTGTGGAAAAAATGGGTCTGTCATTACCTCAGCAACTTTGTGGATGTGGAACTGTTCTTCAGGCAGAACTGAACCTGAGTCAAACCCGAACCATTTCAAAACAGACACTTTGAGTAAGAACATACGGAGTTTATTCAAACATGATATCATGCAAATACAAATAATACATATATATGTGACACTATACATATCATAAATAGTACTATAAAATTAACAAATCTTTCTCAAGAACAAGCACAGATCATAAGTGGAGAGACAATCGGGTTAAAATATGATGGATAAAGATAATTTTATGGTATTGTAATATTTGATAAAGTTACAAATGCCATCAAGAAATATCTGCTCTGAAGATTGAAATTTGTTAGGATCATAATATCAGATTATACACAAGAAAATAGTTCAGTCTAATATTGAAGTATTCAACAGTTCACAGGATGTATATAATACTAAGTATTGACTACTGGGGGGTTTACACTTTTAATCTAAGTGTTCAGATTCAATTACCTTTATAACTGAGATCTATTAACCTGTACCTATGTACCTTTCAGTATTCGTCTTTCAAATGACATTTAAGTTGATGGAGTTTGATAGTTCAATGTATATACAGTCAAGCCGCAATAATCCGGCCACCGATAATCCGAATCTTGCAATTTCCGAACGGTAGGAAGATGTAACCAAACTAATCTCTTTAGTAGTCCTCAGTACCACGGACTTTTAAGTCCGTGTCAGTACTCAGTAGTCCGAACAATTCACTATCCGAACGTTTTTGATGAAAAACGGAAGCATTCGGATTATCGAGGCCTGACTGTACTTGTAAATTGTTTGTTTTTAATGTACACAAGCTCTGCCATGATACAAAATGAATTTCTTTCGGGGTAATGAAGTATTATTATTACAATTCATAAAAAGCACTCAAACATATAAGTATACACTTATTTTACTAACAAAATATATATTAGAGAGTACACTGTAGTTTCAAATGACATGCTAAGAATAATGAGTTATGCTTTCAAATTTTGAAATATCATACTTTGAGTCATTTTACTTTCAGCACAAAACCGATGATTGAAACTAATGGTATGAAGTGCACAACAATTAAGCTTTTAATTTTCGGCTTGAAAATAACAGCAGAATGAATTATTAATAAACATGAAATAAATTCAAAATGATTATTTTGTTCATATCTTGCAATCGGGTGGCCTGAGAAGACTTGATGTTTCTTTATCAAATGTCCTGGAGGGAAAAGCTAAGACAAAGAAACAAAACACTTAACACTACTCAAGAAGTCTAATTGCTACTGTTAACTGTCATCTATAATTCATGCCTTAAAAA
This sequence comes from Gibbula magus, assembly GCA_936450465.1. Taxonomy (NCBI): domain Eukaryota; kingdom Metazoa; phylum Mollusca; class Gastropoda; order Trochida; family Trochidae; genus Gibbula; species Gibbula magus. The sequence continues at coordinate 49,818,323 of OW388293.1, forward strand.
GCACCACAGATAAATTTCCATAAATACACCAACCTGTTTATTCTACCATTTCAAACAGAAATATTATAAATAGACAATGCATTCAAATCATGGTTTTTCATTAGGAGTCCTCATCAACCCTTTCCTTGCAACATAGGGATATTTGATCCAAAGTATTTAAAAAAAAAAAAAAAAAATGACAAGCATTTTGTGCTTATGTCCAAAGAAGGCACTCAGATTATTATCATTATGATCATTATTTTACAGTCCAAACAAATGTATAGTAAAGAGAAATGAAGAAAGAGTAGGGTGACCTTTTTGAGATTTTTGTCCAATTCTGCCATCATAATTAACACGATTTTACATACAGCTGGTTAATATTTAGATTTATCTATGAAAATTGAGTGTTTAGCTTTTTATACTTAATATATCAAAGTGAAACAACTCATGTAAATAGCACCATAAGAAAATGCAATATAATGCAAAACATTGTGTACAAATAAAGCATACCAACAGCGTATTTCAAGATTGATTAACATTGTTATGAGTAATGGGATAATCAACAAAATTATCATTGGTATGGTGTTATATAATTGGAAGACAATGATAACCTTCTGTCTGACAAACTTTAGAAAACTTTAAAATGTCTATCCTGCTTTAGGGCCTCCTCATAAATATAGAGGCCCTGTAACTAGGATATTTATATGCTCTAAAGTTTGTTAGGAGTAGCCTACTCAAATCTAGCTGGACACAGAACATGGGGAAAATTATTAAAGGCTAATACAACACAGTAGTTCTGTTATTATCATTAATTATCAATAATATTATTGATGAACAAAATTTGGTATGCCCCCTTCTAGGTTTTTTCTGCCACTTGTTGTTAACAAGACTTTCTTAGTTCTCTTATTGATGAGATAGTCCGGCCATGGAGATTTTGCAATAAGGTTAATCCTGTATTGCATCTACTGCTTTACACTTCATGGTGTAAGGTATGTGAGAATGGTATGGTACTGTGTGTCCAATAATTCACATCAAACTTCAAATTAATTATTTGTAACTGAATAGACCAAAATTTAGTCTATATATCATATCACACTTATCAAAATTAATTTTCTTTTCCTTGCCATTATATGTATATTTCAGATAGATGTAGACTTGCTTAAGGAGATGGCTAGACTGTATACATATATCCTAAATAATAAAGTCACAGTGCGGTGGATAACAACACTGATATACATACTGAGACACGAAGTCTATCTCCCAAATATTAAAACCTCAAATGATTATGAGACGAAGCAACAAGTTGGTTCATTGCGACTACAGAGGAGATAGGAGAGTGAAATCTCCTGGCAACATGCCCTGTCCTTACACCGGACCGGAATGTGGGGACAGGACAAGGGGATGTCTTCCTCCCCCTCTCATTACCCTAGCAACCAGGACCTGGGGGGTGGAGGTCACTCGGTTGCCAGGCAACAAGATGAGACTATTATGTATGAAGACCAAGAATAGGAGCTGGTTGTCATTAGTTTGTGTGATGATCAAAGGATTAATATTAGAACCTGTCATTGGAGTGTCATTGATTGTCATACTGCCCTATCCGAATGATGTTACACAGGCTGCCCACTGCATGTGGTGATAACCTTCTATCCAGGAACGTCCAGGATTCATTGAGGAGTAAAATTTCTACCATTCTATCATTCATTTTTGCAATAAAAGCAAACATTATGTTTATTCACCTGTATCTTTTGCATATTCCAAGATGGCCCATCATTAGCTAGTGACCAATTCAAGTTGAGCTAGATTACAGTACCGGTATATACTCTAATAAGCATCAGGCCACTTATAAGCGCCGGGTGGTCAACGGTGGTTGAGAAAATAAGCGCCAGGCCTCTAACAAGCGCCGGGCTTCTAATAAGGGTCTAAACCATGAGATTAATACTTCCTTAGAAAACATAAATTTTCTATTAAAGAAATAAGCGCCGGATCTCCAAAAAGGACCAGGTCTCAAAAAAGCGCTGGGGTCTATGGGTGCTGAACAAATAAGTGCCTTGTCCCTTATTAGAGGAAATATGGTATGTATAAATTCTCTGATCCTAATTAATGGGAGTTGTTTCAAATATTCCCTTGTTGTAGTAAGTGTGAGGATTTGTCAAAATTTTAAAAATTTAATTTCTTGATGTTACCTATAGTATTTGACAAAAACGAATCCTCGAAATAGCTTGATTTAAGGGCCATCAAAACTGAACCATACAGTTTTATAGACATAACATTAAAACGATATTGCCAGCGCATCCTGTTTTGAAAATTAAAAGTCGTTTTTGATGAATTGTCCCATTGTTCTACCTATGTAGTCACCTTGCAGTGAAAGTTGTTAGGACCAGGTGTACATGATATGACAGGTAAGTTGACAGGAAGACACAACAGGTGTGTTGAGACACGGCTTAGCATGTAGCTAGATTCATTCACACATAGAAGTGACCTTGTAGCTGTAGCTATTTCCAGCATGTCAAACAAAAGGTTAAAAACTTTCTGACAAAAATGATCATAATTTACATTTGAATCAGATTATATTGCCCTAAAACTGTCACTTTCACATCTTGAAGTGAGTAATTGTAAGTTAAAATTTACTTGATGAGAATTACATATTGTTTAAATTTTTCACCACAATAAAAAGTCGATGAAAAAAAGACTATTAAACATGACAGATATAAAAGTGTCTCACAGTAATTATGCAACCCGGAACTTGGAATACTTAAACCAAGTCTTGAAAACAATTTCTATCAACTCTACAATCATTTTAAAGTAATTAAAAATCCTGAATAGATGATAAATACCACACTGCTAATATATCCTCTGATCTACTCTCTTCAACACAATGTCTTTCCACACTCAAATGATCATTTCAAAGTGATTAAGTCAACAGATACCATAACACATGTACACAATAAAACAGATTTAATTCCCGCCCCTTTAATGAGGTGTCCACCTATTGATGATGCAAGTAAGCAGCGACTAATTCATTCCTTTAGACCGGATCAACTCCACACACTGTAAGGAGCTTGCTGGACCACCTGGACAATTCAAGGGCTTTATAAAGGGATTTACGGGGCACTCCCTCCCTCTTAGCGGATGATCAGAGGCCATAACCCTCCCTGCCCTTTAACCTTTAGTAGTTTGCCAGACCCTGGGGCAAGGAAAACTTGGTTGATGAATCAACTGAATTTTCTGTGGCCAATTTACAGGAATAGTAACACAATTATGAAGGAAATAATATGGAATTGGTAATAGAGAGAGATGGGTAATCCTAGAATATTCTGGCACCAATAGGGCTAGTTTGTCTAATAGACCCTCGAGCAGAAATAATTTAACCCTTAACCTACAAATGCAGTAATATTTGAGGATTTTAGGATCATCACAACTTTAGCAATACCAAGATTTTGTCTTTAGTTTTGCAACAATTGAGCTCCCCCCATAAAACCTCACATCCCTTTCCTCTCTTGAAGATGACTGTTATACAACTCTCCCTGAATACCAGAGAATAGAAGTGCTGCCCTATCATAACATCCCCTCATAAACAGTAGCAGCAGTTCTGGGTCAGTGGCACCCAGTGTAGGGGGAGGGTGAAGTAATGGCACCGCACCCAGGGGAGGGTGTAGTAATGGCAGCTCCACCCCAGGGAGTCTCATCATGTAGACATGCCTGAGGTCAGGAATGTTGTCTGTATCATTACTCCTGTCAAGTAAGTCCTGTCAATGGAGGTCCTACATCTGGCCAGCTCATCTAGGGAGTCAGGCGAAGTGGCATGGGTCATACAGACAGGGAATGAGGCAATTAGAAGAGGCATGTTTGATGGGCTGCCTGCTAAATCAACAGATTTACTGGGAATGGGAGGGGAGTACTTAGAGAACATTCGGAATTAGTTCTAATTTACAAGAGTTTTAAGTGTTGGGCTCAGTAATGAATTTGAAGTCACACGGTGCAATTAGCTTTTAAAGTTGTTTGAACAAGCTCATCTTCTTTTGGTTGTATACTTTGTTTGAACGGATATTGTTTTTGCCCATTGTCTTTAACATTGTTTTAAAATTTCAGCAAGGACTGGGATATGTGACAAACACTTCCCCTGGGGATCCAGAATTTTCATTTGGAGGGGGTACAATGCACAAATAAATTAAAGCTTTAAGGCTTGTGAGAGACTGAAGTCAGTCTACGACCATAAATATATGATCACAATCTAATTAGTTACTCTTTTGAAAAAAAAATATATGAAAATGTCCAGGATGTGACTTCAAATCAAATATAAAATTTCATAAGTATTTTATTATTTTGTCATGCTTGTGACAACCTAGGCCTTCAAACCACGAAACTGAAGTTGAGAGTAACATTGAGCCGTCACTATATATCATCGCTAACAAGTGTATGCTGATAAGCGTGAAGGAAGACAAATAAACACCTTAACCTCATCAGCACTCACACACATTCACAAGTATCTGTCCAGCCACGATCTAGTCCCGATAGTCTGTGCACACTATCTCACACATCAAACCTAGAGTTGTTTGGTCACTGGAAGGGAGAATATAACCAGTTAATCTCTGTCTATCTGTCTATCAGCTTATCTGTATGTCTATCTGTCTGTCTGTTCAAGTCCAAATGGAACTCAACCATTTGCCAGTCCATCCTTCTAAAAGACGTTACCTCATCATGTGAGTTATTAAGCCAGTGGAAGTGGGGACAATAATCATCTGATCTGTATCTGCCTGTTGGTCCGTCTGTCCGTCCACATTCTAGAGGATCTTCAACCTTTTGTATGTCCACCCTTCTAATCAGACTACCCTTTTACCTCATCAAACCTGCAAGTCATTAGCTCAATGAAATTGGAGCAATAATCAGCTTATCTCTGTCCAAGACACAGCGATCTCATCAACCTTTCACATCTTGGATCCAGTTATCTATGTTTGGCCTTGAGTCTGTCTACTCATGGTCTCTACAACCCAGTTTTATCATCTGTGTATCTCTTGTTCTCATGTTAGTGTCTCTAAATCTTGTAGTCACATGCTCCATCCTTGTCAATTATACAATTTGAAGTTTCCTGTTTGTCTGTTAATCCACTACAATTCAGATCACATTGCATATCCACAGTCATATTTCTGTCCTCAGACTAAACCCATTTACTTCTACACCATCAGTTGTTCAGGTCACTGAAAATTGATTCCTAACCACCTTATCTGCTGTCCATCTGTCTAGTCGTCTGTCCCTCTGTCTTTAAACATTAACTTCAACCCTCATTGCTAGGTCACAAAACATCCCCTGTCTGTCCATCCATTTGTCACACATCACCTTCTACCCTAGGATACAGGTCAGTGAAAAGACACTGAATCTCATCATCAGTCCACCTGTCTGTATGTCCCTCAATCCCTCCGTCCCTCCATCCATAATTCTGTCTCAAATTCCACCCTGCTGTACAGGTCACTGAAGACTTCGAACCTCATCAACTTATCTGACCGCCATCCCTCCATCTGTCACATGAGAATCTGCCCCTCACATCACCACTCATTATTATGTCATTAGCCGTCCACAAACAGGTTTCATGTCATCTGTTTGGTACATCTGCAACCTGAAACCACTTGTTCCACAACTCAGTAGCTTGAGAGTGAGTGCAGACAGTATCTATCACCGCCACGCTCCGCTTGTAGCAACATTATCTATAGGATAACAGAATCTGTAATGATATAACACTACCCACTGGTACAGAAGCTTAACACCACAATGTTGAATGGGAGATAAGCCATGCAAACTATGTGTCACATAGCAAAACATTGTATTTACTCAATAGGATATAATCAGGTTATATACCCGCTTTATAAACCTGAATGGTTCGCTGCACTTCATTGGGCTTGAAAACTTATCTTCCAAATAGGGTTTAATCACACGTTACATGCCTTCTTTATAAACTCCAGTTGATTCTGATACTATTTAAAACTGCACCGAAGTCTTAATTCCAATTTACAAAATGAATTTAATGGGCATTTTGCAATTTTGATAAATCTATTTTGTTAAGTAGTACCTGGATAGATATTCACATTTCTAGTACTTATAATTAGTTAAATGAATAGATGAATTTCAAATAATGAACTGTTTTAGAGGCATTCTTGAATTTGGTAGAAAAGGATTTTATGGGCGATCGACTTCTTTATTTTCATAACGGCTTTGTTTCAGTATACATTGAGCTGTACCGAAACGACGCCATTGGGAAACAAAGAAGTTGATCATCCATAAAATCATTGTCTCATAATCAAAATAATCTTATTACTTACTGCACAATGAACAAATTCAAAGTACTTCAGATTGACCGTCTTCAGCTAGAGTTATTCCAATTCATTTTGACAACCTTTACAATAGTGTTAGTATATAATAGAAATAAAGCTGTACACAGACCATACCATTCAAACATACCTGGCTTATTATCTTGATGATTAATACTTCTATAATGTCATACATTAACCTCATGCCATACTAAACAAAATAGTTAGCAAGAGATAATATCTTCATTTCAACAGGATTTCTAAAATAATAAATAACTGTATGTATCAAATTCTACATAAAACAAATCTTAAACTCAACAAATCAACAGATTCTTAATTCTCTGAGGGGTATCTAGAAGTGAAATACATAAGGAACAAAGATTTTCTGGATAACAACTCCTTAAATGTGTATCTACACAATGAATAAGTTGTAATACAGAAAATCTTGTTTTTCTGACAGATTCTTACATTTTATACTGAAATGTTGATGATCATTATGCATTCATTATTTTTCTCAAGTACAAACCTTCACACATGACCTTAAAATAAACCTAATGCATATATAGAATATATATCTATATACATCCTTTTACATTGCAGGTCCTCGTTCAGGTAACTACTTCAGGTGAGCTAGTACTGGCCAGTAACTTGAATTAATTGTCATCTTTTGTTTTCATTAAGGCAGTGATATTAAAAATGTTGGCACTAGCTGAAAATGCTGACTATGCTGACAACAAGAACCTGTAACAACTTTCAATGATGATAATGCTGACAACATTTTGCATATAGACAACATGACTTGAATTGAATCTTCTGATAATATTGTTGTCAGATACTGACAAAATTGTTTCCTCTTCATCGGACACACTGGTCTGACAATTAACAGTTATGTAAGTTGTCTTGATGTTGTCAACTTCTTGCGCATCTTTATTCTATCAATGTGATGTTGTCAATGTTGTTTACATGATAAAACTCTTGTTGACATAACTCATAAACAGTTTTGTTCATACTGACAATGTTGTTTTAAGAACTGTCCAGTTGTAAATGAATTGCAAACAATGCTGTTCAAGGTACTGATGATTACAAATAATATTGTTAATGATGAAATGTTGTCCAAGTTGTTCATCATGTTGACAAGATTATCTTTCATCCCAACATGTTGTCAATTTTATTTTCATTGTCTGCAACAACGTTGATAACAAATTATCCATATTGTTGCTTTTCTACAAGCCAAAGATGTTGATATTGACAATGTTGTTCTAAATGTCAACAATAATGTTATTTCCAAAACTGTCTCCATTGTGTCATGTTGTCACTGTTCATCATGCTGCCAATGATGTTGATGTTGATGTTGTCGGCGTTGTCCATGTTGTCTACATACCGACACTGCCTCCGTCCTTGTACTTAGTGAAGACATTGTACAGTACCCGCAGTGTAGACTTGAGATCCAGGTTCACTACGTCTGAAATAGATAAACAACATAGAAAATATGTGTCAAATTTTGCAGCTTTTGTTACTTATTTTCACATTTGCATGATAATTGGTTTGTGGGCATTTGAAGACAGATTTAATTAGTTAATACCTTAGGTCAAAGCAAATCTGGGAACTTTTGTAAAAAACATTGACTTTTTTTTGGGATCATTATTGTAAATTGAATTTATGTCTTAAAAACAAATTTTATTTTTAAATTCTATTTTTCAAACAACTTCAGTTATTTAAATAGTTATTTATGTATCAGGAAAGTGGTAAAATTAATCAAGTAATTCTGTTATTTCAATTGTTTATTAATTTTTACAGAATGTAAAAATTATTAAAAATTTTTTTAAAAAGTTATTCAACACGAAATACAAATATTTTGTGCCTACACAAGTTGCATGAAACCATGCCTCTGTATTTTCTTATATCTATATCTTTCTATATATATTCAGAAAGACTTTCGACAAGTATCATGGCGAGTAAAGGAGAAACAGAACAATCTACTGGGAGGTATTCTTTGTTCTGACATTTCCAAACCAGTCAAAGGACTCAGGAGATATCAACCATAAATATTGTATTGAAATTTCAGCTACGAACAGTAAATAATTCAAACTTTGACTATCTTGGACTGTGTCATTTAAAATAACAGGCAGCTCGGAGACAGAATCGGGAGAATTGTCACACATATCTCGTAAAGTATTTAATTACAAGCAGCCATATAACGAGGAAAAATCAAACGAGATGCCCTGATATAAATCTATAATGGAAGTCAAACAAAACGTTTCTCTCAAAGAGCATCAAATGACTCCTAACAAGGGGCAATAGGAAACAAAGGCTAATCAAGCGAAAGTGGTCGGAAATGAAACGTAATATTAGCTAATGAACCAGCCTCAATCTTGTGCGACTCTCAGATACAAATTTGTTTAATTTTCCTCTGAAATGTCTATTTCTGAAGACGATCTTGTCAAGGTATTGTTCAACGGCAGTTGTGAGCCTGCGTCTGTTATGTCAGAGTCAAATTGGACACACACTGACGACAAAAGGACATGACAAGGGGAATGGCTTACATAAAGGGAGATAATAACCTTTGAGTAGGAATGTCTGGATCCTGACACCAGGGGGGCAGGCTTTTCAAGGGGCAGATAACTCCTTCAAAGTTTCCCCAGTGACCATTTTGGAAACTCCAGGAAATTATTCACCTTTGTGTGAAAATTTCTTCTGCCTATTATGTTGAAATCAGAGAAGTTACTTGGTAGTTCAGCGAACCATGTTAATTATGATTGAGTTAATTTCACTGTTTTTTGGATGGAAAGGAATTGGAAAGAGGTTAGCCAAAAAATACTTATGATGCCTGTGATCAAGTTTTCTGTGATCTCCAACTTCATAAGATCATCAGACATGTAGTTTTTATAATACAAAGAATAATTCTTACTGAATATTGTTTTTACTTACTGAACCTTTCACAAAAAGCACTCTGGATTAATATTCTTTGGTCTTAAAGGTTGCAAAACAGAATGATTTTATTCATGAACATACAACTTGATTATCAATTTTCATATTGACACAGTAGTCGATTCTGCATTAATTTTTCAGGCAATACAAACAATAATAATTGAATAATTTTTATTAATAGTATATGAATTAATTTTAGATATACCACATAGACGATTAAATATTTGAATGATTTTGAGTAGTGTGATGGATGTGTTGTCCATGCAAAAACCTATACGTATTTGGTATCTAAGTGTTGAGAGGTTTCGAATAGTTAATAAATCTAAAACTGAGTCCTGTTATGGCAAAATATTTCTAAGATTATTGAAAATATAGTTAGATTTTGACTCATAATCAATTTCAGAATTAATTAGTGTAAAACCATTCTGCGGGGCTGACTTTCTGGTAAAAACTTGTTGACATCGCAAATTCTCCACGATGGTCAGTGACTAATACCGTATAAATCCAAACATCCACATGGCCCTATCTTTTATTAACATTAATATTATTTTGAAATAAAACCAAGACTACATTCAAACAAAAGAAAACGTTTTTGTTGAAACGAAAAAAAAAAAAGGTTATCTGCTTACGAAAAAAGCAAGATAGTTTTCTTTCCATTTTGTCGTCAACGTCAATGAACAAAAAACAGTTTTACCTTTACACATGAGAATAGACTGGCAGATAAGGCTGTTATCAGGGCAGAAATGGAGGAAAACTCTTGCCTTGAATATCAGCTGATCAGTGTAATTGTAAAACGCTATATTAATAATATGAATGTTTAATGGAGTAAGCCAGGGAGATCATTCATCATGAAAGGTTATCATACAATTAGCTTTAACAATGTATGAGAACAGGGAGACGGTGATGGAGAAGGAAAATATCTTCATAATGTGTGCAAAATGTCCACAATAATAACAATTGTCTCTTTAAACCCTGATCAATCTCTTCATTAAAGTTTAACAATCACAAGATAACGCTTTATGAATTAATTTGAGTTAAATGGTTGGTAAGGGGTCCAGCTCTCGGTAAAACTTATCATGTGTGTTTGGATTATCTGTCGTTTAAAATTGAACTCATTGGAGTCATGGTTTAATAGCTCTCTATCTTGTAGACAATCATGGAATGGCTGTTTGGAACAGAGGAAAGCTTATTCTGGGTCAAATACTCGTAAATAATATATTACCCAGAATGAATTAAATTTGCATTGGATTTGTGAGACATTAATGATATTCATACTTATTTTGTAATACATAACATATGAGAGAAATAATATTCACAATGAATTTGTAGCACACTAGTAATAAATAATTATCTTATTGTCAAAATTTGCAGAAAAATATTATCTTGAAAAATTCATATTCTTAATCAATTTGTAAAATTATATTCGCATTAAATTTATAGAACATGCTAATAATCATATTGTTATGTGTAATAAAATTCACATTTAATTTGTAAACCTATTACCTAAATAATAATCATCTTGTCAGAATTTTTAACAATTATTAAAGATAAAAAATGATATTAATATTGAATCTGACAGAGTAAACCAAATTATATTAAAGACTCCGTTACAACATAACTGTTGTCAGCAGATTAAGCCTGATTTTATCTGCTGACAACAGTTATGGTGCAACGGATGAGTAAAAGATTGTGGGATGCTTATTACAATGTAAACCTATAATCGCATGTGGGGTAAGCTGTGTTTATTTTCAAGCCACATGTTTACAACTGTGTAATGGTATATCTACACCAGGCCCTCACGAGTAGGGGGAGGGGATGGGGAGGAGGGAGTTATCACAGGTGTGTTTCCATGGCAACTGGGGATGGTGCCTGTTGTTGCATCTACGTGTAAAGGGGGGAGGGAAGTAAATAGACCGCCAAGGGGGAGGTTTGTCTTAATTATTACACAGGAAAGTGGGCTTGGGGGTGTCTGGAGAAACACTGAAGGGGAGGGGGGGAATAAAGGGGGGGGAATAAAGGGGGGGGAATAAAGGGAGGGGAGGGGGGAGGGAGGGGGTGAGGGATTTGGACTCTTTATGTTTGTTGTGGGGTGACTGCCTACACATGATAGCTGAGCTGGTAAAACTAAGATGTGAAGATGGGGAGATATCTATGTTGATTCTAGTTGTATGTATGCATATGTATGTATAAGAATGAGGAAGCTGGTTAGAAGTAACGTTGTTATTAGCAGTCCAAAAAAGTGCTGGCTGCAGGAGAGGGAAATGATAAAGAGGGTGGTGGTGATTCTTGTTTCACACTTCTACAATTAGTGGGGTAAAGGAGGAGGGACTATGTACCATTGTGAAGGGGGGCAGAGCGGACTCTAGGAGATTAATGAGTCTTATTACAATAATGAATCTCTATACTTACATAAGACTAAAGAAAGAGGGTGGGGGAGAGAGAGTGGATAAAAAGAGATGTATGCTTAGATTGCTAATAGGACTTGGAGGGAGATCTGTACAAATTATGTAATTGCAGCTCCATGTCTTAAAGTTGTTTCTTTTGAATAAGGGCAAACTCAACTTCCAATTTACAAGGAGGAAGGGAGGGGGGAGGGATGTAGGAGTCTGCAAGTGGAGAAAATGGGGAGAGGGAGGGTAAGCGATGCAGTCAGGCTGACACATGTGAGGATAATAAAGGGTAGTGTTCCACAGCCAGTCCCCCCTGACATCAAAGCTCTCTGGCATGTCAACCATTGCGCAGCCCAACAAGGAATGAGATCCTGTCATGGTTGAAATTCCGGACAAGTCAAAAACCCCAAATGAAAATCTTGACAACTCCATGCCTGTCTGAGAACCCAACATCAAAGATGCCTGTTGTTATTTTTGCAACAAGGTTTTCCAATCTTGCAAGTTAGGCACACAATGGGCTGGCTAAGGAGAGAGGGGGGTATTGAAAGTGCGGACAGGGGGAGGGGGGGGGAGAAGAGAAAGGGGGTTAGGGAGATCAGAAGATGCATAACAATACAGTGTTGTATGCAACAATCGAAACAGGTCCCAGTGACATTGTCCTGACCATGGCTGTGGATCTTAAGGAGCCTTTATACAGTCTAGAGTCTTCCAAGAAGACCAAGAAATTAAAATTAAGAAAAGCGTTGCATTCTACAATCAATATTTCAGACTAAACCTTTGTCTACCAGTGACACTGCTCAGCCACTAATAATCGGCATCAGATATGTGTGACTCTTTTTGTGGAGACAAACAAATTTACTGGTGTGAGGGCAGGAATATCAAAGCTTGGAACCAGGCCTCATCGATGCTGTCATGGTATTGACAACATTGGTTTTACTATAAAGTTGATCCAAATTGAAATCATACCCATAACCTACATCATCCACAATCCACAAATTTCAAATGAAAATAGAGCCATTGGATCTGTAGTTCATCACGATTTGCATGTTTAATTATCTATGGTTGAAGATTTGAAAAAAGAATTTCTCAAATACAATGTTAATTTTGTAGGTCAAAATGACATGATGGTCTAAAAATTAAATTAAACAAGAAAATCAAAGAAGACTTACAAAGAGTCTCGGGAACTGAGTATTTAGTATCTTAATTTATGATTATCTTAGTTCGACTCATATCCATTTTTTAAATAAATAAATAAATAATTAAAGCTTATCAGCCTGTTCTCGATTCTGTGATAAATAATAAATCCTGGAAATAAACCTCTGATGCTGAAAAACGTCTAGCCCGCAGAAAACACATTTGCATGCAGAATTTACCAGAATATTTTCTTTCGCAGAATTGATTTATTTTGAAAGTTGAATTGAAATTCAATATCAAAACAAAATGAAAAGTAAGTTTCATTAAAATTATGAATTGTAACACGAAAACATTGATTATGTACAGCGTATCTTTTCACAACTAAAGATGTTGCATTCACAAAGTTGTCTTTTTACACTACTTTCAGTAAAGCTTTTCTCTACAAAAGTTACAGATAATAGTTATTAAACATGTGCACAAAACTGAAACTACACTTCCCATTTACTTGCACAGTACTTCTATGCCCTATTAGACATTACCAACCCAAATTTGTCTTTTTGTCTGTTGTAAATAAGTTTCCAAAATTTCGTTTGACGAATTGACACGCATCAGCTGTGGTACATTGCATGTTTTTTAAATCATAAATATTTATTTTCATCTTTATATCGTGAGTATACTGAGTTGACTATCATTAAAACATTGCGGCAACCGTGAGTACTTCCCGATAACAAAAACATATTTAAGTTTTGACATCATACTCTTTAATGAGAAGATCCCAATTAGTCAAGGAGTCTTTACATACATTTTCAGTTCTCTAGATTCACTGGTTCTCGAAAGAAGTCGAAAAAGCGAAAAGTTTACGGACGGACACCATACCATGCCTTTAAGGCCTGATGAGCTAAAATTCTCATAACACTTATTTTTGATGAAAATTGAGTAACAGCATTATATATGTTGAGAAACCGCTTTGGCATATGTGAGTCAAACAGCATACTCAAAGGCTCTTTAATGAAGGGATGAGATTGTAGAGACGAGGAAGCAATCAGAAGCTGCTGGCCCAGATAAAGATAGAGGCAGTGGCTGGATCGCCTCCAAGTACAACTCTCGTTTAAATAGATACATAACAAAACAGTGTTTACCTTCAGGCCTTGGCAGTCGAGCTCTGTTTTTGGGTAAACCTGCCTCGTGCATCAGATCAAATGCGAAAGCGACGTTGTGCACCTGAAACAGAAAATGGCATCATACAATATTTTTGCTCCCAATAAAGTATGCAACTGTCCATTCTTCATGTGCATTGAATGCAAAGGTGGAGTGGTGTAGTGGTGACATGATATTTAGTATCTCAATTTAATGATTATCTTAGTCCCAATACCTATGTTCATTACTTCACTTTCTATTCTCAATTGGCAAGCAGCAGTCAAGATTATCACATAAACTGATATTAATTATAATAATATTAATGATAATTTTAACACCTGACATCCAAAGCAATGCTGTTCAGTGGCGGTACATAATATGTACATTATTACCCTGAAGGAATTGTATTTTCGGTGCCGCTATTAAGCACTCCGCTCGACCGTATAGGTCCTTACTTCCCGTGTCCAGGTACCCATTTAGACAGCTGGATGGACTTAGTGCAATGTGGATGAAGTGCCTTGCCAAAAACACAATACAGTATGAGACCAAGGGGGAATGCATGGCGCAAATCCCAATAATTTATTACAGTATTAACCAATCAGAATTTGACAAATGTACTTTAGGGTAGACGTGCGCTTTGTTGGCAATAAAATTTTATTGAATATCAATAAAGCTAATGGTTGCAATTGCTTTATGAGTTTCTCAGGAAGGTCCACCCAGACGTTCCTCGAACTTAATTTAGTTTGTTCTAAATATACTTTTTGTACAAAAACTATCTATCCTTATCCTAATAGTCTATAAACCAATAACAATGGCACACAATGAGAAGTAGGCACACAAGAGCTTTGTCAATGTTGAGAGTCAATAAACACATACAAAGCCTTTATGACTGTATCAGTAAGAAACTTCTACCCAATAAGGATCAAAAGCCCTGATGTTCATAAAGTTCCCTCTCTGGAAGTTATAAATCAAAGGCAGACAAAGGCAAATCTCGTCCTACTTTTCAATATTTTTTTTTATTAGGTTTGACAAAATAAATATGTCTGTTCATAAAAGAGCTGTTATCACTGAACTTTAGAATGTAAGAGAACAGATTGACATCTTTGTGGAAAGCCTTTCATATTTCATTTGTCAGATTGGACAATCTGAAGCTGAACACGCTTACCACTGTGCTATCCCGCCCCCCTTTGCTGAAGAAAAGCCGGCAACACCATCATGGGTATGAAATGTGCATGGGTGGTACTGCAAATTACAATGGATGATTGACCCAAAACCAAACTCCATGGAGAAGGGTTCTTTACGGCAGATAATGTTGGAGGGATTCAAACCCAACACCTCTTGATCTGAATTAGAGCCTGCCGACTGCTGCCCATTAATTAGGAGATACAGTACCCTCCAGCATCCCTTAAAGGATAGATGCAAAGACATGTGGTCGAAATCGGATTTATTAAAATGGGACGTCAATTTGACTATTGCTCGATTTTAAATTTCTGAAATCGATCCATAAATTACTTATATACGGCTTTTTATAAAACCGCCTAATTTAGCCCCGGCGACCAGAATGAAAGTCTGCGGGGGTGTGACCTGTGAAGGGATGACTTCTGTGACGTATCTGGAGGAATCTGATTTTCGGCAATAGTCATAATTCAACGCAATTTCGCAACATTTTGATTGGTAATTTCACAAAGAAATCTTCAATAAACTTCAATAAAATTTCCCATATATCCAATGTTTAGATATCCAACTAGGTAATTCCGCAGATGACAATTACACAATTATTACATAAACATGTCTTTATGGCGATGTAATACACCTCATAAATTCATTTAGCGGCAGTGATAATCATCATTAATTAATTAACGAAACTCGGTGGAGTAGCTGTCTAGCTGGCTCCGTCTGTCGCTTATCACAGTCACGCCTCAGTGAGCATTTTCAAAATGAATCGCCCAACTAATTGCGGTAGTGTTAAAATGGGTGAATTAAAATCGTCTTAATTACCAATTGCAAATTGATATTGTCTCGATTTTATGCTCAATTGATTCTGATATACAATATACATAGAGGTAATCATCTGACATTCTTGAGAAAAATGCATTTTAACTTCTATTGGGAAAGGACCAGGTTGGAAACTTCAGCCTTCAATCTTATCGTAAGACCAGTTCAGCACAAAACTGTAATTTATTGCAGAACACATGATGGTTGAGTCACCTAATTTTCTTTTCTAGAACATACATTTCAACTCCTTTCTAGAATATTTTCACCCAAATGACTTAATGAATATTCAATGTGAATTGGAAATTTGATCAAGGTCACTTTTAACGATCTCATGACGCTTTGTCTTTGACATCATCGACCATTGTTATGGCCGCCACTCAAAAATACTAGCCTATTCCTTACCTTATGATCTCCAGCTGATGGAATAATTAGTACCAAACCATTCAGAGCAGCCAATTTACAGTAATCATAACCCCTTAATAATGGGGGTAATCTGGCATTGACCTTTGGCTTTCTGAAGAATTCCTGGACATGCTGGGCGAAATCATACTATAGGTTTCCCAATGCAATGCTTAGTCACTCTAACATTACAAAAACTGCAATTGTGATAACATTGTTTCAGATCTACATCATTTCACCTCTTGAACCATCTACTATCTCAGGGTGGTCCAGGAGAACGTCATGTCTTACATGAGGTACTACCTCACAACAGTGAGTACTATCCTCTTCAATTTGAGGACCTAAGTTCAGAGTAATAAAATGGTTTTATGAAGTGTTGTCGTAAGTGTTACATAAAAGCAGTATCTTAAAAACACCAGTGTTACTTCAAATTTTGCTAAAAGCCAATTTTAACAACATTTCATAGCCTTGATTTCTCTTTTACTATTCACCCCAACTTCACCCAACTCTCATTAGAGACATGATATCTTCTGTAAAAAGCAAATCAAAATTTGGGTTCAATGCTACACTGAATTTCGGCCTAGTACCACCCATAGTTTGCTGGTTCCAGTCGTTGCTCGCAGGTTTCACCGCAATACATAGCCACATGGCATTGCAGGCTTTCTCCCTGCCATAATACTAGCAGCCGTGATATAAGTGAAATACTCTTCAAAGCGGTGTTAAACCCCACCTCACTTTAACTCATTTCAAAATTTCCGCTGAGAACACAAAATTCCACTTCTCTAAGACTCCTTTCCAACATATAACAGAACAGACTTTACATAATGCACCGAGCGACAACAGACTCAGATCGTCAATCTGCGTTACCTGTGTCTCTCACCAGGACCTGAGCGCTGACATAATTACACAGGTCAACACGAAGGGGGCGACTAAAGCCCTCTTGAGCCTGGCACACTCCACATATAAGCAGGTCGATTGAGGATCTTAGGAGAAGACAAACTCCACTTCATCATCGCACAGCCGGAGATAAGACAAACAATCTCCTTCCCTTTGGGGGAATGTTGCATTTGACAATACATATGTGTATGAGAAAACTCTCCACCCTTCCTATATGATATTTTTCCAATAGATGATTTTTATATTATTACATGATATGTAGTTTGTCATGAAGACCCTGAAATTACATAAAAGCCTAGGCAAGTCTAGGACAACACCGGGGAGGTTGGTTTCTGAAAATGACTTATCTCAGAGGCTCTTATTACTTTATGTAATTGATTTTAAAAAAAAAAAAAAAAATTGCTGAAATTTTCATTTCAGTGAAATGTTACAAATAAGTCTACATAACATGATGTAGTATTTGGAGAAAAAAACTCGCACAAGCATTATCTCCTGTGGAAGACAGCTTTGGGTGATAAATGAGTATGTAAAAGCTATCGGAGGTGAGGTGAGGTGAGTTGGGGTTTAACGCCGCTTTCAAGAGTATTTCACTTATATCGCGGCTGCTAGTATTATGGCAGGGAGAAAGCCCGCAACGCCATGTGGCTATGCATTGCGGTGAAACCTGCGAGCATCGGCTGGAACTAGCAAACCATGGGTGGTACTACACTGACATTCAGTGTAGCATTGCACCCAAACCTGACTGCGTGTAGAACAGTTCTCTACTGCAGACAAAGTTGCCGTGCCCCTGGCGGGATTCGAACCACAGACCTCTTGATCCGAAGCCGAACGCGCTAACCACTGCGCTATCCCGCCCCCTAAAAGCTATCGGATAGTGATAGTCTATTGCAACGGTGATATCAAACAAACATACAAAACACAGGAATAAACTTTTATTAAGATTCACTTTTATTTTACCAAAAAGAAAACGGAAAAACATTTTAACGTTTTCTTCATGTTTGTGCACTCACGAACAATTAACAGTCAGCTCCCTCTTAACGCTGATTGTGTGCTTTGTCATCAGCAAACATTAAGCGACTTTTCACTAAACAGGAAAACAAAATCTTCTTTAAGTATTGTAACCTTCAAATAAATTGACGAAAGATAAATGGAGCTCTCATGAGGCAGAGGGACGAACAGAACCGCAAACTGCGACAATTGGTCAACAACAAACGTGCAGGGTGATTTGTCTAAATATAAACAGTCATCATTATTTTCAGCCAACAAACTGTGGCTTTATTCCCTGCTTTGTACACACTGTGGGCAAACAGTAGACTCTACGACAAGATACAGAAAGCCCTTCTTGAATCACGGCCAACAAACGTCTGCTCTCTAATTTGAAGAACAATGCCTTTTTCAATAAAGCATCCTTTCACCAAATTGAAGGACAATATTTTATTTAAGTAAAAAGAGATGGAAGCCTGTTTTTTTTCTAATTGAAGTTAAAATTAGGTCTTGCTAGGTGTGATGTTTAAGAGGAGTATAGATTATAGATAAGTATACCATGTACTGAAGAGAGAATAGGACTGAATCAATGTCCGTAAAGATATTATTTCAGACATTATCATTTTATTTCCTGCAACAAAACCAAAAGGAGTTGTAATTTCAGAAGCATTTTCAAATTCTGTTTCCCAAATATGATAATATTGAAGCACAGTGGTGTAGTGGTTAGCATGCTTGCCTCTCACGCCAAAGGCCCAGGTTCGAATCCCGGTGGAGACACCAAAGATGTGTGACCTGGGTCTTATACTGTGTTGTGCCCCTGGGCAAGGCACTTCATCCACATTGCACTCAGTCTACCCAGCTGTCAAATGGGTACCTGAACATGGGAAGTACGGACCTATATGGTCGCGCCGAGCGCTTAGTAGCGCCACCAAAAGTACAATTACTTCAGGGTAATAATGTACCGCCATTGAACAGTGTTTGCACTGGATATTAGGAGTTAAAATGTATATTATTATTATATGAATGTGGGTACCGGGGTATTTAAGATTCTGTCATCTCATCCATGTAACTAAACAAAGGGCTAAAAGCAAGTTTCATATAAAACAAATCATAGCAGTACAATTGGGTACCTGGTATGGAATTGAAAGCATTGTGACAGGTAAGCTGAAAGCTAGGTTACATCCAGTGAGGTATGAACGAAAAAGTTACGATGTTGGTTCTTTCTTGCACCAGGGTAATAATGTGTGTAGCGCTTTGATCATGCACAATCATGATGTGAAGTATAGTATGGTGTAACATCTCATTAATCATTAATATTACAAGGTTACCACATGGGTACTTAAAGGCGCTGTAGCACGTTTTTTGCAAATTTTATTTTTTCAAATTTCTCATTTATAATGATAGTTTATGTCATTTATATTAACTTTAGAGGGTAAAATATCTTATTAAACAAACCAATTATCTGTAGTGGTAAAAACTATGTTGCGTATAAAGCAAAAATTGCATGGCGGCCATTTTATTGTGAACACAATTTATTATTTTGTGTAACAAAAACGATTCCCATTGCTTTATCGAAACATGTACACTAATTTTAAACTTTATTTTCCGAAGAGAGAATGATGTTTTACTATTGGTGGAATTATTTTTCAAATACATTTCATCAACTTTTTTGAGCGAAAAAACGTGCTACAGCGCCTTTAAAGTGTTGACAATAGTTGCCTTACTCTGAGGGTGTGGGTTCGTGCATGGGACTCTGCCCGAAAAAGTACAAGAATTTGTACTATTGAAGGTAGTGTTATGTAACCTGTAAAATGTAACCTTGTTATATATGTCCACTATCTAAATGGAATGTACTTCTATTCATTAATATTATTATTATTGAAGAAGTAAATTTATTGTTTTCAAATTGACACTTTAGATGTGACATCATAAAGCTCATTCATATTCAGTGATTTTCTAAAATTCTCAAATGTTAACTGTATGTTGCAAGGTCTCAAAAAATATATCAAGCAAAAAAAATCTTAATTTTGTACACTGGAAATTATAATCTTAATCTTCTTATCGTTGAATAACTACCTCATAAAGCTATTATGTTCTTAAAACTGTTAACAGAAATATAAAGAGATAAACTTAAATTTAAAAAAAAAATCTTTAAATTATATCTCCATGATAGACAATGAGAAAGAAGTAACATTTTTGTATTGATATGGATTCAGTTCAATTTGATTTTTCCTAAAATGCGTTTATCTTCTAGATGACATGTTATTAACAGAATTAATCTCAAATAGCAGTATTAACGCAGGTCTCTAATGCATATTTCAACCGAGCAAATATACAGATGAAAATTCATACAACATTGTGATCATTTCACTTCTACTTATTGCAAGATTATCTCTTATTTTATTGTTATGGCAAATATGATATCAATTCATTATTATTAATTATGGATAATTTCAAACATTCATTTAAATGAAACTGATACACACTACACCATCAAGAAGAAAATTTTTCTCATAAAAATATATTTTATATTTTGCATTACACATTTTTACAAAAAAAATTCATAATAAATGTCACAATCACTATCTTTTGATAAAGATATGATAATACATGTTTGGTGGGAGAATACTCAAATCATCCAGAAATGTAGGAATATTTACCATTAAGCCATTAAAGAATTTTGCTGATAGTGCATTATTCTAAAGAAAATACATTAAATATTCCGCCTTCAAAATTTCAATATTTCTTTAATTTTCCATATTGATTACCATCCTGTATAACCTTATTGTGACGTTAACTCTCTTACTGCTACAGATGTAATAGTAGACTTGCTTACAAGTTACAACTTTTCTTAATGTAACCCTTATATTCTATAATCATCAGCCAGTGCCCAATCCTTCGCTACTCTCTGCGTTAACAAGTTTTGACTCTCTAAAATTAGGGAATGGTTTAGCAGTTACTAATTCAGCAGGTCTGGTGTTAACATTTCCATTTTGGTTTACAGTACTATGAGTGGTAGATCCAAGTTGCAGCAGGTTAACCCTTAACTTGCGGATCCCGGCATTATCCGGTAGGATCATAGAGAAAAATGTTATACCCCTTGGCAAGATGCGTACGTTGGACTTAGTGCATTTACCGGGTCAGTAATAATTATATTTGTCCTCCAGGCAAAATGCGAGACGAAGTGTGTCCGTGGATCGCCACATGAAAACTTGTTTACATACATTTCGCAGTTAGCCACGATAACGAGTCTTTGTCAATGTCCGGTTGAAATATCAAGTAAAATTCACACCAAATTGCGTGTGCATTGTTGACCCGTAACGCATCGATAATTAGCTTTACAAAAGGCCAATTTTGTCGGGCTTCGACCCGAAGCCTAATTTCGCTTGGGGCTATTTATCACCCTCGGGTTTGCCCCGCCCGTACCTGCTATCTGCCTCGCATCTAGCGAGACGGGAAAAATAATCGGTAACTCGCCTTACTCCCGCACTTCATTTCATGTGAGCGAATTGTTTGTTTTTTAAAAAAAATACGGCAAAATAAAGGGGAAAGAATGGACTACATTCACATATAAAATTAGCAAATGTCAAAAAAATAATAAAGACACAGCAAGCGCCGTGAAAAAGGTCATGTTTACAGGTATGAAACAATCGGCGATTTTCACAACTTCTTACACATTTATCATGGCTAAACTACTGAATGCATTTTCATAATTTTTATATCACAATAAACCGAAAAGAATAATCTTTTATTCTATATAAAATGCGCAGATTTATTCACAGAAATAAAGACATAATTTTACCGTTCTGAGAGGCATGTAAAAACCAAATGGCACACAAACTAATCAACATATTTTCATCAGTTATGGTTCGAGGTTAGCGTTTATTTGAAAGGTCAAACAACATAACCATATTTGGGTTGACATGTGCTTATTTGTCAACTGGTTCGAGATTATGATTTCTTGGAAAAGTGTGATGAACGACCGTTTGCAATGCCGCATACATGTTGTAAGTATTTACGATTTTATAGGTGGAAATAAAGACAAACTTTACATAGCTACAGAATTATAACCAAAGGTCGCATTCTAATAATTTTTATATCATTGTGAAACTAGACATCTTGTCTTCAATTCCGTATATAAATGGAATTTTTTCGTTTCATATTTATGATGTTACGAGGTCCGAATTAAAGACAATCTTTCGAAAGTAATAGAATAAAAACGAAAAATCATAGAAAATTCATTCAAAGTTTCGGATGTGAATTAGCCATTTGTGTACGGGTGTCGCGACTTGAATTTGTATTGAACGCCCGTATATAGTCCGTATTCACCATGTAGATGCGGTATATTTCGTAAAAAAGGTACCGGAATCGCCGCCTGGAAATTCCGCCAGCAGAGCTAGTTAGTGCCTAAGCCCAAACTACTGCTGCGAGCTACGAGCCTGTAAATTCCGCCACAGGGGCTAAAATTGGTAAAATATAAATACGCAACTTGAGGGTTAAGGGTTAAGACACCTGGCATGATTAATGGGAGTCCAAGTAGCGTGGTGACACGGAGGGTTAACTCCACTCTCTGCACACAAGCGGACACTGTGCGTCTTGTCTCTGTGCATTGTAGTGAGAACAGACACCCTCTATCTCCTGTGCACACCTCACTGAGATCCATTGTTGTCACTCACCTCACCTGGGACCCACCTGAACGAGCTTTCCCCACATCAAAGGCAGGTAAATAGGGGGGAAGGTAAAACCTTCCCATCTTCACCCCTCTCCCCCAAACTGACTGACGACTACATTTGACCTTATCCCTTCACAATTCATGTCCCTTCCACCCTCTTAGCACAATGCCCATGCAAGAATCCCTTATTCAGACTTTGTCTTTCCAATTCCTCATCCTGACCCCTTTTTTACCATTTCCGCTAAGGTAATATGCCTGTCATTCTAATACTTTGTTCCCTCTCCCAAACCTGTATAGACCATTCTCTCAGACTGTCCCAAACCTTTTCTATCCTTCTCAACTTTAACAGTAAGTCACCCGCCCCTGGCTACGGTGTCCCTCCCTCAAACTGTCACCTCATACTTGCCTTGTCTCCTTGTTACTCAAGGCATATCTTCCCACATACCCTCTATTACATGTTCACTCTACAGAGGTTACTCAATTCATAATTTCCCACACACCCTTTGTTGAATTCTCTCTCAGAGGTTACTCAAATGCATATCTTCCTAAATAACATCTATTACATTTGTTACTCAACTCTTACTTCCCACATAACCTCTATCACATTCACTCTCCCCAGAGGTAACTCAATTCATATCTTCCCAGAACACTACATTTTCTCTGACTGATTTTTGCCATTGCGCAGATGAAGGAAGCCTGGTCTCACTGACATCAACCAAATGCTCAGTTTGAAACAACACAAGGTCACTGACTGCACAACTCACTTTGATTGTGGCCAAAGCGTACAAACTTTTGATCCCCTAGTTGCAAGGAACCACTCCACAAAATTTCTGCTTTAGGAGTGTGGCGGTTCTGGAGGAGACTTTGAAAACTTGAAAAGTTTACGGACGGCACCCAACGACCATAACCCCACCGACCTGATGAGCTAAAAATACATGTCATGTAGATGGTGAACAAATATAACAATGTTACATTTGAAATTGCACCTGTAAGGTTTTCTTCTTTCTCCTAAATATCTTCTACAGAAACAGCCTCTTGCTGAAGATGCATGTGAAACTAACCGTTGTGATTGTTAAGATATGAAGCAGTATCACCGCTCTTTCTTCAACAGTCCCAGCATGCACTGCTTCCATGTCTTCAGATCATCCAGCGATACTGAATTCTACATGGTGTTCGACAACCCTTGCTCAAAGAGGACACTTCCATATATATATCACAAATTTCACAAGATTCTGATGCATTCAGTGCTAAATAAAGTACTATTATCTGTTATGCATTAATCACAAACTGCAAGGGTTTGGAAATATCAGGTGTATGAAGACAGATTTCAACAGCAAGGATATTATTTTATATAAACTACAAAACATTAATTATTCAACATATATTTATACACACATTGCACTAAAATCATCGTCAATCAGGACATAGAGTACATTTACTCATTTTGAATTAATCAAAATTTTTAAAACAAACAAACTGCTGGATCAATTTGTGCAAAACAATACTGGTCAATCTTCATGTTCTTATACTGTGACCTGTTTAAATAAAAGGGTTGAACTTGAAAAGTCTTTGAATATTTCTAAAAACAGTTGTATTTTTCATTCACATCACAGCAACTTGTAGCGTTAAAATTCCCTGTTTAACATGGAAAACAGTTGGTATTTCAATCGAGGTACCCAAAAAATAATGAAAGGCAAGTGAAAAATCAGCCAGATCTTATTTCATTGATTGATTTTCATTATAGGTGACTATTGACCCACAAGGGCTATTGCAATAGTGATAGTCTATTGTGACTAACCATTGCGATAGTTCATCGATAACCAAATTAGAACAAATTCCAGAATAAACAGTATTTTGTTGCCTTTACTTTGAAATTACTTCTTCCAAAGTGACAAAAACTTGGCGCTCAAGCAACAAGAATGATAACTCCTGTTGTTTTCATTGTAGTGAAATTTGAAATGTCAGCTCGATATAACAAAGTTCTGCATTAGATCCAAGTTTATTGCATGTAGAACAGTTCTTTAAAGCAGTTCACACAAATCCAACTTAGAGCACCTTCAGCCTAGTAGGGGTTAAGGTTCTTGTGACTGCTTGTGCAAGTTTTCTGTTTAGTATTCTACATAACAGCCCTAGGCACAATTGTGATTTCCTTACAATATAGATCTCTTTTGCTCATATATCTGACAATTATAAATTTTAAAAATATTTTTTGTTAAATGGAGAGAAAATGTGTAAGAACAGCAGTTACGTCA
This sequence comes from Gibbula magus, assembly GCA_936450465.1. Taxonomy (NCBI): domain Eukaryota; kingdom Metazoa; phylum Mollusca; class Gastropoda; order Trochida; family Trochidae; genus Gibbula; species Gibbula magus. Next base: position 49,843,389 of record OW388293.1, read on the forward strand.
ATTCATTTAAATAATCCTATCAGAGTTACACAAATAACCTAAAGGGAGTAGGGGAATAGGACCAATAATGTTGTGACATTTCTTGTTGAAATGAAATAAAAATATTACGATGATACAAATTGAGATTGTTAATTTAATTATACTTCTATAGACTCATAGATTTAGCAATTACATAATTTAGTTATGAAATAAATATATTTCCACTACATATAACAAGCATAATAATGATAACACTTTTCGATAACGATACTGCAAGTTTTTCCTATAGATATATATACACCTCTCAATGACAAAGTAAATGTAACATAATAATAACATCACTTAGTGTCATATGTATGTCAATTTAAACCACAGACATCCTCTTCAGGAGAGTTCTTATAATTCAACAGAAAATCACTTATATTTGAAGGTTATATAATATTTCATATACATTGTTAATATAACAGCGCTATGGTTGGCAAAATGTTCCAAATTACATGACATTTATCCATGTTTTACTTATTCTAGACGAGATGTTGAACATGTGTTAAAAGTTCCACTGAGAAGAAGGTTAACAGGTAGCAGGCTGTGAGAGACTGAGGCTACAATGCAAGCCACAAATTCAACGCATAAGAGGGGATAACAGCTCATATACATATGTTTTTGTTTGGCAACTTTGTTCATAGAATATAATCAAGATGAGAGAAACGTGATTCCGAGATAACACTTCAAGATCTCCGACTAATAAGCAATGTTACACTGACACTAGCCATTGCCTGCTGAATTTCATAACTTCAACTCTTTAAAGGGGCTGTATTTCTAATAGAAATAAAAAGATCTCACAAAATGGAAAAGAAATGTTACCCATTGCTAAATGACTTCCTCGATAAGTAAAACATTTTAAAATTAATGGATATGGTTCCGTTAAGCAAAGCGGATCAATTTACCATCCTCCAATTATTAAAAGATGTTCACACTTAAATGGCCACTAGCAGTTTTTGTTTTATATGTGACACTATCTTCTATGACTACAGATAATCTAGTCATGAAATGGCCTAAATTACCCTCGTAAGTACTGCATAAATTTGGTTATAAAAGGAAAGTTTTTAACACATAAACAATGCAAAAACCATGCTACAGTGTCTTTAACTGCTTGATTAAAGATACTAAATCATTCCCAAATGTTTGACTTACAGGAATAAAATAATAGTTAATGAGTCAGCGGAAATGGTATTCAACAGGACTGAGTTTAGTATGTTTTGTTACTCAATGATTTATATCCAGCAAATAATCACTGATATGACACTCCCTTGTAAAGACAAAGGACGACTGTGGCCATGCCGATAACATGGTGACGTCAAATTTTAATAAGTATTTGAGTGATAAATAACCTTTAACGATTATTACATCATGCCAATCGACAGTACGCAGTATTATCACAGAATAATAACTTTGTAGATTTATTAAACAGATATATCTTCAATGAGTGATTAATAAAGTATTGTATTTCAAATCAAAGTGAGAAATCCCAGGCTATTCTTAGTTGCACCTCTTGAACTAAGTGTGTTTTAAGCAGATCATTGGACCTGCTAACTGAACCGTAAATCTGTAACAGTAAGGTCCCCAGAACTCAAAATAGTCACAGTACACAATTAAGTGATTCAGATCATATGGAGAAAAAAGAGCATTGAAAGAAGTTTCAAGTTTCCATGTTGATGTTGATATCCAAGTTGATCATAAGTGTTTGTTTTTGCATACATATTCAATTTCTCATTAATGGTCGTAAATATTAGATTACTCGATCTATTATTCATCATATTACTTTTTGATAAGTTTCTTTTAAGAGGAGGGATAGAGATCTATCAGAGTAGGACAATAAAAAACAACTAATGGATGAACATGCAGCTGTATGATATACTCAACAGAACAAGTTAAGGATCACTCAAGTATAATAAAGGATATTGTATAAGTCTCTATGTCATACAATGCCTGAATGTTAATATTTCCTGAATAAGACATAGACATGAATATATCTCCTATTTATTACCGAAGTAATGAAATTAAGGAAATTGCACTAAAATATACTTTCTACTATCTACTTAAAATCTACCAGAATCAGGCCCCCCTAAGTAATTGAAGGAAATGCGTCAATTTTGAAGAAAATCCATCCAAACTTGAAAGAAAAGCGCCCATTACGGAAGATATTGCTTCTTTTCTCGAAACAAACGCAGCAATATCGGTGAAACCACGGTAATTACTGAAACAATCATTCCGATTTTGGAAGGAAGAACGTCTCTATCGGAGACGACTTCGTCCTTTTCCGTGAATTCTCGGTCGATGCCGGAAATGCACACATCACAAAATGGCGTCCGAAGAAGATTCTCCTGTTTCGGTGATTAATGTTTTTACTGTTTTCAGTCCGTACTTTACATGAATCGAAGTTAACATACTTTTGTTGAATGCGTCTAGGTATAAGGAATCGATACGACTATAGGTTATTGTCATGAAAATGAGTAGTTACGGTGTTAATGTTGAAACAGTTCATGGATCGCCGATTGTTTACATCGAAGTGTAATTATATTGTAGTAACATCTGGAATAATTTTAGCCCTTTAACATCCATTTATCAAAATATAAACGAATAAAGAAGATAAAAAAAAATTGGTTTAGTTTTGTAAATGTTTTGGTTATAATATATTGTTAGGATAACAAAAAAAGAAGTTTTGTTTTACAAGTCATGTCGATTGCTGCACTCGGTGAAGAAAACCCGAAATAAATAACCCAATAAGCAATCATATTGACATGGATTCGCATATCAGGTGACGAAATTAAATGAATAAATGAAAATTACTAAATATGAAATAATCCTTAAACGTCTGACACGCTTCCGAGATCGTCTATGCTTCTGTTAGTGATACGGCTTCACATCTCATCGATGTAAACAATCGGCGAATCGTGAACTCACTGAACTGTTTCAACATTAGCACCGTAACAACTCATTTTCATGACAGTAACCTACAGTCTTGTCGATTCTTTATTACTAGCCGCATTCAACAAAAGTATTTTTACTTCGATTCATGTAAAGTACGGACTGAAGTACAGTAAAAACATTACAGGAGAAGCTTCTTTGGACGCCATTTTGTGATGTGTGCATTTCCGGCATCGACCGAGAATTCACGGAAAAGGACGAAGTCGTCTCCGATAGAGACGTTCTTCCTTCCAAAATCGGAATGATTGTTTCAGTAATTACCGTGGATTCACCGATATTGCTGCGTTTGTTTCGAGAAAAGAAGCAATATCTTCCGTAATGGGCGCTTTTCTTTCAAGTTTGGATGGATTTTCTTCAAAATTGACGCATTTCCTTCAATTACTTAGGGGGGCCTGAGAATACAAGCTTGTTCTATAGATTCCTTGCCACAAGGTCTGATAACACCCATTATAGGCGCATGTTCCGTACACTTTAGAACAGACAAAACCTAGTCATTCACCAATCATTTGATGGTTTCAAACAATCACTGTTTTGAACACATTTAGATTCATTTGTTACCACATTCCGAATGTTACAGAAAGAAACGAAAACATGGTTGTCTGGAGTTACTTGCCCCTGTTGGCACAACAAAAGATTTTGTTGGAGGTCTTCTGATTGGCTAACTAAATTTCATGAGCAATTGAGCATCATGCCATCTTTATAGAGGAAACCTCTGAGTTTGTTTCCCGGTAGATGAACTATTTTCTAACTTTTATTCCTCAGATAAATGGTGGATTTTAATCAGACTGCTAATATAACAAACCAGTTAGAAAAACAAACACGTTAAGGTTGAGCCCTAGGTACTTAGAATCGATTATGGGACCTACTAATACAGAACCACTCAGAGGACGCAAAATGATCTAATTTTGAAAGGGTTTATTAGGAGAAACAAAACATGTTGTATATAGATGATGTATATATGGTTTGTCTCTGAAATTAACATGACGATTCAATGGTAAACTTTTAGAAACTTTTATGATATGAAATCTATTGTTGGAACTAGCTGACTAAAATTTCATGATCAAATTAGAATTAATATTAATAAAGATAAGTAACCTTAAAACAAGGCATGAAATGAAACCTACAAAAGACAAAGTATCATTTTCTTACTTTTGAAGAGAAAATATCATTAAATTGCTTTTAAACTGAATAATTAATCCCCAAAAACTGTTTCCATTGTGCTTGACTAAGCCAGGTCCATTAATTCAAAAGATATCATGTATTTATTTCAAATATCATTTAATTGTTTTTGTTCAAGGGTTGATCATGCAACCACCAGATAATTCATGCGATTTACTAAATTGCTGTTTAGGAAAAAGACCAATCGTTATCAATTTCAATACAAGGATGATAAGAAGTCAGATACATTACATTAAAAATAATACATCATTAAGTACTTATAAGAAAACAGAGCTCAAGAACCGAGACATTTTGAAACATTAAAGATGTTTTAAAGGATTCAAAGGTTTACATTTCTACTATTTCACTTTGTAAATTATTCCAAAACACAGACAATCCTACTTATGTGTGCAATTATAGAAACAATACAGATACATTTAATTTGAAGAATATGACAACTTAAATTTTACCTTTTTAAACATTCCTGAGACGTTTGTGTCAAAATATCAAATTATTTGAATTAACATTAACAAAGCGAATAACTAGATTGCACTTTGCCAAAGTGATTCTGTTTTCATTTAAAACTTTGTCATGATGATTACTTCAAGTGTTTACTTTCGAATGAAAATTTGTTTTTAAGCAATGTTTGGAGGTTAAAATAATTCAAGAGGTAATTTTAATTTATCGGCAAAATTCAACAAATCACAAGTAAGATGGCAGCCCTAATCAAATGTTAAGCTCGGGCAAATTTTTTTCAAAAGTGACGCAGGCGGTAGCACTTTCTTTTCATTTGTGTTGTTGTAAAAAATAATGATGCTGAAGGAGAATATTTTATTTTTTTTCCATGAAAATATAAACTGGACGTGGAATAAGTATACAGAATGGAAGCACATCCGTTCCAGCAGATTCATATATTTAGTATTCAAATGGAGTTTGGGCTTTAGGAAAAATGATGCAGTAAATTCTAAATATATTTTTTCAAATAACAATAAAAGCAGTCACGCTCACAAATAAAAGTGATGCGTCGATGCCCAAAGAAACATTTCATTTTTTTATTTAGCCTTACGATTGCTCGAACCGTTAGATCTGCCTTTGTTGAGACTCTGTATCAAGATCATATCTCGATATGATCGAACTTTATCATAATAAGCGTCCAATGTCCTTGCTCGTAAAGATGATAACTGAATCGGGAAAATATTTTACTTGACACAATTCACTTGACACCAATTTATCAGACATATTTATCACACTCTGTCTTTAATTAAATATGAATAAAAATCTATAATTAAAAATCATCTGTGAACAGAGAGACATCAATTTAACAATCTCATCAGGAATTTTTATTGAAATATTTCACATGTAAGGTGAGAAAATCCTAATTACACTCAATTAATGGATCTCCTAATAATTAAATCTCCTACATTTATAAGTTTATAAAAAAAACTTCAGAGAATATATATATTTTTTTCAGTTTAATAAATATAAGTATTATTATTTTTTTTTTATATCTTATCAAATATGATTTAATCACATGAAAATGAAATACTTCTAACTTAGATTCCACTAAACATATTCTGAAAAAAACTTGTATTATTTAACAGATCATGGAGATATCATATCTTATATCAAAGACCGAGTGAGACAGAGAGTTTACTGTGTATACTTCTAACGTGTTGTGTGACAATGGACTTCTCTCAGCATTGCAGTGTACACTACATTTAGAAGTGCTTCCTTCCGGCTGACAAACTATCCCAGTCCTCAATGACTCGCCAGTGTTACAGTCTGAAATCTGACTCCCGACTCAAGTCTTCTGTTGTTGTTACTACCAGAATAAGGTGGGGCTCTTACATTCTCCTCCCTCCTTACAGCCTATTACTTATTGGCTGTTACATCCAACCCCCTTGAATTAGCAAAAGGTCCCTAAATTAAAGTTAAAATGTAAATAATTTTGTGAAATTTTCAAAGTTCATAATTCTACTTCTCCAGAAGATGTACCTAAGTGCACTGCTGTCTGTCCCAAAAGCAATTTACATATAAAAATATGAAAGATATATATATATATCTACGTTCAACTGCTGAAGGTACATTTGCACTTTAAACAACCCACCTGTGTATTAAAACACCTGTAGAGGTAGGGAAGGGGGAGTGATTTGAGGGAGAAAGAACAGGGTAGAAGTAATATTACCCTTACCCTAACCCGTTAACAGCCTTAGAAGAAGGGAGTGGAATAGGCAGGGTGAGTATGGAGTTAGGGGTGAGCAGGGGTTGGGAGAGGGAGATACTAAACCCTTGAAAGAGAGTGAGGGTTGATGGTAGGGGTACTGAAAACACCTGCAGAAGAAAAGGTAAGAGTTGGGGTGAGAGGGTCAGAACAGTTTGAGAGGGGATCAGGGTGCAGTATTGATAACAGCTCTAGTAGTGTAGAGACTGAAGTGAAGAGAAGACAGATTTGCTTGATGGGGAAATATTGGGTGGGGTGGAGTTTGGGGGAGGGGGAGGGGGGGGGGGGGGGGGGGGGGGGGGGGGGGGGGGGGGAGAGATTGAGAGGGGGTTTGGGGTACTGGCATTGTTCCAGAGATAGGTTAGTCACCTCATACAGACAACACACTCAGACATATCACGATCTGTCAAACAAGGGTTGATCTCACACAACATATTTACGCCATACCCAACCTTTCTACCCTTGTTTTCAGCGGGACCAGATGGGCTAGTAAACACGTAAACAGCAAAGGTAAAAGTTTATGACAGCATTATGTAAGCGTTCGTAACAAACAAAGTAATCATTTACAACATAAACTCAGAATGCCTGAAATAAGTTTTCATATGGAATTTGAGAATTTGAGAATAAGGAGTGAGGGTGAGGTGAGGTGAGGTGAGGTGAGCTGGAGTGAGGTGAGGGTGAGGCGAGGTGAGGGTGAGGCGAGGTGAGGGTGAGGCGAGGTGAGGTGAGGTGAGGTGAGCTGGAGTGAGGTGAGGGTGAGGCTAGATGAGGGTGAGGTGAGGTGAGGTGAGGTGAGGTGAGGTGAGCTGGAGTGAGGTGAGGTAAGGTGAGGGTGAGGCGAGGTGAGGTGAGGTGAGCTGGAGTGAGGTGAGGTGAGCTGGAGTGAGGTGAGGTGAGGTGAGGTGAGCTTAAGTGAGGTGAGGTGAGGTGAGCTGGAGTGAGGTGAGGTGAGGTGAGCTGGAGTGAGGTGAGGTGAGGTGAGCTGGAGTGAGGTGAGGTGAGGTGAGGGTGAGGCAAGGCGAGGCGAGGCGAGGCGAGGCAAGGCGAGGCGAGGCGAGGGTGAGCTGGAGTGAGGTGAGGTGAGGTGAGGGTGAGGCGAGGTGAGCTGGAGTGAGGTGAGGTGAGCTGGAGTGAGCTGGAGTGAGCTGGAGTGAGGTGAGCTGGAGTGAGGTGAGGTGAGGTGAGGTGAGGTGAGGTGAGGTGAGGGTGCGGGTGAGGGTGAGGTGAGGTGAGGCGAGGCGAGGGTGAGGCGAGGTTAGGCGAGGCGAGGTGAGGTAAGGTGATAGGAGATGAGGTGAGGTGAGAGGTGATGCAAGATGAGGTGAGGTGAGGAAGGGTGAGATGAGATGAGATGAGATGAGGTGAGGCGAGATGAGGTGAGGTGATACAAGATAAGGTGAGGTGAGATTAGGTGATACGAGATGAGGTGCATCCTTCTCCATCAATATATATATATATATCTATATATATATATATATATATATATATATCTATATATATATATATATATACACAATACTACAACACCTTGTGTCAACATTTATCAAAATTATTTATAAATTATAAATTTATTGAAATTACTGTGTCCAGATGAGACATGATTCCATAAAAATTATGATGAGATTTGTTAAAATTCACTTTGTTATTTTTGTGTGTGTGTTTTTGGCTTGGGTAAATCATTATATATTTGATATCAGATTTAAAGATACAAGCTGACATTTGAAAATATAGAGCTATTCAAAAAGACATTCATAAAGTACACTCCCAGTTGCACAACTGTTTACAAATTGCTAAAAGATTGCAGAATAGAAACAGTGTTTATTGCAAATTGCTGAAAGATTGCAGCAAAGTAAACAGAACCTCCCCAGAAGAGTTTTTCATTATATAAACATCTCAATTTCCCTATGTCAGCAAAATAGAGTTTAACATACAGCCCTTGCAAACTATCCCATTTCTCTTATTGTGATCACCAAAGAAGAATTATCTCAGTCTTGGCAAATAATACTATCCTTATATCGTCCCTGAATAATTACTCCCCAATGGCCCGTCTGTCATCAAAACTAGTGGGGAGTTTATCCCAGATCCTGCAATATTTCGGGATAGCTTGTAATAGCCTAGTAGCTAGTCTCGGATTATTCTCTTTGACGAGGCACAATTCATGTAAACTGACCCTTCAGAATGGTTTTGACAACAACTAATTGTTACATTGTTATTTTTGTTAGCTATATGATGTATTTCCAATCTAACTCTATTTCTTGGATCTGCCACTGTTTTATTCGAAGGGAGATCATTAATTGAAAAGACATTGAGTCTAGAGGAAGGGAAATCTGGAAGTGATTAAGTTAGTGAGTTATTGTTTGCGTGACACAGTCTGATAATGATACTTCTTACTGCATGATTCCATGTCAATTTATAAAAATATTATTTGAAGCAAGTCTACAACAAGTCTAGTATATCTGTACATGACTGATAACACTTCTTACGCCAGTGCAAGGATGTCAACAAGAGAGAAACAAACCATAAATATTCCCTGCCCTTGATAAACAACATAGGCTATGCTTGGTGTAGGTAAACCTTGTATATATAGCCACTCACTACAAACATATACACCGAGTTGAGACCACGTTGCTCTTTATGAACAGACCTGCCATTGTCTCTTAGAATTAACCTGAAATTCTGCTTCATATTTTTAAAGAAATTTTTTTTGGAATGGATGCTTTTGCAGCATGCAGTATAGCAAGGGTTAAGTTTTTGTTGTTGTGTTGTGGTGGTGATGTAGAAACATGATTGTTGTTGTTGATATCAGTGATGTAGAAATCTTCATTGTTGTTGTGTTGTGGTGGTGATGTAGAAATCTTCAATATTGTTGTTGATATCAGTGATGTAGAAATCTTCATTGTTGTTGTGTTGTGGTGATGATGTTGAAATCTTTGATATTGTTGTAATGTCAGTGATGTAGAAACGTCATTGCTGTTGTTGTTATCAGTGATGTAGAAATCTTCATTGTTGTTGTGTTGTGGTGGCGATATAGAAATCTTCGTTATTGTTGTTGATGTCAGTGATGTAGAAATCTACATTGTTGTTGTGTTGTGGTGGCGATGTAGAAATCTTCGTTATTGTTGTTGATATCAGTGATGTAGAAACGTCATTGCTGTTGTTGATGTCAGTGATGTAGAAATCTACATTGTTGTTGTGTTGTGGTGGCGATGTAGAAATCTTCGTTATTGTTGTTGATATCAGTGATGTAGAAACGTCATTGCTGTTGTTGATGTCAGTGATGTAGAAATCTTCATTGTTGTTGTGTTGTGGTGGCGATATAGAAATCTTCGTTATTGTTGTTGATGTCAGTGATGTAGAAATCTACATTGTTGTTGTGTTGTGGTGGCGATGTAGAAATCTTCGTTATTGTTGTTGATATCAGTGATGTAGAAATCTACATTGTTGTTGTGTTGTGGTGGCGATGTAGAAATCTTCGTTATTGTTGTTGATGTCAGTGATGTAGAAATCTTCATTGTTGTTGTGTTGTGGTGGCGATATAGAAATCTTCGTCATTGTTGTGGTTGATATCAGCACAACTTACAATCTACCGGTACTTGGAACCAGGAACCAGGAACCAATGATCACATGCTGCTCGTATTACTGAGATAACAGAAGTCTTCTTGAATTATCCTTAAACAGCTTTTGACTATATTGAAATGTGAAATGTGAGAAGTGCTTTTGAGTTCAATGCCATTTTCTTTAGAGTATTTACACAAGTGATGACAGCTAATATTTTAACTTTCAGTGAAATCTGTCAAGGGAGGTACGACACTGACTTTGTTGGTGTTGTGGCTTCTGCTGTTATTTTCCTCTTACTAACAAGTAGAGGATTCAAAGACTCAAGAAAGTCTTGAGAATGACCTAGAAGTGAGAGACAATCATGCTGCTGTTGTTGTTACCATCCCACTGCCGTTCCAGATGTTGCGTACCCATGACACAAAGTTGGCAGGGAGACAAGTCTAGCCCCTCCCCCCTTGAACAACCCCCCACCCCCCTACTAGAAGCACTGGCCTACTTCCACATGCAGCATCACTGTCAAGGACAGCCCAGAATAACACTAAATATATATGTGTTTACATCATTTTCTAATCATTAATATGCCTCTTTTTACATGTTAGACTATTGCATTTGAAGTAGGAATAAATGCTAAATAAAGGACTCAATCAATTAATACCTAATATATATAGAGGATTGAGTTTGTGAATACCAGGTTTATTTCATTGATTGTCATGGGAAAGTTTATGTTTTTCATTATTAATTATTTGATAATAGATGTATTCTAAACCTAGATACTATTTCAATTTTGTGAGAAAATTTGGCAATTTATTTTATTTAGGAGGGATTCTGAGCATTGTTTTCAACAAATGTTTTTAAAATTGTGGTAGAGAATTCTGTAAAAAAACAACTAAATAACCTTTCTTTGCTAATAATCACATTATTGCATTTATTAAAATATCAAAGCAGATATAGTCCAAATATGACAATGACATTTTAATTACCTTTTATAAATTTTGTATATCTAGTGATCTTATTAACAGATTAATGCATGTGTTTACATATCTTCAGTAGTGTGAAACCCACAGATACAAAGCATAGACATGATCATTTAACATATATAAAGAACGATTAAGGAAGATAACTATTCGGCTTATGAATTATTACATTTATTCCATATATTTATTCTTATTTTACCTGCCTGAGATAAATAACTCAATAAACAGAAGGAAAATGGTTATTCAAAATCAAAGAATCAGAAAGGCAACCAGTTATAATGTTCTCTTTGTTTGAGAACAATGCCCTTCACTAAATCACTGGGGTATAATTAAATCATCAGGCTCCGATCCAATTGCAATACTGATTTCTCAAGACGGCTTAAATGATGACACATTTGCTTCTTAAATATTCAGCTAATTAAATAATTCAGAAATTTTTTTAATATCCAATTATCCCTCTGTATATGCAAAGTTGTATTTTTGTGACTCATGGATTACCATTGGCAGTTAATGCAAAGCAGTTAAGTTGCTTTTTCAACTTTTAAGCACAAGATTACAATGGAATATGTGAGGTGGTTCCCGTGATTTACACCACTGGTAATAGCACAATAAAACACATCTGGAGTGCCAACGCTTAAACTACTTTAAAATTGGGTTGTTTTAAATATTTATTTAAACAACCTGAGAAAATATACAGTTTAATTCATGAACAGTCTGGATACAGGATATCACTTTTTCCAAACGGGAAATTGCATTTCACAACACGAAAATATACAGAGAACCAAAGGTGAAGGACGAATAAATAGAACTTATTATTTGAAAGATGTCGGTGAAAAGAAATTCATGATTCAAAAAGCTTTATCCTGTAATTAATTTTATATCTCATAGTAAATATTATTCAGGTAAATTCAAGCTCATTTACAAAGACAGGGTTGATCTGGTATAATTTAGGAAACTTTCTATTTGTCCTCCAAATCCAAACACTTTTAATTTCAAATCATCACTTCATATTGATGAAACTCTTGACTTTTTTTTCAGGATAAGATCATTTCTGAGCATTTTTCTAAAAAAATCTTCAAAATTGAACAATTTCACAAACTTTTTTATTTTAAAGACAAACAGTTGGTGTAGAGACTTTGTCCTTGCAAATGAAAACAATCTGGTTATCATTTCCTTTGTTTAAAAAAAGAGTCTATTCTTCTTAGCAGTGTAGCACAATATTTATAGATGGATAAAAAATTAAGACTTTTCCAGGTTTTATTCATTTCCACTAAAACCCTTTTCGATTTGTTTGCCAACAACAGTGGTTATTTACAAAAGCTCGAGCTGCAGGGAGCAAATCTGCCTGGATGTGTACGTGTTTTTGAGGGAGTCTCCCACACAAATTAATTATCCACAACGCACCCCAAACTAGCTCATGAGTCAGAAGACCCTGTAACACTCTCCCTTGAAGGAGGTCAAAAAATTCACACCATGAGCAAAGGGAAGTAACTCCTGTCGGGTCAGCTGACAAGTTATTGCAGTTTCTATCATTTTAACTCACAGGTTGCAAATTGATGTTAAGAAAATACTACCAACTGCAACTTGTGATATGGTGACCTACATATCCTTAATGTCGAAACAGGTGCACTATCAGCTGATAACATATGTATATATATATATCAGGGAGAGGGGGGAGGGAGGGGGCACAAGATAGTGACTCAGTTACGCTGTTCTGTTTACCTCCCCCTCATACACCTACTGGGTTTGATAACTGATATACAGGTTTTCCTTATGAATGGCTGTCTTGAATGACTAATAATGCCCTGTTTACCGACCAGAAGTAATGTTTTTGTTAGTTGGGATATATATAGGGCCCCGATAGATTGAGACAGAGGGTGGTCCTTGACTGTTCCCATTGCATTATCATTGCTGAATTATTTGTAATAAGTACATATAAGTATACACAGATTGGAAACTGAAGGAAAAGCTGTGATTTTAACGAAAACTAATACTTAATAAATCAAAGAAAACTATTGCCTTTATTAAAATTCATTATTTCAGATAATTATACAAATGACTCTTTCAGTCAGGGAAATAATTATACAATTTAATATCTTGTATCAGTGTGAGTTTATATCTTTATGATTTATTACATTTACTGATAAATCCAATTATCCAACTTTACTTATTTCATACACCAGTAAAATGCGTGTCCTCTCGATGAATGAACGTTGAGACATGACAACCCGGACATCACAGAACAAACTGCTAACTGTATATTCCAACAAGGGGGTATTATCTTCTAAGTGTCATAGGCTGTCTTTAAGACTACTAAAAAGACAATTGTGCATTGTATCACTCAATAGAAGTCTATTCATAGTATGTCAGGTATACAAAATGACTTGTTATGTATTTTGACAGATGAATCGTTGATAAAAAGACAATTTGAGCAAGTTGAATGAGGCCATGATAACATTCAATTCAATTCAATTTTTTGCAATATTGTTAATACTGTATTTCCTTGAATACAACTAAGGGGGTCACAGAGTACTGACCCAATTACAACCAGGGTCTCGAATATTACGTGAAGTAAGGTGATTTGGGGCTTAACACCGCTTTCAAGAGTATTTTACTTATATTATAGCTGCTAGTATTATGGCAGAGAGAAAGCCTGCAACACCACTGCGGTGAAACCTACGATTTCAAGTATGAATTTAAGGCTTACTGTATTTGATCCAATACAGTCAGGACCAGGATAGAATTAGAGGGGTAATAAGGGGGTTTGAATGAGATATAACCCCAGGGTTGTATTCCTGAAAATATGATACATTGTTTAAACAACATGGGAATCATCTGATTTTCTCAAATCAAAGTAATATCTAGTTAACACTTTACCTGCAGAAGCAGTGATATCTTTATCTTTAGTCCATGGCCAAATCTTGATTGGTCCCTTTGTTAACAAGTTATGATTCCGAAAAATCAGCCTGTCAGAACTGTTTGGCACTAATTAATTTGGAAGATAAAGCCTTTAAAACTTCCCCCGCAAGTCATAACTCGCACCAGTTTCAATGGCTAATTTAAACCTTGCTGCATTTTATTAACTCCTCTGTGCCAGTGTAACAACATGCATTATTAAAATCAGGTGCAGCATGCTGCTGTGATAGCACAGAACAGTTCACAACATGCAGCAAGGCTTAAATTGCCAGTGATGGTTACAACTGATGCGAGTTATGACTTGCGAGGAAGTTCATACAGAGTTAAAACTGAATCTGCTTATTCGCAATAGAAATTCATCTAACAACCTCTGACCACCAGTATTATTTACAGATTTGTTTGTCTTGACCATACCAGGAACATTCCCTCAACAAGTTTTTGCTACTAACATGGTATTGCCCCCATGTTGTACATAATAATGGGAAGTTTTATGGCGCACTTTTCCATCCACTAGTGCATGTTCAAGGTGCTACCAACATTATTACCATGGTCTAACCCAAGCTGACATACATGTCGCTAGAAGGTCACCTCGAACATAAACGTTGCCAGGTACCCATTTGTAATGCTGGGTGAACAGAGGCACATTTGGTATAAGGTCACTTACACAAAGTGACCCCATAAGTCTCTTCAACTCATATCTCAGTGTGGGGAAGGGAATCACCCTTCAAATTCTTAGCTTACCAACCTATGAAGAGGGTCACCAACACATGAGACGAGCCGCACCCGTTATTGCTGAACTTCACTGATAGCAGACAACTGAGCTATGCACTGAATCACTTGCCACCAAAAGTAGACTGTAGTCAAAACTGAAGACATGGGATGTAAAGGTTAATGAGATATCCCATAAACCAGAGTTGGAAAAGTGGTTAAAATGTCTTGGTGACCTTCGAAATAAGGTCAAGGTCACCAACATTGACTGTTTTTGCATAAATACTCAACGAAGGCCGTCACAAAATTTGAAGTCATTGGGTCAACATTTCATGAGATACTGAGTTAAGAGTTTGACAGTGGTTAAAGTGTCGTTGTGACCTTGAATCAAGTCTGTCTCGATAATCCACCAATGGAGTGCGAAACCAAATTTGAAGATAGTTTGTGAGATATAACAAGAAATGGGCAAACTGAGTACTGACACAGCTGAATACATTGTCCTCCATTCTGTGTTGCAGTTGGGGACAACTAGACTGATTAGAATCCAACAGTGAGAAACACTTTAATACTCCTCAATCAAGACTTCATACAACATGAACAGAACACACGCGTACAGGTCTCGCTGAATGAAAAATACAGATAACAAGTTTATTGGATTATACAGGAAACACTGACTAATCCCGGATTAAGTCCTTTTTTTTACTCTATCCAATAAATTGGTCACTCAGAATAATATTTGAATTCAGCAACTTAAACATTTATAATATTATTAATAAAACACTAGGGACCTGTACAAACTAAATCGTATTCCAAAAATAGCAGTAGCCATTACAAAGCAACATGTTTAGGGGTAAGATTCAAAGACACATTAGCAGGTAAAGGGTTACGTCACCAACGAAACGAAACACTAGATGAAGAAAGCGTGTATGTATACACGAGGGGTCAGAGTTCACTGTTGATACACACAGACTCTTTGTGGTCTGCACTCAAGTGAGTCATACAGGAAATGATATCACATGTCATGTCTCCATTAACGTGACTCCTTGATTACACACTGGGACGGTATCTACACCCGATTTATGCTGCTAAGAATCAGTTAGAGGAGCTAGACAAGGGGTAGATTACAGCCCCTGCTCTTAAGTATATGTAGCAGTTATAAATACAGAGCACAAGCGCTTCCTTCAAGACAGTTCCAAATATACTGTGTGAGAGTCATGGGAACTATTTTGTCGTACATAAATTAAAAATTTTTTCACAAATGTTTTAATTCTTTAATTTTAGGCCAGGCAATTAACTACTTTTTTACACACTTTTTGGGCAAAATGTCTAGGGAGAATGAGGGAAGGGGTTTTGGGTGAAGCAATTTAGTCTGGTGTAACTAAAAATTGCCTGAAGTTTTAAGGTTAGCAAAGCAGGCATAGAATTGATTAAAAAGATCATCATTTTAAAAAAATGTTTGGCGACATATTTTAAGATGAGGGATTCTAAGTACCGGTAGCATTTTCTTTTCCAATTCTGTCAAAATCATGGATGGAGATTCCAAAACACAAGTAAATAATTTGATTTAGTCATAAATTCAATAAAGATTTCACTTCAGTAACTATTTGGTATGGCATGAAACAATGTCTTATTTTGTTTATTTGTCTAGAGAGAAACCTTGGTGAATAAAACACAAATCTTTAATGTCCATGTAGAGGAAATTCAAACACAAGTATTCCTTTAAATATTTCGTAATAATAAAGTTGCAATAAGTTTCCTAAGGAAGATGTTTTCTGAAAAAGAAAGTGCAGCACCAGAAAAGTGCTGTTTCCTCATAATCCTGAGGGCGAAGCATAGAGGCAACCACTCCCATCTTTTGATATTATGGTACAGGCAATCAATTCTTATTCTTCCACCTTGAGAGAAAATCTCTACCAACTGGGTCAGGTGAGGATTTGGTTTAATGTCGATTTCATGAACATTTGCCTATATCATGTCCATAAGTAATATTGCAGTGAGAAAGCCTGCAATATGAATGATATGTAAAACAGTGGAACCGGCAAGCCTCAGCTGCAACTAGAGACCCATGTGCTGTACTGAATTCCACTGCAGCATTACTTTAGCCTAAGTGCATGAAGAAAAGAGATAAACTTGATGGTAGCCCGGTCGGATTCAAACCTTGAACCCTTGATCTGTAAAACTCTATTATCAATTTGTGAGACAAAATGCTGTTGCACTATTATTTGCAAAGCTCATATTGTAGATGTTAAAAAGGTCTCAAAGTTGTCATCTTTGTTTGAAGTTTCTCTAATTCCCCAATTGATGAGGACAGGATAGCGCACATTCCGTTTTGGATCAAAAGGTCCTAGATACTCTGCAACTTTGTCTACAGTAGAGAATTGCAGCACAAAACCACCCATGGTTCGCTAGTTCCAGCCAATGCTTGCTGGTTTCACGGCAATGCATGGCCACTATGGTTTTGCAGGCTCCCCCCTGTAATAATACTAGCAGTTGTGATATAAGTGAAATACTCTTGAAAGCAGTGTTGAAACCTAGATCACCAAAATGATGAAGAAATTATTGATCACAGAAACAGTCACACGACCCCTAGGAAAAAATTTTCAACACAGTGATAACTCAGGTTTCATTTCAAGGTGCTTGATGTACACATTGTAAAATGAATGTAAGGATGGATTAAGTTGTAAAAGATTTGCTAACTTACTTTTTGTTCGAAGGTGGTAGGCGTAAGATGGAAACTGTGAAGAGGAACGAAGTATCCCTCGAGGAGGCCCATCAGCAAAACCAAGTACACGCCGTCATGAAACTAGAAAGAAACATTTATACACTTAATGGAACTATGAATGGTAACATTTTATATAGTTCATGTGATGTCTAAAGAAGAACAGCTGTGATGGAAACTCAGGTACTCAGGTCATAGGGGTTTATTACAAGGGACAGAGGGCTGGTGGTGATTACATCGAGAATGATTGTTTTTGGTTGTCATGTGTGAAATACTGGGTCACGCCATTACTGCTTTACCAGGGTGATGCATACCAGTCACTCTTGACGGCAGTTTATAATCAATAAATGATCAGAAATATCATAAATGCAATTTCAAAATTGAAAGTCAAGTTTTGAACTCTGACCTGTGTGTCAAGGTCATTCGCCTCCAGGTTGACCTTCATGAGTTGTTTGTTGACAAAGGTAACCAGTGTCTGAAATAAAACAAAAGATGGAAACAAATTTTAGACTAACAGATATTAAAATTTCGAATTAACTAAAAAGATGGAAATATACATCGTAGAGGTCCCATGATGTACAATTTCTGTTACTTTCATTCACATTTTTAGCAATTGTATCCACGATTCCAATCTATTTCAAAACAAACCTCTGGGTGCACATTTTACTTATAAATCTACCTCACATAGCAGAATAAGATGTTGAGCAGACAAGTATTGTAAGACTACCTCACATAGCAGAATAAGATATTGAGCAGATAAGTATTGTAAGACTCACCTTCTTAACAACATTCAGCTTGTCAGGGGCATGGTCAAAGAGAGTGTCAAATGCATCACGTTCTGAAATACATAAACATTATCAAGTACACATTCAGGTGTCAGACAGGTGAGGTAATTTTCATCAGTTACCTGATCAAACACACTTGAACTCAATTTATTTACTAAACAAATATTTTCAGTTTGACTAATTATTTGAGGTGAGGTGAGGTGATTTGGGGTTTAACGCCGCTTTTAAGAGTATTTCACTTATATCGCGGCTGCTAGTATTATTGCAGGGAGGAAGCCAGCAACGCCATATGGCTATGCATTGTGGTGAAACCTGCGAGCATAGTGAACTAGTGAACCATGGGTGGTACTACGCTGAAATTCAGTGTAGCATTGCACCCAAACCTTACTGCGTGTAGAACAGTTCTCTACTGCAGAGAAAGTTGCCGTGCCCCTGACGGGATTCCAACCCCGGACCTCTTGCTCCGGAGCCGAACACGCTAACCACTGCACCATCCCGCCCCGAACTAATTATCTGAACAATTCTTTAAATTATGCAAAATGTCATAAAGTTTGTTCCACTATTAATCACACAAGTCTGTTTTCAGACTGTAAATATACATATCCTACTAGAATTAATATTTCATGTTTTAGAATACTCACCAAATTTAGCTCCAATTTCACTGAAAAAAGAAGCACATAACTTATTATTAACGGTTTATTACTGATCAGAAACCATTTACATCATTAACAGTAGAACATTGAACACATATATATAGCAGATTCATTCAATATGTTGGACACTTGAATTTCTTGTATCAATACAGTTTTAGTTTGGTTTGGATGAAACCTTTTCATCTCTGTTGTTGAAACAAAACCAAATCACCAAAATCTATGAAACCATCCCGACAATATTTTTGAAGATCGATTTTCTGCTAGAAGTATGCAAGTGTCATGCTTGAGTGGCAATGGCAACAAAATTATTTCTATTAGACTGACACTTTTATTTCTCTCAATTGTGGCTATGCATTGCCATGATACCTACTACGAATCAAGGGTGATACTGCACTGACATTCAGCGTAGCATTGCACTCAAACCTTACTGCGTGTAGAACAGTTCTCTACAGTTGCCGAGCCTGGCAGGATTTGAACCCAAGACCTCTTGATTCAAAGCCAAACAAACTAACCACTGCACTATCCCACCCCCTTACACAAACACAACTCACTCATTAGATCCGGTGATTTCTTCAGCAACCCTCCTGGTCTGTAGCTGGTTATCTATTTTCTGAAAAATATCCAAACAATTTCACATAAATAAACACGAAGTCAACTAGTCAATCAGAAGTTTAGTTTGTGTGCAAATAAACATTAACACAAAAACAATTAAAGTTGAACTGTAATTTACATATTACTAAATATTTCAAAATTTAAACAATCACTTAAATGTCCTGAAAATTCTGAAATATCACTACCCCAACAGCAATTTAATGTAATTTATTAAAAATAATGTTATTTATTATCTAGCAATTTGGCTGTGAGCCCACCTGAACAATGACAAGGATGACAGACACGTTTTCTGGGAGTCGTATCGGTGCCTTGAAGTGTTTGGCGAGAGAAACCAACAAGTGTAGAATTGCCACCAGGTTCTTGGAGTGAATGCCTGTAATACAACAAGAGTTATCCCCCTTAGACAAGGAAATCATGACATGGACATGCTGTAAGGTCACCTCAATTTGTGCTACAGCAGCATTGAGTGCCACACCAATTAAATGTAGTTATCTATTATAAATTTAATATTCCCAATGTGATGAAAGCTATTCTAGTTCAGAAATAATAATTTGTTAAAGGAACAAATCAGAGGTCGGTAAAGGTTGTAAGGCACTCTGAGCATGCTGAGAAGATAACGTCACTGAACAGGTTAATTGTTACAAGAGAGGTGGATTGCTATAGTGCCATTTTAGGATGATGTACTTTCTGTTCTGTTTCTGAAGCAAGACACGACAATTGAGACTCCGCTTGATTGGCTAAGCAGCTAAGGGTTAAGACCTTAGACTCAAACGTTACTGACATTTGATGCTCTACTTCTAATTGGCTAAGCAGATACAAGACGATAAACTAAAATGTTACTGACTGTCGACGCTCCACTTCTGCTGGTTCCAGCCCGGAGGTAGGTTGAGGATGGAGTTGATGTGATCAAGGACGACTCGCAACTTCTGCTTCTGTCCGATCTCGGACTGGGTCACTTCTGGTGCTTCGATACGAACACGGCAAAGCTTTTCTGCAATAGAGAGAGGGCTAGTTAACTGTTTGCCTAATTTAAAATTGTTCACTTATAACTTAACACAAAATGTTACCCATCTGCCAAGCAAATTTAAAAGAAAGTCCATGACATTTCACACTGATAAGATCAGTAACAAAATAGCCTATTCCTGCAGAGAGGAAATCGTATGTAACAATAAAACATAAATGAGGACATATAATTAGTTAGACACAAACCTGGGCCTCCTTTCATAAACACTAAGGTGATCGTAAGTCACTAAGGTAGCCTTAGTGCAATGTTAAAGAATGGGAGTTAAGGTTAACCTTAGTTAAGGTTGCTTTGTGAAAGGAGTCCCTGGTAAAAGTAAAATCAATGCAAGTTATCTCCCTAATAAGATATAATAGTGTTTCACAAAGATTTGACCACATCCTCCCCTTGCTCCTCACACACATTCCCTCTTCAAGTCCTTTCGTACTCCCCTTCAAAACCCTCTCACCTCTGCTATACCCTCTATGAACTAAAAATCAACTTTGCTCTAGTGTAGATGAAAAGGGTTCAGGAAGGTAAAACATACACAGAACTGAATAGGAAAATCATAGTTTTGTCACTTGTATTTTTCATTTGTTGGTAAATCTGTCCACATTTTCAATTGGAAGGGAAAAGTTGGCAATATTTTTGTTAGGGAAGGATTCAGAGTAGAATTTTTTTTTCTTTCAAATTTTGTCCATATCATAGTAGAAGAATCCTTAAAGATCTTGTAATCCATTTTTCTCAAGAATGACAGATGATTACTTCTACGTATAATGTATATCGGAGCATAAAATAGAGACAATATACACTTGCAGTTGATTATTAAGACGATTTTAATTTATCAATTTTAACAATATCGCGAATTACCGCCACAAAACGTTTTGAAATGAATCATTGAGGCGTGACTGATTAACCACAGACGACCGGTCGTTTGTGACCCGCTCCGTGGAGCCTAATTAATGAATTAAGGACTATTATCACTGCCGGTAGATGAATTTATGAGGTGTGTAAAATCGCCAAAAACACATGTTTATGCAATAATCATGTAATTGTCATCTGCGGAATTACCTAGTTGGATATCTAAACATTCGATATATGGAAAATTTAAGTTGTTTGATTGAAGATTTGTTAGTGAAATTAAAAATCAAAATGTTGCGAAATTACGTTGAATTATGGCTATCGCCGATAATGTCATTACTACAGTGACATCACAGAAGTAATCTCTTCAGGGGCCACACCCTCGCAGACTTTTATTCTGGTCGCCGGGGCTAAATTAGGCGTTTTTTAAAAAGCCATATATAAGTAATTTATGGACTGATTTCAGAAATTTAAAATCGAGCAATTGTCAAATTGACATTCCATTTTAATGAATTAGATTTTGACCATATGTCACTGCATCTATCCTTTAAACCAAGAAGATACTTTTTTTGCCTTACCAATGAGTTTCTGCAGAATCTGGCCATCAAACAAATCTTCCTCAATATCCTTCACGATGATCCGATGATCTGCCAACTCGTCGTTAATCCAGTCCAACAAAACCTTGAAATAAAGCATGGTAAGATTAAAACAGCTTGACAATCTGATATTCGATATCCATAATTACAAACACAAAATCAGAGGATAACATTTTCAAGCTTAATCTCTCATTGTAGAATATTTTTAGGTGTACAGTCAAGCCGCGATAATCCGGCCACCGATAATCCGAATCTCGCAGTTTCCGAACGGTAGGAAGATGTAACTAAACTAATCTCTTTAGTTGTCCTCAGTACTCAGTAGTCCGAACATTTCACTATCCGAACGTTTTTGATGAAAAACGGAAGCGTTCGGATAATCAAGGCCTGACTGTAAATAAATCATAGTAAATTTAGTGCTTAGTTACTTCAGGAAGTAAATAATCATTTGTTTGAAGTCAGAACAAACATTATTTTCTGAAACATTTATAAAAGGTCAAAGAGAAGCTAAACATTTATCTAGTTAGTACCTTTATCAACTGGAGAAGTTTTGGATCGTCTCTAGAAGGAGGCTCAATCATAGAACGCTCTTCTTTCTCACCTGAAAAACAACATTGGTCAGCTGTCATTTCCATCATTGAATTTTACTTGTTCATTCAGATATTTATAATTATTGTAATTAACTGGCTTCTATTTGTCACACAATGTTTATTATTGTCTTATACAGTGTATGATATCCTGATAAGGTAATTGTCACCCTTACTATGGTTATCTAGTTTTGTTGTTTTTCAATGTTTTATTCATTTCTTTTCAGCAGGTGTGTACACATGTCAACATTGTTTACAGAAAGAATGAAGCGCTCATAAAATATGGACATAAACAGAAACACATTGATCATGACTGAAATACATTACTAAAAGTTTTCCATTTAAGTCTGTAATAAAAAAGAAATAATCTGTTTGTTTCAATAAAAATACAGCTTTAAATAGGTTCATACGGTATAATAATGCAAAAATATGACGATTCACATGTATATTTATTGTTTACAGAATATTTCATGACATGTATATATATAATATATATATTGATGATCAGGCTTCACATATGTTTATCTCTGACTTTTGGGGAATGGAATAACAAACAAGAACTAGAAGAGCGTTTGCGGGACACCGCAAAAGCAGAGCAGCTCCGAAACTTTGGGTCTCGCCTTTCCCTGTTCCGCCTTCTCCTCAGCATAAATAAAATGGGAATTTTTTTGGACAAAATGTTTTTCATTATTCAAGTTATTCTAACAAGTTGAATCATCACTGGGTTCACTTTTCACAACTTTGTTCTTAAAACCTATTTCTGATTTCAAAATTGGATCAAAAGATTAACATGGCCTTAACCAATATCTCATGACCTTGAACTTTGACCTTCAAGGTCACACCATCAATGATTACTTTTCATTGTGTATAACAATCATGCAATGACTCAAAAGTGTTCATTGTTAACATAAGGCATATTCACAATAGCACGCTTAAGTTGTGACCTTGCTGTGACCTTGACCGTTGAAAGATTTTAGCAAAAACGTTTTCAAATCTTGGTCTTTCTCCATAGTTGATATATATGATAGCACATAAGTTGTTGAAGTTATCGTGTTTACAAGGATTTTTTTAGCGTTTTCAGAACTCGTGACCTTGACCTTTGACCTTGAATGTGAACATGTCAAAATCATCCACCAGGTTTATAAGAAAGAAGCTATGTATATGAGGTGTTAATACCTTCTTGGGAAAAGGTTATTTAGTGATTTCAGAACTGGTGACCTTGACCCTATCTCGTGACCTTGACCTTTAAAACTCAAGGTCAAACAATCAGTGATCACTTTTCATTGTGTATAACAATCATTTAAAGATTCAAAGTGTTAATAGTTGAAATAAGACATTTTCGCAAAAGCATGCTTAAGTCGTGCCCTCGCTGTGACCTTGACCTTTGACGGATGTTAGCGAAAACCTTTTCAAATCTTGGCCTTTCTCCATAGTTGATGTACACCAAATAAGAGCCTGATAGTACAAATATTTTTCAAGTTATCGTGTTTACAAGGATTTTTTTAGCGATTTCAGAACTCGTGACCTTGACCTTTGACCTTGAATATGAACATGTCAAAAAAATTCCCCAGGGGCATTAGTAAGAAGTTATGTATATGAGTTCTCAAAACCTTCTAGGAAAAAAAATTATAGCGAATACAAAACGCGCGTGCGGCGGCGGCGACGGAAACTGCGCAAAAACTGATAGCAGCTCCGACTTAGTCGGAGCTGCTAATTAATTACCCACATGCCTTTTATTGAAATGTTTGTCTTAAGAAAGCCATGTTTTGGAAATTCAAATAAGATTTGGCAGGGATTTTTACAGTAACAAAATCCTGAACAAACTGAATGTTGAAGAAGTTTTGAGCAATGGTGACCCCAGCTTTAAAACTGGCATTGCAGTAGATTGATGGTTTTGTGGAGAGACAGACCATGGTTTGAACTCACGATTGTGCTTTAATTCAACAAAATGCTATTATCGGTATAAACCATACTTTTTCTTACATGTTTGTAAATTGAGGTACTAGATTTTTTATAGTCCTGCTCCATGACTGTGTATTATTAAGGGTCTTTAATATTAATACAGTCTAGATTTTTATTCAGCAAGTCTAGATAAACTGAATACATATGGAACTGGAAGTATAAAAAAATATGTAATAAAAAAGATGAAGGTACAGTAATTATAAAAATTCAATAGACTAAATTTTAGTCTAGATTTTTTAGGACAGGTCTCGATTCTACCTGTGCTAGTGCAGGAGTACCATCACAACCCATTGTTTGATCTACGTACCGAGGAGATATCCCTCTGGTCCAATGTCCGGCATGGTAGGGCTGGTGGGGGATTCAATAGCATGCTTGCCTTCTTCTTGCAACTCCGTAACTGTAACAAAACACATCATATATCATTGAAAAACTCTGAAAAAACAAACTGAAAAAAATCAGCACCACAAAAAATACTCTGATAGAACCCTCTCTTTAAAGAATATCTCATATAAATATTTCATTTAAACTGATAACACAACAATTTTAGCAAATTCTGTTACAACACTTTGCTGTTTGATCAAAGGCAAATAGGACATAGGACAAATAAAAAAAACTTAAAGGAAGGCCGAAATAAAATATTTTCTATTGAATTCTTAACTGCAATTGGTTCATTAGACTATTTTGTAAAAAATGAGACCAAAAAAAAATCCATATGTTGTTCCTATATTAAACTAGAGCGGCTTAAAAACACCCAAAAACATCGTCTGCTTTTCACCCGTGACCAACAAACCAAAAATGGGGCGGGGCTTAGAGAGTTGGAAGATACCGGAAGTGACGTACGTGAAGGGACGGGGTGTAAACATTCGCTTACTATTTACAATGGCAAACACTGGGGAATCGGTCAGTTAATCTGTTATATCTACGCTTTGCAATGATGCCACATCGCTGTTCTGCTGTGTAATCTGTTCGAGTAATGTTAGTTATCAAGTTTCACTTTACAAATGCACCAAAATATCGTTATATATATCAAATCAAATATAATTGGTATAACTAGTGAGAGACGGTGGATTCATAGACGTTCGTAGACATAGGATAAATCAATGCTAATGATATATAAGATGACAAAATGAAACCAAGATATGATAATATGAACGAAGTACAGTTGAGACAACGAAATCAGATAGTCGGTGTTGTTGTTATTTTTTGTTAGAGATTGTTTGTGTTCAAAATAAAAAAACAAACGTGAGATAAGCACGCCGGCGAAGTAGACCCTATTGTAAGCCATCGACAATAAAAGCACTTCACAACATCCTGTTTTTAAACATCGTTAATCAACCGACAACCTAATTTACTAACTGTACATTACAAAAATCAAAATAACTCACCACATATTTTAAAACATCAAAAGAATAATACGTCTACGAATTCACCTACGAAAACATTGCATCCCAATGTTACATTTTACGATTTAGTTATCACTTATTACACATTAAAACATTCAGAATTTCATAGTTTATAAGATAATGTTTTCAATAAAATGTGTGGTTAATCAAATATAATCAAATAAACATCGTATTAAATTGACAATTCATCAAGAGTATCAATTAATGTAAGAAACTTACCTTATAAACGTATCCAAAAGGACAATATGAATATCCAAATGCACATTAGACACAAAATGTTAACCTATAATTCCATCAATGACAGTACTTGGAAACAGAAGATGGTCAAATAATAACCCTCTTTCAGCAAAAGTCTTTTCGCAAATGGCAAGATAGAAAACCAAATAGTTATGATGATTTTACACTAAAAATAATTTCATTGGTACATTAGATTTAAACAAGAGTTTTTATTGGATAACTTGATAGAGATATGTTCATTGGCTGACAATTTCTAGACTGAATGTGGCGTTAAGTGTATTGTGTGTCACCAAGACAGGACGTTGGCAATAAACATGACATGCTGGTCACCGACTTGTGTTATATAATTGAGTCGGTCCAGTAAACTTGTTATCTGTACAAACATAATTACACTCCTTCCTTCTCACATACTCAGCTTCTTAATTGCGTAAACTAATGTGCTGTAACAACACTTCTCCCCTTTGATCTGGAAGAAACATCTATATGGTCCGCTAAACTGAGAATTGTGTGTTGATGTGCAGAAGTGACACATAAAAGCTATCAGACTATTAATTAAACCATTTCGTTTTCATTAACGATATGTTCATTAAAATGCTTCTGGTAACATAATTCTTTTATTCGATAATGTTCGTTGTCTATATCAATCTGTGTATATGTTTAGCGTGCACAATAGAGCAATCTTCATGTAAATTTCATTGAGCTTGTTGACCAATACAGTTCATTTATTTATTCATGAAAGTGAAGTGAAAATGGTTTGCATTCCTTTACATCATATATAGAATATTTTAATTGACAAACTTAAAATACAGTAATCTTTTATATTAAATACAAAATGTTATTTATAAATCTGCAACGGTGTCTCGCTTGTTTGAACAGTCAATCGTTCAGTGTATATGAAGTTATACCTACCATATATATTTATTTATTAATACATACAAAACAAAATTAACATGCCGATTATTCAACATACTTTGATCAATTGATGCTACTTAATCTCTGTTCACCCGATTCCCGCAATAATCTTCTTCCCTTGTTTCAGTGTCACTTGAACTGTCATACCTTCCCTTCTAGTTCCGCGATTAATTGCTACAAACATACTATACAAAAGCGCAGAATGCACTCTAATAAAGCACGCCCCGGTTGTTGTAACCATATAAAATCGCTAGTTGAATAGTTTAGTAATCCGTTTATCGAAAATTGGGGTTGTTTTGATGAAGTTTTCTGTCTTATATGAGCAGTTTAAAAGTGGGGAAAACGTGTTAAATTATGATTAGCGGCCATGTAGAGGCTCCTTCACGTACGTCACAGCCCGATACGCTTCAGTGACCACCCCCGCCCATTTTCATTCTGGTCGCTGGGGCTGAATTGGGCACTTTTAAAAAAAGCTGTATATAAGTTATTTATGGGTCGATTTCAAAAATTTTAAATCTAGCAATTGTCAAATTGAAACATCTTTTCAACGAATCCGAAAGTGACCATATGTCATTTCATCTAACCTTTAAGAGCTAACAAAATAACTTTATAGTTTTCGATACCTTTCATCTGCAAAATATTTCTTTCTAATATAAATTTCTGAAGTATAAGTTTAAATATATCCAACGTGTTAAGCACTGACAACTAACAGATAACTAGCAAATGAAAGGAATAAATAAACACATAGAAAGTTTAATAAATTTTATTTCTTTTAAATCATTTGTGTACTTATCAAAACCTCAGTTTTGTCACACAAACACTTATCAGTAGAGCTTGATTTTCTGTTGAAGATTCTTTTTGTTAATGTCATATTATTTATTTTCTTGATAATTTTTTATCAGTATTTGGAGTCGTTTTTATTAATTTTCATTTCAGGTTTTGTAGTAGTAAAGTTTACCATTTTTAGTTCAAATTTGTTTGTACGATTTTGTTTCAGGTACGCCTACAGTTCTTTATTTCCCCTCAAGTTACCTTTTTTTGTTGTATTTACATATGAAGTTATTTCTCCCAAACAGCTCACTGGTTCCAGTCAGTAAGAACCAATTTTGTTAATCAGCTGTTCTGCCTTCATCCAAGCAGCAAATCATCATTATTTCATCAATAAGCTCAACTACACACTTCAGTAATGGAAATAAATTGTAATTTCATGCTTTTCACATAATGCATTTAAGATATTCACTTAATCTCAATGTCGATTTTCAGCAAGTTCAAAAGGGAATCAGTGATCTATTTTTATATGTTTAAAATCACAAAAAGGGTATCTCTCATATACTTTGGACCATTTTATAGGATTTCCTGGTGCAAATAAAGCAATGTATTGCTTGAACAGTTCAACTTTACTTAGATTGCTTGTGTAGAGTTTTGGTAATATTATATTCATGGTGTTTGTCCGCTAGAAAGTTTTCTGTTCCCAATTAAACACTTCTTATCAGAAAGAATTCTTTAACTTATTCAAATAAAAAAAGTTTGTGTTGATTATTGGTGACATAGTAACATAATTACATAGGAATGTAAAAACTTTAAACATTTGACAATTTTAGTTTAATGTCGTAGAAATCAGTAAAAGATGGCTTGTATTTATTATGTATGTGTTGACCTAAGACAAATACCATGAAAACAGGTCACAAATAAATAATGCAGTACAAACTGGCATTTGTCAGAATATTGACAACCAAAATCAACAAAACCATAAAATAACTATTATTTGGCACCAAATGTTTGAAATATAATTATGTTGTCTACCACTTTGTGATGTTTATGATGTTTGAAATTTCTAGTTCATCAAAGTTTCTTTCTTATTACCATGGTAACAGGTAACACAAGGGTAATTGTTTATGCAAAGACTCACTTGTTGATACTGTCTGATAGTGGATGTTTATAACTATTTTTGAGGCATCACAATGGGGTACATTTTCTTAAATTGTTGCATTAATTCACACCTAAATTGCAGTCAGTATGTTAATTCTTAAGAAATACTGATTGTTTTAACGTTACTTTGTTGATATTTTGATAAAAACCAGGCAAATTCCTTTTATGGAAATATTCGAAAGCAAATATTTGGCCTAGGATTTAGTCATCCATCACTCTCCCTTCTCTTTCCGTCACTGTAAACAGTTAAGCTTGTCACTTTGCGGACTAACGGTAACTCATGCGTAACTAAGTATTACCTTCCTTTGCCTTTTTCTTTCTTGCTAAAGTTCCAATTTTATCCAGGAATGATTCATCTTTCTTTTTAGGTGTCAAAGTAGCCGAAGTGTTGGGTGAGGTTGCCATTTTGTAAATTCCACAACTTCCGGACAGGGTCAAGGTCTCAAATACTGTTTTCCACGTGGCTAATTTTGAGACAACAAAACAGGTGCCCGTCGTCTGTCGCATCTTTTGAAACACAGTAGCAGACGATATCCATATACATGGTTTAATGGTTTTATTGTTTCAGTATTACATTTTATCTAAATTTTCTGCGAAATTTTCGTATATATTTTGAAAAAATAATGTAATGCCTGGAATATCTGCATGCATATAGCACACTCTGAAAAGGCATTCTAAACACGGTTTCTTTCTAAATGCAAGATACTCGTCTTTGTATGAACTAACTATTGATTATTGATTTATAATTGTTTTTATTAATTTAAATTTTAAAGTTACATTCTTTGATTAGATACTGATTCCGTTACCTTGTTATTGTGTTGTGTTTTTGTGATTGAAATTAAAATGAAAATTAATTGTAAATGTAATTGGATTTTTATGTTCATGGATAGAGGTTCACCAAACTGTAGGAGTGTCAACAAGTATACAATATTTCTGAACAGAATCCATTGCTCATGGCTGCTTTGAGGCTTAATTTTGTTCAGGTTTTCTATTTATGCTGGATAGATAAACACTTCCTGGCTAATTTACATGCTTATTTAACTTTACTTGTAATGTCTATGTTCTTCTCTTCTCTTGCATAGATTAAACTTGAAATAAAACATGGCCAGTAGGCCCAGTACTTACATATACATTTTGAATGAATTTGGCAAAGCTTACTTTATTTAATCAAGTATATATTTTCTTTTAAATATGTTGAAATTGATACTATTAATTTATACTTCAAATGCAATACAAATAATTATATCGTTCTTTCATATCAAATGATTGATCGATCTTTAATACATCTATATAATCTCTTAAGTTATTAAATCGACAGACGTCTGCAGTTGTAAGTAGTTATCTTGAAAGCAGTAGGTTACGTAAACCTCGGGGTGAAAGGTCAATCACGCGCTGCCTGGGACTGTTCGGAGTGTGGAGTGTCTCAATCAAGGTATGTAAGGACATATTATGACATTATTACATGTTGATAGCGACGTATCTATTCAATAAACTTAGTTATAGTGTGCATTGGAAGTGAGAACATATCAGGTTGGGGAAACCTTCTTTTTGGAATATACAGTAGGCCACAATCACTTTGCAAAATTGTTACAGTGTGTTACTATTTAAAAACAAAATAGGCAGAACGGCATATCATAACCCGAACATTTCGAGTAGGTTTTCCCAACCTACTTATTGACTCAGGCTATAACTGCAGGGTTGGTGTCAATTCATTGCATGTTATAATGCTAAAAATTACTGCATGTTAGTCTTCAACCTTAGATGTTACATCATGCAAAAACTGATGAGCTACAGAGCCAATGGCTCTTTTTTTCAAGTCTTTATAAATGCATCCACGTGGTGTTGAACAATAAGTATCAGTCTCAAGATTATATTTTTTAGGTACATAATGTAATACGTTGTTAAAGTCATGCTCATAAGAATAAAATAATACATGTCATCATGATATGTCATCAGAAAATTTATTAATCTTGTGAAGTTGTCTACAGCTATGGGTTTTCAGTCAGATAGGCATTACTCTTATGAAAAAAGAATCTGACAGCTCATAACATTGTTACTTTTGCCGTTTTGGTCTTGGCCGACAACTTTTCTGGGTTTTTTTGTGTGTTTAACTTTACCATGAAAATTGGCAAAATCATGCTTAACAGCAGCTCTCGGGCTGGTAACTTTTTAGAATTATTTCATACACTAGATTACCACCTTACATTTAATAGACATAACCCTGCAAACCAAAAATTATATCCTCACTGTTCATTTGTTAAAATGAATGTGATACGTGCTAATCCTATCTTCCATATATTTTTAAGAAGGTCAAGTCACATTGTCTGTCAAGTGATGAAGATATATAATAGTGTAAAGTAGCAGATGAATTAATTACATCACGATTTATGTTTTCTGGGGGTACTGTGTGTCCAAAGTTCAAACAAAGTAACGTTTCTTTAGTTTAAGTGAAAAGTCCACTGAAAGTGTTCAGGTAATAAACAGACATAGAATTTGATAAGAAGATCCTATATTTTTAGTTTTATAGCTCAGGGGCCCCTTTCACAAAGCAACCTTTACTAAGGTTAGCCTTAACTCCCATTCTTTAACATTGGACTAAGGTTATCTTAGTGACTTACGATCACCTTAGTGCTTTGTCATATGGGTTTTATGGCATAGGTCATCGTCGGTCTTTTCCACATTTTCAACTTCTCTTCGGAACAACTGGAAGTTTTGTGGGGAGGTACACGTACCATACGTGGATCAAAGTTTGTATATTTTTTACTGACCTTATATTCTGTGAAATAACTAAATAAAAAGTGACTTTGTCTTTATACTATAGATGTCCGAGTATTTGAGACCAGCCTTTGCGATAGTACTCCCCAATCTGGGTGGAATTGCTGGCAGTATCTTTACAAGAAAAGCTATCCCTGAGTGGTATGAGGTGAGTTCGAATTGATCACATACTGTTTTGTTTATTTATTTTTTTGTGCTGAGTTTAAAGACAAAAAGATTTTAAACAACTGTTGATTTTAATCAGACTGTACAATAATTAAATGTAACAAGAGTAACCATTATCATCTTCATCAACATTATTATTAACAAGAGTAACCATTATCATCTTCATCAACATTATTATTAACAAGAGTAACCATTATCATCTTCATCAACATTAT
This sequence comes from Gibbula magus, assembly GCA_936450465.1. Taxonomy (NCBI): domain Eukaryota; kingdom Metazoa; phylum Mollusca; class Gastropoda; order Trochida; family Trochidae; genus Gibbula; species Gibbula magus. The sequence goes on from OW388293.1 coordinate 49,875,299, forward strand.
CATTAACAAGAGTAACCATTATCATCTTCATCAACATTATCATTAACAAGAGTAACCATTATCATCTTCTACAACATTATCATTAACCCTTACGTTGCGTATATATATTTTACCCTTTTTAGCCCCTGTGGCGGAATTTACAGGCTCGCAGCTCGCAGCAGTAGTTTGAGCTTAGGCACTAACGAGCTCTGCTGGCGGAATTTCCAGGCGGCGATTCCGGTACCGTTTTTACGAAATATACCGCATCTAAATGGCGAATACGGGCTATATACGGGCGTTGAATACAAATTCAAGTCGCGGCACCCGTACACAAATGGTTGCTTTATACCCGCATCTTTGAATTATTTTTTTACAATTTTTCTTTACTTTTCTATTACTTTGTAAAGATTGTCTTTAATTCGGGCCTTATAACATCATGAATTTGGAGCGCGCTACTGAAATTTTTATATGGACTTGAAGACCAGATGTTTGTCTTTACAATGATATAAAAAATATTAGAATGCGACCTATGGTTATAATTCTATTGTCATCTAAAGTTTGTCTTTATTTCCATTTTCATGAAATCAAAACTCCTGAGCGCGCATATTGCGAAATTTATATGTGCTTGTAGATAGTTTATTCCTCTTTACAATGACATAAAAATTATTAGAATACGACTTATGGTTCAGAAAATATAACCAACCAAAGGAGAGTGACGCTACCCCGACAGTACCACGTGAATGGTCCCGACGCGCACCAAGTTACTGGCACTGCTTGGTCCCCCCGGGACTGTGCTAATTACAGTACCGTTACCTCCTCGAGACCTCCTCGAGACCTCCTCGAGGGTGCCAGAGCCGAGTGCGCGTGGAACTAATGGGTACTAATGAGCACAGCATACACTAATCACCGCGGCGAACGCAATACATGTTGCGCTGTGTAAAGTTTGTCTTTATTTCCAGCTTTATAAAATCGTAAATTATTTCGCGCGCATGCGAAACACGTATGTACTTGAAGACAATTTATTCCTCTTTACAATGATATAAAAATTATTGGAATACGTCAAATGGTTCGCAATATATGAAGAGCGTAAGGAAGGCACCCCCAGTACTTAGAAAATTCATTTTTGAAAAACTAACTTTTTGCGACATCTGGCGCATCATTTTCCGCATGTTTATTTTTCGCTGCGCATATACATATGATACATGGAATTGAAGACAATTTATTGCTCTTTACGATGATGTAAAAAGAAAAAAAATGCGCAACTTCGTTCGGAAGCTATAGCGTGCCAAATGAAGGTACCCTCGGTACTTTGAGGCAACTTTTTGACTATCGCGCATATCGGGGCACGTGCCGCAACTTTAGTTTTTCGTGCGCATGTATAAATTTTATATTGAATCAAAGCCGAATCTTTCCTCTTTACCCCATGTAAGTTTTATGAAAATCGGCCACCCGGTTCAGCATTTATGGGTGTTTTTTATGATGCGGTTCTGGCTGAACTTCCAATGAAAGCTCGCATTCACTTTCTCTGTCTCTTTGATAAAATAAAGAATATTTTATTTGCAATGACATGTATTACAATGAAATTACAATGCATTTATGTACAAATATACACAATATTTACCTGCGGCTGTGCGCAGAACAGCTTTAGGGACCTAACAAGGTATGTATATAATGTGTATATACTGGTTGTCCACACTTCGGCTCTCTTTACTTTCAATTTTCTTCTTCTTCATTCCCTTCTTCATTTCTTTCTTTTTCCGTGGCAGTGATGTAAGCCCTGGAATAGTCAGTGGCGGTGTGGTACAGTTTGAAGCATGGTGCGGCGCACAGAGAAACATTACAATCTGTACATTCATAAGAAGACTCTCTGCCTACTCGTTTTTTCTTCCTTGCTGGCCCATTGCCTTCTTCAATCTGTTTTGCGAGGACGGAGCGTTTTGCCTTAGAGCATACCACACACATCCTTGTGACGTTTTTCTTCCTTCCGACAGGCTCAATCTTCGTCGGAAAGTGACGTCCATGAAGACGAGTGACACTCTCGTCGCTCGTGCTCGGCCGACCACGGGGACGTCTGCAAAGTGATGGAACTTGTTCCTTGCCCGCAAATGTTACTATATGTTGCGCCAAAGCCTTCCTGTATTCCCGACTTGTTTTTAGAGGTTTATCTTTGCTGTATTCTTTATAAACGATGTAAGAGTTCAACATGGCAACGTTGAGAACGTGAAACCAAACCCGTTTCCACCACTTCAGGGTCTTCACTCGGAACGGCGTGTACGACAACATCTGGTCGGCCCGATCAACACCTCCCATGTACTTGTTGTACGTTGTTACAATGCGCGGCTTGAGAACTGGTTCCCCTGTTGCCCGGTTCTTCTTCCCTGTTTGTTCAAGTTGTGTATCTTCAACAGTAGACATGAGAAGCACTGATTTTCTATCTTCGTAGCGAAGAACGAGTAGGCCATGGTTGTGAGAAACTGTCATGTCCCCTTGCTTGGCTTTCTTTTTAGGTTTCTTGACTGAATCAGGAAGTCCCTTTCGATTGGCTCTCAATGTCCCCGTGGCACCTATTCCCCGCTCCCACAAATTTATGTACAGATTTGTGGACGAATAGTAGTTGTCCATAAAGATGTGATGCCCCTGTCCAACGTAGTCGTTCACCAAGTCCATGACTACATCATAAGTTTTGCCACCTTCAGAAACCGGTTCATTCGTTTTTCCAGTGTAGAGTTTGAACTTGCAAACGTATCCGTTGTGCGAGTCACACAACATGAAAGCCTTTATCCCATACTTCTTAGGCTTGTCGGGAAGATAAACTTTGAAAGATAAGTTACCTTTCCAGGGCACCATGCCCTCGTCGACTGAAATGTTTTGATGCGGTTTATACACTCTTGAAAAACGGTGAACTATCCGGTTATACAAGTGTCCCAGTTTATTTATTGGTGAAAAGCACGGGGTGTTACGGCCCGGCATCCTCCTGTTGTCAGCCAAGTGTAGGTAGGTTATAAGAAGCCAAAACCTGTCTCGGGGCATGCACTTGGCGAAGAAAGGCGTTGAGGTAACATCACTTGTTGACCAGTAATCAGCAAAGTTTCTCTGCACAACCAATGACATGGCAATTGTCATGGCTACAAATACCTTCATCTCTTCTGCATTAGTGTCTTGCCACTGTTGCATTCTTGAACGGGGTCTTAGAATTTTGTCCTCCATTGCTTGTTTGAAATATCTATTGGTTTCCGTTGCCATATCCTCATAGTCATCATTATGTATAAACAAATTGAAAAAGTCAATAGGTTCAGGGTTCTCAGGAAGTTCTATGAACTGGCGCAACCCAGTTTGACCAGTGAAAGGCAAGTTTACACGTGGCCGCGGACCATCCACCCACTCATCAAACGTCTGTGAATTATCATGATTATATTGTGGTATTTCGGCAAACTCCTCCTCAAAACCACTAAAGTCTTCTTCGGTGGAATTACCGGCGGCTAGAATCTTTCTGGCAATCTCTGTCTCTATATCACTCAGAGCATCTGTGTCACCATGTTCACTATCTATTACAGTGTCCCGATCATATGCATCATCACTGTCTAAACCACTGCTACCATCACTGTCAGTTGACTCCATATCAGAGGCTTCATCAGCATGGATCTCGTTGATGAAGTCGTCGTCGCTTGAAACGGCTTCAAAGCTGTGTGTCCTAGTATGCAACGCCCTAGGCCGTCGCAGGGCCTTGCGTCCACGTCCGCGCAGCATTCTGCTTCAACCTGTAAATGATTGAAAATGCGTTAGATGTATGCAACATGTAACATGTGATTAGAGACAATAAACATACAGAGATAATGAATGTGAGCTTCATGGACGTTCATTTGCCAGTTTCAGAACCTCCCGGCGCATCTAGGACGACTGCGCCGCAAGCGCCGACGGCTTCTGACATCGCGCCGATTTTTCCGACGCATATGTCAAACGGACCATTTTCTGATTTCCTCGGCGACGTGTAGCACCGGGCGCGAGGCCCGGAAAATAAACTACTTTGTCAGGGAAGCTCGGGTTGTCAGTTGCCGAATGACTTCTCTTTTCGAGAAGCAGAGCATCCAAGGAGCGGTCTCTCGAGGCGGAGCCCGGACCCATGGGAGCATACTCCCATGCTCTCCGGGAATTCCCGTCCCCGTCTTCCGCGGCGGACCCCGGATTCAATCGCGGGACAGGTTTCCCATGTTCTCTTTTGAGAACGAGAGACTCCGAGGAACAATCCTATGGGACGAACCCCGGATTCTATTGGGAATGGGTTCCCATGCCCTCTCGACATATATAGCAGAAACCTTCATACCTCGGAATGACACGAACCTTTATTTCAAAGTAGAAACAAAAAAATAATTTGCACAAAAAGTTTGGGGGGTAGCGACCAAAAGCGGGGGGGTCCGCGCACCCCCCGGTAGATATTTATACTTGTGGGTCGGTCCCGAAGATGACGGACCACGCCCATATTCATGGGAATTTTTTCTCATTATGTCATGGCGAATCCCGTCGGAAATTCCCCTGCTCACGAAAAAACTAATACCTAAAAAAGTAATTGTGATACAAAAGAACTTTGGTAATAAAAGTGGTGAGGAATCAAATTCTCCATCTGCTCAGTTCAGTCCGCTACACATATAAATAATTCTTCAAATCTTATTGAATGAAACGTCTTTTATTCAATAATGTAAAAGATAAAATAATAAATTCAATTCAAATGGTTTGGAAAGGTGCGCCCTCGCATTTGAATTTTAGAAATAAAAACCTTTCGCAAATGGCATCAGTAACAAAAATGTTCACGCATTTTTAGAAACTCCGAAAAGTGAAATATTTTCCTGAGAAAATATTCCCACGAAAAGGCTTTTCCCCGAGCGGCGGGTCCCGTACTCAAATATATTTTCACTTTTATGTTATATTTTTTTTTCCAAAACTGGAAACAAAATTCCGTCATGACAGTTGTTCATCGTTTATAAAGCTCTATATTTGCGTATCAAAAGAACAGTATTTTAGTTATATATTGTCATACTTCTTCACTTATGCGTACATCAATATTGCGGCTCTTCGCGCATGCATAGTTCTTCCCAAAAACATGCGCATTATATCTGGAATTAAAGACAATGTTTTTCTCTTTACAATGATGTAAAAATTATAAAAATCGGACTTGCGGTTCAAAAGTTATGAAGTGTGAAAATTATACCTTTTGGCGCGGCGCTTTACGCATGCAGAGTTATTCCCGAAAACATGCGCATTATACATGGAATTGAAGACAATGTTTTTCTCTTTACAATGATGTAAAAATTATAAAAATCGGACTTGCGGTTCACAAGTTATAAAGCCCGTAATGATGGTATATGCTAAGAGCGCCACTTATTCAAAGCCGAATATCACCTTCTGCGCGACACCTGGCGCATCAAAAGTTATTGCCGAAAATACACGTATTTTATATGGAATTGAAGACAATTCTTTTATCTATATACTGATAAAAAAATTATGAAAATATCCCAAGTAGTTTCTTAGAAATAGAGCGCCGAGGCATGTTGGGGTAAATGCGCCACATGTATCAAAATTCAAAAGTGCGAAAGTCGCCTATCTCTGTGCGATTGCTGTATTTTCAGTTATGTTAGCGCAATTGCGATTTTTATATGGGAATAAAGGCCATTCTTTCCTCTTTATTTTGGTATAAAAAAAATGAAAACAACCAATTGGTTCATATGATACGAAGTGCGAGAGAAAGGTAGCTTATCGCAATATCTTCCCGTAATTAGAGGCTATCTGCCCATGTGGCGAGATGCGAGACAGATAAGCATAGGCTATCTGCCCATGTGGCGGGATGCGAGACAGATAAGCCTGTACGGGCCTATCTCACCCCAGGGCAGTGCAGACACTTAGGTGCTAATTAGCCGCCGGGCAGTGTAGCCATCGGAGCGAAGCAGGACAAAATTGGCCTTTTGTAAAGCTAATTATCGATGCGTTACGGGTCAACAATGCACACGCAAATTGGTGTGAATTTTGCTGGACGTTCTGACAAGACACTGAAGAAAGCTTTATTCTCATTGCGGGCTGCGAGGCATAAATACAGCCATTCTCATGCAGCGAGTCGCGGATACAATCGACTCGGGACCCGGTATGGCAGATAGCCAAGTACATAGACATCCGTGAATTCTTCTAAGTAAGCGATCGGGGATCCGTATTGAGGTACCTACGAATCGCTTATAGCCCGCCCGGATAATTCCGGGACCCGCATGTTAAGGGTTAACAAGAGTAACCATTATCATCTTCATCAACATTATCATTAACAAGAGTAACCATTATCATCTTCATCAACATTATCATTAACAAGAGTAACCATTATCATCTTCATCAACATTATCATTAACAAGAGTAACGATTATCATCTTCATCAACATTATCATTAGTGAGAATAATCATTATCATCTTCATCAACATTATCATTAACAAGAGTAACGATTATCATCTTCATCAACATTATCATTAGTGAGAATAATCATTATCATCTTCATCAACATTATCATTAACAAGAGTAACGATTATCATCTTCATCAACATTATCATTAGTGAGAATAATCATTATCATCTTCATCAACATTATCATTAACAAGAGTAACGATTATCATCTTCATCAACATTATCATTAGTGAGAATAATCATTATCATCTTCATCAACATTATCATTAACAAGAGTAACGATTATCATCTTCATCAACATTATCATTAGTGAGAATAATCATTATCATCTTCATCAACATTATCATTAACAAGAGTAACGATTATCATCTTCATCAACATTATCATTAGTGAGAATAATCATTATCATCTTCATCAACATTATCATTAACAAGAGTAACGATTATCATCTTCATCAACATTATCATTAGTGAGAATAATCATTATCATCTTCATCAACATTATCATTAACAAGAGTAACGATTATCATCTTCATCAACATTATCATTAGTGAGAATAATCATTATCATCTTCTACAACATTATCATTAACAAGAGTAACGATTATCATCTTCATCAACATTATCATTAGTGAGAATAATCATTATCATCTTCATCAACATTATCATTAACAAGAGTAACGATTATCATCTTCATCAACATTATCATTAGTGAGAATAATCATTATCATCTTCATCAACATTATCATTAACAAGAGTAACGATTATCATCTTCATCAACATTATCATTAGTGAGAATAATCATTATCATCTTCATCAACATTATCATTAACAAGAGTAACGATTATCATCTTCATCAACATTATCATTAGTGAGAATAATCATTATCATCTTCATCAACATTATCATTAACAAGAGTAACGATTATCATCTTCATCAACATTATCATTAGTGAGAATAATCATTATCATCTTCATCAACATTATCATTAACAAGAGTAACGATTATCATCTTCATCAACATTATCATTAGTGAGAATAATCATTATCATCTTCATCAACATTATCATTAACAAGAGTAACGATTATCATCTTCATCAACATTATCATTAGTGAGAATAATCATTATCATCTTCATCAACATTATCATTAACAAGAGTAACGATTATCATCTTCATCAACATTATCATTAGTGAGAATAATCATTATCATCTTCATCAACATTATCATTAACAAGAGTAACGATTATCATCTTCATCAACATTATCATTAGTGAGAATAATCATTATCATCTTCATCAACATTATCATTAACAAGAGTAATGATTATCATCTTCATCAACATTATCATTAACAACATATCAGGTGCATCCATTGTGTTTCATAAAATTTTAACGTTTGGCATATATGAGACCTGAAACAACACAATGGATGTACCTTTAACCTTACATCATCAAGGGTAACCATTACCATCTTCTACAACATCGCGGCTAATGGCTGCAATACTGCCGAAGTGGCGTTAAATAATAACTCACTCACTCACTCTTCTACAACAATGTTATCAAGAGTAACCATTATCATCTTCATCAACATTATCATTATCAACATTATCATTAACAAGAGTAACCATTATCATCATTAGCAAGAACAATTATCATATTTATCCTCCTTTTTATCATCATTATTACCATTACTTTCAGCATCTGAAGAAGCCATCCTGGCGCCCACCAAACCGTGCCTTTGCACCTGTATGGACATACCTGTACTCCTCAATGGGATACGCCTCGTATTTGGTGTGGAGGGATGGCGGGGGATTCAGGGGTGATGCCGCACTCCCACTCGCCTGCTTTGGAACTCAGCTCGCACTCAACTGGGCATGGACTCCAATCTTCTTTGGAGCCAAGAAAATGGGATTGGTAAAATTGAAGACATTGACATTTTAAGCTCATCAGGCCTGAAAGGCCTGATGGGCTTATGGCATGGCATGGTGTCCGGCGTCCTTCCATCCGTAAACTTTTCGCTTTTTCGTCTTCTTCTCCAGAACCAATGACTCCACAGAGCTGAAATTTTATGTGCAGACTCCTTGGCCGATGGGGATTCTAAATTGTAGATTTCGTGACCCCATGACCCCAAATAGGGTCGCAGGGGTCACATCCTTTAAAAACTATTTTCATCCTCTCCTCCTGTTCCAAAAGGTCTAGAGAGCTGAAGAGTTCTTCACAGACTCCTTGGCCAATGGGGATTCTAAAATTGTAGATTTCGTGACCCCATGACCCCATGACCCCAAATAGGGTCACAGGGGTCACCTCCTTAAAAACCTATTTTCATCTTCTTCTCCAGTTCCAAAAGGTCAAGAGAGCTGAAAAGTTGTGTACAGACTCCTTGGCCAATGGGGATCCTTCATTGTAGATTTCGTGACACTGTGACCCCAAATGGGGTCACAGGGATGACATCTTTTAAAAACCTATTTTCATCTTCTTCTCCCAGTTCGAAAAGGTCTAGAGAGCTGAAAAATTGTGTGCAGACTCCTTGGCCAATGGGAATTCTAAATTGTAGATTTCGTGACCCAATGACCCCAAATGGGGTCACAGAGTCACATCCTTTAAAACCTATTTTCATCCTCTTCTCCTGTTCCAAAAGGTGTAGAGAACTGAAAAGTTCTGTGCAGACTCCTTGGCCAATGGGGATTCTAAATTGTAGATTTCGTGACCCCGTGACCTCAAATGGGGTCACAGGAGTCACATCCTTAAAAACCTCTTTTCATCTTCTTCTCTAGTTCCAAAAGGTCAAGAAAGCTGAAAAGTTGTGTACAGACTCCTTGGCCAATGGGGATTCTTAATTGTAGATTTCGTGACCCCATGACCCCAGATGGGGTCACTGGGTTCACATCCTTAAAAACCTATTTTCATCTTCTTTTCCGGTTCCAAAAGGTCTAAGGAGCTGAAAAGTTGTGTACAGACTCCTTGGCCAATGGGGATTCTAAATTGTCCAAATGTCCAAATGGGGTCACATGGGTCACATCATTAGCTGCTATCAGTTTTTGTGCAGTTTCCATCGCCGCCGGCGCCGGCGCGTTTTGTATTGGCTATAACTTTTTTCCTAATTAGGTTTTGAGAACTCATATACCTAACTTCTTACTTATACCTGGGGAATTTTTTTGACATGTTCACATTCAAGGTCAAAGGTCAAGGTCACGAGTTCTGAAATCGCTAAAAAAATCCTTGTAAACACGATAACTTGAAAAATATTTGTGCTATCAGGCTCTTCTTTGGTGTATATCAACTATGGAGAAAGGCCAAGATTTGAAAAGGTTTTCACTAAAATCCGTCAAAGGTCAAGGTCATAGTGAGGTCACAACTTAAGCATGCTTTTGCAAAAATGTCTAAATTCAACTATTAACACTTTGAATCATTACATGATTGTGATACACAATGAAAAGTGATCACTGATTGTGTGACCTTGGATTTTAAAGGTCAAGGTCACGAGATAGGGTCTTGGTCACCAGTTCTGAAATCACTAAATAACTTCTTTCCAAGGAGGTATCAACACCTCATATACATAACTTCTTACTTATGCCCCTGGGGAATTATTTTGACATGTTCATATTCAAGGTCAAAGGTCAAGGTCACGAGTTCTGAAATCCCTAAAAAAATCCTTGTAAACACGATAACTTGAAAAATATTTGTGCTATCAGGCTCTTCTTTGGTGTATATCAACTATGGAGAAAGGCCAAGATTTGGAAAGGTTTTCGCTAAAATCCGTCAAAGGTCAAGGTCATAGTGAGGTCACAACTTAAGCATGCTTTTGCAAAAATGTCTTATTTCAACTATTAACACTTTGAATCATTACATGATTGTGATACACAATGAAAAGTGATCACTGATTGCGTGACCTTGAATTTTAAAGGTCAAGGTCACGAGATATGGTCATGCTGACCAGTTCTGAAATCACTAACTTTTTTCCATGAATATATTAACACCTCATATAGATAGCTTAATTTCTTTCTTATACACCTGGTGAATGATTTTGACATGTTCACATTCAAGGTCAAAGGTCAAGGTCATGAGTTCTGAAATCACTACAACAATCCTTGTAAACATGATAACTTCAAACTTTTTTTGTGCTATTAGGCTCTTATTTGGTATATATGAACTATGGAGAAAGACCAAGATTTGAAAACGTTTTCGCTAAAATCTGTCAAAGGTCAAGGTCACAGTGATGTCAAAACTTAAGCATGCTTTTGTTAATCTGCCGTATTTTAAATATGACCACTTTGAGTCATTGCATGATTATTATACGCGATGAAAAGTGATCATTGATGGTGTGACCTTCAAGGTCAAAGGTCAAGGTCATGAGATACTGGTTAAGGCCACGTTAATCCTTTGATCAAATTTTGAAAGAAGAAATAGGTTTTAAGAACAAACTTGTGAAAAGTGACCTCAGTGATGATTAGTAATAACTCGAATCCTGAACAAATTTTTGTTAAAAAGAATTGCCATTTTATTGATGCTGACGAGAAGGCGGAACAGGGAAAGGCGAGACCCTAAGTTTCGGAGCTGCTCTGCTTTTGCGGTGTCCCGCAAACGCTAATCTAGTTATAAACATATTTTCATCTTCTTCTCCAGTTCCAAAAGGTCTAGAGAGCTGAAAAGTTGTGTGCAGACTCCTTGGCCAATGGGGATTCTAAATTGTAGATTTTGTGACCCCAATCTAGGTCACGGGTCATGACCCAAAAACTTATTTTCATCTTTATCTCAAGTATGTAAAGGTCTAGAAAGGTGAAATTGTAATTGTAGGATTGGTGACCCTGTGACTCCAAATTTGGGTCACAGGGGTCATGAACTAAAAACCTATTTTTTGCTTGTTAACAATGTATTACTTGAGATAACTTAGATACTCAACCTTAGATAATAAATCAATGAAATCCTAATGAGCAACAGAGCCCATGGCTCTATTTTTTATCCCGACAAATAGCATGTCTCTTTCTTAAGAATATCTCAAACGGAATTTAAACAAACATGTACATCCTTCTCCAACAAAAAATGAATAACGTTGGAACATTTGACCTGTCAGTGAGTAGTTCTAGGGTCAATTTAGAAGTGTGCTACTGGGACTGGGTTCTGTTAATCAGATGATTCAGGATAGGGGTTACTGATAGAGTAGGGCTCGGGTGCACATCACAGTACATTTCATTTCCGATCAAGAGGTCTGGGTTTTGAATCTCACCAGAGGCTCGTCAACTTTGTCTGCTGTGGAGAACTGTTCTACAGTAAGGTTGGGTGCAATGCCAGACTGAGCAATAACACTCGCTAGTTCCAGCTGTTGCTTGCAGGTTTCACCGCAATGCATAGCCACTGGCGTTGAGGGCTTTCTCCCAATAAGCAGCCATGATATAAGTTAAATACTGAAAGCAGCTTAAAACCCCAACTCATCTCACCATTTATTCATTAAAGTGTTAATAAATTTGTATGGCTACGTATATGTGAATAAGTTCTGTTTTAGTCTCCAACTTCCAAACCTGAAGGATTTATTATCTAACAAAGTTCATGTCACAAATAATCAAAATGGGTATTCAGGGTGGGTAAAGTAACAAGGGTTTGTTTACCCTGGTAGAAAATGTGAATCCATCCCACAGTGCAATCGTCAATGTTTTACTTGGTTTGAGCTCTACATTTATGAATAATTCTTTTTTTAAATTTCAGGCTACAATAGAAATCGGAGCGTTGTGGGGCTGTGTTATTGCCACGGCCATTACATTTTACCCAGTCAACAAGACCGCGGCATACCTCATGATTCCGTACATCGCCTGGGTGTCTCTGGCGTCTTGCCTGTCGTACAACGTCTGGAAGAACAACAAGGATAGAACCGACTAGTCACATTCCTACAGAGCTGTGCTGCCTCTTTAACTATCAAATTAACTAAAGGAAGAATACAAGAACTTAAGATAATCTTGGTTTTAGGCTCACTTCTGAGACTCTAAACCTATTTTAAGCATTAATTATGTCAAAGTCTAAGAGCTAACTTTTATTGATGTTGAATTGAAGATTTAAAAAATCTCTATGAAATTGAAGTGTCTGATATTCAATGTTGAAATAATACTCATTGAACAACTTGTTACTGAAGACAAAGAAAATGAAAATCTTTTGTCTATAATTTAAGTTTATTTGTTTTATCTGTGAATATGTCAAATGGTAGTTTAGCTCCAAAAATAAGATCTTATTGTTATGCAAAGTATGATTGTGAAGTAATGAGTGAGAAAAAATATTTGTCACGATGTGGCCAATCATGTCAAGCCAAAATTATTATTTCACAATGATCAACCAATTAGAGACAACAACACTGTGAATCTCTTTTCTCGCATTTCTTTACATTTACATTTGAGAGTATTTTTTTTATTGTAAATCTTTTACAATGTCAAAAGGAAGGATCTTAAGTATTTTATCAAAGAAGAGAATTTACATCTGCAGTTTATGGCTGCTGAAGATGTGTGATAAACCAAATCTTAGTGGTCCATTGATCAGTTGTCAAAATAACCTCTGGCAAAGAATGTATATGCTGGTAATAAATGTTGTTGATTTGTTTGTAAGGCTTGTATGTAAAATGCTTTTACAGGTTAATAGTGCTTTTGCCTTGTATGGTGTAAACTTAGGCATTTTGGAAGAAATACCAATACATAGTATTTAAACCATTACTGGAATTGAACATTTTACTTTCCTGAACTATCATGAAACTTAATTACCAGAAGTTTAACAAGGTCTATTTCTGAAAGAAGTAACTTGCCACTTGCAATGGTTTCAAGGGCCTAAAAATTGGTTTAATCTTCTGCAAGGGAGTATAGGGAGTTTGTCCCTGAACTCATGCTGATTTCGTACAGAACAGTTGTCGAATGTTATGTTGCAAATCTCGGAGGAATGTTAGATATAAGATAACGTCTCAAAGATGAGCCCTATTGCTTGATAGTGAAAGATGTACATATTCAATACATATGATATTAAAAAGGCAGTAGCACTTTTTTTCTCTTAAATAAGTTGATGAAATATATTTGAAAAATAATGTCACCAACAGTAAAACACCCTTCTCTCTTCGGAAAATCAAGTTTAAAAATGCGTTTACATGGTTCAGTAAAGCCGTGGGAATCGTTTTTGTAATTTGAAATAATAAATTGTGTTTATTTCGAAGTGTTTATAGTTAAACCTATGTAGTGACATCTTGTCAGCTGAAGAATTGTACCTCAGTCCTTAGAACTGCCGTCAAGTATTTACAACTTTCGTTTTGTTTTATACTTATCAGTATATCTTTATACATTGTTAAATTACTGTTTTTTTCACAATCCTGTCTTTATGGATTAATAACTACCCTTTATCAGGGATGAGAACTTTCACTGTTTTCACTTTTCAGAATTTAATGAGAATACTTTTCTGGAGTTTGGTATAACTGAGGTCTTGGGCATTCACCTTTTCTTTTGGGTCACTTTTATACCTAAACCCTTCATTTTAAAATTGAAATTGGATGAATACAACACTAGAAAATGTGTTTTTAGAATGCTGGATTCTCATCCCAATATATGTGTATATGTTTTCTAGCTAATACTCAAGTACTCATAAAATATAATACTTAAAAAAGTAATTTTTGTGTTTAAATTGTCAAAAACTTTAAACTAGTCCAACATTATTTTATGGGTGACATGCGTTTTATAATCAGTGCTGTTTGTAAGTTAGTAATGCCAGTTTGTTATAGGTTTTTGCTAGTTTAGTTAGTTTTCTCCATCCACAGTGGTTATTGAAGTCATATATTCCCACATGTATTTTGTTACATTACACCTGTTCCAAAACCTGGCACAAATTGTTTCCTAAATTTGATTCAATCAAAACACGTCTATGATTAGTAGACTGAAGTCTTTGTCAAAATAATATATACATGGGGGCGGTTTCACTAACCCATTTTAGCACCTGCATTTATCATTGGCTAAGATTGATCTTAAACTGAAGATTTGTTAGTGGAAGGGCTCCCTTAACATCTGGTCTGCCCATAGCAGTGCTGATGACACATACCGGTACATGTGGCAGAGTGAGATGAAAGTATTCTTACTGACTTTGGCCAGTGGGATATCCCTTTAGCTCAACTGGTAGAGCGCAGGACTGTCACCCGGAGGTCCTGGGTTCGATTTCCACTGGAGGTGATCTCACTATCACTTTTGTCACACATATATGGTATAAGAATCCAGCCATGCCAAGGTATAGGCTTATTGTAACAGAGATTATGTTGGAAGATATGACTTGATTACATTAAATTGGGAGAGAATTATTAATTGAGTGTATTTATCAAGTATAATAAAATATTCAAAACACTGAAATATTTGTTGAGTAATATAGTATATATAGTAAGGTTTTGAAGCAATGCTACAAAATGAATGCTGAATTTAAGGACAGTATCAACTTTGGTTCACTAGTTCCAGTTGCTGCTTGCAGCTTTCACCACAATTCAAGGCAACAATAACATCATTTGCAGTACATCAATAGCTAGTTCCTTTTGATGCTTGCAGGTTTCACCACAATACAAGTCTACAATAAAATAATTTGCAGTACTATCAATAGTTAGCTAGTTCCAGTGGTTGCTTGCAAGTTTCACCGCAATGAAATGCTACAATAAAATAATTTGTAGTACCATCTACAGTTAGCTAGTCCAGTCAATGTTTGCATGTCTCATTGCAATACTTTGCCAAAATGGCTCTTTGTTCTCCAGAATTGCTGCATTCACAAAGTGAAATTCTTTTGGGAGGTACCTTGCACCTAGGAATGAAAGTGTGTTCAGTTTTGACATCTTTGTTACTAAATTGTTTCATACACTTTTGATCCCCCCTCAAATATGGGCTTTGCAGGGTGTCCACCCTACAGTCTTTAAATGACTTCTTTCCCAAGAACCATTCATTCTAGAAATGTCTAATTTTGAGAATATCATCTTTGGAGAATGGAAAATTTGTTTTGTCAATTTCATTACCCTTCTCTCAAAAATAAGGTTTTGGTTAGGATGCAACTGAAAGTGGCTTACCATTTTAATCGTTAAAGTGGTGAAGATGATCATAAATCAAATGCACACAATTGTATGTCTGTATCACACAAATTCAGTCAAATTACTGCATATAAGAAGCTGACCTAGTGTGACTAGATAAAACACACAAGTAGCTGTTGTTCATTGACCAGTCGATCACTATGAACAAGCTTTAAAATGCCAATTATCACCAACAGTCGGATCCTTTTGATAAAATACCAACATTGTTGACGTCTGTGGTTCAATTAGCATATTTAATCTCCCTTTAACTGTATATTTAGATCAAACAGGAGCCTGAAAACGATAATAGGCTACATGTTTGCAAACAAACATTTATTGCACATCTTGAAATCATAATGTTTATACTTAAAATACTCTCCTTAAAAGTTTAGAAATACAATTGGATTTGATAGTGTAATATTGGAATTGAAAGTCAACAGCACACAAGTTTACAAAGCCATGCTTCCAACTGTTAACAAGACTAAGTATTACACAATACACTGAGAAGGATTATGTCGAGACCCACTTGCAAGTGAAACAATAAATGGCAGAAGCGCCATAAAATATCATGTAAAGATGGATAATGCTGTACTAGTCTACGATGGGCGATGGAAGGCATCAGCACATTAAAGATTCAAATACGATAAGATTACGATAAAGAAATTAAAGATTAATTAGCAAAATGTTATTTGTACGTGAATAGTGAATAAAGCTTATCTCTAGATACAAAAAATAACTTCTTGCATTAGTCGCGGGTCACTATACATACGTCTGCTAAATAAAACGTAGCAATCTACGGAAGCGTATTAGTGTCACGGTGAAAACTATCTCCTACGTAGGACTTAGTATCTCCTACGTAGGAGATAGTATCTCCTACGTAGGACTTAGTATCTCCTACGTAGGACTTAGTATCTCCTACGTAGGACATAGTATCTCCTACGTAGGACTTAGTATCTCCTACGTAGGACATAGTAAGCCTATCTCCTACGTAGGACTTAGTATCTCCTACGTAGGTAATAATATCTCCTACGTAGGACTTAGTATCTCCTACGTAGGACATAGTAGGGTTATCTCCTACGTAGGACTTAGTATCTCCTACGTAGGAGATAGTATCTCCTACGTAGGAGATAACATGATAAAGCACTGATCACTTCGTTTCATACTTATCCACGAGTTGTGGAGACACCTAACGCATCTTGCGTTTCTTTTTTCATAATAAACATAATTATGTTAGTCTGATTAAAGCATGTTATTTCGAGGTTCCGTCTTGATTTTCAAAAATAAAGTATTGTTCACTTGAAATGTTATTGAGAGAATAACGTCTTTAGGTTACTGTTCCCTTAGTGTCCATTTCGTTAGTGATAGTTTGCGAATATACTGTTACAGTTAGTTTCAAATAATTATAATTATGTGCACATTATTTTTTCTCTCAGATTTGCCATTTAGTATTAAAGATTATACAATAGTGTGTTACGTTAGAGGGTAAAACATCCTATTACACGACCCGACAGGACAGAAACGGCTATCCGTATTGGTAGAAAATGGGGCGACGTATAAAGTGAGCATTTTATGGAACTCTTCTGTGTGAGAGATAGATTTGTAGATGTCATGCGATTTTTAGAGTTCAGACAGATTGTTGACCATTCCGTTATAGTGTTATATTAAGAACTATATTATTGGGTGATTAGTTCTCGCTACGTCAGTCAGAACACTTGTACCGCATTCGAGCGGCCATTTTCATTTGAACACTTTAAAATGGCCGCTCGAAGGGAAATGGACTCGAGTGGCTTAACCAAACCATTATTCATTTAGAACTCTTTATATTGATTCAGTCGCATTTATCGCCCGTCGATTGAAATATCTTGTATTTTGTATGGGGACGTTTCTTTTGCACGTGAGTTCACTACGAGTCGAGTCGCCATTCCTGTTCACATTTACGAAGTTCTTATTTAGAAGTCTTCCTTCATTTCACTTCATTAAAAAATTGATTCGAATTATATGTAAATAAATGAAAGTCAAATAAAAACAACCTCATTTATTCAAAATTAATTGCCCTATTTCACTTCAAACCTACAAAATACCATTCAAATAAGTTATATGTAATTAGATGTATACACCTCATATCAGCAGTATTTCTACTGTCGTTCTAATGACGACATGCTATATATGACAATAAGAACACTTAACAACTGAGGTAGATTTTAAAATTCGTCACTTCAGATGGTTAATTTACCCATATGGTAAATATACTTGTCAAAAAATCGGTTAGGTATATTGGAAGTTTATTATTGATATTTAATCAGTGTGTAAATGTGCAAATAAATCAATATAAAAAATTCATAATTTACATTTATCGCTAACTATTCTTCTCCAGTACATTCATAACATTCAAGAGTACAGAAATTCATTAACGGTAATTAATTATGGAAGCTGAGATCCTTTATTGTTGAGTAATGTTTTGAGTGACGTCGTGTAACAAATGTCCAACACCAGGTTCAAAGTGTAATTAGGTCGCTAGTAATGACCGTTTTCATTTAACGGAAACATTGACTGTTCTTGAATTATTGAAGGAGTTTAAAACTGATATTCCAAAACATATATAGGGAAACCGCAATCATATCGCAATCAATGTAGAGATCTACCGTAAACTTTTGAATTGATATCAGTTTATTAAATATAATCGTTCAGTGCAAACCTATACTGGATTGCATAACACATGATGACTCAATCAACTCTACTTCTAAAGATACCAATATATAAAATACTTAAAGGCGCTCTAGCACGTTTTTCTTAATGAAAACATTGATCTCACGAAAAGGTTAATAAGTCTTACAAATGGCTAAATAATACTCGAGAATCAATAAAAAGAGTTCTTCAACGAATGTACACTTTTCGGTTAAGCCATGCGAGTCCATTTCCCTTCGAGTGGCCATCGGCTGTATCAATACCTAAACACCCAAAGAAGAGTTTTGAATATGGGACCATGATAAAATAGTCAATTGTCTTGTTGTCTGAACTCTCAAATGACCTACAAATCTACCTCTCACACTGAAGAGTTCCACACCACTGTCGCTTTATAAATACGTCGCACCATTTTATTTCAATAGGGATAACCTTTTTCTATGGATGCAGGCTTATCGGATCGTGTAACGCGATGTCTTACCCTCTAATATAACAATATATTGTTTAAACTGTAAAGTATATTGCAAATTTGAGAAAACAAAATACAGCTTCAGCGTCTTTAAAGCTTTTTACGGTCATATAAAGTCTATCATATACTTATACATCATATGATATACACAATATTGTTTATGGGCATTCTAGAAAGTGGGGTGATGAAGAATGAAGAACAATTTGATGGATACACAACTTCTTTATTCTATGTAGAAACATCGCCTTCATAGAATAAATAAGTTGGGTATCCATAAAATTGTTCTTCATTCTTCATATACACATGTGTTTAATACAATTGTGAAAAACGCTAGATGTGATAAAGTGGTCCAGGCATTATAGAAGTTATCTCCTACGTAGGAGATACTAAGTCCTACGTAGGAAATAGTATCTCCTACGTAGGAGATACTATGTCCTACGTAGGAGATACTAAGTCCTACGTAGGAGATACTAAGTCCTACGTAGGAGATACTATCTCCTACGTAGGAGATACTATGTCCTATTATTATTTTTTTCATCGTGACACTAATACGCTTCCGTAGCAATCTGTTGCACATCAAACAAGAAATATAATTAAAATGTTATGAAACACAATGGATGCACCATCTGACCAAACATAGGATCTTGAAAACAATAACAGGCTTCATGTTTTGGAAAACATTTATTGCACATCTTGAAACCGCATACTTTATACTTAAAACTCTCCATAAAAAAAGTTTAGAAATACATTTGAATTTGATGCCGTAGTCTTGGAATTAACAGTCAACACGGGTTTACAAAACCATGCTTAACCTGTTAACTAGGAAGTTAGGCTATAAGTAAACTATTCGTGTATTCAATACGGTTCATACAAGAGAAACAGTGAATGGCCGAAGTGCCATAAAATATCATGTAAAGATACAAACGGATAATATGTACTATGATGGACAATGAAAGGCATCATGATGCATAATATTCATTATGTTACTTTTGAGAAAGCTTAATTAGCACAATGTAAATTTTTACGTGAATAATGAATTAAGCTCACTTCAAGAGGAAAAACCGCCTTGCAAGAGATAGACGCAGGTCGCTATGATATCTGATGTAATGATAAAGAGCAGCTGTACTCATGTATTTGTGCCAAGGAAGGAGTCACTTTTTCATAGAAAGATTCACAATGTTAACCGATATCCTGCCACAGACGAGATACGTCGCATACAAAAAGAATAGTTGAATATGATATAGATACTTGAATTTCATATTAAAAAAATCATATATGAATTGATAAAAGTTCATCCAGCATTTTTTCCAGTTCAAATTTCTTTTTTTACATTTATTGTCTCATTGTCGGTGACAAATTGTAAACAATGTTTGTTTACGAACAAGGTATAACAGACTTACAACTTCGGTCTTGGCCCCTTATCTTCTCGATGTATAAAATGTTTAGACAAAAATGTATGGAAATTGTAGAACGGTAACAAACATTGCAGTTGGTATATATCGATATTTGATCACAGACTTCAATTATTCCAGCATATAATGAATTTTTATTTAACGGAAATTTGTTTAACATCACAGTTAAGAATACCATGATTGGACTCTCAAAACGTAGCAGTTTGTTGCACATCAACAAGAAATATAACAAAGCTGACACAGTTGGGGTACAGACATCCGCCAATCTTCTCTCACAAAGAAATCTGTGGATGATATATACTCGTGTCGTTATTAACGTTACCACTATTTCCATGGACAAAATTGATCACTGCAACATTATAACATCCAAGTAGAGTTAATATCCATGAATAAGTGTCAACTATAACTATAAGTACATATCAACTAAATTCTAAATTATTTCAAATAATACATATGAGGCAATGTGTATAATAAATAACTTCTCAGGGCTTCTTTTCAAATATATTGTTTTCTTAAAAATGGAATTTCATTATCTATATATAGACTATATATTAGTCTGCAGTAGAGGTAAAAGTTGAGGATTTCTTGAAAACACATGTCCACATTTTGTCATTCATATTAACACGTAATGCATACTAAGTTATGGTACAAAATTTTGATGAAGGCATGAAATATCATAAATATGTTTAATCTGTTCTATCCTTGTTGTTCATCCATATATTGAACGTGAGGCAGGACGCGAGAGATATCCACCCGAAGTAGGGAATGAAGAGGTAGGCTGCAGTCTTATTGATCGGGTAGAATGTGAGTCCAGTGGCGATGATCATTCCCCATAGAGCGCCGATTTCAATGGTAGCCTGAATATTAAAATATATTCATTCAAAAAAATTATACCAAAAAGCCAAAAGATTTTCAAATATTCAAATATTCAAATATACCAAAAATACAAACGACAAACGATAAATTTGATAGTGATGACCGGTGCGTTTAATCAATTATCATGAATTTAGTAGCTGATTTAAGCATATAATATACTCACTTTAGGTATAGTATAAGTATTCACACATATTATAAGGTTGTACAATATAGAGGTATAAATTAATTTGCTCTCAAAATTTTAGTGAAGACAGGTAAAATTATAAATATTAATAAGGGTTATTTTATGAATGCTTCATTTCAAAACCATAACATACTTTTATAGCAGACTCAACGATTTAAAATGGATTTATTATGGGTTTTTATTCCAAAAACCATATACATTTGCGATAGAATCATAGCTTTAAAATATATTATTTTATGAGTGCTTCATTCAAATGAAAAGGGGGGGGGGGGGGGGGGGGGGGGGGGGGGGGGGGGGGGATTTACCATAACTAATTCTGAAATTATAAAATCGTTAGAACAAATATAATATATTACCAATCCCTTATTCCTGGCACCAAAGAAAATTGGAGCCCAGGCCCAGTTGAGAGCCAGTTGTGTCCCGTAACACGCGAGGGGGAGAGCTGCGTCCCCTTGGAACCCCCCTCCGTCCCTCCAGACAAGGTAAGATGCGTATCCCATCGATGAGTATAAGCACGTCCACACTGGAGCGAAAGCAAACGTTGGAGGACGCCATGATGGTTTCTTCAGGCTCTGTTCAACAAATTAAAGATAAATAGTATAGTCACCTTTCCAAAGATAAATAGCAGTTCTCCTTTCCAAGGATAAATACATGTAGTAGTTCACCTTTCTCAAGATACATAATATTTCACCTTTCAAACCATAAATATAATCATTCAAAATGAACACGTGTGTTTACTTGTATAGGTATCCTGCACACATAGGCCATTCTCTTCCCAAAGAAATTACGCTTTTCAGATTTTCGATCCTAACCTCTGTTCTACTTTGAGGGAATTTTGGGCTAAAAAATGGAGATTCCTGGTTGCATATATGAATCTAGTTGTGCAATCAATGACGCCGTTGTAAATGTGACACATTTGTGATACGTCATAATGCCATACATAATAGCATTCGTGGAGAAACACACATTAAACGAGAAAACGTTTATCCTAAGTTTCTGTTTCCCAAAAACGTATTACGACGTGCGTCACTGATTGCAAAACTAACTTCGAAAGCAACCAATCAGGATTATTCATTTCTAGTCGACAATATGGCCCATTTAGAACACAGGTTACGATCGAAAATCTGAAGGGATTAACTTCTGTGGGAAGTGATGGTGATTTTGGTCATCGTATGATACTGCCCCTTTAAATGCAAAGTAGAACCCGATCAGGAAAAGATAACTCACATTGTACCAAACCCTCTTGTCCTTCTTCTGGAAGTAACTTCCGGCGATTCCTCCAATGTTCGGCAGAATTATTGCAAAAGCTGGTCTCATATACTCTGACATCTGAAAAAGACCCAGAACGTGATCCAGAATAGTATAACCCTGCCGTGAGAGGGTTAATGATAGTTATGAAGACTACACACAGACATATAACATGATCCAGAATAGTATGACCTTGCCGTGAGAGGGTTAATGATAGTTATGTAGACTACCATCCAGACGGGCACGCCGTATCCAAAATTAGGATATATACTCTTGCGCTTTCCCTCCAGCTATTATAATGTAACTTTCTCAACTAAGGGACATCGAGTGCGTTGTTGAAGTCAAATATGTCAAACGTTATAAATTATGTCAAGTCAGTAAGTCGACATTGTGAAAACTTCTCTACTACAGTCAAAAAGACAAATTTGGGTTGGTAATGTTTACTGGGTAATGTAACTAATGTGAATGTAAAGGGGACATGTACTTTCGGTTTCTGCACATTGGTAAGGATGTTGCTCGATTTTCATTGGAAACAAGTAATTATCATATATTTGGCCATAGGGAATGAACATGTAAGATGAGTAAGTGAATTAAGCACATACGGTATTTTGGCACGTAAGAGTTCCAAATAGAATATTTTTTATAAACAATGGATGTCACTTTAATAGAAACACAATGGCTTTTAGAGACCCAGCGTTTAAGCTTTAGTGTGAATAAAAATCCATCCTCTATTTGGAGTTTATCTGAAAATGCTATTTATACATATGGTGCTTATTACAGGAAATACGGTAAATAAAATGTCTCGATCATCATTAGTTTGTTATATTTATAATCGAAAGAGTAAAGTTGATCCTTGTACTGCCACCTGTGAACCAAAACAGCCGCGTGTGAACCAAAACAGCCACGTGTGAACCAAAAAAGCCACTTAAAGTGTGAACCAAACAGCCACATGTTAACCAAAAACAGCCACGTAGGCTACGTGTGAAGCAAACAGCCACGTGAGAACCAAAACAGCCACGTGTGAACCAAAAGTAATTTTCGGGCATTAAGGGATTAAAGTTTTATTCTGTGCTTCACAATTATATAAATGAGACAGTTCGGCAATTACGGATTATAGAAACAGTACGGTTGAGTACTTTCGTTTGGAACGTACTTCGAGTGAATACTGCCGTTATTACATGTATTGTATTTACGCATGATGATGACATAGTCCATTTAAAATATTAGGATGTTATTGCTTTGATAATTAATTAATCACATAAAAAAACATTAATAAAAACATTATGAAAGTCGTCTCAACCAAAATAACGAGTCGTTGTGTTATATTTACTTGCTAAATGACTGTTATAGATAGAGATCATCGAGGTGGTTGTAATTGAATTAAGTCATTAAAAACGTTGTAAAGTTATGGTACATTATGTAAGCTTTACCGAATGAACACTTGAAAGTCGCCTCAACCAAAATACCGAGTCGTATTGTCTTATTTACTTGCTCGTCGGTTGCTAAAGATACGCCCGGCATTATAATCCGCACTGAGATGGTTGTAGTATTGAAAGAAATCATTAACAACGTAACATAGCTCCAGTACATTATGTAAGCTTTACGCACCTAGTGTCAGTGTGACCTACATATTCACAATATCTCACATAACTATCCCATGATTTGGTTTATATATGTACGTAGTGATTATAAACAATTATTCATGAGGTTCATCATTAAAACTGTATTCATTCATTTAAAAATTGAAATAACAGTTTGTAAAATGAGATAGAACATGTTTGTTCATGACATCAAATAGATGTCAAGGTTAAAGGTAATAGACTGCAATGAAATATTCCAATTTCAATACTTACCTTTCAAGTTCAGTAATTTGAAACCTAATTCTGCAGAAAACCACATTGATTACCATCCAAACTACCACGTTGAAATATAAATATATGTTACGTGTACCGTACCTTGTATGAAGGATGTAACCCGCTACACTGAAGTTGAACAATTCAGACCGTCGTATCTAGCCGGTCTGGTGAACTTTGTCACATGTGCTTCAACCTATCTAGATTTATTGTGAAGCTTCGTAGATATGCAGGTCAGGATTTATCGCTCGGCAAACTGTATTATGTGTGAGAGAACCGTGTTATATAGCTTATCTCTATAGGCTGGGTTTAGTGTTATCTCAAGCAAACATAAAAACCAAATTTCGTGTTGAAACTAAGATTTTATGAACGTTTCTCTCACTTTTTGTGAACCGACTCGATCTATGTAATCTAAATGACACAATCTAATTTGAATTAGATCGAACGTAACATAAACAAATCGAGGTACGAGTGTTTCGTTCGATCTAATTTAAGTGATATGAGATTACAGTT
Organism: Gibbula magus; assembly: GCA_936450465.1. Classification (NCBI taxonomy): domain Eukaryota; kingdom Metazoa; phylum Mollusca; class Gastropoda; order Trochida; family Trochidae; genus Gibbula; species Gibbula magus. Next base: position 49,899,991 of record OW388293.1, read on the forward strand.
TATATTTCAGCGAAACTGTTGTTATAGGAATACGGGGAGTGAGTCTTTAAGATATCTTTGATTTGCAGAACTATGCAAAATTGGATTCTATTTGCTTCGGCTTTATTTTTCTTCAAGTCTAGATTGGCTCAGAAATGTCGGGAATCTGGGTAATGTTTATGTTTAGTAGTCCTACGTACACTGTTCTGACAAAACAATATTACTTTATAAAAAATCACACTAGACAATATTGAAGAGTCAAATATACATGTAAGGCAATCTCAAGCTATAGTCGGCCTTTTCTTGGTTCAACAATGCTGTTGAACTTAGAACTTCAGATCAAGCCTTTTCAAATGGTTATACCTCCGTATACTCTTACAAATGATGTATTTCTGAATGTATGAATGTTGAAATATATATCTTATTATATAATGATATATCTTCCCTGCAACTTAACTTGGGAATCATGCTCTGTAACAGCCCTTCAGGATGCCAGTCATGAAATTATTGTAAATTAAGAACTTTGTATTATTTTTATGGTATGTAAAAGAACAGTTGACATGTCTAGTTTAATTCCATGTATAGAATATACTATATCGTCAATCTATATATGATTTATTTCACTGAAAAATTCCAGAACCTAGTGTTTAGAAAGTAATTTTGGTTGACGGTTGACGAATGAAGGATGTATTAAATAATTTGGTTTCATGTTATGGGACATGATGTTATAAAAGCTGGCTTGTGTTTTTCACAACTTCAGCTTTTGTTTTTCACAACTGTTCCGAGGGTAAGGTTCTTGACTTGTGTTTTGTTCTGTCGAATATTTTCACAATCTCATTCATATCAAATTAACGCAACCCCGAGCCTCGATGCGTTCTTGGTAGTAGCATGATATGACCTCTCCGTAGCAGTAGCCTACTCAGATAAAGAACGCAGCGAAATACGAGTGTTGTAATCTGATTTTAGTGAGATTGTTTTTAATGATCTTTATGTTAAAGGGGCAGTAGCACGTTTTTCGCAAATTTTATTTTTTCGAATTTCTCATTTATAATGATAGTTTATGTCATTTATATTTACTTTAGAGGGTAAAACATCGTATTAAACAAACCAATTATCCGTAGTGGTAATAACGATGTTGCGTATAAAGCAAAAATTGCATGGCGGCAATTTTATTGTGAACACAATTTATTATTTCAAATGACAACAAAAGATTCCCATGGCTTTACGGAACCATGTACACTCGTTTTTTAACTTGATTTTTCACAGACAGAATGGTGTTTTACAAAAGGTGACATTATTTTTCAAATACATTTCATCAACTTATTTCAGAGAAAAAACGTGCTACTGCCCCTTTAAATGCTGCAATATTTCGGAAACTGCTTACTGTCATCGACGTTATACACACAACGCATATAAAGGCAAGGTGCAGATGCGGATACAGGTGTTTAGAAGGGGTGTTCACGACCTCAAAATACTCATGAGAGTGGGGTTGGGTGAGGTATAGGAATCTCGTTGAGATGCAAGATACTGCATGACAAAAATAGTAGGCTACCACACACACTAACTTGGTTTATTTGTACATTGCTCTTTCTCTCTCTCTCTCTCTCTCTCTCTCTCTCTCTCTCTCTCTCTCTCTCTCTCTCTCTCTCTCTCTCTCTCTCTCTCTCTCTCTCTCTCTCTCTCTCTCTCTCTCTCTCTCTCTCTCTCTCTTCTCTCTCTCTCTCTCTCTCTCTCTCTCTCTCTCTCTCTCTCACTGTAATAGGTGTACACAAGTTTAATATTTAATGCTGCCGTCAGTTTGTCTCAAATATCCAAAGTGATCCTACTACAGCTAGGCCATAATTTTATACTTGATTTATAGTGAGCTTGTTTAATCAAAGCTAAAGAGAAAAGCTGTGATGTTTTCAACGATCTATAATTACTTTGTTTTAATTAATGAGCTAAATTAAAAAATCACACGCATTAAACAATATTATTCAATAGACTTACAATTTAACGTTAAAATATAACATAGTCCATTGATGATAATAAATCAACATTCCCTTGTACTTCTGTTTACATTGACTTCAATAATTACTTTCACTGCGCAAAAAAGGAACAAGGGAGATAATTCAACAATTGCCGCGAGATGGCGTTATGCACAGTAAACTAACTATCATGGTTTTCGCAACTGAAGAGGTCTAACTAGCTGAATCATGAAATCGGAGTATTTATGATATAATATTAACCGTTTATGAAGCCAGGTAATTGCTGTTTTATATATAATGACAGTAAGAACCCATTCTCTCTTTTCTAATCTTCTCATCCGTCAGATTTTGACAGAAAATCGTTTTTCAGTAAGGAAGGTCAAGGTCGCTTTAGAATATACCATTTCGCACAATGTCTTGCCATCTTGGGATGAAAATTATTAAATTAAGGCATTTATATGCAGGTAAGACGATATAACAAAATCAGTTTCATGATAAGTTAAAGCATTAGAATATGTAGATGATGTTAGTAACAGTAGAATGTTTTGATAAGTATTAATAATGCTATAATGTGTGAAATGTTCTTCGATTGGATTATTCCACCTGTCTAAAATAGAATTGGTACTGTCTAATATTAAACCAATAAAAAATATGGAAACAAACCAATATTGATAGTTTTGAAACATACTTGTCTTAAATGATAAGTAAATTAAGAAATGTAAGTCGGCAAGCTGAAGAATGTTCATATGCTTTGATTTTGATAAACATTATGAAATGTTCTTACACAAATTCATTTGAAATTTAGGCGACTTAATTAGCCTTTATAGTGAGCATATTGAGACAGTTGACAATAAAGTTGTTAATAAAGTTGTTAATGAATGTGTCTTAACATAATCAAACTAAACTAATTGTTAAAGAGAATCTAAACTTTTTTGGAACAAAGAAAGTGAAAGTAAAGATCTAACATCTAATAACTTCCTCAAGTTGATCATTATGTTGTTAGATCCCATATGCTGTTTATGAACCTTGGTAAACATTTTCAGGTCTGAAGGATGTATTGCACTATTTCTCTTGTGTATTTCCCTATTTTGTTTCCTTCCTCCAATGGTTAACATTGTCATACATGTCAGGTTACAATCAGGTTTTGAGTTGTGTGTGAGTAAGATTTATCATTTATTGTCAGAATAATACCACCCTTAAACTAGATGACTTATGATGGTATTGTATTATTTAACGTCACATATAAAAATGTAATTTGTCTATTTAAATTTTAATAAACAAAAACTTTAAAATTAATAAAGAAGATAAATTGAAGTGTGATTTGTTCTTTCATATCTAATACTTTACAATCAGTGTATGGAATAAGCTTGAAAAATAGCCAGTCCAAAAGTATGATTTTGTCAATTTTTCAAAAGTTTACAGGCTGAAGTAAATATGTTACCAGGTTACAGGCTGCCTTATTTCATACACAGAAATATGATAGCTTTACTTTTTGAATTATTTTAAAATGCAAAATGACTTTGATATAAAACGTTGAAAGGATGTTTGTTTTTTGTTTTCCCAGGCCACTAGCTACTTGATTCCTTGAGACAATAAGATATGGCCTTTCGGAACCAGCTAGACAGTATGACAGGCCTTGGGGGCGGGGCTGTAAGTGGAGGGGGCGGAGTCACAGGAGGAGGGGGCGGAGCCCCTGGATCACAGTAAGTAAACTAATATTTATTCGAGTAGTGCTATTTAGTAGAAGGGCTGGGATGATACACTGAACTTAATATCTGAAACTATCTGATACCATGGAATGGAATTTAGAAATAGAGTTTGTTTGAATCTTAAGTTTCCGATTGAATGTAATGACCTTTTTATGCTTGTACTTTGCATTAAAATTTCTCTGAGGTGTCATAATCCATGTTTGTGATGCATAGGAACATCAATGCTTTCATTTCATGTATCATTCCAACCCTATTTAGAAGTCTTTACTAACTTATACACTGCCTTGGACAAAGTATCATTTGAATGATATTTTAGTGCTCGCATGAATGTTAGTATTGTTTAAATAAGACCAGTCCAACAGCCTATAATGCCCCCTTTACACTACGACCAAAATACTAATTAATTGATAATTTTGAGGATTTCCGTAATTCAGTCACGTTACAGGACCACGGAATTACTGATATTTGTGGTATTTAGTTAAAATTGTACAAATTATGTCCAGAACTCACACTGCCTTACAGAAATCTATCACAAATCATAAACTAATGTTATGAATCTGTTTGTGTTATGGATTGACTGAATGCAGGTTTGAATCAAACATTACTGTCCTACAACTGTGACTATTCAGGACAATTTGTGGCATTTATCTTAAAAGGTCTCCTCTTTCCCTATCTTGCAAATAATTTTTCATCTTGTTCATTTGTGGATTTTGTGTTCACACAATCGTCAGTAGATCAGTATCTTAAATCGATGATAATGATATGTATAGTTATACAATTACTGTCGTTGAAGAATATTCTTTTATGTACACCGATGAGTTATTGCCATTCTAAACATTTGCAACAAATTCCTGACTGCTCAACAATTGCAAGAACTGACTACAAATGTACATCTGAATCAGTAAATTAATGCACAAACTGAAAATGATTCAACTGCAAATCCGCAAATTTATCAGTTTGTGAGATATCATTCTTGGTCCTAGTGTGAAGGGTGTATTTGCTGGTCTTTAAACTTTTGTTCACGATAGTATCTCTATACTTTTATATCTGCCATTTAAATTGACAAAATTACACTTTCAGATTGGCTTGTTCTAGTTTATTTAATAGACGGCTGTTAGTCGTGAATCTGATTTAGAGGATTCTATACAGGAATTCTACCTTGTGAACAAATGAATACACCTGGGGGCCTTAATTTGAAATCAATCAATACAATTTACGCATTACCTCATCCTCGGTTACCCATGGTTTTATATATGCTCCGTTACTCTCCACTATATCACCCATTGGAAACCGTATCAGAGAAATCTATACTCAAATTACCCGCCCTTGGCCGGCGTAAGCCAATCAAACTGCTACGCAGCTTGGACCTGCGAGCCAATGACAATTCATATCACTTTGTTTCAAAGCAAGCGAGATCATTATGTTAGCCATCCGTCACCGGTTATCTCCCTTGGCCATTTCTGTCTTATCCAATTGAGCATTTTCTTTGGTTACTGACTTCGTCACGCTGGCCAAGGGCGGGTAATTTGAGAACAGATTCCCCTGATAAGGTTTCCCATGGGTGATATAATCGAGAGTAACGGAGCATATATAAAACCATGGGTAACCGAGGATGGCATTACCTGAGATTCCTGAAATGTTCAGAGATACATCTATTGACCAACCTCAGATTGTTCCCTTTGTTAACGAGTTGTGATTCCTGTAAATTGGCTGCCCAGAACTGTTTTGTTCTAACTTCTTCATTAGCCATAGTATTGATATTCTTGGTGTGCACATGTAGATTATAATTTATAGATAAAGAATTAACTATGTGTGCAATTCTGTGTAGCACTGTGACTGTCATGTAAAAGGATACTGTCTGCATAACTAATACTTTATTTGAAACTCCAGCAAGTGTTCTTCATTTACTCGTGAATGATTGTTTTTTTCATGGAGTGTGGTTTCTGCACAATGATTTTTGCTTGACCTCTTAAACGACTTTCAGATTAGTATTACAAAACACATACCGGTATGTGACTTGCTAGCATGCATTAATGTCTTACATATTAAGTGAAAACCCTGTTATACAGACAATATGATCACAGTTGATTCCTGATTCCCGACAAGAATCTAGCTAAAAATAATGAAAATAAGAACGTGTTGATTGTTACATTTCCTTAATTAAAACGACACGCATATTTGAACCGGATATTACTCGGACATACATTAGTATGTAAAACCAATTAAGACATTCAGTCAGTGACATGTGATATCATCTTATTGTTCGGCTTTGGTGCATTGCAATAATAGTCAAAATTTGCATAGAGATGCAGAGAAGATTTTTGGTTTTGGATGGGGTTGAAAATAGTGCAGATGGCAGTTTCAAGTATTTGCAGGTGACGATTAACTGAGGTCTAACTGTTCTTGTGTAATGGCAGATAACCATAAACTTGTCAACATTAGCTGTAAATCTGTAATATGTACAGAAATATTTCATTGGTAACTGAATATAAAACATGAACCATATAAGGCCAATCATACAATCACAGGTAGTTGTTCTAGCCAATCAGACAGACTGTTCAAGAGCAGGTAGCTGAAGCAGTAATAGATACCTTGATTCAATTATTAGTGTAGATTCTTGTAATTGAATGTTGCCGCTGATATCCAAGGATGAGCTTTCGCAAGATTCTACCAGCTGGCATTAAGGGCCATTCTAGCAATGAAGTATCAAGAATGTTGTGTATTTCTGTTTGCATCAGTTCTATAGTTTAGACTGCGAGACTAACACATTGCTCCTGTCTTGTTGGTAACAGAAGGTTTGGCGCAGATCCTTTGTCATGGAACGCCCAGTAAGTACTCGATGGATGGTCGGTGATATCTAACCCTGTTGACCTTGACCTTTGTACCAACCAGCACGATTGTTCTTTCCTTGCGCTTTCAGTAGCATCTAAGGTTGCGAGCTGTTCACATCTAAAATCTGGACCTAATTCATCAAGTTCATGTTCATTTCATGTTTATCGCATGTGTTGGTTCATTTCATGTTTTGCATGTAAAATAACAGAAAACTGTTGTGGATACATGGTTGTTTTCTGGTATTAAAGTTGTAAACTTTGTACTTTTACCTGTAGCAGTTGACCCTATTTACCTTGAGATGCAAGATATCCAAAAGACATTTTGGGAATAAATTTTTATGAAAACATCCTAGCACCAATCTTTTCACCACCTACCCAAGACACCTCCAATGATTGCAGTGATCAACACAGTGTTTTCTCATGGCTTATCACACTGAACAACATTTTTTAAAATCTCAATTTCTGAAGATCCAAAATCAGTTAATGACTTCATCTACCAAGGCATTTATAACTTACACTTGGCATCTTTGGCATCATGATTTAAAACATGTTTTGAATTTGTCAAGATTGTGTTATAGCATGGCTTATTAATGGGCCATTTATACTTTGTATCCATTTCGTTATTCTTGTATGATATAAGTATGCTTGCAAGTTCCACACCATTGCAAAGCCACAAAGGTGTTTGGAACTTTCTTCCTGCAATGTATTCTTGCAGGCAGCTTTACAATCACCCTACCCCGGACACACATTTACTGCACCCATCCGAAAACCCTGCTGATTCAGATTCAACAGTTACATGCAGCCAATGGAATGTCTGTCATAGCCTATCTTAGGCAGTGGCTATTTCAGGAATATTTCCTTTGTTAATTAAATATTATTTTAAGTTGACCATTCTGAATCTTTTGGCACTGAATTATTAAACAGGTTAAGTCTCAAATATCCTAATCATCTTAAATATCAGATAAAATTCTGGGTGATGTGCTTGTTGGAATTTCTGTGCGAGTTTATAATGTTAACAATGGTCTCCGAGGCGTTGACGATAATTTTGTTCAATCCATCAATCGTCTGCTATGTGGTGTAGGCGTGTTGTTCAAGTCAAGTGTTCATAAATACATTATTAATTTCACTTGAGTCAGCATAAAATCAATATTTTCTTTAAGTAACTGAAAATGTATGACTTAAGTTGTGAAATGATATATATTCAATTTGAATTGTTAACGAATAAAGTTAAGATAATATAATTTGAATTTTGAAGGTAAACTAATGAATTATTATGTATGTTTCATATAAATTGTAAAAGCAAAACATTTGTAGAAAATGAATTAGAGATTGAAATCACTTTAAATTACATGTGATTATTTTGTGGAAGATCTATAGAATCTATCTATAGAATGTTTATGTTAATATCATAGTTTAGATATGAATTATATAAATATTAAATATATGTAAAACATCTTTAAATACTTTATATAATTAGAGATATATAAAGCATCTTTAAAAGCTTTATAGAAAAAGATATTATTTATTTATAAAATGAGTGTTATGAGATTTAACTTCATTTCCCTCTTGTAAAATATTCACTGGGGTACCAGAGTTTACCAGAGCAAAGTTTATAAGTATAATTGTGTAAAAAAAAGTTATGGAAAAACATCAGTCGCTTGATAAAGTAGAATGATTGTCACCGTCCAGTTTGAGATGAAGATTCACATTTGTATTAAAGGCACAGTAGCACCCATTAACTTACCAGTATATTGTATAAACTTTAATGATAAATCATAAATTTGAGAAAACATAATATGCCCAAAAAATGTGCTACAGCACCTTTAAAAAGTTTAGCCCCTTAAATAACAATTTTGCTCCCCTACAAACACTTAGTTCTTGGTTTTTCATAAAAGACTAATGATATGGCTGACAATTCATCCGCAAAGTATCTAAGCATAGCCCAGATAAGTAATTCATAATAAATAAAGATGTTTTATGTATAATGTATCTTCTATCTTCTTCCACCTTCCGCTCTACAATATCCTTGCCGCTAATGGCTAATTCCCAAGCGATCCTTAACAATAACTCACTCACTCCTTAGCCTTTGATTCTGCATAGAGAAGATGACACCAAACAATTCTCTAACCACTGAAGTATGGACAGATCCAACGACTCCCAGGTTTCATTGTGTGCCTATGTTTGACAGATTCAGCATGAACAAGAAGACGGTGACCGAGCCTCCGCCGGGACAGAGACGCACCTTCGGTATGATCGGGATGCCACAGCAGAAAACACAATCCAGAAAACACGTAAGTACAATCACAGAAACTTGGAATGGTAGAAGATTGTCGTCGATTTGCTGTGATCAGGAGGAAGAAAAAAATAACCGGGAAATATGTAAATACATTCACAAACACTTCATTAATATTTGGTGCCATTTCACTAAGTGATCTTATCCCTAAAGTCAATTGTCAGCCAATCTTTCAATATAATCAAAAGTTACTGTCACCATGTGAAAATTTAAAAATATCTCTGGCCAAAAATATTAAGTCACTGTCCAAATGTTTGTAAAAAATTATATAGAGTCATACAACGTTTGTCTCCAGCATAGAAGTGAAATCACTATATGCAACAGAAAACAGACCAAAAATGTTGCAAAACATGATTACAACTGGGTATTTTGTTTATTTCAGGGAATGTTCGACCAAGACGAAGACACTGATCCAAGTTTATATTTCAGTCAGTTCCGACCAGACAAGGAGGTAATGTTTTCAAATTGAATGATTGTGTATATTGCAGAGATGGGAATTTATTTAAGGAGAACATAGATTATTTTAGGTCCAAAGGACTTCATCGTTGATATGATTTCCTCGCCGCTAATGGCTGCAATACTGCCGAAGTGGCGTTAAACGATAACTCACTCACTCACTGATATGATTTTGCAGGATTGATTGCAAACCATGTGTTCATCATTTGTTTCTATAACAATTATAGGAAATGTCTCTTTCAAGAGTCTAAGTGAATATTAAGATAAATGATTAAGTAACATATCATGGGTTCTCATATCAATAAATCATAATAATTTTACAATACCATCCCCATGATTCATCTCCTCAGGAGATTTTTGTGGTATGCCATGCTGTCCCCATTGAGAGTTACCTCCCTTGCGAACAGTCATTACTAATTTCTTTTTTCAGATGACATCTCAGTCCCCTTCCCAACTCTCCGGGTTTGGGAACACCTTCTACAACCCAGGTTAGTGGATCTCCTTGCCTTGAAATGTTTAATTTCAGAACAAAAATATGTTCACCTTGTGATCACTCATGTTGAAAACAGTTTCAAGGAATATAAGGTGCAGCTGATGTGAGATATTCCAGTTGATTTTGAATACATTTGTTTTCTTACAAATGCTGATAAGAAAATATTTGCTGACATTTATTTTTGAATATGAAAACTGTAGTACCTTTAAGAAAAACTTAGTTCAGAAAAGGTGATCTTTGAGAATAATAAAATGTATTTCTCTCTTCCTAATTTGCCAGTGATTGTAAAAATAGTGTTTAGAAAGAACATAATGAACTTTCTCTCAAAAGAAGTAGATTTATCTCCTTCATATTATCAGTGCTTTGAATGTGTTGTATATTTCATGTTATAAAAGATGATAAAATAATGTTATTATCAATAACATCTGTGAAGATGAACAGTGTGAATAACGGGAGTAGAGTTGCCTGTTTCAGGTTTGCCAATGCCTCAGCGGAATATTGGCAGTAGTCAGTTCCCTGGTCGGACGAGTTCCGGTCACATCACACCCACCAGCATGAACCCTAACTTCCCTATCAATATACAGCAGCCCCAACACTCTCCAAACAGGTACTGAGTCAAACGTTGTCTCCAAATAACATGTGACTGATACATTTTCAAAATAATGACCTAGTTGCCAACCAATTACTGCTTAACTTAAGGTACTGGCTGCACGAAGGCCACCTTTATAAGATATTTGATAAACTAAATAACCACTTAAAGGATCACGATGCATTTGCAGAGTTTAGGGAGTGTGCATTATTACCCGCACCGCCGTTTGGACCCGCCACTTACATGTGATGTCTTTTGACAGAAGGAATGATGCTGATTCACTGGTATATCAATAAAAAAAATGTAAGAATCTAAACTCGTGCAGATTCCTTGATATCATGATCGCACAATGTCATCAAGAAGAAAAGTCTTCTAATTATTAAGGTTATTGTTTATTAGAAATAATCAAAATATGATGAAGTATTGAGTGTTTCTATTTGTTTGATATCTTTTCAGCTTATCGGTGATAGGTCCTCGTGTATTAACTTCGAACCAGTCCAACCAACCAATCAACAATCTACAGAAACGGACCACACTCTCATCAGCTTTCGGAAGGTGTGTATTTATTGTGAATATAACAATCCGCATTCAAGCTAAGAAATTCTAGATGGGTCCACAAGAGTTATTTTGCAGAAGGTCTAGGTAAATTTTTCCCTCATAATACAATTGATTTCCACAAATCTTGTCTCTCTGATCTTGTGATTAAATATTAGATAAAGTAGTGATATTTCACTTGATATGAATTGAATTTTAATCAGGTTGTCTGGTCATTTGAAATGTCATTTATTTGTGATATTTTAGTGTGAACTGAATTTCAACCAATCATATTGTTTTCCTTCCAGTGGAGGACCAATCACAAGTATCACAAACAGCTTTGGGTTCCAGGGGGGCAGGCAAGGTAAGACACTCGTAATCAATGGCCGTTTTTAAGATTTTACTTCATGATTGATCACTCAAATTGCTTGAACATATCGATGAGAATTTTCTTAAGAGTCTCCTCATTTCAGCTGTATAATTTAGAAGGCCTGATGAATTTATTTTCTGGCCTTGTGACGTCTATAATCCACATTTCCTCTAGAACTGATGCACCCAAAAAGCTAAAATTTAGGGATTAATAGATTATCATTTAATTTGATGAATGGTTTTGTCACTTAGATGATGTGATAATTGTGTTTCCAGGCAATGATAACAGTCATCCATCACTCGACTTGTCCGAGTTTCCATCATTAAGCAACCGGGCGAGCCTTCCTACAAACCCCATGCCAACAGCCCGCAACTACGGTAGGCTCTCTCAGTCCTTGACTCCTCTTTCCTCTCCTTGGTGGCTCAAGAGAACTGTGTTTGCAAATTCCTTTAAGATGCTCCCTGCTGCAGGCCGCATAGACAGCCATCACTCATCTGATGCTCACTGTAAACACCTGAATATTATCCAGCAGGCTAAAGGTTAAATGTGAAGTGATGTGTGATGGCACTAGTGATAGTATTACATTTCACATTTCAACTTCATGAAAGGCAACTGTGTCTTCCCATTTGTTCACATTTCATTGTCCTCATTCATCTGATGTCAATATCCTAAGTTTGGATCTGCTTCTGTCCATAGGTATGGTAAGCAAAGTAGTTCCCGACCCGACGCCGGAGTTTAATATTACACAAGAGGAGTTTCCTGCTCTCCCAGGGTCAACAAGTGAGTATATTGTAATAATCCAGTACATTGTTATAACCCAGTACATTTTAATAGTTGAGTACAATTATAATACTCAAGTACATTTGTAATAATAAAGTATGTTATAATAAATGAGTACAAAGTGTATTGAATATATGGTACAAATGTAATAATTGTTATGACGAATGTAATAATTGTAATGACAAATGTAATAATTGTAATGACAAATGTACTAAGTGTAATGACAAATGTACTAAGTGTAATGACTAATGTAATAATTGTAATGACAAATGTACTAAGTGTAATGACAAATGTAATAATTGTAATGACAAATGTAATAATTGTAATGACAAATGTAATAATTGTAATGACAAATGTAATTATTGCTAGTAGAAAGGTAATAATTGTCAATACAAAGGTAATAACTGATAATAAAAATGTAATAATTCAGTAATTGAGCCTTGAGATGTCTATTGTTGAATAGTTTATAAAGCTGGATGTATGTCACTTTATCTAGACCTCTCTACTGCAGACCCTCCAGCCTCGTCAGCCAACGACTCGACGAGAAAAGCTGTCAGTACCCTCTTTATGTCAAATTCTTATATGGTGAGTCGTCATATCTTGTTAAACTTTTAAAAAATAGGACAATATGAAAGTATTTGGCATTTGCGAAAAGAACATCGTTGAAACCCACTGATAATAGTTGTAAGAATGGAATCTGAATAATCTGAAGAATTTTAAAATTTTGGTATAAAATATTGATAATCTCGTATTTGTGATTATTACTTTCCTGTCGCTAAGAGGTGTTTTCTTTGTCTGGTCATGTCTTTGTTAGTCTTCATGATCTCTGAAATACAACTTATTATTATTTAGATATTCAACAAGTTCAGACAATTTGTTTGAAAATTTTGAACTATTTAACTTTTTAACAGCCCGCCCAAGGTTCGTTTGACTCTGTGAACAACAAAGATAAAAATGGAGATAAATCGTCACAACCAAAGAGAGGCATCCAGACACATCCAGATGGTGAGTTTCCTTTTCCTAGTTTTTGTTTCTCAAAGGCTCTGCCAAAAATCATGTTCATATTCCCTCATACCAAAAGACGTTAAAAGATGGGAGTTGTTGCTTCCTTGCTTGGCGCTCAACATTATATAGATAGAACAACGCTTGAACTGGCGCTGGCCTGTGGCTGCCGGGTGCAAAATGCACAAACCAAATTTCCTATGTACTTTGTATTGCGGACAATAAAGTGTTATTATTATTATTATTAAGATTTGTCAGCTTATCTCTTTGAGAGAAATGTTGAACATGTATTCAAGCATAAGTGCAATACTACTCTGCAGAAACACCAGCTGTCATGGTAAAGTTTGAATACTTAGTAGCACTAGTTTATAAACACAGCTTTCAATGCAGCATTTCAGTAGGCAATCAGTTGTTAAACAGGTAATCTCTTTTGATGTGTTGTGTATCACGTTGGCGATTATACTTCTGGGAGAAAGCATGCAATATCAATATTTCTATGAATTGCAGTGAAACCTGCAAGTATCGCCTGCAAGCTTTGGCTGCAGCTGCTTGTGGTCCTGCACATGATTTCAGAGTATCAATTTATCTAAATCATACTGCATTCAGAGAAGTTCTCTTAAGAAAATTCGAACCTCTGGTGGGATTCAAACCCCAAACTCAAACTCTTGATCTGAAATTGAACACCATAACCACACTGCTACAACTTAACTAGAATATAAAGCTGTGTTATGATTAACCCAACTTTTCTCTCTCTACAGGAACAGTGTCAAATATCCCTCCTGGTATGGTCACGGATCAGTTTGGTATCGTGGGACTGTTGACGTTCATCCGATCATCAGAAAACGAGCCAAACTTGGTAGCGCTAGCACCGGGAATTGACCTCACGACCCTCGGGCTCAATCTCAACTCACCAGAGTAAGTACTCGATTTGTCAATATTTCATTTAAGAAACTGCAGATCAGAGTACATTCTTACATACTTATGTTAAAAGCAGCTATATATATATATATGAACCGTTTAAAAATATCCCATTCCTTACTGAAACAGCACACACTTTGAAAACAAAATATTATGATGATAGGATGATACTTGTTGGGCAGTTAGATTTGCGTAGGATGAACGATTCGTAGAGTAGTTAGATAAGAGGTGTCTTTGGCAATGTGTGATAATTGGTTTCTATGATAATCTGTGATAAGAGGTGTTTGATAATTTGTGAGAAGAGGTGTTTGTGATAATCTGTGATAAGAGGTGTCTGCCGTGAAGAGGTGTCTTTCATAAGAGTTGTCTGAGGGTAGTGGTATAAGACAAGAAGGATAAGTAAATTGATAGATGATTTCTACACGGTGGGTAATTGCCTCCAGTACGACCATCCTCTACTGCTTATAGTGCTGTGTTCAAATTTAAGAATGTACTTCTTAAGCAAATACTTACAATGTTCTCGATTTGATAAGGATAAGCTGAATAGTTTGTTTTCGAGCAGGATCATTTGTTTTAGAATTAATCTTAATCTTGTTCACGGAGTAGTGGTAGATGTGTTTGGTTCATTTCTCATAGGATCATTTAGTGTCCATTATATTCAGAGACTCTTCATAAACATTTTGGTGTCTCGAACAAACTTGTATTCTTGTTTCTCTATCATTTAGTGTATGACTTTGGCTGATTTGCTGAGGGTTAGTTCTTGTCTTTTGTTTTTTGGTATATGTGCTTCTATGTCAATGTTTTTTGGAAAGTATGTATCTGATTATCATGTAATGAATTAAGAAGGTAAAATAGTTGATATCAAATAGAAGCATCTAAAAATTTGAAGACAGAAATTTAAAAAAAAAAAATTTGGCATTTTAAAATAAAGGTTTATTTTGTTTTTCAATTCTGAAGGTTCACTATGATTTATCATGATTTCTGCAAGCCCTTCGTGTTTCACCTCACAATATAGAAAACACTGTATGTGCAAATACTCAACAACGTATATACTTGTGTACTTTGTGTAAATAACAATTATGAAAAGACGAAGCAATAACTGTTTACATCTCATTGCATCACAAATCACTCTTTTCGTTATTTGCACAATCTGTTCATTTTCAATATATGATTCTTTTTTGTCTAAACTTTCTTTGTCTATTATGACATACATGGAAAGAAATTATTTCATAACGAAAAAGTATCATAAACTTTCTACTGCATTTATATGATTACAATGTTAACATGTTTGATTAAATGGTAAGCACATGTAAACCATAACGATGCATTATTTGATTGGAACTGTGATGTATGTATGTATTCATGTATGTATTGCCACGGATCCACATTGACCATCCACTTCTATTTCTCTGTGCAGCTCTAAGAGGTAGGACCACTTGAGTGTTGGAATGCTAGACCGACTTTCTCCTCCTCCTCCTCCTCCTCCTCCTCATCCTCCCAGCACCCCTTGCTATATGTCTATGTGCCGCTCACCTTCGCACCGACTAACACAGCCCTCCTGTTTGCGTTTGCTATGCACCCACCGCCCTTCCAACTGTTCTTGTCTCACTTTGTGTATCTCATCTGTATCTCACTTTGTGTATCTTATCTGTATCTCAATGTATCCCACTTTGTGTATCTCATCTGTATCTCACTTTTATCTCACTCTATGTATCTCACTGTATTTTACTTTACGATCTAACCCTTTGTATCTTATATGTTTCTTAATTTATGTATCTCATCTGTATCTATCTAACCTTCTGTATCTCACTTTGTGTATCTCATCTGTGTCTCACTTTGTGTATCTCATCTGTGTCTCACTTTGTGTATCTCATTTCTGTCTCACTTTGTGTATCTCATCTGTATCTCACTTTATGTATCTCATGTTGTGTATCTCACTGTTTCTCACTTTGTATATCTCACTGTTTCTCACTTTGTATATCTCAATTTATCTCACTTTGGGTATCTCACTGTATCTCACTTTGTGTATCCCACTTTGTGTATCCCATCTGTATCTCACTGAATCTCACTGTATCCCATCTGTATCTCACTAAATCTCACTGTATCCCACTGTATCTCATCTGTATCTCATCTTTCTCACTTGGTGTATCTCGTTTTGTGCATGTCATATCTTTGATCACCTCATGTATTCAATCTCTATCGCTTTTGAAGGATCTCTTCTTACTAAGTGTATCTCATCTGATCTTCTATATCTCATCTGTTTCTCTATGTGTATCTCACCTCTCACTTTGTGTATCATCTCATCTTGTGTTTCTTACTCCTTCATATAAGATAAACACGAAAATTTGGTTTAAAACCCACATGTATCTCATCTCTACTTGTTTTTCTCATCTCATCATATCTCTACTTCTGTATCTTATCTCTACTTGTATCATACTTATATCATCTGGAGTCTCTTATGTATCTCATATTTTATATCTCATCTTTATTTGTATATCTCATCTCATAAGTCTCATTTCGCCTTGCCAATCTCATTTCGCCTTGTCAATATCATCTTACTTTGTCAATCTTGTCTCACCAGATGTTTCCCATCTCTCCTTGTCAATCTCGTCTCATTTTGTCAATCTTGTCTCACCATCTATCTTGTTTACCTAATGTTTCTTATCTCACCTTGTCAATCTTGTCTCATCTCATGTATCTCATCTTACTTTGTCAATCTAGTCTCACTTTGTCAATATCATCTCACCTCATGTTTCTCATCTCACCTTGTCAATCTCGTTTCACCTCATGTTTCTCATCTTGCCTTGTCAATCTCATCTCACTTTGTCAATTTCATCTCACTTTGTCAATCTAATTCACCTCATGTTTCTCACCTTACCATGTCAATCTCATCTCACTTTGTAAATCTCGTTTTTCACCTCATGTTTCTCATCTCACATTGTCAATCTCATCTCACATTGTCAATCTCATCTCACCTTGTCAATCTCATATCCCTTTGTCAATCTCGTCTCAATTTTTCAATCTCATCTCACCTCATGTATCTCATTTCACTTTGTCAATCTCGTCTCACCATGTCAATCTCATCTCACCTTGTCAATCTTGTCTCACCTCATGTCAATTTCATCTCAACTTGTGTATCTCCTCTCGTCTCGCATATCCCTTTTCATTTCGTGTATCTGTCTCACTATGTGTATCTCATCGTGTGACCTCCTATCAAGGTGTGTGTATACTGTGACAGGAACAGATACACTGTACTGCCCCACACTGACTCCTCCGTTACTTGTTGAAACTTTTCACTTTCTGTGTTTATTTGTAGTCAGTTCAAAGTGTTTTGTTGTTTTTAAACCCTTTAAAATCAGATAAAATTAATCCCCAATAATAAAAGCTTCATCGTAAAAAATCTAATAATTGAGACCCTAAATTATTCTTTGAGAGAAATGTCCATAAAAAAAAAAATCCAGTTTCATGATATTTAAGGATATTTTAAATGTGATATTTTTATTACCTGATTGGATTACCTCCAAAATTCCAAATATATAGATATTGTGTGTTTAGGAAACCCACCTTGTGCTCCTTCTGTATGTAACGTAAAACTGCTTTGTCCATTTATAGATATGTTGTAATAATTAAAAACATTCATTGAATATCCCAAAAATAATGCTTTACTTTTGAAAATTTTGTAAGGACAAACGCCAAGTTTAGAAATCTTTGACATGAAAATGAATTAATAAAATCTGCAGAGTTGCTAACATGGCAGTGATCGTCTGATCCCAGTTATCTAAATGACGCTATGTAGCCAGTCTACTGTCATCAAAGTTATTTCTTGAAGCTTCTCTCTAGTAGAGCTAGACTAGTTTTCTAATATGCACTTGTTATACTTTACTTGGTATTCATTTTGGTGGTTTGTGTTAACACTATTTAATGTTGTAGCTGTTGCTGTTCTAAGATCACAGTAGAGTTCAGTTTGACTTTCTTTGGGTTTTAAAGTTAGTTGAAGGGCATTGATGTGAAATGGTTTAAACTGGTGTTTTGAAGACTTACTGAATTCTAGCTCCTGTGGTCTGATCACTTACCTTCTTGTGTATCTGGGGAGGTGTGTTAATAATGTGCATGGTGGTTATGTAGTAAAGCTAAGTTCAGGTAAAGTTCAAGCTAAGTTCTGGTAAAGTTCAAGCTAAGTTAAAGCAGATGGGTTTCTGTGAAAGAGTAGGACAGTGTGCTTATATAGACTTCTCAAAATTACCCTCAACATAAATTTATTTTACATATCTGATATTTTCAAATTTAACCTCACTCCTCTCCTGTGAAAATTGTTCGTAAAATCACAATTTCAGATTAGATATAATGGCAGGTTCTGCTAGTTCCATACATCTCTTAGTTTTCTAGTTAATAATTGTGTATGAGTGTATATATGTAAGACACTGCTAACGGTGTATGTTGTTGTTTCAGGAACCTGTACAGTACGTTTCAGTCCCCGTGGGCAGATGCTCCTTGTAGGACACAAGATATAGGTCAGTAGATCATCATTACACATTGTACATTGTTACTCACCTGTTGAAAATATCACGGTTTAATAAATCTACTGTGTTATTACATTTAGTGTAATAACATTGCGTGCTTTCAATTGACATGACGTCATAATGGTTAAAACATGACATCACAATATCAGCGTCACGATCGCAATGAAGTTTGTCCCATTTATTGACAAGTTCTTGCAACTTATTCAGCGCGTAATAAATAAAATACTAAACTTGGTACCAAATAACATATTTATGAAACTTGTGATGGTATCGGTATCTAACTCGCTTTTGCTCGTTAAATACCAGACCATTCACTCGTTTCATAAATATGTTATTAAACGGGACATGGTTTAGTATTCTCTATTTATACTTATGTATGATGAATGTTGTATTCATTTAAATTGTACCAGTTTCATAACATTGATAATAAAGATGAATAAAACTACATTCAGACCCCGTTTATTCGTACAATTTGGTTACAGTTTAGAATCATCCGGAAAGAGAGTCATGTGGTTAAGCGAATCATCATTTGCAAAGAAACGCTTGTGCAAAGAGAAGATTTGAAATACTACCATGTAGATGGCCGGTTTCTGTATATATAGGGTCTGGGTTAACGAGGTCTAACTGTAAATGATAATGTTTGCCTTTAATTTGTCTGTGGGAAGGTCTGTGAACACATTTGAAACTTGGAATTTCACTTTTAGCTACGACACACTCAAACTCACTTTCCTCAGGAGCATATAACTTATGGTACAGGATGTTTAATTGCTTATTCATTCTTCAAGGGAAGAGAAATACTCTAGAAGGCAGCAATAAACCTCAAATGTTGTCCTCAATTTACAGTCATAACTTAATTATTAGATTCTTCCAATTGTTTTTGATGAATTCTTTCTTGATGAACACGTCTGTTTAGATTCACAACATATATACAACAAGTTACATTTCTCTTGTCTTCCCCTCCCAGATTTCCATGTGCCTGCAGAGTATCTGACAAACATCTTCATCAGGGAAAAGGTGAGATAACGAAGACATGACATGGTCACCAAATTGACCGGTATCAATGGATTAGATCAACAATACCTGACACTCTATTTGAAGAAAATCCATCAAATGGTTGTCCCAGTATCCAGCAATCTCTAATATGATCTTTAAAATTGTTAACTCTGGGGGCTCTTTTTCAATATTTAATGAAACAACTCTCTTTCAATAGAGTGAAGTATTTCTGAGTGTAAGTATCTCTGTTCCCTGCAGCTGGCTCCTATCAAACTAAACCGGTATGGAGAAGATCTCCTCTTCTTCCTCTTCTACATGAACGGAGGCGATGTGTTGCAGCTTGCCGCAGCCGCAGAACTGTGAGTATTTCAACTATTCCAAGCCATGCTATATCCCGGATTGAAAATACATTAACATTTTATACTGAAAGAAGAGAAAGCAAACTGGATGCAGGTATAGATCACTGTAAGACTCTCACTTTTGATTTGATTTCTCCCTGATAGTTCAAACAGACTATAACAATACAGCTGAACAGACTGCAGAACACCCTGCTATAAATAGATGAAGCTTGGGCTGTGATGCATGAGAGGCCTGCTCCTTTATATTTACCAAAGTTTGTCCTGAACGTCTAGTACAAGCGCAATGAAATGAATGGCTCTGAACACTGTTCTGGGCGTGCGGAACATGTACCATTGCTGTGCGGCTTGCACCACCTATTTCAAGGGAACATGTTCCGCACGCCCAGAACAGTGTTCGGAGACACTCCATTGACACTACCGGTAGACAGATCTAAACGCTCTCATCTCTCTGCTTCAGACACAGTCGAGAATGGAGGTACCACAAGGAAGAGCGAGTGTGGATGACGCGAGCGCCAGGGATGGATCCCATCGTCAAAACAAACACATACGAACGGGGAACATACTACTTCTTTGACGCACAGAACTGGCGGAAGGTGGCAAAAGAGTTTCACTTGGAGTATGACAAGTTGGAAGAGAGGCCCACTTTACCCCCCACTCTTCATCACAACCCAAACCAGCCGCTAGTAGCTCATTAACAGTGTCATCTCACTCCTACAGAGGTCTGTCTGCCTCGACTCGAACTCTCCGACTCTCAACAAGCTAGAGTCGTCTCCCTTTATTTGTTCATTGTAAATACAACATCTGTCATATCTATGTATAAAGTGTTTGTCCTTTCTTTGACAATGTTTTGACGTCATGTGGTTTGAAGTGCAACAGTCCCAAAGTAGAGGAGGACTCTAAATATGCTTTCTGGTTCTACTCTCTAACAGTGGGATGGATGTTGGTGGCAATGAGACATGTTCACATTAGAGGTCAACGGTCAAGGTCATGAGTTCTGAAATCACTAAAATAATCCTTGAACAACGATAACTTACAAAAGAATAATCTGAATTATGCAATCAGACTCTTATTGGTATATATCAACTATGGAGGAAGGCCAAGATTTGAAAAGGTTTTCATTAAAATCTGTCAAAGGTCAAGGTCAAAGCGAGGTCACGACTGAAGCATGCATTTCTGAAAAAGCCTTATTTCAACTATTAACACTTTGAATCAATACATAATTGTTATACACAATGAAAAATTATCATTGATTTTGTGACCTTGAAGGTCAAAGGTGACCCCAGTGATGATTCAACTTGTTAGTAATAACTCGAATAATGAAAACAAAGTTGTTAAAAAATATTCCCATTTTATTGATGCTGACGAGAAGGCGGAAAAGGGAAAGACGAGACCCTAAGTTTCGGGACTGCTCTGCTTTTGCGGTGTCCCGCAAACGCTCATCTCGTTAATAACTCCAATGATAAAAAAGTTTTTTATATAAATTTGCCCATTTTATTGTGGCAGTGAAGAAGGTGGAACAGAGAAAGGCAAGACTCTCAGTTTAGGGACTGCTCAGCAAACACTTATGAAGTTGATATCAGATGTCATTTGGTGTTGCACATGTATTTAGTAATATCTTCAAAAACGTTATATTCTATGTATGAGATTGAATAATTCAAGCTGTATGGGAGTAATGATTTTATAACTTATTCAATTGTACACACTGCCCTTGATCAAGTGAAAATTTCTGAGATTGTGAATTAATTGCTACATTTCAGTGTTGTATCACTGGTTACAGCCCTTGAAAGCCTTGAAAGTTCCAGCTAATGCCCGTTTCACTGTTGTATATAGCCATAATGATATACAAGTGAACATTTGCATTATATCTTCATCAGGCGGTGTCAACAGAAAATTGAGAACATCCAGTATCTTACTGTATATAAGAGTATCCTCATCCCTCAATTACATTGTATACAGTATGATTAATGTGGCGGTTTCATAGATTGTATATTCCCCATAAAGATTAAATTGAGCATTGCCAAGGAATTTGCAATCGTAATCCATTCAAGTTAAAGAACATTGCAATGTTATGTATTATGTTTTTATGTGATAGGACTTGCAAGAAAAATATCCTGGTTGGTTTGCACATGTTGTATAAACAGGTTTTCTCTTTTCATTATCAGGTACCCGCTTTTCTTCTCATAGGGTTTCAACAAAGGTCAAACTACGATTAGAGGTTTAGTGTAAGGTACACTGGAGCGTCAGTTTGATACATATTGCGATACAGTAACATCCTTGAAGATCTACTCAAAATTGGTTTCACTACATATTTCCAAAGTTCTATGGGACTCGCTACATGACAAAACTAAAGGCCATTGGCTCTGTAGCTCATTAATAAGTAATGTTTATCTAGAATTTTGAGACACATTTCAAATAATAAACCAGTTCTCATATGGTGACATTTTCATAAAATACACATTGTTCCTGGTATGTCTACACAAAATTTCATTATTCTAGCTTGACCTTTATATATTGTGTACCGAAAACACAATGTTTGACTGTCTCTGTCAAGACAAACCAGTTAGTATTACCTGTAGATAAAATGCCTCAACTATTAACTTAACATTGGGCTTATTTACAAAAACCATTCTATCAAGGTCATAAAGAGGGTTGCACACTAGGGCAAGTAGGGCAATAAAATTTACAAAGCTTAGTTTCCAGGCAACAAAGTTTATATTCTCAAAGTTATTGCTTCTTAGCAGTGCTAGTTGATCCTCGAGGTACCCGGTATCTTCCCACAAAATTTCTGATGAAAATGTCAAATGGGGATGGAAGCCGGCCCATGCCATAAGCCCATCTGATTTCATAAGCGAACAAGGATAAATTAATGATAAACTCCCCATTTCTTCACAATGCATATGTGAGTATACAGATAAAGCTAATCAACACAAAGGCAGTTAAAATAATTTATTCATTTGAACCAGTTTGGACAGAAAATTGGACAATCTTATTAAGTGGCCGTAGTACAGTAACTAAGCAAAATGTTTCGCAACAGAGGCCATCAAACTGTACAGGTCTTCACAATCATTCAAAACCCTAAGCATTTCTAAAACATTTTCGCAGACAATCCAAATGCCCAAAATTGTCTTTGGTGCCAATAAATAAAAACAGCACTGATCTCTGCATCTCTTCAATATCAACCAGATTTGGATAAATCAAATTCATTGCACATACCAAGTCATTGTCAATATTGGCAGCTAACGATTTATAAAGTCCATTGCAAAAATATACATTAAAGAAAATAAGGACAAAATCCTTGTTACCCAAATCACCAAATAACATGTTTTTAAGTTGCATTTCGTCATATGTACAGATAGGTTACTGTACAACAAAACGCATTCAAGGTCATCATTGACAGCAGTATACAGACAATCTCAATATGATCAAATCAAAGACTTGTATACCATCGGATCTAAACATTTAATAAACGTCACAATCTTTTCAACTAATCACTGCAGAGGTGAAATTACAGAGGCATGGTCAACAAGTGAACATTCACATTAAAAGGAGCACTCTGTTTCTGTTTGAATTGAAAACCACGTCAGTCCAAAAATTGCAAAGTGCTACAGCGCCTTTAAATTGCTTTTGAATATGACAAGAGGACCCATGTTGTATTTCTACAATTACAATATCATTTGTAAGTTATGCCACACACAACAAGTTTCTTTGTTTGGTTTAGATCAGGAAGGTACACAAGTCTTTGGAGTTAGATTTGAAATATTCTACACCCACTAAGATACTTGATATTGCCATTTGTGGTATTTACACCCAAAGCCATAACAGCAATAAGCAGTAGATTTATATTACACCAGAATTTTGATTAAATAAAATGAAATAACGATGGACAAATGATACTGATGTGTTGTCAACCTGACTTGATGTCACTGGACCCATCTGGCTAAGTTCACATGCTTTGAATCGTTAACAAGCTCACTTATGGTTACAGGGCCTCTCTATTTATGAGGAGGCCCTGAATCAGGATAATTATCATTTTAGATGTTTCTTAAGTTTGTCGGTCTGTAGTCCCACATAGAGTTCATTTATGCTTCACAACTGACGAGCAGAGCAAGAGTTGCCCCTTGACAAAATCTACCATGTGGTCATCGCCTGTACATGTATGAAAATTTGGAGCGATAGTTTTTATCCATTGTTAACGATTCAAGAGTCAGCTGAACTTAGCCTTTGCAACATTGAGGTTACAAATAAGATGAATTGAATATTTTTAAATGAACTTTTTTAAAAGAAATTTTGCTGAAAACTGAACTTTCAAACTGAGTGACAATCATTTACATAAAAACCACGAAACATTAAACACAAAAAGTTATTTTAAATATATTTCATTCTATAATAAAATATAACTTGCATATGCTATTCAAGACTTAACAATCTTCTTTAGGTTAACACATTTCAATAGACCGGTACATGTAAACATGAATTGTTTCGAATGAACAAAGGAGTACACATTAATTATCCTCGTAGAAAATGATCTATTGTAATCTCTTTCTTGTAAGATTAAAAAAGAGCCATATAATATACTTGAAATCTAACCGCTGTTGAAAAAAAAACTTTTATTAAAAGATTTCTTTTGCAAAAAACACAAATCATGTTGAGCACAATTGAGATTATATAAAAATTATTTGATGATTTCATTTTTCCTTTCAAACTAAAATCTTTTCTAAAAGTTCACTGTGATTTAATTTTAATTACAAATCTTTGGTGATGACATAGCACTATAAGTAGAAACAATCTAAATGAAATATTTACAGGAGGATCATATCAACAGTTAGCTAGAAATATTTCTCAGTAAAATGACCAATCGGCGTGTCTAAATCACACTCTTAGTCACACAGCATGTTGAGTATGGGTCATGAAATGAAATTTCATATTTATATGCAAGTAAATATTAGATCATTTTCACTCTTAAAAACGAAACATTTCATAAATATTGAATCATTCGTACAGCATATCTTGCATTCCGTGACAAATCTACCCTCGACTTTCAAAGTAGGACAATCCCTATACAGCATGCAGACACATGATCTGTCGGATATTTATGCTACACTTGACTTCTTGTCACCTGTTTCACACCCCCACGCACACTCTCTAATACATCCTCTACTGTGTTTAACACTGTATAACTCATGAACTTGGACAAGTCAGTAATGCCTATTTCTCTCTCACATACATGAAACAGTCTCCTTGGCGTATATGAAACAGTCTCTTTCATGTTCATATAACAGTCTCCTTGACGTATATGAAACGGTCTCTTTCATGTTCATATAACAGTCTCCTTGACGTATATGTAACAATCTCTTTCATGTACATGTGATAGTCAACTCCCTAATGTCTTCATTGAATGAGGCAATGCCCCTCTCACACACATCCATCATACAAATTTTATTACATTAATGATCATCCTCTCTTCATCTTAATTATTGTCAAAACAATCAAATATAATGTCATCTTGACTCAGGCACTAATCTTCCTCTCACACACCCATCCTTCCGATCACTCCAATCATCACGGTTCCTTGTCTAATCCTCGTCATCCTCGTTGGAGGAGTAGTCGCTGTCGTCTTCCGAGTACTCCTCCTCTCCCTCCTCCTTCTCCCCCTCCTCGTCCGAGATGTCCCACTGGGGGTGGTCTGTGATCACCTTCGCCTCCTTCACGTCAAGCTGCAACAGTGTATCAGTGTATGTTATGACAATGTTTAAAGTATTGCAACAATTTATCAGTATGTTGTTACAATGTTGAAGTAATGCAACAATGTATCATTATGTTGTTACAATGTTGAAGTAATGCAACAATGTATTGGTATGTTGTTACAATGTTTTAGTACTAATGCAGTGTATCAGCATGTTGTTACAATGTTTTAGTACTAATGCAGTGTATCAGTATGTTGTTACAATGTTTTAGTACTAATGCAGTGTATCAGTATGTTGTTATATGTTGAAACACTTGATATTACATATCTCATTACCAATAACAAATCACTAACGAGGGTCGTCAAGTGATTACAATACAGAAGCATTAAACTTACCTTGAAATTGGATACTTTATCGAAATCAATGAAGTATGAATCTGAGCGAAGAACAACAGAGTACTGATAAACACCAGGTTTACGAGGAGCGGAGAACTTGAGCTGTACCTGTAGATGAGAAATATTTGATGAAATACTCAAAGTCTAACCGAACATGAACGGTTCAAGCATCATCACTAGCTGAGAAGCGCTATGCAATATTATCATTACACTTATATACAATACCTTTTCCATTGAGCAATACAACAATATTTTCTTTATTTACATTATTTTGGATTTATGTGACAAAAAATTTAATTAAAATTTTATATATGTCAAATAGCAGGTAAAAATTGAACTTCCCTTGTTTTTTTTGTGAATAACATTTATGGAAGTTGCAAGTACTATTTACACAAAGCCCCTTGATAGGTTGGTAGTATCGTAGGGGCTAAGGATAGGTTTAATTTCAAGAGTCCATGTACAACTGGCTCCAGTGCATCGGGGCTATGGGTCAAGAACATGAGACCGAAGAAATCAAGAGTTACCTCCTCTTCCCGCTGGAGACTGCAGATCTGTACAGGTGCAGTGATAAGCGAGTGATGTCTTCGGTCTGCCACGTACAGCCACCACCATTCCTGCTTGTCCTGTAACATGTATTTATTTTACAATGAGAGATACTAAATAATATTGTATAAGATTGGATGCTGTTAGGAGTTATTTGTATAGTCTTAAACAATAATATTATTCATCATCCTTTTTATCAATAGCAAATGAATCTTGATTATAGTGTGATAAGGAGGTGAAACTCACAACAGAAAAGAAAGGACAATGAACCAAATGGCTTTCTTTGCTCTTCGTCTCTAGAGAGTTCTCCTTCCTGGACTCCTCCTGGAACTTGGACCAGTCTTCTTCCTCATCATCACCACCTTCATGCTCTTTCGAGGATTTCTTCTTCTCTGAAACCTCCTCGTCCGAATCGTTCCTCTCCTCGTCTTCTGACTCCTCAACTGCATCGTCATTTGTCCTCTTCTCTGGAACCTCCTCATCTTCGTCCTCGTCTTCTTGTGATTTGAGGGCTTTCTGTCCATCAGGGACCTTCTGTTAAGACGAAAGAGTGAAATGTTATTTAGGATTATTGTATAATGTTCATCTGTGGTTAGAGTTTCAAAATAAATCCCTTTACACTGTCCTAACTTAATAAGAAGACATTATTGCATTCATTGCTGTTCGCTGATAAATTACATCTTCACAGCTGAATGACAGCTGATTGATAAGTTTAGAAATTTTCGAGGGGTTCATAAAATTTAATGCAAAATTTCTACCCCCCAGAACCGCAGCTGCAAGTCGTTTACTGCCCATGACTTGCATACAACTGATAGGGTAGGGTCCAAAGATTGTTTTTATCATTATATTTTTTAAATTAAAAATAGAATCTATTGTGATGTGAAAATATTTAATTTTTATGTAAAAGACCCCAAAGGAGCATTCCTTCTGCAAAAGAATCCTTAACATTGTTCTAGATTTTAAATAAGACATTATTGCTTGTTACTTTGTAAGATTCCATTCACTGGTGGACTATATTAAAAACATTTAACATGAGAGAGAAAAAACAATTCTCAAGACTGGCATCACTGATTACCAAATCTCACCCAGTTACAGGTAATGCAAAGAAACAAAATGGCAGATCCTCTGATAGAACCCTCTCTTTAAGTTGGACCTACCCCGTTTGCATCTGTCTTGGTCTGGGGGGCTGCAGGTTTCCACTGGTTTGGTTTGGTCTTCTTCTTCTGTTTGGCTCCTCCCTTCTTCCCCTTCTTCTTCTGCTTCTCCCACACCTTCGGCTTGTTCTGCGGCGAGGCTTGAGCAACCTTTGGGTAAATCGTAACGAGTTGTTATTACTAAGTTCAAGATAGTATAAGAAGTTTCTTTAGTCAAGGCTTGTAGTTTGACGAAATCAATCTTAACTGAAGTTGAGAGGCCCTTCTAATACTTAAACACTTAAGGTGTAATATATACAAGTGAAAACAGTTTGCTGATTTTGCAACCAGCCCTACTGCAGCATTTTAACCAACAATGATTTTGCACACTCGTTAATATCCTAAGACTTGAAATTTATGAAAATAGTTAACCAAAATATCTGTATAAGTTATGTATACAGGATGGGACAACTCTCAATTCGAGTTTGGGAATCCATGAAACCCTCAACGTACTTTGAAATGCACTTCAATTTAATATGGATTATCATATTTAAGAATAGAGCCAATGTTTTTGTAACTCAATAAATGCTGTCTCTGTCTCATGAAGCTTTAAATGAAATACCCAGGAAAAAAATCTCAAAACCAAGATGAAACCTCACCTGTTTCTCCTCCCCTTCTTCAGCGTCCTCGTCGAGCTCGTTATCAACCATTTCCTCCTCAGCTGTCTCCGAGGGAATAAACTCTCGATTAAACTTGCTGCGGAGATCTTCTCGTGTCAGCCTCACAGTTACCGTGACAATAGATCCTGCGGTGATTGTCTTGTCGTCATCATCAAGCACTGGAATAAATTTTCATTTATTAACCTTTTCCTATCAATGCAGTTATGTTCCAGCAGTGTATGATATATCTTTGAAAAGAAGAAAGTCCAATGTCAATTCTAATGGCAAAATTTACCAAAAACCTCTTAAAATTGTCAACTAGAGCATATGATGGTATTATTGCAGCCTGCAACACTATTGTGGCTATGTATTGCGTTGAAACCTAAATGTATCGGCTGGTACAAGCAAACCATGGATGGTACAGTACTGAAAATCAGTGGACCACAATTTGCACCCAAACTCTACTGTATGTAGAACAGTTCTCTACGGTTGACAAAGTTGAAGAGCATGATTTGAACCCAAGACTTCTTGATCCATGCTAACCACTGTGCTATCCCATCCCTGATGAAGAAAGTTCCTACCTTCTGAGGTGATGTCCATGATAATGTTAGGCATGGCCGCACACACATTCATCACATTCTTGTATTCCATGTCGGAGAGAGTACGCAGCATCGAGCGTCGATCTTCTTCCTTCATAGCAACCAGATCCTGGATACCACGGATACTCCTCTGTGGAAAACAATGATAATACCGTAATTCTTCCTTAATTTCGCCCCCTCTATAAGTTCGCCCACGTAAGTTCATCTGACAGCCATTTTTCAAAATACCTTTCAAAATTACGACAGTGTACCAGAAGTTCAGTATTGACAAATTAAAAATTCGACCACATTCCAAATTTTGAAAACAAATTATTTACAGTCATGATATACAATCATCTTGTGATTTCTTTTCAGTGAGTTTTATGAGGAAAGCGCGTATTTTTTATTACAAAATTTTGGGAAATGTTTTAGCTTTATCACGCTTGTCACAAGACATTCTAATCTATAAATGATGTATTTTCACACTTCTCAATTTATTCACTTACTGTACTTATGACATACCTTTATTAAGAATGATGATACATCTTATCATATTATCCATTATCAATGATTTCATTTTTCGTAAATGAAAAGGCAGCAATCACTTCCGTGTGAGGCTATAAATATATATCACTTAGACTGTCAACACGGTAATGCTACACTATGAATTGAGTTTGTATTGAATTTTCTGATTGGCTAAGAAAAGGGAAGTCCCAAAGTTAACCAATCATAAGGCTTATAACATCTGGATGTTTGCTGGGGAGACTTGAAACAGTCACATGACTAATGATAAGTTTTGTAACATGTGGATGTTTTCTGGGGAGACTTGAAACAGTCAATTGACCTAGTTCATTAAAGTCTGCAGTGAAGTCACTGGAATAGTCTATTTTGAGTAGGGATGACTGCATGGGATGTTTTTTGCCTTTCCATTTTTGGTAAGTCAATTTACTTATCAAATGATTAAATACTGTTGGAATATTATGACAGATGTTAGCTCATACTTACAAATATATTTCAGTTTTAAAATCTGAATATGTAATAAATTGTTTCAAAGTTTTGTGACTTGTTAATCCCTACATACAAATAGACTCAACCAAACACCCAGAGAGACGACTGTCGTAGATAATCAGAACCATATATGTTGAGGTATATGTTTCAAAATATTAATAATAATTAGTTTGCATAAATTAAGCCTTTCAAAAGTAATAGAATTATTCAGCTGTCATTGTTTATATTTGTAATTTCTTGCAAAGCAAGCTTGTTGATATATTCTACTTGATTGCCATACAGTGCCGTTTCAAAAAAAGTTGACTGAGAAAATATGCTTCCTAACTTGACTTTCATAGCAACAGACAATGGTTCATATTATAATTTATTGATGAATTTTACACATAGGACTCTGAACTAATGCAACAATAGTTAGGATTGGTGTATTGTTTTTTCTCAGTTCTAGTTGATACGCTTGCTAGAAGGGAATTCCGTAATGACGATAGTCTGCTGTGATTGGTTTATACTAATATAGCAACCAATCAGATTGTACTTCCTTTGAAAACATGTGGACAGCCAGCGATGCAAGACATGCACGCTAAAGCTAAATTACGATTCTTATCATTTCAAATTTCCTGATTTATTTTGTCAAATCTAAGAACATAACAATTCAACTCCAGATTATTATTGTTTTAATTCATGGTACACAATTTAAAATCCAAATGACATTCAAATTTCACAGAAACAATAAATTGAGAATCGCGTGGCTTCGCCGATCGTAACTTGTCTTCTGAAGAAGAAAAATGGTGTATTAGTGCATTATATGAATATAATTAGTTACCATATACAAACATAATTAAAAAATTTTGCTATCTAATATTTACGAAGTGTGTAACCTTCTTTTTCAAATTGGTTTTAAACATTTATATGAAAATTTCGACAAAGATGGCGCACAAACGAAGGTGAGTGGTGATAATTTCGACCGTGAACATTTCGTTAAAATATTTGGAAAATTTGAGGGTCGAAATTATGGAAGAATTACGGTACTTCTATCTGCCTTCATTACATTGGAAATTATCAGTTTATAATGCTCACAACACCCATCAACAATTAAAGCTTTATTCTATCCTAATACTGCTGAACAAAAAGCAAGGAAGCAACAACTGTCATCTTATAGTATGGGAATCAAACATCGGTCTTTCAGGTGTGTATGAATTTTTACCAACTGAGCTAGATTCCTGTGTGTTATTAACTTGTTGGCACAAAAAAGCATTATATGAACTCTTTTTGAAATATCTCAATGATTAACCCTTCAAGTAGTAAACTAACAGGAATCAAGACTTTTTAAAGGCAATACTACTGCATGGGCAACTAAAGAGTCGACACTGATAAAAAAACCCATCTACATTGAAGGCGTCAGAGTTAAATTCTAAAAGCCGAAGAAAGACTGCTGAAAATTGTTATCAGAACACCATACCTTAATACCTTAGTATGTTAATATATGATATTTAGGCACATATCAAATCTAATTGTTTAATGAAAAATACTCTAAGACATTGAGCTACTGGTGACGTACCTTCTTGCCGACGAAGTGTCTCAGCATGTCCTGCGTGATGTGCGGCAGCTGCAGCAAGGGACTGCTCTTCTCCTCCAGACCCTGCACGATCATCTGACTCAGCTTCATCAGGTTCTCCGCCGTCTCCAGTCGTGGGCTCTGCTGCACTGTGTGCACGATTGTCAGTGTTAGGAGTAAAGGAAATCAAGTTCTTGGGATAGTCAATTTCTTTATTGCAATGAATGAGATGTGTAAATACTAAGACTGCTATCAAGCTAGTATCATAAATCCACTAAACTTGGTTATCTTTCGTCTCTACAGCCTTCTTCAACCTTTTAAGAGTGAGTGATTGAGTTATTGTTTAACGCCGCTTCGGCAGTATTGCAGCCATTAACGGCGACCAACCTTTTAAGAAGAGTTACGTGTAGTTTCATTGGTTATATCAAACACAAGTGGCAAGTGCCTTTATATGAAACGCAGAGAAAAGCACGGGTAAGCCATTGAGTCAAGATACAAATTGTGACAACACTCATCACCTTGTCAAAACAAAGTGCTGCTAATGAAACAAAAACATAAACACATTTGGCTTCAATATTAGTTTGTTCTCAGAACACAAATTCTGTATGAAATGACAAACAAATGAAGAATACATACGTCTGCCAGCCATTGCCATAGCAACCTGTTGTGCACAAATATTGATCATCTCATTAAGAAGATAGGGGCATTTCATCAAGATGTACTGCTTATCTGTAAGTAGAGAAAAGTAGGATTTCAAAACTGTAAACAGTCAACAAAGACAAAAAAAACATTGTAAACATGCCAAAGCAATTTGATGGTATTAGGGATTAGTGACGCTCTTAGTGATGTTTAATAATGCCCTGAATGCTTAGTGATGCTCTGGATTCTTAGTGATGCTCTTGATTCTTAGTGATGTTCTGGATTATTAGTGATGCTCTGAATGCTTAGTGATGTTCTGAATGTTTAGTGATGTTCTGGATTCTTAGTGATGTTCTGAATGTTTAGTGATGTTCTGGATTCTTAGTGATGTTCTGAATGTTTAGTGATGTTCTGGATTCTTAGTGATGTTCTGAATGCCAAATGATGCTCTGAATACCGGGACCCAGATGTAAGGTGTTAAGGAATCTTAACGCACCCAGATCCAGACTGTTGGGTGGGAGGGGCATCCTCTGGCAGTGGGCCAGGATGAGAGCACGTGCCTTGATGCTGTATGGGTAGCACAGCGGAGGTTTCTTGTTCTCCTTCTGCAGATTGGGCAGGTGTTTCATCAACTGTAACCATAGCAACACAGGTGAGTATACAGCGTACATGAATACATGAATTTGCATAATGTTTTATATCTATCTTAACTGCATACTAAATAACATAGTATTTATTTTATTTAAAACATAACTATCCAATCACAAAGCAATCTATTGAAATCTAAAGCCCAACATTCTTAAATAATACAATCAGGGCAAGATAGTGTTTAAAATCACTTAAGGACTTAGGTGTGAAAGGAGAGACAGACCAAGAGAGTGTACACAGGATAAAACAGCTAACCAAACAATTGATTTACAATCTA
This sequence comes from Gibbula magus, assembly GCA_936450465.1. NCBI lineage: Eukaryota > Metazoa > Mollusca > Gastropoda > Trochida > Trochidae > Gibbula > Gibbula magus. The sequence goes on from OW388293.1 coordinate 49,932,900, forward strand.
GTCAGAAGATGAGGAAAAGTAAGGGGAAAATCATCATCTTACATTTGGAATCTCTTCATTATCACTTGGTCGAGCAGCAATCTCACTGTTGTGGAAGCGATCAAACTCAAAGGATGCCCCAAGGATCATCACAGCGCCTGGAGACAATACAACAGATGTAGGTTACATGTATGACATGATGTGATTTGGGGTACAAAGCAGCTTTCCTTTTAATAGTATTTCATTTTATATCAACAACTAGCATTTAATACAGGCACAACAGCTAAAGTTGTACATGCAAACCACTAAGCTTTCCCTAACTAATTAAATCAATTCATCTATAAAGCATTCATCAAATAACAATAGATTTCAAAGAGCTTTAATAAAAGAATGAATGAAGAAGTAATTATGTCATTATGTCATTGTGAAACTCTACATCTGTTAGTCAAGAAATAAGTCGATTCATCTGAAAATGAAAGCACCACATACGTTTGAGGATCATGTTAGGCGTGCGGCTAATGAAGTAGAAGTAGAGATGGCTTGTGTCCAACAGAATCTGGTCTCCACTGAACTTGATTGAACGGTACCACCACATTCCCTGCAAACAAAAAGCATTTGAAAAACTTATTCTTTTTTAAATCTCCTTGACTCGGTTTTGTCACGTTTGTCTGTATAGATGTATGCTACCCTGATTACACCCCCTCATTCTGCCTGAAGGAGGTGAATATCTCAGAAATGTAATGTATCTACACAATAAAGAAGTTGTTATCCAGACAATCTTGTTTTGTTTTGTATTCGCTTCTAAATATCCCTCAAACTATAAGCATATATTTGAAAATCAAAATAATTACCTTTGTTCACATATTCACTAACCCTAATGATGATTCAAATTGCACATGAAGTATGTTAACAAGGTATGATTCCTGTAAATCAGCCCCACAACAATGGTTTGCCACTGATCACTTCAGCAGGTTAAGGGTTAACCCTTCATATTTTCTGTACACACAGGACTACATCCATACAATTAAATTCATTGAAGATTCAATTCCATTTTCAATGCAAATAGAAATATGTTCATTGGTGGTATCAGGACAAATATACTATAAAAAAACCCAACTACTATCTGATGTTGAGGTGAGGTGAGGTGAGTTGTGGTTTAACGCCACTTTAAGAGTATTTCACTTATATCACGGCTGCTAGTATTATGGCAGGGAGAAAGCCCGCAACGCCATGTGGCTATGCATTGCGGTGAAACCTGCGAGCATCGGCTGGAACTAGCGAACCATGGGTGGTACTACGCTAAAATTCAGTGTAGCATTGCACCCAAACCGTACTGTGTGTAGAACAGTTCTACTGCAGACAAGTTACCTTGCCCCTGGCGGGATTCAAACCCTGGACCTCTTGATCCGTAGCCGAACGCGCTAACCACTCCCCTATCCCGCCCCTATCTGATGTTGAGATTGACTAACTTACAATCACTTCCTCACAAAAAGAAACTACATGTCATACTGATCTCTAATTATGAAATGATTTAAGCAACTTACCACAACGACTGGCATCAGTATCATGAACACAAGCAGATAAGCCGCCAGTACCTGAAAAGAAACAATCATACAGTTAATGTCAACATATTATCTTTGGACCAAGGTAAGCACCAGATTATCCCCCTTGTTAACGAGGTGCTATTCCTGTAAATTGTCTACTCAGAATGGTTTGGATATAATTGTCATGCACCAAGAGGGTCAAATTATTATTTCCTAAGGAAAGATATAACGCTTCTGCGGATCAATGGTACTGGACAATGAAGGTCATTAGGATTTGATTGTGGCAGGGGTAGTGAGGGAAATATGTCACTTATAATACAGCCACTGATATTAAGTATGAGGCATCATTATGCTTAACATGTCTAGCATAGAGACAAATCAAGTATACCTACCCACATAGAATTCTCCCTTTCAACAATCCACTTAGGAAGAGCAATTCCAAATCTGGTAGCTGAAACATAATGAGATGTTGAAACAATAACACCTTGAAGAGGAAGAAGATCTCAAAAAGATTATGATAAAAACAATTTTTGGAATGATGGTACTGCAACTGATTATATTAGATCAATACAAACTTGAAATTAAATTTGAATCAATTTCTAAATTACCTCCAGGTCCATCAGGGTTTCCATATTCTTCCCAGTTCTTTCTAGATTCTTCGTCTGTTAATCTGTAACAATGATCATAAAATCAAGTTTTTAAAATTTGTGTGTCCAATAATCTATAGGTATTTATTTTTCCTCATTTCAAAAATGCAATTTTTTTTATAATTCATGATCTTTGTAACATTTTTGGAACATCTAACATGAAATTTTTCATTTATATTTTGTTACAAACATGTTAAAAAAATTGTCGAGACTGGATGTTTAAGTATAACATGAGTCACAAATTCTGTGAATAAATTAATCTTGAAAATTATAACTTACGCAGCATAAGCCTTTGCAATCCTCATGAACTTTTTGGAATCTCCGGTGTCCTTGTCGGGATGGTAGACCAAACTGAGTTTCCTGTAGGCCTTCTTTATCTCAGCTGCACTTGCGCCCTGCGCACACAATAGATTCATTTATATAGATTATATTGAACATGCAAGAGCTTGAGAAATGAATGATATTACACTGAAAACTCAAAATATTATGTTTTTTTTATGCTTCTATGGTTTGAAATGAGTTGGACGCCCAACACTGCTTAACTGGAATGAGGGATATTTTGTTCAGGGAGCAACTGTTACATTTACTAGAAATATGAATATAAGAAAGTTACTATAATTGATTTACATACTCACTTATTAACTTATTGATAAAAAAAAATCATATACATTGTTAGAAATCATCTCCATCTGTTATACAGATAATAAATAACTTGGCTGAGCAGTGACTTGTCTTGTCACAAAATTTTCAGACTTAATTTTCAGAATTAATTTTCAGTTTTATTTAATCTGCATAATTTTATTCAAATTGTCAAATCTAAAACTATCGAGAAAACACCCTAGGTAAAAAAATATAATTTTAATTTGTTAAATCATGTATCAATGGTATTTTTGGACAAACAATAATATCCTCTTGATATGTCGTCTGAATAACTGTCCTTTTAAAGAATATTATTACATTAATCATCTTACCCGATCAACTTCAAGCTCCAGAAAGGGATCGTATTCGACATAGTCCATCTGAATCTTGGATACTTTGTATGCAAGCAGGAAGAATATGATCCAGCCAACAATAAGACCAATTTTTCTGCGGGAAATAAAACACTTAATCAAGATCTATGCACAAGTGAATGATGAAAAAAAACAAAACAGAGCCCACTATATCCCCAAATGAATGGAAGAAGTTGGAACAATGTTGAACAATGATTATGAAGCTTGATTCTTGAACCAATCCTAATCACTCATATTGTGTTAAAATTGTTCAAAGCGATTCAAATTATTGTTTCACATCCCACGTACCATTGAGCTCTGCCTAACAAGTTCTGTTCAGGACACAAAATGTTCAACTTCTAATCCTATATTTAAAAAAACTGCAAACATAAGGCTCAGAGGGAGGCATGTCACTATATGTAACAGGCAGGCATAGAGAATGCTACCCGTAAGCATTTTAATGGGTTTATCTGTGAGTGTGATGGCACCTACAATCATTGCTTTTATAGAAAATATCTATGCTGAAACGCCCAATGGTCACCAATTTATTTTTTATACTGCTCCATCAGGGTATTTGTATCCCCTGATTGTGAAAGCAGCTCTCACCTCGTATCATTCTATATATAACATGTAAATAAAACTTTTAATACAAATGATGGAGCAGGATGCCAATTTTGGCTTTTGATCACAAATTCATTCGAAAGTAACAAAAGATTGTCATTTCAATCTCACGTTTCTATCACTGCTATACAGAATATTGCTTAAACAGTAGGGAATGGGTTATGAAAAGAGTGAAGACTTACATAGATTTGTCTTTGATGTGAAACCAGGAGTCCTTGGACTTGAGTTTGGTGCTCTTGACGAGGCATGGTTCGCACGTACAGTCCAACTTCTGCTGCTCTCCACCTTCTGAATGGTAACAAGTGAGTGACTGAGTGACATTGTTTCCATGTTTTTATTATAAATGAAAGTGTGTAATTTTGTATTTATGCACACTCAGACAAGAAACAAATTTCCTAACGAGCAATACAAAATTATCTTATCTTTAACACCCCTTTGGCAATACTGCAGTGTACTGTGTAAGTGACTGGAGTGTAATGGGACGTGCAATAAATGCCGAGTCCTTCAACAAGAAACATAAAATACTGATGTGATAAATAGTAAATCCAAACATTCCATGATTAAATCCTGCATGAGGCAAACATTAAACCCTCCATTAGATCTCCTCTAAGGAAGGAAACATAGGATGTGTCTAAATTTGACAAGTCATTCAGATTTATGACATGCAATTAACAGTTACAACGATAATGATGGTAACAGAAACTCTTAATGCATTGATTCGAAACAGCTGTTCCGTTGTACTATCTTCTTAATCTTGACAACGATATCAGAACATTTACACATTTCGTTATCCACCCTGTGACCTTGCAGCTTGTTAATGATATAATAATCATCATATATACAAGCTGATCACTCTTTGTACTTTGGTAGATGGTTAAATAAATTTAAATTTCTGAAGTAGATGAACAAATGAATAAGATTTTAAATTGGATCCTAAAATGTCAAACATAACATAATTGACAACAGAGCTCATTAAATTATAGATCAACATTATTGTGAACAAACAAACTGGCATTTGAATAAAACAATCACAAGTTGAATATTTCTAAGGCCATAATGTATACCCTCGAGTCAATAATAAAAACAAGCTAAGCAAACATTCTATAGGGCTTACTTTCATGACTTGGGGCAATTATCTGTTCTATTTTACTTCCTTTTAGAGAGATTTTACAGATTTCAAACAAGTTTTTCTTTTATCATAATAAAATCTTAATTGTTTTTGCTTTGGATAATATAATCATTGAAAACCGTATGTTATTTGTAGAATTATTGAATTTAGTTTAAACAGTTAACAGTTGTAAATCAATGTAACAAATCTTTAAATAGAATAAATTGAACATGAAATTAAATAGATTGATTAAGCTTCACAACTGTCAATATTGTCTTGACAAAATCCCCAGAAATCCAATTTGATATAATTCTTGATAAAATGAGATATGGCTTATTTACAAAGTGATTGTAGAGATATCAGTGTCTAAATGCTGAAAATATTTATAGTTTATTTTGTTTTCCTAACATCATTCACAATTTACAAAAATGTAAAGCTACTTAAGGAGATGGTTTGTTAAAATATGCATCCACAGTGTGGAATTATCGAACTGATAACGATAAACATACTCCAGAATATTCTATAAATGATGAAACGGGAAAACCATGTGTGTTCAGACTTCAGTTTCATCAGGAGCAGATAGATAGCATATTTACTTATATATGTTGAAAACTATTAGAAATAAGAAATATGTGGCCATACCTTTCGATTTGCTACGTGGCCATAAATAATATGTCGCTGGGATTAGAACAAGTCCCCAGAAAGAGAGGAGAAAATAGTAAAATGTCCCCCCTTCTTCATCATACTCAAACTGCATGCCCGCCATCTTGTTCTGTTTACGTAGACCTTAGACTGGTTCGGCCCTTCCTCATTCATGCGTTATATAGACAGGTGCCCGGTCGACCTCAACTTCCGCCTTTGTAAATAATATAAAACGACAGTTATCTCCCTTCACCGACCACGATATAAGAACTTGTTTGACAGACTTATTCGGGTCTTTGTTTACAAGCTGAGATAGCTGAGCGGGCAGTTCAAGTGAGATCAGAAAAAAGGAAAGTCTATCTTCTGTAAAAAGAGATACGAGAAATAGGAAAGGTACAGTGGTATTGTAATGTAGAAGTTGAATAGTATTTGCTATTTCGTACTCAGTAGTCTGAACTTAAGGATTGAATAAGGGCTTAATAAAGTATTGTCAGTTATGTAACTTTTACAAACTCTTTTTGTTTGTAACTATGCTTTTGTATCGTAATCATGCATGAAGTTTAATTTTTAAAATATCCTTTTCATTTAAGTATTTGATTATTGATACAATTAATAACTTAAATAGACACTGACTATTTTTTTCTGTTTTAATACAATAATAATTGGTTAATTTATCATATCAATCAATAACACTGAACCCCTCTTATTCAATGTCTAACAAGGATGAAATTAAGAGTTTATGAAGTGTAAAATGATGTATTTTTACAACTTTTAAAAAATAAACATATTTTTGTATATACCGGTATATTGATAGAATATCTTATCAGCAATGCCATTTTACGCCTTAGCAAACTTTCCACACTCCTAGTGCTGATGAATGGCTTCATTTCTCATTGCTTTAATTTTAATGAATATGCACTATTCTTTGTGAACTTGTCAAATCTAAAGTCATAAAAATATTACCCTCATTGTCTTATAGTGATAATATATCAAAATTAGTTTCCACAAAAATACCATGACATAATACTCCCTCTTTAAGACTAGTAGTTCTCAGACCGAAGTTTTAATTTTCGATCGTCTTAAAAGAGGTCAAAAGGGCCTCAAAATGGCAAGTTCCGAATTTAAAGCACTTAACCTTTTGTTGGTAATTAAGGCCCCATGGAGTCATGTCATATTATTATTTCAGCCTTGATATTTTAGTTTCTTTTTATGCTTCAGGATGTTGAAACGTAAGGTGGGAACCAAAGAAACAAATCCTGCAAAGAAACAGAAAACTTCCAATGCTAAGGGGAAACAGAAGACGAAGGCAAAGAAAGCAGCAAAGAGTCCAGAGGATAAACAAGCTCCCAAAGACAAATCTTACCCAAAACTTATTGATGAAAACACTAATTTTGAGGTGAATAATGACACAGTTGTAACTTACACAAACTTCTTGTCGTAGACTTGATTCTGGGCCAAATCCATTTTTAGCTCAACAGGCCTTAGAGGCCAGATGGGCTTATGGCATTCGCTCGTTTTGTACAAAATCATTAACTCGTTAGATAAGAATGGTATTAAATAAAGGGTCATTTAGTATTCTCTATGTACTTCACATGTGCATCCCTTGTGATGAGACCATGGCACAGGGAACATATTTCACAAAACTAAAACCTTATACATCTCGGGTATAAGACCATACTTTTCAGGGGTTGTACTGGTTGGGGTTATTCTCAGGTTATAGCCCACCCCCAACTTTGCCAGATGTTCCAGGGTCATACATTACATAAATCTATAATATGATTTCAAGTTAAGTGTCAAAAACCTAAAAAAACAACTATTCTGAATGTCTGACACTCTCCATATGAATTTTCATCTGAGTTTGGGTCTCTCCTGTCTAAAAGCCTACCCCTATGTTTTCAAGATGCTTATTTGCCTGACCCTGGTCCTATACCCGAGAGACTACGGTAATAACATTTGACTGATCAGTGATAGTTATCTTGGATAATTGACCGGATCATTCACATCTGGTAGCAATGTCCCGCTGCAAGGTATAACTTGCACTAGTCTCCATCGATAACTAATTTAAGTCTTACTGCATTTCCCTAACTTTCCTATGCTAGAATAATGGTGCACTGCACTTGAACATCATTGTGTGTTCTGCATACTAGCACAGAAATGTAAAGGAAATGTGGCAAGTTGTAAATTAGCCAGTGATGGAAACTTGCATGGGGAAATTGATGAGGTAGTATTTTACTTTGATATTTTAATCTAAACTATGGTTATATCAGGTAGCATCAGTGTTTATCAAACACATCTCATTGGTTTCTGTAATCAGATACTTTAGTTGTTACAACTTCAATGCAAGAATAATTCTATTTATTAATTGTCATCTTTAAACAAAGTTGTTACACAATCAAATTTTGTATTTAAGTTTGCCATGATGCAAATCTGGTGCCTTTATCGTTTTTTTGTTTACATGACAACAGATCTACAGGGTATCAACCATTTTGGGTTTTTTCAAATGAAATGAGAAACCTTCATACATTTACAAAGTTGCAAATATAAAATGAACATATAATGTAAACTATTTTTCTTCAGAGTCCAGAGAAGATTGAGTACACTATGCCATTGCCAACCCGCAATGCTAAGGGCGAACTGGTGTTCAACAATCATCCTGAATTGAGACCCAATATGACCCCCAAAGAGGTTCTTAGGGCGGGAAGCTTTGGGGGGACATACTTTAGACCCATCAAGTCTGGGGCCACAAGTGAGTTGGTTAAAAAATATCATGAAAATCCAAAAAGATTTAAAAGAAGATATAATGAGATCTTAACATGCCAGTTATCATCAAGCACAAAACTTTGCCGCTAATGGCTTCAATACTGCCAAAGCGGCGTTAAACAATTACTCACTCAAGCACAAAACTCAAGTTACTTAGATCTCACTGATAAACATTTTAATTCTGTCATGAACAACAAAAATCTTTTGAAAGTTGTTTTGGATAATCAATAATCATTTACTATCTGTATTTCTTACTTGTAAATTATTGAAAAGACTTAAATATGTCTGATTCAGAACGACTTTTGAAGGAAATGTTGTTTTCAATAATATTTGTATTTCCCTATTTCAGAAAAGAATTATTCTGGAGTCTGGAAGGAACTTCCTAAGGATTGGCTTGAGGGTCTCAATATTGGGAAACAGGTCTGCATTCATTTGATTATAATCACGCAATAACTCTGACACAGAAAATAAAACTCTGAGGTTGTTGAAGGAGAAACACGACACAGAAAAACATAAAGGGAGAGTTATTCTGACCTTGAGGTTTTTCTTAGAGCAGAAGAATGAGAAGTAGTGTTTTCTCCAATTTATAAACCGTTAAATGTCAAAATTTACATTTTATAATCATTTATTCCCAAATCCTGTGTATAAAGAGTATGTCTAGTGTTATATTAATGCAGAGAAGGCATGACTATAAATAGATTAATTCAAGCCTGCTCTTTCAGCTAATTCCTATGTAGTCTAGAGGTAGAGCATCTGGTTTAAAGACTGAAGTTCGAATCCTGCCATCTCCACTGAAAAATTAAGCTTTGTAAACTTTTCGATAATAATTGTTGTGAATCATGAGAAAAATTGTTCTGACAAATCATTCGAAGGTCTTTCTTTCATAAGTATAACCTCGTACCATGTCATATATTGGGTTATTCCCTGAAGAAAAACCTCATACTCCAGCGCCTGCAGGTAGAGGGTTAAGGACCACAAACAAAACTTTCTTTAACTGTCCCCATGTTTATATGCCAGGTGTCCTCGTCTGTGTATGACGAGAAGGTGAACACCTACAAGGCCAAGTGTGGCGGGAGTCTGGACATGTGGGAGTCAAGTGGCTGGATTCACAAACAAGACCCGTATGGTTGGTTCCAGTGGTACTGTCGGTAAGTCAAATCTTTTCTCATTTTGTGTACCGGTATTGTAAATGAGGAATGAGGAATATGTCAGTGCGTTCAAGTTGTGGCCATTTTAGATGACCACTGACAGAGCCCATTGCACAGCAACATGGATGGACAGTAGTGTCAGCATAATGGAAAGTTGTTTTATTTGTGTGTCTGCATCAAGAATATTCTTGCATCTACCCGACAGCGTTTATGGCATTTTAGTTTTGTGACCTTTTTCTAACACACAGAGATTCATGATAATCACTCATATATTTCATTTATGCAGCATATTTTCCTTAGTTCAAGTGTAGAAGTGAAAACTTTGGTAACCCTGCTTTCGTAGTCGGGGGTATATAGTGGTCAGCACGTCCGTGCATCCGTGCGTGCGTCCATCCGGTTTTTGTTCCGCTCATAATTCTGAAACCAGTTGCTAAAAATTTTACGAAACTTGGTATGTACAATCACCATGATGTGTACATCTGCCTTTTGTATGTTTCGTACCCTCATTTGCATAATTCATGCAAATTTTCTCCGTTTTTCGACTTTGCCATTCACAGTTTTTGTTCCACTCATAACTCAAGTACTAATTGTTCAAATGTCTTGTAACTTCATACATATAATCAAAACGATGTGTACATCTGCCTTTTGTATGTTTGTACTCTAATTTGCATAATTTATGCAAATATTCTCCGTTTTCGACTTAACCATTCACACTTTTTGTTCCACTCATAACTCTGAAAGCAGTTGTCCAAATGTTAAGAAACTTGATATGTACAATCTCCATGATGTGTACATCTGCCTTTTGTATGTTTCATACCCTTATTTGCATAATTTATGCAAATTTTCTCCGTTTTTCATCCTCTCCATTCACACTTTTTGTTCCACTCATAACTCAGACACTAATTGTTCAAATGTTACAAAACCACTGATGTGTACATCTGTCATTTTTATATTTCATACCCTCACTTGCATATTTGTATGTTTCATACCCTCATTTGCATATTTAATGACATTTTAATTTTTTTTCGACTTTTACTTCTAAAACATGCTTACAAGTGTAATACTTACTCTGCTTTAATAATACTTATATATAATGGTCTGTTCATACAAAAGTTTAAACATTGATGCCCTTTTGCTATTTTCAAACATTTCTTTTTTTACCAATGTTAAAAGTGGGGGTATCATGAGTGAGCTGTGCTCACTAATTCTCTTGTTACTTCTGCCCTCAGTTTCTATCAAGGACGACGTAGCGCGGATGATGAGCGACAGATCGGGCGCTGGTTGAGATGTGCCGGTAAGACAGGAAGGTGGAAGAATAATCTCATATCGAAGTGTGTGAAGAGTAAATGTGCCTTTGACAACACGGCGATCTCACCGGTAGTCCGACAAACTCTCCAACACTGGGGATACAAACTGAACAAGGAGGATTTTGACGCATATGCAAAGAAGATGAAACAAAAAGGTCTTGCATGATCGGACTTTGATCTCATAACGTAATCAACATCGTAAGTAACTTTCCCTGCAGGGCATAACTCTTGCCAGACTTGATCACTGGATCATTTTTACTTTGCTACATGTTGTGCCATTTCCTGTGCCAGAGTTCTGATTGCATTACCAAGCACGCTGCTAGCTAGCACAGGAAATGTGATGAAATGCAGCAAATCGTAAATTAGGCCGTGATAAAGAAGTTATGCCTTGTAAAGGAATCACATTGTAAATGTCTATACCCCTTTTCAGGGATCGCTAATGAAGAACAATGTAATATTGTTTTGTCATTGTTGGAGCACATGGATATCAGAGAACATCTTTGCTATAATGTACAGTTTTCCTTCAATTTACATCTTGCTTTGTAGTGAAGGAACTCATGCCACATTGGTGTTCAGGTCTACGATTTACTGTTGAAAATTCAAAGGAAAAATGTCACGGGGCTTGCATTAGTTATGCTGCAAGTAAAATAGTGTTACATGGTTATATTTGGGATAACACTACCTTCAATAGTATAAATTCTTGTCTGATGTCGAATCCTGCATGGGACTCAACCCGAAAAAGTACAATAATTTGTACTATTGAAGGTAGTGTCATCTCAAATATAACCATGTTACATTTCTTCACTATCTAAATGGCAAGTATTTCTAAAAGTATGTTGTCGAGTTGTTCGCTGATGCTGTGAAATGAATATGTTCAATGCTACACTACTGCCAGGTTTTGAAAATGCTCAGGTTTGAAGACATTTTGCCTTACAGCACTTATGTTATTACTTTTGTACAATGAATATGTGTTCCTTATAATTTAGGTAATTATACACAGCCAAATCATCTTTTACCTCATGAAACTTTTATGAAAGTGTTTTTTAAACACATTACACAGTTGTCGTTTATTTGTGTTTTGTAAATGCTCAGGTTAAGTAATTCTATCAAGTTTTATGAAGTGATGATATTATGTCCATTTATCAATAAATAAATATGCAATAAAATATTGAAAAACGAAACTGTTGTTATATTTCAAAATAAGGCCAGACAAAATGAATTACTTGATTCACAATTTTTTTGTTGCGACGCAAAAACCAAGGGGATTGTCCTTTTGTTGTACAAATATTCAACGTAAGGGTGATTTATGAAAGATCAGATCTTATCATCTGGGTCTGCATTCAACTTGAGATTGCCTTTGCTCAGCTTAAAAAATTATGACATCTGATGTCTGAATGATTTAGTGACAATGAATAAACATGCCAAATATTGAAGACCCGTCACTGTCTAGATTCTCTGTCAAAACAAACAACACAAGACAAACATGTGATGATTCAGTATATATTTAAAATTAACTTTACATAGATATATACAAGTAAGGGACAATATTTGTACACTGAAGTTGCTTTAAGTGTGTTTCATTTCACATATCAAAAGCAGTCAATGCTAAATACACCTAAAAACATACAAAATGTTTAAAATCATGCATATGTGGACGTCACATCTTTGAAACACAAATAAAACATTTCTGTAGAGAAAACTAAAACAGTTGTTATAGGTTGTATTTTATGAACACAGAGATAGAAAAAACCCTAGCAACTTACTTTCCAACAAGAACTTATCTTTGGGGAAATGTGATTTAGAAATACTGAAAATACGCTATCAATATAAAAAAACCCAATCAAAATGCATCAACTTTGAAAACAATGACGACATTATACAAACAGGTCCGACAGTTGATGCACAATTATGAAATTCAAACAAGACAGACAACTGTTTGAATTATTCAAAACAAATCACCAACAGTTTGTACTAACAGCAGACACTTTGTAATGATTCAAGAAATGTCTTTATTATTTGAATAGTTAAGATACATTTATCTACTGATAAAGTTTCAACTTGTAAACACAACCAGTGTGCATGTCAACAGACATATATAACATTCACAATTTACATTTGTTAAGTTGGGAAGGCTTTTGTTCCAAAAGATTTGATTCTGTTATATCAACTTGTACAAACCCTGTTATGCCAAACATTAGACAGTAACCTATGTCATAACCAGGCCCTAGATGCGAAAAGCTCTTAGCACTAAGCCTGTATTCTGCTTATAACTTAGAAAACTTTGAAAATCTGGGGCCTACTGGTACATTCCACATTCTCAATAATTCATCTTAGTTCATGTTGAATATGATGGCCTTTCATCCATTACGGTAAACTGTCATGTTCTATGTGACATTCATCGTTCACTGACTGTTATATCCTTTTCCCACAGGGCCACAGGGCCACAGTAAATCCTTCATCAAGATATAAATATTGAAATCATTCACTGTCTCTTCAAGTTGTTTAATCTTGCTTCAAGATCGGCATCTGCTCCACCGATGTCGGCGGATGCTGCGGCTTGTGGTTGCTTTGAAGCGCCGGCTGAGAGAGTTTGATTGGCTGTTGGTAAACCTGAAATACACAATATTTCTCAATAAGTACGCTGCGCATTCAAGAATATTTTATAGAATAAACTTCAAATAACATAGAGGACATATTTTATCACTTTAACTATTTTAATTATGACATATTATGTATAAAATCATCTATAAACATCTCATGATTCCTCTAATGTATCACTTGCTTGACGTAAGATTAGATCTGTCAAAATGTCACCTACACATAATAAAGAACTTTTATATCTGTAAATATTGTCTTCATGCTCCTTTATTTAATTATACAGACATCAAAATCTAAATCAGAGGCCTTTTTCTTCAGTGAAGACACTAACTAGGAGATATATTTTTAAATTGATTTCGTATTGATTTTGTCATCCATGATGATAAACCACCACATATCTGGGAGTGTATTGGTCATAATGTACAGCATTTCGCTTTGAGGTCAAAGAGAAGACAAAGTGCACATGGCATTTGAATTACTGTAATTGACAAGTTTTAGGGGTGCTCTACAGGCTTGGATTTTGTATGGGGTTTGGGTGAACATTTATCTGTTTTGTTAAAGTCACTACATAACTTTAAATACATTTAGAGAATACTTGCCTGACAATTCATCAGCCATTTGTAAACCAAGTTCATCCAACACCTGGGTAACTATAGCATCACTGAAACAAAATATCATATTGATGAATTTCAAATAAGACATGTTAACCTGACATAGAATGTCAGTGTTACAATAAGGTCACTACATCACTTACACAACTAACATAACACACTCACAGCACAGTGGTGTAGTGGTTAGCGTGCATGGCTCTCACCGCAAAGGCCCGGGTTCGAACTCGGTGGAGACACCAAACATTTGTGACCAGGGTCTCATACTGTGTTGTGTCCTTGGGCAAGGTACTTCATCCACATTGCACTCAGTCCACCCAGCTGTCTAACTAGGTACCTGAACATGGGAAGTACGGACCTATATGGTCGCTCGACTGCTTAGTAGCAGCACAGAAAGTACAATTCCTTCAGGGTAATAATGTACCGCCACTGAACAGCATTGCGCTGGATATTAGGCGTTAAAATTATCATTATTATTATTAAGCTGCAGAGAACACTAACAGTTCCTCAGTAAGGCAAGAAACCAAAGACCTATGAGTATGCCAATACAGAACTGTTTTATAATGCCACTTTGCTATGTGTTAAAGTAATACAATAACATACTGTTAATATTGCTGCTATACATTACATCTGACATATTTCTGCTGATGTATTGGTCTTTACAATAGGCTGTCATTGAGATACTGGTTGGTTTAAGCTTGCACATGGTGATTTTTCAAGGTGTCATATTAAACTACATACATTATATTACTGCTCTCTGTCAACTAGATTTGTGTATGAAATAAGACTCATCTGACAGTCTGATTAATTTTCCTTAAGACTCAATTTGTGGAAGTTAATGTTTAATTTTGTCGTGTGAATTGATCTAGTCATATTTATTAAGTTTATCATATGCTAAGCGATGTCAACTTCCAAACGCAAGGCATAACTCTTGCCAGTCTGCATTACTGGCTGATTTAACCCTTGCGGTATTTCCCTCGCTTTCTTGTGTCGAGGCAGTGAATCGCTGCACTGGAAATGCATAGCGGGCCTTGATTTCTAAACACAGATTTCTTAAAGGTACATCCATTGTGTTTCATAAAATTTTATTTGGCTTTTATACGTTCCAACTCACCACATGTGATGTCTACAATTCAAATAAATTCACTCAGTTTGCATATTTATCCCCAATCGCTAAATATATCATAATTACTAGTTTCCAATCAAAATGAGTAACATCATTATGCATGTGCAGAAACCGAAACTGCACGTCCCATTTACATGTACAGTAGTTATAAGACCTATTAAACATTATCAACTCAAAAGTATCTTTTTGTATGTTATAAATAAGATTCCAAAATTACGTTTGACTCATTGGCGCGCGCCACACGCTGTGCATTGTCCGGTTTTCGATCAGAAATCACTACTTTTACCTTCATATCGTCAATATGCTAAGTCCACTATCATCAAAATGGTAGTTTTCGGCAACAGTGGGTACTTCTCGATGAAGTAACACCATTTAAAACGTTTCCAATATGTGACCCCAAACAACACAATGGATGTACCTTTAAGGAAATACTGCAAGGCCTAAATCAGTCAGTAATGGAGACTGGCAAGAGTTATGCCTTGCATTGGGAAGTTGAAGCGATGTGAGACTTGAGTTTTCTCAGTTTGAGAAAATGTGTTCTCATCACTGCAGTTTGAAATGACTTTCTCAACACAGTGAATATATCACAATGGGCATGACGTCATGTGTACGGTATGACGTCACTTTACAATCAACGCAACGTCATAAACCTTGCTAATTGACAGAGCAACAATGGCATGACGTCACCAGAACTGGCTCTATCAAAGCAATTTTGGACTTAAAACTCCACATTTCTGACCACAGAAGCATATAATGAACAGGATATTTTGTGTTTTCAGTGTGATATTACTTATTTTTTATCAATAGATAGGGTAAAGTCGATATTTTCGCAAGTGGCAAAGCCACGAGTGAAATATTGTCTTTGCCCCGTCACATTTATATCATCCACTGCTGAAATGAATTATAATCATTAAATATTCTGACCTCTCCTCCTCATCTTCTTCGTCCCCGAGAGCATCGTCAATTGCGTCACTCATCATCTCCTCCTTCATGTCCATTATTTCGGACTGCTTCTCAAACTCCATCATTATCTTCTGGATCTGTGGCAGCTTCAACTGAAAATTCAGAAATAAAATGTTTACAAAACTGAAAAACCAAATTGCTTAAGAAAGTTGATTTAACATTACAATATATACTGAAATATTTCCTGACTACTGCAGAAAGAGAGTATAAAAGATTGATGGAACTTGTGGACAAAAAATAGTGGTACTAGATTTCATCAAATCCTAACTACATATAGTTCATTACTACAGGTGGAATTGATTGTAGGATTCAAGCTTGAATCAGACAACCATTCAACAATATACTACACATCCCCACAAAAAACTCAACAGAGACAGAACATGTTTTCTTTATACAACATAGAAAGAGTTGAAAACAATGCTTTATTTGTTACTTGTGATTAATTACCTGTTTGTTCATGGTTGCCATAGCTTTTGTGACTCCTTTCATTGCATTGGCCATGGCATTATTTGACTTAAGTGTTTGAATCTTTAGAGAAACTGCCTGAATGTTGGCTCTCATCACAATAAACTTCTTCACATATCTCCGTGTTCGCACCAGATCCTTTGCCATCACCTTCACTGCATCCTGAAATAGAAAACCAAAAGAATGTTTGCCACATTTGAAATAAAAGTTCAAGTTCAATGAAAAATCATATCGCTGTTGTATTTGAAAAGTTATGAAACAAAATACTTATAATGGATAGCGTCTTTCAAATAATGAAAGTCAAAACATAAACACATCAAATATTCGATAATGTACAACTTCCTTTTTGTCATAAAGTGAAATTAAAAGTTTGTCCACTTCAACTTCACATATTGTAATTTATACCTCTCGTCTTGAAACTTCTACTTTGAGTATTTGAATAAACTACAGTGTAACCTAGCTAAAGCTTACATGTAACTATTCTTTTATGCTTACCATTTGACCCTGTTTAGCCATTTTCTTAATGTCAGCTATCACTTTCTTCTCTTGTTGTTCCATTTTGGATCTTTCTCTGTCCAAATCTCTCATAGCTTTGTTTAAAGCTCTTTGGTTTTGTCTCAGCATCTCTTCAGGCGTTTTCTTACGCCCAAATAACCATTCAAGAGGCATGGTGGAATATTAGGTGAATATGACACTGAAAAGAGATAATATAAAGAGTAAAGTATGTGTTATTTTGACTAAAAAGTCAGGATAGTCACATTGTTCTTACACCAACACTATCACCCAAAATGAATATGAAGAGAGCGTTTAAAATAAACATATTTGACATCTCAGATTTTTAGTAAGTTATTAAGGTAAATCCGTAACTATTAAAACATATATGCTTGAACATTTTTGACATCTCAGATTTTTAGTTATTTAGTAAGTAATTAAGACTTACTTGTTAAAGGGTATATTTATGTTATAATAGTTACGGGTTTACCTTGTCTAGGTGGATGTTAACTGCCTAATGCTAAACCGTTTGTTGTAGTTATTCAATATGCTTGACACTTAAAATATCCGTGATGAGGAATCATGTGAGTGTTTGATGTTTTGATTGAAATGATTCACTCAAGACCCTTTCATGTATCACGGCCGTAATCTCTCAATCAAGTCCATGCAAATTAATATTTATGCCGTTGAATGTTTATCAAAATTTCACGAATTATTACCAATCGAAATAGACGTAAAAACAAGTGATAGATAAAAAGATCTTTACCAAAAAGTAAACAATCTACGCTTGCGAAAGATCGCCAATCGCTTCCGTCTTTCCTGTGTTGTTAAATATGACGTCTCTAAAATCGTGTTTTACTCTCTAAACGGTTCTCTTAAAACTATAAAAATAGTATTTTTATTCCGATAACGAATCGTTCTTATGTAATTATACGTAAGCATGTTTTTGTCTGCTTCAAAAATTAATTTGCAGATAAAATATGGCAAATTATTGTTTTTGTGTCCCTCAACGAGGGTTCGAGAATAACGGTATCCTAAGATGGCGGCGATGATGCAGTGATGTGCTGAATTGGGGTGCGCATAAAATTCTTCAATAGTAGTTATTCCGTCGTCTGTGGTTTCAGTTTTTAATGAAAAATGAATTTTATTGGTGTTATTTAACGGAAGATATTCCTTAAATGGTTTGGAACTTGAATATTTACGTAGAATTTGTTTACAAAAAACCAGGTTTGAATGGCATTCTTCTGCGCAAGATGTTTGGACAAACGCCAAACTCAGCATATTTGGCACATCATCTTTCGAAAACGAACTTTCTCTGATAGGATAATTATCACAACAAAGTGCATCTTGTATTGACACTGAACTTTTACAAAGCGTTCTGTGAACAGTGTTGTTGAGCTAATTGCATATTATTTATTTTGACAGTTCTAACCCAATCAGCTGTTTCGTGATGTGTCACTAAAATATAGTTTGGGGGCGACTGATGTTGGCACAAAATAACAAAAAGTTTTACTGAAATAACGTAATGCACTAGGTAAATATTCCAAATATTGTAGCAATACATGACAGGTTTAAAAACTTTTTTTAGGAGTTTCGCTCTTGCTATTTGCTGTAAATAGTCTAAAATAGATCATGCCCGTTTTCATCTTAACAAGTTGTGAGATATATAGAGAATCTCACCCAAGTGTCTTCTGATATCAAATATATCAACACGAGTTGATAAAAGTTACAAATATCCGAGGCTTGCCGAGGATATTTTTACTTTTATCAACGAGTGTTGATATATTTGATATCAGAAGACACGAGGGTGAGATTCTATTTATCATCCAAAATCATTCTTATTACGTTTCAGTGAAAATAGTGTACATCTCTGAGCACATCTCTGCCATTTGACTTCCAGTGTGGTGAGGTCATAGCATTGTGACGTCATTATGTTTATGACGTCATAGGATTGTGATGTCATTACTCGATGATGTAAATGCATTGTGATGTCATGTAGTTGACTGTGACAGGGCATTGTGCAAAATCTACTGCCAAAACGATATCTCCTAGGAGATATCGCTTGATCTCACACAAGCGATATCTCCTGTGGAACACAGTTTTGGATGATAATATATATAACCTCACAAATAAATCTTTTGGGAAACCTCAATGTGCTTATGTAGCAAAATTATCCTGCATAATAGAATTTTTTTTAAAAAGCAAAACTAAAGTGAATTTTTTTTACCATTTCAGCACTCTTTAAAGAAAAGGTAAAGAGAAAAAGTGACATTCAACAAACACAAACTACTGGAACCATTTGATACCTAAGTAGAAAAAAACTGGTGCCCAATCCGTCAAAAACTAGCACACACTGCACATCTGAGGTACTATAGAGGGACAACAACTGGACTTCAAGATTAGTGGCATTGCAACAAGAATTCTCAAGCGTACACAACGTAAATGTCCAATGTCTGTCAGAAAGATGAATAGTCCTCAGTGGAAGGTATGGGGTTTAAAGTAGCACATTATTATCTGTTGTTATTTCTTTAATTGTGTCGCCGCTAATGGCTGCAATACTGCCGAAGCGGCGTTAAACAATAACTCACTCACTCACTCTTAAATTGTGAAGATCAAAACCTAAATAGTAGCATGTCATATATAATATTGTGTTTCTTACTTTGAATTTTAACTTTCAATTTCAATAATAAACAAATTTATCCATGCAATGATTTCCTGTATGAATGTTTTTGAGATTTATTTGTTATGACTATAAATCTTTTAATTGTTTATGTTTACAGTTTTAAAATGTTGCTGTCTTCTTTTTTTTTTTTTTTTTTTTTTTTTTTTTTTTTGAGGATTTATTCACATGAAAATATGCCACGGTTTCACATCAAGCCTGTACACTCCACGTGGCCGCTGTCTTCTTATTAATGTGTATGTTTATTAAAGATCGAATGTTCTTTCAGAAATTCCAGCCGCCAACCCAAGATCCCGCCATCATGTCTTTCCAACAGAGTCCGAATATAGTCACATCTTACAATAATATTCCAACATCGGGCAACAATGGTATTAGGGAAACAGGGATTATCGACAAACTTCAGGTTTAACTTTATTTTAAAATTTCATGTTGGCTGTATTTTTAGGGCAACAGGCCTAATGGCATAGGCGATAGTCTGGTGTCAGCTGTCCGTTGTCTGCAAACTATTCATTTATATTATAAACCTATAATTTCACATATATGTCTTGATTATAAAACATACTGCAGAGCCTATGGTACTCTATATCATCTCTATTATAATAATGTTGGTTCTACAATTTAAAAAAAAAAATCTTGAGAACATAATATATTTTAGCTTATTTGTTGTTTCAACATTATTTATGGTTTGATAAAGTATAAAGATAAACAGACAAATCATCGATAATTGTTTATCAGTAGTTATTTACAATTTTCAATTGTTGCAGCATTCCTATGGATTTATACAGTGCTGTGATAGAGAAGCAAGGCTCTTTTTCCACTTCAGTGAATACAGTGGTGATGTGGATGGAATGAAGCTGGGAGGTACATACAGTCATTGATTCCACTCTTAGTTTATTGACTAACTATATATCTTTGTTGAAGATACCTTAGTAAGATATTATGATCAAATATACACAATGAAATATTCACTGTTTATAAGATAGCTTTAAGATAAAAGGGGATAGTTATTTCTAAGTATGAAATGGACCATTGATCATGTAACTGATTTAGTGGCTTTAGATTTGGCAGTTTTGAATCCTATTACACAAGTCCAAAAAATGTTTTGCTCACTATAAAAAAGCCTAATATTTCTTTTTGTCTGTCATGATTTATGCGGATTAAGTTGCCACTGTTTAGTTAGTGTCAATGTTGTTTTAGATGCTGTGGAGTTCCAGATGTCGTATGACAGAAGAACTGGCAAGCCCATTGCTGTGACCGTGGTAAAGATAGACAACAACGTGGTCAGTACAGAGATACTCAGTGAGGAGCGCTTTGTGGGCAGTATCGTGCAGGTCGCCAAGACAACCAAAAATGTGAGTTGAAAGAATAAGTGTCTTAACACACTTTTCACCTGCTTGTTCCGTATTCTGGGTATGTCTAGCCCTGACTAACCTTGGATTTTGAGAAAGATTCCTAAAGGTCTGCCAGAAACGACTTTGGGCAGCACTAAGTAACTCAGCAGGGTTAAGAAATATGACGTGGTACTTGTACTGACATCATACCAACGCACACTGATATTTCTGATATACCGGGTACTGTTTTTCAACATGGACATACAACTTACTTCACCTCGGTCTTCACTAGCAACTTCACAAAGAGGATATCCTAACATGGGCACATATTATGTTGATTATGGTGGTAAAGTTGTTCGTCTTAAAAATATATTAGTTTGTATAAAGTATGGCCAGCTATTGCATACCTAGTCTACAATAATGATTGTGATTGTTTTCAGGGCACAGTGAACAATACCCAAGATGGCCTCGGTCGAGTTACGTATGAGCACAATGGTGAATGTTTCTTCTTGCCGTATGGTCAGGAAGATTTGTCCGACAGTGGAGCGAAAATGAGGCCTGGAGATCAAGTGATGTTTTATATTTCTACTGACAAAAGGTACATTTATCAATATCAATGCAATATACATCAATCAAATAGACTAATGCAGTTTTCGAAATTAGCACTAGTGAAAAAGAAGCTGGGCTATTAGAATGTAAAACTTGTAGTTGGAAAGACCAGTTAAAATTTGAGCTGAAATTATCATGGAGATGTTTTGGCTACCTGGTATTAAGTTTGGACTAGTACTTTTAGAAATGCACTAGTCTGAATGGCTACTGCATTGAAAACGCTAATGTTGACCTCTGTAATGTCATCATTATAAACAAAATATGATTTGTTTCTTCTTCAAGTGGATTGAGTAATTACTAACTGAAATCACTGTAGTTTCTCTTGCTTGTTTCTAAAAAGTGGTGTTTGTTTCCGTCTAGGAACGGTAATATCCGAGCTCGACAGATAGAGACGTTACAACCCCCAAGTCAGCAGCGCTTCCAGGGTGTTGTTTGCTCAATGAAGGAAACTTTTGGTTTCATCGAGAGGTCAGACCTTGTCCGTGAAATATTCTTCCATTACAGTGAATTCAAAGATAACATCAATGAACTCATTCTTGGTGACGATGTCGAATTCAGTGTCCAGAACAGAAACGTAAGTCACTAAGTGCTTCATCCCTGTCATTTGGATAACCACATCTTTATTGTGTTATCATGAAAATATTGTTTGATGTATTCGACTTCTTAATATCCTTGAAAGACTTAAGTGCTTATGATCTGAACATTGATAACATTAGTAGTGTTTCATATTGAGTCCATATTGAATATAAACTTTGATGCATGGTGTATTAACTGAAAGCAAAATACTTGTTTTGAAGCATTTCACATGTATGGTTTTGCACAAGTTCTTCAGCACAAAGAGAGATAATATGTGTCCTACTCATCCAATTGTGGGCATAGCCTATGCTCGTTCATAGCCAACAACTTCTTTCAATCGTTAGGTATAATTTCCATTATTCAGCAAGAGTCTAATCATCTAGAGGAATAGATATTATGGTCACTTTCGAAAAGTAGGGAAACATGGTTGTCTCCCCTGCATTTACTAAAATAAACTATGATTTTCAGGGAAAAGAGGTTGCTGTGGATATTGCTCGCTTAGCGGAGGGAACTGTGATATTTGAGGATATTGGTCTGGATGCAATAAAAGGAAAAGTGCTAAAAACTCTAAGGAATGGTAGCAACCGCCGACAGAGTGATCCTCTTGGTGGCAGAATCATCTATGAAACACCAAAAGGGTGAGGAGAATAAACATTTACAGTTATATTACCCATATTTGAATGAAGTCATGTGTAGTTCTTTATTATTGTCCCCCGACGCAACGCGGAACGGGGGACTATGTATTCAGCGGCGTCAGTCCGTCCGTACGTACGTCGCATTTCTTGTTATCGCGATATCTCAAAAAGCATTTCATCCAAAGTCTTCAAATTTGGTGTGAGCCTACATTGTGGGAAGACGCAGACACCAGTCGATTTTGGGGAACTTGACTTTATTTTCAAGGTCACCACAACACTTTGACCACTTTTCAAACTCGTGTTAACGCGATACCTCATGAAGCGTTGTATCAAGCGGTTTCAAATTCGGAGTCGGCCTACATTGGGGGAAGACGCAGACACAAGTCAATTTTAGTGACCTTGACCTTGTTTTCAAGGTCACCGCGACACTTTGATCACTTTTCGAACTCTTGTTTATGCGATATATCATGACTGGATGGACCCAAAGTCTTCAAATTTGGTGCCAGGCTACATTGGGGGATGACACAGACACCAGTGGATTAAAGTGACCTTGTCCATATTTTCAAGGTCACCACGACACTTCGACCACTTTATTGTCTCTTGTTAACGTGATATCTCATGACCGGTTAGATATAATGTCTTAATATTTTCTGGCAGCCTATATTGGTGGTTTACGCAGACAGCAGTCGATTTTGATGACCTTTTCCTTATTTTCAAGGTCACCACAATGCTTCGGCCACTTTTCAAACTCTTGTTAACGCAATATCTCATGAACCCAAGCACCCAAAGTTGTCAAAGTTGGTGTCAGTCTACATTCGGGGATGACGCAGACACCAATTGATTTTGGTGACCGTGACCGTATTTTCAAGGTGACTAAGACACTTGACCAAATGATGTGTCTTACTAAACTCAATGTTAATGGCGGGGGACATTGCCATGTTATTGGCAAACACTTGTTTTTTATCAACTGGTAATTTGGATTAAAAAAACCAGCGAAATAAGAAAATGAAGATGTATTAAAGCTAACCTTTTTATGTACCATGCCATATTTATCACCCTTTGAAATAGTGCTAGTTTGATCCTGAGCATCCTTGTACATCTCTGATTCGTTTATAAATGATTCTGATAGGTAATGAATTGAATTCTCTCATAAAAGATGCCTCTAACTTGTTTCTAACAGCACAGTGGATATTCCATTTGGTGACAAGGACCAGAAGGGCGACTACACCCTGTTACAGGGAGACGTGGTCGAGTTCAACGTCGCCACCGACCGCAGAGATAAGCTGCAGAGAGCCACCAACATTCAGCTCCTTGAGGAAACATTTGACAAAGTCGGCGAAACAAGAGAAACGGTAGCTTATCTTAAACAATTTAAATCTTTTTCTGACAGTTTTTTGTCTGTTTCATGAACTTGTATTATTGTATTATTTCTTTAGAAATGATTATTATTACATTCACCAGAGAATTTCAAAATCAGTATTCAGTATAATACTATAATTTATGTTCCCCTCCCTTCTTACATAACTGTAGACTAAATTTCAGTCAAACACCTTTTAAATTGTACCTATTTAAACAATGTAATTGTAAAATAGACAACGGTTGAAATAAGATCCTAGAAACACTGCAGAAGTCGCACGTTCATGTTGTTTATTCCCATCTGGTACTGATTGCAGGGCGTTGTTGTTAGTCTGAAGGAAGGCTACGGTTTCATCCAGTGTGTGGACCGCGAGGCTCGCATGTTCTTCCACTACAGTGAACTTCTCGACCCCTCCTTCGCTGTCAAGGTGCAGGACGAGCTGGAATTCACTGTCACACAAGTAAGAACTTCGTTAAGACATTACTCATCGCAGGGGTCGAAATTAACCTTTTCAATGCAGTAGCCACTTGGACTAGTGCATTTCTGAAAGAACTAGTTCAGACTTATTCCAACTAGCCAAATATATCTCCAAGATCATGTCACCTCAAATTTTAACTAGTCCTCCGGACTACCAGTTTTAACACTCTACTAGCCCAGCTTCTTTTTCACTAGCCATTGGCTACCGGACTAGTGCTAATTTCGAACCCTGTCATGTATATAGATATGCCATTATATATACTATCCTGGGGTGGAAATCACATTCCTCTAAAGTACAATTCTTGAAACCGATCGTTATTATTTTGAAATGTCCAATTAGTTTTCCTGAAAATCCTACTGTGTCAGGCACAAGGGGGATTTGTTCTGATAGTAATCGCAAGGTTAGTCTCTGTAGATGCTTTTGTTTTAACAATGATGACCTGCTGTACTTGAAATAAGGTTTAGTTTTAATATTTCATTTATGATTCAATTCAAACCAACCCATGTATGAGCATTTTACTGCTATTTTTATGATTAATTATGTAGCATATCCATGTATCGAATCAATGTAATGTTTTAATCATTGTTGGTATATGTTCTTGTAAAAGGTTAGTGTTTGTATTTATTCAGGATCCTTCAGCATCGAATCGTCAGATTGCTATAAGGATCAAGCATCTTCCGAAGGGTTCGGTGTCCTTCCTTTCTATCCACCCTGAGAAATACATAGGAACACTTGATAGGGAGCCTGCTACTCATAAAACTCAAGGTAAACATTAATTATATAGAGAATCTCACCCAAGTGTCTTCTGATATCAAATATATCAACACGAGTTGATTAAAAGTTACAAATATCCGAGGCTTGCCGAGGATATTTTAACTTTAATCAACGAGTGTTGATATATTTCATATCAGAAGACACGAGGGTGTGATTTTATTTATCATTCAAAATCATTCTTCAACAATTATGAGCCGAAGAATGACATAACTGAAACACAAAACTGCCATTTTGCTTCTTCAGCAGTGATCTCAGTGAGGTCCTAGCATTGTGACGTCATAAGCATTATGACAGCATATCATTGTTACGTCATCACCATTGTGACGTCATAGCATTGTCAGCAGTGTTCTCAGTGATGCAAAAGCTTTGTGATGTCATTAACTGATGATGTAATAGGATTATGACGATTTGATTGTAGCGATATCTACAATGTAGATATCGCTTGTAGATATCTCTTGATCTCACACAAGCGATATCTACTGTGGGAGCCAGTTTTGGATGATAAATGAATATAACAGGTTGCAGTAGCACAGATATAGCGAACAAAGGAATATAGCAAACAAATTTATAAGTCCCGCCAAAAGCCCTATATAATATACCAAACGTGAATAGCTAACAGCGGATAATGCGAACTGAATTCTTTGGTCCCTTGAAGTTTGTTATCTGTGTTCTTATCGCCGCTAATGGCTGCAATACTGCCGAAGCGGCGTTAAACAATAACTCACTCACTCACTCTGTGTTCTACTGTATATCACCATGCCAACATGTTTCATTTATAAGTTCTATTTATTAAATTTTGTAAAAAGTTTTATTAAAAATCACAATTGTTTTCTAAAATGAAGAATTTTAATTACTCCATTTTAAATAAAAAAAAATAGAATTGTGATTACACAAAGAGAAATAAATGTTTGTTGGAGTTTGTATAGGATATATTTAGTACTCCAGATTATTCTCCTGTGCACATGTATGTGTATTCTATGCCAGTTTGTCATGGAAAGAATTGTCTGTTAACATAAGCATGCACTTGATTTGCAGCCAAGAACAAAGATTTAGATGGGGGAAACATTATCTTTGACTATGAAGGCAGCATTCAGTCAATACCGTATTACGTAAAGGACCTTGTGGACCTTAAAGGCCCTCCCCGATATGGAGACAAGGTACTGTATTAATCGTGATCATCGTGCATGTATCATTGTTTCACTCGCTGTTGTGTGTATCATCATGTCCATACGTAAATCACTGTAGACCTGATCATATCTAATTGTTTATACCGTGGCTCTGTGGATGTAAATAACAGCCCTATGAATGTAATTATTCTTTTTTCAACATAAATTATTTACAGATGCATAATGGAAGTTAACAAATTTTTAAAACCTTTGTAACAAGTAAATGATGCTAAAAATAATCATTATACTCAATTTTCAAACTGTCAACATGCAAACTTTCATAATTTTGGTGTTCTTTCCATACACCTTTAAAAATCATTACATTTACAATTATATATGTGTCTTTTGTCATATTGAAATGTCTGGAAAATTATAGTTTTATTTTATATAAACACTGAATGCAAGCAAGTTAAAGAAGTGATTTAGGAGAGGTTATATAATTACGAAAACTTCATGTCTGTTGTGCTAAGTTTATTTTTCTCCATTTTCTATTTCAGGTTGAATTTTCGATAGGGGAACAGAAGTCTAACACAAAACGGCAGGCTGTGAACGTTCGAGTTGTGCTGCGGAACATCACAGGAAAATGCCAGGGCTTTATTGCCACTTTGAAAGATAATTATGGTTTTATTGAAAACGCAGAACACGACAAGGAAGTTTTCTTCCACTACAGGTAAGCTAACCTTTTACCTGAATTGCTGAATTAACCCTTTATCTGTCAAACTAGTACTGAGAATACGAAGTATATTCTTCATATTTTGCAGTTGTATAAACCTGAGTAGATAGAGTTTCAAACATGTAGATTGGTTGTAAGATAAAGAAATCATATGATGAAAATTGTTTCTTTGTGTACAAATTTAGAATTGAAATATTTTTTCCAGTTCTTTCGAGAAGGATGCTAATGATCTGGAACTAGGCGACGAAGTAGAATATATCCTTGCTCGAAAAAGCAGCAAATTAAGTGCCGAAAATATCCGCAAATTGCCAAAAGGAACAGTTGCACCGGAGGTAAGTAACATCAGGATAGATGGTTACTTTCAGCATTACTTTATATTTATCTGGATTCATAATACGGTTTGGAGAGATTGTTCTTAGTCATTAATAAAGGAAATATATTAAAAGCCCACATTACTGACAAAATACTGTCATTTCTCTGTGATGGAGAATTCTGTCTTGAAATTTGTAAGGATAACATTTTCCATTGCTTATCTCTACTCTGCAGGAGTTACTGCGTGACCAGGGCACCCTGCAGGGAAAGATTATCCGTCCAATGAGGATAGTGAACCCAGAACAGGATGAGTACTGTGGTCTGGTGCAGGTCGGGGAGGATGGGGAGATGACCGTCGCTTCTTATCCGTACGGAATCACCAGCCTCGCTGACAAGAGGGACTTCCTCCAGAAGGGCGACATTGTCAAGTTTAACCTCACACAGGTCAAGGCTACTGGCTCTGTCCGTGCAATCAACATTGCCGCCCTCAGGAAGTATCTACGAGCTAAGGTGGATTCTGTCAAGGGACAGGTAAGTTGAACCTGAAGTATAAATCAATTGTTTATAGTTCTAAACCAATTTGATTACTCTTGCTGTCATTATCTGCATTATAGAACTGTTCTATATGTATATGTATATGTGTATTTGAATGCAGGTTCACTAGTATTTGCTAAGATAAAATTCTCAAGTAACGTTTTTGAAAAGTAATATTTTTTTGTTATCTTGGGTTCATGATGTTCCCAACAGTGAAGTTAGATTTTAAAATGTAGACAGAGTTGTAATTTCTAGAATGATTGCATGATCTTTTATTCTCTGCTCTGACAGTTTGGCTTCATCCAGTACGAGGTAGAGGAGGGTAAGAAGCTCTTCTTCCACATGACGGAGGTACACGATGGGGTCGATATACAACCAGGCGACGAGGTCGAGTTTGTTGTCGTACAAAACCAAAGAAATGGAAAATACTCAGCTTGCAGTCTCAGGAAGATCACGTAAGATTTGCTCACTTGACATTGTAAGACGTAGTCACTGGTATTTACTACGCTGCTTGTTTGTCATGGAGTTCAAAATCATTCATAATTTTAAGTTCTTCGCTTAAATCTGGCAACATTTTTAAGTGGGAGGGAGGCAATATTTTTATTTGGGAGAATTTCTGAGCAGCATTTTTCCCTCCAAAGTTTTCCAAATCATTGCTGGTCCCTAACCCAACTAAATAACACCAATTTTCTATTTCAGAGACCGTCAGCGGCCAGAAAGACTTATCAGTCGTCTGAAGAGCATGTCGGACGAATCGGGTCCTCGCATGATCGTTGTCCGCCAGCCCAAAGGCCCAGACAGTACCAAAGGCTTTTCTCTACCGAGACAGCTTTGGGTTGCTGTTGCCTAGGTTACCAAACGGCCAATCAACTGAAACAAGTCAATATTTGTGTCTTATGCATATGAACAAAAACCTTAAAAAAAATTAGTCACTATTTGTCAAGTGTCTTTCATTTATAATTTTTTTGTGCCTCAAAATGCATCAAATCTGTGTCTTGATTCCTGTGCTAGGACAAAGCCAAATGCTCCATAGTGTGTATGTCTGTATGTATGTCTGTATGTATTGTTTGTGAGCCACTCAGCAGAGGTTCATTTGTGGAAAGCCCACTCACTAATGGAGAAAAAGAAATCCTTGTTTGGCTGTTGCTTTGAATGTGACAGGTTTTTAAGAAACATAAATGCTTCCTTTGAACCTTACAGAAAAAATGAAAATTTAAAAAAAAAATCCAAGTTGTTGAACGTGTACTTTCCTAGCCTTTTTAAGGCATCTCTCACCCTCTTTGTTTAATCGTTCCTCTCAATTTTATGAAGCTCTTCTGTGGTTGAAGGGGCAAGTTGGATTTGTCAAAAGTGTTATCACAGAGCGTTTTTTGCATTTGTGACTGGCGGAACGCTCTTTATTTTTCATGTTTGATGCATCAGTTTTGACCAGAATTTTACCATCATTTTGTTTTGTACAGGTTACTTATGTATAGCGTCGCCGAAAAATATGCATAATGTGTTATTTAAATGTAACAAATGTATGCTATTGTAGCTAACATACACTAAGATCATGAACTTGATGCATGTAATCAGTATTTGGATCCAGGAGTTCTAATGGTATTACATATAACTCTTCATTAAGCTATCTATCATCATGTAACGGAACCATTTACATCAAGTTAATACTTGTTTGACTTGAGGAGTGATGTTGGGCTGAGATATTTCTGAGACTGCGAGGTACTAAACTTTTTGTTGGCTTCATGAGAAGGTTGACCGCTGTTTGGTTCAACTCAATTTAGTGGGTGCTCTCATGAAACAGTCAGTGGTATATTTGACAGGCGACCCTGATTTGAATGTCAACTCGCACTATTTGATTGGTTGTATATCAATGCCACTCAACCTATAGCTTGGATCTTATTATTATTTGAAAGAATGTTTACACCAGCCAGCTCAAGTGCTTTGTTCTCTGCATTCTCAAAAGTCTGCAGTTGGTCGCAACAAATAAGGCCTGGCAATTGTGACTTGGTCCTTGATAAAGACTGCAACAAATAGGACCTCACAACTGAGACTTGGTCCTTGATGTAAAGACTGAAATGCTTGTTACGTTTTCTTGTATGGCAACTAAATGCAACAAGATCATCTGCCAGGCTCGCCTGAGAATAAACATTTTAAACAAATATTTTGTTGCGTTGTATTTTGATGTTGGTTACATCTTTTTCACAAAATTTTGGTTGAACAAAAACAGCTTCACTTTCTGGCATGAATATCAATAATTAGCTTGTGAATGGTCTTAATAAGGGTATTATTTTATGAATATTATACACAGGTTTGTTTATACTGTACTGGGCTTGACATTGGACAATTGGGGGCCGCTCCTTTCGCAGCCTGGTTGTTGTTCGGAATGTCGGTTACACGTGTTAAGTTGAGGTCTAAACCTTCGTATTAGTCAAGTATCAAAATCAAAGGCACCAATGTTTGTTATTAAATATAAAACACTCGTCCATTATGTCAAATAATGTTAAAGGTCTGATGAAATGCATTTTTCGCAAGAATGCCAGGTGATTACGTATATTGTACATCGGAATCAATTGAGCAGAAAATCGAGACAATATACACTTGCAATTGATAATTAAAACAATTTCAATTCACCCATTTTAACACTAGGGCAATCAGCTGGGTCAAAAATTTTGTAAATGCTCGCTGAGGCGTGACTGTGATAAGCGACAGGCGAGGCCGTCTAGACAGCTACTCCGCCGATGTCTCGTTAATTAATTAATGATTACCACTGCCGCTAAATGAATTTATGAGGTGTATTACATCGCCAAAAAGACATGTTTATGTAATAATTGTGTAATTGTCATCTGCGGAATTACATAGCTGGATAACTAAACATTCGATATATGGGAAATTTAAGTTGGTTTATTGAAGATTTCTTTGTGAAATTAACAATCAACATGTTGTGAAATTACGTTGAATTATGACTATCCAGTATCGGCAAAAATCAGATTCCTCCTGATATGTCACAGAAGTCATCCCTTCAGGGGCCACACCCCCGCAGACTTTCATTCTGGTCGCCGGGGCTAAATAAGGCGTTTTTTAAAAAAGTCGTATATAAGTTATTTATGGACCGATTTCAGAAATTTAAAATCGAGCAATTTGTCAAATTGACATCCCATTTTAATGAATCCGATTTTGACCATATATCATTTCATCTATCCTTTAAACAGTTACTAGAAGTGGCCCACATTGAGGATTATCATCTCATGGCAATATGTCACAATTTTGTTACACGAGTTGCAACGGTCATGCTAGAAAATTAACAGGGTAGCCATTCTTGACAAATACCATGTTTATATCATCTCGTGAGGTAAAAATTTACATATTTTCATTCGTGGCTCGCCCACTTCATACCTCACTCGATGAGATAAACATGGTATTAGTCAAGAAAAGACAGATATCCTCTATTTATTGCAAAATATGATAGTTTAGGCTACTAGATTATAAAAAACACCAAAAGTCCACAAGAAAACAGGAGCACAATATACATGTATATGCACATCCAATTGAAATATTAGATGTACTTTCTATATTTTATTTCCAAGTCTCGCATATACATATCAACGCTAGATATTAAGAGGAAGTATCACCTAAACTGCAAATACTGAATCAAAGAGTTTGGAACAGGGAGGGTCTTCAAACCAAATTCTAACGGCTTGACAGTTCTGATAATAACTGATCGACACAAATCCTTCAAATTGATAGGCTTAGGGATTCTAGATCGGAACAATTCCTGACATTTTTGCATATTCTTCTCCATCAAACACACAAGGATGTAGGAATCACAAGCAGATACGACTGGAATTATAGTTTCTGTCTTTTTCAAGTGAAATATTTCCATGGTCACTTCACTCTGAATCACTTGGAAAGTGTCACCTTCCAAGAAAATAACTTTACAATAGGACTTTCCTACATCGTCCTTCAGGGAACAGGTAACCGTGTAAACATTTCCACTTCTGTTGCTTGTCAGAGCACAGTCTTGCAGGAAGAAATACACAAGTTCCTCATCACTATCAGAGTCACAAGATTCTGCAGGAAGGCTCGAATGTATTTTCCTTGTGCATTGCAAAATTTCTGTATTTGATTCAAAGTCATATACACTTATTTTACACTTAGAACAGTAACCATCAAGCATGATTGTTACCAATGAACAAGTCTTTCTGGGATCGAAGGTGGCAACCTGGAATCTGCGATCCCTGAATCGACTTGGTTGTGTACCTGTTACAGGATTACAGACACTTATAGGTTTGTGTTCATCTGTTTTCTTGCACATCAAAAGCTTTGACCATTTCTTAGGGCTCAGAATACACTGTGGGAGTCTGAGAAGACAAATGTTCTTATCTGGACTAAGTAGACATTCGAGTGGGGCTAGGGCTGCAGAGTCCCTGTGAAAGAAGTGATGGGAATCTTCAAACATTACCATAGTCATTGAAGCAGCATCACCCAATAAAAATTTCACATATTTGGCGTGCCTTTCTCCGGTAACATATTGAAAAATATAAATGTTTTGTGCACATCCAATACATGTCATATGTCCAACGATGTTGTTAGTGTTAAAATTGTCAGGCAGCAGGAATGTGTGCATATGCTTCAATCTAAATTGCTTCTCAAGACTAATTTCCGCTTCTGTCAAAATCTCAAATTCGTTCATCAATAACACATTGTTAGTCGGATCTATCAGACTGTTAAAGAAACGACCTTGTACATACTCGACTTTGATGCCTTCAAACACAAACGTGGCTTTTGTATCATGATATGACATCGTCAAATAATGTAAATTATAATTTGTTTACATCCGAAAATGTTCACTCTCTGCAGCTGCCATTCGTCCTCGACCTTAAAAACAAATACGACCTTCACCTTGTCAACAAACATGGCTTCCGGAGACACACGTGGGTTGATTGCTCTTGAATACATTAGTAAAACTTTCTGTTATTCGCTTTAGTAACTGGTGATTTTATTTTAAAAGAACACGAGTGACTTACAGAGACAATTGGTTTTCAGAAAACTAGTTTTCCTCTACATTCGACATGTTTTTAACGAGGTTTCAGTAGCTGCAGTAGACAGACGATTTTTTTGGTTCTAAACGTCGAGAAACATATGACATAACTTTTGTGTTTGGTCAGTTGTTGGAGATTATTACAAATATTTAATAAAATATCTTGTCGCTGTAAATTGTTAGAATCTTTCAAGTTAAAGTATATCTGACTTCAAAGGTTTTGACTGAGCCTCTGAGTCTGAGGTTCCAGCCGATGCTCGCAGGTTTCACCGCAATGCCTAGCCACATGGGGTTGTGGGCTTTCTCCCTGCCATAATACTAGCAGCCGCGATATAAGTAAAATACTCTTGAAAGCGGCGTTAAACCCCAATTCACCTCACCTGAGTCTGAGGTGACATATTCTACAGCGGAGGCGGAAAACTTGTACCCAAAACAAACTCGTACCCACATATTTTTATAGATTAATAAGGGAAGCAACACAATTATATTGCTTTTGTATTATTTATCATCACAAGAGGTCCTTGACTTACATTATAGCTAAAATGGATGGAATTATCATGAAACCGCCCTCTTGTTATGAGAAATGAGCGGGCCAATGCAATGATAACTGCCCGCTCAAGGCTGACGATGGGCCATTATCATTTCATTTCTAAGTGACGTCACTTTAGAATCTTCTCTTGAAATTTTAACAAATATGGAGAACAAATGAGCGTATCGACTCGAACATTTTAAAAGGTTTTACATGTCTTTCTTTCCAACGATGGACATATAATTTTGCCAAATAATATCATAAACACGATGTGACAATACAACCGCACTAATTTTAAAGTGTTTTAAACAAAATAAAGAAGATTATTATATGACTGCAGGTGAAATACCGGGATCTATCAATGAAAATAAACCGTGTTATCAGTCACTAGTGAAAATAACAATGGAACGTGTTATCAGTCACTAATGACTGATATAACAATGACCCGACGTCATAAAACAATGCTCCGACGTCATGACACGTTCATGACGTCACATTGTTGCTTAGGCGACAGGCTCATTCTGGAGCCGACTTAACGTAAAATCAAGTCTATTTCGGTGAATATGCAAAGATTTGGTCATATAATAAATAGAAAATTTGTCTTTTCTTGGCAAATACCATGTTTATCTCATCTCGTGAGGTAGAAAAGTTATATATTTTCACTCGTGGCTGCGCCACTCGTGAAAATATAACCTTTCTAACTCACTCGAAGAGATAAACATGGTATTAGTCAAGAAAAGACAAATATCCTCTAAATATCGTTCTCAGCCACCTCCAATAGTAAGTGTTAAATGTAGGTAGCATAAGTACGCAAACATCCTAAGCTTGCTATAAATATGTAATTATTCGTTGATTTTCATTATTTCACTGATTGGTTATATAATAAAACACGACTATGCATCAGTATGATAATCATTAGATGTAGACTACTTTCGTTTTCCCGATCAACGACTGTCTTTCCTTTGGGACCGAATCAGCCGTGAAACCGCAAGCGACTATGATGTCATTCTTCACTTGTGACATCACAGTGGTTCTCGGCGGTAACACAATGCTTTTTTTGCTGTTTTGATCATATATACAACTGTAATTAAAACTTGTAGAAGAATTCGGGTACAAAGGAACAAATCCCATCCATTTGAGCTATAATAGGTGTAACGTTGTTTTTCAGGGCATTATCATTTGCAGAAGCCCTCAGTCTTCTTCATCTGCCCTCCTCGTCGGGCAGTTAATTGAAGACCTCAAGCTTCTGCAAATGATAATGCCCTGAAAAACAACATTACCCCTATAATAGTCATTATTTTAGTAGTCTATGAAGTGCAGTGTTTATTACGTATTATTTATCAATTTATTGTATTTACTTGTATTTATAGACAAATGCATTATTCTTGATGGATAATAATATAACATAATATTTTTATTTAAATTGTTAATACATCTAATATCAAAAATAAAAAGTGGGTACGAGTTCTCCTACAGATTTGGGTACAAGTTTTCCGATTTTTGTGGATACGAGTTCGTTTTGGGTAACAAGTTTTCCTACAGCCATTCTACAGTAAGGAATTATTCAGTATTGTACATAAATGAATATTCGAGATGCAGGTTATCATGGCAAATATGGACAGTGGCCCTTCTTATTGATGTAACCTTAAACCTTGTGGTAAAACCTGCATCTCGAATATTTATTTATGCATAACACTGAACAAATGTAGACATAATGCAGGAAAATCTAAAAGAAATAAAATTGAACAATTGTAAAGTTGGAAGAAAAACCAAGATATATGGATAGTCAACTTCTTTATTACAATAAATGCATTCATTTCATTCATTGCAATGAAGAAGAAGACTATCCATATTTCGTTTTCTTCATCTCTACAACTTATAAAATGCCTCTCAAAGGAATTATAAATTTAATTTTTAAAAAATCCTGACATAATCAGTGATTTTGAAATCTGCATTGTTTTTTACATTTTGGACAATTAGCTGTATGCATCTCTTTGGAAAAATATTGATTAAAATATTCTTCATTTAGAACTATGTATTAGGTAGATTAAAAGGCATTGATGGATCCACTTGAGTTTACCATTTCGTACGTCTTACTGTCCAAATTGGAAAAAAAATCCGCAATTAAGGCCTAAAGAGATTGTGAAAATATCTTTTCACTATACTGTAAAAATATTATTGAAAATAATGTTAAATACCGGTAAGTCATAAGTCATAAGTCATAAGTCACAATAAACAACCGAGAGATGTCACCCCATTAAAACTTAGCAAGCAACTTTTGTACCATTACATTAGATCATATCTAATCATAATGTCAATTAAAGTTATATATCTGTATATTATATATCTTTTTGGTATCTCAGATTTTACTTTTAGCAATTTTGTTCATGAAAGTTGATTTATTGATTAAATTCCAACTACCCTGATGATAGGGACACTTCTGTTGAAATACATTGCATAGACAGTGATGTTTCTTTCATTGTCAATAAAAATTCTTTCCACAGACACAAGTTTAGTTTTACATATTTGTAAGGATATTTGACCAGTTTTCATAAATAATTAACAGTGAGTAAGTTTGAATATGAAATATGCAAATATAAATGATAAGACGATAGGGCCCACCTTTATGCTTACTACAGTCAGGCCTCGATAATCCAAATGCTTCCGTTTTTCATCAAAAACGTTCGGATAGTGAAATGTTCGGATTACTGAGAACTGAGGACTACTAAAGATATTAGTTTGGTTACATCTTCCTGCCGTTCGGAAACTGCGAGATTCGGATTACCGGTGGCCGGATTATTGCGGGTTGACTGTATATGAAATTTCTGTTTGATTACTATAGAGCGTTATGAATGTGCTGATCCTGATGAGGATGTGGCGATCGGAAGTGATGAAGATGATGAAATGTGGGAAGATGACGGAGATGAAGAAGACGCAGGTTTCCTTTCTGGACCGGTCACCTGCTTGTTCTGTGAATCTGTCCTCCAGTCAGCTGATGCTGTGTTTGACCACTGCCGGACTTCACATCAGTTTGACATCGGTCACTTTGCTGTTCACTGGCGACTAGACTGTATCAGTTACATCAAGATGATAAATTATGTTCGAAAGCAGGTAATTCGAGGAGATTGTTTGAAAGATTGTCCCTAATGTTAGGTCCTGTACATTGATTGTTTGTTAAATGAAGATAAAGAAATAAGCTAAAAAATTAGGTTACTGTGAAATAGGTATGAAGCAGGCGATATGGTATTTGCAGTGACCGTCATATATACGTCATTTCAACTACATCTAAACAAATCAAGAGAATTTGACTGACTCATGTTTCTGTTGACATTTAAGTTTATATGACCTTTACTTGAATTTCTCTGAAGGTTTGATATTTGTGGAGGGAAATCATATAGAATGAGAATACTTGTCCAAAAATAAATTTCCTCTGGTTCAGTAAAATATGAGAGGCATTAACTCTCAGATAATATTCAATTGGCCACTGGCTAAAGATAAGCTATTCTATAATATTCCAGGAGCTGCAAGTCATGGGTTAATTGTAAATTAGCTTTAATGTGATGAATAAAACAATACAGGCAAATGATTTGGAAAATATTGACGTCAAGTGTAAATTTGAATGAAACTAAAACCTGATCTGTTGAGATAGATCAATTGTCAAGATGTTGTAATTTTTTACAATATTTATGTGTAAATTTTCTATAAATATTTCTTCAGAAACCAAGCTGTGAAACGTTTAAACAGACGGAACAGCCTTTCCCCTGGGAATCAGATGAGTTCATGCAACCTGTTGACCCCGAGGATTTACTTCTCCAGTTTGGTGAGTTGTGAAGTTCATTGAGTTGCCCTGCCACACACAACTTCTATTAACATGTGCATGTTTCAGGGCAAACTCCTCACACTGCTGTTATGTCTTTCTTCAATATAGCCTTTATCAACACTGCATTCAGACCCATGGCTTCGAACAAGCACTCAGTGTTACCAATGACGCTTTAGCATTATTAATACAGAATTACAGTCGAACACGGATATAAGAACCCCAAGAGACCAAAGAATTCAGTTCGCTACATCCTCTCTTCACTATTCACTTTTTGCATGTAATAAAGGGCTTTTGACGGTACTTAAAAGTTTGTTTGCTATATCCGTGTTCACCATATCTATGATCTAATGTATACTTATCTTATGTATGTAATCATACCATTAAAATGTGTAATTATCGATGTTAATATGCAAATGATAAATTGAGACATTGGAACAATTCGCCTTTTAGACAGCCATTATTTCAGCATAATGATTTGCTCGTTTACTGCCGTCTTATCACAGTGTAGACATAGTTCCTGATGATTTGGGAATATTTATTAGGTTTTGAATAAAAGGAATATAATCATTTAGATAAAGTGATAAGAGTAATTTCTTCTCTTAATTATATGAAATAGCTACTCAAAATAAGTAAACTTTGATGGTCATGATTCCTGACTAAGACAGGTCCATGAACCCAGGGATGATAGTCTATCAGCCCTGGGGACAAGGTTGGATAGTGAAGCCCAGGGGGAAAGAAACGTCAAAACATTAAGAAGTACTCTGCAATGTGAAATCCAAAAATGAAACAAATTAAAATTTTAAATTAATGATTGTTATGTTTCTCAGATATAGAATCACAACATTTTGCTGAAGCAAATGATAAGCAGGGGGAGATAACAGCTGGGGACCGAGCTGCGGCAGCAGAGACGAGGGCGAAACAAGCAGAAGAGGATCTGAAGAGAGCAGTCGCTGATCTGGAGATTGTTAGGTCAGTTTCAACAATTGCTGAAAGGGAGGGTTATTTTTCTGGAAACAAAATTCCAGGGGATATTCTTCGTTCTGCATGTTCATATTAATACATGATTTTAACACAATCCATAAACATATTACTCAGGATATTTTATAACTCTAGATTCTGATATAGTGCACATTCATTAACAAATATTAACAAAGTGAGGTGAAGACATTCATCAAGTTTGCTATGGCATAACAAGACTTTTATCAGTCTAATGACAAATTATTTGTTACTTTGTCGATATTCTAACAATGTTATCGAAAAGCTGAAATACATTATGCACAAAAACAAAATGGCTGATACTCTGAAGCACCCTCCCTTTAACCCTTTGTTTCCAATATATATAAAACCTAATCTTGTTCCGTGCTGGCTTGTTTTCCTTCTGATCTGGAAACTGTCAGGTTATTTTATTTTATTCTGCAGATCGTTCATGAAGACGCTGATGTCAGAGTCGAGTGTGGCGGACACAGCGCCCTCTATACAGAGTTTGAAGGCAGACGAGGATGAGGCGTACTTTTCCTCGTACTCTCACTTCGGTATCCACCAGGAAATGCTCGCTGTAAGGACTATGACAGATTTACCTCTATAAGACATTGTAGACTCCTTTGTTTGTTTTGACTGTTTAGCACTGGCAATAGCTTCAAACACCCAGTTATTCATTCCTGAATTCTGTATGTCCTAAAAATGAAAGTATACAGTCTGGCCACTAATAAATCTTATCTACACTGGGATAGAGTACTCTCCATTAGACTACCGGTATTATCCAAATACAAATTGACAATTATCCAACATCATCACAAAAACAAGTACCTATTCTGGTGAAACAAAAATGGTTGCAAGCCAACAATGATAATGCACTTTGGCACTGAGAGATTTCTAGCAAGAATGAGCACGGTGATTATCATTATATATATATATATATATATGTGTATTATATATATTCAGGACCATTTCACAATAGAAAAGCCTGAGATCTGATCATGAGGATCAAACATCATTGACTGCTACACAATGAAGAAGACATATTTTATGGATGATCAACTTCTTTATTAACAATAGCGACATTTCGGTATAGATCTGCTGTTTCACCATCTCTTCCATATGCTTGATAACGGTATAAGCATCTATCCTGAAACGTCGCTATTGTTAATAAAGAAGTTGAGCATCCATAAAATATTTGTCTTCTTCATCACACCAACTTCTAGAATGTCTCTCAAACAGTGGTTATACTCGCTCATGCAAATACAATATTTTGTACACTATTTTTACCATATTGGGCTTTTGATTACTTGATGATGATTACTTCAACCTAGGACCGAGTGAGGACAGACAGCTACCGTGACCTGATAGTGAAGAACAAGCACCTGTTTGAAGGGAAGGTGGTTCTGGACGTAGGCTGTGGCACTGGTATTCTCTCCATGTTCGCAGCACAGGCCGGGGCACAGCGAGTCATCAGCGTCGACCAGTCCGAGATCATTTACAAGGCCATGGATATAGTCAGGTACATGGCTTTCTGGTAATATGATTGGCTGCAACACTCTAGCTATTGAATTGATTAAGATTGTGACTTTGTTTAATGTTTTGTTTGTGTTTCAGAGCTAATGGACTGAAGGACAAGATCACATTTGTGAAAGGAAGACTTGAAGATATTAAACTGCCTGTTGAGAAGGTATATTCAAATTCATAGTTTATCTGTTAATGAATTCTGATTTGCTAATCTAAAGAAATGGCAACTTGTTAAAGGTATATTAAAGGGACACTGCGTCGAGGATAAAAATGAGTCCCATCTTTATCTCACTAAGCTGATTAGAGTGTCTGCTAACAAGTTACGCTTCACTTCACCGTCTACATGCAGTAGTTTTTATTACCAATTACGTCAAATGTCTGAAATTCGGTGTCTATGACTTGTTTGCAGACATGTTAATCAGCATAGGTAGATACACATGATCTGATTTTTATTCTCGACGCGGTGTCCCTTTAAGTATGTTGTTGGACTAGTCACATTGTGTCAAATATTGTAAATGGTATTTTATCGAGAAGTACTGACTGTTGCTGAAAATTATCATTTTAATGCTAGTTCATCCTGTATAATGTCAACAATATAAAGGTGAAAGTAGTGATTAACAATTGAAAACCATACAATGGCGCACACCAATTGGTCAAAAGTAATTTTGGAAACTTACCTATAACAGTAAAAAATACAGATGTGGGTTGGTAATGTGTTACCGGTCATACATTTACATTTACTGTGCATATACATGATATGAGTAATTTTGGTTTCTGCACTTGTAAAAAGCTGTTGTTTGATTTTCATTTGAAACAAGTAATCATCATATATTTGGCGATAGGGTGTGAGTATGCAAGCTAAGTGAAATTATTTGAATTATTTGAATTCAGCTCATGGGGTCTTCTTGTACGTATGAAAGCTGAATAAAATAATATTATGATAAAAACTCAATGGCTCTTTATCAATGGGAATTATATATGACTAATGTAGACCCTCAAAGAATGTTCAGGGACCCTATAGTAAAAGGATTAAATGCATTTCTGATTCATTCACACCATTCATAAAGAGTTACTGGGATTGATAAAGACGGACTATTATTTGTTGTCAGGTGGATATCATCATATCGGAGTGGATGGGCTACTTCCTGTTGTTTGAGTCCATGTTGGACACCATTTTGTTTGCCAGAGACAAGTATCTAAAGGATGGAGGAATAGGTAAGATATTCTTTTCTGAATCAATCTGGGATCAAATTTTCATTTATTATTATTTGTGTCCATTGCAAAATTGTAAATGTGGAATTACTTTATGTATGACGTCATGCTCCATCAGGCTTACCCATCACTTGAATCTAGCATGCATTCTTTTACAGTATTTCCTGATCGTTGCTCAATCTCACTGGTGGGCTCCGGCGACCTGGACCTGTACAGGAAGCATGTTGGATTCTGGGACAATGTGTATGGGTTCAACATGTCATGTATGAAGACTGAAGTGGTTCCTGAAGCTATCATGCAAGTTGTTGAAGCTGATCAATGTATTACAGAATCTGGGATTGTAAAGGTAGGATTAATAGTCGAGGTTTTGTCCTGTATGATATTGTGTTGCATCCATACTTTACATGTGTATCTTCCACAAAATGAAAATCAATACGTGACCGTAATGAACTGTCAGCACGATACTTCAAAGAAGATATTGCATGCTTGATCTCTGGATCCGCCACTGAGATTTATTATACCCCCGCCTTACAGTATCAGCGGGGGTATATAGCGTTCAGTCTGTCCGTCTGTCCGTCTGTCCGTCTGTCACAAAACTTTGTGAAGAGCATATTTCTCAAACTATACATGCTAACTTCACCAGACGTGCTACACATGTTAGCCATGATCTCTCGTTGTGCCTTTTGAGGGTAAGATTAATTTCTGAATTTTATTTGTTTCGGTTTCCATGGAAACATGACCAAACAGTGACTCTATAAGGAAGTC
Organism: Gibbula magus; assembly: GCA_936450465.1. Taxonomy (NCBI): domain Eukaryota; kingdom Metazoa; phylum Mollusca; class Gastropoda; order Trochida; family Trochidae; genus Gibbula; species Gibbula magus. The sequence goes on from OW388293.1 coordinate 49,974,888, forward strand.
ATTTTGTGAAGAGCATATTTCTCAAACTATACATGCTAGCTTCACCAAACTTGCTACACATGTTAGCCATGATCTCTAGTTGTGCCTTTTGAGGGTTAGATTAATTTCTGAATTTTATTTGTTTCGGTTTCCATGGAAACATGACCAAACAGTGACTCTATAAGGAAGTCATTTTGTGAAGAGCATATTTCTCAAACTATACATGCTAGCTTCACCAAACTTGCTACACATGTTAGCCATGATCTCTAGTTGTGCTTTTTGAGGGTTAGATTAATTTCTGAATTTTATTTGTTTCGGTTTCCATGGAAACATGACCAAACAGTGACTCTGTAAGGAAGTCATTTTGTGCGGAGCATATTTCTCACACAATACATGCTAGCTTCACCAAACTTGCTACACATGTAAGCCATGATCTCTTTGTGCCTGTTGTGCCTTTTGAGGGTTAAATCGACTTTTGAATGTTATTTTTTGCGCTTTCATTGGAAACATGACCAAACAGTGACTCCATAAGGAAGTCATTTTGTGTGGAACTGATTTCCTAAACTATACATTCTAGCTACACCAAACTTTATACACATGTCAACCATGATGCCTAGATGTGCCTATTGAGGGTAAAACCTTTTTCTGAATTTTATTTTTGGCAGTTTCCATGGAAACATGGTTTAACAGTTATCTCTGGAGTTTTACATTTGCTATTCTTCTCAGTACTTTCAACCATTCTAATTTTATGCTCTGTAAAAGTATTGGTCTTTTGGTTATTCATTAGCAGCTCCGACTAAGTCGGAGCTGCTATCAGTTTTTGCGCAGTTTCCGTCGCCGCCGCCGCCGCCGCACGCGCGTTTTGTATTTGCTATAACTTTTTTCCTAGAAGGTTTTGAGAACTCATATACATAACTTCTTACTTATGCCCCTGGGGAATTTTTTTGACATGTTCATATTCAAGGTCAAAGGTCAAGGTCACGAGTTCTGAAATCGCTAAAAAAATCCTTGTAAACACGATAACTTGAAAAATATTTGTACTATCAGGCTCTTATTTGGTGTACATTAACTATGGAGAAAGGCCAAGATTTGAAAAGGTTTTCGCTAACATCCGTCAAAGGTCAAGGTCACAGCAAGGGCACGACTTAAGCATGCTTTTGCGAAAATGTCTTATTTCAACTATTAACACTTTGAATCTCTAAATGATTGTTATACACAATGAAAAGTGATCACTGATTGTGTGACCTTGAAGGTCAAAGGTCAAGGTCACGAGATAGGGTCAAGGTCACCAGTTCTGAAATCACCAAATAACCTTTTCCCAAGAAGGTATTAACACCTCATATACATAGCTTCTTTCTTATAAACCTGGTGGATGATTTTGACATGTTCACATTCAAGGTCAAAGGTCAAGGTCACGAGTTCTGAAAACGCTAAAAAAATCCTTGTAAACACGATAACTTGAAAAATATTTGTACTATCAGGCTCTTCTTTGGTGTACATCAACTATGGAGAAAGGCCAAGATTTGAAAAGGTTTTCGCTAACATCCGTCAAAGGTCAAGGTCACAGCGAGGGCACGACTTAAGCATGCTTTTGCGAAAATGTCTTATTTCAACTATTAACACTTTGAATCTCTAAATGATTGTTATACACAATGAAAAGTGATCACTGATTGTGTGACCTTGAAGGTCAAAGGTCAAGGTCACGAGATAGGGTCAAGGTCACCAGTTCTGAAATCACTAAATAACCTTTTCCCAAGAAGGTATTAACACCTCATATACATAGCTTCTTTCTTATAAACCTGGTGGATGATTTTGACATGTTCACATTCAAGGTCAAAGGTCAAGGTCATGAGTTCTTAAATCACTACAAAAATCCTTGTAAACACGATAACTTCAACAACGTATGTGCTATCAGGCCCTAACTTGGTATATATCAACTATGGAGAAAGACCAAGATTTGAAAACGTTTTTGCTAAAATCTGTCAACGGTCAAGGTCACAGCAAGGTCACAACTTAAGCGTGCTATTGTGAATATGCCTTATGTTAACAATGAACACTTTTGAGTCATTGCATGATTGTTATACACAATGAAAAGTAATCATTGATGGTGTGACCTTGAAGGTCAAAGTTCAAGGTCATGAGATATTGGTTAAGGCCATGTTAATCTTTTGATCCAATTTTGAAATCAGAAATAGGTTTTAAGAACAAAGTTGTGAAAAGTGAACCCAGTGATGATTCAACTTGTTAGAATAACTTGAATAATGAAAAACATTTTGTCCAAAAAAATTCCCATTTTATTTATGCTGAGGAGAAGGCAGAACAGGGAAAGGCGAGACCCAAAGTTTCGGAGCTGCTCTGCTTTTGCGGTGTCCCGCAAACGCTCTTCTAGTTTGAATTTATTTTCTCATTGTGTCTAATTGATGAAACTCTTCCCCAGGAGCTTGACGTGTGTGAGTGTCAACTTGAGGACCTCCAGTTTGAATCTGACTTCGTACTCACGGTGAAAGAAGACAGCAGCCTCACAGCACTCGTTGGATATTTTGATATTTTCTTTGAAAAGGGATGTGAGAAAAAGGTTGGTAACCTATATATTCTATCATATTTCATATTCATATGTTGCACAACGTTTTCCTTCCTGCATTGTCCCAACAGCTACCTGTCCGCCAGTCAACTGCTGGTTTTCTTAAGATGTGATCAGTTGTAATAATAACTAGCTGTCTTGACTTTTTAAAACACTGTTTAGGGGGGGAAGACTTCTTGACACAAATATTTCAAGAAAGTTGTAACTCGGTCATTATATCTTATGACCTTTGACCCAGGTGAGCTTCTCGACGTCTCCCTGGGACACGCCCACTCACTGGTCGCAGACTGTCTTCCTGCTGCCCCGCCCCCGACCGGTAAAGAAGGGTAAGTTGTCAACAATGTTAGAGACAAGTTGAATACCAGCTAGCTTTAATTGAAAGTTTGTTAATTTAAATGGCATATTACATATTACACATAACAACGTTAACATTCTGTCCGGCTGGCCCTAGTTTAAACACTATTGTCAAATAAATAATTGGAGATTTTGATATTTATGGATATGCAGACTCCTAATTGGACTACAGGAGACGTCAACACATTACAAAGATAAGAATTAGATCAGGTTTCTTGTGTGTGTATAATCCCAGCTCAGTTATTAGGGCGGATAGCAACTAGAGTAAGCTGAAACAGGTGGTTTGGTTTCTCAGCTGTATTCTGATGGATCAATCAGTACATAAGATAGTCAGGCTATGATTTGTCTGACCTTTTACATTACAACAAGCCAAAAGATGAACTTGTTCCTTCCACAATTCTAGCCTTAAATTCCAATAAAGATAGCCAATCGTCGTCCCGACATTCAATTTATACATCAGTTTAAAGAGCACGGTCATATTTATTTCAAGAAATACTAATGATCAGGGTCTCGTTGCATGAAACTGTAAGGTGACCTTAAGTCACTAAGGTAGCCTTAATACAATGCTAAAACATGACACTAAGGTTAGCCTTAGTGTTAAGGTTGTTTTGTGCAACGACAACCTTGTCCTAGAATTTTGAGGATAATAACCAGGATAAATTCAAATGTACAGGACACGATTATGTTTGCACTAAGAAAGCTTGAAGATACAGACCCTGAACAAGATTCAATTTTCTCTTATTTCTTCTTTATTATGTCAAGGATGTAATAGAAATGCTTCTGTTGGCAGGTGAGGTGCTAGATGGGAAACTCAAGTGTCGGAAAGACAGGAAGAACCCGCGAGGTCTCTTGGTTACAATCATCCTGGCGGGAACCAAACAGGAATATTTTATGTCATGAATAAAGATACGGATCGCTAAGAATTACGTCATCTTATATCTGATGTTTTCTTGAAATCAAATCGAAGGCAAAAAGCAGCTGGCTCTCGAAAGTAATCCTCTTTTATCTCCAGGGGGATGTTTCGGAAGCCAACCCTACACCTGAGTAGTCAACAAATCAATCTGATAGGTATTTATGTCTTATGCCAAGACTCTGAAAAAAATATTGAATAGCCACCTCTCTTTTCTGAAAATCTCTTGGCTCCTTTTCAATATGTAATAAAATGGTGATATTTTACAAATAACGACTATGTTCAGAGTCTCAGTGGAAGACTAGGTAGATGCAGTGTTTTTTGTGTTAAATGCCAAATTCAAAATTATTTCACTGATCTTAAGAGTAGGTTTTGGCTTTTGCAAAACATTGGCCTGATCATTACTGTGCAAAACTGAGCGCCCCCTACACAAATTATGTCCCCTTGATCCAAAGCCTTATCATCTGGAGATTTGTAAATTTCATTACCCTACTCACAAAACTAAGGGCGTGGCAGGGGTGCAATTTTAAATGACCACCCCTTTGAGGACTAAGATATCTTCCTTTGATAAAATGGTCAATTTAATCATATCTGCAATGTAAACAGTTCATACAAACAAGCCAAGTTTCATGTCTGTAGCACCATATATAAGGCATTTACTGGCTTGTTTTCACAGTAACAGTGAAGCATTGTGTATTTGTTACTGGCTGGCGATTTGGCATTCTCTTCCCACAGAGGTTACTCCCTTCACATTTCCGATCCTAGTTGTGTAATCAATGACACCGCTGTAAGAGTGACAATTGCCAATGAGACGTTGTGATGGGTTTCCCTGTTTAATGTTTTTTCCTCAAAATTTCCCATTTGATTTTGTGAAAACAATTGAACATAAACATGCTGATAAATAAAGAAGACCAAATCAGAGACAAATACTGAAAAAGGTTTATTTGTATTATTTACTGCAGACATATTCGAAGGACATAATAATTATGCTAATTAGCAAAACCCTTTAGAGTCAAATGCTAAGATTTTTTAAGTCACTCGGTTGACATGGCTGCTGAAAGATGAGTTTTCATTGGTTAAGAAGCAGGGATAAAATATGAGGTTCCCCTTTTCCCCGCTAGGGAATTTGGTTGATACCGGCGAATTCAGCCCGATAAGAACAGAGGTTAGGATCGGAAATCTGAAGGGAGTACCCTCTGTGGGGAGAATGGCAATTTGGATTATATTGAGATGTTGCAGAGAGTCGTGGACTGTATGTGTATTCAGGAAAGTGATATCCCTAAGGGGTTATTAGACTGACCGTGACTCAGTTACTTGCATACACCTTCAAACTTAATAGATGACATGTGTTTATCACTAACATGGCAATGTCCCCTCCCCCCTTCGTCAACTTTCAGCGGAGTATCATTTGGAAACAAAACTGGTTCTTAAATTGTTGCATTACTGGTTAAGTGTCATGATCACCAAAACTTCGGATTCTACAGTTCATTAGATAATTCATTCACAAGAGTTTGAAATGGTCACTAAATTAACCAATGTCTACAAAATCCCCCAATATAGGATGTCACTAATTTTATCGAATGCAACAAGACATGAGGAGGGTTTGGAAAGTGGTCAAAGTGTGAACTTGAAAATAAGTTCAAGGTCACCAAATTGGACTGGTGTCTAATCCCCAGATGAAGGCTGTCACCAAATCTGATGACATTGGATGCTATGGTGAGTGAGTTGGGGTTTAATGCTGCTTTCACGAGTATTTCACTTATATCGCGGCTGCTAGTATTATGGCAGGAAGAAAGCCCGCAACGCCATGTGGCTATGCATTGCGATGAAACCTGCGAGCATCAGCTAGAACTAGCGAACCATGGGTGGTACTACGCTGAAATTCAGTGTAGCATTGCACCCAAACCTTACTGCGTGTAGAACAGTTCTCTACTGCAGACAAAGTTGCCGTGTCCCTGGCGGGAGGTGCTATGGTTCAAGTGATATTGTGTTAACAAGAATAGGACGTACATACGCCGCTGAATACTTAGTCCCCCGTCATTGGTAAATGGTGGAGAGGAAAAAAACAAGCAACAATGAAAGTAGTTTTAAGATGTTTTAATGTATGAAAGGTAGATAAAGAGATTAAGTTTGTATAACGAATATATAAATCAGGTAATAACAAAATATTTGAGAAAACCCATTTTACCATCCTCTACCATGGATAACATACAATGAATGAATGGTTTAATACATTGTTGTAGATCGAAGTTGGGTTTATTATAAAATAATACATTACCATACTAGGGATTAATATCTTATTCATAAAATTAATCAAGTGTATTCACAATGTTAATTGTCACTTTGATCATATTATATTTCATGCAGGCCTAATTTCATACTTTTGGTGCAAAGATATGCGCAAATAATTATCTAAAACAAATAATTAGTTATGATCACATACTATTTCACAGAAATACAACTGAAGCAGAAGGAACATTATGTCATTTCCACACATATTGTACCTCATGAAAATTGATACAATTGCAGTATTCAATTCAATTCAATTTAAAGTTCAATTAAAATGCATGATTCAGTTATAAAATGCGAGGTTAATTCTTAGGATTGATTTTTTTTAAAAATATAATGCTTTTACGAAACTGAGAGTAACTGATTGAAATCTGATTGAATATATTTTGTTAGTTTGGTCATTAGTAGATGTAATATTATTGGATAAATTGCACAAGAAAGGAGAAATCTTGAAGAAATAAATTCTAAAGGATGCTAATGATAATTGTAGACAGACGACAGCTGGTATAGTAGCACCTTAATGTTTTACATTGAAAACATATTTATAAACCCATGTGAAACAAAATTAATAATACAAATAGAATTTGATACTTATTAACACAATGTGATTTTTTTCAAATAATTAACATTGATTATGAAATGTGCACATGTGAATAATGTATTGTTCATTTGCCCTAACTTTGCATAGGCCACTACCTTGAAGATTTGCTCAAAACATTCTTATATAGAGCTTTAACAGCTGGACAAAATGTAATTAGAGAATAGCCTGATACTTTTTTTTTCCAAAATTCCAAAATTTTAATTACTTAATTTCATTCCCAAGGACTTAATTCACTATCCGTAGCTAAGATTGTTTTGGGGTTCTTGGGGTGTTTTGGATATCGATTATACAAGAGCTCAAATGCCACATTGCCTTCAGTAGCTAAGAATGTTTTGGGAGCCCATATCGTAGGACTGAATAACACATTATTAAATATCGTAGGGACTTCACTCATAGTGACTAATGACATTGTGGTGAGGCTGTTAGTGGATTAAAGCACAACCAGTGATAGGAATGAATCACTTAGCAAGCCAACCCATTAACCACTTAATCTCCTGAGCTTCACTTGTTATTTGTTTCCTAAGAATATTTGGATACGAACACAATCGGAACTTGGCAAGAATAACCAGCACCTAATAAGCAAACACTCTATTAACTAATTTAAGGGTAAAATCAGGAGGATTTTCTGGATAGCTACCTCTTTAATGTTAAAATACACAACGTTTTCAGCATATACTTACTCCTTCATCCTTCAGGTGGAGTGTACCGAATGTGAACATTCTACCTGATGAAGGAGCGAGTATATACTCTGAAACAGAGTGTCTTTTCACATTAAAGAAGTTGCTATCTTCCTGCTCTTATGAATGCCACTTCTAAATGCCTCTAAAAAGACTTAATTTAAGGGCATGTTTTCAAGATATCTGGATTCAAACATTCTCAAAGCCATGCCAACACTGATTGTCCCAACATAACATCCACTCAGCCACCAGAGCTTCACCTGGTAGACAAGAACCAGTCTACATGTAACTAGAGTAGGCACTGGGTAGAACATATATACAAGGACAAGTCTAGATAAGTATACTACTCAACATATAACCAATTCAAGAACGTCACAGCAAAGTGGCTGTCAAATTATTAACAAAATTAATCGATACAAGAAAACCAGAAGTAGGAAAGTATCTAAACTGTACAGAGGAGATTGTCGTTTGGACGAGATGTATATAAACAATAGGAGTATATACATATATGTATGTAGCACTTCACCAGCAAAACAGTCCGTGATTAACAAACAAAATGTTACAAGTTGTCCAAAATGTTTACATTGATTTTTATCATCAATAAAACTTGCAGTTCATTATACACATCACACACAAAATGGTACATTAGCGATCTAAATTACACTATTGAAGGTAATGTACACTAACATTAGGCCAGTCCACAAATTAACAGATTGGAATGGTTTTCTACAGAAACATCCTACATAGGTTTCCATTTTGGGCTTACATGTCTGTGTGCCATGCAGCGTAAATTATTTAACGTATTTCCTCCAATAACGTCTGGCATTCCAAACCGCCACCTGCATTAAATAAGTAGGTAAAGAAAATTTCAATAATAAGCCCAAGGTTTCAAATAGCCTCTGGATATGTTTACAATAGATTTTAAAATACCTGATGAAACAGAGAAGCCATATTCGAGGTCTCAAAATAATCGCTGGACCTCTATTGAGAGCGAGGTCGAAGAGTCTGCTAAGTTGATAACTGCCAGAACAATTTTGGAGGAAATACTTGGAAAGAAATAAATTAAATCGATATGTTAACCCTTATACTGCCAATATGTTGTAAAAGTTACTTTGTTTACCAGAGGCATTTGTAAGCGCTACTGGGTGACAATCGTTGGAACAAAGCATCACTGAGTGTTAGAAGCAACGTTTTCCTGACACTTATATGTAGCAGGATGTAAAGGGTTAAAACCAAATAAAATGTTACAGAGTTTGTTTAACCTGAAGAGCTACAAATACAAAATAAACCTGTCAAGACAAATCTGAATTTCAAGTTACCCTTGACCTTTATATATAAGAAATCTTGTCTAAAGTGGGCTAAACTGAATATTAAATAATAACCATAATCAACAACAAATGTTAATAACTACCCAAATTACTTATATATAGTGTATTGGGGTGTTCTTAAATTTTTAGTAGAGTTTATGTTAATAGATGTGTGATATAGGTATATATTGTTCGGCAATTACAGTAATAACGTACTGGTACCATGATTTTACACATTTGTGATGATAAAAGTTGAGACAGTTTCAGACATTTTGAAATATCAATTGTACAACCGGGTCATACGTGAACCTTATATACAAGCCTAAATAATGACGGAGCCATTACCAAATATGCAGCTTTACAAAAAGCACACAATGTTTTTTCATGGCTTCAATTTACACATCAACACTTTCATCTCTTTCGTAAGTTATTGTTCTTTAACCCTTACGTTGCGTATATATATTTTACCCTTTTTAGCCCCTGTGGCGGAATTTACAGGCTCGCAGCTCGCAGCAGTAGTTTGAGCTTAGGCACTAACGAGCTCTGCTGGCGGAATTTCCAGGCGGCGATTCCGGTACCGTTTTTACGAAATATACCGCATCTACATGGCGAATACGGGCTATATACGGGCGTTGAATACAAATTCAAGTCGCGGCACCCGTACACAAATGGTTGCTTTATACCCGCATCTTCGAATTATTTTTTTACGATTTTTCTTTACTTTTCTATTACTTTGTAAAGATTGTCTTTAATTCGGGCCTTATAACATCATGAATTTGGAGCGCGCTACTGAAATTTTTATATGGACTTGAAGACCAGATGTTTGTCTTTACAATGATATAAAAAATATTAGAATGCGACCTATGGTTATAATTCTATTGTCATCTAAAGTTTGTCTTTATTTCCAGCTTCATGAAATCAAAACTCCTGAGCGCGCATATTGCGAAATTTATATGTGCTTGTAGATAGTTTATTCCTCTTTACAATGACATAAAAATTATTAGAATACGACTTATGGTTCAGAAAATATAACCAACCAAAGGAGAGTGACGCTACCCCGACAGTACCACGTGAATGGTCCCGACGCGCACCAATTTACTGGCACTGCTTGGTCCCCCCGGGACTGTGCTAATTACAGTACCGTTACCTCCTCGAGACCTCCTCGAGACCTCCTCGAGGGTGCCAGAGCCGAGCGCGCGTGGAACTAATGGGTACTAATGAGCACAGCATACACTAATCACCGCGGCGAACGCAATACATGTTGCGCGGTGTAAAGTTTGTCTTTATTTCCAGCTTTATAAAATCGTAAATTATTTCGCGCGCATGCGAAACACGTATGTACTTGAAGACAATTTATTCCTCTTTACAATGATATAAAAATTATTTGAATACGTCAAATGGTTCGCAATATATGAAGAGCGTAAGGAAGGCACCCCCAGTACTTAGAAAATTCATTTTTGAAAAACTAACTTTTTGCGACATCTGGCGCATCATTTGCCGCATGTTTATTTTTCGCTGCGCATATACATATGATACATGGAATTGAAGACAATTTATTGCTCTTTACGATGATGTAAAAAGAAAAAAAATGCGCAACTTCGTTCGGAAGCTATAGCGTGCCAAATGAAGGTACCCTCGGTACTTTGAGGCAACTTTTTGACTATCGCGCATATCGGGGCACGTGCCGCAACTTTAGTTTTTCGTGCGCATGTATAAATTTTATATTGAATCAAAGCCGAATCTTTCCTCTTTACCCCATGTAAGTTTTATGAAAATCGGCCACCCGGTTCAGCATTTATGGGTGTTTTTTTATGATGCGGTTCTGGCTGAACTTCCAATGAAAGCTCGCATTCACTTTCTCTGTCTCTTTGATAAAATAAAGAATATTTTATTTGCAATGACATGTATTACAATGAAATTACAATGCATTTATGTACAAATATACACAATATTTACCTGCGGTTGTGCGCAGAACAGCTTTAGGGACCTAACAAGGTATGTATATAATGTGTATATACTAGTCCACACTTCGGCTCTCTTTACTTTCAATTTTCTTCTTCTTCATTCCCTTCTTCATTTCTTTCTTTTTCCGTGGCAGTGATGTAAGCCCTGGAATAGTCAGTGGCGGTGTGGTACAGTTTGAAGCATGGTGCGGCGCACAGAGAAACATTACAATCTGTACATTCATAAGAAGACTCTCTGCCTACTCGTTTTTTCTTCCTTGCTGGCCCATTGCCTTCTTCAATCTGTTTTGCGAGGACGGCGCGTTTTGCCTTAGAGCATACCACACACATCCTTGTGACGTTTTTCTTCCTTCCGACAGGCTCAATCTTCGTCGGAAAGTGACGTCCATGAAGACGAGTGACACTCTCGTCGCTCGTGCTCGGCCGACCACGGGGACGTCTGCAAAGTGATGGAACTTGTTCCTTGTCCGCAAATGTTACTATATGTTGCGCCAAAGCCTTCCTGTATTCCCGACTTGTTTTTAGAGGTTTATCTTTGCTATATTCTTTATAAACGATGTAAGAGTTCAACATGGCAACGTTGAGAACGTGAAACCAAACCCGTTTCCACCACTTCAGGGTCTTCACTCGGAACGGCGTGTACGACAACATCTGGTCGGCCCGATCAACACCTCCCATGTACTTGTTGTACGTTGTTACAATGCGCGGCTTGAGAACTGGTTCCCCTGTTGCCCGGTTCTTCTTCCCTGTTTGTTCAAGTTGTGTATCTTCAACAGTAGACATGAGAAGCACTGATTTTCTATCTTCGTAGCGAAGAACGAGTAGGCCATGGTTGTGAGAAACTGTCATGTCCCCTTGCTTGGCTTTCTTTTTAGGTTTCTTGACTGAATCAGGAAGTCCCTTTCGATTGGCTCTCAACGTCCCCGTGGCACCTATTCCCCGCTCCCACAAATTTATGTACAGATTTGTGGACGAATAGTAGTTGTCCATAAAGATGTGATGCCCCTGTCCAACGTAGTCGTTCACCAAGTCCATGACTACATCATAAGTTTTGCCACCTTCAGAAACCGGTTCATTCGTTTTTCCAGTGTAGAGTTTGAACTTGCAAACGTATCCGTTGTGCGAGTCACACAACATGAAAGCCTTTATCCCATACTTCTTAGGCTTGTCGGGAAGATAAACTTTGAAAGATAAGTTACCTTTCCAGGGCACCATGCCCTCGTCGACTGAAATGTTTTGATGCGGTTTATACACTCTTGAAAAACGGTGAACTATCCGGTTATACAAGTGTCCCAGTTTATTTATTGGTGAAAAGCACGGGGTGTTACGGCCCGGCATCCTCCTGTTGTCAGCCAAGTGTAGGTAGGTTATAAGAAGCCAAAACCTGTCTCGGGGCATGCACTTGGCGAAGAAAGGCGTTGAGGTAACATCACTTGTTGACCAGTAATCAGCAAAGTTTCTCTGCACAACCAATGACATGGCAATTGTCATGGCTACAAATACCTTCATCTCTTCTGCATTAGTGTCTTGCCACTGTTGCATTCTTGAACGGGGTCTTAGAATTTTGTCCTCCATTGCTTGTTTGAAATATCTATTGGTTTCCGTTGCCATATCCTCATAGTCATCATTATGTATAAACAAATTGAAAAAGTCAATAGGTTCAGGGTTCTCAGGAAGTTCTATGAACTGGCGCAACCCAGTTTGACCAGTGAAAGGCAAGTTTACACGTGGCCGCGGACCATCCACCCACTCATCAAACGTCTGTGAATTATCATGATTATATTGTGGTATTTCGGCAAACTCCTCCTCAAAACCACTAAAGTCTTCTTCGGTGGAATTACCGGCGGCTAGAATCTTTCTGGCAATCTCTGTCTCTATATCACTCAGAGCATCTGTGTCACCATGTTCACTATCTATTACAGTGTCCCGATCATATGCATCATCACTGTCTAAACCACTGCTACCATCACTGTCAGTTGACTCCATATCAGAGGCTTCATCAGCATGGATCTCGTTGATGAAGTCGTCGTCGCTTGTAACGGCTTCAAAGCTGCGTGTCCTAGTATGCAACGTCCTAGGCCGACGCAGGGCCTTGCGTCCACGTCCGCGCAGCATTCTGCTTCAACCTGTAAATGATTGAAAATGCGTTAGATGTATGCAACATATAACATGTGATTAGAGACAATAAACATACAGAGATAATGAATGTGAGCTTCATGGACGTTCATTTGCCAGTTTCAGAACCTCCCGGCGCATCTAGGACGACTGCGCCGCAAGCGCCGACGGCGCCGACGGCTTCTGACATCGCGCCGATTTTTCCGACGCATATGTCAAACGGACCATTTTCTGATTTCCTCGGCGACGTGTAGCACCGGGCGCGAGGCCCGGAAAATAAACTACTATGTCAGGGAAGCTCGGGTTGTCAGTTGCCGAATGACTTCTCTTTTCGAGAAGCAGAGCATCCAAGGAGCGGTCTCTCGAGGCGGAGCCCGGACCCATGGGAGCATACTCCCATGCTCTCCGGGAATTCCCGTCCCCGTCTTCCGCGGCGGACCCCGGATTCAATCGCGGGACAGGTTTCCCATGTTCTCTTTTGAGAACGAGAGACTCCGAGGAACAATCCTATGGGACGAACCCCGGATTCTATTGGGAATGGGTTCCCATGCCCTCTCGACATATATAGCAGAAACCTTCATACCTCGGAATGACACGAACCTTTATTTCAAAGTAGAAACAAAAAAATAATTTGCACAAAAAGTTTGGGGGGTGGCGACCAAAAGCGGGGGGGTCCGCGCACCCCCCGGTAGATATTTATACTTGTGGGTCGGTCCCGAAGATGACGGACCACGCCCATGTTCATGGGAATTTTTTCTCATTATGTCATGGCGAATCCCGTCGGAAATTCCCCTGCTCACGAAAAAACTAATACCTAAAAAAGTAATTGTGATACAAAAGAACTTTGGTAATAAAAGTGGTGAGGAATCAAATTCTCCATCTGCTCAGTTCAGTCCGCTACACATATAAATAATTCTTCAAATCTTATTGAATGAAACGTCTTTTATTCAATAATGTAAAAGATAAAATAATAAATTCAATTCAAATGGTTTGGAAAGGTGCGCCCTCGCATTTGAATTTTAGAAATAAAAACCTTTCGCAAATGGCATCAGTAACAAAAATGTTCACGCATTTTTAGAAACTCCGAAAAGTGAAATATTTTCCTGAGAAAATATTCCCACGAAAAGGCTTTTCCCCGAGCGGCTGGTCCCGTACTCAAATATATTTTCACTTTTATGTTATAATTTTTTTTCCAAAACTGGAAACAAAATTCCGTCATGACAGTTGTTCATCGTTTATAAAGCTCTATATTTGCGTATCAAAAGAACAGTATTTTAGTTATATATTATCATACTTCTTCACTTATGCGTACATCAATATTGCGGCTCTTCGCGCATGCATAGTTCTTCCCAAAAACATGCGCATTATATCTGGAATTAAAGACAATGTTTTTCTCTTTACAATGATGTAAAAATTATAAAAATCGGACTTGCGGTTCAAAAGTTATGAAGTGCGAAAATTATACCTTTTGGCGCGGCGCTTTGCGCATGCAGAGTTCTTCCCGAAAACATGCGCATTATACATGGAATTGAAGACAATGTTTTTCTCTTTACAATGATGTAAAAATTATAAAAATCGGACTTGCGGTTCACAAGTTATAAAGCCCGTAATGATGGTATATGCTAAGAGCGCCACTTATTCAAAGCCGAATATCACCTTCTGCGCGACACCTGGCGCATCAAAAGTTATTGCCGAAAATACACGTATTTTATATGGAATTGAAGACAATTCTTTTATCTATATACTGATAAAAAAATTATGAAAATATCCCAAGTAGTTTCTTAGAAATAGAGCGCCGAGGCATGTTGGGGTAAATGCGCCACATGTATCAAAATTCAAAAGTGCGAAAGTCGGCTATCTCTGTGCGATTGCTGTATTTTCAGTTATGTTAGCGCAATTGCGATTTTTATATGGGAATAAAGGCCATTCTTTCCTCTTTATTTTGGTATAAAAAAAAATGAAAACAACCAATTGGTTCATATGATACGAAGTGCGAGAGAAAGGTAGCTTATCGCAATATCTTCCCGTAATTAGAAGCTATCTGCCCATGTGGCGAGATGCGAGACAGATAAGCATAGGCTATCTGCCCATGTGGCGGGATGCGAGACAGATAAGCCTGTACGGGCCTATCTCACCCCGGGGCAGTGCAGACACTTAGGTGCTAATTAGCCGCCGGGCAGTGTAGCCATCGGAGCGAAGCAGGACAAAATTGGCCTTTTGTAAAGCTAATTATCGATGCGTTACGGGTCAACAATGCACACGCAAATTGGTGTGAATTTTGCTGGACGTTCTGACCAGACACTGAAGAAAGTTTTATTCTCATTGCGGGCTGCGAGGCATAAATACAGCCATTCTCATGCAGCGAGTCGCGGAAACAATCGACTCGGGACCCGGTATGGAGGCTAGCCCAGTACATAGACAGGCGTGAATTCTTCTAAGTAAGCGATCCGGGATCCGTACTGGAGTACCTACGAATCGCTTATAGCCCGCCCGGATTATTCCGTCGCCCGCATGTTAAGGGTTAACAACACTTCAGTCTGAGCATGTCAGATTCAAGCAAAGCTAGGCTTGTTTTATAAAATATGCACAAAACGTCTCCTTATCTTTCTTGAAAGACCTTGAAAGTTTAAGGTCCGAACATTTGAAAGCAAGTGACACTTGACGTCTGCTCTGAGAATGTCCACTGGACATTAAATGTACACAGTAACATTTTCTTATCTTTCTGGAAAGAAGAGTTCCAATGTCAAATGGTCTGATTATTTGAAAGTGATCATGAAGTCAGTAGATGTTGAATTCAAGCTCAAGCGTACCTTCTTATATATACATGCAAGTGTTTATTTATGTTTCATTTTCTTAACCAAAGTCCTGCAATGCAGATGATCTTTAAGTGAACGATTTGATGATACTCCACATTGCTTGTTCTGGTAAACTAGTCTATTATTTGCGTATTTCACTTTTGCCCATGGAAGCGCGTAGTCCAATAGTTGCGTCATTCCAGCAGTTGGGTCGGTCCATCATGGACTGCCAGATTGCAATCTCCTCCCCACGTCCATCCATCCACTCTGCATTTCGACCACCGGCCACGCCTGCAGGAAAAAAAGGGCTTATCATTAACAAGTAGGTTATTATGATTATTATAATTGGTTAACATTGTGACATTTGGGATCACACTATCTGAAAAAGTCCTTGTACATTTTGTACACGTATCCCTTGTGGGATTCGAACCCACACTCGCAGACTCGGGCACCAATCGCCAGCACTGACTGTCTCAACAGTTAATCCACTCGACAATCAAGACTTAAACATAATGACGACCAACTAATGGTAGTTAAGCTATTTATACATTCAGTACCCCTCTGAGAGATGTTAAGTGGCACAGCTCCCAAGGCTGAATGCTTTTGAAATATATACCATTTAGATGAATCACACTATCTGCCACAGCACAAGAATTAATACTATTGCAAAAAGTGTGATCCCAAATCTAACAATGCTACATTTGTGGCATGTATTTCAAATCATGAGTTATCGTTGTCACCGAGAACCTATCTTATTGAATGAAGAAAAGGATTAGGAACCTAGTTATCCAACTTTGGTAACCTTCTCTCATTTATTATCCAAAACTGTGTTCCACAAGAGATATTGATTGTGATATATCAGAAGACACTTAGATGAGATTCTATATGTATTCACAAAATGATAAAGTTATAAGTTAGAGTTATGAATTAAAGAGTTAGGAGAGTAGGACCTACCAGTGCCGAGGTTGAGTCTGATGCCGCCAAGGAAGTCGTTGCTGGTGATCTTGTCGTAGTCCCAGACCGTCAGCTCTAGACTGCGATCCTTTAGTTCTGCAACGTCAATATCCTCGAACAGGAAGACATGGTTCCATGTTGGGTTGCAGTTCCGCTTGATGACCGGTGTCTTCTGCTTACAGCTCTTGTGTTTCTCGGGCAGGAGGTAGCTAGAAGGGGAGGAGTTGATGTGAGAAGGTTGAAATGAGCTTGATGCAGTGATAATTCATGAACGTTTATCTCTAGCCAGGTCAATCCCGGATTATTTGATTACTTGGGTTTCAGCTTGGCCACTCACAATGGTTTGGGATACTTATTTCAGTTTAAAGACTCTAGTTGCTTGTCTCTAGTCAGCAACAATGGTCTGTGACATGCTCAGTCTACATATCGAACATTGCTCAGGAATAAAATCCATACAATACAATATTTCCGAGAAAGCAATCAATTTATGATACCTCTATATCAATGTATCCTGGTGTGTTGTCACCTAACTTACTTCGCAGGTCATAACTCTCGCCAATCTCCTTAACAAGATAATTTAAACCTTCCTACATTTCATTAGCTTGTCAGCATATATTTTTAAGTTTAGGTGACAAGCTCACACAGAAAATACAGCACGGTTTAAGTTAGCCAGTGATTGAGATTGCCCAGTGCACGGAGGCTGCATTCACAGGACCATCTCAGTCTTCTAAGTCCTGAATTTCTTGTTTGGTAAACTCTATTCCAAGGCACTTGGTCACTTAAGTGTCAATATAGGGCAGGGGATGAACCCTCCACACTCTCAGACCGACTACTTTACTAAGTGAGTCACGCATCTAGTGACACATCATGTTCATTGTTGTGATTAATTTGATGAGGTCAACTAAGCTATGAACACAGCAATGTGCAACCACAATTAAGGCACCACCAACCATCAATATGAGAAGGATATTTATTATTTTTATTTATTACAAAAAGCTTTACCATCAAGATTACATAGTAATGTAAGGAAGTGGGAATTTAAGTTTAAGAACCAGCCACAGAATGAAGAAAGAAATCTTAAAATCAACGTACGCTTTACAGAAAGGGTCGGAGGCTCCGTTAGATCGGACGGCGGTGAGGTTCCTAGCCTCTTTGATCAACACCTGCACCTCACCCCGACTCGTGCCCTTGACCTTCTTCGACTTGCCCTTCTTCGATGTGTCCTTGCTCTCGATGTTCTCCGCAGGAACGTACTTGACTGACAACACAAGGTCTCCCTTATAGCTGACCGGCGCCGACCCAGGGGCCTCCAACTGCAATAATCATTGTAGGAAACAAGGTTGAAAATAGCCAGCTCAAGAAGAACCTCAAAATATTAACAGACCAGACAGGTTCTTTTTCATACTCTGCAATAACATCAACATTTGTTGGTAGGTTGTTGTATTTATATTGGCTGTGGTGTTTACAGGGATTTACTTTATCAAAACAACCTTTTCTATGCTTTAACATGAACTCCTATTCTTTAATACTACACAAAGTTTACATTAATGGCTTACAATCATCTTTGTTATAAGAGATCTTAGGACTTCAACTTCAAATTTAACTATGTATTTAGATATCGAGAGAAATGGGCTCTAGCTCATGTCACTCTGATACTGATGTAAAAGTCACAAAGTAAAGGGGAGTCAAAGAACTAATTCAAAAGCATGAAAAAATCTTTCAATGGATGACAGTTGCAGAATTTCTGCTTTAAGCTTTCTTCCAACTCCTAGGATGCCCTATCCAACTTGAGAATACCATTTTGTAATTATTCTTCAGAGAACTTGATTTAGAAAGATAAAATGAGCTTACCCGCTCTTGAAGTGGGTACCATATTGGTGTTGAATCCCCGAACTTGTAGCAGTCAAGCCCAATCATCACTTCTCCAAGAAAATCATTACGACCGAACCGATCGTGATGCCAGACCGTTACCCACAATGCCCTGTTTTCAACCTCGCTCTTGGATATCACATACTGTTTACAAAATAAAAGCTTTGATATAAATACGTTCTTCTTGATTTATTGCAATTATAAATCAATGCTCAATTCATCACTTTGTCATTTAATGAGTAATCATTATTTTGAGGATTTATTGATCATATTCTTATCTTCATGATGACGATGATCTGAAAATTGAGCAAACATGTGAAGGTGAACAATGGAATTTTTCATGAGAGTCTTAGAGGGTCATAAAATGTAAGTATATTTGAAAAATATCTCAGCAACATGTGGGAGGCGTACCCTTAGAACTTCATCGAAGGTAGGATTGAGGGTGTGTTTCTTTATCTTGGTTTTCCTCTTCCCACTGCGTGTTCTGTCCGGGAGTAGATACGTCTTCACGTAGCTGGAACAGTCAGGGAGTGCTTTACTTCCATCCATATATATCAACACTTAGTGGCCATTTTACAGGAATTTGAAACGTAACAAACAGAAACTGGCCTTGACAATATATAGACTAACCCAGAGTATTTCCAACAGGTAAAGGCTTGTTAGCATAAATCCAAATGGTAATATCTCCCCTTATTTCTACCAAAAATATCTGGGTCATGCTATTGCTAGCACGTTTTGGGTCAAGATCAAAGGCACCACCAACCCTTTATTCAGAAAAAGTATTGTTTGAGTTACACCACTGATGTTACAGACATGGTGTCACGACTTCTCAAGAAGTGCCCTGATCGATTACAAATACACGTAAAAATTTACCTCACCAAGTTTGTTTTTGGTGAAAATATTGTTAAAATTTCTTATTGTCATGCTAGAAAACTAGAAATATGTGCATGTGATGCACTGTGATGTCCCCCGCTCCAACTTTCAATCCAACCTAGTCATATTACCCTTATTTTTCACTTATGCTAAGCACTAAGTTCAATACTGCATTAATAACGAGAAATAAAAAATTTAGAATAGCCAAAGTAGCAAAAGGCACCATTCTTTCATTAGGTCTAAGCAAATACAAAGTTTGGTGAAAAAATATTGAACGGTTTTAGAGATAGAGGTCGGAAAAGGTCCCTACCCCCAATATGCACTAAGTTCAAATTGTTTCCATGGAAACCAGAAAAAATAAAAAATTCAGAATAACCAAAATAGCAAAAGGCACCACTCCACCACTAGGTCTAACCACATACCAAGTTTCGTGAAAAAGATATTGAATGTTTTTTTATATGGCCCGGAAAAGAAAGCATTTCGGAATGACGGAATGACGGAATAACGGAATGACGGACGGAGGCGAAAACATTATGTCTCCCGAATTTTTTTTTAGAAAATAATTAGATTAGACTCAACCATCATGTGTTTTTCGAAAGTTTTTCCCTGAAATGTTAAAAACGTCAAAGCACTTTGACCTCTTGCTTTCGACGTTTATAAAAGTTTGGGCAAACTGCAAAACATGTAATGGTGGAGGCTACTCAATTCCCTGAGACAAAGTTGAGAAGGCAACTCACGGATCAGACTTGTTTCGCTTGGTGTCGACAGGTGCGACATCTCGACACTGCTTAATGTAGATCTCCAGAGCTCCTGTTTTGTAGTTGTAGTCCACGCCAAACAGAATCTCCCCGGTAACCGGGATCTTACCGTAGTTTATCTCTCCCGCGTCACTGTACACACTGTATAGACTCTCTCGACTGTCCTGTTGGGAGTTGAACATTTCAAATTTGGAGATAATATGCAGAAATGCTTTATATGTTGAAATTTTAATTTTTAATTTTAATTTGCTCATTTATTTGTAGAATTCTCATTCTGCACTATGTGACTTTATTCAATTTATAGGTTTCTGAAAATTTGCTGAATTTCTGATAATATATTTAAAATTTCGGATAATATGCCAAATTTCACAATAAAAACTTTAATTATAAAAACTCTTCTAGGAGATTGTTATTAGCAATCAAAACTTTAAAAATACTGCAGTATACTGAAATCTCAAATGAACGCTAAATTTCTGTATTATTGGTGATGTACAAGCTGCACATAGCTTCATTAAAATTCCAACCTTTAGTACAAAGAGATTACTGAATAATTGCTCTAATTTTTCTGTGAGGATTTGTATTTTCAATATTTTGCAGTTTTAAATCTTATATTATACTGCAAATTGCAATTGTACCTTAATTGAAAAGAGAACTTTAAACAAATTTTATTGGAAAGTATAAGATGAGCTGTATTTTACAGTACAAACTGTTGTGTTTAGTTTTTAGTTAAACTTGTTAAAGATGATTAATCAAAGTTAAAATGATATGAAAATCCCCCAATAAAAATACAAAATTCTGTAAAAAGCTGAAATGAAATCTGATGAAAAAACAGTAATGGGGTGAATAATTCTCTTCCTGTGAAGCCATTACTTTGAGCTACTGATATTCACATCATTTTCTTGTTTATTCCTCATCCTCTTCTACTCATTCATCGTCCATCCATCCATCCATCTGCCCACCCAACCCAAACATCATCAATCAATCCTCTCAAACATCTATTACATCCATATCTACGCATCCATCATATCCACCTATTATTTCAATCATCAATCTGTCCATTCAATTTCCCATCCAAATTTTTGCCCATCCACCCATTCATTCAATCATCAATGCATCCACCCATTCAATCCTCCATCCATCCGTCCATTCGTTCAATCATCCATCCATTCATTCAATCATCAATCCACCCATTCAATCCTTCATCCATCCGTCCATTCTTTCAATCAGCTATCCATTCATTCAATCTTCTATCCATTCATTCAATCACCTATCCATTCATTCAATCACCTATCCATTCATTCAATCACCTATCCATTCATTCAATCATCAATCCACCCATTCAATCATCCATCCATCTGCAAATTCATTCAATCACCTATCCATTCATTCAATCATCCATCTGTCCATTCATTCAATCACCTATCCATTCATTCAATCATCCATCCATTCATTCAATCATCCATCCATCCGCTCATTCATTCAATCACATATCCATTCATTCAATCACCTATCCATTCATTCAATCACCTATCCATTCATTCATTCACCTATCCATTCATTCAATCTTCTATCCATTCATTCAATCATCAATCCACCCATTCAATCATCCATCCATCCACTCATTCATTCAATCACCTATCCATTCATTCAATCATCAATCCACCCATTCAATCATCCATCCGCCAATTCATTCAATCACCTATCCATTCATTCAATCACCTATCCATTTATTCAATCATCCATCTGTCCATTCATTCAATCACCTATCCATTCATTCAATCACCTATCCATTCATTCAATCATCCATCTGTCCATTCATTCAATCACCTATCCATTCATTCAATCATCCATCCATTCATTCAATCATCCATCCATCCGCTCATTCATTCAATCTTCTATCCATTCATTCAATCTTCTATCCATTCATTCAATCACCTATCCATTCATTCAATCACCTATCCATTCAGTCAATCATCCATCTGTCCATTCATTCAATCACCTATCCATTCATTCAATCATCCATCCATTCATTCAATCATCCATCCATCCGCTCATTCATTCAATCACCTATCCATTCATTCAATCTTCTATCCATTCATTCATTCACCTATCCATTCATTCAATCACCTATCCATTCATTCAATCAACTATCCATTCATTCATTCACCTATCCATTCATTCAATCTTCTATCCATTCATTCAATCATCAATCCATTCATTCAATCATCAATCCACCCATTCAATCATCCATCCATCCGCTCATTCAATTCAATCACCTATCCATTCATTTAATCTTCTATCCATTCATTCAATCATCAATCCACTCATTCAATCATCCATCCATCCGCCCATGCATTCAATCCACCACATCAATCCATCTACTAATAATACTACCGAATAAGTCTAATTAAAGAGTCACATACATGACATAACATTCAAATTGGGTTGCATAGACGGTACACATAGCTGCATTAGCAACTACCAAACACAAAAATAATTCATGTTACATGTTATACACAGATTCACACAATCATTGAACTA
The DNA here is from genome assembly GCA_936450465.1 of Gibbula magus. Classification (NCBI taxonomy): domain Eukaryota; kingdom Metazoa; phylum Mollusca; class Gastropoda; order Trochida; family Trochidae; genus Gibbula; species Gibbula magus. The sequence goes on from OW388293.1 coordinate 49,997,455, forward strand.
CACAGTGAGCTGGCGTGAAGAGGGTGAAATATTTAGCGAAGCGTATATATAGAAGCAGGGTGAGAAGTGCTAGTTACTTGTGTAAACAACATCTACATCAACATTTACATAAACATCATAAAGGCTATACACATTAAGATTTGTTCTATCAATGTCACAAAGATGAATATATCAACATTTACATCATCAAGGCTATATAATACAGGATATCACAACACAAATACAAGATACTGTAGTCAGTTGTAAATCTAGTTGTTATCATGTGGATAATATTAATGGTAAAGCAACTTTAACCTTTATGTGGTTCTTTGTGTGGATTGTTAATTAATGTGTGTTGTGGTAAAAAATAACAATTTGTTTTAGTTCTAGTTGTGAATCAAATCTTTTGCCGTGATTCTTTATTTTCTCTTTCAATATACGGTTTTCATTGTGAAATTCTTGAAATTAAACATGATTTTAAAAAGGAATTGAAAAGAGAGAAGGCCAAAAACTTTATAGTCCCAGAAATAAATCAAAAGTTTTTGTACCGACCACCAATACAGGAATTTTGAAGATTTTACAGAAATGATGTGATTCAAAAGAATAGATAATGTTAAAACTTGAAATGTCATGTGAATCGTTAGTACTATCACTAAATGTTTAGTGAAGTACTACATGCAAACAATTGGTCTAATCTTTTACCGATGATAATTTGCTCCCAAGCTGAAATTGATTGTTCAAAACCATCACTGATTTTTTTATTCATATCATATTCAGCAAATGTTAGTGTCGTTTAAAGTATAAACACAATTCATATGAAAAAGACTATTTTCACAAATTAAATAATTAAATTAAGATTTTTTGTATGACAAAGTTAAATTCAATTTAATGATTCATTATTTTTCTGACCTTTTTCAAAAACTTATTTATTTCTCTACACTTACTGCTAGGTTGGACGACAGGTTTCCATAGCTACCACGTAAACTTCCAACTGACTTGTGCGTTGCAACCATTTCGTCAATATCTTCATCTTCCTCCTCTTGTGAAGCCTGCTATACATATATATTCATCAAGGGAGATAACTCAGTGTAATAACCTCCCTTTGATAACGCCCGCCACCAAAAAACATTTGACAACAAAATGACTTCACAACAAGACACTTACAAATTCATAATTCACTTTGGTGCAACAATTTGTAAACTATCTATATCTTATATTCAAAGTGATGTACAAAGGACAAGACAATGGGACAATAATTTGCAAAATTGAAAGGACAGGACATATTTACATTGCTGGTGTTGAAGGGAAAGTGGAAGAATATTTAACTAGCTGCAGTGAAAATTGCAAAATCTGACCATCTTTAGACATTTTCGGTTCTGAAAATATTTATTTTGTTCGTTATAACTTAACAGATTTCTTCAGCCAATTTAACTTATTTCTCTTCTCGGATATGGAATTTTCTTTAAAAATTCCATTATTACTATCATTTCAAAATTCGTGTCTTTTTTTAAATATTTTGTATTAGAATTTTTATAACTTTACATCTAATGTCTAAAGATAATCAGAGGGTCAAGAAAATATGGAGACAAAACCTAAAATCTAAATATCAACATTCATGAAATCTTTAATCTCTTACTTTTTGATGTTTATGAATAAAGGTTATTGTTAAGTACTAAAACATAATTTAAAAAAATAATAAAATGAGTTTATAAAACTAAAACAGTTGGGAACACTTACAAGCATTATCTTTCATAAATAAACCCTATTAAATGAAATTTTCAGTTCTCCACATTTGCTCTAACTATCGACAATACAGAAAGCCAATCATATAAATATTAATACCTCTTCCGCTGAAGTTGACGTGAGAGCGAGAGATGGAATGGATAGATGGCTGTGTCTTGGGGATCTCGACCGATGTTCTGGCGTATTTTCTGCGGAGTTTCCAGAGATATGTCCGCTGTCTCCGCCATGACTTCCTGTTTCATCTGACATGACATCGCCGGTAACTTTCACCTGGGGCCGAATATCTGAATATAAATAGTGAAAAATAAAACTTAAAATTTTTTTAAAATTGTAATAAGCTGGTGCTTTATGAATTTGATTAAAATGGTATGCAAATGACCTATAAAGCTTATATTACAATAAGTACATCATAAGAAAACTCACTAATATATCTTGAGTTGCTATCTTAAGTAAATACCAAACATACAAGCTAAGTACATCTTGTGTACTTAAGTAGATCCTAAAGTTTCATACCAAGCATTAATACAAAGTGCTCAGTACAAAATAAAAATCATCATTGAAAGATACCAATATCACACCTGCTACGAAAGGTCAAAATACTTAAAAATTAATATTAATTTTTAAAAAATTGCCTCCAGAGTCAATGAAACAACTTCAAGATCAATACAAATTACAATAGATAAATCCATCAACATACACCCAAAACCCACTTAATGTTTATAAACAATGAAATGTACACCATCTCTCAAGAACTCCAATTAATGAATAGTGAATAGAATCTATAAAATTTCTGATAAAATACCAAACATATAAAAAACAAGTCTTGCATGCTTTTGACAACTGAACTTTATACACACAAAAAGAAATCCTTCAGTTTCCACGACAACACTCACAATGTGGGCTGGCCATGACAGGTTGGTGCATATATCTATGTATATATTTCAATATATCTGTAAATGTGGAGACATATATTTCAATACAAATCACTGACGATACTAGAAGAATTATCAGTTCTATGGAAATATTCAGATTGTCCAACAATATGGCACCTATATTGTCAATCTTAAATATGGCAGTACAGTAATTAAGCAGTAATGTCTTAATTGATGCAATCAAGGAGTAAATTAATTCAGCATGCACCATGTTTCTGTCTAATTATCCCTGTTTGATGATGGCAACAGCAATTTGTACATTCCAACATCATTACGTATTTATAGAAATCCTACATTCATTTGACCTGAGTTTAAGGGTGTCGATATCCCTTACTGTCAAAGAGCAATGTTACTGAATCACAATAGAGATTAACATACTTGTGATGTGAATTAAGTTTTTACATAAATAATTATTATCATCAATTTATTTCTTATTGCAAATTTTAAAAAAAAGGTTTTCCTTTTATGACACTTGATGTTGAACCAACCGTATTCAGTTAATTTGTTGTTGATGCTTATTTTTCAAACAGCTTCTATTTAACAGTCTATATAACACTTATTTCTCAAACAGCTTCTATTTAACAGTCTATATAACACTTATTTCTCAAACAGCTTCTATATAACAGTCGATATAACACTTTATTTCTCAAACAGCTTCTATTCAACAGTCCATAAAACACTTATTTCTCAAACAGCTTCTATTTAACAGTCGATATAACACTTTATTTCTCAAACAGCTTCTATTCAACAGTCCATAAAACACTTATTTCTCAAACAGCTCCTAGTTTATATAACACCTATGTGATAACAACATTAGAGGTGAAATTACTGTTGATGCATAAATGCGATTATGATAAATACAGGAATATCTCCTCAAATTTTGATTCCACAAAAATAGTCTGTTGACACTGTCCCTTGAAGTGATATGTCAACCAAGTATTGAAAGAGACAGGCAGCCGAATCTGGACACAGCAGGGCAAGGGTTAACACAGTTATATTTCAGGTATCATCCTATCACAGCTTCACTATAATTCAGCCATTCAGGAATAAGAACTAGAAGGTGGTTTTGCTTGTAAAAACATATGTCTCCTCTTCCCCCAATTCTCCTTAACATCCTCCATGTCTTTTTGAAGGGTAGTAACTCTAAAAATTAAAAAGTCCAAATTGTTGGCATGGAAACAGAAAAAATAAAATGAAAAAAAATGCTGAAACCCCCAAAAGGCACATTTACATGATACAGTTTACTAACTTTGGTGAGAATTTGTCAAAAAGTTTTAAAGTTATGTTCTGGAAACGATGGGAACGCCGACACTAACAGTGACAGAAACTCAACAAAAAACATTATGTTTCCCGAGCCTTAGGGAAGAGACATAACACAGAAGATCAAAAATGGCATGGCTAAGGGAAAGGATTTCTTTTTTGATTGAAACATATTTTATTCATTCAAGAATTGGATTGGGCACAAATTATCCAACTTAGAAAAGCCCTCTCCAGAGCCTATAAAAGAACATTTATTTAAAAGTACCAACTGCTAGAGAGTCGGTTAAGGACATCTTCTCACTGTTATGAGATAGTGATAGAAGAAAGGGAAATCCATTATTTTGGAAAGTTTGGAAAAGTGTTAAACTATTTCTACGAACAGGTACATCCAATTCTATGTAAAAGTCACACAAGACTAGGGAGTCAAATTGATAAATATCTTCACTTTTAAGAGTTTAAGATAAAAATATTCAGCGACAACTTGGCAAGGTTTTGTGCTAGAGATTTCACTCAATGGAATTCATTCATAAAAATACTTGTATTCCAGGACTCTCTGCTAAACTTCTCTGGAATTGTTTTTATCAAAGTCATGAATTATTCAGAGAGACATCTTTTTCCCCTGAAATGAACTCATACAGGCGACAATGACCAAAACAAAATATGGTAATGTTCATTTGATAAGAGATATTTTCTGCCCCCTGAGTAACGATTAGCTGTGACAAACAAACCCCCATGGACCAATGAAATGATTTCGCTTGACAGGACCTATAAAGCTGACTAAAACCAAGGAATATTCATTGTATCAGCTGGGCAAATCTGTACATTATGACACTTATTACATGGAAAATTCTCTCTCTGAATTTGTGTTCATAGTTTTGGGTTATGACAATTGGAAAACATTACATCATTGCACTGGATTTAAGGTCGAAAAATGTGGCAATCCAAATCCTACAAAATTTACCTTTGACTTACCCAAAATATCCCTGAAAAGTCAGATTTATTGAGAGACTGAAATTGAAAAGATGTTTTAACCATTGGGGTAGTAAACTCTGAATCACATTTCTTCATATTCATATGTGTTATCTTACTTTTGAGTTCATGTTGATTTCTGTTCTATTTCAGAGTGGGTAGCTCCCTGGGACTGGCAGTGGGATTTGAACTATATCATGGCTGTATTATTGTAGTAAAATCATCTGCAAAAAAATCTACTGAGATTGTTTCAAACCAAGGGCTTTTAGATTCATTGCTGCATCACCAAGTATGATTATCATTCCCCGCCGCGTGTTTATCGCAAAGCCGGATATTTAGTATTTGGCAGCAAACATTCGTCTGTACGTACCAAATGGAATAACTCAAGTACTATTCACTGGATTCTTTTCATATTTTGCATATAGGTTCACCATCGTAGGAGCAATATTCCAACAGAATTTTGTTACCTTGACCTTCATTTCAAGGTCACGACAAGACTTTGCCATTTTACCCTTGTCAGCGGGATATTTCAAGAACCTGGATTCGCTTCATATCTTACAGTACCCCCTAGAGAAGACAAAGAGCTGATTATCTTTTGGTGACCATGACATAATTCTCAAGGTCACAGTGAAATTTTGAATTTTACAGTATGTGTGTTTGCATGGCAGGCTTGTCATAGGGAACCATTGAGTATTATACCAATGTAATTTTGGTGATCTTGACATTATCTTTTAAATTTTAAAGAATTACTTTGTGGCAGGGGAACATGTCACCTTAGTGACAATTACTACTTATGAATAAAGATTGGAGATTCTCTGCAACAACTTTGAAATCGAATTTTAGTGAAACCTGTAAGCATTGGCTGTAACAAGCAAACTAATGTAATGTTGAACTGTGTTAGAATGTAACATTGCTTTAAGTTTTCTACAATATAGTTAACCAGCTTATGACAGATAAGGCATCAAGAATTATTAACTAGAACTGAAGAGTCCCAGCGTTACCAACATCATTAAACTGCTTGATAAGAAATATTCTCTATATTTTTCTTATGATGCTATCGGCTTAAGTAAAGTGCAGTGAGTCCTTCAAATAACATACCAATATCCTAAAAGGACAAGAGAAAGAATTTCTAATAGCTGTGACGTTACAACAACCAGTGCTGACTGTCCTCCCTTATATAATCACCTTCATACAGTATGAGATCAATATATTATTGTTTAACATTTAACGTGCATTAAAGGGCTGTAGCAAGTATCCTTATTGAAATAAAAGATAACATAAAACATAAACAAATAACACAAATTGCAAAACAATCCTCCTCAATCAATAAATCACGTTCTAAAAAACAAGGTTATGGTTCGGCAACACAGATCCCTTTACCATTCTAAATTTATTAAAAGGTGTTCACACTAAAATGATCGCTTATAGTTTTTGTTTTCAACGTGACACCATTTCCTATGATTATGGATAATTGGGTTGTGAAATGGGCCATTTTACCCTCTTACCCCGGTAAGTAAAGATATAATGTATAAACTTTTATCATAATTTGCAAATTTGAACATATAAAAAATGCAAAAAGGAGGCTGCATTGCATTTAAATCACACCAAGAGCTCTGGGACACTTGTCAAAATAATGCTGCTAATTCCATTCCTACGTCCAAAAAAGTTTGAGAAACAATTTCCAGCCATGATGCAGATATAAAATCAATGATATTGTCAGAAAAAGTCTCTTAAAGTTATAAAGTATGATTTAAATGCACTATTTGAATAAATCACCACCAAAACCAACTCAGGGACACTTGTCAAAAGCAGTCAAAATCTCTAATTCCATTTCCAGATCTAAAAACGACAAGTTTGGCTACAGTTTTCCAAAATTATGATTCTACAAGCATTGATGTTGACATTTTGTGTCTCTCGGGGCCTGCTGCGGCTAATGCAGCAGACTTACTGCTTAGACTGATGTATTATGGGTCGTATAACATGTCATGATGTAGGATTTATGGTAATATATCGCTTCATTCTGCTGGGAGTTCTGGAGCTTCCTGGCAGATATTGCTTATAAATACCAGATAGATGTAGAGATGACAATAACTGACCAGAGTTCTTTACCTGATGTTATAACGTTGTATAACTTTGTTGCAACTTGATAGTTTTTGTCTCATATAAATATGGTAGCTATATAATACAAGATGATATTTGATCAAGATTGTTTTATACCAGATATTGTGACATATGATTGTTGTCTCTAGATATCTGTGGTTTAAGAAATAAGAAATTTCATAAGGGTTAAAGTAATGTCAACTAATCATGAATTTTATGAGATTACATAAGCTGCTGTTTACGTATTTTATACATTCAAAGCAGTTTATTTCATGATAAATGTTTTGACACTAAGATTCAGGTAAGACTGAGTGACAGCAGACATAAGTACGGTAATTCATATAAAATAATAATTTGTCCAAAGCACCTATGAAATTTCCTGATCTTGAACCACAAAGCAGATCAGTTAAAGGATAGATGAAATGACATATGGTCAAAATCGGATTCATTGAAATGGGATGTCAATTTGACAATTGCTCGATTTTAAATTTCTGAAATCGGTCCATAAATTACTTAAATACAGTTTTTTTTAAAAACGCCTAATTTAGCCCCGGCGAACAGAATGAAAGTCTGCGGGGGTGTGGCCTCTGAAGAGCTAACTTCTGTGACGTCACTGGAGTAACCTGATTTTCGGCGATCGTCATAATTCAACGTAATTTCGCAACATTTTGATTGTTAATTTCACTAACAAATCTTCAATCAAACAACGTAAATTTTCCATATATCGAATGTTCAGATATCCAACTAAGTAATTCCGCAGATGACAATTACATAAATATTGCATAAACATGTGTTTTTGGCGATTTAACACACCTCATAAATTCATCTAGCGGCAGTGATAATCATCATTAATTAATTAACGAGGCTGCACAGAGCGTGTCGGTCCACTGGTCACAGACGACCCGCCGTCTGTGGTTAAACAGTCAAGCCTCAATGATTCTTCTCAAAACGTTTCCCGGCAGAAATCGCGGTATTGTTAAAATGGGTAAATTAAAATCGTCTTAATAATCAATTGCAAGTGTATATTGTCTCGATTTTATGCTCAATTGATTCCGATATACAATATAGAGATACTCATCTGTCATTCTTGAGAAAAATGCATTTCACCAGATCTTTTAAAGCATTGTTCTATAATCATGCTGCTACACTCCAGGCGAGGAATCAACAACTCCCATTTTGTTACAGACTGGAAACAAACCGCAGCATTGTTATTGATGAGCAGACACTGTACCAACTGAGCTACACCTCAGCAATACAATGAATAAACTTGTGCCATATAATTAACCTTTAACTTGCAGGTCCCGGGTAAGTCTGGGATAGAAATATTGAATTCATATATCCAAGCAGGCGAACCCTGGAAGTGGAACTTAAGTTCTTCTCACAAACGATCCTCATCATTGAGAAACTAGCTAGCGACTTCCAGTCAGTTGGACAGTAGTTGTTAGAGTTGATGTCTGGGAAATCCGGCTGGCAGTGCCAATTACTAAGTGCCTAAAGCATAACCAAGAGGCGAGCTATTGGGTCTGTATATTCCATCAAGGGGGCTAAAGGGTGAGGTGAGTTGGGGTTTAACGCCACTTTCAAAAGTATTTCACTTATATCACGGCTGCTATTATTATTGCAGGGAGAAAGCCTGCAACACCATGGTGGCTATGCATTGCGGTGAAACCTGCATACACCAACTGGAACTAGCAGATCATGGGTGGTAATGCGATGAAATTCAGTGTAGTTTTTCACTCAAACTTACTGCTAATATGACTAAAAAGGGTAATATAGAATATAGCAACATTAGGGTTAATCTTGTTTCACAAATGTCAAGACGCCCTCTCCTACATCTCGTCCACGGGGAGCATGTTATACAGCCGATTGCTTATCGCTATTATTCATGTTTCCTGATATACAGAAGGAGAGGCATGTTGATTTCCTTTCCTCGTTGCAAGAGAAAAGGAGGATTTCATGGAAATCGCTTTTCTTAATGTTTCAAGGATAGAATTAGATGATAGATTAGTTAAATTAATTTCTCTTGGGAAATGAAGATGCAAAATGTGTTGGAGCAAATATCGAATGTGAAACTTGTTAAACCCAAGACAAACAAAGAGTTCTTAGTTTTCACTTTTCCTGGATTCCACATGATCAGTCCATCTTATTCAAGGCAAACGATTTTATTGTATTAAGTCATTGATCACATTTCACACTTTTAAAGCTCCTCAACAATATAAGGAAATATTCAGTTTACTATATATATTGTTCATATCCTAATACAATGAAATGAATTTGAGATGGTATTCAATTTATACCTCTTATTAAAAAGACATGATTATATCATATTTCCAATTATATCGAAACACAACTTTTTTTGCAGCAAATAAATAAATTAATTATTTAAAGTTTTCAGCCTATTTACAAGGTATTCAAGGCAAAAGTAACCTAATTCAAGACATTACTTTTTTCTTCATCAGTATATGTCAAAAGTAATGTCTTCAGATGACAACAGTTGAATTCATATTCAAGTTAACACAAAATAATCATCATGAGAATATTTCTGAAATTTATTAATCAATTATTTTGAGACATAGGTTATGTCAGGTTGAATTAGTTATAACAGTATTTAACAAATTTACGTACTTCTGTTTAGTCAGTTTTCAAGCATTTATTCCCAGCAAGTTGCAAAATCATTTAGAGCCGATAACAACTTTATATATTTATAATGTCCAAATGAACAAATAGCAGATGGGAGCTCGCCTCTGTCTGGTTGTATAATTATTTGGAATTAAAAAAATAGAGCCATGGGCTCTGTAGCTCATCAGAGTTTATTTTGTTTGATGATGAAGACAGAAATATGTTGTCTTAATATAATGCACAATCCCTAACCCTGACAAATCTTAGTCTTGAAATTGAGAGAGAGCACTCAGCAAGGTCAACACACAGGAGATTATGCAATATTCTGACCCCTTGGCTCTGGTTACAAGCCAGCTGTGTTTTTTGTGTTTTACCGCCAAATTATGTAATAGACTCTTGCTTGCACTAAACACTGGCAGCACTGATCTAACTGTATAAGGCTTAAAGAGAACAGGCAATGTGATGAATCTCATGGTACATAGTACAATTTTGAATCACCTTGGCTAAACAATCTCGGTTCTAAGCCTTGTCATCCAAACATCTAAACATTCTGAACAAAATATTCCTTCTAGTTTGTTCTGGATGAAAACAGGATTTTAGGTAATGGCCTACGGGGCTCTTATTTGGGGCCACTGGGTCACCAAATCTACAATTTAGAATCTCCATTGGCTAAAGACTCTTTACACAACATGACAACCTTCTAGGTCTTTTCGTTCTGGAGGAAAAGATGAAAATAATCTTATCTTATCATTTCATCACCAGTCATATGCAGTTCACATATCTCATGTAAAATAAAAGAATTCTTAACTCCTCTTCAATTTAGTCCTTTATGCCTTGTCACAATTTTCAGTTCATAGGCTATTCAAAAGTTCTCATTTCACATTGATTACATCAATTTGACAAACATGTCCACAATGTAGATTGTTATCTAAAGTCGACATACATTTCAAATAAAGTGGCTGAAGTGTCATAAAATATCAGTTCAAAATTCATTTTCAAAGGTTTTTTTAGGCTCTGGCCCATATTTGGGGTCACAGGGTCACCAAATTTACAGGTTTGAATCCCCATTGGCTAAAGAGTTTGCATACAATATTACAGCCTTCTAGATCTTTTTGTTCCGGAGAAAAAGATGAAAACAGGATTTTAGGTAATGGCCTGTGAGGCCCTTATTTGGGGCCATAGGGTCACCAAATCTACAATTTAGAATCTTCATTGGCTAAAGACTCATTACACAACATGACAACCTTCTAGGTCTTTTCGTTCTGGAGAAGATGAAAATAATCTTATCTTATCATTTCATCACCAGTCATATGCAGTTCACATATCTCATGTAAAATAAAAGAATTCTTAACTCCTCTTCAATTTAGTCCTTTATGCCTTGTCACAATTTTCAGTTCATAGGCTATTCAATAGTTCTCATTTCACATTGATTACATTAATTTGACAAACATGTCCACAATGTAGATTGTTATCTAAAGTCGACATACATTTCAAATAAAGTGGTTGAAGTGTCATAAAATATCAGTTCAAAATTCATTTTCAAAATTTTTTTTAGGCTGTGGCCCATATTTGGGGTCACAGGGTCACCAAATTTACAAGTTTGAATCCCCATTGGCTAAAGAGTTTGCATACAATATTACAGCCTTCTAGATCTTTTTGTTCTGGAGAAAAAGATGAAAACAAGATTTTAGGTAATGGCCTGTGAGGCCCTTATTTGGGGTCACAGGGTCACCAAATCTATAATTTAGAATCTCCATTAGCTAAAGACTCTTTACACAACATGACAACCTTCTAGGTCTTTTCGTTCTGGAGAAAAAGATGAAAATAATCTTATCTTATCATTTCATCACCAGTCATATGCAGTTCACATATCTCATGTAAAATAAAAGAATTCTTAACTCCTCTTCAATTTAGTCCTTTATGACTTGTCACAATTTTCATTTCATAGGCTATTCAACAGTTCTCATTTCACATTGATTACATCAATTTGACAAACATGTCCACAATGTAGATTGTTCTTTCAAGTCGACATACATTTCAAATAAAGTGAAAGAAGTGCACATAAAATATCAGTTCAAACTTCAATTTCGACAGGTTTTTTAGGCTGTGGCCCATATTTGGGGTCACAGGGTCACCAAATCTACAATTTAGAATCCCCATTGGCCAAGGAGTCTGTACATATAATTTCAGCTCTCTGGAGTCATTGGTTCTGGAGAAGAAGATGAAAATAGCTTTTTAGGTTATGACCCCTGGGGCCCTTATTTGGGGTCACAGGGTCACCAAATCTACAATTTAGAATCCTCATTGGCCAAGGAGTCTGTACATAAAATTTCAGATCTCTGGAGTCATTGGTTCTGGAGAAGAAGATGAAAATAGCTTTATAGGTTAAGACCCCTGGGGCCCGTATTTGGGGTCACAGGGTCACCAAATCTACAATTTAGAATCCCCATGGGCCAAGGACTCTGTACATAAAATTTCAGTTCTCTCGATTCATTGGTTCTGGAGAAGAAGTCGAAAAAGTGAAAAGTTTACGGACGGACGGACGGACGGACGGACGGATGGACGGACGACATCCCATGCCATAAGCCCATCGGGCCTTTCAGGCCTGATGAGCTAAAAATCAAATAGTCTGATCTATTAAATAGACTTTTACCACTATTTAGATCAGACTATTTGATCTAATTCAAATGAATGCCACACGGGTGCCTACTCGGTAATTAATCAAGTTTAAGGAGAGATGGGACGATGAAATAAAATATTTTAGAATTCGTTTATTTTTTCAAAATAGCAAGTTTATTATGTCTTTTATCCAAAAATGTAAAAAAATTTGGGGGTCACCGAACGATTTAAAGAGTTATCGGCATTAATAATAATACACCCGTCGGCAAATTACGTCATTTTTGACTGATTTAGTGTATTTAAATTAAGCGCTCGCTTTCAACGATTAAACTCTGAATCCTTTCAGATACATTTCAATCACATTCGGGGATGTATAGCAAATCTATATTTTGAAAATTAATGACGCTGGAAAGAGAAACAAAATTAAATTAAGCACCTTTTAATTAAAAACGGCATTTTTATCATCGTATTTCGCATATTCAACAGGATTTGTCACTACCACACATATTTTAGATATTGCTAAAACTTTAATATGATGTGCGCAGTTAACTGAACAAACGAATTCAGAAATAATAATAGGGGGTCACCGAACATTTTTCATCACTTTAACGTTATTTTTTAAATTACCTTCACAAACGTAAAATGCTGACGTCACGGCAGTTTTGATGATTTCAAGTGTAACTTTGACGGCCTTCCGCGTAATCATTATTGAACATATTATCAATCTAAGAGTGCACGGTGAAGGAATAACTATCAGTTGAATATACCAGGCTATTTAAATTCGTCACTAACTTAAGATACACATGTAATGCGAATAACACACGTAGTAACATATTTACCGCGAATATAGGTGACGGTAACGTTATGCGGCATGTCGTAAAATGGCCGTTATAAAGGCGTTACGGCAAATTTAAGCGCTCCCCGTTAGTGTACAGATAATCCTATGCCCAAAACAACGTAATCCATATATTTTGAGACTTATTCACAACAATAAATTGTTGTCCCAAATGGTTGCCGTAAGCGAGTTCGATTTCTGGGTCCCATCTCTCCTTAAAATTGATCAACCTTATCAGCTGCTCTAGTTAAGTCTAATGGAGATGTGTACAGATCAACAGAAAGGGGACATCTGCCTACCACCCAAAATCCATCAACCTAAATAGCTGCTTCTAGCAAGCAGACAGTTACCATCAATTCCTCACAAATATCAACTGAGCAATACACAGAAATTTTACAAAATGGCAATAAATGACCTTGAACATATTACGTTATAAATGTTTGGATCTGAGTCCTGCCTTCTTATCCAACTCAATCCCTATGGGAGAACTCTTTTGCTCGGAGGTGCATGTTCACTCGTCTCATTGATTGATAACAGATATAAAGATATTCTCTTCTTTCCATCTTTATATACTGCTATCACTTATTTTTGTAAAAAGTCATTTGAAGTCCTCCCAAAGACAGATATTGTCTGATGTAGTCTAATAAGTATTCAGGAATATTTTTCTAATTCAAGACAGAGATATTCAACTACCATCCTTCCTGTTTGCTGAAAAAGGATTTCATTAGAACTTATGAGATCAGACCTTTGTCTGACAATCAAATGTACTTCAGCACATGCTTATTCATCATATTCTGTGATTTTTTTTCAGAAATAAAGAAAGAAATAAAGTTGATTTACAGATCAGGTTATCAAGTTTTTACAAAAGTTTTCTGTTGTAAGGAACATAAATCATGGTTGTTTGTAAGGAAGACAGAAAGCATGAGACAACCCAACTTCCCAATGCAAGGCATAACTCTTGCCAGTCTCCATTACTGGCTGATTTAGGCCTTGCAGTATTTCCTTAAGAAATCTGTGTTAAGAAATCCAGGCCCGCTATGCATTTCCAGTGCAGCGATTCACTGCCTCGACACAAGAAAGCGAGGGAAATACCGCAAGGGTTAAATCAGCCAGTAATGCAGACTGGCAAGAGTTATGCCTTGCGTTTGGAAGTTGGAGACAACCTTGTGTCTGAGGTGAGCTGAATTGGGGTTAAAAGCTGTTTTCACTTATATCACGGCTGCTGGTATACTTCCAGGGAGAAAGCCTGCAACGCCATGGTGGCTATGAATTGCAGTGAAACCTGTGAGCATCGGCTGGAACTAGCGAACCATGGGTGGTACTATGCTGAAATACAGTGTAGCATTGCACCCAAACCTTACTGTATGTAGAACTGTTCTCCACAGCAGACAAAGTTGCCGTACCCCTGGCGGGAATTGAATGCCAGACCTCTTTAGCCGAAACCGAACGCGCTAACCACTGTGTCTGTCCCGTCCCCCTTGTGTCTGAACATTGATGAAACTTGTGAGAATTGGCTGGAAGTAGTGATATGTTTTACCAACTGTATTACACTACCTGAAACAATGAACACACATTCTCAGTGGCACATTAAGTTACCAAGCACCACCTTGGTGGGATTTAAACCCTGAACTACTAGATACAAAGTTAAACACCCCACTGCACTATCTCGCCCCAATACAGTAGGGAAGTAAAAAGGAAGTGAAGAGAATAAAACTGAAGAATTAAGTCTATAACCTGGTTTCGCCTTTGGGAAGTTTTTTAATTTCATTCAAATTGAGCAAATTTCCTATCTTGGCTGGCTAGTTTCCAAGCTTATTCCACACACTGACTTATCTTCACATTTCCATCTTGAACATAACTGTTACTTTCTCCCTATCATTTAAACAGTGAGACAAATAACTTCCAATGCTGACGTAGTCTATATTGGAGAGTGGGGGGGGGGGGGGGGGGGTAGTCGAGGTCCCGGAAACCACCTCTGACAACGCTATGGAAGCAATGGCCTACATCCTAATTTATGGCTTCTGTCTATTAAACGTGATTTAAAACAACAAAAAATAAATAATACACAAAATTTAATTAGTTTGATTAAATTTGTGAATAAATATACTATTAAACATGACATTGTTTCTAACACTGTCTAGACACTAAAGAAACTTATTTTCATTTAGCTAAAGCTTAAAATATATTCAAAGACCATGGACTTGAAAACCAGCCGGTGTACTTTCTCAATCTAAATGGCAATTTAAAGAAAAACTTTCAAGCCCAGGCTGCAATCATTTTGATATTAAATGCACAAAAACACCTCTCCATAACAGGTTTTCCTCGGAAATAATTTATTATCCCAATTTTGCAACATGATTGATCTTCCATTTATGTAACCAAATTTTGCTGCCAGAAAATATGTAACAAGGGTTTAGCTATTTTTTATTCCATTTATACCTCTTAGCAGTCATAGCAGAGACATATGATTAATTTTAACAGTTTTAAAGTTTTAGGACATTTCTAGTTTTTTTTAACCAAATAGATTAAATACAAGTAAGAATCTGTAAGTAAACGGTAAATTTCCTCATAAAAAATAGTTTAATGGGAAAAATATGGAAACAAACTTTTTCAAATCTTGATTTGATAAGCCTGTAAGCAAATTCCAGCTCCAACAGACAGATATTATTTAATCAAGTCAAAGCAGAAGAAAAATCAATAGACAACAATTCTGTAGAAATCTTGAAACTTGATTCTAGTGGTGAGAGCCAGACTCAAATCCAATATCTAGGTACAGGTGATTTGATATGTAAGATTGAAACTTCCCAGCCAAATTTCAATGGTAAATTGTAAATAACTGTTTTACACTTGAATCAACCTGTCAAAGTGAAAAGAATTAACAAGGTGTTCTCAATTTGTTGAATTGGGTTTTTGTTGTAAACCTTTTTTCAGTTATGCTGAAGAAAGGCCGTTTTGAACTGGTACAAGGATCTTTTCCAAACGTTGCCCTTGTTAAACAAAGAAGTTGATCATCCTTATATATCCTTGTCGTCATGATCCCAGACCCTTTAATAGTGAGTTCTTCGTGATATTTCAGTCATTAGCAGCATGAAAATGTAACAAACATTTTGATTGGTCTACAAGTTCCTATTATATCCAATGTTATGTAGTCTCAAAAAAAGATTTCAACTGATGCAAGGTACAATTGGGAGCTTGTGTTACAATGCAATTTCAGTCCCAATTTCTGACATCAACACCGTGTCTACTTCAATACAATAGAGAATTGTCACTTTCAACAAGTCAAGATGAATGATGAGAATGACTTTTCAAAGTCCTCTGAATATTTAAATATGATTAATCTGCCCCTGTGCAGGAAACAAGGTTAATGATCACCTTAAACAACTTACAACTCTCTCAAGTTTCAACTTCTGAAGACACTACTGTAATCCCTACTGTAAATATTTAAAATAAGAAGAAGAAACTCGTGACATTGTAGGACTGATAAACTCAATATTACCACTATCTCACTTTTCAAATGTTGTTTTCATAATAAATGTGCTTGAATTTGTATGGGTAAAGTCTTGGTGAGGTGAGGTGATGTGATTTGGGGTTCAATGCCACCATCAAGAGTATTTCCCTTATATCACGGCTGCTAGTGAGAAAGCCTCCAACACAATGGTGGCTATGTATTGTATAAGCATCGGCTGGAACTAGCGAACCATGGGTGGTACTGCGCTGAAATTCAGTATAGCATTGCATCCAAACCTTACTGTGTGAAGAAGGTTTCTCCAAAGCAAACAAAGTTGCGGAGTTCATAACAGAATTTGAACCACTGACTTCTTGATCCGAAACCGAACGTGCTAACCACTGCCCTATCAACGGATCATACAAATGTATACTTGTAAATGGGGGCACATGAATTTGGTTTCTCATCAAGTATAAAGCCATTGCTCAATTTTCATAGAAAGCAAGTTATTGTCAAATATTTGGCATAAGGAGATAAATATGCAAGTCGAATGAGATGATTTGAACATATATCAGCACATTTGATATTTTGGCTTGTATAAAAATAAAATAAAATTTCATGAAAACACTAAGTGTACCTTTAACATACTAAGCCATGAATTAATGTATATAAATACCCTATGTTTGTATTCCCTATAATCCATCTCATGAAAGAGCAATTTAAATACTTCAAAACATCAAATAATAATGTTTGTCTGTTTTTGTATATAATGCGTTTTTTGTAAGTTGGCCTAAGGCCTTTTACTGAAATAAACGAAATTGAAATAATAATGACCATGTTATCCAAAAATCTTCCTTTTTCTCATGTATTTTTATTTGAGTGTAGCATTTTAAGATTTTTAATATTTTGATATTTTGCAAGCTGATTTTATTCACTGACAAACTTTTACATATTACATAACATTTTGCTGTAATCGATGAACTTTAAGTACAAACATACTTCTGAACATGAATCAAACAAATAAAAGAAAGATGTTGTGAAATAAAAACGTTGAAAATTTTACAACTGGTGATTCTAAAAAACTTTTGGTTTCTTATTAGAGGTACAGCTCTTGGCACCTAAGAGGATGAAATTAAAACACAGCAGATACCAACAAGTTACTTTTGCTCATGACCAAATTAATCTCTGAGAGATGTTGGTCATGTAAATAAACCTTGCCTTTCTGATGACTACCCCGGTATGTGATTTGTTGAAAAGTTGGTATCTTGGTGCTTTAAAATGGATGGATGTCCTTGGCACCAAGCATGGAATAAAAACAAGGAGGGAAACAAAAAGTTACTTTCGGACATGACCAAAATCATCTATCTCCGAGAGCGAGTGGGCCTTTGAATAAACCTTGTATTTCTGATGACTTTCTGATCTTCTGAAAATTTAGCATCTGGGTGCTTTAAAATGGACATATGTCCTTGGCACCAAAGAGGTTGAAATAAAAAACACAAGGAGCTGACAAAAACTTGTACTTCCGGCCAGGAACAAATTAATCTCTGAGAGCAATATTCAGTATGCAAATAAACTTTATCTATCTCATAACTGTCTAACTGGAAATTTAGTACCAGGCCAGGTGCTTTAAGTGGATGTATGGTCTTGGCACCAAAGAAGATGAAATAAAAAATATAGTCACAAGTGACGATAAAAGGATTCAGCGCATAAATGCTTCAATTTGTGGACAAGTGAAATTATATTTATTCAACCTAATCCTTATCGTAAATCGTCCTCGTAAATTAAACAGTAAATCCCATTCCGCATTCCAATCCCACTTTTTGATAATATTCCGTTTTTATTTCACTATGCAACTTTTCGTGGTGACTCGTAGTCGTCTGCTCACGTCAACAGTCATCAACTTAAAGTCAAAACTATAATCGTAAGTATTTAAACAAATTAATCATTTTAACACTTTCTGCAAACCATATATAGGTCTATGATTACTCTTTCCACATGCTCATGTTTGCTATTGTTGTTTATGATCGTGAGTTTAGCCAAATTGTTATTGCAAAGCGCCGTTAGTGTCGACCTTCACAGTAACGATAGTGAAAGGGTCTTGATGTACATCAGTTGGTTATAATGGCATAGATATTGAATACTGTCAAGGAATATTGTATTGAAGTAGTCTCTAGTAGATCAGTACAGTTATTTTAGACTTTATGGACCTTGTGTAAATGATTTCTACTGCGGCGTTGCCAGTAAATGAGGCGCGCAGTATTGTAGGTCAGGGGTCACGAGGCAATAGCGCGGCACTGAAGATTTTGATGTTTGAATTAATAACAAGCATTATTGTGACTGGGTGTTAATGTATTTTAAAGCTACATAGTTTCCTTTCACATTACTTTCAGTAAATAATACCGCTATTCATGTAATTTGGAAGTTATTGGCCACAACTTTCATGAAGTGTCACGACCCCAGAGGTCATAGGTCATAGGTCATCATTGCATAGATTCGGCTGTATGCTGTTTAACACTGTGTCAGCTCTAGCAATCTGTTTTGGTTATTATCTCTTGCCATAGAACAACATGATGTGTCAATCTAACTATAATTATTGTTATTTGGAACATTAATAATTGTTATAGTGCTAGATAGTTTTTGCAATATTGTGTATTATAATTAAAAGGTTAGTTCTATTTGGTAGTTGCATTCAGCAGATGTTGTTGTGATGAATTCATAATCAGTGATGAGTTTCATATTGCATTTATATCAGTAAATATAAATGAAGTTGTAATGCAAGTAAAGATGCATTATTGAATTGATAGGATAAATGTTGTTAATTCTCATACTTTCCTATAATTGTTACTTCCAATACTCTGCATAGCTTTTCATGATTTTACATTTATCTCAGTAAAGATAAATTGCAGTTATTGTTGCAGATATTGATATGTGCATTATTGATATTGTAAGATAAACATATATTGCTAGTGTTTATCCCATACCTTATTTGATTATTGTTCATGTGCAAGTATTGATTTCAACTTTGTTGTGTTGCAGGGCAAATTGTATGCTGTGTGCTAACTGCCGCCCTTTACCTTATCCTTACATTACTGTTATATCATTCTCACAATGAGAATAAAACTTGGTAATATCAAGAACTGGCTTTGTCTTGGATTATGAACCTGTCTACAAATGGCGCTGCGAACAGGATTTATAAGGATTATTAAGGTTAGGTAAAAGGGCGGTAGTTATTTTCCTTCCTTGAAGAAAGATGGCAGAAGGCAAGGAAGAAGTGAATCAGCTCAAAGAACTGGAAGAGAAGATCTTAAACTTAGAGAACAGAAACAAGAACATTGTAGTTTTACCTAGAGAAAGAAAGGTGAAATCATTTAGCGGCTGTGGGCAAGAATCTTTGGAAGATTTCATCGAGGATATTGAATCTGTTGCTAGGGGGAGAGGTCTTTCTGGAGATGACTATGTTGACTTTATCAAGATCCACCTTGAAGGTTCTGCAAGGGACGAAATACGATATCGAGCAGCATCTTCTACGAAAACACCTCATGCAATTTTCCAAATTCTAAGAGATATCTTTGGAGACCGGCAAACAGAAACACAACTTCTGGCAAAATTCTTCGAAAGAAAACAGAACACTCGTGAGGATCTTAAAAGTTACTCCCATGGGTTAATGGCAATCGTAGGGGAACTCCGGAAAAAGTCTTCATCACTTCTCTCTACTGAAAACGAGATGCTCAGGGACAGATTCATCGAGGGGCTATCAGATCCAATATTGAGAAGAGAGTTAAAAAGGACTGTTAGAGAAAAGCCAGGAATTGATTTCATGGATATCAGAGAGATAGCTACAACTTGGACCGAAGACTCAGGTAGATGTGTTTCAGCAAGAGAACAAGCGGTCGAGCCAGCCACCATTGCCAAAGTTGAAGCTTCGCCTCACGTCGATGAAACTATGAAGTTGCTGAAAGAACTGACTGAAGAAGTTCGACAGTTAAGGTTACAGCGTAACAACGTTGGAAGAGACAAGTCGAAAATAAGATGCTTCAAATGTCGTCAGCTAGGACACTATCAAAGGGAGTGTAAACAGGGGGAAACTAACAAAGATGAGGGAAACGGACACCCGTTGTTACACTGAGCCATGTGGCAACTGAGGTAGTGAGTGGCTCACTAGAGGAAAGAACTGTTGGAGACTGTCCTTTAATAAATATTAAAGTTGGTAATGCTCAAATATCATGTCTTTTGGATACAGGTTCTATGGTATCAACAATCTCGGAGAGTTTCTTTAGGAAGCATTACGAGGACTTCAATGCAGCATTCACACCAGACAATAAATGGCTAACTCTAAAGGCAGCAAATGGACTCGATATCCCATACGTTGGTTACATTGAAGTAGATGTGGAGGTACTTGGTGTTGTTGCTCCAAAACGAGGTATCCTAGTGGTGAAAGATAATTGTTCTTCTGATCGACCTGGTCTAGTGGGGATGAACATTATCAAGGAACTTTGGTCTAGGTACAGCCAAGAACATCACATCAGCTCATTAAAGACCCTTAACCATGATATTCCTGTTCAGTGGATGAAAGCCTTCAAAGAGTGCAACCGCCCATCGGTACAAGGATTTGCAAGAGTTGCAGGTTTGCAGGATGTTTGTGTGCCCGCGCGGTCAGTGAGTGTCGTCAATGTTAAAGGTGACTGTAAGTGCAAACATGTGTGCATTGAGGCCTTCAATAAGCCATTGCCTGGCAATCTTTTGGTTGTCAATTCTCTGTCTGATTCAGACACTGAATTGCATCCTGTGCGTGTTGTTAATCTGAGTGATTCAGATGTTTGGTTGCCGCACGGAACCAAAGTTGGTCTTATCAGAGAAGTTTCCATTTTGCCATCAAGCACCTGTGTAAACTTTGACAGAGTTTCCTTGAATGAAGAATTGATCTCAGATCAGCCAACAGAGAACAGAACAGTCCATGAAAACCATCCAGCTCTTAGTCACATAGACCTGTCTGATGTTGATTGCACGGCAGAAGAAAAACAAGCTCTCACAAATTTGTTGCATAAACATGTCGATCTTTTTGTGACAGACGATTTGGAATTAGGCTGCACTACTACAGTGAAGCATAAGATCAAGACTGTCGATGATGTTCCTGTTGCTCAACCATACCGTTCGATCCCACCATCACAGTACGAGGAAGTCAAGACCCACATCAAGTTGCTGCTTGACAAAGGTATCATTCAGGAAACACAAAGCCCCTATGCAGCACCTATTGTCCTGGTACGGAAGAAGGATAACTCAATACGGCTATGCGTAGATTATCGCCGCTTGAACTCCAAAGTGGTTCGGGATGCCTTTCCGCTGCCTCGGATTGAGGAATCCTTCCATGCTCTCTCTGGTGCACAGTGGTTCAGTACGATGGACTTAGCAAGTGGTTTTCATCAGATTGCAGTAGAAGAGACTGACAGACATAAGACAGCTTTCATCACCCCGATGGGACTGTTTGAGTACACAAGGATGCCCTTTGGCTTATGTAATAGTCCTCCTACTTTTCAAAGACTCATGCAAACTGCTTTTGGTGACATGCTGTTTCAACTTCTGCTTGTGTATTTGGACGATCTTATTGTCTACTCCAAGACAATAGAAGAACAGTTGGAGCGTCTGGACAAAGTGTTTGAACGGCTGAAGAAACATGGCCTCAAGTTGAAGCCACAGAAATGCAAGTTCTTAAGAAAAGAAGTGAAGTATCTAGGTCATGTGGTCTCTTCGGAGGGTGTTGCAACGGACCCTGAGAAGATATCAGTGGTGAAGAAGTGGCCTGAACCGAACACAGTAAAAGAACTTCGCTCATTCTTGGGTTTCTCCAGCTATTTCAGGAGATTTGTCGAAGGATTCGCAAAAACAGCAAAGCCTCTTCATGAACTGGTAGCTAAGGTATCGAAAATAAATTCTGTCCAACTGCGGAATCAGCGCATCAAAGACTGGTGGAGTGGAGAGTGCAGTGAAGCTTTCAATAAACTGAAAGAGATGCTTACATCATCTCCTGTTCTTGGTTATGCAGATTTCTCTAAACCATTCATCGTCGAGACCGATGCTAGCTTTCAAGGGTTAGGTGCAGTGCTTCTTCAAGAACAGGAGGGAAAACGCAGAGTTATTGCTTTCGCCAGTCGGACCTTACAACCACCTGAAAGGAATGACATGAACTACAGCTCCATGAAGTTAGAGTTACTGGGACTGAAATGGGCAGTGACTGAGAAATTCAAAGATTATTTGATGGGCTCAAAGTTTGTAGTGTACACAGACAACAACCCCCTCAGTTATCTGCAAACTTCAGCAAAATTGGCGACGGTTGAACAGAGATGGGCAGCTCAGCTAGCACAATTTGACTTTGACATCGTGTACCGCACAGGGAAGACAAATCTAGCTGCAGATGCTCTGTCGAGAATGTCAAGCTCGGATATCCCTACAGCCTCATCTTTAATGCCAACACAACTACAGTACAATCTCAACAAAGTAGCTATCCACGCAACAAAGGCCAAGGTTGTGACCTGTAACTCTCAGTCTATCTTGCCAGGCTACACCCAGGATGAACTGATCACCCTTCAGCAGAAGGATCCAGCAATTTGCAAGTTTGCACAGCATTGTAAAGACGGAACAACACCCACGCGGGGAAACCCCACAAAGGGGCTTGGACAAAATGAAAATTCGGAAGTTCGTCTACTATTAAGACAGAAAGATCGGATCCAGGTGGAGAATGGACTTTTGTATCGGCATGTGCAAGACCCAAAACAGGGAAAACTGAAACAGTTGGTTCTTCCTGATGTATTGAGAAAAACTGTTCTGACGAGCTTACACGACCATTGTGCTCATCAAGGTGAGGAACGTACACTCAGTTTAATCAGAGCTCGCTGCTATTGGCCTAGGATGTACAAAGATGTTAAAGAACACTGTCAAGCCTGTGAGAGGTGTGGGTTAGCCAAACTACCCTCACCAAAGATCAGGAGCCCCATGGGACATTTGTTAGCATCACGCCCCAACGAAATCCTAGCCATAGATTTCACACTTCTGGAGCCATCATCGGACAGAAAAGAAAATGTACTGGTCATCACAGATGTTTTCAGCAAGTACACTGTTGCTGTGCCTACCAAAGACCAAACGGCCGTAACTACAGCCAAGGTACTGGTGAAAGAGTGGTTCTTGAAGTATGGAGCACCTCTGCGCATACATTCGGATCAAGGCCGAAACTTCGAATCACAGGTAATTGCTCAGCTTTGTAAAGTGTATGGTATCCACAAGAGTCGAACAACTCCCTACAATCCAGAGGGAAATGGACAGTGTGAGAGGTTCAATAGGACAATGCATGATCTCCTACGCACATTACCTCCTGAGCAAAAACGAAGATGGTCAGAACATCTTCCCGAAGTTGTAATGATTTACAACTCCACCATGCATGCATCAACAGGCTATACTCCGTTCTACCTAATGTTCGGAAGAGATCCGAGACTTCCAATTGACATCCTCCTTGCTGTTGACGAAGATCAGCCCACACAGCCGGAAGATTATGTGAGTCTTCATCAACTACGTCTTCGCCTAGCGTACCAACAAGCGGGGGAGCGTCTGAAGGTGGAAGCAGAAGCAAGAAGAAATGTCAATGATAAGAGAGCCAAAGATTTGCCACTTCCTATCGGTGAACGTGTGTGGTTACGGTACCGTCCTCAGGGCCGTAATAAGATCCAGAATGCTTGGGACAGTCGGGTGTATAAAGTGATCAACAAATCAGACTCTGGTGTTTACACTGTTGAATCGGCAGATGGAAGTGGTGAGATAAAGACTGTTAACCGAAGATCCCTAAGGCGGGTCCGAGGACCTGCAACAGCTGACGCTGAGACTCTTCAGGAAAATGACAATAATGACATTCAGGACACTGACTCTTTCCAGACAACATCTTCCTCAGATGAGGACTGTGACAGTGACTATGACTGTTGTCTGCTACAGGACGAGGACACTGACACTGTGGTGCCTACCCAGTTACGTAGGTCACCGCGACCAAATGCTGGGACTCATTCAAACCCCCACCATGAACCCAGATCTGTGCTGTAGTGACTTTCCGAATTGATGAGAGTATTTGAATCGAGTTAGATTTTCATATGTTCGTTAGCATTTTGAATTGTGATTTCCAAATACATTGTTCTTGAATGTTATGGTTCTTATGGTTGTGTATGATGGAGACCATCATATTTTAGCAGGGGAGTATGTGGACAAGTGAAATTATATTTATTCAACCTAATCCTTATCGTAAATCGTCCTCGTAAATTAAACAGTAAATCCCATTCCGCATTCCAATCCCACTTTTTGATAATATTCCGTTTTTATTTCACTATGCAACTTTTCGTGGTGACTCGTAGTCGTCTGCTCACGTCAACAGTCATCAACTTAAAGTCAAAACTATAATCGTAAGTATTTAAACAAATTAATCATTTTAACACTTTCTGCAAACCATATATAGGTCTATGATTACTCTTTCCACATGCTCATGTTTGCTATTGTTGTTTATGATCGTGAGTTTAGCCAAATTGTTATTGCAAAGCGCCGTTAGTGTCGACCTTCACAGTAACGATAGTGAAAGGGTCTTGATGTACATCAGTTGGTTATAATGGCATAGATATTGAATACTGTCAAGGAATATTGTATTGAAGTAGTCTCTAGTAGATCAGTACAGTTATTTTAGACTTTATGGACCTTGTGTAAATGATTTCTACTGCGGCGTTGCCAGTAAATGAGGCGCGCAGTATTGTAGGTCAGGGGTCACGAGGCAATAGCGCGGCACTGAAGATTTTGATGTTTGAATTAATAACAAGCATTATTGTGACTGGGTGTTAATGTATTTTAAAGCTACATAGTTTCCTTTCACATTACTTTCAGTAAATAATACCGCTATTCATGTAATTTGGAAGTTATTGGCCACAACTTTCATGAAGTGTCACGACCCCAGAGGTCATAGGTCATAGGTCATCATTGCATAGATTCGGCTGTATGCTGTTTAACACTGTGTCAGCTCTAGCAATCTGTTTTGGTTATTATCTCTTGCCATAGAACAACATGATGTGTCAATCTAACTATAATTATTGTTATTTGGAACATTAATAATTGTTATAGTGCTAGATAGTTTTTGCAATATTGTGTATTATAATTAAAAGGTTAGTTCTATTTGGTAGTTGCATTCAGCAGATGTTGTTGTGATGAATTCATAATCAGTGATGAGTTTCATATTGCATTTATATCAGTAAATATAAATGAAGTTGTAATGCAAGTAAAGATGCATTATTGAATTGATAGGATAAATGTTGTTAATTCTCATACTTTCCTATAATTGTTACTTCCAATACTCTGCATAGCTTTTCATGATTTTACATTTATCTCAGTAAAGATAAATTGCAGTTATTGTTGCAGATATTGATATGTGCATTATTGATATTGTAAGATAAACATATATTGCTAGTGTTTATCCCATACCTTATTTGATTATTGTTCATGTGCAAGTATTGATTTCAACTTTGTTGTGTTGCAGGGCAAATTGTATGCTGTGTGCTAACTGCCGCCCTTTACCTTATCCTTACATTACTGTTATATCATTCTCACAATGAGAATAAAACTTGGTAATATCAAGAACTGGCTTTGTCTTGGATTATGAACCTGTCTACAAATTATTTGAAATATAATGAATTGATACATATTTACAATGTTAATGCATCTTTTAAAACAAGTTACAAGTTTCTAGCATGTCCCTAGAACTATCTATACCCAATATGAACATGACAAAATCAAAGAATTGTAAAGAAAATCAAAACGCCGACTAAACCATGTAAGCTACAAATTCGTAATGATTTACTGTATTGCTCGAATTGTTATTGTGCATCTTTAGAAAAAAGTTCAAGTCTCTATGTTGATTTTGAAAATTTTCCTTATGTTAAAGTTTTTATCTATTATGACCGGAAATTTCTCAAGCGATTTTATTATTGATTCATAAAGACCACAGCCCAATCTAACTCTCCTGAAAAAATCCTAAAATTCGATGGGTAGGTATTTGAGTTATGTCCCCTTAAGTTTGCATTTTTTAAAAATTGCCCAATTTTGAGTGAACACTGTGCAAAAAGTATTAGCAGTTGGCAGCTGCATTATGTGTATATATGAGCTTTCTAATGCTGGTATCTTCAGAGGAGATGATTGTCAAAGGTGCATGGGGTCGGGACATTTTCAAAGTGCGAAAAATCAATATGCCGGCTTAACCATGTAACTTACGCATTTGCCATCATTTACATTTTTAGTTGCATTGCCATTGCGCATCTTTTAAAAAAGTCTCAAGCCTCTAAGTGCATTTTCAAAAATTTTCCCATGTTAAAAATTGACATTTGGATTCGACCTGGACCCCTAATGGCCAGGCCGATTGGGCCCAAAAGCTTCGCATTTCTATTCCACTTAAAGGGCTATCAGCATGTAAAATTTGGTTGCATTTTCTTCAGCCGTTTTTGCTGAATCTTGCAGACAAATATCTTGAAATAATAAAAATAAACACGCCAATAACAATAAGGATTCGGACAGATTAATCTAACTCCGAGAGCAAGTGGACCTTTGAATAAACCTTGTTGTTCTGATGACTTTCTGGTCTTCTGAAAATTTAGCATCTGGGTGCTTTAAAATGGATGTATGTCGTTGGCACCAAAGAGGATTAAATAAAATCAAGGCGGAGACCAAAAAGTTACTTTCGGACATGACCAAATTCATCCATCTCAGAGAGCAAGTGGACCTTTGAATAAACCTCTTGTTCTGATGACTATCTGGTCTTCTGAAAATTTAGCATCTTGGTTCTTTAAAATGGATGTATGTCCTTGGCACCAAAGAGGATGAAATTAAAACAAGGCTGAGACCAAAAAGTTACTTTCGGACAAATTGAACTATCTCAGAGAGCAAGTGGACCTTTGAATAACCCTTATTGTTCTGATGGTTGTCTGGTCTTCTGAAAATTTAGCATCTTGCTTCTTTAAAATGGATGTATGTCCATGGCACCAAAGAAGATTAAATTAAAACAAGGCGGAGACCAAAAAGTTACTTTCGGACAAGACCAAATCAATCTGTCTCCAAGAGCCAATGAGCCTTTGAATAAACCTTGTTGTTCTGATGACTGTCTGGTCTGTTGAAAATTTAGCATCTGGATGCTTTAAGTGGATGTATGGTCTCAGCACAATTGAGGATGCAGACGAAAACATGTACATCTCTACACGACCTGGGGATTCTATCTCTCAGAGCCTAGCTATGGAGTATTGTATAGAGGCGACTCTGTCGTCTGTCTCGTGTGATCGATGGAGAATTGGATCCAATCGGGCTGATGGATGCTCGGATAGTTATATTAAAATTTGGAAAGTTCGAAACTCTGTTGCCTATCAAGACTTGGTCTGATCGATAGACAAGCGCTTCCAGTTACACTGACTGAGGCTCAGATTTATCTTGAAATTTGCCTCGAAGTGGACACTTCTTTTAGAAAGTTTGAGACATTGATCTTAAAGTTGCACCAATAGTTTGCACTTTGGGGCTCTGATGAGAATATACCTTCATTCTCATAATACATTCACTGTAATAGATTCATATTAAAACAATTTGGCGTAAATAAGGCCTTGAATTATGATATACACCATAATGACTGTCTACTGTTTTGATTAAACATTAAAAACAATTTCATTAAATTGAAATGCATATATACAATATGAAAATCACAAATACAAATTATTTTGTTGAGTAT
Source organism: Gibbula magus (assembly GCA_936450465.1). NCBI lineage: Eukaryota > Metazoa > Mollusca > Gastropoda > Trochida > Trochidae > Gibbula > Gibbula magus. The sequence goes on from OW388293.1 coordinate 50,025,729, forward strand.
GTTCAGTGCTGTTGCAGATAAACAAAGATATAAGTATGTAGTTTGACCTAACATGTATTATAAATATTTCATTAATGTCTATCTATATATATCACATATACAACCATCTTATAAAGAGTTTACCTGGTAATCACATGTGATGTAAAAACATGTGATCCAGGCTCAAAACTTAGATGGTTTTCTAAAATGTCATCATTGGATTAACACAATTACACTTCAAGGTAGTAACTTCAAATAATTTCAAAGCTTAATTCACACACTGATATATGTAGTCTGATTAAACATGTTATCAATATTTCATTAATGTCTATCTATATATATATATATATATACCTGGTGACATTTGTTCAAGGCTAAAAACTTAGATTTTTTTCTAAAATGTCATCATTGATTAACACAATCACGCTTTCAAGGTAGCAATTTCCAAGCTTAATTCACATTGATATCACCACTTGGAATGATGACAACACGATTGATGACAACACACATGCAGATGAATGTTGATTAGTATAAGGAACACCTACAGCACCAGTCACATGCAAACTAACGAAGCCACAATCAACAGCCACAGCACCTCATAAAGCCACACCATTACCAAACACAGCAAATCAAACATTCTTGACTTCTATTGTCAGTATCAAGTGTAGGACTATGTCCAACTGTCACATTGTTTCTATACTATATACATCTATATCTATATCTATATATAAGATCAAAAAGTTTTGTTTGGGGGTACATCCAGGCTTCAAAACTTGAACACGAATAAACAAACATTGCCATGGGGTCCATGATCCATTTGGCAGTTTGGGCTCTGGATCTGCACTGTATAAATACTTTAAGATAATAATTGAACTATTTTGTACTTCTAAATTAGAAATAAGGAGAGATTCTTTATGTTTTTCGTACAGTACTTAAGGTAGATATAGCTTTTCTCAATCTCATTCACAACTACATTATGGTCAGCAAAGGGTTGAAATCATATTTTATCTTATCTTGACACACCTACACAAAGTCTGCTTAGGTTAAGACTACCCTTAACCCATAATAATTTATAACATTGAGTAAAGATGACCTTGAGCTAAGGGAGCTCCTTGCAAGTAGACCTGGGGGGTCAGTCAACCAACTGATCTCCGTCTTAAAATAAACCCTACTGTTAAGGCTAAACTCGTACCATATGGTCGCTTTGGTCTGGTGCATTTGCTAATTACTACTAATGGTTTTTGTTAAGAATATCATACCCACAACATGCATATTCCTTTTTAGAAATTATTCTACATTGTAAATTTAATTCTACCTTAAAAATTCAGGCAAATGTTATTTCTAGAAAGAGGTAATCAGCTAAAGAAAATTATAAACTAATTAGAAATTGAAAGTAAAATTAACAAAAGTAACTATAAAATTAATTCATGTAGAAATAAATTTAAAAAACTAAATGAACTTATAAATATATAGATAGAGGTGGAAGAGGGAATGTAGTTTGTACCTGGAGAGCCCTCAGTAGGTGAAGTAGGTGAAGCAGCAAATGTTGAGGTCAAGGTCGCTGTTTGGGCTTGAAGGTCAAGGTCGGGAGGAGAGGTAATGAGGGAGGAGGAGAGAATTGTGTCAGAGTTTGACGGTTCATCAACAGCAACATGCACAGGTAAAGAAGTGCTGGCATTCCCTGATTCAAAAGAAAGTTCATTTTGATCATTTTGATTATCAGATTGACTTTTACTTATTTGATTTCTGCTAATTTCCAGCTCAACCTGTGAATCTGCTATGGTTCCATTATTTCCAATATCATAATTTTTTTCTTGTGATTTGGGGGTATTTGTGTTTTCATCCACTTCATTCTCATCATCTTGAGGCAGTTCCTCATCACACAGAGTCTCAGAGCTCAGTGATGTCTTCAACTCTTCCCTCTGTTGGACTGATCCTCTAGGAGTGAGGACCTCCTTCACCGAGTCCACCGACATGGACATGTCAAACCAAGCAGAGTCTTGTTCATCACTTGCAGTTGCTGCCTGGTCTGATTTCTCATCCTCATCAGAGACAGGCTCACTGCTGGCTGGAGTCTGTAGGTTGGAGTTGTCCACAGAGCTCATATCACTCAGATAGGCCGAAATGGTGTCCGAAACTGTGGACAATTTGTCATGCATCTCACCCTCTTGATCTTCAGTCTTCACTCTATCTTGGGAAGCTGTGCTTTCAGCTACAGACTCAGAGATAACAGGAAGATCATGGGATATTGGACTGGAGAGGACCTCCTCTATATGTTTCTTCTGGAGTCCTTTCCTCGACTTCTTGATGGCAGAAGACACTGATCCTGAGCTGAAGGACTCACCAGATAAGTAGCTGTCAATGTGTAAGTTAGCTTGGTAAATCTTCTCTATTTCCTTGTCAAGATCCTCATCTTCCACAGTTTCATCCAACCCTTTGCTGATATCCGAAACATCATCATCGTCGTCTTCCTCTGGTTCGGTCCTCTCGGTGATGACACTGAGACAGTCTGACATCTCTTCCTCCTGTTCCAAGTAGCGCTGCATTGCTTCTCTCACATCAGCAGACTCTGTTGCAAAGGGATCTCCTTCATCATTGTTTACTGGCACTCCAACCGTAGACAAATTTGCCATGGTTGCTGCTGAAGATGCTGCTGTTGTTGAGGAAAGAGAGGTGGATTTAAGCTGAATTTCACTGTCATCTTTTGAACCTCTCCTTTTTGGTGATTCTAAACCTCCTGATGTATTTGCAGATAAAGGCACCGAAGAGAGTAACTTGAACAAAGTGTCGTCATCAATTGTCTCTATTCTATTCTTTGGTGTAGATGTCCTTTCAGGTTGGTCATCCATCTGATTTTGATAAACATTTGAAGGCTCAGACTTTGTCTCAAGGATATCCTCATTCTCAAAGGCAGATTCTTCATGTCTGCTTCTTTTTCTTCCTCTCTCCTTCCGCAAGATAGGAGTAGTAAATGTTTCATGAACATTTGCAGACTTTTCATTATCATTCTTCATATGAACTCTATCGTTGATATAATTGCCAGTAGCATCTTCCTTTAGCTGTACTACCTTTTCTTGTGCCTGAAAACTAGTATCTTCCCTACTAAATGCAATGTTCTCTTGAGTCTGATCCATATTGACTCTATCCTTATTTTCAACATCCTTGTCTGCCATCTTTTCTGGTGCCTGCACAGGCAGTTCTCTGATATCCTGAAGCTTCACCTCCAGAAGAGTGTCCACAGCTTCATCAGCAGACGACTGAAGGTCTTGAACCTCTTCAGGAGATGCATACAGTGGGTACTCTGCCACCTCAATGTCCTCAGCCTCGGACTCACTACACATTTCTGGCTGTGGTGAGTTAGCTGAAGCAGAAGCAGGTTCTGTGGGTATATGTTCAGAAGGTTCTACAGCTACCCTACCATCTTCCTTACCAACAGGACCTACACCTAGCTTCTCTCGGGTTAGATCAGATGTCACAATACTCCTGGACTGGATCATATCTAGTTCTAGCTGTCTGGCTGATGTTAAGTTGTCAGGAGTAACAAGCATACTATTCCTTTCAGGATTTACATCTACTTCTAATTTGCTGGCTGATGTTAGGTTGTCAGGTATCACATGCATAATATTACTGGATTGGTCAATTTCAATTTCTCTGGCTGATGTTATGAAGTCAGAAGAGGAACATGCATATTGTGGGTTAGGATCAACAGCTAGAACAGAGGACTCCGTGTCACTGGACAGAGAAGATACGCTAGGGTCGGAAGCATCAGAAAACTTAGATGAGTTGGTTAGGTCAGAAATGGTTATATCAGAGTCGCTAAGATTATCAGAAACAGTGGTAAGATGACAGACAGTTTCAGGCAGTGCTCGTGAAGTAGCAGTGCAGGTGCTCGAAGTTGAAAAACAATTGTCCTTAGTCATAATCTGAATTGCATCCTTAGCAATTACCTGATGTTCATTGTTAGTAAAAGTATCATCCTTAACAGTAACTCCAGTGTCATCATCTACTGCAGTAACTTCAAGTTCACTAGAGCCTTCATCACCTTGGACTGAAGTTTCAGCTTCTGAAACAACTGGCGCTTCATATACTGTGCTGCAGCTTTGTCCCATATATACTGCATCATGTTCTTTTGACTGCTTACTTCTTTCTACATCTGAGACAGGTGCTTGTTTTTCCATCCAAAATGCTAATAGTCCTTGTATTTTATTGTTTCCTGTTTTTCTTCTTATGGATGGTTTACCATGGTCTTCAGATTCAACGTTAACCAGAACTGCATCTTTAGTCTCTGAGGTTTCAAAATCCACATTTTGAAAAGGTGAACTAAGATCTTCCTTTGAAGACTCTGTAACCATGGGTTGCAAGAGACTCAACGTTTGGTGTGTTTCTATGCCAACATCCAAAACAATTGGTTTATATTCAGGAACACCTCCTGATGGTTTTCGTACCTCTTCAGAAGACTTAGATATTGTACTGATCTCATCAGGTTCTGAAACAGTACCTGATGGTCTGGTGTTTCTTTGACTTTGGCTACCAAAACCTTCAGTCATCATAATATCTTCAAAGCCAACAGATTCATCAGGAAAGTTATGTACCTTTGATGAGTCTGTGAGATCAATCAATTGGACATTTTCTTCACATACAGCTTCTTTAACATTTTGGCACCACAACAAATCAGAATCTCTGTATTCAAGATAGTCAAAGCTACCAGAAGACTGATGAACATCAGCAACCACCTTTTGGATATGACTCTCTTGGAGTGACAAGTCAACCAATGGACTTTCATCATCAAATGGATCAGAGGCAACACTTGTTATTGGTTCAATATTTTCACGATCAACCACCTCTTGAACATGTGAACAGTCATTGTCAGATGGGTTAATCATTGGACTGTCATCACCAAATGAATCAGTGTCAACAATTGCTGCACTTTCATCATCCTTTTCTTGGCCAGGACTGCACTCATCCTCTAAACTAGATTGAGAGCAAGAGAGCAACTGTTCTCTGCGAAACATCATTGCAAGTCTTGGATTGACATCATTCAAGACCAGCTCACTCACACCTATATCAACATCATAGCCAGAGCTGAAAGAACCAGTCCCACTGCTCTGTGATAAAGGTCTCACAGATCCAGTTTGACTACCTTGGGACAAAGGTCTCACAGATCTCATTTCACTCACAGATCCATTTCCGCTGCTCTGTGATAAAGGTCTCACAGATCCAGTTTGACTACCTTGAGACAAAGGTCTCACAGATCTTATTTCACTCACAGATCCATTTTCACTGCTCTGCAACAAAGGTCTCACAGATTCAGTTTGTCTCAAAGAACCAGTTTCACAGGTCTGAAACAAAGGCTGTACAGATCTAGTTCTGAGTATCTGAGAATTCACAGATCCATCTTCAGTGTTCTGTGATTTAGACCCAACAAGATCACTTCTACTATATTGTGAGAGTGGTCTTAAAGATTCAGTTGGTTCATCAGATCTATGTTCACTGCTCTCAGACAGAGGTTTTACAGATCTTGTGTTGCTAGCTTGGGACAGCGGATTCACAAGATCAGCTTGTTTCACAGACCCAATTTCAGTTTCAATAACTTGAGGATGAGGTGTCATAGATCCAGGTTCAGTTGTTTGAGGCAAAGACTTTTCGGTCTCATCTTTTGAGGACTCTTCTTTGGGAAATGTCAATGAACTAAACACCGTGCCAATATCAGAGTCTTGTGTGTGACGGTTTGAAACATCATGTATTGTATTGGTACTTCTTTGTTCATGGTTACCCAAACTTTCTATGAATGATTCTTTGGAACTTTTGAAAGTTTTATCTTCAGGTGGGCTGATATTAAATGCAATCTGTGTGCAGCTAGGTTCTGGACTACTAAAAGCCACATTTACTTCAGAGTTTGATGAACTAACAACAGGACTAGATTGAAATTGGGTGACTGTGGGGATAGTTGGAACCTGGGAACAAGGAACAAGATTCTGTGAAACATTCACACCAGCAGCAGCAACAGCAGCAGCAGTGGTAACAACAGTGGTAGTAACAGTAACAACAGGCCTAGATTGACCACCATGATCATCATCTAGACTATCACTAGAGACAAATTGATTTTCAACAAGTAGGTTATCAACAGAGCCATCACCATAATGCTCAACATCAGAGTGAAACTGAAACAAGTCTCCTTCACCAGTGTTAGTTTGAGTATTAAGTTCATGCGGAGAAGTATCATGCAGTATAGTCTGAGGAGACTTATTATTCTTGTCAGTATCTGAAAACGCAAGCATGTTATCATCACCAAAGCTAAGATTTCCACGCTCAGTGTACAAAGTTTCATTTGGAGTGATCTCCCTTGGTTCAGTGTCAACAGAGTGAAAAGCACTTTCATGCGCATGCATTGATTGTGGGGCTGGTGGATTTGAACTCGGACCCAAAGGATCTGCTTCTAAACTGACGTGTCTTCCGCCACCAAGAGTGTGAGAGCTTTCCTCTACTGCTTTAAACACACCAAAACCTTCACCCATCTCATCTGACGAACAAACAAACAGCAAAACAGTAACTATGTTAGCAATGAACACATAAACAAAAGACGTAAATGAACTTAATCTTAAAGAAATATATGATAGAACTCAATAATAAAAATTAATTTTAAAAATCAAAAGAAAGAAAATTGTAACTTGAAATATCTTTTCTCTTAATAATAATTATTCGTACAGCATATTATTCATTATTTGAATCATCTAAAATTAATTCCTACAATGCAAATGAATTTGATCTTGTAAAACTATAATTGTCTCAAGCTTAAAACATTCTCAAAATGCAATCCTCTACAAATCCTTCCAAAAAAACCATGTCAATAAAAATGTAAAAAGCCAACTGCCACAGGCCACAAACAAAAATTGAATGGATCAAACCAAAATAATGAAATTGTGAACTGTAGGCAATTTGGTCACAGCAAATAGATGTTTACTCTGAAGAAGCAAAAAGATGAACAACTCAGTTATTCTGTTGCAAAAACAACATATTTACCATCTGAAAACTAACTCTTATACTTTAAATTTTTATGAAAATTCACGGAATTATATCCTGAAATTCTAAGTCAGCTAGTTATTAATTAATTTTAGACATATCAAAACCATGTAAAAGAAAAGGACTCATTCATCACTTCATCCCCAAATATAGGTTTTCATCGTAACATGCAATTGTATTATACAAGAAAGCGTCAAAGCAATAGATAACTTACGCAAAAACAAGCGGTGAATTGCTTCTGTTTATTAAAACTTGAAAACCTTCTTTGAAATCCAATCAAAAAAATGTTTATCTTCAATTAATCTGGAAACATTATTCCAGAAAATAATCTGCAAACATTAAATTCAAATTGAGCCTTAAAACATTTCACTTAAAAAGAAATTACCTTTTGAAATTTGCCAAGGTTATTGTAACCCAAAATTGTTCTTTATTAAAATCGGAATCTCCAAGTAATGAAGACGAAAAGTACATATGTCGTACACATGCAGCTACTAAATGGCAGGCTAGTTTCATGCACACGCATATGATAGATATAACAAACTCATTGCACACAAGAGTCAAAAGTTACAAATAAACAGGCTTTATATCAAACAGAACTGAAAGACATGATTATATTTCCATGCCTGACAGCACATATCATCACATGTACAACATCAGCATGCAGGATTCCATATCCTTGTACTCACGTCTCGCAGAGGGTCCGTTGATCGGAGTCCGCTTGCCTTGACTTAATCCATTGGTCAGCGAATCTTCTTTGTGTTTTGGACTTTCATTTCCCGATTCTTCTTGATCAAAACTTTCTCGTTCCAAGGCACGCTTACTTGCAAGGTCGAGTAGCCTCATTTTGGTTGCAGGGGAAGCAGTACGTGCTGACGACATACTGGAGTCGGATTTCTCGGAGGATGTTCTCCGGACGATGTTTGGTCGATGCTCTGACACCTGGGAGGTGTTTCTGACCGGAGAGACGGGACATTCGACTGATTCGTCAAGGGTAGGAAGGTACTCGGGTTCACCAGATCTACGTTTCACAGTAATCACAGTTTCGGTTGGCGTCACTGGGACAGCTTCGGGTGATCGCCGAGACGTCTCTTCAGACGACTGTCCACCATTTTGATCTTTTACTTCACTAGGCACTTGAGCATCAACAGATATCTCTGCTGAAAGTCTCTTCTCTCGAAGCATATCCGACGTGCTTTCTGTTTCGGAGAGGTTCTGTGCAAGGGAGGGTGAATAGGCCGAAGATAGACGATCAGATGATTGCGTCTTCGAATCTCCAACCTCCATCGGTGACTCACCTTCCAGCGATGATCCAGAGTCAGTCTCGGAATCAGAATCTCGTCGCCGTCGACAAGACACATGACGAACCTCTATTTGTTCCTCGGTTTCATCCTTACTGGATTTGAAGGAATCGAACAAACTTGAGAGCCTTTTTTTGTCCGAGTCCTTCGGGTATCCGACCCGGTCCAACTCCTCCTGGCTGGCGGAATTATTCTTCGCCAATCCACGTTTAGAATCTGGTCCTCCATCGCTTCCGTCGGCCTCTCGAGATTTAGAAGTAAGGTTACCTGGAACAGAAGAAATACGGGTTAAAACCTGGGAATTAGTTTCTTATGTATTTCTTTTAGTTACATATATCATACACATGGCGTAAACCCTGTTGCCATAATAATTTACCATCACATTGGGTTCAATGGCAAAGTTAGAGGTAATATTATCGTACTACATATCTGATGAAGGAACAATATTATTACCTGATAAGCATGTCATAATAATAAAATTACGTTCTGGTGATATTTTATTGAAGTGTCTTTATCAAGATCTTAGAAGTCGTGAATAAATGTCGGAATGTAAATTATAAATTTTACTCAAGATATTCTCCTTGTGGTACTGTATTTGAATAATAATCACCTACGTCAAAATGAGTTGTGAACAGATTATATTAATCCTTTGTTGTGAAAAGAGAAGAAAACAAATTTAAAAACAAATGAATTTAAAAATGTAAGAAAATGTCATAAAAACTTGATCCCAAAAATTATGGTGGGGAGAAATTGGACAAGATAAAAAGAAAGAAAATATATATATACATATTCAGATTTTTATATGTACCAATTTAATTTTATAAAATTGAATAACAAACAAAGCATATGTTATAATTATTCCAAGTAACAGTATGAAAATATGTTTATATTGGTAACTTGATGATAATTAATCATTAAAATCAATAAGCAAATTTTATCTTTAAAATTGGAGGTGATTTTAGGTGAGTTAGGTGATATATGGGTTGCGTTTCAGGATGTCATGGATAGTATAATGACAATCTGCAACATAATGGTCAACTTCATTGGGATGAATCCAGCAGTCATCTGCTCAAACTAGCTAACCCTGGGTAGACTAATGCCACACTGAATTACAGTGAAACCTTACTGTTCGTAGAACAGTTCTCTACAGACGACCAGATTTCAACCACAGACCTCTGTTATGAAGTCAAATAAATGTGCTAAACTAATTTGGGGAACACCTGTCCATAAGGAAATGAATTATCTTTAATGAAATGTATACAATGTACATTCATCACTAACTAGTATAAACCATCTCAAAACAGTTTGCAGTTGTATTACCAATATTAACTTCAAGTGAAGGAAGATAAATCTGTCATCAATGCAACAGCAAAATGTTTTAGTTACATATGTTTTGGGGTCATTAGGGCTTCCACGGGTCCAAAATATTGGACTCGAGTACTCGAGGGGTTGGACCCGAATCGGACTCGAGTACTCGAAATTGATACCATTCAGCCAAGTGGCACCATGTCACAATAACATTTTGTTTGTCTTTGAGGTTTTAAATTAATATGCATACAGTGGAACATTGATATACCACGAAGTAATACCCATTTCGCGATACAATATAGCCACATTTCCCCCAAAATAAACACTACTCATACAATTTTCAGCACAACAGTTGATGAATCTAACACCATTTCAGGTTCAAATTAAATAATATTTAGGCTATTTATTTTATGTCTCAGTGATAAAGACATGCAGATGACAGAGACGGAAAATTCCAATAAAATTAATATTTACTTATGTTCTCCTTCAGTGACAAAGGCATACAGTACATATGACATAAAATGGTACTGTTGAATAAATGTGTGACAGTGTCGTTGTTCTAATTTTCACATCAAGTGTAAGATGTGGAATGGTTAGGAATGAATTTGACATCTAATGTATATAGGCGAAACCATAATCGATAATCTTGAAAATCATTGCAGTGTATAAGACTAAGGCCGCCGTTTTTATAAACAAAGAATGGTCGTGATAATTTCATGAAGGGTAGCAAGTAGAAAAGTAGAAAATGGTTGTGATTTTGATAATTAAAATTTTTGTAGTGAAGACATAACAAACAAACAAAATTGACAATAAAAATATTGTCTTACTTGTACATAGCTTTCTATTTATTCAATGTCAACAATTCGTTGACAAATTCACATCCCTACTAAGAAATGGACCGCTTATAGATTTACATTCCTTCTAGATCTCAAACCCGTTTCATATTCCATATTGGATTGAGTTATGTCCAAGCAAAATTCTCGTATTTTGAATGGATGTGCCCATGATGATTTGACCATACAGTTGACATGGAGTATTTTACCTCAAATGTCGGTGTCATTATCATTATTCTGTAGTGATATAAGATTTTGATTATTGCCTTTTATTTCACAAACATACTGAAATAATACCAGAATACATTTATGCTACGTTATGAAAAAGCGTAACATTCATTATTAGATATGAAACCTGTCTACTGTCGCTTGTCAACTCGACCAACATACAATTAATAAACACAAGTTTAATTTCTAACATCAGTATATCGACAAACTTGACCATATAAGCTTCATATTTAATTACATTTGTTGGTATAAACTTCATCTGATATCATCATTTCAATGTTTTATTTGGTTGCATTGTACGATTTTAACTGAATTTTGTGGCTGTGATAATGAAAGTAGCTGATGTGACCAAGGTTGATGTGACTGTTCACGTGTAATGTGGTATAGAACTTGTCCCTCAGGTACCACGACATACAGGGTCCACTGCAGTTGTCGTTAAATCTTTTCAGGCACGACATGTTCAACTTTCCCAAGGTGACTAAAATTAATGTGAAATTAATGTGATCTTTTATCGAGTCCTCGAGTCCCAGAAAATGGACTCGAGTCCAGCTAAACCCGACTCGTGCTCGAGTACTCGAGTACCCGTGGAAGCCCTAGGGGTCATCTTGAAAATTTTTACTAAATCAAAATGTGAATATTACCTCAAAACTATAAAAAATAAATTTTTAAAAAATAAAGAAACTTAATTAATAAATTCTGAAAGGTTAACAACACCTTAAATGTTGAAGTTGTTACAAGTAAATACTTCTCCAAAGAGAATGATAAACTTTTCGCCACAAACAACAAAAAGCTGTATTTGTGAAATGTCAACTGGTAATTTAGCTGCTGTTAACATATCCCCAATGCAAAATCAAAGAACACATTACATTATCAATAATAACAAAGCATCAACTATTGTGCATGTGCATTTTGTTGTCAATAGATATCTACTGTGATAATGACATGAATTATAAAAGCTTAATCAAGGTAACAACTCCAACTGCATATTAAACTGCATGTGCATTTTGTTGTCAATAGACATCTACTGTGATAATGACATGAATTATAAAAGCTTAATCAAGGTAACAACTCCAACTGCATATTAAACCGCATGTGCATTTTGTTGTCAATAGACATCTACTGTGATAATGACATTAATTATAAAGGCTTAATCAAGGTAACAACTCCAACTGCATATTAAACGGCACTTATCCAAAAACATGAAATATCTGCAGTTGAAATTAAAGCCTTCGATGCCATACAATGATGGATGATGATAAATAAAACCGGTAATCATGATACAAGTAGTGATTACGGGAATGTGATATCCATCAAGTTAGTTCATAAACCACAATTTTAACTTCAAATACTGGGTTTCTTTACTTTAAACCTATGCTTAATTTTGTACATGAAAATAACATGATATGCATAGAGATGAATGACGCAAATGAATTGTAATATTTTAACCCTTAAGCTGCTATGTTTTATAAGAGATTATTACCCGAGGAAGAGTATTATATGAATTTTACGAAACGAGCGAGAGCAAGGGTTACACACAAATTTGTGGGTGTTTCATGAAAGTCATATGACATACTTTTGAGCGTAATAGTTTCTTTATTACCCATTCCCCCAATCTATTCCATTTCACAAAAATATTCTTGGTATGAATATCTATCACTCAACCAAATTCTTCATTTAGAAAAGTTTGTCTCAAAATCAATTTAGTAGGGAAAATAAGCAGCAACAATGTAACATTGTAATAATTTGAAATACATCATCCGTGTGTTATCATAATCATACTGGACATTTGAAAGGTATATCAGCTGGGCAGCTTAGGAAGCTTATGGTTGACAAAGGGTTAAGTCAAAGGTTGTACTCTATTCTTAAATCAAGAGAAGAAACTGGTTTCAGAAATCTTTGCAATAAATGGATTACGACAGTTATTAGCATTGGCAATTCTACCAATTGACTTTCTTATTAGCTCAATCACATCAGATGGGAAATGTTGGAGAGTTTTGATGGCATTTCAAAATTTTGTTTCATAATGTTATAAAGTTGAATGTCCCTTTAACCCTACGGCAGCCATGTATGATATGTGCCCCAATAGTGAAATTTTGATACAAGAGATTAATTTTTTCTTCTTTTTAGTAGCAATAAGAGTCTGCCTAACGATGTATGCTCTTTTATCGACTGGCCTACCACCATTAAATCACTGTGCGTGACAGCAAAGTTTGCTGTTCTTCCTAAATAACGTTCATCCCATGTGGCCCTCGGTCAAATAATAGTCAGACGTGGCGGAGTGAAACTAACTGGCTTTGAAAATGACATATGTCAGGGAAATTGCTATTATCTAGGAAATATGTGACCCTATCCGAGTTTACAAAATCAATAATAAAGGCTGAATAGGATATGTCTATACCTGACAAAATGGCAGTGAGGTATCTGACAACTGATCATGTGTGTGGTTGACCTTACTCCTCTTGTTGTATAGATGAATGATAAATGAAATGATTTGCTTATGGTTATCAATATAATATGACATCTGCGAGTGGCATTATAGAAGTAGGGATGATGAAGAATGAAGACAATATTTAAGAAATAAAGTTCGCTTAACTATACTTTATTACTAAACACATTGGGGTACAGTGAACTTTCTTTCTTTTCTAAGATGCCAAATGATCAGATACAAGTAACATTCTGCCTCCAATAATTTGGAAATAAAAATATTGTTTACATTTTCATATTAATAATCCATGAACAGGGCCAACAGATGGCTATTCCACGTGTAAAACCCACCCCCTAAGATAGATTAAAATCACGTGACTATCATTCCAGAAAGTATTGTGGGTAGAGCTTAAGTCTAAGCCTGGTGGCAGAACGTAATATGCCTAATTCAAATGTTTGCTGTTGATCATAAAAGTTGATCTTCGATCATTGTTCCACAACTAATTTTGACCGACTGCAAACCATGGAAAGAAGTGCACGCCTTATTGGTTGCGATGTAAGAGTTCAGACGGCTGAGACGAATCGACGTTACGTTACCATGGGCACACTTGATCACGAGGGAGCGGTGTGGAACAGCGGGAACGTCATTCGTTTGTTACGTCATCAAAAAAACTATACCTTTATTGTCTGATTAAGTACTTTTTTTTTCAATTGTTCTAATCGCTAGGCATCTTAGTATTATGGATATACAACTTCTTTATTCTGTATAGGAGCATATAGGTCCTAATGTTTTTGTCAAGCAAGTGTGTAAATGACTGAAACAGTCTTTACTTATTTGGGGATGAAAAGTTACATCATCGAGATATATGTATGCGTTTTTATCCAAACTATATCAGACATGCAACACTCCTTAGAAGGGATTTAGAGACCTTCTTAATTTCTTATCGATGTGGCAGTGATTTGAGACTTCACTTCTTAGCGACCTGGCAATGCTTAGAGACTTCACTCCTTAGCGACCTGGCAGTGATTTTATACTTCATTTCTTAGCGACCTGGCAATGCTTAGAGACTTCACTCCTTAGCGACCTGGCAGTGATTTTATACTTCACTTCTTAGCGACCTGGCAATGCTTAGCGACTTCACTCCTTAGCGACCTGGCAGTGATAAGAGACCTCACTTCTAAGAGAAAATACGGTAAGAGAAATCTGTACTTTGATGGTAAAATCTATAACACAGTTCCAGATAACACATCTAAGTTCATCCATGAAATGTGCATCGGGAGGAATTCATGAATACTTTATGGTCATTTCAGTTTGCCGAACACAAAGATTACATCATGCAATTCGGAATATCCCCCAGAGGATTGATGAAAGAGACTTACATAATACGCAGTATAAATCTCAAGCATACAGAAATTGATTAAGATTTTCTTCTGTATTTTATATGAGGTTTAAATTTACGATGATGCTAATGCATTTGTGCAGTACCAGATACCCCGCAGATATGTGGCTCGGTAGCCCTTTATTGCCTCCCTGATCATTGGATGGCAATTTATTGCATGCTTAACTAGTGGCAGATCAAGAGGAGGGGTCCCACCCCTCTAGAATTTTTTGCATAAATTTAACGGAACTAAATTTAAGTGAATCCCCTATGAACAATTCTGGATCTTCCTATGTTAACAGTGAGTTTTCTCAGTATCAGAAAAATGTTATAAACACTGCAGTTTGATATCACTTTCTCGCACCATCACAGAGGGGATGACATCATGTGCATAATGGTATGACGTCACATCTACTATCAACCTTAAATCAACGCCATCGCTATGTGACATGGGTATGACGTCACCATAAAAAGTCGATTGAAGTTTGGACATAAAACACCAAACTTCCAACCATTGTGCATGTAATAAATGTAATTATTTGGTTAGCAGTGTGATGTTGCTTATCGCTCATCGAGTGACGAGGAAAGCTGGTATTTTCAGGAGTAGCGCAGCAGTATACCTGACATCCTGAGGACCTGAGGCTCAGTCGCAGTTTATTTGCTGCCTGATCATTGGATGTAAATATAACTAAAAACAATACAATTATGCTGCCACTCGGGGCAGGTCCAGTTGCTTGATCATCAACTAGGAGCATTCATTCAGTAACTATGGTCATGTTTCATATTTCAATTCTATACCAATGTAACAAAGATGAAAATATGAAAAATTGAAAATGGTCTGTGTCATTTGATACTTGCTTTTCAATGCAATGTGAAAAATGCTTTTCCAATGTTTTTTTAACTGTATACCTGGATCTTTCTAAACTAGTTATTCCATTACATGCATAATTTCAAAATGTTAAAATCATAATCTTTTAATATCAATATGAACGTCAAAATTAAAGATGATAATGCTGTGATGATGGTGATGATTTTGATAGCCTAATAATAATAATAATGACAGATGATGATGCAGATAATATTCATGATAATGGTAACTTTTTACTATACGTCACACAACTTGCATTTAAGTCCAAATTTTACCATTCTTCACTGGATGTCAATACCAATAGTTATAATAGAACATTTATTTCACAATCTAAGCTTCCTGGAATGTACACCTCATGCTTCATCGAGGTGTGAGATGAAGTGAGTTGGGGTTTAACACTGCTTTCAAAAGTATTTCACTTATATCATGGCTGCTAGTATTATTGCAGGGATAAAGCCTGCAACGCCATGGTGACTATGCATTGCGGTGATACCTGCGAGCATCGGCTGGAACTAGGGAACCATGGGTGGTACTACGCTGAAATTCAGTGTAGCATTGCACCAAAAGCTTACTGCGTGAGAACAGTTCTCTTCTGCAGACAAAGTTGCCGCGCCCCTTGCGGGACTCGAACCCCAGAACCCTTAAGCCAAAGCTAACTTAACCACTGTGCTATCCCTCCCCCTTAATCTAAATGTCACAAGGATTGTGGCTTGATTGCTCATATGAGTTGAGTGAGGATGAATGTGTTCAATCAAAGATAGGACTTTCAATCAAAATTATAAAATAAAAAAATTCAGAAAGAAATAATATCTTCTTTTGAAGTATATTTGTAAAAGCAATAACATTTTCACAAAAACGTGAGGTAACTAAACCGTTAACAAATCCTAAATTCAACACCCTTAACGCCTCATTAATCACTTAAGTGATTAGTATATAGTAGTGAACAATGTGTGAATAATAATTATTGATTTCGTAAATCGATACACAAGCTCTATCGATAAAAGAGGCACATAGAAAGATGGGTTAATTAACACTTAAGTTTTTGGATTAATGAGTGCAAAACCATTCTGGGAGTTTATTTAACAATATTTTCACCAAAGGGAATAGTCTGAGAAAAAACATTGGCTAAAGATAGCTAGGTTACCGTATTTGACATAATTAGCGCCGTCTTCCTATAAGCGCCCCTCAGCTATGTTTTTAACACAAGAAAAATTCAGCAACCCCTCCCTAGAAAACCAAATGTGATAAAACCTATATATATGAACGATGTCAATATCT
Organism: Gibbula magus; assembly: GCA_936450465.1. NCBI lineage: Eukaryota > Metazoa > Mollusca > Gastropoda > Trochida > Trochidae > Gibbula > Gibbula magus. The sequence continues at coordinate 50,042,344 of OW388293.1, forward strand.
CAATCATGTTACATTATATTTGAAAATAGTGATATCATGACATTTATTTGAAATATGAAGTGAGGTGATTTGAAGTTTATTGCTGCTCTCAAGAGTATTTCACTTATATCACGGCTGCTAGTATTATTGCAGGGAGAAGGCCCACAACACCATGTGGTTATGTACTGCAGTGAAACCTGCGAGCATTGGCTGAACTAGTGAACCATGGATGGTACTGCACTGAAATTCAGTGTAGCATTGCACCCAAACCTTACGGCGTGTAGAACAGTTCTCTACTGCAGATAAAGTTGCTGTGCCCCTGGCGGGATTCGAACCCCAGACCTCTTGATCCGAAGCCGAACACAGTAACCTTTGAAATGCGTATTTTTTATAAAGTCATCTTTTTTTCTGTATGCATGTAGATCGAAAATATCAAAATATTTCCAAATAAGGTCATGTTAGATAAGCTCCCCCATCTTCCGATTGTCTAAGAGCCCAGGGCACTTACTAGATCTAATACGGTTTCCCAAAATAGTCAAGGTAAAGGTTTAAAACTTGCAATGGTTTCCTGGTTTCCAATGTAGTACGTATTCATATTTACTACATACCTAGTCTTTATACAGTATGCATATATACACAGGGGGTTCCACCAAAGTACGCGTACTAGTTTTAACATTTGAATGAGTTAAGTTTGCAGCCCTTCGTCAGACTTCATTATTTATGTACAGAATTAATTTGTTGACTGACTATGCAGTTATAAGGAGAGTGTAAGATTACCCAGGGACACGTACAGACGATCAATCCAATCAACATCCATATTCGAATGAAGGATAGATAAACTGATATCCACATCTGTGTATAGAGATAACAGACTGCTTATTGACATATACATGTTCGTATTAAGGAGATAAACCTTCTGTGTTTGAAAATCAGAGACATGTTATACTGGATTGATAGCGAGTAAATTCAACATTGAAAAACAAACGCATTTTCGCAAGGGGACTGGATAGTGCAGTGGTTAGGCTTCGGATCAAGGTGTCGGGGGTTCGAATCCTGCAAGGGGCACGGCAACTTTGTCTGCAGTAGAGAACTGTTCTACACGCAGGGTGCAATGCTACGCTGATTTTCAGCGTAGTACCACCCATGGTTCGCTAGTTCCAGCCGTTGCTCCAAGGTTTCACTGCAATGCATAGCCACATGGCATTGCGGGCTTTCTCCCTGCCATAATACTAGCAGCCGTGATATAAGTGAAATACTCTTGAAAGCTGTGTTAAACCCAAACTAACCTCACCTCTTTTCTTAAGAGTTTAGAACTGATCAGCCAGGAGAAAAAGGGAGCAGCAAGTTAGTGAGAGAACATGAAGGCATCTCTGATTGAACTGCAGGATTCATCATGGAATTGATGACTTGGAATTGTCAACCACCTCAATAGACTTGTAGATAAAGATCTGAATATTTATGTACTTTGTAAACAAAGGTTAACCATTTATCTTCTTTACAAACAATGTGTGTCCACTCGTTCTCCACTGGCAATACATTCTCCAAGCAACCTTTGTATTCAAAGACAGAGATGTGATGTGATTTACTGGTGAGGGTTCCATAAATCTACATATAGCGGCATCTTTTTACCACTGACCATAACTCCTGGTAAGGTTCATTTTTCAAAGTGTTCACTGTACAAGAATGGCCTGAAGGCATTGATTTCCTTTTAATCTTCATGATTTATAGGATTTTCAGTCTCTGAATTGGAATTTAACATTGCTTTTAGGAGTATTTTACCTCAGGGAGAAGGCTGCAACATGATTCTGCTTACAAATTGATGAAACCTGTTTCAAGAATGTGAATCATTTGCTTGTATGACAATGATTTACAATGTAGTATGCACCCAACCGTTTAGCCAATACAACCATTTTCCTTATTACACATTCAGGGTACCAGTACTAAGTAGTCTCACAGATTTAAAGGGGCTGTAGCACATTTTTTTGCAATTTAATTTTTTTAAATTTCCCATTTATAATGATAGTTTATGTCATTCATATTTAATTTAGAGGGTAAACCATCGCATTACACAAATCAATTATCTGAAGTGGTAATAACGTGTTACGGATAAAGCAAAAATTGCATGGCGACCATTTTAATGTGAACACATTTTCGAATTAAGAAAACGATTCCCATGGCTTACCGACCATGCACACTCATTTAAACTTGATTTTCCAATCAAAGTAGGGTGTTATAGTATTAGTGATATTATTTTTCAAATACATTTCATCGACTTATTTGAGCGAAAAAACGTGTTACTGCCCCTTTAAATTACCTGACCGAGCAGGATGATAAAGTTAGTGAGTCCATGGCAAATGTCAAACCAATCAATTCCCGATTCACTGCTATTCAAAAACAGTACGTTATGCCTCTGTGGTGATATGGTTCTAATTGAATCAGTCAACTAAGGATGACAAGGTTCTCCAAAGACCTAAATAACTATTTGATATCAAATAACAAGCAACTAGAAATATAAATGAGAGAAATAACAATATTACTCTCTCATGTTTGTTTTGGATCCTGTGACAATAATTCCACAGTCCCAAGACACTACCTTGTCCTATATATGGTTGTCTGCGTGTATTTATGTCTGGTTCCGATATAGTACAGACATTGTGTACATCCACAGACGGACAATGACGTGTTAATGCTCCACCTAGTGGCTGAAACTCACACGAGAACCATGAATATTTCAACAGGTAAATGTTGATGCCAGAGTACGAGCTGAAACTGACACAGAAAGCAATGTGTGGAGTAGCAGATTGATGAACATAACCATATAAACAGACTCGTCATAGATGTCTCATGTCAACAATAGTTACATGAATAAATCTGTGTGAATAATCTGTTAAAGTAAACATGAAGAGGATTTCCAGGAGGAATTTCATTGTTTACTGACGTGTTATGTTTAAATATTTATAATCTCAAACATCAAATGCATATACTTTTGAAATGGTTACAAAAAACTGAAAATATAATTTTTTTTAAAAAAACAAGAACAAATTTCAAATGAACTTTAATAAAAGCATAAATGTTTGCATTGCTGCTTTCAGGAAATGTCTATTAAAGACAAAATTTCTATATGTAAATTTGCTCCTATGATAACAGTTTCTGGTTATTATGAAGTCGATGAAGAATTTAAATTTCTCATGTAAAAGAAATTCTGTTTTTTAAAAATGCCCCCAGCAAGAAATATCTTAATGTATTTGGCCTTTTGCTTATCATAAACTCGTAGAAACTTCCTATGTAAATAATTAACTCAGATTATTAGAAATTCGACGCAAGAAACATGCTCAGATCGTAACACGAGGACTGACTATAGAGATAACTAGTTGAAGGTGATGCTACATACATAGATAGATCTACCATATATTCGTGAAAAGCTCAGATTATATATCCTTATAAATCTTTTGGAAAAGGTCCTTGTGATTTGTGATTTTTCAAGAATATTATACTTTCATCCCTTTTATTCAAGCAACTAGTGAAATATGGTTGGTACTGCCCTGAATTTCATTGAAACATCGCATGTAAAACAGTATTCTATCACAGTTGTTGAGCACTTTCCAGGATCACAATGCTATAAGTATCATGCCAAAGTTAAATGTTGGGTACAGACTTCACCTCAGGGATACAAAATCTTAAAGTCCATGGCTACCAAATTGATCTAAGCCATCACCAAAAGGTCACTTTCTTTATACAGCAGTAGTGAACTACTATCTTGGTTTGTCCCTGTGCAACTCCATGACTTATTGATACTGATAAAATTTGTCCTTGCATCTGTAGAACCATGCACAAGATTACTGGCAGTTGGAGGGTTAATGTTGATGCAGTTGAGCTTCCTACATGTACATACCACAGTAAGGAGGAAATACCACATTGTATCTCACACCACACCACAGTGCTTGCATCTATCACATACCAGATGTATCATATTACACTCACTATGATTGCACATATCATATGCCAGATATAGGTCACATACATCAATACAGGTCAACATCATTATTCAAATACTAGAAGAATCATGGATTTATAATTTTCCTTTTGGAGACTTAAATGAATTCACTAGAATTATATACTGAAAGGTATGATGTCTACCAAAGAACCAGAGTTTATTTGATGATTGTTGAAATGCAATGGAAGAATGGAGAGATATAATTCTACCACTTATGCAATATATTGTTTTGGAAAGAGGCAAGTCACTGACTTTTGGTGATATTTTGATATTTTGGACAAATAAAATGCAAAACTTGGTAGGTCATTGACCTAAAACAATAAAGAAGTCATTTTACCTATACATTCCTCCATTCTCCTCATTCCAACTTCCCATCAAAGATGTTTGGTATGCATTTGCCAGAACATACTGAAATCGTTATGTTATGTCCCTTTTTTATTCTTCCTATCTCAAATTATTTCCAGGCATTTTAAAAAATATCTTTGATAAAGAAACCACCAAGGACACAAAAATAAAATCTGAACCAACTTGTCTCAGATGTATCATATAAATCTTTGACATTTCTTGAGAGATCAAGACTTGTACAATGAAAGTAACAATAAGGACTCCACAGGAAACATCATCCAAACAGCCGTATACACTGTGGTAGACCCTTAGTCTACCTCAAAGGAAATCTTTCAAGTTTTTATAACATGAGACTGATAGATCTGAAGCAGTGTGCTGACATTTCAGACCTTTGAGTTCTTCGCAATGTTGAGACTTAATAACATGAAATTGTCTCTCCGAGCATTTAGACCTAGTTCACTGTACATCGCTTTCATACCAAATCACTTGGATCTATTACTCAAGGCACTCTGGCATGTTTTAGCTCACTTTCATGATTCAACCTGCTTTCTGGTGCTTTAATTGGTTGCAATCAAATCCAGTTATGCAACCAAAATCATTGTTTTTCTTTTGTAACAAATGAACAAAAATCCTAATTGATTGAAATCAGATGCAATCAAAATCAGTTATTTCAAACTGAACATGCAGTCTGTTCCTCGATCTGTGTTACAATTGGTTAAAAACATTAGAGGATGGTTTATTTGATAGAAAGTAATAAGGACAGTAATACGGTTTTGCAAATGTTCAATGCCAGAACATTTTTCAGAAACTAACAATATCAGTTAATTAAAACAAAGGTAATGTGGGAATATTTCACTGGAATAACTCGGTGGGGAGTAATGTGTTTTAATTGCCCCTCTTCTGAAAATTGTAACGGTATTTTGTTTGAAAGTTTTGCTAATTTCTTCAACTTTTTGTAGCCTTGGGATTGAATAATTTGTCACAGCAGAGCTATGTTCTTTTCAGATTATAAGTTTACGGTTCGAGAGTTGTGTTTATTATACTTTGTTATTTTAACACTTCATTGTTTTCTTCATACTGCCACTGCAATAAATGTATGGAGCTGAAAGTAAACTAGGTTTTACTTCAACATTTTATCTCCATTTTTAACGATCATTCTCTAAACTTCTTGTGAAAAATGCCTTCATACAGCTGCCTCGTATAGTTAAAACTGTAAAACTGTAGCAAAAGCAGCACATTCAATGCAAAAGCAATAAATAAGCAGGCAGAACAAACCGGGAGGAAAAACCACCACTTCGTGGAAAACACAACAAGCAACCAAACACATTAGCAAATAGAAAATTAAAACTGTCAAAACAAATGTTATTACTAACTAAAAAATAAATCTTAATTCAAACTGCTAATGATTTAGACAGTGTTAACCCTTTCGCAACTAAAATGTCTAAATTAAATCTAACCAAATATGGTACCTGCATGAAACTAGAGGGTTAATAATATAATATGTCATAAGACATCTACAGGGAATATATCACACAAACGTACACACATACATATAAACTGAAATGTGAAATGGGATAATAACATATAATGGGAAAATGGGAGAGGGGTCATAGGAGGGTTTATATGAAGAGGTTTAAATCTATAAAATTAAGAATTATCAACCAGGAAATGAGAACGGATACATGAAACACATGGAAGGGTTGTGAGTGAATACAGAAATTAAGAAACAAATAAACAATCAACAAACCTGTGTTCTGTTCTTGTGGAAAATCCTTTGAATATTCATCAGATGTAGAGTGTATAAATTCCCGGCCTGTATGTAATTAGATGCGTAATCACACTTAAATTACCTCGTTTCAATTAGCAATTATGCAAATTAAGATTTTCGGATTATAGTTTCGAATTAGAACGTCTTCAACAACACTTTGAACTGAATTTCTGATCAAGTACTAATTATCAAATATTTTTTTACACGATCTAATTTATACAACCCATTGACTATAAAGTTTCTGTTGTAGCAAATATATGTACTTTAATAACACACGTCAAAAGTTAATATCGTTTTATAGGACTGCATCAAATATTTAATTAATCACAACATTTTAACTAGTAGATAACACTGTAAAATCCAAAATATCTCAATGCAAGTATTAACGATCAGCTTAGTTGTAGTCAAAATTCTATCAGTGAAGTCAAAAGATTTTGAATTGTTTACAAATAAATGAATTTAAACATGAAATACTTAAGTTCATATCTATATATTACAGTGTCAAAATAGTACCCATCATCTAACTCGCCAGATTTCCAAAATCTAATAATCTTAAATCTAATTTTCAAATCTTACCTATACAACAGAGTAACGAGTTAAACATTCCTTAACAAGGTTATTAGTCCATCAAGAATAGTTAGCTGTGCTATCTCATGAAGACGGCCTTCAAGGAAGTGTGTACATCCTTAACCTCGCTCGTCCACTTTCTCAACCCAGCCTAAGAATTCTCTGTCTTCTTCACAATATATAGACTCAACCTGTCAGCTTTGCAATTACACTAACTGAGCTACATATTAAATTCTAACTTGCGGCCATAAACTTTGAAGTATTGTTTGCAGTGGATTCACATTTCATATCCTATAGTTGTAATTTCTTCTGTGACATATAATTATATGAACATTTATTGATTAAATTGATCATAAGAAAAGATTAAAGTGTTTATCTCAAATTTGGAAAAGGTGTTTTCGTTTGAATTCATAAACAATAGTGGTAACATATTTTTAATTATTTCCAAAATTTTATGGATATTATGTTTAATAAAGAATTTGATAGGTTTTATTTTTAATCTGGCTTGAATAGTTGAGAGTCATAAAATAGCATTTAATCAAGTATAACTTTAAGTCTTTCTTTTATGATATACTTATTTTAGTTCTCTTTCTGTAGTATTTTAAATTTTTTTTAAACAAAATTGTTTTTCCTGAGAAACTACAAGCTTAAAGGATCACTATCACCACATACACAGTGATTCAGTATTTCATTTTATTACAAATGGTTTCCAAATACCAAAATACGAATTTGCTAAAAAATCATCTCGATCAAGCTGCTCAGAAGATTACTGTATCTACAGCACGGAAGGGGGGCCCTTAGGACAGGGGACATGGATTGACGGGAGGAAATGCTGTGTTTGGTCTAATTTCCGAAGGTTATCAAGAAGCCCTGCAAAAGGAAATGTTTTCGCCAAGGGACTTTTATTTTTTAGTGTTTGAAAGCGGTAGATTATCTCCTTTACAAGGTACTTTGACAAAAAGAAACTGTTTGATGTGTTTTTATGTTTTCAGAAAAATTTATTTATATTCATGATATTTAACTACATGTGAAGATGAAATTTAATGTCTAGTCATTAGAATTATATACAAAATAAAGATATTAACTTTAAATTGGGAAATATATATATCTACCGGTGTAAGGTCCCAGATTATAACCCCCTTTAAAGTAGATCCAGATAGATTTTGGGGAGAGAAAAAAACAATGGGATAAGCTGTATTCAACAGAAGGAGTCAAAATGATTTCTCGTACATCATGAAAGATCTAAAGCATCATATCAATCTGATTAAAATCAACCTTGTTCAGAGGAATAAAATCTGCAAAATAGTGCATTTACAGTAATTCAAACCAATTCTGTATATTCCTTTCCACAGCGTCTGACTTACACATATTAGTGAATTCATTTTCCAGTACACAGATAATGTAAAATAATATAATTTGAAGTCTTTCAACGAAACAGGTCAATCGTACTGACCTAAATTTGGCAGTAAAATACCATGTATGTGATTCTTGCCCCAATTGTTAGCTGGATAAATGAGGCTTTGTTGAACAACTTCAAGGGAGGTAACCCAACTCAAAATACCACACATCAAAATCACCTGTCAAATTAGGGTATATTAGTGTAGAACCTTGTCAGTTGGGGGAAGTGTTGTTTCCATCTATATGAGACAAATTTGCTTTCTGAAAGTATTTTATTTAGAGAGAAGAAAATATAAATAGATATTGTAAATCCTATTAAGCAAGTTTGTTGAGCTCAGATTTTTTAGGAATGTTATGATTTTGCTGTTATGTATAATCATATATTGTAAATATTCAAATCTGTTTAAAAATTTATTTTATTTATTGTTTTAAAACAATTCCTTACAAAAAATATTATGTGCAAGGTGAATATGTTACCACTATTTTCTCTTCACAAATTGGATGTTTTAAAATATGTTAATAACCACTAATATATATTAGTATATTTATTATTATATATGCTTATTAATTTGATTTGCATTTATGCAATATTTCATCAACCTTTTACCCCTACAACTATGTATAACTAAATTGTGTTAAAATCAAAATTGCTAAATTTGGAAACCTAATTTAAACCCAAATATTTTAAACCTCTATAAAGTGCCTAAAAGTGCATTTAAAAAAAAAAAAGAAGCAATTTCATGCAATATATTTTCATGCATCATGCAATCGATATTCATAACAGAAGCACAGGTATATATTGGTAGAAAGAGATTGACTAAAAGCAGCAGACGGCAGTTTATCTAATGTCACTTTCAACTGCAACATTGTGATATATACGAGGGGCGTTCAATAAGTGTTGCAACTTCAATATAAAACCAACTCGCGTAGTCAATTTTTTACTTTTATTTTTCAATATAGTTACCCTTCACCTCAATACACTTATTCCATTTCTCTTTAAGACTTTTGATGCCGCTTTTGTAGAAGTCTTCCGTTTGCCCCCCTAACCACGCCTCTGTGGCAGCTTTGACGTCTTCGTCATCCCGGAAGTGCCTTCCACGTAGGGCGGATTTCAGGTTTCTGAACAGGAAGTAGTCACTGGGGCTAGGTCTGGGCTGTAGGGTGGGTGGTTAAGCTGTTCGAATCCACAATCACGTATAGCGGCCTGTGCAACTCTTGACTTGTATACTGGAGCGTTGTCATGCAAAATCAGAACATCACGTGTCAACATTCCACGGCGTTTCTGTCGAATTGTCTTTCGCAATTCTTGCATTAGGTTGGCATAATATTGACCATTCATTGTAGTTTTGGTTGGCAAGTAATCAATTAATAATATGCCTTTTGCATCCCAAAAGATTGTCGCCATAACCTTGCCAGCTGATGGTTGAGTGCGAAACTTCAGGGGAGGCGGTGAACTCGGGTGCTTCCATTGCTTGGATTCCAGTTTAGTTTCCGGGTCCCAGTGGTGGATCCAGGTTTCGGCACCTGTCACCAGACGAGACAAACACCTGGTTTCATCCGCATTAAACCGATCCAGGAGCTCCATGCAACTTTCGGTTCTTTTCTGGCGATCTTGTGCTGTGAGGTTTCTGGGTACCCATCTTGCAGATACCTTGGACATACCAAGATGGTCATGAATTATTTTTTCAACACTTCCAACTGATATCTGGAATTCCAAAGACAGTTCAGAAACTTTAACACGGCGGTCAACTAAAATTCGTCTTTCGATAGCGGCAATAACTTCCGGTCGGGCGACTTCAGATGGCCTGCCTGACCGTGGGTCATTGTCTAAGGACTCCCTGCCCCGCTTGAACTGAAGAGACCAGCGACAAACTGTTGAAAAGTTAGGAGCATCCTTACCCATCACATTAGACATACGATTATGTATTTCTGTAGCTTTGCATCCCTCTTTAGTAAGGAACTTGATCACAGCGCGTTGTTCATGTTTGAGAGAATCCATGATTATGGAGACCCCTAGGTCAGCGCAGCTATTATATCTAAATAATTGTTATGTCTAGAAATTGTTTTGACATGTGTCAATGTTATGTTTTGACTAAAGTAACACCTGCTATAAGCTGACACTGTTTATGTAAACACCAATGCCCCGCTTGCAACACTTATTGAACGCCCCTCGTATGTCATAGTGATTTTGTACGTAAAATAGGTACTCCCATTTCATAATGGACACCAACACCATGTCCAATTGTAATTTTATGCTACCTTCAATTCAGGGAGAATATATGCAGATAGATAATTTGATATCCTTTCAAGAATATCAACTGAACACAGTCTCTCTGACAAGATGAAAATACAGAGCATGATGCCTCGACCGATCCCTGAGTCTGTTAAACAATTGTGATGGATATAAGAAGACCGACAGGGGGAATGTGTGTGTATCAAGTATAAACAGTCAGTGTGCCTTCTCTTCATATGGACATCAACTGTAATGATAGTAATTATTTCTGGATTAAGATCACAGTGTGATCAGAGCCAGGGGCAACTGATGAACATCAATGTAAGTGTGGTTTGGGGTATGCATGTATTTCGAATACAATGAAGGAAATTAACTATGACCAGCCTTTCACAGAAACTGTACTTTCACATCAAAATTGAAAAAAACAGAAAATATTCTATAGTTACCACTGACTTTTGTCATGTTTTTGGTCATTGTTTCCTATATTGATATTTATAAGATGATCATCAAACATACACAAATATTCAACAAACAATTAGTATGAAAACTAACATTGGCTGAAAGAGAAACACAAGAAGACCATGCATGTTCAAACGAACAACCCAACAAGTTTCTAAAACACTACTGTCTACAGATCCCCTTTATATATACACTAATGACATCAAGATCTGTTTCTGTTCCTGAAACAGAGAGTTTCAAACTAACATACCATATTTCCTCGAATACAACCCCTGGGTTCTATTTTGTTCAGCACCCCCTTACCACCAGGGTTCTATTTTGTTCAGCATCCCTTTACCCCCAGGATTCTATTTCTTCAGCACCCCCTTATCCCCTGGGTTCTATTTTGTTCAACACCCCCTTACCCCCAGGGTTCTATTTTGTTCAACACCCCAAGGGTTCTATTTAGTTCAACAAAACAGGTTCTATTCAAGGTCCAGGTTGTATTCAAGGAAATACAGTATGACTGAAAAAGTTATATTCCAGACCCGGATTGTATTTACTACAGCACCCCTTCACCCCCGGGATCTATTCGAATCCCAGGTTGTATTCGAGAAAATACAGTAAGTCAAATACACTACCATGTATTGAATAAACCCAATGGCCTTGGTTCGTCTGGGTTTTGCAACATGTCAATTTGCAGAATCAAGTCTGCATACTCCCCAAGGGGTTGAGTAGGTGAATAAAATTTTAGGAATTAATGATTCGGGAAACGTCATAACAAAGTGATTTGAACAATGCATATTGACAATACGAATAAAATTTAACAACAACTCTACAAATACTCATGCAGCCTGTGTTATAAACTGTGAGATGGAAGCCACTGTATTTAGAGTACCACAGGAGGTGTCATTACAAGAGGAAATTGAAAAGACTTTCTCATACATTTTGTATTTTGTATTATAGGAAAAATCTCTCTGGTTTCTAATTCCAAATACTTCCTAACTTTGAAATCTGATATTCTGTTTTTCAGTGATGGCAACTTGTACATAGAGTCAACAAACTGGTAACAAATGCATTGACAGATTTTTAAAAGCTTCATCTCTACAAGAAATCAAATTTCACAAGATAATAAGATTCTGAATCTTTTATTCACAACCTTCTAGCAAGTGCTCTGTGTTTATTGAACAGAGCTTTGAAAGCTTGCATCTTATCCGTAACAAAATATCTCGAAGGATTGTATTAGTAAATGTCGCTTTCACTCATTTAATGCCAATGGAAAGCCTCTACCATCATCATAGCTTGTGGTGAAACCTGCTATGTTTGGTGCGACCAGGTGAACCAATAGTGGTATTGAAAATGGGTAAAAATGTTTGAAAATGTTTGAAATCCAAATAAAACTTTTGCACACTGTTTTTCATCACAGATAAAGTTATATATATAATTACAATCTATAAGCAGCCAACTTCACATCGATGCCCATCCGTAGCATTCCCAAAAAGCCAGTTATCTTGTGTTCATTTGTGGCTATGCTGTGGACAACAGGGACTCGGTAGTGGATATGTTACCGTAACATATTCAGATACGTTTGAGGGTCAAACAGCCAATGGATACATCGTTGAAACCAATCCACAAAGGCAGCTATCTTGTGCTCTTTCTTGGCTATACTGTGGATAACCCGGACTCGTCAGTGGATATGTTACCGTAACATATCCAGAAAAGTTTGAGGTTCTTACAGCCAACGGATACATCGTTGAAACCCATCCACATGACCCATCCACACCACGTCCGGATCTGATCCGCTAGCGGCAATGGCAAAATTTTGCTCTAACTACCTGAAAAGATGCTGTGGTGCTACTGTGGATATATTGCCTAAACATATTTTCAGGATATTTTTTTTGTAGGGGATAGCCTCTGGTGGGATTTGGCGTTTGGTGCAAACAGGTGAATTAATAGTGATATTGAAAATGTTTTACATTAGTGACTTGAAATCCAAATCAAAACTTTTGCAAACTGTTCTTCATCACAGATAAAGTTAAAGCCTTTAGCAGGATTTGAACCAGGAACATCTTGATTCAATGTCAAACTCACAAACCACTGTATTGTCCTGCTAGGTTCTGAGTTTGCCATGTGAACTGTCCACTCAGACTGGTGGCACTAATTAATTCAACAGATTAAGAGTTAACTGCTGTCAGTGTGGGGAACCTCCAAACAATCATCGATCCTTACCAGGTGTGGATTCTATGCATATGTAGGCGTACATACATTGAGTAGTTAGTCCAATACTCATACTATCACAACACTGACAGCAGCTGGTCAACCCACACATACAATAATCCATTACAAGGGTCGACTTCCAGACCTTTATATGAAGCTTTGACATTTCCACAGAAGTGTGAAACTCATGAGGTTCTGAACAGCTGCAATTGAACTCCACTTATTAATAAATAAAGTTCATTTAAGAACAGGAAGATTTTCTGGATAACAACTTCTTTAATGTAAAAGAAAATCTTCCTGTTCTTATGTATGCGACTTCTAAACGCCCTTCAAAGACCTGAAAGTTCATTTAGATTATTATATGCAGGGCTTGAAATTTTTTTTCAATGCCAAGTCACAGAGTCAGGTATGGAAGTCCAACTGATGGTTATTCATTGTTTTGAAAAGGAGGCAAGGCACCTTTGGGTGATGTTTACAAACCTTTTCTGGGTTGTTTTTCTATATTCAATGCATTTTTAGAATTCAACACATTTGACACAATTTACCACACTGAATAGACCACAACAGAAGCCAATCGACATAGACCTTCCTCTCTAATTCAATATCACTTTATTGGTTATATTTTTAGAACAACAACATAATGCTCTGTAATTTTAATTTTTAGAGTCCCACAGATTGACACATTGTACAACACAAACCATACAAGTAATATTTTCTTCACAACAATTAAGTTTTAACCACAATGACTAGCCTGATAAGTACCGAAATAAAGATTGATTGATTGATTGATTGACTAGCCTGATCAAATTTGTTTCTTTTCTGGTTTCTGCCCGCGTCAGTTTCAAACCTATGCCTCAGCTCTTTTTTTTCTAGGTTTTAACAAATAAAGGGGCAGTTAACTCTAATTCTTTAGCTTCAGAAAATATTTGGCATTGAGAAATGTCACTCGTTTCTGCTGAGATGGAGTGTAAGGGTGAAATTATTGACCATTTGGAATAGTAACACATATTTAAGAGGGTTTGTGCTTCATTTATTTTGTCAAATATATTTGTTATTTTCAAGTAGATTTCTTGAAACTCACAGATTGACACATTGCACAACACGTACAGACAACCAAGAAGTACTATTTTCTACACCACTAGTCCCATCTAGACAGACCTGGCTGGCTCTCAGTTCCATAGTCTTTCTGTTTTGTAAAGCTCTCTGTTCCCTGATCGGAGTAATCGTCCGCTACTCGCCCTGTTGAGACAATCAACTTCTTGTAAGAATAGAACATCAGCTAAATAACTTTATCTATATCAACTAATTTTCTAACCAAAATGAAATCAAATTGTAATCCTATAAATAATAATAATAATGTATATTTATACTGCGCATGTTATCCACACATAAGTACATGCTCAATGTGCTGCACATTATTACCCTGTCGGATTTGTACTATCGAAGCTGCCGAAAGCGCTACACAAGTCATGTACACCCGTTTTTGAGGTACCCAATTATACAGCTGGGCGGACTGAGTGCAATGCGGATGAAGTGCCTTGCCCAGGGACACAACACAGTATGAGACCCAGGTCACAAATTTTTGGTGTCTCCCGCTGGGATTCGAACCCGGGGCTTTGGCTGTGCTCCAGATGAGCTGAAGAAGCTGGTTTCTTCAGAGAAACAATTAACTCCCCATTTCTATAGAGAACAGCATCAAATTTTTAAATTTCATGTAGTTAAAACACTGTACAGATACAATATATATCCAATCAAAAACTTTAATGATCAAATGATGCATGTAATATATACATATGTACATGTATATATACCTCAGCATAATTGATGGTTTATAATCAGTCTGATTTGGAATGCCAAATATTTTTGCACGTATTTCCACATTGCAGCATAGTATATAAATAAATATTTGTGATCCATTTATAATAAGCTTCTCAATATATCATGGTAATTATACAAGCCCAAGCTCACACATGATTTTCTATCAGTTGTCCCTAACAATGGTTTTAACTTCAAACATGTATTTAATTCGATCAACTTAATTCATACAATCCCCTTTTCTCATATCAGTATTTGCTAAAACAGTTAAGTAAACTTTCAGATATTATCATTTTTATAATGATCATGCAAATCTATTTTGAAATTTCTTAATATATAATTATAAATTATAATTCTGATGAACCTTTTTAATGAAGATTTTTTTGTCAAAATGTATTCCAAAGAAATGACGGTAGGCAATTTAATTTTCACACAAAAATCTGACTTTGACTGACAGTGTTAACATCAATTTTATTTCAATGACTGAAACTTCCCGGATGTCAGATTTCCATTACAGTTGTAACATCAATCTTATTTCAATGATTTAAACTTCTCTGAGAATTATTTTTAAATTCAAACATTTATTTACGCAAAAATGTTTATATTTTTCAAAAATCAACTCACCGGCACAGCACAAGAGGGATGTAAACATGATCACAGGGAAGCTAGTATCACAAGTAAAATCACAAAATCCACGATCTCCA
This sequence comes from Gibbula magus, assembly GCA_936450465.1. Taxonomy (NCBI): domain Eukaryota; kingdom Metazoa; phylum Mollusca; class Gastropoda; order Trochida; family Trochidae; genus Gibbula; species Gibbula magus. The sequence goes on from OW388293.1 coordinate 50,057,802, forward strand.
ACCTCACATTATATCAACATAATCCACTTTATTTACGAATTTCCTGGGAACATTTTGAAACCTTTTGAAAAAAAGACCCATCAATCGTGTCTCTCAAATCAAAGCAACAGGTCGGAATGGAACTACTTTTCCTAATTGTCTTGTCGGGACTGTTTGTGACGTGTTATGGAGCACAGGTGTGTGATAAGTCTCTCATTTGTCGCAATGTGGGACGGGCCAGATGTTGCCGTCAAAACACGAAGTAGTCAATAAAATCACGTTTCTCGAGAGCAATCAAGAGCCAAATTCAATTACGACAATCTCTTTCTCCTTGATTGTCTACAAATAAAATCAATTACAGATCACATGTATATGATTTGAATAAAGGGAGAATCAAGGGATTTTTGTTTTTCAATAATTATATTTCTTTAGCAGGATCAATAATAATGAATTCCAAGGTGAGGTATATCATCACAGATATATATCTATGGTAAGTAATTAATCAAAAGATGAAGATAGATATGACAAGGAGATATTGGATATGATTACAGATTTATTCATTCATTTATGTATGCTTTGTAATATCATGAGGTTAATTCTGAATCATTTTGAAATCAGATTGTGGTCTTTTTCCTTGGAGGCATGAATTGCAATATGTGCATGGCTAGGATTTTTAACATTATTATTAAAAATTGTTTTCAAGTTACAATATATACGAGAATCAACATTTTTACAATCAAGATTAACTGAATATACAAAACAAATATAAAACAAGTTCTGAAATTGAAAATGAAAAAGATTCATATATCAAACATTTTTTCAATCAATATTTCATGAATTTATAAAACAAAACATGAAATAAGTTTTGAAATTTGAAATGACAAAGGTTAACATATTTGACAAAAACAACATTTAAATGATAACTGAATCTAGATTTGAATTTTAAATAGAAATTAGAATTGAATTAAACTCAAGGTTAGAGTTTAATCTAAATCTAAAATCAAGATTGAATAGAAATTGAAAATTGTAATTAAATTGGTAAAAAAAACAACCAAAAAGTCCTTTATTTCCAAAAAACTTCTTCTCTCAACATTAATCTTGATTGCATTCTGCAGTAAAATGTAGAAATCAATTCTTAAAGAAAGAGAGAAGGATGTTAGTTCTAATAAAAGTCGAGTTCTCTTCACACAAAATCAATATAAATCTTTCAACTGGTGCAAAGAAACACCCCAAATTGAGATTTATGTACTTTGAAAACGTTCCTCTTCCTTATGATAGAATGATAATGACATCAATAATTTATATCATCCAGTTAACTTAGTTAGACTTTCATACAAATTATTAAAACAAACTCCAGTTGTTGATCAAATAAAAGCTCAAATTTTTTTAATTCTCGAATTCAAGACAAGATTGGAGATAAATCTATCAAAATAATTCAATCAAATGACCCAACTTACAAATATGACAACATCTTCAGTTGAATCACACAATCTATTATAGTAACTCCAGACAGTTCACAAACAACTAATTTCCTGCAGAGGAAACTGCTATGTTTATGAATGAAGTAAAGTAAATAGCGGAATCAATATCAAGCAATATCGATCACTCTATTTGCTTTACAATTCAATCACATTGAAATTTTAAGAGAAGTTTATAACATATCAACAATTTTAATAAAAGATAAAACATTTAATGCTGGAGCCATAAAGTTAACATGTAACCTTCATATCATAAACCATAGCAGCTATTGAATATTTAATATTCATGCAGCTCCAGTCTGCAAATGAAATTGTGTTACTAAATGTACATATGCATGCAACATTTTCAAATTCATAAATATTCTTCACTAAAATCATAAAACATAACATGCTTCTGTCAGTTCTCATCTTCCCCTCAAGGAATAACTCACGCCAGGTCCCATCACTGGCTAATTAAGTCTTGCTGCATTTCCTCAACTTGTCAGTGCTAGTGTATCAAAGCACTGCACCTGAACCTCAGTGCACTCTGCTATGCTAGTAACTAATAGTTAAGGAAATGCAGCATGTTTTAATTAGCCTGTAATTGAAGTTGGTCAGTGATGTTCTAACTGATCTGCAGATCTCAATTGCAACCACTAACCAATTGCAACCTCTAGCCACTAACCGATTGCAACCACTAGCCACTAACCAATTGCAATCACTAGCCACTAACCAATTGCAACCACTAGTCACTAACCTATTGCAACCACTAGTCACTAACCAATTGCAACCACTAGCCACTAACCAATTGCAACCACTAGCCACTAACCTATTGCAACCACTAGTCACTAACCAATTGCAACCACTAGTCACTAACCAATTGCAACCACTAGCCACTAACCAATTGCAACCACTAGTCACTAACCAATTGCAACCACTAGTCACTAACCAATTGCAACCACTAGCCACTAACCAATTGCAACCACTAGCCACTAACCAATTGCAACCACTAGCCACTAACCTATTGCAACCACTAGCCACTAACCTATTGCAACCACTAGCCACTAACCAATTGCAACCACTAGCCACTAACCTATTGCAACCACTAGCCACTAACTAATTGCAACCACTAGCCACTAACCTATTGCAACCACTAGCCACTAACCAATTGCAACCACTAGCCACTAACCTATTGCAACCACTAGCCACTAACCTATTGCAACCACTAGCCACTAACCAATTGCAACCACTAGCCACTAACCTATTGCAACCACTAGCCACTAACCTATTGCAACCACTAGCCACTAACCAATTGCAACCACTAGCCACTAACCTATTGCAACCTCTAGCCACTAACCAATTGCAACCACTAGCCACTAACCTATTGCAACCACTAGCCACTAACCTATTGCAACCTCTAGCCACTAACCAATTGCAACCACTAGCCACTAACCTATTGCAACCACTAGCCACTAACCAATTGCAACCACTAGCCACTAACCTATTGCAACCACTAGTCACTAACCAATTGCAACCACTAGCCACTAACCAATTGCAACCACTAGCCACTAACCAATTGCAACCACTAGCCACTAACCTATTGCAACCACTAGCCACTAACCTATTGCAACCACTAGCCACTAACCTATTGCAACCACTAGCCACTAACCTATTGCAACCACTAGTCACTAACCAATTGCAACCACTAGTCACAAACCAATTGCAACCACTAGCCACTAACCAATTGCAACCACTAGCCACTAACCTATTGCAACCACTAGCCACTAACCTATTGCAACCACTAGCCACTAACCTATTGCAACCACTAGCCACTAACCTATTGCAACCACTAGCCACTAACCAATTGCAACCACTAGTCACTAACCAATTGCAACCACTAGCCACTAACCTATTGCAACAACTAGCCACTAACCTATTGCAACCTCTAGCCACTAACAAATTGCAACCACTAGCCACTAACCTATTGCAACCACTAGCCACTAACCAATTGCAACCACTAGCCACTAACCTATTGCAACCACTAGCCACTAACCTATTGCAACCACTAGCCACTAACCAATTGCAACCACTAGCCACTAACCTATTGCAACCACTAGCCACTAACCAATTGCAACCACTAGCCACTAACCAATTGCAACCACTAGCCACTAACCTATTGCAACCACTAGCCACTAACCTATTGCAACAACTAGCCACTAACCTATTGCAACCTCTAGCCACTAACCTATTGCAACCTCTAGCCACTAACAAATTTCAACCATTAGTCACTAACCAATTGCAACCACTAGCCACTAACCAATTGCAACCACTAGCCACTAACTTATTGCAACCCCTAGCCACTAACCTATTGCAACCACTAGCCACTAACAAATTGCAACCACTAGGCACTAACCAATTGCAACCACTAGCCATTAACCAATTACAACCCCTAGCCACTAACCAATTGCAACCACTAGCCATTAACCAATTACAACCACTAGCCATTAACCAATTTCAACCACTAGCCACTAACCTATTGCAACCACTAGCCATTAACCAATTACAACCCCTAGCCACTAGCCTATTGCAACCACTAGCCATTAACCAATTACAACCACTAGCCATTAACCAATTACAACCACTAACTTAGAGATGTTAGTCAGCCACATGAAGACCAACCAACTGATTCTTAAAACCTTTGATACTATAAATGTGCTGGGTTCAAAACTCTTTGTTCAATGCCAATTCAATCCAAAAAAAAAGATCTCCTCTGAATAGTAATGGATTTCTAGTATCTCTTTCTATTCCTATTGTCTCTTCCGACGAAGAGAAAATCCATTACCAAATCAATTGCAGCTACATAAATGTATATCAAATGAATGTAAAAGCAGTTAACAGTCAGTAATCCTTGAGCTGATTTCACTGCAGTCACGAAGTCATGCAGCCAGTAGACCGTTGTCAGAGATAGTAACAGCGATACCTTGAGAGTTTTCACATCAAGAGTCAAGGTTTTCATAAAGAAGTCTTGCCATTCTGATGTATTCCAATTCAAATAACCTTCAAGGAACTGTATCAACATCTACATTTGTAATCTGACTGAACAATATTATTCATTTATTACTTGTCAACTACAATTGCAATCATTCGTCTCCTGTGTATAACTATCATATCTAACGCCGGATAATTTGTATCCACATCAGCACCATTGTACTCCAACAGAGGTTACTCGCTTCAGATTTTCTATTGTAACCTCTGTTACATTTGGGCTACTTTCTTGGCTGGAAATGGAGAATCATGATTTAAAGGAGGATTCTATCAGGGTATTTTTTGTGGAAACGAAATTCAAGAGGATATTTCCGTTTACACATATATGCTATTAATTCATGATTCATACACAGTCAAATTGAAACACATTAATTAAGTCAATACTTTGATGACTTTACATTTCACAACTTGATAAATATAAGCGCAGTTTTGTTGAAAAATAAAAACAATGAGAATTGAAGTCATTCATCAGCGCTGCGGGCGGGAAAAACTTCGCTACGGCCTAACATCACATTGTTTATTAGTTTAATGATACGTTATGTGTTACTATGTGAATATCCTATAAGTATATCTTCTTTCATTAATTTTTTTTTATATTGGGTTAAATATAGCGTGTTTTAAATTCATTTCACGAAATGCCAAGAAACCAAGATGGCGGAAGCTGCCGATAAATCGGCAATAGAACTTTCCTTTAAGTTAAATGTGCTATCATCGATACTGTTTTGAACTGTTCACTCCACAACACTTACTATCTGTGCATATTGTTTACATTTGTTTATATTTGTTTTTCGGTCAGATGTAAAATGACATTACCAGTGTTGCAAACTTTCGCTGCTAAGTGAAATATCGCCTGTACCCCAGTGAAAAAGAAACCGGGATTCCAGCGGGATCCCAGTGTATCCCGGTGGAATCCCGGTTTTCAGACCGGGATATACTGGGAATAGGTGGGATGACCGGGATTAGTTTTCAACAACCGGGATCCCGGTTCAATCGGGAAAATATGACATTGAAATCCCGGATCAGACTGGAATTTATACTGAAATCCCGGATCAAACCGGGAATTTCATTTTTCAAACCCCTTAACAAACCGAGATTTCACTTACAAAATTAATATTTTAAAAAGTACCTAAATTAGGATTACTATGTTATGCACAAATGGAAATCACAAACAATCTCCGGATTCTAATAAATCCCCATTCCAACAAAGTAAAACAACCATAAATTAAAAATTTACCATAAATATTGGTTCTTAACTTTTCATCTCCCAAAACTTATGTTTACATAGAGATAAATGAATATGGGTATGTGTACTCAATGTCTCTAGTTGGCACAGACTCATCCTACTATATCCTTTTTTCTTCAAAGATCTAAAAAAAAGTGTGGAAAGTTGAAAAAAAAAGCAAAGAATTTGTGCCTATTAGTGCAAAGGCAATATATATGTATGCCTTATGATATTGAAATATAATTCTTTTATATATATTTAAAATAAAATTGTTTCCTTTTCTACAGGCAATGTGGATTTTTGTTTTACTATACCACTTAAACAAATATCGTTTAATGGATTATTATTTAGCACTACCATCAAAACTTGCTAAAAATACTTTCCTTTAAATGTGCATTTTATGTAAATATTTCAATTTAATTATATAGTTTCATTTGACAAGGCAATTTAAATTTGTTCTATTTCCTAATGATATTTTTAAGTTTTAAGGGATTTTATGGGTGCTTCTTCCACTCTTAAACTCAAAGCATTGCATGCAACATTTTATCAGCTAATATGATGCTCAGTCTTCAGTGCAAGGAGCTCTAGCTCCAAGCTCTTTGCAGCGTTCATTGCACCCTTTTGGGTTTACTTAAGCTACAGTGATGTTGGGAGTTTTGTAGAATAGCAGACGCCAAACGGTGGGAACCAAAACAATAATGAAGTAGATCTTAGCAATGTAATTTCTTGTCAAAAACATCATGTCTAGAGCCAGAGAGGCTCCACCCTCAGGTATAGTAATGCTTAAACTCTTATTTGATCTTCTTATCAGCCCATGTTGTCTGTTTTAATGTGTAAAGTACTGGACAAGTGTTAGTTCATGCATAAAATAATGTAAACTCTACTATCATGTTGAGTAAGTTTCCCTGACATTGTGTCACTTAGTAAGAGTTTATTTGAGTTATATTTCAGTATTTTCCAGTTGCAAGTAGCATATATTCAAGTAAAATTCATGTCTGCTACTCATATTTTCCTGTTTGAATCAAATTACTTGTGTCATGATCACTGGTCAAACAATCTCAGAGTAAGTAATTCTTAGCAGAGTAACCAAGTGTAAAATAATTAATTAGTTTGCTGATAGTGTTTACTCTGTATAATGATTTGTAACTACATGCTATTGAATTAATAACAGAACAGTAACTGTTAACAAAGTGTGTTTTCTGTTTGTTGCAGAACATGACTGTTTCCCGCCTTTTCCTCCCGTCGGGATCCCGACAAATCCCGCTTTTTTATCCTGGCGGGATCCCGCTGGGATCCTGACAAATCCCGCTTTTTTATCCCGGCGGGATCCCACCGGAATCCTGCTGGGATCCCGACAAATCCCGCTTTTTTATCCCGGCGGGATCCCACCGGGATCCCACCGGAATCCCACTGGGATCCCACCGGGATCCCGATAAATCCCGCTTTTTTCTCCCGGCGGGATCCCACCGGAATCCCACCGGAATCCCACCGGGATCCCACCGGAATCCCACCGGGATCCCACCGGAATCCCACTGGGATCCCACTGGGATCCCACCGGGATCCCGATAAATCCCGCTTTTTTCTCCCGGCGGGATCCCACCGGAATCCCACTGGGATTCCCAGTAACTTTTTCATTGGGGTATATAACAGAGGTTATCATAGAAAATCAAAAGCTCCCCCAATGAAAAAGTTACTGGGAATCCCAGTGGGATTCCGGTGGGATCCCGCCGGGAGAAAAAAGCGGGATTTATCGGGATCCCGGTGGGATCCCAGTGGGATCCCAGTGGGATTCCGGTGGGATCCCGGTGGGATTCCGGTGGGATTCCGGTGGGATCCCGCCGGGAGAAAAAAGCGGGATTTATCGGGATCCCGGTGGGATCCCAGTGGGATTCCGGTGGGATCCCGGTGGGATCCCGCCGGGATAAAAAAGCGGGATTTGTCGGGATCCCAGCAGGATTCCGGTGGGATCCCGCCGGGATAAAAAAGCGGGATTTGTCAGGATCCCAGCGGGATCCCGCCAGGATAAAAAAGCGGGATTTGTCGGGATCCCGACGGGAGGAAAAGGCGGGAAACAGTCATGTTCTGCAACAAACAGAAAACACACTTTGTTAACAGTTACTGTTCTGTTATTAATTCAATAGCATGTAGTTACAAATCATTATACAGAGTAAACACTATCAGCAAACTAATTAATTATTTTACACTTGGTTACTCTGCTAAGAATTACTTACTCTGAGATTGTTTGACCAGTGATCATGACACAAGTAATTTGATTCAAACAGGAAAATATGAGTAGCAGACATGAATTTTACTTGAATATATGCTACTTGCAACTGGAAAATACTGAAATATAACTCAAATAAACTCTTACTAAGTGACACAATGTCAGGGAAACTTACTCAACATGATAGTAGAGTTTACATTATTTTATGCATGAACTAACACTTGTCCAGTACTTTACACATTAAAACAGACAACATGGGCTGATAAGAAGATCAAATAAGAGTTTAAGCATTACTATACCTGAGGGTGGAGCCTCTCTGGCTCTAGACATGATGTTTTTGACAAGAAATTACATTGCTAAGATCTACTTCATTATTGTTTTGGTTCCCACCGTTTGGCGTCTGCTATTCTACAAAACTCCCAACATCACTGTAGCTTAAGTAAACCCAAAAGGGTGCAATGAACGCTGCAAAGAGCTTGGAGCTAGAGCTCCTTGCACTGAAGACTGAGCATCATATTAGCTGATAAAATGTTGCATGCAATGCTTTGAGTTTAAGAGTGGAAGAAGCACCCATAAAATCCCTTAAAACTTAAAAATATCATTAGGAAATAGAACAAATTTAAATTGCCTTGTCAAATGAAACTATATAATTAAATTGAAATATTTACATAAAATGCACATTTAAAGGAAAGTATTTTTAGCAAGTTTTGATGGTAGTGCTAAATAATAATCCATTAAACGATATTTGTTTAAGTGGTATAGTAAAACAAAAATCCACATTGCCTGTAGAAAAGGAAACAATTTTATTTTAAATATATATAAAAGAATTATATTTCAATATCATAAGGCATACATATATATTGCCTTTGCACTAATAGGCACAAATTCTTTGCTTTTTTTTTCAACTTTCCACACTTTTTTTTAGATCTTTGAAGAAAAAAGGATATAGTAGGATGAGTCTGTGCCAACTAGAGACATTGAGTACACATACCCATATTCATTTATCTCTATGTAAACATAAGTTTTGGGAGATGAAAAGTTAAGAACCAATATTTATGGTAAATTTTTAATTTATGGTTGTTTTACTTTGTTGGAATGGGGATTTATTAGAATCCGGAGATTGTTTGTGATTTCCATTTGTGCATAACATAGTAATCCTAATTTAGGTACTTTTTAAAATATTAATTTTGTAAGTGAAATCTCGGTTTGTTAAGGGGTTTGAAAAATGAAATTCCCGGTTTGATCCGGGATTTCAGTATAAATTCCAGTCTGATCCGGGATTTCAATGTCATATTTTCCCGATTGAACCGGGATCCCGGTTGTTGAAAACTAATCCCGGTCATCCCACCTATTCCCAGTATATCCCGGTCTGAAAACCGGGATTCCACCGGGATACACTGGGATCCCGCTGGAATCCCGGTTTCTTTTTCACTGGGGTCTACATAGAAGGATTTAGTGAGTGAGTGAGTTATTGTTTAAAGCCACTTCGGCACTATTGCAGCCATTTGCGGCGATAGAAGGATTCAGACACAGCCACAAATACACTGACAGCTATTGTATGTTACAAGAGTTATTGATATTCCTCTGTCAGAAATATACAATGAGAGCTATGTAAGTAGGCCTGTAGGTCATGTTTGCTCTTTAAACTTATTATGTTGTAAAATAGATACATGGAGATGAAACTAATTAAAACACAGTCATGCATAGCCAAGAGGGTTAAATTGTAACTAGCTATTAATCAATAACACCAGGCTAAAGCATCTTGGAGTTTAAACTACTGACGATGACCTAAAGAAAACTATTTTGTGGCTACTTACAAATATTATTACAAGAATATTATAATTAGATTGAACATTTTATCATCGAAATATAGATCACTGATGTAGTTACATTCAGCTATTCAGTACAGACCCGTAAGGCTATCGGTATATAAATATTATTAATTAACTACAGTAGAACAGATATAACGAACACGCATAAAGCGAACAAACAGATATAGCGAACACATTTATAAGTCCGGTCAAATGATCCAAGATGACAGCCAAACGTGAATAGCAAACAATGGATATAGCGAAGTAAATTCTTTGGTCCCTTGGAGTTTGTTATATCCGTGTTCTACTGTATCAATCTCACGGCATATATACAGTATTTACTATCTAGACAATCTGAGTCAATACGAGACTAACTGGATCAATACGATACAAACTGATCCTATATCAGTATAAGAAAGAACAGTTGCACAATTGATGACTTAGCTGGTGCTTCAAAACTATGCTGAGTTATCTGTTCACAAATCTTTCAATGGCAATGAGTTCTTCACAATTACGCAAATAATATGAAGAGGCCAATTCATAAAATTGTCATTAATAAAATATTTCTTTATTAGCTGAGTAACTTCGTCATAATAACTGGGCCAATATGGAAATACTTAATTAAAACATTATATCATTAGTCTAAGCGAATTTTTACGAGCTATAGGCTTACAAACCAGGCATAATGGAGTTGATAAGTGTTGTGTAGCTGAAAGGAAAGTAGTATATTAATTTCTCTGCAATGTGTTCACAAACATTGTTCACTCGACATGAAAACATTACATTTTTCCTCTCAACACAATCTTATTTTGTTATAGTAATTTGAATATATTATTAATATTTTAACAATGTATTTGACAGGATATCAGAATTTTTTGGCCTAACATATATTGTTACACGACAAAAGTATATATTCATTTCATATTTTCAGTGGACAAGAAAACTATCCTATTACTACCATATATTATGGTGTATACACCTATACCCTTTCTTAAAACCCATGTGTCGTATTTCATAAATTCTTCTGTCCATTGTGTTGACAGCCACTGGCCATGACGCGTGTTAATAAGGCTTAGAATTTTGAAATTGGCAAGTCATAATTGGCAGGACAAAAATATAGTCATTTCCCAACTAGTTTTTATTGACAGCAAAAATGGTATTTTCATTGCACAATTATCTGAAGCTGACAGGAAAGCAGTATTTTTTCATTTGAAAACCTATGTTTAGTTGACAGGAGAGCAGTATTAGGAGACCTGAGGGACATACTGTTTGGGTACAACTTACTGAAAGTGCTGCCACTTGCTAAGACTGCCGCTGATATAGTTATGTCATGAAGACACGTTACTGGTAGGAACGGTCTCATAGCTGATAGTTTCAGGTAATATTGTCATGGACTGTCTGACTTTGTGTCCAAATTGGATTATTATGTCCTTTATGCCCCTCTCTGGATTTTAACCCTATGAGCTATCAAATTCATAATATAATTACCATCCATCCATGAATGTTAATACACATGCTAAGTTAAAAACCAGTCACGGTATACATTCACCCTGCTTAATTCAATGAGAAAAGATGGTCATTATGCAATTTGTAAATGTTGCCAAGGCATTTTCATTTTGTTCATGTGCTTAATGTTTAATGAAGTCTGTAACGATCTCGTGTTATTAGCCATTAAAATGATTGCTCTTGGGAAATGTGAATTAACATCGAGTCTGGAATCGATCAGTCTGGTATGAAATTGCAGAGTTGTTGAAATGATAATTCATTAATATATACAACACCTACTGAACTGGAAATTATTACAAATTGAATGTTTAAAACATGAACCGGAACGTGAACATAAAACATAGCCTTTAAGCTGGACATTTTAGAATTTAAAGGAAAGGAATCAATAAAATTAATGGATTAACAACTATTGAGACCTGTCTGTCACATTTTCATCATTATTCTAATCATTGTGAGACCATTCAGATTTAACAAATTTAATAACAAAAAGATTTCATAAAAATATTTTCAAAATTGAAGCTATTTGTTATGGTGTATCTCCTTTTATAAAATATTTCTTAAAATGGTAGCCATTACGAACATTGCAGATATATATGACTTTCATGAAAATCTGTTCCACTCTATATCCATTTTATTATTGTATTATTGCCAAAATATCACAATAAAGATTATTAAGTCTTAGAATAAATATTTTCAAAATGGCAGCCGTTATGAAACATTGCAGGTAAATGTACGAATCCAAAGAAAAACAGCCTAACAAACTCAACAATATATATCAATATCCATGTCCGTACAATTATTATAATTTTGCTGATGCGAGGATATTACTTCTAACAGGTGGCGCATTAAACATCCCACACAATATGCACGGGTCTATTGTCACATAACATCGTATTGATTAACAAGCTATATCCAACTACAATAGACAGTGCAATGTTAAATTGCCATTTGGAGCAAGAACGTGTTAATTCACAATAAATTTTTTGTCAGCTTTGAAAATGACGTATATGACAGGAGGCAATGAATCACCACGGAACAGTTCAATTAAACCCTTACCTGCCAGTATATTGCAGAATCGACCATATAATGAATCATAGACAAGTCCATTTGTTCACAAACTGTTATTCCTGTAAATTGAGCACTCAGAATGGTTTGATTCAGTAGCTACAGTGTGGAGATTGATATTACAGGGGATATGAATTCCTAAAAAAAATTATTAACAAATTCTATAGGTCATGCATGTGCCTATTGTCTCACCAGGGTCTTCTTTTACCAACTAAACCTCTACTGATAATTAACACCGGGCATTCCTGAGGAAAGTCCCGGCCTTTCTGTAGGAATGCCTTGTGCTCATGTATGTTTTAATGGCTATCAAATTCTTCCTTTTTTCAAAGCCTGATGATTAAATGAAATCTTTCTCCTATGTATACTATTTTAAAATATCACAAATTTGGAAAATCTTAATTTCTAGTGATCATGCCTGGTTTCGATCTCTGGACCCTTCGCTTGCCAAATCAACACTCTTACCAACTGACCTACGAGGGTCACGATATCAGAGCTTATTGTTAATCAGTACAAACCCTTGTAATACACGAGACCGGTAGCGTGCGAGCTTCCAAGCACGGCATGCGTTGCTGGTGTACAGCACATACGGATTAATTAAGTCTCATCACCATGTCTATGCTCTCCTCGCATGACAAATGATCCCAATAGTAAATACCACTGAATCCATGAGATTTCAAAATATTAAATTACATCTTAAATATAGCCTCGGTTAGATTATATTAGAAGTTAGATCAAAACCGTGGGGGAAGTTTGGATCCTTAACATATAAACTGCTTTATAGTAAAACTTCAACTCAAATAACAGATGGGCACTGCGACAAACTGCATCAAGGAAGTCTAGGTTCATATCCAGTCCCCATGATAAACTAAATGGAAACTGTTGCTTCTTTTCCTTTCTTTCAACAGTAAACATTACAAACCAATACTACTACTACTAATAACAATACATTCATTTGAATAGCGGCAAAACTTTACATACTGCTATTGATATTAATACGTTCACTTCATTGGCTGCTGAACTTGTTCTCGGGTTCTTGTAACATTGCATACTAAAGAAGAATAAAATCAGATTTTCCCTTAACTCTATGAATGATAATAGGAAGCTATTATATTTCACGTGTCATTTCAATTATTTTCACTCGAATAAAAATAATGACAGAGAGAAAACAAAATTTCTTTACATTTGAAGAAAGAGAGATTATTTTTAGAACAAAAATTTAATAACTGTCAGTGTCATACTGTTTCCTTGAAACATTATTCCTAGAAATCAAATAAAATCAATGCCATATTGTAAATCAATGTGATGTTCAAATACACAGAGTGTTGTCATAACAGAGACGGTAATACAAACACTTTGCAATTACAATCAGAACCTTTTCCTTCTCTCTCAATATTCCACCCTCTCGTGGGATCCACAAACAATTTGTTAGATCTGTCAGATACTTCCACATGTATATGTGTATCCTTTTACAGGACATTTCCAATTTACATTCACAGGTGTACAATGGATAAAGAATCCATATCAAACAATCGTACCAGACATTGTATGACAAGCAAAATCCTTAACATGGATACTCTCAACACAAAGTATTGGCTATAGTGAAAGCATAGCCAAGCATTTGTGAAAATCTATAGAAAACATTTCATTAAATTTTGATGAATTGCAATAACGCCCTTCTCCAACCATGTCATGTGAAGCTCCCATACAGTTTTGAATTTCAAGAGAAAGATAGCGAGACAACCTAAACATTTGTGAAAATTGGAAGAAAATCCTAAGAATTTAATTGATTTAATGCTCTTTTAACATTGTTGATAAAGGGAATGGGAGGGGGAGGGAAAAGTACTGCCTACCAAGTGCAGTGGCTGATTCAGAGGGAGGGGTGAGGTGAGGTGACCAGGGGATTGACCCCTCCCACCCCTTGCGAAAAATCTTGCATGTAAATTTGATGAACCCCAAATGTGAACTCCTCCTTTTAAATAAGAAATCATTGAGAACTGTTTATGTGTACAATCGTCAATAGAGGCTCAATTGTAAAAATACAATTTAAATATTTGTCTTATGGTTTCATATGCCTGACTGCAAAGTCCATGAAAATAACAGAATTTAATGTCTTCTTACTACCATGATTTCTTTTTATAAATTCCAATCACCATATTGTTATTTCTCTTTTTGCATATAAAAGTTTCTACATGCTTTCGAAGGGATTGAGAATTTGTTTGAACTTCATTTTCTGTATTATACTCATAAAAACTTAGCTTTTGAGCTAGTGCAAAACAATTCTGAGAGGCAAATTTAAAAAGATCACAACTCATCAACATAGTGAATAATTCAGGGAATGGCCACTGGATAAAGATATATAGTTACGGTTCAGGTTTATCCAATATAGCACCAGTCAGATATTTCCATGTAAAATGATCATAAAGAGCAGAGATGGAAAAGGAACTCATTTTATTATGAAGCATGTGTTGCTATGGCAACAGCAGATGCTCACTTATATGTCAAACATGCGCTCAGATAGCTTATTTCCGACAGGATATCAAATATTCATGAAGCAACGTCAATGGCATCAGATGTGACCAGCAAGTCATTTGACACATTCAAATAAACATTGTAAGCCTTCGACTTTATAATTCTCTTTGATTTGGAAATAAATCTTCATAAGAATCGTAAGCATGTTACATGAATCATTACCCAAGCCCAAAGCTATGGAAAGAAGGAAAATGAAGGTGTAAACGATAGTGAAAGGTGTTACCTGCAGACCTGGAAGTCTGTGGAATTTAATATCAATTGATTTCAACACCATGGGACACTACAGAAGTTATATTGTAAGAGGCTCAAGCTCTATCTTCCTGGCTGCAGGTACTTCAAAATGAATTCATGCATGAAGGTGCTTGCAGTACCAGGAGGGCTTATCTACCTTTTCTTTTGCATGATTGCTTCATTGAAAACATCATACATATAGTGCCTGCTGATGGAAGAATCTCTAACACTTGTGGAGTTACTTGTGAAAATGTGTGATGTTAAGATCCCTTCAAAAATGATAATTAAGCAGCTAAGATGTCGTAATTGTTATAGATCTCACTTTCAAATTATATATGCGTTAAATATGTATTTTACTGAAAGAAGAATAACTGAGGAAAATGTCAATGTTACACTATAAAATATTAACATGCACTAATGAAACACATTAGTCCTTTTTCTAAAGTACTAGCGACTAGTCAAAGATAGTCTACACAATCGTATTTACATTTCACTAGCCCAGTATCTATAGCCATGGGCCGCCTGAATGCTGGAGTCTTAATAGATGAAACGTTTTGAAGGAATATCTTCAAACAGGTTACCTGCTCTCAACCCAAGCTGCTCACAGCACAGAGGGGGTTAAGAAACTACCCACACTTTTATCTTTGTTGAGTTACTTGTGTGACTTATAATGGTAGCTTTATACGTTTATACGCTTTAACTCAGTAATAAAACTTTTGGTCTTCGTCTAATTTGTATACCCATGAGGAATTGTACTTCTGGTGCCGCTACTAAGCGCTCAACTGGACCCCATAGATCCGTCCTTCTCATGTCCAGGTACCCATTTAAACAGCTAGGTAAAGTGAGAGCAATGTGGATGAAGTTCCTTGCCAGGGACACAACACAGTACGAGACCCAGGTCACAAATGTTAGGTGTCTCCAATAGGATTCGAACCTAGACCGTTGACGTGAGAGGCCAGTAAGTTAACCATTACACATTGTGATCCACAAGCTGAGGTTCGAACAACATAATAGAGTCTTCAAAGGGAGAGAGACAAAACGGAATGTCTTACAAAGCAACTTAAGCATTTTTTTCGATTACCATGGCAACAGAGTGCTTTCTTCAGTGAACACGAGAGTACAAAGAGTTGTAATTGATAGTAACTGGTCTTGGTTTGTAAATCAATAACCACCATAAACATCATATACATAAAGAGCCTTAATTTGTAACACCAGTTGACAACTTCAATAGAGTGACTAAAAAGTAAATGCTCCGAAAATAACTTGAAGAAGACAATTGGAAAATTAACCCACAAAAAATTAGCATATGAAATTTTAAAATCTGAATTCACTCTCAAAAGATATCCATAAACAGAATATGTTCAGAAGATAAATATATGAGGTTGGTCACAAATAAAATATTGTTTCTCCTTGGAAAGATAATGTAAAAAAACAACAAGTAAATATTTTCATATGTAAAATTATCAATAAAATTCTATATCTTTATTTGAACACAACTGAAGATGTCAAATAAGTCATTACCAAAAATTTGCTGAAATAGAGAATAGAACAAATCTCATTGTTGTGAGATAATAGAAAATGAAGAAAAAAAAGAATTCTCACAACCTTTTGATTTTGACAAAACCAAGACCCCAAAACCAAAAAAACAATCCTTTCAAATCCCATGGGGCCCATGATACTCGGAAACGGAAAGACTTCCTCCACTTATAGCCTCAAAGAGACAATTTCTTACCTGTGGCTGCGGCAGCTTCCACTATCAACATGCGAAAGCGTTCAAGCATCATGGCATCTTGTGTCCATCAAACTCAACGAAGTCTCCTCATATATTTCAATTATCTTGTCACATGTCTCTCACACTTCTCCGTTGACAACTGCGGCAATTACAACTCTTTATCGTAACACTCCAAGAATCTTGAACTGACCAATGCTTCGAGTATCCTCTCTCACGATTGGTGGAACTCTTCCACAGTGAGTACAAAAAGTCGTCTGCTTCGTGGTATCCATTATCAGCAGCATCAACAGAGGATAGTGAGGGATTACATCCGAGCCGGTAACGGGACATGTATTCTCAAACAGATCCCCACCACAAAACCAACAGGCTCATCAATTAGTTCCGTTTACACAGAGACTCGCCCGAGGAAGCTCTTCAGCTCGTTGGAATCCAGGGATCGTAGACCGTCTTCCACAACTCAAGAAATCAATATCTCTCATCAATGAGTTTGGTCTCTGATACCCGTCTGGCACCAGGTAGCTGGTTATCTCCCCTTAATGCTCTCTACCTCACTGATCCCGTTGGATTAAAACTTGGGAGGCAATCCTCGGCTAATTTCATTACCCTGGTGTTGACATTTATCTGGCCAGCATTCGAGGATCCGGGTCCGTTATTTATTGATGGCAAACTCGACAAGTGTTTTGTTCACTGAGGAGAGCAGACTTGAAAGGAAAATAGTTTCATAGAGAATTCTGCTATTATGCATAATCCCATAATCCTCATCAGGTTGAATGATGGATAGATTGTGGATCGCTTTATGAGAATTATTATCCCCTTGTTGCCATGGGTCACAGAAGAGTGGTATTATATAACAGGGCTCGCATTAATATTTCTAAAGCAAGGCGGAAGAGTTTCAGAACTGCCCAGGGACTTTAGAAACAATTCATTAATGCTGTAATCTATTGTAACATTCATGATAAAACTTGATAAATAGCTGTATTTCAACACTGACAGACCATCAATAATTTGAACATTTTATTAAGATAATGTAACAAAATACAAAAACTATATTGGACATCTATAAAGGGAAGTATCTTATTTCAAGAATCATTTAGAAAGAAATTGGTTTGTCTGAGTGTTTGACATTTTGAATATGACTCCTTATCAAAATTTAATGTTAAAATAATTAAGCAGATCCTTTTCTGGGGTTTGGTGGACATTAGTTTGAGGTATTTTAATAAAAACAAAATCTTCTTTATTCTTATTAACCATTACCCATTAAAACAATTAATTAACGTTTATTTTCGTATTTTAAACTGATTTAATCGCAAAAATACCAATTAGAACAACCAAGTACAAACAAGTTCACATGCCAAAATATTCCAAGTTCTGCTGTGACCTTGAGAATAATGTAAAGACCAACAAAATCTAATCAGTTCTTTGTCTTCTCTAGATGAAGCTTTGTGTAAGATATGAATATGATGAGAATCTAGTGAATGGTTCTTGAGATATCCCGCTGACAAGCTTAACATGCAATTTCACATACCGGTACCAAACAATTCTCAGTTCCACTGTGACCTTGAAAATAATGTCAAGGTCACCAAAATCTAATCAGCCCTTTGTATTCCCTAGAAGAACTTATGTGTAATATATAAAGAGAATCCAGGTATGTACATACAGAGGTTGCCGCATACAACATCCCCCGTTTGGGGTTGAAAGTGTGGCGGGGGATGAATATTCATGTCATCACCTTATCCAGAAGGCATGACATAGATCGTCTATGCAAGAGAACCTCTAATTATACTCATTGATTATTCACTTGGTGATGACTTCGAAATCAATACGCTCATGATTGTTATAATCAAACAACACACACAAATCACAATAAAAACTACTCTACACCGTCGAGAATAGAATCTCAATCAATTAACGAAGGCTATACAAATTCACATTAATTATTGAAACTAATTGCACTGACATGACACGAGACGACCCAGACTGGGGTCAATGTCTGTCACCATGTCAAGTCATGCATGACCGTATAATGAAGGCAATCAATTGCATGCTTAGGTACACACATACCTGTACAATTGACACACCTGTATGGAATTCAGCATCTAATCAAACCAGTGATCTGTGTATGATGAGTATAATTAGTAAAGAAGTGATTAGTAAAGAAATCTTTGACATGCAAGAGAGTGATTAGTAAAGAAATCTTGGACAAGTGAGTGATTAGTAAAGAAATCTTGGACAAGTGAGTGATTAGTAAAGAAATCTTGGAACAAGAAAGTGGTTAGTAAAGAAATCTTTGTCAAGTCAGTAATTAGTAAAGAAATCTTGGACAAGAAAGTGATTAGTAAAGACATATTTTACCTATGAGGACAATCACTTGGAGATTCATATTTTTACACAATGTCCTAGGGTAAAATATCACTTTAAGTTTATCATGATGACGTGACCGTGACGCCATAAACAATTTTATGATGTCATGCTTCTTCCGAGACGTTCTGTTTTAAATTCAGAGACGGTGAACAGCAGCCTTTGTTTGGAAGTAGAATTTAGCGAATTTTCTTCATTTCTTGACATTGGTATTAAAGAGAAATATGTTTACAACACTTGTGCCTGAATATCGGTATATCCCTCTCTATTGAAATACAAATATTCAGGCACTCATGTGGCAAACGTAGTATGACAGAGACACTCATATAATATCCTCTAAATATTGCTATATTATATATATATATATTACAGATAATAAGAGTTGGTTATTGATTTGTATTTCCGGATGTTCTATGATTAATTTGAGGGCAAGATTAATAGACAAGGGGTTTGACACAGCATTCAAGACTACTGATATATCACTTATATTAAGGCATTTGGTTATTATTTTAGAAAGAAAGCCTGCAACATTGTCGCTATATGCTTTGTAATGAAACCTACAAGTTCTGGGTGGAAACTGTGAAACCCCATGAAAGGTACTGCAGGGATTTACAATGGAGTTTAGAATATCACGATCTTTGGACCAGTTGGTTATGGATTTTTAGTTTCAGATGTTCTGTTGATGTTAGCTGATAGAGAGCCCAGCTTGAAGACTATATCACTTTTATTATGTCAGCTAGCATTGAGAAAGCCTGCAAACACATTGTCAGCATGCAGTGTGATGGAACCTGATGTTGAGGTGAGTTGGGGTTTAACGCCGCTTTCAAAAGTATTTCACTTATATCGCGGCTGCTAGTATTATGGCAGGGAGAAAGCCCGAAACGCCATGTGGCTATGCTTTGCGGTGAAACCTGCGAGCATCGGCTGGAACTAGCGAACCATGGGTGGTACTACGCTGAATTTCAGTAACATTGCACCAAAACCTGACTGCATGTAGAACAGTTCTCTACTGCAGACAAAGTTGCCGTGCCCCTGGCGGGATTCGAACCCCAGACCTCTTGATCCGAAGCCGAACGCGCTAACCTGACTGCGCTATCCCGCCCCCACCTGATGTTGAACTGGAACCAACAAACCATAGGTGGTACTGGTCTAATAAACAAAGAATGGAAGATAAACCTTACTGCAAGAGAGGCATGACACGCTCCTGGCTGGATGTCCATCTCATGTTATAGTCTCTTACTCGCAGATTTTGATTGACAGTTGGTCTGATGAGTGATATGACAGATGGGTTAACATTACATAAAAGGCTTTATTTTACATAGAGTTGAAATAACCGTGTTAATATTATTGATATGTGCACATATAACGTTTGCCTAGCAACCATTGTTTCACCACGACTTCCCGTATTTCGTTGTCTGTGATGTCATAAGCAACTGTTTGTGACGTCACGTCACTTTCCATCACAAGAGAAGTGGAACGTTTCCTGACTAGTATGACGGAAATCAAATGGAATAGAATGGGTAATAAAGAAATTATTACACTCGAAAGTGTGCCATATGACTTTTACAAAACTTGTGCGAATTTATGTATAACTCTCACTCTCGCTCCGGCAATACAAAAATTCACACTCATTTCGTAAAAGTCATAGGACACACTTCTTTGGGTAATAATCTCTATAAATCACTTTTATTAGGTCAGCTAGTGAGTGATACTGCTCTGAGATACAATGATGCACTGTAGCTGAAGCTTTCTGCAGATCAGTAGCAGGTGCCCCTGTCTGTAGTACCATTCACTATAAAGCAGACATAACAGTTATTGGGAAGGACACGCTAGTAGCTTGAGACGAAGGCAAGGCTTGGCCAGGTAGATAGTGTAGTGGTTGAGTGCTCCATCTGTGTCGTTAAGAGTCTGGGTTCAAATACGAGGTCAATACATCAGATCAATAGTTCAGGGCAAAACTGTACTTCACTGCAAATTACATGATGCTTGAGGCTACTCTATTTCTTTTCCAGCATGAAGATTTTAACTTTAATTACTTTTTTCATCAAAATAAAACAAAGTGAGTTGAAAAACTGTGATCAGAACAACTTCTAGCCATGATATTGTCTTTGATGACATGGACCATTGTTTTACAAGTATATCGCTGAGAAAAGTGTTGTGTCGCTTTTGATCTCGGCCTAAAACATGATCAAATGCTGTCTACAGACACTTGGGAGGCTATAATTTCATAGTCCTTTTAACTGATAGTGACTGTGACAGTTGATCTGACGACTGAGATGTTTTCCAATTTTCACAGTTCTCTTCGTTTATGTACAACATGAATCATCCTACTACAGCTGTCTGTATGATCAACTTAAGCCATTTATCATTTTCCCCCAAAAAAACTAAAAGAAATGATGTTTGTTTTATTGAATACAATGCTTTCTGTTCGTCTATATGATAAACCCCTTATACTTTTAAAATGGCATGTGAAATATAAACTTTGATGCATACACTCAATTTGAACTACATTTGCCTGTATGTGCCTTGTAATCAATAATCTTAGTTTGTTCACTCATACTCTTCATTTCCTGAAGGTACCAAGATTTATCTCCCTTGCAAGATATTTGACCAGTATATGTTTCAGTATATGAAATATAAAGACTGTCCAACATTCCATAACCTAGTTATGTTTAGGGCAGACTGATAACTTTTTTTGTAATCTTATATGTCTGATGAACTAAAATTTCACTTCTTTAAACCACTTGGTTACAGTTAGTCCACTTTGCATTCAATTTGTTGGCTCGATTTCGAATATTTTAAAGTGCAATATTTCCATAAGTATGTATAACAAAATAATTTTGAAAAAGGTTTGTTTTTCACATATTTTTTTTAATCAACTATACATGTTTACAAAATCTGCATGCAAAGTCCAAATAACCTTTAAACACAGAGTTAGAACTACTGTACAAACATGTTTAACAATACAAACAATAGCCTGTTGCAGAGATACTTCAACAAATTTTAAACCATACTTAATATAAATACCATAAACTGTGCACAAATGCTTTTAAAATGTGCAAATGAAACACAACCGGCACACTTTTAAACAGTGCAGAAACCAAATCATATGGCACACACTCTTAGACAGTGCAGAAACCAAATCATATGGCACACACTTTTAGACAGTGCAGAAACCAAATCATATGGCACACACTCTTAGAAAGTGCAGAAACCAAATCATATGGCACACACTCTTAGACAGTGCAGAGACCAAATCATATGGCACACACTCTTAGACAGTGCAGAAACCAAATCATATGGCACACACTCTTAGACAGTGCAGAAACCAAATCATATGGCACACACTCTTAGACATTGCAGAAACCAAATCATACGGCACACACTCTTAGACAGTGCAGAGACCAAATCATATGGCACACACTCTTAGACAGTGCAGAAACCAAATCATATGGCACACACTCTTAGACATTGCAGAAACCAAATCATACGGCACACACTCTTAGACATTGCAGAAACCAAATCATACGGCACACACTCTTAGACAGTGCAGAAACCAAATCATATGGCTGCCCTTATAGTCAATGCAGAATCTGAACCATACGGCACATACTTTTAGACAGTGCAGAAACCATATCAACCGGCACATACTTTTTTGATGGTGCAGAAATCAAATCAAACAGCACCCTATTTTAGATGTTGCAGAAATTATATCAACTTGTTAACAAACATTTGTAAAAACTATGTGTATAAATCGATGCTCATATTTTTATTATAGTTAGGTACTATCGTTAGTAAGAATAGCAAAGTTATTCTTATTACAATACAGCTACTTGTTATTGCAGCTATTTGTTGCGAATAATAAAGTATGCAAAGAAAAAAAATTCAGAAAAATTTCACGGTGCACAAAATCTATATGGGCATAAATAATATGCTTATACATCTGTGCAATCTACTAACTCCACATACACAATACTAACAATAAATGCATGTTTAAATACTCTATGAGCAGTTTCATTGAAGCATGTCTTCTGTGAACATGCTAATGATTTTCATATACCGGTAGACATTTATTTATCATAAAGATTAAATTGATGATTAAAGTCCATTTGTTCATAAACTCAACACTTTCAATGCAATTTAATAATGATTTCTAATAGAATATGTTGATGAAAGCTTAATTTACATAACTAACGACATCCCTCTAATAAACTTCCCACACTACAACTTAAGCAATTATAGTCCCACATTCCACATATAACTGTAAAATATAAGCAAAGTACAATTCTGAGGTGTCTCTTCCGACCCTGACCAGTCTAATCAACAATGTTTTCCATTTTAACCAATCAATCCTGCTAAAACAGTTCACAAAACATTAGTATTAGTATTGTGCTTTTGATTTGATATATCCAAGTTTATTTTCAGTTTGTAATGCATAACATATTTTATACTATTAACTAATAAGATTGTATTCACATGTTAATTTTTTTCAATTTTACTCTCATTAGATTTCATATTCAAGAAAAACAGTGTTTTGATGCGTCTTTAGACTGACGCAGTCTAGGTGATGAACAGAGAAGGTTCTGTACCACAATACGTTCTGTACCACAATACGCACCGAACCACAGCTCAAGCTACTGTTTCACTCCTCATCATATTCATTGCTAAAACAGCCGTGAGATGCCCAATTATAAGTGTATTAATTAATCAGTATTCTATTTACAAATATAAATCTCTTAAGCTAAACATCAAAGCATTTATTACATGAATTACGGCGATGTGACTCACATACTGCAGCAGTCTACCGAGTCAGTGGTTAGTGACTTTAGGCATCCTAATCAAATCATATCACCTGTAAGACATTTGTAACATTTGGATAAACAAGCGCAAAGCAAAAATTGTTCAAAGCAAGTTATACTTATATCTAAATTGAGCTGTTCTGGTCACCAAATGACCAGTAGTGCTGTGTTCTACAGATCTCTCATTGAATGTCTACAAATAATGATAATGTGACTAGCCGATGCGACCACCATTATAATGTGATTTGCACGATAATATGGCTTACATGATAATGTGGCTATCATGATAATGCGTCTTCCATAATAATGTGACTACCATGATAATATGACTATGATGATAATGTGACTACCATGATAATGCGAATTCCATGATAATGCGACTATCATGATAATGTGACTACCCAGATTGACTACCATGATATGTAACTATATCTGAGTCACTTGCTATTGATAAACATGATATTCTAAAAACTTGAATTGTGACAAAATTGTGCCCCTTTGTGAAATTTAGCTGAAATAGAGGTATATACTTATGTATTCATTTTAACTCTTTATAGTCTATACGTCACTTACCGTTGGCCGACAAGGATTTTCGGAGGGATTTCTTTACCAGTTCTGCGCCTGAAAACGACTTCCTATGGTTCTCGTTGTCCGTACTGCCATAGATCCAGTCTCCAGATATTCCTTTCAGTTGTCTGAAAATTCATTTAAAAGATTTTCATGATTTGTGATTTTGACGACTGTTTTAAAAAAACTTCAAGTATGAACAAATACAGCTAATTAAACTGTGTAATAAGAATATGTAATGAACATATTGATGGATTGAATTTTGCAGATGTCACCATGTTTTGATTCATGACAAGAAAATATCAATGTAATTAAGAGATTTTAGCATTTCGACAGGGTTCAAAATTGCCACTAGTCTAGTAGACAATGGCTAGTCCAAAATTATTTTGGGCTTGTGAAAATGGTGAAAATGGTGAAATATGATGACCATTAGTTCAAAAGCTTGTTCAAATTAAAAGACAATATAATTAAGTTGACAAATATTGCAAGCAGCACTACATTCAGACTAGTTATGTCACAAATGCACCCGTTCAAATAGCTATAGTGCTTTGATGTGCATAATTTTAATCTTTCCCTTATAGTAATATAACTACAGACATGAAATACAGAACTACAGAAAATAACACCATTCTCAAAATAACTGTTGGCAAGGGAATAGTTTTTTGTCTTGAAAAAAACAAAAACTAAGGCCATTGGCTCTGTAGCTTATCAAGGGCATCTAATGGATGAAATACGGTACTCACATTTGTTTATAACAGAGGACACAGAGCCACTTCCCAGACAACAGGCTTTCCCTACAGGATGTGCACACACGAAACTTGCACTGTGAGCAGACGTCCCCAGTGTTGAAGAAGAATCCAAATGGTTTGTGACAGCGTGCACAGATCTTGCTGAGGTCATCCCCCTCTCGTAACACGCTCTGCATCCGCAAGTTGTGCAGTTCACTTTTTAGTTGCCTGTTGAGAAAAAGAATGTTATAAACTTGACTATGATTTTGAAGAACTTTCTGAACAGTTTGTGACATATATCAGAGGTCTTGCAGAGGTCACCTTGATCAAGTAATACATTCTGCATTATAGTTTAGAAATAGAACGTTAAAATCTGTATGATGATTTTGAAGACGTTTGTGACATCACATAGAAATCATCATCCTCACATAATATGTTCTACAGCAACTAATTTTGTAGTTCAGAATAATTTTTCTGTTCAAAATAAGAAACTCTTAATATCTCAACTAAGAAATTCAGAAAAAGAATGTTAACAGTTTGTGATATATTGCATTCGGCTCTTTCTTAGATCCCCGAGGTATTGTTATTGTCAAAACGAAAATGACGAGAACTCACCCAAGGCGAGTGTCCTGAGCTTTTTTAAGCTCCTCATCCCGTTTGATGACGAGAAGTATTTGTTTCTTCTCGCTCTCTGAGAGATTGTCCAAATTCATTAACTCCTCCATTATGGCAGACGTCAATTCAGAAGAAGCAGACGCAAAGCTATCAGGTGTCAAAAGTGATCCTCAGATTAAAATTTCGTCATCAAACATTATCTATACATATATCACAGATCTCTTCCATTTTTATCCAATTTGAAACCTTTTTGGGGGTTGCAAAGATCATGAAATATCTTAGAAAGGTCATGAAATATCTTAGAAAGGTAAAAAATATCTTCAGTTGATGATTGCACAAAATCCACGTCTTGTCAACAATTCCAACAATTATGATGAACTAATTGTATTGATATGAATATTCACTAATAAACTGCTGGTAAGTCAAATATGTTCATTGATAATTTGATTGTAAATTCCATAAATATCCGTGAATATTCAAGATGGCCGTGTGGGTTCATAAGGAGAGAGAGCACCAGATGAAGTTTGGCAGGGTGATGGAAGACGTAAAACAAGGCACTTGGGTGGCAGCAGGGGCCTCCTGCTCTACATCACTGCATCATCTGCAACAAGGAAACATCCCTTGAGAAAAAATATAATTTTTCAACATTTATTTCATTCATGCAAAATGGTGAACATGGGATTTCAAACTAATAAGAGATATTCACTTTTATATAAAAAAAAATTGTTTAATATATCCCCAATCAATCAAACAGAACTCATATCACCGAGGTATAAAAGTTGGTTATTGAAAATTTAAAGATATTCCAGTAAACTTATAAGTGCTATATCATTAGGGTGGTAACTGTAAATACTTACATATTGCAGTGAAAGTGAACTGCAAATTTCTACTTCTAAGACACAAGATGTCAAGTGTTTAAACTCATCAAATATCCAGGAGGAATTCCTAATATTTACTGTAACCAAGATCACAAGCAAATTCCAAACCTTCAGTTGAAAACACAGAAGCTTTCCCACCATGCAATGAAAGTTTACATTTCCAATCACGAGGTATTCCAATATATTCATATGCTTCTCTGTCAGAACAATTTAAAACACTTGAACCACAGGAATTGTCTAAACTCACTCCCAATATATTTGGCTAGAGTCAAGTCACCACATAAATACAATGTCAAAAATATTATGAATACCAATATACTGAATCAAGTTATATTTCATCCAATGGCAAAAATCTCTCACAAATTCAATCCAGTCATGCAAGATATTTCTTCTGAGAGTAAACAACAAATCCAATTAAACGAAAATGCTTCAACATACTCTAATCCTTAGCATCAACTATACAAGTCAACTGTCAAAGAACCGTATACCCAAAGAGTGTGAAATCCTCTAATTTCATCAAGACGACAAATCACCACAAAAGCAATTCATTTTTCCGAAATCCCAGAAGATTTGACCAATCAGAGCTATCAATGAAATCTGGAGCGTCAAATGAGAGGGTATGCTACTTGACTACCAGACTTATCGTCTCATCAGACAATCCATCACTGTGTGACATTGTGTGTCCGTACTCTGTGACATCTTGCAGCCGGAGTAGCAGTCAGAACCATCCTATATTCATGCTGTCAGAAACATTCAGTGTCAACATCAGCATACAGCCTCTTACTTCTATAGTTTCCAAAGTGAGGCGAGTTAGGGTTAAACACCGCTTTCAAGAATATTTCACTTATATCACAACTGCTAGTATTAAGGCAGGGAGACAGCATGCAACACCGTGGCTATGTATTGCGTTGAAACCTGCGGGCATCGACTGGAACTAGCGAACCATTGGTGTTACTTTACTGAAATTCAGTGTAGCATTGCACCCAAACCTTACTGCAAGTGGAACAGTTCTCCACAGCAGACAAAGTTGCCGAGTACCTGGCGGGAAATTTCCAAAGAGTTTGTGGACCAAAAGCAGAAGTTGTTGGTTTCATCCATTATAAGGTGTCCCCAGATAATAAACCATGTGAAGTATGTCTTGTGTTTATTCAAATACCTGTACCTTGAAATTGATCATAAAATTCATCAGAGCATTCCTACATAATTCATAGTAACAGCTTGTCGTCAGCATTCAGGAAAGTCATAAAAGATGTACTTTTTATTCTATCTGATGTATTCAGTTGCAAAGGTTATCAATGTTTCTCTAAATGCAACATCAACATTTACAATGAAAATACTTTGATATGTAATATATTTTAATGTTGAAAATGTGTCATAATTCATTATAAAAAAAATATTGTATACAATGTAACTGAAACAACCCAACAGTTTTAAAATAAAAGGCAAAATTAAAGAAACACCTACAAAATTACCAGTCAAGACCAAACATTACAAGGTTTTGGGTTTTTAGACACATACACTGAAGGTAATTAAACTTGTGTTAAACGGCAGGAAGAAAGAATCATTACAATCAAGACTGTAATACATTAAGAAAACAAGATGTGTTTGTTAAACACGGATGCCCCCGGATATACCAAAGTTATGGCCAAGGTTAAAGTTTTCTGAAGATGTCCACTGCGGCAAAGTCAAGGTCACAAGGTCAAATATGATGACCTCATCTGAATGGTCTCATCACAAGGTATGCACATACCAAGTATGAAAGCCCTAGCTCTGAGCAATCCAAAGTTATGGCCAAGGTTAAAGTTTTTGTGGACAAACATACAGACAGACAGACAGACAGACGGACAGGTGCAAAACAATATACCCCCGGAATCTCCAATTCGGGGGCATAAAAATCTACGATATTTCAATCAAGACATGTTAATCTCTGATATTGACATTTATACAATGTTATTCATCAGAATAACCAAAAATAAATTTACGATCTTTTAAAATGAAAAGTGTAAATGTGGCAATATATTATCTTCTCCTCTGCTACCGCTACACTATCCCATCTCAACCTGTCACAATGTACTATACAGTGCACACATTTAACTGAAATGTCCTATATAATTACTTCCTAAGCGAAATCCTTACATCCTGCAGATAAACACAAATACTGTCCTCCATCATGACAAATAAATTCAAAAGTTCCATCCCATTTAAACCAGGCACATTTTGCTTTTAACATATATATTTATATATACTATGTCACACATTTCACCGAGATGTCACAAATTTAAGCCATTGAGTAATATTTTATTTGGCTCTGACATGCCAAAAAAACAACACATTAAAGTTCAAATAATTTCACTTGACTTGCGTATTCATACCCTATTGCCAAATAAATGATAATTACTTATTTCAAATTGAAATTGAGCAGCACCTTTTACATGTGCAGAAACAGAAATTACACGTCTTGTACATATGCACAGTGAGTATATGACCTATCAACATTACCAACCCACATCTGTCTTATTATCTCTAATTGGTTAATTTATAAAATGTTTGACCAATTTGTGCATGCCATTGTCCGATTTTTGATCATAAATCGCAACTTTTCCTTTAAATTTTCACTATACTGAATGAACTAATATTAAATTGAAAAGTTCAAACAACAGCCAGTACTTCTCGACAAAATAACACTATTTATAACGTCTGACATAATGTGACTTCAACATACATATGGCTCTTTAGGTGAAATACTTACATCCAAACACAAGATTCTGTCCTTCCTCATGACATATGCATTCAAACACCCCATCCCTTCTCAACAAGTCATATTGTATTTTTGACATACATCCAATGTAACATATACGTTATTGACACATGTATACCTTCCGTTACATGTTATAACGAGCTGACAATAGTCCTAGAGATACAAAGAATACATACATATAAAGGCAGTTGTTTCCCTATGTGATATGATATGTTATACCATGGCAACAGGTGGCATGACACCGCCATATTTAATTGAATAGACCGCCATTCTTACAATGTATTAAATGCATCAATTAATAACACTGGAAATATTTATGAGTTACTGTAAGCGTGATGGCCAATTATATGTAATATACCATGCGAATGAATGGTTGACATGTCTGGATATTACATAGATTTGGATAAAAATGCCATCTGTTTATACATCATTATTAGTTTTTTCCTTTTTTATATTCAAAATGTATGACATATATTAACACGTTAAGGAAATAATGTCGATCTTTTTGTCATTTATGACTGTCACATCACCCGTTATAAAAATCTCATCTACAAGTGAAATGATGTAGCCTTATATACATAGCTTTTATGCTGAGTCCAAAAAGGGTTTAGATGTTTTGATGAAATCTTAATATTCATAAGATATGATTGACATTATTGTAATAGGGACATTCATATAATAGTTAATTTGGCTTTGATACAAGCCAAAACATCATATGATTTATGTTCAAATAATTTTGCCCAACTGGCATTTTATATATTTCCGATGAAAATCAAGCAACAGCCTAAAGCAGAAACCAAAACTACATATCCCATTAAGAGGAGATATATGACCTATAAACATTACCAACCCAAATTTGTCGTTTTGCCAATTGTAGATAAGTTTCCATAAATATGTTTGAAGTACACATAAATTGTCTGGTTTTGATCAGAAATCAACTTTCACCTTTATACAATACGGAATCAACTAGCACTTAAATGGTAATTTCCAACAACAGTCAGTATTTCTCAATAAAATAACACCATTTATAATGTTTGACGTATGTGACTCCAACAACACACTGGATCTACTTAAGTTACTTTTACATTTAAAATAAATATTATTTTTACTTATAAAATTAATATTATTAGAGAACACATGCTTCCACCTGGATATGCACATGATAAAGTTCTAATTGAAATGAAATAGACTTTTAACATTTTTGAAAAAAGATGCTTGGATATGAAAATTCCTGTGATGCCCCTCAGAGTGGGGTGGGTGAGGGGGGAGTAAGTTGAGGTGAGATGATTTGGGGTTTAACGCCGCTTTAGCATTCACTTATATCACAGCTGCCACTATCATTGCAGGGAGAAAGGCTGCAACACCAGTGTGGCTATGTATTGCGATGAAACTTGCAGCAAATGGAATTAGAAAACCATGTTTGGAATTGCACTGAAATTCAGTGTAGCACAATTTGCGCCCGAACCTTACTGCACATAGGACAGGTCTCCACTGCAAACCAAAACCAAAACCAAAACTGCAGTTGCAAATTCCTTTGTGAGATTCAACCCCAGAACTCTTTGATCAAAAGCTGAATGTGATAACCGTGACAAAAATATTTACTCAACAATTGTTTTTCAAATGTAAATGTAAAAATATCTAAGTCAACCATCAAAACAACAAAAGATAAAAAAAAAACTTTAATTGGTTGATCTATATTTTATATTATTCAGATTGTATCTGAAAGTTCATTCAAAGGTCACAACGACAGAAACTCGCATGTTGCTTCAGTCAGCATACTAAACAACAAAGATGACACAGATAGCTGTCACATAAATTGTTCTCTAATTCTACACGAGGGATTTCAGAACAACAGCCTGAACTCGAAGGGAGCTAATGCGCTATTGGATATCAGAGTTGCGACCATATCGTAGTATTGGTATTTATAAAACGTCACTCCACAATAAGAAATTGTCACTAGCGACACGATCCCAAGTCGCAAATTAATGTTAAAAGTTCATAGTTTAAATGAAACAAAATGTCAACAGAAACATTATCTAGTAAAATACTTTTGACACGTGGCCTGATGACCTCAAAATAATACTGACAACTGTCATGCTCATTTCTGTGGAAAAGTTTTAAATCCATACTTCTTCAGAAATGCCTTTTAAAGTGAAAACTTTTTTATACAACATTAGCTGATATCCCAAAAGTGGATCAAGCCGCGATAATCCGGCCACCGATAATCCGAATCTCGCAGTGTCCGAACGGTAGGAAGATGTAACCAAACTAATCTATTTAGTAGTCCTCAGTACTCAGTAATCCGAACATTTCACTATCCGAACGTTTTTGATGAAAAACGGAAGAGTTTGGATTATCGAGGCCTGACTGTATACACATGTATAAAAAAAAATATGTATATGTATATGTATCGGTGAAGTATGAATTGCTGACTTCAGCAAATTTCATTCCAAAGAATACCTGTCAAGGTCTTTTACACATGAAGCTTTTATCACAGTACCAAACCTGGAGATCATATCTATATATACTCCTACAATAGGTGCAACAATTACACGACTCACAGGATACAGAGATAGTTACACCCCATTTGAGCCATTCACTGCTTCGATCAATCATTTCACATTGAACCGGTCCCAGAAATAGGTCATTAAAGGGACAGTGTGACAATGTATCTAGTTCGGCTTCCATAGGCACTCTAGTACTCGTACAAGCTGGACTCGAGTCCTTTTTCTAGGATTCTGGATATATAACGGATTAATAATAAGGATATAGTTTGTTTCTACAATTATTATGATATCATAAGAGTAAATTTTTCTCTTCTCATAGAGTTTACTCCCTTCAGCTTTTCGATCATAACCTCTGTTCTACTATGGCCAATTTATCTTTTCTAACAAAATCCCCTCACGGTAAAAAAGAATACCACTAAGAATGGCAACATCCAACATGATTTCATAGCTTTGGTCAAGAATGACAACATCCAACATGATATCATAGCTTTGGTCAAGAATGACAACATCCAACATGATGTCATAGCTTTGGTAAAAAATGACAACATCCAACATGATGTCATAGCTTTGGTCAAGAATGACAACATCCAACATGATTTCATAGCTTTGGTCAAGAATGACAACATCCAACATGATATCATAGCTTTGGTCAAGAATGACAACATCCAACATGATGTCATAGCTTTGGTCAAGAATGACAACATCCAACGTGATGTCATAGCTTTTGTCAAGAATAACAACACCTAGAAAACAGAAGGTTAAGTGTTATCACTATTACACCACTTTCAATAATACTTCCCTAATATCATGACTGCTATAATCATTGCGGAGAGGAAAGCATGCAAAACAATTGTGGCGAAGCATTACAATGAAACCTGCGAGCGTAAGATGGAATTTGCAAACCAAGGGTAGCACTGCACTGAATTTCAATGAAGCACTGAACTAAACGATAGTTTCCGTGACTCTGCCAGGACTAGAACAGAGGACCTCTCCACAAAAAGTGAAATACTCTAACTTCAAACATTCTCCAGAATGGAACTAAGTTCAAATATAACTACAGTCTTGTCGACAGACTCGTATCACATTTGACCTTTGCTGCTTACTTCCTGTCAATTACTGGAGAGCAGAAATAAATGTTTTATGTTCACCCAAGCCAATTGTCACTGGACATTGATCAGTCATATGTCAGCATATTTACTCTGTATATCCGAGTTTCAATACAGCTCTAGAATGCTAACCTCTGGCTAGGAAAGTAGTGCCTGGTGTACAAGCTGCTAGTCTAAAGGATGAGTCTTAAAGAGACGGTTCTATCGGAGTATCCGTCATGTTGTTTTTGTGTATTACGTGAATGAGAAAAACAAAGTATTTTTTTTTTAATTTTGCAACTTTTTTATATTAAAATATATAAATAGAATATCCACAGAATAAAATTATTCATCATTAGACTGATCAACAACATCTTGTTATGCTATAGCTATATTTCCTCACTCATAGATCAATTCATATTTTAATTTTTGTCTATTTTGGCAAATTATCAAACATAAAAGTCACCAAAATATTATCCTCAGCATAATTGTGTTAGTCATGTATACATAACATATATGTATTTATAAACAGAAATGTTCTGCCAAATTTCAATTCCACAAAAAATATCCCGAGAGAACCATCCCTTTAAGTTTTAAAATATTTATGATCCTGTATAGATATATTCAGCACCTTGGAACAACTTTCAGCTTATATTCTCAGAAATCCACTGGCAGAATGGCTATTGCTTTGATAATATCAAATGAAGACAATGAATTAAAATTGAGTATCAAGTTAAATTTCAGAACCAGTAACAACAACAATTTGAGTGCAGATTTTTCTATGTTTCTAGATTATTTGCAGAACTTTAAATATTTGTGAATATCACTTTCAACATTTTGAAATATAAGTGCTATCAGGTTTATGGATGTCTAACTTTCTACTCTAATTCAATTTGTAGAAAAAGTGCCTTGATCATAAACTAATTAAGGCGGATAAATCAGTCATCAACATATGTCACGTTTCGTGGGTTAGACTCCTAAAATAATTGTTTAACATGTGATCACCAACTGAAGGCAAGAGCAGATATCACTCTCGTTACCACGAAAAGTTAGCAAAACAACTGGATACTGCAGTAGTGACAAAATAGGCACTGTATGAAGACAAAAAAAATGTGTTCCAATTTGTAAAAAAAAGACAAGGGTATCCATAAGCATCTAGGTGTAAACTTGTCCCCTTCCCGTTCGTAAATCAAGGTCTTGTACAAAAGACTATCTTCAATCACTAGTCTTACACCATGATTATATATTTGGTATGGATGGCTCACAAATCCTTTATCATCGCTCATAATATTGTACACTCCGTCATGAGGAAAGCGAATGTTGGCCTCAAGTTATCTAATTGATATTCATTGGTTGGAAATCAATCTTGATGGTACAAATTATTAATTAAACTTGTATGATATTCCTGATTGTTTTTGCAAATTACCATTTTCAATCAACAGTTTGAATACAATCATAACATTAATACCATTGAAATGCCCGGAATTTAATTAATCGGTCTGGTGATAGGAATAATATCAAGAGTTTCATACTCAAACTACAGATGTATACAGATACATATTTACTCAAAAATTCACTGGATTAGATCAGGGTAGCCTCCCTTTACCCAGAGACTAATCCCGGATTATTCGCTATGTTTGGGAGTTAAAATTCCTGTAAATTGGCTTCTCAAAATAGTTTTGAAAAGAATATTCAATTTGATTTAAATTTGTTTAAATTAATTGGGAAACATACTGCACATTGATACACAATGAGTTCATGAATGTGTGATGCCCATAGCAACTGATGAGGTGGTACCTCAATATAATTCGCTTTATTTTTGTGACCTTTGAGTGATATGATTGACAGCTTGGGTTAAACAAGGGTAATAACGCAGGGAGCGGCTTGGCTATGCATTTGACATTGATATGAGCGCTTATATTTAAGTACCCTAATCATAATAATTATATTATTAGGTTTTAACTGATATGCACCAAAAGGGGGTGTGGAGAGGTCATGGTACAGTAGGGCATGTTACTCTCATCATGAGCTCAGGTACCCTCATCCTGTCTACACACAGCCCTGACAGCGGATGGGATATCTCCCAGGAAGCACTTGAACCCTCCAAGAAATTTTCGTATAATATGTATTATGAAACCCCCCAACACTGAAGTGCTCAGTCAAAAGGGTTGCGCTCCTGGTTTAAAATCAGAGTTCTCTCTTGACCTGTGTTTAGAGATCACAAGGTACTAAAACAAGGGCAGCGAGAACAATTGGGGAATTTGAAACAGTGTCCTTTGGATACACAAGAGCAGAACATATCAAAGGTGAAATCCACATACTTTTTATCTTTTTCGTGAATCTTGTCGATCACAATGTTGTCAAAAGGTACTGAAAATTCAATAACATAAATAATTTCCTCAGGTTTATAAAAAAAATAACAAAGTATAAACTTGTTAGTTTCAATCTTGCAAAGGCTGTAGAAGAGGCCTATTCCATAAAAGATTGAAACTATTATTTTCCATTACTCCTGGAACCTGTTCAGAGTCATACCAAGGAAGAATCTCATTGCCAAACCCACAAGCATGGCGGAGACATTCATAAAAGGTAAAAACCATTATGTTGTCATGTCTATGCAAGTTTGAACAACAAAAGGACATCCACAGTCTTACTGAATTCATTGTAAATGTGACAAAATTTTTAAGTGTCTGATCCTGAGTACCAAAGAGAATCCTTCAGAATCATGTTTCAGTCCTTCCAACTTTATCCACGCAAAGGAGATGCAGAAGTTGAACAACAGGCTGCACATCAACACGATGCAGTGAGTTCTCTTCAAACTCATGTCCCTGAGCTACTTAAATGGCTAACTTAACTAAGTTGACTGGCAACAAAATCAACAGCAATGTTGAGATTCAGTCAAACGCACCTTTGCACCTTAAGAACTCCTTTCTCTCATCATGAATCTTGACACGCATTAAAGAGGATCTTCTAACAAGTAAATATGTGTAAAAGTGCAATATTATTTCAATAAATCTCTCTTCAGTCTTCACAGTACAGCTTTAAGTGAAACTTTCTCAAGTAAATCAATAGATTTTGTGTTAAAGTGCAAAATATTTTTTCAATATATATCTCTTTGCAGTACAGCTTTAAGGGGAAACTTTCTTAAGTAAATCAATAGATTTTGTGTAAAAGAGCAAAATATTATTTCAATATATAGAGGATATTTGACTTTTCTTGACAAATACCATGTTTATCTCATCGAGTGAGGTAGAAAGTTTATATTATCACGAGTGGCGCAGCCACGAGTGATAATATTTAAAATTTCTATCTCACAAGATGAGATAAACATGGTATTTGTCAAGAAAAGACAAATTTCATATTTATTATATTCAAAATCCTTGCATATTCACTGAAATCAACTTACATTTATGTTAAGTCGGCTCCTGAATGAGCCTGTCACCTCAACAACAATGTGACGTCATGAACGTGTCATGACGTCGGAGCATTGTTTTATGATGTCAGGTCATTGTTATATCAGTCACTAGTGACTGATAACACGTTCCATTGTTATTTTCTCTAGTGACTGATAACACGGTTTATTTTCATTGATAGACCCCAGTATTTCACATGCAATCATATAATAAAGGCCTATATCTCTTTGCAGTACAGCTTTAAGGGGAAACTTTCTCAAGTAAATCAATAGATTTTGTTTTGTACTGCCAGCACACACTTCAAGAGACAATGAAGCAGGCGATAGCACTTCACTTATTGGGCAAACACTTCTTCATATCAATTTTTTTTACTTGTATCCTTTTTCTTCTCTTTGAAGTAGCAAACAGAAAAACACTCAACATTTTACGCACATCTATATCAATTTGCAACTGTTGAAGAAGGATGAAAACAAATACCTGATCAAATACATTCTAGAACTCACAATGTATATTTACATAGGTAATACATATTTACCAACATGAAAGGAACGATGAATATAATAATCAATTATAATGACCTTTTCTGCACTTAATGCAATGTTTTGATGATCGTACTAATTCTATTTTCACAATTGATGAACTATTTTCTCTTCATCTGACCAACTTCTAAAAAGCCTCTCTATAAAGATATTAGTCTTGCCCTGTGACTGTGTAAAAAAACAAGAGCCTTTGATACAGTCTAGGTCCGTATTTAGCAACTCTAGATAGACTGTATAGACAGGAAACTGAACAATAATTAGAGAGGAGGAGAGAGCCGCCAAAACACATGAAGTTAACCTCACGAGGAGCAGGAGGAGGAGTAGGAGGAGGGGCAGAAGAATGTGTGTAGTTACATGTTTCGGGGATTTGACTCCCTTTAGCAAACTCACATCAGTTTTGGCGGCTCTCTCCTCCTCTTTAATTATTAAACTTCCATGAACTAAATTTTAGACTATTAAGTTAAGTCCAGGGGAAAACATCTTCAATTCAACAATTTGATAAATTTAAAAAGCATAATCACTATGTTTGTGAGATAAGTACACTCTTGTCTAAATATCCTCTGAAGTATAAAGCAATTTGATGAAATGAAACATTATAAGTTTTCAATCTTGAAGTAAGAAAAAGAATCCTTGTCCACATGTACCCTGAAGTTTAAATACTATATAATGATAGTGTTACTTTCTTCAAATTTTAAACAATTTGATAAAGCAAATAACAGATTATTGTAAAAAAAAAGAATTTCAGTCTACAAGTGTCAGATCATGCCCCAAAGCATAAAATATCTTTTAAAACTTTTCTCCGAGTCGTAAAACAATATGATTAATATGAAACTGTCTAATTTTAAGTCCTTTTGAGTGAGTATAAATATTTCATGTCAAAGAGCATTCCCTTTCTTAAACACTTCAGCAAACTTTTACTCACAACAAGACTTACCTTTACTGATAATCCAAAAGCAAAAAGAAGATATCTGAAATACCCTTCCACAGGAAACAAGGTAAGTAACACACCTACTCTCAAACATCATCTAAATTCCGACCTGTAATGTTCGAGTTAATGGGATGATAAGCTAGCGAACTCATTTCTCATCATAATGTATGGTATTGATACAGAGTCTCTAAGTGACATTATTCACCGGGACACAACGAGTTAAATATCGCCACTGACCTGGAAAGACCTAGTCACAGCTGAAGCAAATGATGAACTCGCTCGGAACAAGTGTATGTGCAATACACTGCGGGTGATAAGTAAATACATATAAATCATTTGGTGCAAGGGTTGTCTCCCTTTATTAGGATATTATAGTAGATGTTTGAAAACTAACTCTTTCACATCTGTCCACTGCACAAAGCATGCAAATATATTATTGGTTAACCCTTTATCTTAATGTCGAACCATGCTGTGTGACTCTGTCACAGGAATCACGACTTGATAATCAAATGATAATTCATATACTCACAGAACTGACAAGAGGATATCCATAATTTATTACCTTTGAGGGCATTCATGTTGGGGTTTGTTTTTCATATGATGCCTTTGGGCAAAATATTCCTTTACCACGATGATGTGACATCATAAATAATGTTCTGATGTCACGCTTTATCTATGACGTTGTGTTGTAAATGCGGCAACGGGGGATAGACAGTCTAAGCTTGAAAATAGATTTTAGCGTACATGATCCTCAATTTCATAATTTATTTGTGTCTACATTGTACTATGTTTACAACACAAGAGCCTGACTATTATATATAAGTATGTTTTGAGTGAGACTAAATTAAGGATCAAATGTTAATAAATATATTTCATTATTTCATTTTAGATAAAATTTTCAAAATGTTATCAACCTGTATGTTGATCATATATATATCTTGTCTTCCCAATCAATAGCAAATTTTAGCAATAACACATTAAAGGGGCAGTAGCACGTTTTTTGGAAATTTTATTTTTTCAAATTTCCCATTTAAAATGATAGTTTATGTCATTTATATTTACTTTAGAGGGTGAAACATCTTATTACACAAACCAATTATCTGTAGTGGTAATAACGGTGTTGCATATTAAGCAAAAATTGCATGGCAGCTATTTTATTGTGAACACATTTTATTATTTTTAATGACAAAAATTATTCCCATGGCTTTTTTTTAACCATGTACACTTATTTTTAAAATGATTTTAGCAAAGAGAAGGGTGTTTTACTATTAATGACATTATTATTCAAATACATGTCATCAACTTATTTGAGCGAAAAAAATGTGCTACGGCCATAAAGGCAAAATATATTTCGATAAAATTCTTTTTACTTTCAAAGATTTTGACTCTAAAATAAATACACATAATTTTGACACTGCTGTGTTTGTTAATTTGGAACATATGTCAGAGTTCTTGGAAATTGTAATAAAATCTGCCAGCTTGACAGAGTATTTCGTAAAAAAATTTTGGAGAAATTAGCTAAAAAGGTTTCTTAAATTGACGAATGGGTATTATTTTACAAAGCAACAACAAAATTAATATGATTAGCTAATTTGTATCAATAATCAGTTTTAATATGGAATAATTACGTTACTGCAACAGAAGTTACAAAACCACTATTCCTCGATGAATTTAACATTATTACCCTCTATATACATGTTTCTGTGGAGGTCTATCAAGCAGCTAATTAAGCTAATCAAATGAGTCAACAAGCATTATTGTGGATAATAACACCTAATTAATAACATGTAATTAACCAACATTCTCAACCAACACATTTGTCGTATCATTAACTGCAACGAAAATATTCAGTTATGACGAAGTTCTGTAAATAATCTATAACTATAATCACCCAACTAAGCACTCCCAACCAATTTTAGTTTTAAATAATCATTGTAAAACTGAATTAGATACAGAATTGTTTTTAAAAACACTTCAGAAAATTTTATCAATGTAATAATGTTCAGTAAAAACATGGGAGAAAAGTATGAGATCGCTCTACAGTCACTTTCAATTGTTCGTTGACGTCAATGAACTATGGGAACGAAAATGGAAAGTATAAATGAGCACACATAAAATATTTGACACAGCTTTACATTTAATCTTGGTAAATATATATATCAGCACTACAAGCACCTGTTTGTTTACAAATTATATAATGTTTCATCAAAAAGTTTACTGTTGTAATGTTGCATAGAAATATTATACAAATTTTAAAAGACATTATTATAACATTTGGATTGATCACAGAAGCGTGACATCCTGTTTAGCTAACAGTAACAACCTGAATGCATGCATAAACCTAAAAATATATAAAAACATCAAAAACCTACCAAATATGCATCTTGTGTGACAACCAGACAAAAGAATTATTCATAACTCTTTCTTCATAATCCAACTATACACCTAAATAACAACCTGGTTTACCTATCTACGTGAATATATTTCTTTCACACTTGAGCAAATTTGGATGTTTTGACAACGTGATCGTTCGGGTGAACATACTCCACTCCACAATATCCTCAATACCTCCCCTCGACACAATAAGATCAATTATATACAACAAATAAGTTGAGGTCAGAAAGTTTGATAACATGATTTGTTAGACTCCCCTGCATCTCCCACATTCTTCACCGATGAGACAGCGTGACACCTAATATCTACCCCATTTTCAAATAAGAGATGATTTGAAGCATGCTAGCAATCCTATGCTACGAGGAGTCATAAGAAGGTTTAAAATACTGTATTTCCCCTAATAGACACCCCTATTTTTTCAGACCTCATTCAGCGCCGGTGTCTATTTGAGACCTGCGTCTATTCGAGACCGGCATATCTAACTTTTTGGCATATTAATCATCTGACCAACAAATATATATATATATATATATATATAAAATAGACCATTGTCTCTTAATTTTTTGACAGAGAAAATCATCTGACCAACAATTCAATAATTCAATTCAATAAACTAATCACTTCTGCCCACAGGTAGTTTGAAATTCTTAATCACACTCATAGTGTAAATTCAAAATAATAAAACCAATTTTCATGACTAGAATATGACTAAATTAGCAAAAAAGAAATTTGCCAAAAATTCACTAATTCAAGTTAAATTTCGCACTGCACCTCTCCTAGTGGTAAAGTAGCAATGTGCCAAATTTGAAAAGGAAGAGATGAATAGTTTTTCTGTAATCAATCGGACATTCTAGCTCCAAATATGACTACCGGTAAGTTGAAAAATAAAAAAAATCGCCATAAATAAATTAATTCACCAATTCGGGTTAAATTTTGTACTGCACCTCTCCTTGTGTTGAAGAAGACATGCGCCAAATTTGAAAAGATGAGATGAATAGTTTTTCTGTAATCGATAGGACAAAAAAAGTTTTTCAAACGGAAGGTTACATGACGGAATCGTTTGTATTACTAGATACCCCCAACCGATGGTCGGGGTATAACAACATCACACTAATTTTTATGATTAGTTTACACACTGACCTGAGCTGGTACAATTTTGTATGGTCCAAATATAAATTACAGTGGAGGTCGTACACCCCATTAACAAATAATAGTTGTCCCCAAGTAGTGTCAAGCGGTAGAGCGTCTTTTCATCAAAGTGTTCCACCTGTGGTGATACATCACAATGAAGGTGTACAGCCTGGGGGATTGTATACACACAGGACTAGGAATGTTAACCTCATAATCCACCTCCACAATAACAGCTAATGGAATAACAATTGCATATCATTATATAACATTTCCTTGAATAGTTCAACTTGGTTTAAGGTCAATATTGTTATCTTAATTTGTGTCCTTTCATATCATAATTAAAATATTGGATGATTTAAATTTTAAGAGCTATTATTGAATGCAAATGCACCTGTTATATATAAATAGAAACATATTTTTTAAATTTGTGTACATTTACATATATGTGCTATATTGTTATCAAAAT
Source organism: Gibbula magus (assembly GCA_936450465.1). Classification (NCBI taxonomy): domain Eukaryota; kingdom Metazoa; phylum Mollusca; class Gastropoda; order Trochida; family Trochidae; genus Gibbula; species Gibbula magus. The sequence goes on from OW388293.1 coordinate 50,099,766, forward strand.
ATTTAATATTTAAGAGCAATAATTTGCATGCATTTGCATTACACAGCATTGTTTTATTTGTCTCTTTATAAAATGATGAAATGAATGTTCTAATATGAAAGCAATAATGAAGTAACTATTGCATAGTGTCATAATATTATAATATTTCCTCCACCCAGCTTAAGTCAATATCATGTTCATGCTCAATGTGTGTCTTTATGAAATTCATGTTGCACTGGAAATAATTGGTAGCAATAAGAGATTTACAATCGCAAATAACTGATAATAGAAATTTGAACTTGTAGGAGTCAATGATAATTTCTGAATATGAAAGCTTGTATCTGAATGAAATCATATAATTTTGTTCAACAATAACATCTTCACATTTGGAATTTGTTCGATGATCTCATCACATAAACACTTGACAGCTGCCGGTAACGATATAAATCATTTACTCGGATTAAACTACCATCATATCAACAGGGTATGAAATGAGACTTGTCCAACACCCCGGAACTTTGGGTTCCGGCTGCTACTTTTGGAAGTTATTCCTAAATTTCCAATTTAAATTGACAAAATAACAGTTTGGGCTGGCAACTTTTGAGTTTATAGATGTTCTTTAATTTTGCAATTCAAATTGACAAAAGAATTACACTTTTGGGCAGGCAATTTTTGGCGGTTATTCTTTAGTTCGGCAGTTTAAATTGACGCCTAACACTTTTGGGCTGGCACCTCTTCAAGCTTGTTTGATAAACTGATTATCAGCCCAAAGCATGACAGATCGAGAATACGCTTGGTTGAGTTCAAAATAATGCAGTAGATCTCCATCCATTTTCAATCTCGAGGTCATAATAGAGTTAAGAATGAGAAAAACTGCCACTACATAATTAGATCGGAGTACAGCTGCATGTGAGGTGTAATTATTTCATGTAGACTGCCCAGTTCACACAGAAATACCTTGCATACTTCACACGCTGTGTACAAACCCTCAAACAAAGTTCACAGCTCAATACACTGTACCTCTGTTGTATTCAGCTTGATTAACTCTATATAACCACCTGGATTAACTCTATATACCTGTATGTAGGCTCACAAGGAGTGATTTCTCTAAGCTAGCTAGCTATAGTTGACATCATAGAGAAATCACCTTAACCCCTCTGGATTTGCCACAGAACATAATCATTGTGAATGGAGCTATTAAGCTCTGTAGGTGATATTTTTACTTTTATAAAATAATTTTCTTCAAATTTATTTTAACTCCTTTCAGGTAAATTATGAAGTCCGAATGTGGAGAGATTTATTTGTAGTGAGCCTCATCAAATCTAATCAAATAAAATCCATTTACTTGTTCTCATAGTCCCCATTCAAATTGTGATACACTTCTCCCGTTGGTAGAGTGTCCGCTCATCACCCGGAAGACCGGGGTTCGATTCCCGGTCGCGTCATACCAAAAGACGTTAAAAGATGGTAGTTGTTGCTTCCTTGCTTGACACTCAGAATAATAAGGACAGAACAACGCTTGAACTGGTGCTGCATGGTGGCTGCCGGGCGCAAAATGCACAAACCAAATTTCCGATTTACAATGTATTGAGGACAATAAAGACTTATTATTATACCAGTAAAATCTCTGAATTCATCATCTAAAAGAATCTCCACAACAGCAATGATTTCATTGTCATAATTTAAATGCTAGTTAGAAAGATATTTTTCAGAGTTGGAAACATTTAGATCAGGCGAGTAGGATGAATGCCTAAGAAGTTGAAACGTGGTGTTTCTTGTCCACTTTTGATAAAGGGTCAAAAACCCTGGAACCCATCAAGCCAAAACCTTCCTCCATTTCGGAAAAATAACATCCCTTGCGAAAGAAATGACCTGTCACACTTATATACAGTCAGGCCTCGATAATCCGAACGCTTCCGTTTTTCATCAAAAACGTTCGGATAGTGAAATGTTCGGACTATCGAGTACTGAGGACTACTAAAGAGATTAGTTTGGTTACATCTTCCTACCGTTCGGAAACTGCGAGATTCGGATTATCGGTGGCCGGATTATCGCGGCTTGACTATATGCTTTCATCAAATGATTCAGAATTTTGTGGGAGTACCTTAGCACAGGAAAAACTACACATGCAAAGAGTCACTGATATCACTGAGTTGCATGATTTTCCATTTGAGGCTTGTTACTCAATTAGCAATCACCACTCGTACAAGTGAGAAAGTTTATATTTTAGAAAAATATTTATGCTATACATCTGTCAGGTTGCTGTAAAATGAATGACTGAAAGCTGGGTCGTCTCTAAGATTAACACTGATTTCTTTCTGCAATAGAACGTCAAAATTTGGCCCACCTCACATCACAGTACTACCTATGAGGTATTACGTAACATCAACTTCTATTTAGAGAAACTTCCATACAATTTTATTTAGCATGTCATACAGGGTTCACTGACCTCGTAACAGATTCAATTTACTGGCTTATTGATTTTTCTGCATAAAGCCACCACAGCTTATTCCTATGTAAATAGAAATAAGTAGGTAAATATTATCATGTATGATTTGTGCTACCGGTATATACTTATTGATGGAGTGGAATTCACTTCTCTTGTGTAATGTATGTATGTATGCAAGAAGGATAAGAGTACATACACTAAAATGTTACAGTATTATTGATAGGCCTATATGTCATTTATACAATATTAAGTTATATCTCACTTTATGAGGATGAGATAAATAAATGCTGTCAAAATATATGAACCAATATTAAAATTTATCATTGAGTGATCTGCCAAAGTTGATTAATTATGTACATTTATGTATCAATCTATATTAATTTAACACTGACAAATTCAAGACATCATAATTCATAAATTTAATTGTTGTCAATAACAAATATTCAATACATCATAACATGATTACAAAATTATTGAAAATATTATAATTTCCATGTTAACAATTTGACAATGACACAAATTTTGCTAATCAAAACAAAATATTTAAGATCATTTTTCAAGTGACTCGTAGCTCGTTCATCAGCACTTTATCAAATGTTTATGACAGTTAATGACATAATATTATTAAATGATATGTCGAAAGTGAGTGTAAATATGTTACTGCACACACAATTGACAACCTGCTAACAACGTGTGTACAGTAAGTAACTTTAGTAAGTATAAAGTTACGTCAACGTGTTTGTTTAGCCAGTGCATTGCAACAGGTGGCATTGAAAGTAAACAATCGGTCGCGTGCAGAAAGCTGACACGTGCAGCAAATATGATTCATAACTTACCATGTGTCGCCCATTTCCTGTCTGTGAACGTTTATGTTCAATTCGTGCATTTGACGATATTTAGTTTGGGTATCGTGAACTTCCGCTACACTTGTCAAACCACCCTCACCCGTATATGTGTGACGTCACAACCCGGTTTATCCAGCCAATCAGAGGCGATCAAGTTTATTAACCGGGCGATAAGAATCGTATCTCACACAGGCATGTTCATTTACTGCTTGTTCATTTACGACGGCGTATAATAATCCTATTTTCGAGTTATTACACCAATAAATACATAAATATAGGGTGGATTAATGTTGAAAATGATCTCCAGCCTGCAAATTGGTGATAGTTGAGGAGCAAAAAAAAATTTCTTGTAAAAACAAAGTTAGACTATGCAAGACACCGATTGTGACATATGCTGTATCAAGATGGTATTTGGTAGCAATTTTTAGGTCTTCAAGACAAAGTCATGAAGACGTATTGTTATTATCGTGTTTTTTAAATTCATTATTTGTACCGAATTTTGTCCGCAGGATTCCCGCTTAACGACTCCAGCGATTTAACTGAAATTTGTAGTGATGATAGCTTGTGACTAAAACTGGTTTTGTGTCGAGTCACTTTTTTGATTTTCGACTTCTTTCTTGAGTTATCTCCCCTTGAAGTCAAAACTTCAAACATCAATTACTCGAAAACTATTTAAGATAATTTCACAAAACCTTCACCGAAATGTTTAGGCCTATAGCGGTTTTCGGCCGTGATAATAGATCTTTTGCTATTTCAGTCTCAGAAACAATTTTTTTACTTGCGCCGTTTTGAGGGTACGCACAATTTGGACAATGAAAAAAATCATTGAAATTTTGTGATTTTGAGAATTTTATAGGGTTACTTTCTTTGTAGAACTACTGATGATACCATTGTGTTTAATAACTCCTTTTGAAGTCGAGATGTCATTTATTAAGAATTATAAAATTGAAACATATATATGTCATAATTTAAGTGTGACAAGTCATAGAACGTTGTCATTTTTCCAAAACCGACATTTTCAGGAAAGTTCAAAGGCACACACCAACTTCAATATCAATAATTCAGCTATTGGAATTTTTGTTACACCTCCGAATGCACAATTTCAAGAAGAATACTTTTTATGTTGACCTTTTCCATCAAAAGGTTGATAGTTAAGCTTCAAACATCGCAAACGTTGTCTAATGGTCCAAATTTAAGCATTTCTAAATATTTTATTGGCTATTTAAAAGAACATAAATCCTTTCCTAGCAATCTAAATGACGATTACATCTACTCAAGTTGAAATTAAAGCACAACCTTTTCTATATTACACCTTAGTATGAAAATATTAACCATGTTGTCTTAATCATGAGATAGATCCTGTAGAGGTCCATTAAAGGTGCATCCATTGTGTTTCATAAAATTCTATTTGGCTTTAATGCGTTCCAACTCACCACATGTGCTGTTTACAAGACATATAAATTCACCCAGCTTGCATATTTATCCCCAATCGCCAAATATATCATAATTACTAGTTTCCAATTAAAATTTAGTAACATTATTATGCATGTGCAGAAATCGAAACTGCACGTCCCAATTACATGCACAGTAGTTATATGGACTATCAAACATTATCAACTCAAATTTGTCTTTTTGTCTGTTATAAATAAGATTCCAAAATTACGTTTGACTCATTGACGCGCGCCACACGCTGGTCATTGTCCGGTTTTCGATCAGAAATCACTACTTTTACCTTCATATCGTTAATATGCTAAATCTACTATCATCAAGACGGTAGTTTTCGGTAACAGTCGATACTTCTCGATAAAGTAACACCATTTATAACGTTTGCAATATGTGACCCCCCAACAACACAATGGATGTACCTTTTATGTGCGATTTTTCCATTTTCAGAGGGTAATGTTCTTTGGAGATTTTTTGTACAAATTTTTTAATGAAAATAGAGACATGTTTGATAGCTCATTTTAAAGCGGAGAAACGGATGAAATAACTGAGAGTCAAATATGGAGTTCAAGGTCCAGTAGAAGTCTTGAAGACCTTAGTATTGACGCGTCAATCCTAGTTGTCAATATAATGTTCCTCGTTACAGTCAAATAAAACTATAAATTACGGTGCCATAAAACGTTTCGCAAAACAAAAAAAAAGAGTAATGGCCTCTGTAGCTCATCAGGGTTCAAATTATTTAATGTTGAAGACTGAAATGGATTGTTCTCCATCGGGCAAAAGAAAGTACTCACCTCAGTTGGTTTCCATTATTTCAATATTAAAAAAAAATCAGATGCATTTGACTATGGTGCAAAACAATTATACTTATCTGCAGTAGTTTGAATGAATTAATTGGTGACTGTTTAAAATGTGTACAGAATCAGGCACATTTATTAGAGAGAGAGAGAGAGAGAGAGAGAGAGAGAGAGAGAGGATATATAACTGTTTATATTACCTGTCATTTCATTCAGATTAATATGAATAAAAAGGAAGGCTTCAACTGGTATTCATTTTGATTTAAGATTTGATTTTTAGTTTTCCAAACAATTGCTCTTTGCCTTTTTGCTTTTCACCCCCATAAGCCCTCAGCTATTGTGACTACCTCTCTATACCGTAATATCTAAATATGTTTGTGTATGTTACATTTATAATGTATAAATCTTGTCTACGTTCATCTTCCCACGCAAGGCATAGCTCGCGCCAGTCTCCATTTAAGGATGTCCGCTCCTTCCTGTTGAATTTCAAAATGAAATATGATTAAGTAAAGATTTTTTTCTCATCTTTATTTACTTCATGATATTCTACGTCATCTACATACTTTAAAAAAAAAAAAAAAAAAGAAAATGTGACTTTAGAACCTCTAAAAAGTGCTTAAACAGCATAAATGGCCTTAAAGGGAGTTTTCAGGTACATTTTGTGTCAAACCCTAAAAAAAGCCACACTACCATATATATTTTTTCATCGATTTCGGTAGGGTAACATGAACTTTGTAACATATCAAAAAAAGGAAAACAAGTTTAATACTAGAAATGTAGTATTTAAAAGTTTTTAGCAGTTTTTTTTCTCATTTTCCCATAGACTCCCATGTTAAAATTGTACTTCACCCAGCTATCTTACAGGCGTCATATCTCGAAAAAACCCACACTATCCCCCTATTTTTTATGCTGATTTTTCAATCATATACTTTGATCTTTTAAAAAATATAAGTTAAACAAAAAAGTTTAATTCTATGATTTTGAGGAGCGAACATCCTTAAGCAGTTGGAGAATGGCGGGGGTATTTGCGTGGGAAGACGGTCTACGTTGTGGGGAGCAGTATTTATAAATGGGTAACCCTGTTTATTAATCCCCCTTTCCTGTATCATCTGGAAATAAATACCTTTCAAATCAATATTTAAATAATGTTCAATGTGTAGTGTGAGGTAACCATTGGTGCTCACATGTCAAATGTACACGTAGTTCAATCGGACATGGGGTGTTTCTTGGAAATGGTAAGAATGTTCCTGTAAATGCAATGATAAGAGATTTGAGTTGGTGCTCTGTAGATGTTTTTACAAAGAATCGAATGTTGTCGTTATATACCTGAACTCTATGGATAGCAGTCGCATGTACAAAACGATACTCGTTCTCTTGATATTAGAGTTTGCATGTTATGTTAAATCAGATATTTGGCAGACCTTTTTATGGAAAGTTATGTTTGAGTCTTATGTTTAAAGAATATCTTACGCAAATTTAGATGGTTTTTTTTACCTTTGACCATTGAAACCGGCCAAGCCTCCTGTTCCTGCATATATATGTTGTATTCTAAATAATTATTCGCATGTACGTTTCAGTTTTATGGTTCATAAGGACTTTCACATTTGCAACAATTGTACACATTGATTTGTTATTGCTGTTTGTGTGAAGTGAGCACATTCAAATGTGCATCACTATTATCATTATTTATTAGCATAATATGTTTAGCGCTTTGAGCATGCTTTCGAGCGTGGATATGTGCGCTTTATAAATATGCACTATTATTATTATTACGTACGTTTGAAGATGAAGCAATGTAACGTTATGAGGAGTTACGTTTCATTCTGTTTGAAGCTGTTTCTAAATCGGTAACGGATTATTTAATAACCCAAATGATAACGACAAGTTTGTATCTCAATGGAAAAGAAATTGCAGATATTTCAGCTTCTTAAATTTTACTTTATTTAATACGTTTAAACGACGAGAAATGTCATTGGTATGATTTTTCTCGTATTACAAGTTTGAGGTTATTAGCATTTCTTCATGTCTGAAGAGTTGAAGAAAATTAAGTTCTCATGTAACACGGATACGCCTTTATTATATGATCAGAACATGCTTGTTATTTAAGATTTACTTGATAAATAACATTACACACTGGTATCTTTTCATAAGAAGGGTTGCAGCATATGATCAAGCAAATATATCCAAGCAATGGAGGCCTTTTGAAGCCATTACAGATGATATGGTTGCACGGGTCCAGGGCTTTATCATGTCCGATCGTAGAATAACGGTGGACGAGATATCTTCAGAGTGTGGCATTTCTCATGGACGTGTATGTACCATCTCTCATAAGCACAAGCACATGTCCAAGGTGTCTGCAAGATGGTTGCCACGAAACAAGGTGCACATGATCGACACCAGAGAGTTGAATCCAGTCGTGAGCTTTTTGACATCTGCAATGTTGATCCCGATAACTGTCATGTCCATACGCCATGTAGTACAGGGGATAAACCGTGGATTCATCACTGGGATTCTGACACCAAGCAGGAATTCATGTGATAAGCACAAGCACTCTCCTGCATCCAAGAAGTTCAAAACTCAGCATCATGCTGACAAGATCATGGCGATTATCCAAGCTGCAAGTTAGTCAATGGCACAGTCACAATAGCAATGCAGATGTAAATGCATCCTACTCGTGTGTTACCATAGTGACTGTGTTATTGACAAGCTTGCAATTCCAGAATTTTAATACTGCAGGTGGCTCTTGTCGTTCATTGCTTATTGTGACCTTAGCTACCAGTATATTAAATATTTCTAAATGTCTTATACACATTTATGCAAATTAATGGCATTAACCTGTACTTGTAAAAGGATATAAGGTTTGCAACCTGCAGCAATAGTTAGTTGAGAAGATGCATTTGCATGTGAGCTGTCATAATGACCTGACATTTGATAATCTTACAGCCTGGACAATCTACATACCATAATAAAGGATGTGATATGCGTACAGACAGAGAAATCATCACATTCAGGGACACACACATTACATTTGCTTACCCTCATTTCTAATATGTCATGTTGTAGATGAAAAATGTTTCCATTGATTATTTGCTGACAAAACAATTTTGCATAAGAAACATACTCTTTGTCACTTTCAGATATTTTTTTACAAGATTTGAAATTCATTAAGTTTTAGAATTAAATATTTTTAGTTTTCTGTAAGAGTCACTGTTAAATCTTCTTTTACTATTCTGAAACTCTGTGAAAACAAATTGGGTGCTAGATTACAACTCAAGTTTATGTGTCAAAGCAAGTATATACATATACTCAGATTTAATTTGAGAAGACCTGTCACCCCACATATATCCAAAAGACATTTTAGTGAGATGAGGTGATTTGGGGTTTAATGTTGCTTTCAAGAGTATTTCACTTATATCACAGCTACTAGTATTACGGCAGGGTGAAAGCCTGTATCGCCATGTGGCTATGCATTAAAACTTGCTAACATCGGCTGGAACTAGCGAACCATGGGTGGTACTACGCTGAAATTCAGTGTAGCATTGCACCCAAACCTTACTGCATATAGAACAGTTCTCTGCTGCTGCCCCTGGCGGGATTCGACCTCTGGACACCTGATCGGAAGATGAATGCACTAACAACTGAGCTATCCCGCCACCGCAGAAGACCTAGAAATGTGTGGCTGATTTCCTTTTTTTTTAGTAAAAGAGCAACACAAAGTACTAAATAATTTTTTTATTCACGATTTAAAAGGATTACATGTAAATACAATAAGATATGTACATACAACAAAAAGGTTATCTCATGATACAATAAGTTTCTGTAAATTTACAATTTTAAACGTGTTTAATCTGAAGTTCTTGAACCATAGTAGATAAACAAAAGAAAACGTTATGATAATTTAACAATTTGCAACTTAAGGTTATCCCTATCCTAGGTAATTTGTTTTCCCAGTTAAAATATTTCAATGAAGCTTTTGTATCTCTGCAATATAGTAATGCGATCACCTTGATCTACCCACACAATGACTAAAAGAGAAAAATGAATTTGCAAATTTCTTTCTTAACCTGTTATGTCTTTAAATGATTAGTTCCTGGGTGGCCAACTTTCAGAAATTATAACTTGTAGATGACATTTGGATTGTCTTCGAGAAGCCATGCAACATTCTCTTCCGAGAGACGTAAAACTGGCGTATCTAGAAAATTGAAAAACGTTGCATTTAAATTCATTGGACCGTTTAGATTGAACCCCTTTTCCCTTTTTTAATGAGAGAACCCCCCATCCTCACTCAACATTCCTTGATCCACCTATGGGTAACTGACTTGAGTAATCTCTGTGGGGAGAGAATGCCATACGTAGATAATAACTGCATCTGTAGCTGAAGGTTCTAATGCAGATCCCTCAAACATATGTCATTCAAAATGGCTGCCTTCTATTTCTAAACAGCCCTTCCTCTTTCCAAGTCCTTCCTTTAAGCTGTTGATGTTTCCTTCTCAAGACGTCGAAACATGTTGTAGTTCTTTTCTAAACAGCTGTTCCTCTCTCCAAGTTCTGTTTAATCTCGGCGGTGTACTGTCCGTAGAATCTCTCCAGCTTCTTGTTGAACTTCATGTTCCTCTCGTTGATGTAATCAATGTCTGCGTCCTCATCAAACGTGCGCCTTCTGCTGTACTTGGCTCTCTTGTCGATCCTATTAGAAGTTTAAAAGCAGTGCAATCATGCATTACAACAATACTGCAGTGACTGGATTAACTTTCACTATTGACCCACAAGGCACTATTGGGATAGAGATAGTCTATTGAAATTAACTATCAGCCCTTTGCACAGCTCTTACTGCAATAATTCGATAGTCCGATCTATCGTTACATCCCTAACTAATATCAAATCAAAATTAAAATGCTTCACTTGTCTAAGTATAGTTTGGTCTGAGATGAATGCTTAATTCAAGAGACATTGAGTAAACCTTTTTGTGACAGAATCTTTTTCAGCTTATTGTAAAATGGGCTTATATATATATAATATCAGTGGCGGATCCAAGGGGGGGGTTCAGGGGGTCCGGACCCCCCTCCTTTTTAAATCCATGTATAAGTTGGGATATACATCTAAACCCCCCCCCCCCCCCCCCCCCCCCCACTGAGTGGAGAAAAATTGTTTTGGGACCCCCCCCCCCCCCTTTCAAAAATCCTGGATCCGCCCCTGAATATATTTAAAACATTGGTACCAAAATAGTCGAAATAGCTGTTTATTGCTAAGATTATAATTTAAAAGATGTTACAAACTCAAATCTTAAAATGATGGTTTGTTTAACATAATCTTGCTACAAGAAGCTTCTATTGTATCCTTGTCATGGTACATTAGAGGTCAAGGTCAGAACTAGGGGAGATAATGTCAAAGAAGGGAGATAACTCACTGTTTCTCCAGGTCCTCCACCATTCTGTCGACTGCTTCTTCCGAATCTTTCTGCTGATGGAGGCCAAGAGTGTTGGATGTGGAATAGAAATCATCCCCGCTGAAGAAAAAACAACACATCAAAGACTCAATAAACTCAATGACATTTGTTTGTAACATTGGCTTTTTATAATAATCTGAAGAAATTTGTATCACTTAATACTTTATCTGATTAGTGCCAAACCATTCTGATTGGTCTATTTACATGAATCACAACTTCTTGACAAAGAAGATAGTTTGGTTTTGGTCATTTACTGAAGTCATCCCTTGCAGGAGTGAGGACACAGGAGTAAAGGGTTGACAGATATCAGCAAATCATTCCTATCCAGATAAAGAGGCAAACATTTTTATTTGAATTAATTATTCCTAATGCTCATAGTAGGATAAGGATGACAACTTAACATCACTTTACAAAACACTTAAACAAACATGGTATCAACTTCCAAACGCAAGGCATAACTCTTGCCAGTCTGCATTACTGGCTGATTTTACCCTTGCGGTATTTCTCTTGCTTTGTTGTGTCAAGATAGTGAATCGCTGCACCAGAAATGCATAGCGGGCCTGGATTTCTAAACACAGATTTTTTGAAGGAAATACTGCAAGGCCTATATCAGCCAGTAATGGAGACTGGCAAGAGTTATGCCTTGCGTTTGAAGTTGACATGGTATGTGTATTTAATAGGTTCATATTTTGCTGAGATAGTTATAGACACTTTGTTGAGGGTGAAGAATTAGAAATAAAATAATACTGGATGTTGACTCACAGTTTCTGTTTCTGTCTGTCCACCTCCCTATTGTCAGGCTTCAACTGTTTGGTCAGAGTCTGGTACTGTCGGAATGTTGCCTGCTCAAAATCTGCAAATTAGTAGAAATCTCAAATTTATAACCCCCATGTGCAAATATACCTATACACAAGATTTCCGTTTTCTGGAAACAATCCTTCTTATGAAGAAGTTGAAAAAAAGAAGAAGCAAGTTTACAGACAGACAGCAAACACAATGACTGCCATAGCCATAGCCATTAGCCCTTACAATCTCAAAAGACTACTGGAGAGGAATTGAGATTTACCAGCGAAAACAAGCAGATAAGAATGTTATTCTGTTGAGATGAGTTTTAACACCTACCGGCGAAACCTGTGTCTGGGTTCTTCTTTTTCTTTTTCCTCTCCCACCGCTCGGCTTCATCTGCTCCAACCTCAAGCAGCTTTACCCTGTCATAGTTATCTCCCCTGTCAACACACTCCTGTAACAGATATAGCAAGACGTGTTTGTCTGGGGTTGATATCAACCTTTTCAGCCATTTAGAATAGTGTATTTTGAAACTACAAACCCATTTCAGTTGGACAGATATATCTACACAATCACATCATCTTTAAACATGCCCCTTGGGCTTAAAGTATGTACATTTTACAATGAAATACTTATAGGCTTCTTAATCACATTGATATATCACAGATGTGGTCAAATCTCATCTAAATCAAATTGAATGTACACTCGTACATTGCTGTCTTTCTGATCTGAGAACTACACCACAGAGGTCATGTCAGGTGACTTTTCACCTCAGCCAATCAGAGATGAGTTGACATACGGAACACCTCATTCAGTGCCATATCTAAGGACGCCTCTCATTGACTGAATTTATTGAAGGCAAAAGGTCACAGTGAGGGTCAACTGACATGACCTCTGCCAGATAGTCCTCTGACTCAAGTCGACGAACGAGCTACCAGAGTTACGATGAATTCGATTTAAATAAGTTGACATTTCAATGAGGTATGGTCTTAAAATAAGACAGAGTGATAGTCGGATCCAACTATAATGGGATGTCATTACTAACCTTCTTCTTCTTCTCCTCATCTTCTTCCCATTCGACTCGTTTTCTCTTTGCCTCAAAGTTGTCTGGTCGTTTCTTCCTCTCGTCTTCAGCCACAACCTCTTGATGGTTTAGTTTCCTTGCTTCATTCTGACATACCAACAAATGAATATCTTGTCATCATTTATATATAAAGAATACTAAACGATGTCCCGTTTGATATCATGTTTATTAAACGAGTGGATGGTTTGGTATTTTAACGAGCGAAAGCAATTTAAAATTCCGATGCCATTCACGAGTTTCATAAACATGTTATCAAACGGGACCGAGTTATGTATTTTATTTATAACTCAATGATGTAACTAGCGCTGAATTGCAAGAAAATCGTTTAAGCGACACTGACTTGCAAATAGGTCACCCGCTATTGCAGTCGCGCGACTAACATTGTGACGTCAACCAAAAACGACTATGACGTCACGCACCGATTATGACGTTACGGCAACACGCAGTGGTATCACTTATGTGTGTAACCAATTCATTGTTATCTAATGAGTGATCTAACCACGGTTGAGTAATAAATAATGATAACCTATAACCATGTATAAAACCTTGAAAATGTTTGTCTGGGCAATAATTTTGTATTATTTCCATGAATTTGTAATTTGTCAATTTACAGATTTTGGGCTAGCTAGTTATAGCCTACATTAGAATGCCAAAATGCAAAAGAATTAACAAAAATATTGAACACATTTGTTAAATAAGTTGTAATTCGGTAAGTTTTTCACTACAATATTCGTTGATATCACAAAACACATAAGTTCAACTTATTATGTTAAAAGCATTTGATAAATTTCACGCTGGAAAAAATATTATTTTTATTTTAAACATCTGAAAACGCAAACCATTTTCAGTTCGAGATCCCTCAGTCTGTTGAGTCTGTTGAACTTCTTTTTGGCTGATCCGCCTGATGTTGAAGGTTTCTCCTCCATACTTCGCGATCTACAAAGTTGATATAACAAAATATATGCTTGTGATAGTTTATTAGAATCCTGATTGTTGGTATACTGAGAAGAGAACATGCCATTACGATTTATGAGTGGAGTCAGTGGAGGATCCAGGGGGTTCCCCTTATGAACAATTTTGCACGTAGTTTGATGGACCCCTGGGTCAACTCCCCCTCCCTCCTTTTCAACATGTGACAGCCCCTCCCCCCCTAAAAATTCCTGGATCCGCCTTTATGGAGTCATGTTTATATGTCACTTCAACTGTATTAGAACTACCGGTATGGGTTAGACTGGATTTTCACATGGTGCATTCTCTTCATTTCCTCATTAGGTGCACCCAATTCTTTTTTCCTTTTTTTTTGCACTTCAGCAGTGTATGAAACAAGGCCCGTCAGAAAGCCTGTAACCTAGTAAGTTAAGCCCTGGTGAATATTTTAGGTTCAACTTTTAAATAAAAAATTTGTTCTGGCTTGTTTCATATGCTGCCCCTGGGTCTCTGTTAGACTCTCTTCTGTGTATTGTTTACTCTTGGATCTATCGATTCAATAATCTTAGTTTGTCTAGAAAATGAGTTGACGGTCATAAAATGCGGCATTTGTCAACAATGATATTCCATTTAGTGTTTGGAATATTGAAGACTGCTGGAGATGGATATGTACTCCTGTCAAGACTATTATACACTATACAGTCTACGATACAAGAAGAAGGTCTCACATTTGATATATGATAATCGCCATCATTTTCAAATGAAACTTAAAGGCTGAGGTAAGTTTACAATTGAGACCTCTGTTTTAATTTTGATTAGTTAAAGGGAGGATTCTATTGGAGTATCTGCCATTTTATGTTTGTGCATTACGTAGGAGACAAACGATGTATGTTTACTAATAATCACTTTTCAACAAAACAGATGTTGATAGAATATTCACAAAGTAACAAATAGAATGACTAATATCCTTATAATGATCAACAACATCTTTTTATATGGTAACCTCGAGTGATTGGATTTCGGACGCTTAAGACACAAATCAATGTTGACAATAAAAATGTTTGAAAATTAATAAATATGTATCATCTATTTTTCCATATGAGCTTTTTCTAAAATAAATTGGAGACAATTCGGCGGGGAAAATGTTTTGATGACTATCTTGTCTCATTTAGTGAGCACATTCGGAATTTTGACAGTCAGCGAGTGTATGCCGTTTTCGGACATCTGATTGGTCGATACCAAAAAGGGATATCCCAAGCTATTTATGTAACTTCCGTTGACCCAGAATATAACAAAAACGCAAGGACAACGTAGAAATTTTGTTGGTAGCCGGTATGACTTGTTCAAATTATCAAATTGTCGACTTTTTCATAACATGCAAAAAGTAGTTCAGGATAGAGATAGATTTTAAGCTTAAGAGTGAAGTTTGTATGATATTACAAATCTTAGGAAGTTTCACACGAAACATGTTATTCTGACCGCTAGCGGAGACCTTTCCTTTGTATTGATGATGTCACATGGCTCCAAATATCATGAAAAACTACCCGAATGTGAGCCGTCCGAAAACCAAGTGCGTCCGAAAACCAAGTACTCGACGATACGTAGCAAAGCTTTCCCCACATTTGTAGCATCTGTGAGTGGCTTCATTTCTAACTGTTTTATTATTTAATGAATGTGTATGTGTGCCATTCTTTATCAAACACAGAGTCAAAAACATTATTGTCATTAATAAATCTCAAATCTACTGTGTTGTAATCATGTATTGATAAGATAAATGTCCCTTGAAATTTCGTTTTCACCAAAAATATACTAAACTAGTAAAAGATACAAGGGGTCTCAATTACACGACATAACAAGTCATAATGAAATTAATTGTAAACATAAAGAAATTGTTTATATTTTAGCATATTTATCCGTTAAAACATATCACATTTTTATAATGTTGATATGATTTTAGTTAAGTTTAAAATAAACTACGATTTGATGGATGTGAAAATAAATAAAGAATTCTTGTGAAAATTTTTATAATCCATTAGAATTCGTTGCCCATTCTAAATAAGCCCTTACAAGAACGTTTAATCATAATTAGATATATTATTTTCAATATTTGTAAGTTTTAAATGGTAAGTTCATGAATACAAACCGTATATATCAAGGATTCTATAGAAGAAATAGGAAAGACAAATAGTTTTAGTGACACTTCCGTCGTAAACAACGTTTTCAACTCTAGAGTTATGTGCCCTTTGATGTATGATCACATAGGGGGCCGCATTTGGTTGGTACATAATCACAATTTGTTAAACATGACACATTCCTTAATATTATATTTGTTGATATATTCTGCATACTCATCGTTGCAAATAATTGTTTTTTCTTCAAACTTTTAAATAATAAACATTATACATATAAAGATAATAGATTGGTCACAAAAAGGCCAACATTATTACTAACTTTTCTTCCCTGCTACCAATCTTGATATTCGAAGGGAAATAACTCTCAATACATTCCATTAAATACAACCGGATTCAGAATATCAATAAAGCATTTTCATTGGATAATATCCTACAGTGACATATCGTAAACAGTATTGTAAACAAACTTTATATAGTGTAAGTTGAAAGAACTATTCCTGATTAAACAGCTACAAAGGACTGACATTAGAAGAAACTTAATTGAATGCACAGAGTTTCATAGAATGTTACTGGTTCAAGTGTATTCAATCCTCTACGTTGAAGCGATTCTCCACAAAACACTTTTTGACATTGGTTATATTTGCTTCCGGGTGTTGCAATCAGATCTAAAACTGCAGCGTTGACAAACTCGACTTAGTTATTTCTATAATTAGTAACATACTAACAAAACTTACAACCGGATCTGATTTAACCTGCAGTATACACACGTATACGTGAGTATATAAGACCAGCACTTGAGAGAGAAGCTTGGTTGATGCTGTTTGCTAATGAGTAACTGTTAGAAACAGCTAGAGTGCGTATCAGATACAATCATCATGAATTTTGCATCAAAATATGTGTTTGCTTACGAAAAACCAGAGTATGAGTATGTTTCGGAAGAGGAATATGACCACGGAATGAGCGTGAGGTGAGTGACAATATTGTAAATACAATTTACAGCTATCTATTAAATATAAGACTGATTTTAAGTATTTTCTCTTCTTAGTTTACAACAATCTAAATATCAAATTAGACTGAACAATAACATAAAATAATTCAATTCTTATTCACATAAGAAGTTAGTATAAATAAAAAAAATTAAACATATTAATTTATAATAAACACAGGGGCTTGTATTGCTGAAAACAAACTGTTCCTAGGTTCAATACTACGATGCGATATACCTATACTTAAAAATAAAGAAAGGGAGGCAACGCCAATTTTACCCCCTGTCCAATCAAGTCCAAATTCCAAAATGTTAAAACACGTTGTACACCTAAAACACATTGTAAAATTAAAGCACAGTGATTTCTCGTTCGAATAAAGCAAACATCAACAAACTCGGTGCATTATTTCTCAAGTTATGACACTTGAAACAAACTGTTTGAGAGGCATTCTAGAAGTTGGTGTGATGAAGAAGACAAATATTTATGGATGATAAACTTATTAACAATAGCAACTTTTCGGTATATACCGTTATCAAGCATATGGGAGAGATGATAAAAACAGAGGTTATATACATGATACATTTTGGTATGATAATGAGATAACAAAGACAACAAGATGAGATAACAATAAGATGAAAGGTGTAACAAGCAGGTTGTGATAACATGGATACCAGTGGTGTCTCAGCAATACATCGAAAATAATCAAGGAAAAAGTCGATATTTCATTCCTAGCAAATTTAAAAGCGATCAATCTCGAAAAGAGTTTTCTACTATCACCTTACATCCCTGATACATTTGTCATACTTGAATAGTTCGGGTATCTTACCGTTACAACTTAGCTATAGTCTGTTTGCTTCAAAATCATACCGATGAATTCATTATTAAAGTGAAACACAAGAACAATAAATAAAACTTTTTTACATCTTTCTTATTTATTTTCACGTACCAACTCGTGATATAAATTTGATGATTTTATATAACGTAATAAAACAGTTGCTTAACAACGTATCATATGATTGTTGTTGACTTAGAACATCTCATTACACGGGAGTCATTACAATGACTGTAACAGCCGAACACAGTAGACAGTCCCAGGGACAATCTCAAAACTCTTCTGATGAATATTCACTGTCACTTCTGTCACTGACATCACTGTCAACTGAGATCACAATGGGTGTGACTGTTGCGTGGTGAAGACCATCACGTCTCCAGTACGCAGATTCCACGTCGTTCACAACTTTGGCTACACATCTAGCCCAGACCTCCTGTGTGATGCTTGCAAGACTTTCGATCACAATATTTTTCACATCTGAGAGTTTAAATGTCTCATTTTTCCTACCAACATCACCTTTAACGATACCCCAGATCGGATTCAAGTCACAGTGGTAGGGGGGAAGACGGAGAACATCATGTCCATGTGTATGCAAAAGTTTGGCAACTTTGTACACAGGTTTGGTTTTATTCAATTTGATGACATTGTACAGTACAGGCTTTGCTGCTTTTGTTGGGAATGGTACATTGTTCGCCTGCAACCAAGTTATCATGTCTCCTTTCCGTGAGTTTGACGTGGGAACCTTGGTATCCGGATCCTGTACACTGTCATATGATGCATTGTCCATGACTATAAGAGACTTCTTTGGCAGAGCAGGAATCAGTTGCGTCTCAGTCCATTCCAAAAACACGGTACCATTCATCTCTCTATGATAGTCTCTGTTGTCCTTGGATTTTGAGCGAAAAACCAAATCACATTCAGGCAGAAATCCTTTACTTTCACACCCCGCATGCAAAATTATAAGTCTCTCTCCTTTGCCAAGGGGGAGTTTGCGAGACGTCTTGGCGTCAGTGGACACCCACTGACATGCCGTATGACAGGCATTGACCCAGGTTTCATCCAAATAGACAATCTCGTATCCCTCTCCTCTTTTCTTCTTGATGGTACGTAGGTAGTTGTTCCTCAATGAGACAACGTCTTTTCTCTCACACAAAACATGTCTTGACTCCCCTGAGATCTTCTTGTAACAATACCCAAATGAATGTAACAGTTTCCAAAGACAATGTTTTGATACAATCAATGCATGTTCTTTCTTCAGATAGGACTTCAGTATTCTCAGTGAAATGAACTTGTTTTGTGAAAACAGTCTCCGGATAGTATTTCGGATAATTTCCTTTTGAAAACTGTCAACTTTTTTAACTTTAATTATCTTTGAGATGGCCCCGCTGGTTGTCGTGTCTGTTTCATTTTGCTTCTGTAAAATGTACAACAGCTTTCCCTCAGTAATACCAAGAGCCTTGGCGGATCTCTTCCAATATTTACAAAGTGAAAATATCGACCTTCCCCTCTCTCCTTCAGCCTTGAAAAAGTTATAAACTCGATAGACAAGTTTTTCCAGATCATCAGTGAACTTCATAATGTACCGTAATTATTTAATATTGTTTTATATTTAATTGTGAAAGTGTGTATGATATGAACATTCATGGCAATTATGTGATGTGTATTATGCATTGATTTCGTATCAATTAAATGTTCATATTTGCACATTAATATTTCAATATTTCATCTAAAGGTATATATCTCCAGGGTTTATATCAATTAAACACTCTCTAACAATTTATGTTCTTTTTTAGCTGTGTTCATTTTCATAACATTATATACGGTAAATTGCTTGAGCGATTGCTACGACGAACATGAATTTCACGTGCAAACACACGGCTGTTTCGCTTATAGCCCGCCCGGATAATTCCAGGATTCGCAAGTTAAGGGTTAATAATGAATTCATCGGTATGATTTTGAAGCAAACAGACTATAGGAATGATTATCGACTTTTTCCTCGATTTTTGCCGATGTATTGCTGAGACACCATTTTCGCTCATTCGAGTTTGACGAACAAAAATTTGTGTTTGAAGTGTCATAACTTTAGAAATAATGGACCGATTGTGTTGATGTTTGTATTAATCGAACGAGTAATCACTGTGCTTCAATTCTACAATGTGTTTTAGGTGTACAACTAGTGATAACATTTTGAAATTTGGACTTGATTGGACAGGCGGTAAAATTGGCGTTGCATCCCTTTCTTTATTTATAAGTATAGGTATATCGCATCGTAGTATTGGACCTAGGAACTGTTTGTTTTCAGCAATACAAGCCCCTGTGATAATAAATACTTCCAAACAATAATTAATATCATACTGTTATTTATATATTTACATATATAAATAAACACAGTAATATCAACACTCCTCTAGAAATTATAGACCATTTCAAAAGATGCAAAATTTACTCATATTTTCAAGATGGTGATATAATTACTTAGAGCTAGGATGGGAGTATAGTGCAGGTCCATTTATTGCTTTTCCATGACACAATTAGAATCCATATGACTGAAACCGAAAATCAGATAAGGTAATTCTTTAATTTAATAAAGTGTGATATCGTATCGTATAATATTTGATCTACAGTGAAGGTAGTAGTGACGAAGATGAAGAAGTGCAAGAAGTTGAATGTAAATCTTTGGCTGGACCGAGGGGAGGAGCAGCTATCCCATCGCCAGCATCAGCTGATGTTCCATCAGGTAGGGGTTAATCAACACCAAGGCTCCCACATAACGCCCCAGCTCTGATAAGTGCCACCTTTACCAATTTAAAGCCCCACTTCAGCCTTCCTCAAACTTTAGGTCATATTACAGTAAATCATAAAGAAATGTGCACAATCGAATGTCTTTTATGTTACCTCAAAGTCAATGTTCATTATAGCAAATCTGCCCTTCAAATGCACAAGCTGTAACAATATGGATCACAAGCCAATATTTACATTCTTATTAATTCCTTTATATAAGTGTCCTGTCAAATTGGATAACTGTTGCTATCTAGTGTTTCTCTTAGACTCCACTTTATCTTTGTTTAGCCCCACCAAGGCCACCAAGGCATAGAAAGAAGAAAACAAGGAAAGAGCTTTCTTGGAAGAGAGGTAAGAATTTCTAAAATTCAGATATATTGCTGTCTCTTTCAAATGTCAACAGTGGTGGATCACGAAGGGGGTTCAGGGGGAAGTTTTAATGTAAAACTGATAATTTTTCCTAGATGTCTCAGAGTAATAAATAATAATAAGTAAAGAAATAATAGCTAGATAGAAATCATATCCAAGATGAAATAATTCTATAATTTTTGTCCTTGCTTTTTTTTAAGTTTGAAAATTATAATATAAAATATTGGAGTTTGGATAACCTTCATTTCTATTTGTATTTTTTGCATAAGGAGTGAAGTCTGCACCATCAGAACAGTCCGACAAGAAGTTCCGACGAGCAGACACAAATGTTGTGTCAATCAGACTAAATGAACTGGTTGCCCCTAGTAACATGTTTGCCGGAGATCCTGTGCGATGTACGCAGTGTGAGGCTATTCTCTCCAACCTGGCTACGCTGGTGTCTGACGGTACTGATAGGGTGAGGGGGTTATTGTGTAAATTTGTTGTTTTGCAAATTTCAATAAACATTAGTGTAAGTGGATTGAACAAATTGGTCATCTTGTTGCTTTGAATGTGTCTCTGAAAATATTTACTCATCAAAGGTGGGTAAAATTTCGCTCACTGATTTTTAAGTGACAACATTTACCTACCGGTATGTTTCAAAGAGATATTGCCGTTTAAGCATTCAACCACAACACTACAGTGGCAACGGGGGAGTACAAGAATTTCAAAATGACAATGGATTATAACTAAATATAGATGTGTCACTTCTTCTGTAGCTGCAACACTGAAGTTTTACTAATTTTCGAAG
The DNA here is from genome assembly GCA_936450465.1 of Gibbula magus. Lineage (NCBI taxonomy): Eukaryota > Metazoa > Mollusca > Gastropoda > Trochida > Trochidae > Gibbula > Gibbula magus. The sequence goes on from OW388293.1 coordinate 50,121,412, forward strand.
ATATTTTGTCTGTGCCAGGTATGGACATGCGATTTCTGTGGAGAGAGGAATTTGGTTGATATTGACGATGAGGAGATTCCAAAGACTGAGGATGTGACATTCCTGGTAGAACCTGCCCCAGCTACCGCGGCAACCGGACTGAGCGGACTCGACGAGTCTCTTGTCATCTTCTGTGTGGACATCTCCGGAAGCATGTGTGTCACCACAGAGGTGAGTTCTAAGTCTCTTATTTTGTTATCTTCTATGCATAATCGCACTACTATATTTCACCACCAAGGTTTTTTGACTCTCAGCATAGCGTTTTGTTTTCAACAGTTATAAACACCACTGAGCTCATAATCACTTTTGGGGCGGAATAGCACAGTGATTAGTGCGTTCGGCTTCGGATCAAGAGGTCGGTGGTTCGAATCCTGCCAGGGGCACGGCAACTTTGTCTGCAGTAGAGAATTGTTCTACACGCATTAAGGTTGGGGTGCAATGCTACACTGAATTTCAGTGCAGTTCCAGCCATTGCTCACAGGTTTCACCGCAATACATAGTCATATGGTCTTGTGGGCTTTCTCCCTGCCATAATACTAGCAGCCAGGGATGCAGAAATCGGTCTATTTGCCGGACATGTCCGATTGTAAATCCAGTTTGACCGAATGGAAAATTGACCTATCGGACATCAGTTGACCAATTGCAGAAAAAAAAGGAAAACTGAACTTACAAGCATTAAATAAAGGCAAACTGCCCCGCCCTGCTTGTGTCGGTCATAATTGTTTATAAAATTGAAATACGTTGATCCAGTCAAGAAGTCACATTAATTCTTCACAGCACGAGGCACGACATCAATCATCATTATCTTCAGTAAATTATAATTGTTTGCAGAAAAAACACTCACCGTTTGATATTTAATTGATATTTTCAGTGTCATTTAGTGACTGAAAGATGTGACCCATTTCACAACATCATTTATGAAAAAGATTTCTTTAGCATCGCATTGTAAAAAAATTTTGTCAAAGATAAACATTGCATGAACGTGTGGCTTCACCGTACCGGTGATTCATGAATTTGTTACAAAATAAGATTTTGCTACTTTGAATCTCGATAAATTTAATAATATCTCAGTCATAAAACATAGGTAACATATTGTAACACAATATGATAGATCAATATCGATGTATGGTAAAGCTATTATACAAATTCAAAATAAATAAACTTATCAAAAACGAATAATTAGCAATATTATTTCACGAGACATTATGTAGTCAAACACCGTTTGTATGATGCTACGAACAAGCGATCGCATTTACATGATGACACAAGTTATAAAGAGGTATGCTAATTTAAAAACTCCAATTTCTCTTGCGTTTACATAAGTTCTTTTTATTTTATAATTATTCATTTACAATTGCGAAATATGTCTCCAAATAAAATATAAAAGTAATCTTATTAGAATAAGTTCAAATTCGTAACTACATCTTGAATAGGAAATAGTCGTATAGAAAATAGTTGGACCACGTGCTCTGCCGAGTTGTGAGTTTACGTAAATTATATCGCTATTGAAAACGAGTTCCTTTGAATTTAAAATGATTATTTAGAAGGTTAATATCTTTTGGTCCATGATTTGAACTTTTGATGAACTATGTGCAATTACATTATTTGAATTTCTCGTCTATCTTGACGCAAATTCGCTTGTAAACTCGCTTGTGTAAACTCGCTCAAACTAGCACTGTCGGTAAATCGTAGTTGGTAAACATTGATTTTAAATTATGAACCATTTTATGCATGTTAATGATAAATAAATAGTTATCGTTAATTGTAAAATGTTTAATAGTATGCAATGAATGAAGAACCAACAAATAGTAATACTTTCTTATACTTTATTTATAAAAAAAATTTTACTTCCGGGTTCGTCTTTTTGGGTTAAAGATGAAATGTCCGACTGGCAAAAATTTGAATCTGCATCCCTGCTAGCAGCTGTGATATAAGTGAAATACTCTTGAAAGCGGCGTTAAACCCCAACTCACCTCACCTCACCTTACTCACTTTTCATGAAAGAGGATTTATTTGTAAATCAGAGTGAGTTAAATATACAAGAAATACTTGCAGTACTACTTTGGCTTTATTCCAATCACTTACTTCTTTTAAATGTTTACTGTAACTTTTCTCCAAATTTCATTCATCAATCCCAGTTCCGAGCAGGAATCATCAGACTCTTAACATGTACAGTCCTTAATTTTTACTCTCAGAAAAACTCGGGATATTATTCTTATTATTCTCATATAATCATCTTTCCTTTTCAGGTTCCAGGCAGGTTGAATCTACGAGGAACCAGCCGACTTCAACGTATGCAGTCCTTCAATGAAACGCGTGAGGATCAGTATCTGCCCAGACAGAGACGGGATGTGACGTACGTGTCACGTCTGCAGGCGGTTCAGGCGGCCGTGGATCACCAGTTGGAGGATATGCAGAAGGAACACCCCAGCAGACGTGTCGCTCTCATCACCTTCGATAATGAGGTGCGAGAGAAATATGTTGTACTCTTTTATTCTTCGATTTCTCTCTGCCATCATTTGGACTATTGTTTTCATCATTGTGTCATTTAAAGCTTAAAGTATTAACCTGTATTGTGTTCTGGCAGGTAACAGTGGTCGGTGACGGAACCGCGGACGAGACATCAGTTGTCGGGGACAAACTGACCAATCAGCAAGCTCTGACAGAACTCGGCAAAGGATTCAACATACCCAAGTCCATCAAAGAAACTAGGAAATCTCTTGGAGAGAAACTTTTCAAGTATGCTTATTTCTTGATAAATCGTGTTTTCTATCATAATGAATTCACAAATATTTCTTACGAGGCAATATTTCTTGATAAGATTTCCAACTATTTCAGTTGGAGTAAAGGAGCAAAATACTTTGAAGATCAGCTGGTGATATCCCTCACAGATATATGATTAGCATGATAAATGATGAAATTATGAACAAATGATTTCTATTTATGTTCAGTCTCGAGGAAGGCGGGGCCACAGCTCTTGGACCTGCGCTAGTTGTTGCAGTTTCCATGGCGTCACGTCACCCAGGGTCAAAGGTCATCATATGCACAGACGGAATGGCCAACGTAGGGATGGGAAAACTGGACGAGGGGAGAGTAATTACTGAAAATGATGAAGAAAACTTTTATGAAAACATTGGAACAACTGCTATGGCAGATGGGTAAGAAGTTAGGATTCTCTAACAAATTATTTTCCAGTACAGTGTTCAGTGAGAAGAGGTATTAAAACGTGTATCATATTTCCTTGATAACTAATTTTTGTGGGGTTGTGGTTGGTGTGTGATGGGTTCAAGATATGGGAAGGAAATCTTAATAGTTAAATTCAACCTGAGATCCAAACCATTGAAATATAACACTTGTTTAAAGTAGAACACATGCTGGATAAGAGGATGCTAAAGAAAATTGATTCAGGAGAAATGCTTATGGATATATGGTAAATAGATTTATATCATATTAATAATAATACACACATATAAGTTAAATTCTGTTTATTACCGAAGTTGTAAAATTAACGAAAACACGCTAAAATCCACTTTCAACCATAGGCTGGCAACCCGCCGTCGTGCATTTAGAACGCAACGTCATAGACGAAACGTGACGTCATAGCATTGTTTATGACGTCACATCACCATGAAAAAGTGATATGTTGCCCTAGGGCATCGTATAAAAAATATGAACCCCGATATGATTGCCCCCGTATAATTCTCTCTGTCTCCCAGCATGATTGTATCTCGCTCTCGTTCGGGAAATACTATTATTCAGGCACTCGTGTTGTAAACATAGTATGACAAAGACACTCATATGATATCCTCTATATACTTACAGGGTGGCCATCTCCGTGGTTACAATCAAAGGATCCGACTGTAAACTTGTCGAACTGGGTAAACTGGCAGATAGGACTGGAGGACAGGTGGGTTGATCTTACTGTGTCGCTCATCTTACCTGCTATAATGTTCCAATCCATTGTGAGTTGCTGATTACATTAATCATAGCTCAATTTCTAATCTGGGATAATACAGGTGCACAAATTATTCCTTTGTCTGTGGATCCCAAATATCACAGGATATCAGGTGATCTTCGGCAAATGATCTATCGTAAATAATAAAAGAGGACAGACATCCTCACAATACAACTTAATATTATAAAGTATATTGTTGTATTGCTCAGGTGAACATTGTTGACCCCCTGAAACTAACCCAGGAGTTCAGTACCATCCTGGCCGACCGCATCACCGCCACCAACGTAGTGGCCACCTTCATCCTGCACAAACAGCTGTGAGTAGAACATCTATAGACAAATATAGTTAACCCTCGTCATGCTGATCGTTGAATAGATAGAAACAGCTAGTACGTTTGCATTTGAGTTCTTGAATAACAAATGACACCCCATAACGCTCTCATTAATGGATTGGAAATACATAATTGGCAGCTCCTTGTTTAGCCGAAGAGAAGATTACAGGTGAACATGTTAATGAGATGTTTCTCAGTTTGCAATAGGTTAAACTCTACACAGTTTTTATCAAAGTCATTAAAAAAATTAAAATGAAAGAGTGGTGAAATCATGCATCTTTTTGAAATATACATATGGCTTTGATAACATCGACTATCATTTGGGGGTATTTTTTCAGCCGAGATAAGTTTATTGATAATCTCTGTTTCTTGATCTTTATGCAGGTACATCAACAATGTTGATGAGACTAAGAGAGAAAGCCGAGCGGTGCGAGAGGTTGGAAATGTCACATGTGATACAGAGATCACGTTCGAGTACAGTGTCCGAGCGGAGAGAACGGAGAAACCTGCAGAAACAACAGCACAGCAACCGGGCCAGGAGGAAACTGGTAGGGACATGTTCTGAGGTTTATGTAAACTGAAGATTTAAGCTTTGCATTGAAAGGCTATATTTACATTCAGTTGGTAAACATCCATTATTCCTGAGCAGTTATCAGCTGCCGAAAAGAATAAGAAAAACTCTTCTGATAGCAGTGTGGGAAATACATTTTAGACTTTATGGTTTGAAAAATTAACCATCTTTTTGCAAAATGTGACAGAACCTTATAAAAAAATCCCGCAAACTATGCAAGCTGTTCTGGATACTTTTGAGTGTGACCCCATCTGAAATGAAGCAACAATCGGCTGATGTGCAAACAGCTACGTATATCAGAATGTCTGTCATGAAGAAACCAATGGAGGGTTTTCAATTTCACATCTGTTCAAGACATCAATGGAGGGTATTTTAAGTTTTCATGTCTGCTGACTCCTCCAGGTCTCCAGAATTCTGTTTAAGAATTCGATAGTAGCTCTGGTATCAGTTGTAACCCATTTTTGAATCATTGTAATTGCTTTATATAACAAGTTCAAGAATCACTTCTACTGAGATGTAATATGCTGTTGCTTAAACTGGTGTCTCCTCTTTGGTATAGCAACTGATGTTGATGTTGTTACTAAGCAAATGTCTTATTCTCTGCTTGAAGTTTCAAGAGGACTGTAGTTACTGACATTCAAATGCAGATCTATTCAGCTAATGAAGATGTTGGGCAGTGCAGAGGTCAACAATTTCACTGAAACAGATTATTTCCTCATTTGCATTAATGAATGCTTTGAATATCATGACTAATCCCTTTATGTTTCCAGCTGATGCGGGGGCAGGTCCCTCAACGTCTGCTGGAGCGGAGCAGACGTCAACATCTCCACCTGAGCAGACCCCAGCAGTTCCAAAGGAGCTTCCCTTCCAGCTCCAGATCTTCTACACAGACACAGAAGGGATGAAGGCACTCCGAGTCCTCACCAAGAAACAGCCGGTCACTAACGACAGGAACCTCGCCGAACAGAGTAAGTTCAGAGTTTTATTTGAGAATTGTTAGCTAAGCATCAAACATTTTGGAAATCTGATTTCTGACATTAATATTTCAACGAGTTATGGATCAAGCATGATAACTACTGGTCAGTTTAGTGCAAAATGTATTTCAAACTTTGTTCAAGGAACAGGTTTAACGATTTATCAAGATTACAGTAGTATAAAAGTTCATCAGGGAAAAACAATGTAAAATCTTATCATGCGAAGGTTATTGTAGCATTCATAGGCCTATCATACAGACAACCTTGACAGTGCTTTCAAGGTTAGAGTGAAGCATTGAAATTGTTAGCATGATATCTCATAAAGGATCACTTGATTCTCTTTCAATTCAACAGTTTGCAGTAGTTTTTATGGTGACAGTGAGTCTTGAAAATAACCACACTCATAATATCAATACAATTGGACTACATCAGGTTTCACTTGACATTTAACTTTATACTTACATTTATCTTAATTTGAATCAATAAAATCCGGCTGAGGATCTTTTCACCTCAGCGACAATTTTTGCTCAAATAATTCTTCTGCTCTCTGCAGGTGTAAACATGAACGTCCTGGGTATAAACGCAGCCCAGAACGCTGCTAACTACGCACTCCGAGGGGAGTACACTATGGCTCGCGGTGTAGCGCTCATGAATCAGAGGCTTGCCTGGAGACACGCGTGAGTTATGTCCCTTGCTTTAAAGACTGTGTTTGACACTATATAATACTGAAAAATACAACTACTTGTAAATAATGTTCATTATCTTTAATCTTTATTCTACAAAACAAGAATAGTCCCTATTGAAAATGAAATATAGATAGATACCCAACTTATTCCTTATAGATACCGTAGTTATTACCAGTGACTTGTCAAACAAGTGAAAGTAAGATCCGTTTACAAGTCATGATTTGTAATAAATATGAGTTTTGTAGTTAAATATAACACACAGTTAAAGAACATGATTTGATTTAAACAAAATAGATTCTAAACGTTTATAAATTGTGTTGGAATACAGTTACCGGTATGTCTGTTGCATCAGAATGTGAAATGTAATTTGTGTGGAGGTATAATGCGGCACCAAAAATGATCTTTGATTTTAATGCTGAGACAAATCAAATTATGAATAATTAAGAGTAATCATCACCAAGGAAACAGCCAATAGATGGGGCGCTAAGTTACGCCAAGTGTCTCATTCGCATATGTGTACCAGTAATAAGTATGTATTTTAATACTATTCTATTAATTTTTGTTGTCGCCACTAATGGCTGCAATACTGCCCAAGCGGCGTTAAACAATAACTCACTCACTCACTCACTCACTCACTCACTCACTCACTCACTCACTCACTCACTCTATTAATTTTACTGTTGTTTCTACAAAAGATTTTGATAATTTCAGACGATCTGATGAAGGAGAGAGTAGAGGAAAGAAAGGGGAGAAGAAAGCTTGGTACAGGAAAATATTCAGCAAGATTCAGACCGTGGAGAACCACGTGACCAAAGCACAGCTGGTGAGTAGTACAGGGGAGATAACTCTGGCTGAGAGAGATTACAATTGTTAGCATGTACTTTATTATTGAAATGGTATTATCATTATTGATTCTATTTACATTTAATGCATACAGTCAGGCCTCGATAATCCGAACACTTCCATTTTTCATCAAAAACGTACGGATAGTGAAATGTTCGGACTACTGAGTACTGAGGACGACTATAGAGATTAGTTTGGTTACATCTTCCTACCGTTCGGAAACTGCTAGATTCGGATTATCGGTGGCCGGATTATCGCGGGTTGACTGTAGTGAATAAAAATAATCAGAGAAAAATTATGAAAATGATTTATGAAATTGTCAGGAATTTCTTCAAAAATTTAATGATCAACTTGCCTTCAATAAGTAAGAAGCTCACAAGTTTAATAATCATTTATACAATGATTGTTTGACTCTGGAATTTGATATTGTCCTTACACAACTTCAGCTTTGAAAATCTGTGCATGAAGCTTGTAATAGTGGGAACAAAAATACCTAACTGATATGACCTGTCATGTAACAGTTTCTATGTCATATTTGTCACCAGTCGGAGAGGTCGAGGTTTGGGACGACGTACAGCGATGAAGAAGATATTTCTGATGAGGAGGAAGCAGTGACAGCGTGTAAGAGCAAGAAGAAGAAAAAGGTAAAAATACATGTCAGAAGTTTGTTTTGATCTATTGACACAAATGGCTAGTCTTTTCACAGCCTCATGAAGGAGCTGTAGGCTCTGAAACTGGTTGAGAAATCCTGTTATCTTAGAAATACAGATATTTTGTGTTCATGGTATGGCATGAAAGATTTCTGTTTGAAAATATCACATCCACATTTAAAGATGCATGATTATCTTTGCATGATTGGTTCTAAAATGTACCAATTATTACAAAAGGTGGTAGTTTAGGTTATATCTTCTTACTCGACTTTCATATTCACACTCAAATGCTTAATATATCAAATATATATATTACCTACGGGGTCAATCATATCAGGGTTCATATTTTTCATACGATGCCCTAGGGCAACATATCACTTTGTCATGGTGACGTGACATCATAAACAATGATATGACGTCACGTTTCGTCTATGACGTTGCGTTCTTAATGCGCGACGGCGGGTCGCCAGCCTATGGTTGAAAGTGGATTTTAGTGTGTTTTCATTAATTTCACGACTTCGGTAATAAACAGAATATTATATGAGTGTCTATGCCATACTGTGTTTACAACACTCCTGCCTGAATATCGGTATATCCCTCGCTCTCACTCGGGAAATACTAATATTCAGGCACTCGTGTCGTAAACATAGTATGACATAGACACTCAGCGAGCATTTTCAAAATGGATAGCCCCACTAATTGCGGCAGTGTTAAAATGGGTGAATTAAAATCATTATTAATAATCAATTGCAAGTGTGTATTGTCTCGATTTTATGCTCAATTGGTTCCGATATATAATGTACGTAGAGGTAATAAACTGTCATTCTCGAGAAAAATGCATTTCAGGTATCCTTTAAACATTGGGGCTGGAGTCACAATTTGGGGTCCTTTTCACAAAGCAAGTCTCAGATTACAGCACGAGTAATTTGAATTTTACCATGCTCATGTAGATCATGTTACCATGACAACATGTGACGTGCATTTTCACGAACTGATACCCTTTGACTTTTCAATGGTAACCATCTGTACTCTACCAATAGCCCAACATGTTCTCTGACATTTACTAATGATATGACAAACCATGCGCTGATATGCAAACAGAAACTATAATCGTTACAACTCGCGTTTCTTTTGCTGTTCAGTATATTACTTGAGAAGATTTTAGATCTTCAACCTAAGATAATTATTCATGCAAATCCTGATGTGCTACAGAACCGATGGCTCTTTTCCATTACAAAGGAAGTTTGATAGATTTTCAGTTCATCTCTTCATCAAATTAGTTTTTTCTCCTCTTCAAGATGTCTCTTTTGTTGTTGAACAGAGTCGGGCCCGTACCTCTGAGATAGCGGACGACATGGCAAATGATGTTTACTGTCAAGCCCGCATCAGCAAATTCGACTGAATATAAAAAGGAAGGAAGTTCGTAATAAGCATCATGTTTCCAAATGCAAAGTATTACAACACTCACGACCAAGGCTTCAGATAATCTGATGACGGATGTTTTTGACTGAATATACCCGGTACAGATGAACATTAATTGCTTGTTGTCAAAATTGGTGTTTTCAGATGGCTGAATGCAAAGTTTCACTGCAACCACGCATGTGCATAAAATGCAAATGATGTGGAGACGGATGAAGAAAAGCTAAATCTTTGTGATTAGACATTATCAAAAGGCTCAAAACGGCGTGTTTGAGATTGCTGATGCAGAACATTTGTTAAAACGACAAAATGAAAAGCAAAATTGTTTCTGCATTACAAATAAAAGATACAAGATCAATGGTATTCAATACTGGATAGTTTTAAAAGGCTTAATGAAATTCTTCATCTTCGTTTATTGTTGTCATAATACACGTTTTAAAGGTCCTCCATAACAAACATTTTTAGCATCCAGTTTGAAGATTGCAGTCACGGCTACTTCTGCTGAAACAATGGTTGAAAACATTTGCTTCTCGTTATTTTTTCTTAATGTTTAGGCTTTTATCAAAAGTCCTAACCACAAAGTTTGCTATATTTTAGGACACTTCTATGTCCAACATACTTGCTAATCTTCAAGTCACTTTGACACACATAATTTGATGTTTTTACATTATTTATCTCATTTAACAGATATTGTTATATGTAAATCGACTTATGTAATACATTTTGTTCATATGCTATGTTGTTATTTTTTATTATTACAGTGGATAACTTCATAACAATATGATTATGAAACAATTAGAGATATTTGACATGTTGTGTAATATCCTGTCTTTGCTTTCCCAAATATAAGATTTATATTTTCATGGGTTTATTTTCACTTCAAGATGAGCTATATATGGCGCTCGAACAAAAATGTCATATATTAGTTATTATTCTTATTTTTAAAAAAATCAAATTTGTTTCAATGTGTATTTGTACAAGGTTTTATCACTCATCAAAGATATTCCTGATATCATTCTAAATGTTATATCATCATGTGACATCAGTCTAATATTAAATGACTTTGAATATGATGTCATTCTAATGGTATGACATCAACTGCGATGTCAGTCCAAGAAAATGCTATTTTACTCAATAGAATAAATTTGGTATCATAACTCATGATTGTTGAGTTTAGCCTTGAAATATATTAATCCAACAATGTCTAAACGTCTTTCCTCTCTTAGTATTAGGACCTCACCAGCTGGTCAAGAAAGAATCACTGCTTAACATTTGTAAATATTCAATTCTAAAATTCAAATTGCATTCTATGTTTGTGCATAATTATTTGAATTCATTTACGGTTTATTATATTTTTAAACTATTCATTTTAAATGATAATATAAAATAATAATTTTACAATGATTCACATATGTTTTGAATATATAATAGTGTGTAATTACTTTGGTGATGATTTAGAGGAAGATATAATTGTTGATTTTATATTGTTACTTTTATATGATTTGTTTTATATTTTGTATTAAATGTAATGTAAGGGTTGTTGAAAGGTTGTTCAAATTGTCGTGTATGTTGATATTTTTGTCTATTTTTTCTACGAACGGAAGTTATCACCACGTTGAGAAAGATAGCACTTCCTTTGTTTTTTTGTGCAGAAAGAAATGTGAAAATAAAGATGTAATGATCTTTATTTGAAGCGACGAGTGGTTTAAAAATTTTCATTATTGAACTATGTAATTCAAGATGAGTATGTGTTTATGATATTGTGCGATATTTTCAGCTTCTTATATAAGTTGTCACTTTATCCTGCTTGATGAATAAAGCTGTTTGCCCTGTTACACAGTCATTGTTTAATATACAGTCACTGGACATAAATATTCGTCACTTGACGTTATTTCCATAGACTTGCATGTTATTTTTGTGTAGCCTAAATAATTGTCATGAATTTTATTTTTATCGTATACTATTGAAATTGTCTACACTTGTGAAGAATCATCTTGGCTACAATCTCATAATTTAAACTTAATTTTCCATTGGTTATCGAAAGAATGACAGCAATTTGATTACCATATATACATAAAAGTGATAACGTTTAACATGGCCGTCGATGGGAAACGTTTTTATTTTATGTACATCAGTAGCTATTTCTAATTCCATTTATTAAATATTAGTCCGGAAAATTAACTGAAATTATGTACTTCAAGCTGTGATGATTTCAATTCAACCTGAAAAGTTTTACAACGATCCATTCAAAACTCATCTCAAGAAAATTATTTAAGCTACACTAAAATAACATGCAAATCTATGGAAATAACGTCAAGTGACGAATATTTATGTCCAGTGACTGTAGAACCACTTTGTAAGTAACACACCAAAAATACTTTGAATCCTGGTGTGATGTCAAAAGTAAAAAGACCTGGACCCATATTTTCGAAGCTCTCTTAGCGCTAGTGCCATACATTAACATTGACTAACAACTATCTTAGCACTAACACAGCTTCGAAAATATGGGTCATTGCACAAAGCAACCTCAGTGCCATCTTTTAATACTGGACTGAGGGTACCGGAGTGGCCTTAGCGTTTCGTGCAAGGGGACCCTGGATCATTATACTATGTTGTGTCCCTGAGCAAAGCACTTCATCCTCATTGAAAGTACAATATCTTCAGACTAATAATATATTAATAACAAGTGGTTGTCACTAAGGTGACACGATCCCTCGCCGCAAAATAATACTTCAAAATTGAAAAATAATGTCAAAATCGACTGTCAAACATGTCTGAAAAGTCAAAGCTCCACTGTGACCTTGACAATAATGTCAAGGTCACCAAAATCATAAAAATCATTAAAATCACCTAGGAGGTGCTTTGCCTTGTGTAAGAAATGATGGAATTCCAGTGAATGGTTCTTGAGATATCCCGCTGACAAGCTTTACATGTACATTAACATGTGGAAAAATTAAAAGTTCCGCTGTGATCTTGAAAATAATGTCAAGGTCACCAAAATCTAATCAGCCCTTTGTCTTTCCTTGGAGAAGCTATGTGTAAAATATGAAGAGAATCCAGTGAATGGTTCTTGTGATATCCAGCTGACAAGGGTAAAATGACAAAGTCTCGTTGTGACCTTGAAATGAAGGTCAAGTTCACAAAACTCTGTAGGAACATTACTCTTCCTATGATGAACCCATATGCAAAATATGAAAAGAATCTAGTGAATAGTATTTGAGTTATTCCATTTTGTACGGACAGACGCAACCGAATACTATATCCCCCGGCGCGGCGGGGGATAATAATAACACTTTATTGTCCTCATTACAATGTAAATTCGGAAATTTGTTTTGTACCATTGGTACCCAGCAGCCACAGTGCATCGCCAGTTCATGCGTTGTTCTATATAATGCTGAGTGTCAAGCAAGGAAGCAACAACTCCCATCTTTTAACGTCTTTTGGTATGATGAGTGACCAGTGCCTTGTACTGGCGTTAAAATGATCATTATTATTGTGATGTTAAAGGAGGCACTTGATACCCTGTCTAAAAAACAACATGCAGATCCAACTAAGCGCAGAGAAGGGGAATAATTAAAAGGAGGACAATTCAGCATCATTACATGGAGCCTTCTACAGGAGGTGCAACATTTTGTAGTTGGGACCTTTTTTCGGGGTTAGACCCCTTCATCAGACTTGGAAACCATGTGGAGCATCAGTATTGAATTTGGTATTTTATGAATAAGACAACATGAATTAGGTAATTATTTATTTTCAAAAATCAGGTTTCATGATAATAACAAATGATTGCAACGCCCATGTTAATACATTAGTATTTCCTGAGAAAGATTTCTTTAACACCTGGAAATTTTATAAACTCAGTTTAAATTAAAACATAACACCAGTGTATGAAATAAGCTTGATAAGTAACCAGCCCAGGACCGTTATTTGTAAATTTAAATGGCAAAATTAACAAAAACCTCTCCCAAGTTACCAGCCCAGATCCAAAAGTACAGGTAACTAGGTTGTGGACGGGGCTTATTTCATACTCTGATAACACACAATCTATAATATGTACTATTTTGACATGAACAGTGATGGTGTGTGATAAATAAAAGATCCCCTATAAAATGTAGAATAATCAAGATATTGAGTGAGTGAGTTGTTGTTTTACGCCGCTTTCAAGAGTATTTCACTTATATCGCGGCTGCTAGTATTACGGCAGGGCGAAAGCCCGCAACGCCATGTGGTCAAGATATTGAAGAATAAAATTATTTCATAACATTTTGTCACAATTACAAATACTCACAATTATGATGAACATGAAAGATGACTTGGATTTGTTTGCAATAACTAAATGCAGATGGACAATCCTGATATTTGAATCATTCAATCAACAAATTTTGAAAACATTTATCAATGTTATTATCACATTCATGATCACTCTGTGTGAACCAATTAAAAGTATCACAGAATTTCAAATGTACAAAGATAACATCAAACTTCATTCATTCCAACTTAGCAAATTTATTGTAAGAATAGGAAGATTTTCTGGATAACAACGTTAATGTGAAAATTCACAACATTTTGGAAATCTTCCTGTTCTTATGTATGTCACTTCTAATGTTATCACACAATATCTAATTCTTTATACCCTTAAAGCTTGATATGTTCAGTTTACGGTGCCGGAATACATGACCGTGGAACAAAAACCTGAATAAGTTCATCCCAGCCGCAGTCAGCAATCTGCCAAAAACAAAGGTAAACTGATAAATCGGGAATATGAATAAGATTAATCAATTTATCTTGGTGTCCTGCGATACATTGATTGATTATTGAACATCATTAATAAGGTAAATGCCCGACCAACTGTGGGTTATATTAGCACACCGGTGTCTAATACAAAATATACAATATTTTTCAGAGCACTACAATACTGAGAGAAGTGCACATAAAATCCTTATTCCAATTTTATTCTGCAAATGTAACAACTCTTTTGTCAAACTGTAAAACAAAACTTTTAACTGTTAGTGCGTGGTCACTTTATCAGAGATTATCTGTCCATGGTTAATTGATGAAATGAGATCTAGCATCTCCAAGTCAGAGCAGGAAAGTGTTGTCATCCCTGCACAAAGAGTCAACAACGAAAAAATGTGCTCTGACTGTCTCTATGAAGAAATGTCAGCATAAAAATAATCAAGCTGGGTCATAAAGGGGATGTATGCAGGGTATGAAATTCCCAAATCTTTAAGCCAGACCACAGGTCTGAAATACTTGCCAAGCTGGGTCATAAAGGGGATGTCCAAGGGGAGTGTAAAATGAGGGTTAATCAAATGAATGTTCAAAACTCAAACTTCCTCTCTCGATCAGCCACTGTGGGTCATTCTATATTGAGCTTGTTTAATTTGAATCTGTAGTTAATCTTAAAACTGTTGTCATGGTCCAATGGGGAGGTTTTCTAAAACTTTGCAAACTAATTTCAAAAATATTTGTTGATGGAGTTATAGCCCTTGAATCTGTTATTAAATCGAAATTAATGTTGTAAGCACAGTAAATAACACAATTAAGCTACATTTAAAAAGTTGACTTTAAGTGATTTTGATCTTTGACTTTCATATCATTTTATTTTACTGTTCACAAAGAAATGTGTTGTCATTCATGTATGACCTTCCAGTGTCAAATTATAAAGAAATGAATTCTTTCTATTCACCTGTCCTGGAATGTGAAGGTTGAAGTCGAGCCCATATACAAACTCTGTGTGGTGTTGAATCACTTCCACTGCTTCTGGTTGGGTGTAGTCCCATACTCTACATACAAACATACACATATGTATTACACATAAGGTTAAACATATATTCAGTGTCATATGTTTAATATCACTTTTGCCTAGCAACCATTATAAGTTGAATATTAAGAAATTATTATGCTCAAAAGTGTACGATGCAATTTTTTATAAAACTCATGAAAGTTTTAAAAAGAACCTTTGTTCTTGTTCAGATAATACAAAATTAACACTCAATTTGTAAATAATAAATGAAACATTTGCTTGTGTAGCACTCATTTAGCAACCTAGATAAAATGTATGAAAACAAAGATATTTGTTCACAAAGTAGTCCAGTAAGACAATATTCAAAGCCTTATTGCTGATTGGTGTCTTGCTCTTGTGTTATATAAAACCTGGCTGTATTGCTACACTGCATGGTTAAGAGTTACCAATCAGTGAAGCCAATTGTTACAAATACATTATAACTGAACCTACCCCCTGGCCCCCTGGCCCTCTGGCCCCCTGGTCTTCTCCTCAAGAGAATACGGTATTATCATACAAATGACTGGTGATAGACAGAGAAATAGACAGTCACTGAGAACTAATAACGTACCTGGTTGTAAAGTCGTAGGAACATGACGCTAGTTTTGTCGCCATGAAAGGTGACGTCTGAGAAAGAAAGAAATCCTTTAAAGTTTTACATTAATTACTGTCAAACGTGGCACACATAGTTTTGGTTTGATAGATCTGTAAAGAATTACTTATAATTACTAATAATTTTCTCAATAAATGATTATTTATGAAGCAACATCGTGTTCACTATATTAAGATTTGCATAAATTATGCAAATGAAGGTATGAAAAATACAAAAGGCACATCTACACATGAAAGTGATTATATGTAATCAGTTTTCGTAATATTTGAACAATTAGTGTCTGTGTTATGAGCGTAACAAGAAGTATGACGGATGGACACACTGACCGATACATACCCCTGATTACTTCATACAGGGGGTATAACAAAGAAAGTAATCCATGACAGGGGTATGAAAAGCTTTGAAGCATTTTCGAAACATTTAAGAACTTATAATCTTTTACTGAACATCAAACCACTGACCCTGATCCTTCGTACAGCGTATTGATGACCTCTCAGCTCATACAAAGCTTGACGAGGGTTCCGAATATCCCAGCCACGGATCAAACCGTCCACGCTTCCAGAAAATACCATATTCTGTAAACAATACAAATCTTTAGAAAGTGCATAATGTTTTGGAAAATGATAATGTTGTAATTTTTCAATGAATATGACACAATTCTAAGATTCCCTGATAACAATTAAATCTACTGCATCTCTTTGAATACAACCAGTCTCGATTACAATCTGGGCCTTGAATAGAGCCCGTGGGGTTCAAGGGTGCTGAGGTAAATACAACCCGGGTCTTGAATATGGATTAAAGGTCTACCATACTTCCCTTGAATATAATCTGGGGGTTAGGGGGTGCTGAACGAAGTAGAACCTAAGGGTTGAATTCAAGGAAATAAGATACTTCTAGTTTAACCAACTAACTATCACTTCAAGTTGTCAGTTACCAATAGCACTGTCAAAGCCTTCAGAAAATATATTATGTAGATGATTTCTAAACCTACTTATTCAAAAAGAGTTTTCATCGTATTTAAACTTTGTCTGTCATGACTTGAATTAAAATGGAACTTGCAGATGGGATTCACACAAAAATAGAACCATCTGTAGCTAATTAGGATTTAAATAATTAATTATATACATGTTGGTTGAAAATGTACAATTTATAATCCACAAAAGCCAGACCAAAGCATCTGATTTTAGGGGATGGCCCCTTTGGCTCTCTTTAGGGGTCACAGGGTCACAGGGTCACGGGGTCACCAAATCTACAATTTAGAATCCCCATCGACCAAGGAGTCTGTACACAACATTTAAGCTTTGTAGAGCTTTTTGTACTTGAGAAGAAGATGAAAATAGGTTTTTAGGTCATAACCACTGTGACTCATATTTGGGGTCACATGGTCACCAAATCTACAATTTAGAATCCACATTGGCCAAGGAGTCTATGCATAAAATTCCAGCTCTCTGGAGACAATGGTTCTGGAGAAGAAGTAAAAAAAAGCGTACGGACTGATGGACACCATGCCATACCATAAGCCCATTGGGACTTCAAGCCTTATGAGCTAAAAGTGGTAATAATTGAAATTATTCATGAAAAGATGAGAAATTACTTGATCGTACTTGCACCAATCGCAAGTGAGTATTTCAGCGTTGTGTGCAGGTATGACACAGGTCGGGAAACTTGGCTTCCTAGCGTCCCACATTCGCAATGTCTGGTCTCCTGTTGCCATGGAGACAGAAATATTTTATAAACTATCATACATATAGATGTGTTTTAAAATGGGAGGATTTTTGTACCAGAAAAGAGTATGTCATCTGAAGTTGGTGTCATATTAACCCTTAACTTGCGAATCCCGGCATAGTCCGGGATGGCCATAACCAATTGCTATGTGTCTCAATCCGGTTCCCATATATGCGAGATTTAGAATAATTCACGCCGGTCTCTCAGTTTGCTAGCCGTGGCCGCGGTCTCTTAGTTTGCTAGCCGTGGCCGCGGTCTGCGAGTCGATTGTCTCCGGGGGTCGCTCCATGAGAATGGCTGTATTTATGCTCCGCAGTTCGCCATGAGAATGAAACTTTGATCAATGTCTGGTCGAAATGTCCAGCAAAATTCACACCAATTTGCGTGTGCATTGTTGACTCGTAACGCATCGATAATTAGCTTTACAAAAGGCCAATTTTGTCGGGCTTCACCCCGAAGCCTAATGTGCCTGGGGGCTAATTATCACCCACGTGTTTGCATTGCCTCGGGTTGGCCCCGCCTGTACATGCTATCTGCTTCGCATCTAGCGAGTTGGGGAAAAAAATCGGTTACTCGCCTTACTCCCACACTTCATATTATGTGAACGAATTGTTTGTTTTAAAAATTAATTATAGCAAAATAAAGGGGAAAGAATGGACTACAATCCCATTTAAAATTTGCAAATGTCAAAAAAATAATAAAGACAAAGCAAGCGCCGTGAAAAAGGTCATGTTTACACTTCATAAATTTTGAAACAATCAGCGATTTTCACAACTTCTTACACATTTATCACTGCTAAATTACTGAATGCATTTTCATAATTTTCATACCGGTATCACAATAAACCGAAAAGAATAATCTTTTATTCTATATAAAATGCGCATTTTTATTCACAGAAATAAAGATACAATTTTACCTTTCTGAGAGGCATGTGAAACCAAACGACAGACAAACTAATCAACATATTTTCATCAGTTATGGTTCGAGGTTAGGGTTTATTTGAAAGGTCAAACAACATAACCATAATTGGGTTGACATGTGCTTATTTGTCAATTGGTTTGAGATTATGATTTCTTGGAAAAGTGCGATGAACGACCGTTTGCAATGCCGCATACATGTTGTAAGTATTTATGATTTTATAGGTGGAAATAAAGACAAACTTTACATAGCTATATAATTATAACCAAAGGTCGCATTCTAATAATTTTTATATCATTGTGAAGCTAGACATATTGTCTTCAATTCCGTATATAAATGGAATTTTTTCGTTTCGTATTTATGATGTTACAAGGCACGATTTAAAGACAATCATAGAAAATAATTTCAAAGTTTCGGGTGTGAAGTAGCCATTTGTGTACGGGTGTCGCTACTTGAATTTGTATAGAACGCCCATATATAGTCCGCATTCGCCATGTAGATGCGGTATATTTCGTAAAAACAGTACCGGAATCGCCGCCTGGAAATTCCGCCAGCACAGCTAATTAGTGCCTAAGACAAAACTACTGCTGCGAGCTGCGAGCCTGGAAATTCCGCCACAGGGGCTAAAATTGGTAAAATAGAAATACCCAACTTGAGGGTTAATATGGTTATATTATATATCAAGTCAACATTCTATCAAAACCATATAAAAACAAAATTCCTATTTATGTCTAACGAACAACAAGTAAAAGACAACTGCGGCTATGTACCCTATCCATAACCAATTGATCCTCTAAAGCAGAACTAACTTGTGTGTAACGAAAGACAGGTGTGGAGAAGACTAACGAGTACATACCTGAGGCAGAGAGGATACAACCAGGTATGTGACGGGACCGGACAGGTGTGGCGAAGACTAACAAGTACATACCTGAGGCAGAGAGGCTACAACCAGGTATGTGGGGAGACCAGACAGGTGTAGTGAAGACTAAAGAGTACATACCTGAGGCGGAGAGGATACAACCAGGTATGTGGGGAGACCAGACAGGTGTGGAGAAGACTAACGAGTACATACCTGAGGCAGAGAGGATACAACCAGGTATGTGGAGGGACCGGACAGGTGTGGAGAAGACTATCGAGTACATACCTGAGGCAGAGAGGATACAACCAGGTATGTGGGGAGACCAGACAGGTGTGGAGAAGACTAACGAGTACATACCTGAGGCAGAGAGGATACAACCAGGTATGTGGGGAGACCAGACAGGTGTGGAGAAGACTAACGAGTACATACCTGAGGCAGAGAGGATACAACCAGGTATGTGGAGGGACCGGACAGGTGTGGCGAAGACTAACAAGTACATACCTGAGGCAGAGAGGATACAACCAGGTATGTGGAGGGACCGGACAGGTGTGGAGAAGACTAACGAGTACATACCTGAGGCAGAGAGGATACAACCAGGTATGTGGGGAGACCAGACAGGTGTAGCGAAGACTAAAGAGTACATACCTGAGGCAGAGAGGATACAACCAGGTATGTGGGGAGACCAGACAGGTGTGGAGAAGACTATCGAGTACATACCTGAGGCAGAGAGGATACAACCAGGTATGTGGGGAGACCAGACAGGTGTTGTGAAGACTAAAGAGTACATACCTGAGGCAGAGAGGATACAACCAGGTATGTGGGGAGACCAGACAGTGCTGTACACGATCGACTCGTGGCCAGTGAAGGTCATCACAGACTGTGGCGACTGGAGGTCCCACTAAAAAATAATAATGGATTTATTTAGCTTATTTTAATTAGTCAGAGGAAACTACTGCAGCACAAATGTAATACCGCTGTATATATGACATCATAATTTGTAATAGTTAACATAATATGAGGACTGTAGTCTTTGGCCTAAATTTGAATTCACAAGGTTTTTGTCGTCTCACTGTCTGCGATTTTGCATGATTTAAATAACTGAGTAATAAACAAAATGCTAAGTATGTAGGCTGTCATATACCAAACCCCAATTTACACAAAACGTGCGACAGGATATATAAGCCAAGTATAGTTTACACTTCATTACCTTAAAACTTGGTTAACTTACATATAACGAATCAAGAAACAATGTACATTTAAACTTTTTTTTATCAAACTCTTGTTAGGAGTTGTCGTTAGATGAGGTAAAGTTAGATTATATGGATTTATAAATTACTTACAGCAAAACTTAAAAAAAATATCCACTCACTACTTTAATGAAGTTATCCCAAGACCCAGTGACAATCAGATTTTCTCCTCTCGTTGGACTCCAATCAACTGAATTTATCTGAAAGTTTAAAAAAAGATGGATCATATCAGACAGCTGGTTAAGAATAAATATAAAATAATGATGATAATTTAGCTGCATCATTAACTTGAAATATAGGGGCAGAGACAGGGTGTTTTTTTTCGGGATGTCTCAATTACGTCATTTATTATAATTATTGTAATTGCCCCCCGATTACACATTGCATATTGGAGCATTACAAGTTACAACCCTCCACATGGCTTTTGATTTTAATTAAAGTAAGTACGCGAGTAACAATTGCAATCAAGAGGTTTTGACTATTCATACATCTTGGTTTTCCTTCATCTCCACAACTTTTAAAATGTCACTTAAAGAAGAAAAAACAAAAAACGGAGGAAAGCATTTAATCTAAAACTAAAAAAAGGTTTGTGAATAATGTATATATATATATACTCACCTCCTTACTGTGTTCTTTATATGCCTTTATTGGACCCTAGAAATGTTATTGTTAATAAATTAATCAAAAGGTTGTTTTTTTAAATACAAAATTTAATTTAAATAAATTTTAAAATCATACCCGAGCAACATAGAGTATATACATTTAGCGGATGGTGTATGTTTATGAAGTCATTTTGTTTTACAAAAGTCTATGAAATTTTCCCAAATTTATTGATCGAAAAGAATAACACATTTGTGAACAAACATGCAATCTTCACTTTTAGTTTAAAAGAATTGATATTAATTAAATCTTGTGTACCTTTGGTTGGAGAATATCCCAGACAACCAGTGACCCATCACCCCCTGCTGCTACAAGAATATTCTCGTTATTCTCCGCCCATGTCACATCATATAGTCCGTCATTCCACTCGAACGATCCAGTAGGAACAATTCTGTCCTGTTGTACCTCCAAGAGAAAAAGAGTTCCACTTCCTGAAAGATAAATGATCAGTTAGTGTTCTATCATTTTAGAAGCCTATCAGCGATTTCGTCTATTGTTTCGCAGGTACCTTGTTTTCTCGTAATAACCCTACACTATTATCTCAGTCGGGTTTTCTTCTGATAATAATCCTGTATGAGGTTTTTATTGTGAAAGTAAGTTTTTACTTTTGAAGTTAAGACCTTAAATGAGACTAAGAATTGTATGTCAAACCAACAAACCAATTCTTTTCACAACGATTAAGTATCAAAAAGTATACAAAGATAACTTTTTCAGAGCGTAAATGGTGGGAATCGAAGTCTATACCCTTTCCTCCTTAAGGACGCTCTACCTCCACGCTACCAAGGAAGCCTAAAGAACAGTGTGGATTTCCTCTTTTTATAGTCATACCTTCTCTGCTTCTATATAACGCTAGTCTGGGAAACATACTCTTTATAAAGCAGGATTTGGGAATTAAAAAATATAAAATGTAAATTTTGACATTTGACGGTTATAAATTAAAAAAACCCCGCCTACCCCTCATTCTTTTGCTGTAAGAAAAACTTCAATATACGATAAGCCCTCACATTTCTGTTGATCGGGAACTAAGTTAGATAAAACACTCTACCTTGGTTATGCTTGGGATTTAAAACCCTCGTTAAGAAAGAATCTGGGAAGTAAGACCTTAGCTTCCTCACCTCAGATTTTACAATCCCAACAGGGGTTAACAAATGTGATTACCCAGTAAATAGCGCACCTCAACTTGCCCGGTGGCAAGTAAACAATCAAAAGTCATATTAAAAACTTACATCAAGAAGAAATTTAGAACACCCTCCAAAGTTCTTACATAACTGATAATTGTTATTCATCATATGATTTTTGTTTCTATTTGTCATTTCAACACATTTCTTACAATATTTCACTGAGAAACCCATAGTGTGTTCAGGTACCAAAAACCAATCAGCAAAGATGAATGATATTCCGAATGCTTTCGTGGAATGCATAAGGTCATTTGACCTGATTTCCTGGAAGGGTGTGTTTGTGTGACATGTTTCAACAGGGGACAGGAACTATTTTTATTTCACCAATTATTGAATACTGAATAGTAACACTAGCTGTAATATTAGGGTCAGAAACACAACCATTTATCGTTTTCTAAATTGGTTTGATCATATTAGTGGTTTATAATTATGACAACAACAGATATTAATACAATGCAAGCTGATTAATTTCATGAACATATGTGTAAACACACTTGACCGAAACAACTTTGTGTTTTGATTGACTTTGATGTAGGCCTGATGTGTACCCGTATTTTAGCTCATCAGGCCTAAAAGGCCGGATGGGCTTATGGCATGGCATGGTGTCCGGCGTCCGTCCATCCGTAAACTTTTCGCTTTTTCAACTTCTTCTCGAGAACCAATGACTCCACAGAGCTGTAATTTTATGTGCAGACTCCTTGGCCAATGGGGATTCTAAATTGTAGATTTCGTGAACCCGTGACCCCAAATGGGGTCACAGGGGTCACATCCTTAAAAACCTATTTTCATCTTCTTCTCCAGTTCCAAAAGGTCTAGAGAGCTGAAAAGTTGTATGCAGACTCCTTGGCCAATGGGGATTCTAAATTGTAGATTTTGTGACCCCTTGACCCCAAATGGGGTCACAGGGGTCACATGTTTAAAAACCTATTTTCATCTACTCCAGAACAAATGTACCTAGAAGGCTGTAATATTGTGTGCAGACTCTTTAGCCAATGGGGATTCTAAATTTTAGACTTGGAGACCCTGTGGTGCCTCAAATAAGGGCCTCAAGCCATGACTTAAAAATCTATTTCAGTCTTCATCATTAAACAATATAAACCCTGATGAGCTACAGAGCCCATGGCTCTATTTTTAATTGTTATGCCCACTTTTGTGAAAACCTGAATTCATAATTGTTACAATGATCCTCAAGCAAATGAATTCTTTAATTTATCATAATCTTGTACCTCAAATTTAGCATACACTTATGGGTTTATATATATTGATAGAAAATATTCACTGCACCGAGAATCTCTGAATCAAAGTAAAGATAAAATTCATTTATACCAGCCAATCAAAGGTGAACTCATTTTAACAGCAGCCAAACAAGTCTCTGATTACTGTGCTTGTCTTATCAAATGTTCAATATATTTTAATTTTTTTTAAATATTCTTATTAAGAGGCTGATTAAAATACCCACCCTGCATTAGCTGTTTTATATACTGTTTGTCATACTCACACAATGTTGATTTGTAATCATTGTGACAAATAAAACTGAATGACCCCCAAAAACCATATTCATGACTCCCTCACTCACCAGCAGGGAGTAATAATGACTTTTAAATCTGCCTACATGGGAGTAGGGCAAACACTGAATTAGACTATTTTAATTATGAGTTCTGATTGCTCATTTGGAAGGTCTAGTCAATTAAGACTAAAAACAGACACACACACATTATGTTATTAGGTCTTCAAGACATAGTCTGGAAGACGTATTGTTTTTATGGGAATCCTTATTATTATTTCCACGATTTTTGTCCGGCGATTCCTTAAGTAACAGCTGAACCGATTTTGATGAAACTTTCAGGGATGGTACAATTCAATGAGACTTAGAAATGTGTCGAACGGATTTCTGATTGCTTGATCCATTAAAGGTCCAGTTCGATTCTAAGTTTCAATTTTTAACATTGGAACTTTTTTTAAAAGATGCGCAATGACAATGTGAGCAAAAAGGTAAATTATGGCGAATAGGTAGGTCACGTGGTTTAGCCGCCATTTTGATTTTTGTCATTTTTTTAAAGTGTCCAACCCCATGTACCTTTGACAATCATCTTCTCTGAAGATACTTGCACCACGAATCTGACATTTATTTTTGTATGTAGCTGAAGCATTGGTGAATACAAGGTGTTGTTTTTCAGGAGTGAACTCCTAATACTTTTCGCACAGTGACCGTACAAAGTTGGGCGACTTGTTACACGGGACCTACTTCAAGGGGACAATACTCCAACTTCCCAATCTTACAATTGCATGAAATTTTCAGGGCTACTAGATAAATATAGTGTCTTTAGGAATCAATAATAAAATCGCTCGCGAACAGTCATTTCCGGTCACAATTAAGGCTGAAATTTTCAAAATTGACATAGTGACTTGAAACTTTTTTCAAAAGATGGGCAATAACAATGCGACGATAACAATCATGACGAATTCTAGGTCACGGGGTTTTCCCGACATTTTGTTTAAAATGAAATTTATGATCTTTTGAGGTTTTCTCAGTACATTATAACATGATATGAATGGAAGTTTTGACAGAACAATGTTTGTGACATTCCTCGATCAAGTTGAGTTGAGGGTCAAACAGAAGTCTTGAAGACCTAAGTATTGACGCGTCAATCCTAGTTTTGTTTTATTATTTTATTATTTATTTATTACTTTATTTCTATGCAAATAGTGGGCAAGTATGAACAAAATCAGGGCAAGTAAAAACACAATTTACACTTGCCCTTGGGCAAGTAAAGATTTTTCAAATTGTTTAACCCCTGCCCAAGCATAACTTCTGTATCGTGTTTTATCCTACACATAACACCCTTCAATGTACTGTGTTGTAACACAGGGAAAGATCAAATTCTGAATTTCTTGTAGCTGAAAATACTAATGACATTTAAAATTTAGAACTAATATTGTCATAAAATCATTGAACAATTCACGCTTGTTTAAGAAATGACTATTGTAGACATGTAATAAATTCATAATCATTTAGATTTACACTCATGTTTGTTCCAGTATGTGGTGAAATATGTACATTTATAGTTATATTTATATAAAATTTGTTCTTTCGTTTCCACAAAAAATACCCTGATAGAATGTACCTCCTTTAAATGGATCTGCATGCTGCTGTCCCTACCACATTCTTTGTAGACAGCGCCTTTTTTTCTTTCTTTCTTTTTACATAGTTCAATCTTATTTTGAGATGGCTATAGGATAGGATAGGTAGAATCAATTGATGTAAAAAAATTAGTGCAAGAATTTATCTTAAAGATTCTATGCATGCTTCAGAATTTCCATCACCTGAGAGGCGGTAATTTTTTTCTGCTCCATTCTGAGAGGGAGAATTATGATCATGTGACTTTCTATTTACAGATCGACTGTCACTATCCGATGACTGATTTTATAGATTTTTTGTCCTGGTACTTTTATAGACATTTTATTTTGCATTTGAAATGCTGTTAATGATTTTAGTAGTCAATAGTAACTCTTCCTTTGATATAATTTATCTTCTGGATTTCCAATATTGTTAATATTTATCTATATGCATGAGCATCCGGCCTACTGGCGAAACCACCTGTACTCTCATAATATATATAGCGTGAGAAATTAGATCATCGCACTCACCCGAACATTGAATTCTGCTCGTTTTACGATATAATGAGTGAGTGAGTTATTGTTTACGCCGCTTCGGCAGTATTGCAGCCATTAGCGGCGAACGATATAATGATGTGACAACAAATTAGAGTAAAGTCCTCATATTTCGGCCACTTTAACGGTGACCTCGCTTGCAGGCATTCTAACCCTCACTGGCCTCACTCGGCACTTCTTGGTCAACAATCAGCCGGAGGCAAAGAGTCTTTGTTATAAGAAAAATGATTGGCTGATATTTTAAAGGGGGTAACTCTTATGAATAAAATAGCGTAAAAGCAAGGGTATGCGTCGGGTTATTTCGTCCACCAATCTCGTAATTTCGTCCAAACAGATTTAAGTATCAGAGACACTGTATTATAATTTCGTCCACCTGTTTTTGTCGTTTTCAAGTCTCCCGGGCGGGAAGGTCGTGACATAACAGCTTCGTCACATTGTATCAACCATTCAACAATGCTGTATGTACCATGTGACTAATATCGATTGACTGATATTCTTAGTAAGAAAAATAACAAACGAGACAACGATTTGAGGGTAGGACAGGCTGTAAATTTGCCTTTTTTGAAAAGTGGACAAAATATCAGGACTGGACAAAATGGTAGGACTTTACTCTATATGTTATGTATGAAACAAGCATTAACGATCTGCCCGAGGTAAAATGCATTCTATCATCTCAGTATCACTCAAGCAGCCAGTTGATAATTGCGATAAGACAATGTTGACAGTAGGCTGCTTGAGTCACAGACATGCATATTACCACAAAGATGGAGGCATTTTGCACACGACCCTCTTTGTGAAGTCACAAGGTCTATTACTGAAGTTTTTTTCGCATTTTAAATATCTTCTCGTACCTGCTATTCCATAATGTTGAGATGATGCACACGCAAGTCTTTCGGGATAATATGGAGAAAATTTGACGGAATATCCATGTCTGGATTGTGTTCTAAATGTTACATTCATTAGTCCATTTCAGATAACAAAATATAAATATATCAGTTATCTCCCTTTGACAAAATTGATATACGGACAGTCGCAAAATTCACTGAAAAAACTTCATTACACAAAATGAATAGAAGGAACACATGTTATGTAATTTTATATAACGATAAATTAGTTTAAATCAATCAAAAGATGTACGAAACAGATTCATAAAATTTACGACAAACGGAAATACGAATGTTGAAAGTTGCCGCCATCTTCTGAAATAGACAACAAAGTTAGGAGGGAGCTTTGTGCTTCTGAAATAAATAAACCCCAAATGAAGCGAAAATTTGTTTGAAAATTCTATTTAGTGACACTTTTCTGGTCACTTATCGGATATGGAACGACCTGTTTACTTTTTACCATCAGAAGTGTCGAGGCTCATTTTAGGTAAGAAGTTTCGTTTGACTGCTCGTTTCGAAAATGTAGTGATGACTGACTGTAACTGTGACAGGTGCGTTATATCTTCATGCTCACAAGGATAATGAGATTCTACGTCGTTTGAACTCGTTGTCTTCGTAATTCAAATGTTAGCAAATGCAATAACATTGTGGTAGCCATTAGAATCATCAGTATCATATTTTAAACATTTATAATTATAATAAAGTAACAACAACTTGAGAACAACGAAAGAATGTAAAAATCCAAAATATAGCAATTGAGAAAAGACTGCATTTTACTGGACTCACATTGATCTGTATATTTCATATTCTTTCTAGCTTAAACATTAGAATTAGCTTCTTTATCATTGCTGCACCTGGTCCAAGGATCTTAAAAAAATGTAGCTAAGATCATATTTTGAATGTCTAGCTTGTTGATTTGAGATAAAGTAAAGTATTCTTTTTATATAAATCTCATTGTCATCTTACTGATTCTAAATAAAAGGTCAATTTGAGCACATATAAATAAATAATCGACTCAGCATTTTCTGTGCTCATAAAAAATTATCGTTAGTTTCTTCATAATTCTGGCCCCTAACAACTATCTTTCATGAAATTTTGCATGCTGTTTACACATTAGGCCAAATATATCCCTGTTAAAAGCCCAGTCTGATTAAAATCGACCTTGTTCCAAGGTATAAAATTTGCAAAATTATGCATCTACCGGGATACGAACAGGTTCTGTAGATTCCTCTCCACAAGGTCTGAGAACTACCCGTATAAGCGCATGTTCCGAACCAGTTTAGCACAGCCAAAGCCGAGTCAAATAGCTGACCAATCACAACATAGTTTTTAAACGGTCACTGTTTTGAAAGCATTCGGAACAGACCAAAGGATAGCTGTTTAAATAGCTTCTCGCACCGAAAGCATTTGTTGGGCGTCTTTTGATTAGCTACCTGAATTGCGCTCGAACACGCGTGTCTTCGGGCTGTTATCAGACGGTTTGGCGTGGAACCTACGAACGATACTAGTTCGTATCCCGGTAGATGCACTATTTTGCAATTTTTATTCCATGGAATTGATTTTAATCAGACTGGGCCTCCTTTCACAAAGCAACCTTTACTAAAGTTAACCTTAACTCCCATTCTTTAACATTGCACTAAGGTAACCTTAGTGACTTACGATCACCTTAGTGCTTTGTGAAAGGAGGCCCTGGTCAAAAGTCATAAGTTTGTTTACATCATCTATAAAGAAGGCTGTCAGATGAGCCTTATTGCATACACTGTATTAGGGTATTACTGTTTTTTTTTCTCGCAGGCTATCTGAAGGAAACTGAGCATGTGCAATCATACAAGTGTTTCCTGAACGAATGCAAACACCTGTCTGAGTATGCAGACATGTTGAAGCAAGGGATCGAGTACCCGACCACCATCATGGGCATCAGTCTTCTCACCATGCTGCAGGAGTACGCTCGACTCAAACTGAAAGGTGAGCAGTAGCATTTTTTGACCATCACAGTTCATTTCTCCCCATGTAACCTCTGGTTTATTCTTACCTTGCATTACTTTGGCAACACAGATTACCATACTTTTTCCTATCTAATTAAAATCATTATCATAATGTAGAGTCTTGAAATAGATCTCGGGCAGAGTACAACAAATTCGACCCAAGTCCAGGGTTAAATATCTGTCTGAGGTCACTTGCTTACCAAATTTTACCTACAGAAATAATGTGGCTTACAGACACAGCTCTGTGTCTAAGGGAGAAAATACTGTTTTAAGTCGCTGACCCGTTGTTTAACCCTGTTGTCCTCCTTTATCTGACTCAGACTTGAGTACTTGCAAAATACCTTAGATAAAATGCAGTAATTTCAATTGAGATGAAAATATGAAAAGTAAATACTCAAAATGTCTTTCTTTTACACAGAGACGAACCTCCAAGGTGTAGATATGGGTACAGCATTAAAACAGTTTGACGCAGTAACCAAGAAAGCAAAAGAGAACGTTTATCATTCTAAATCAAGTCCATCGAATCAGCCTCGAAAACGACCACCGAAAAGATCAACAGCCCGGAAGGAGGATCCCAAGAAAACTTCAGAGAAAGAATCAAAGACCGATTCCAACAAAGATGCTGAAACTGAAGAACTTTCAGTTGTACCTGTTTGTCGATCATCTGTACGAATAAACTCTGACAACACTGTCTTAACTCCACAAGTATTCCGTAGAAAAGTGTTCGATAGAAAAAAGAATTTAACTGAAGTCACGATGGCCTCACAGATATTTTCTCTGACACCGTCCACATCAGGTGTTGCCTGTAAAGAACTAGAGTTCCCTGAAGAGAGTCTGGGTATTCTCAAGAAGAAGAAAAAGAAGAGATCAAAGCTATCTTATAGACACAAATATCGTCACAAGAAGCAGGCAGACGAACCTGTTATTGACAGTGATGGTCAGTCTGACCAAGAGGCCGGAGCTTCTGATGGAAACGATTCTGACGCTTTACCTGATCTTGATCCTGGCAGGTCTGTGCTTCCTGAGAGGACAAGTCAGGATAACAGAGACGTGCTGGACAACTCAATAGCTCTAACCAACAGTACACAGTTTACATTTGATGCCAAGTTGAGAAGTGATAGGAGAAATAATGACGACATTGGTGACATGTCGGACGACAGTTTGAGCCGGAGTGATGTTGTGTTTGACAGCACACATCATACAGATTTCGATGTTGATTTGGAGACTGATCTGGTTGTAGACAGACTGCAGGAAGAAAAGAAGAAACTGCCGCCTGTTGTCCACACAGTCCAGCCAACCATGAGTAATAGTTCACACACAGATTCTCATGCTCTTCATATAGGTGAGACTCGACATATCTTATTTATTTATTTCACACTGGTAGGTAATCTTCTATGATATAGCTTCTATTTAGCTTTTATTTAGTTTCTTTAATAAAACGTATAAATTTGTATTTCTGAAACTTTGTATGTGCATCTGTCAATTCCTGAAAATGGTTTTGATGTTATCAATTTCCCCAAACTATTTACCATGGTTGGACAAAAAACCCACTAATATGTGACTAACAATTAAAAAAAAATCAATGAGTATGATCCCACTGACCCAATCATGGTGATTAGATATAATCTAAAAAATTTTTAGTTATTCATTTTGAACATTTGCAAATGGCTATAATTATGATGACAATTTGATGCAGACCAGCAAAGCCCAGTAAAGAGGTCCTCACTACAGCAGTTACATGAACAGAGGACTCCGGTCAAAGCTTTCCTTAACGAATCACAAACCTGTGATAGTGGCAGATCTCCTCGCAGGAAAAGGTATGTCTGCATGTCTTGGGCATAGAAATAATTCAATGTTGTTAGGCTTCATTAAAAAAATCACCTTTTTTGTGTGCATGTGACCATTTTTAGCTCATCAGGCCTGAATGGAGATTCTAAATTGTAGATTTGGTGACGCTGTGGCCCCAAATAAGGGCCTCACAGGCCATTACCTAAAATCCTGTTTTCATCTTTTACTCCGGAACAAAAAGATCTAGAAGGCTGTAATATTGTATGCAAACTCTTCAGCCAATGGGGATTCTAACTTGTAAATTTGGTGACCCTGTGACCCAAAATATGGGCCACAGCCTAAAAAACCTTTGAAAATGAATTTTGAACTGATATTTTATGACACTTCATTCACTATCTATTTGAAATATGTCGACTTGAGATAACAATCTACATTGTGGACATGTTTGTCAAATTGATGTAATCAATGTGAAATGAGAACTATTGAATAGCCTATGAACTGAAAATTGTGACAAGTCATAGAGGACTAAATTGAAGAGGAGTTAAGAATTCTTTTATTTTACATGAGATATGTGAACTGCATATGACTGGTGATGAAATGATAAGATAAGATTATTTTCATCTTCTTCTCCAGAATGAAAAGACCTAGAAGGCTGTCATGTTGTGTAAAGAGTCTTTAGCCAATGGAGATTCTAAATTGTAGATTTGTTGACCCTATGGCCCCAAATAAGGGCCTCAGGCCATTACCTAAAATCCTGTTTTCATCTTTTTCTCCGGAACAAAAAGATCTAGAAGGCTGTAATATTTTATGCTAACTCTTTAGCCAATGGGGATTCTAACTTGTAAATTTGGTGACCCTGTGACCCCAAATATGGGCCACAGCCTAAAAAATCTTTGAAAATGAATTTTGAACTGATATTTTATGACACTTCTTTCACTATCTATTTGAAATATATGTCGACTTGAGATAACAATCTACATTGGGGACATGTTTGTCAAATTGATGTAATCAATGTGAACTGAGAACTATTGAATAGCCTATGAACTGAAAATTGTGACAAGTCATAGAGGACTAAATTGAAGAGGAGTTAAGAATTCTTTTATTTTACATGAGATATGTGAACTGCATATGACTGGTGATGAAATGATCAGATAAGATTATTTTCATCTTCTTCTCCAGAACGAAAAGACCTAGAAGGTTGTCATGTTGTGTAATGAGTCTTTAGCCAATGGAGATTCTAAATTGTAGATTTGGTGACGCTGTGGCCCCAAATAAGGGCCTCACAGGCCATAACCTAAAATCCTGTTTTCATCCAGAACAAACTAGAAGGAATATTGTGTTCAGAATGTTTAGATGTTTGGATGAAGCTTAGAACCGATAAAATTGTGCAGAGATTGTTTAGCCAAGGTGATTCTAAATTGTACTATGTACCATGAGATTCATCACATTGCCTGTTCTCTTTAAGCCTTATACAGTTAGATCAGTGCTGCCAGTGTTTAGTGCAAGCAAGAGTCTATTACATAATTTGGCGGTAAACACAAAAAACACAGCTGGCTTGTAACCAGAGCCAAGGGGTCAGAATATTGCATAATCTCCTGTGTGTTGACCTTGCTGAGTGCCCTCTCTCAATTTCAAGACTAAGATTTGTCAGGGTTAGAGATTGTGCATTATATTGAGACAACATATTTCTGTCTTCATCATCAAACAAAATGAGCTCTGATGAGCTACAGAGCCCATGGCTCTATTTTTTATTGTGATTTGAAAAACTAAATTAAGAATTTGCCGCATCACTTTTGGTAAACCCCCAAATCTCAATTGGCCAACAAATATATGGGTCTGCAGGAACAGATGTGCTTCCATTTTGTATACTTCTACCATTTTCAAGCTATATTTAGATGGAAAAATAAAATGTACTCCCCCCGCATCATTATTTTTTCCAACAAAAAATAAAAATAAAGTCCTACCGCACTCAACACTTTTGAAAAAAAATGTGCCTGAGAAACATTTACTTTTTTTTATGCAGCCTTAACAATGTTATGATATCATAGTGTAATTTCTCCCCATTTAAAAATCTGTTTATAACTTTATGCCACATTGTTAAGCAGAGTCCAAAAGTTCTTCTGTGTACAACTATGTGCCACATTGTCGTGCAGGGTCTTGAAGTTCATATGTGTAAAACTTCAGGGTTCATGCAAAACCATTTTTCTGTGCTTCATTGTCATGCCATAGAGAGAATCTCACCCAAGTGTCTTCTGATATCAAATATATCAACACGAGTTGATTAATGTTACAAATATCCAAGGCTTGCCGAGGATATTTTTACTTTAATCAACGAGTGTTGATATATTTGATATCAGAAGACACAAGGGTGAGATTTTATTTATCATTCAAAATCATTCTTTAACAATTATTAGCAAAAGAATGAAAACTTTATGCCATTGAACTTCTTCAGCAGTGATCTCAGTGAGGTCATAGCATTGTCACGTCATCAGCATTATGGCATCGTAGCATTGTTACGTCATCAACTTTGTGACGTCATAGCATTGTTAGCAGTGTTTTCTGTGATGTCAAAGCCTTGTGATGTCATTAACTGATGATGTAATATGATTATGACGATTTGATTGTTGTTACATCTACAATGTAGATATCGTTTGTAGATATCACTTAGTCTCACACAAGAAATATCTACTGTGGGAACCAGTTTTGAATGATAAATCTTGTTTAGCCAAGAAATAAACACAACTGCATCTGTTTCAGACACCAACCTAAGCGACACAGTGATTCCTTGGAGGTGTTGGTTCCACACCCCAATTTCCTTCTCCCTCCTCCGCCACCAGCCCTCCCCACTGTAGACCCCCCTCTCCAGCACAAGGAGGACACTACAGGACAAACAGACCCATTCCCGGTAAATGTTTATAATATTTCGCCTCAAATTAACTATTTCATTTTTCATGCCCCAGAAGTTTATCAATTCAAATAATATCTTTATGTTGCATAAACTCTTTACCTTCTGTATCAATTATGTTGAACCATTCTGAGTAGCACAACTTGTTAACAAAAGGAATCATCCAGTGTTGGACTGTTTAAAGGTAGTCAATACCTTTACTTTTAAACATTACAATTTTTTCTTGAAATAAGACTTTGTTTTTACTCTCCAAGGTTACAAACATTGATGCTTCCCTCTGGTACCTAAACATGTAATCTCCTCTGTCTTGGTGTTGCATGCGCGGATGCTATGAACCAATGATAGCATGTCATAGGAAAATTGCATCATGAATATAGAAAGTTCGTTTCCAGAGCAAGAGACTCTGAATGAAAAATTGTTCTTATCTCCATTGGTTCCCTTCGTGAATTTGCGGAACATACATGAAATTATATTTTCAACTGTTAGTGCCTGCTGCAGTCAAGAATTTCCATTTCTTTTCATTTGAAGGCTCTGGGACAAGTTTCATATGCCTTTTGCAGAATGGAGGGCAGGGGATGTGTAATATTCTTATGCAATTTTATAAATGTGTTCTCCTCATCAGCTGCTGCTGGAGAAGATAATTAATGACACAAGGCTGCATGAAAGACTGGCGGAGACAATCAACAAGAGTCGTATCACGAACCATCCGCACCTCCCGTGCAACAAACCTGTCGCTACCTCGACTATAGTCGACGATTTCTTCTCTCCAGGGGTACGTACACACCTCTCAGCATTAATGTGCTTGGTGTTTACCATTCATAAAAAAACCTCTCCCGCTGTAAGTACATAGATCATGTTCATAATCTTTCTTGTTTTGTACTAAGAGTTGTTATAATTAATTATAGAAATTACCTCATGCTTTTTTGGTAAGTTGGAAGTATCTCTTCAGTTGTGTTGTGCAACATAGCTTCTGCATAAAAGATACCTGGTCCATGGATCATTTGACTGCTATCATTGAAGTTCAGCAACAATCGGTACAGTCTTTCACTGAATGGGTGTTCCTGCTTCTATGCTGAATAATCCCACGCTGAGACATGAGTTGGGAATGTTATAGATGTTTATACAATAAATTTCATGTACCGTATACCGGGAAATGTTCGTGGTTGGTAATTTTCGTGGTTTTCGTGGGTAGAGCTTGAACCACGAAATTTTCCATACCACGAAAATTTCCCGATGAATTTCATTAAAAATATCTTCACCACTCACTGTACGAACCATCGAGCTGTTTTTAAGAATATCGCATGCGCAGATTTCAGTGCTATTCACTGACAACTGCTAATAACAGAGCTCTAATTCAGTTTGTCGTTTATTGATAGTTGTAAATATATACGTTGATTACTCTACTTAATATGTAGCGAAGTGGGATTGACACTCGTCATTGTATACAATGATACGTTAATAAACAAATTATCTCTCTACATATACAAATGTAGTTCTACCAGCTATGGTACTTGAACGCTTGTTCACAACATAATTAGTGGAGTTTAACACGTGTCACAACACAATGCATCCGGTCGTAGTTCATGTTCAACAGAGTGTGACAAAGACAAAGGAGCATGCTGTATTCAACAAATGAATAAAAACTTGATAATCTTTTGGTTGATACACTTAAATTATGGAAATAATTAATTTAGTCAAGTCAGCAAAATAATTATAATAAAAAGCACTACATGTAACCAATAACAAACACATGTATGCTTGTTTTTGGCAGATGTAAAGGCAATGTCATTTTGATGACAAAAGCTCTGATTATGTTCACGCTACACACTTGATCACTGATATCTCGCACAAGATGATACAGCTAGTACAGTGTCATTCACGGCGGGCTGAACAGACAACTTCGGCGATTCTGTAATTCTGTTTGATATACGTGTAGGTACAGCGTCGGTGTTATTTAACAAAGCAAGAAAATGGCAGTGAGTAAAGTATTGCTTTATTGAAACATTGAGTTAGAATTGTCATCTTTGAAACAAGCCGCTAAATGTGATTCGTGTCTTCTCCTTATAAATGTTGAACAAACACGATCGACTGATGACTACTAAGTAATAAGTTCTTTGGAAAGCAATATGATTAACTAACATGGCGGTGTCAACATACAGGATAACATCAACAGGCTTACACGTGGAACACAAACACACGATTTCAAAATTTGTATTTGGATAACTTCAACCACGAAAATAAAAATCCACGAAAATGTAATTTTTTGACAACGTCTGAACTAGGGCTGTAACGATTCATCGATACCTACGATACAATCGTAGCCTGGGATACCGTGATTATTGTATCGTGAAGTTCCTGTATCGTGATACACTAAAAATAGATTTCACTTACTTAAAAATGAAAAGAGAACCTAAGTGAACACTATAAAACTAGCTAGTGTTGTGCAGTAACAGTAACTACAGTAAGCATGAAGCAATCTGATTCATAAATAACTGTTTTTAGAAAAAAAAACTGTTTTAATCTTTGATTTTTGATCATCTCATAACACAAAATTTCCACCATCTTGAAAATTTCACAAAATTTGCATGAAATTTTACTTTAAACAATGTATCGTGATACATTCTGTATCGTCAGTCTGTATCGTGATACATATCGTATCGTGAGATTTCCCATGATACTCAGCCCTAGTCTGAACCACGAAAATAAAAATCCACGAAAGGTCTTTGAGTCCTCAACCACGAAAATTTCCAACCACGAAAATTTCCCGGTATACGGTATATAATCTTCAAAAATTCCTCTCATGTATCAGATCTATACAAGGACATTAGCACCTATTGGAAATGTCGCCAATGCAGAATGAAGAAGTTGAATATCACTAAAGGTTGTCTTCATTCTACTAGTGATCTGTTGTTGTTTCCAGGGCCACAACATGGTCTCCGAGGACACCATTGATGGCCTAATTCACATGACTAAGAACGATCCGTTATTTGATTCTTTGCTGAGTATGTTCGGTAAGATTATTTTCATTGTTGTCAGTGTTTATGACCATTGACTATTTGTTCATAACTTTAGTATAGTATATATAACTTTGACCATCATCATGTCATAGGACACATTTAAAACTTGGCCGATAAATTAAATAAAATGGAGTGTTGGGATGTAGGATATAATGTTTCATACATGTTTCAGCTGTTAATTAAAAATGTCATTTAGCACTTTAGCATTATTGGTGTTATATACTTGTCCATAACTTGAAACTTTTTATGAAAGAAATACAAATGTTTTGCTAATATTCGTTTCCTTAAAGTGTCTGAAAAATCCCTGAAATATTAAGATATTTCTTCTATTTCAGGACCAGAGTGTGCTAAAGCTGTAGCCTCCACTATTGGTGTGACGCCCTCCACTACGTCTGCACCCCAGGACCACAATAACAGTAGGCATCATTTGTGGGTCTTCAACCTGTATCACCCAGCAAATGCTGCATAGATAGGCAAAAACAGACATATCCTGTTTAGACAGACAAACGCAGCATAGTACTTTCTAAAAGCCTGGTCACAGGTTTGACGAATCATAACCATCAACTTTCAATAATTGAATATTTTAAAGTGGACAGAGATATTTAGTGCCACACAATTCTGAGTGAGCAACTTTCCCAAATAAAGCTGCTCCCTGAATATTCCACGCTTCATAGATAAAGGGTGTTTTGTCTGATCTTTCCAGGTTCATTTGCTTCCATATCGGAGAGTGACATGATGGAACTCAGTCAGGATGGGTTTACCACCTCCACTGCACCCACACGGACCGTTGATCCCGCCCCCTCCACTACCCTCCCTGCAGCCAGAGTCAGCAGTCCATGTCCGAGTCTCTCCAGCCCCTGTCCGAGTTTATCATCCAGTGTGGGCAGTCCTGGACAACTGACCAATCAGAAGAAGCGAAGGATCAAACCAACTCCCTGTCACCCTCTGACATCAGGTACTGCCATTTTCTTTTATTTCCCATGTAGTTTCCATGCTGTTAAATTACTTGACTTGTCGATCAGCTTACCATTGACTTTTGTGTTTGGGAAGAGAAAATTGCCTGCATAAAAGAGTCTTGCAGTTTCTCAGTCTCCGAATTAATTTTAGTTTAAATTGGTTTTATTTTTTCCACAGTGTTACCTGCATTCTCATCACCGATCATGCACGAGATGTCGCCTGCTGCGACCCCAGAACCGTGTTCACCGGCCCCATCGCCGTTTATTCTCTCTTCCACCTCTGCCCATAACAGTCTGATGTCTCCACCACCGTGTACTGTAACTCAAAACCCTATGTCTTCCCCTGCACCATTCCAGCATCAGTCTTCTCCAGCCCCAACTCATCAGCCGTCGCCAGCTCCAATTGAGAATCAGCCGTCACCAGCCCCTATTCATCAGCCCTCACCAGCCCCAACTCATCAGCCGTCACCAGTCACAATTCATCAGTCGTCACCAGCTCCAGTTGAGCATCAACAGTCACCGGCCGCAGTTCATCAGCCGTCACAAGCCCCAATTGAGCATCAGCTATCACAAGCCCAGATTGAGCATCAGCCGTTGCCTGCTCCAATACAATATCAACAGTCGCCAGCCATGTCACCAGCCCCTATACA
Organism: Gibbula magus; assembly: GCA_936450465.1. Taxonomy (NCBI): domain Eukaryota; kingdom Metazoa; phylum Mollusca; class Gastropoda; order Trochida; family Trochidae; genus Gibbula; species Gibbula magus. The sequence goes on from OW388293.1 coordinate 50,159,722, forward strand.
ATATCAGTCAGCGACTGGCCAAATTGAACATCAGATGTCACCAGCCCCTTTGCAACCATTATCTGCTTCAACCCAGCATTCACCTGCATCATTTCACAATCAGCCTTCACCAGCCCGAATTCTACATCAACTTTTGCCAGTTTCTATACAGAACCAGCAGTCCCCAGTTCCAATACAAAACCAGCCCTCACCCTATGGACAGCAGAGTTTGATGTCACCCCCTGCTAATATTCCTGTACATAGGACAGTACCTGTGCAGTCTCCTGCCCCAGTGACCCAACATCAACCGTGCTCACTCCATGTACCTTCTTCAGCTTTGCCTTCAGACTTTGCTGTTCCTTCTCCAGCATCTTCTGTAACGTCAGTACACTCAGCTGTTTCTCAACATCCTGCATCACCATTTCTATCTCAAGTTCAATCCCATGTTCACCAAGACACACCAGGCAAAACTTCCCATCCTGATGTTTCCATCAGCTTACAATTCCCTCAAGGTTCAACTGATGTGCAACCAGCTTCTCATACAATTACACAGGCAGATCCATTTGTTGGCCAAACTTTGTTAAATGTATCAAGCCTCTGTCAGTCGATCAAAGGAACATCAGAAGCTACAGTGAGCAGTATTCAGTGCCCATTATCGAAAGGTCCGTTAGCAGGATCTGTGAGCAGTGTGGACAATGTAAATGCTCCCACATCAAATGGAACATCATCAGTACCGATGTCCACGTTGATAAGCCAAGGATCCGACCAGTTTTCTGGACTTGTGATGCTTGCATCAGCAGCGACCACCAGCCAGCAAGCTGTGCAGATAATCCCAGCTCAATGCAACCTGCAGACCCTCACTCCTGGAACTGTCCAGCCTGACTCCAACGTCATCATCCCTCAAGTGCAGGTCCAGTCCTTGACATCAGAACCGGAGGTAATGGCTGAACAATCAGACACTCCTATGTCGGGAGTCAACATCAGTATCCAGGAGAATGGAATCATTGAAGCTTTCTCTAAAGGCAAGACAAGCACCTGTAGAAGAATCTTGCCCCTGACCTCCATTCCAAGGGTGTCTGTCAGAGCCAATGAATCCCCACCGGCTGGCACTGCTCTACCTGTAACAAAACCTAAGAAGAAATCAGGAAAGTCTGTTGTAAAAGAACCTTCACTGATGGACAGCAACCAGCAGACAGTGACCTCACTTGCTAATGATGGCCTCAACACTGTTCTGTCCCTTGCTGATAGTGGCCTCCAAACAGTGACCCAGCTCCCAGGCAGTATCGTCTCCCAGCAGCCACCAGCTGTTCCTCCTGTAACTGATGCCCAGAGCATCCTCGGACCTCTTGCTTCAGGTCATCTTCCTCCTGGCATGGTGGACAATGTCCAGAGCTCCAACACTCAGATGAGTTTTGATCTGCTAGCGGAGAACAACTTGTCCCAGTTTGCTTTCCTGTCGCCAAAGAAGAGACATGATGACAACCCAAGTGAGGATGTCAGCTACCCAACTGTCATCATCAATAATGAGGTGTATGAGCTTACCATGTCTCCTAACTCTCAGAATCTGAATATCAGGAACCCAAAACCATTGGTTGAAACTCAGATGAATTCTAGACCAACAGTGACTGTTATTGCTCCTCAACTTCCCAAAGTCAAACCAAAGAAACGTAAGAGCAAGAAAAAACAGGAACAACAGTCAACTCTGTCTCCAAGCCTTTCTGCGCTCCAAAATGTGATTCGACAACAAACACCAAATGGCAAAAGACCCAATATCTTATCAAAGAGTCCAAAGTCATCATTGAGCAAATCAGGTATATCAACAAATGGTTACTTTGTGAGTCCAAATAGAACATCAGAAGAAAACACTGAACTTGAAAAGCAATCTTCAGCTTCAACATCAGACTATGTAGCAATACCCCTGGGCAAAATATGTGAAGATGTTCCAAAAAGATCCCTTTCTTTTGAGAGTGAAAGCACATCAATATCTCCTTCATCAACAAACACTAAGACAACAAGCAAGAAGAAAGCTTCTGTAAAAACAAATAAAGCAGCGAAATTGAAAAAAGATAAGGTCCATGGATCCTCTAAAGGAAAGAACGACCCTGAAAGTGGAAGGCAGAGTGCCATCAAGGAAAACAGTAAGAAGACCCTTCAGAGTGCATCAAAGACAAGCCTGACATCTATAAAACCCTGCTGTGTTGCTGTGACACCACTCAAGCAACCGACAGGAAGTCGACTGATGTCCGCCACACCAAGCACCTCTTCACTTGTCCATCCTCTCTCCCATCAGTCCTCTTCCTCTTCTCGAAAAGTCAGGATCTTGGAACCAGTCACATCCAAATCTGATTCAATCAAATCTGTTCCGAGTTCTACTGAAACAACTTCAGGAGAAGCTCAAGGCAGCTCTTCCTTACCAGCAGATCAAAGTCCACCAGGCATCGTTACCCAAGCTCCTGGACCAACTAATAACACAGAATGTCAAGCAAAAGATTTGTTGACAGCACCTCCTGCAAAGAAGAGCTCCTCTCCTACTCCAAACCCTAACAAGAGCCCTGTGAAACCGGACATCAATGGGAACTGTGGGGCTCACTCTGAGGACAGTTTATCCCAGGACAGCTCTATTATGACCGCTGCATCTGACCCGGGTCCAGTGCTGGAGAAGGGGGCACCTGTTGGGATGAGGGGGAGAAAAATGGTTGCCTTGACAATGTCGGCTCAATCTCGGCAAAAGATCAACGGAAGTTCCACATCTTTTATCCTGGCAGGGAACAGGAAGCGAACTTCTAGTCAAGTTGATTTTGATCAGGTAAGACATCTTTTTGTATCTCGTGATGACCAGGTGACTAATACTTGACCAATCATTGTCTCAGTGATACGCATCCACGAAGCCAACAATATTTTCTTTGGTTGATTGATGTTCATTATTGACACAAGTAACATAAGTATTTTGTTAGATGTCAAATTTTACCTGCAAGACTTACCATTACGGCTTACTATATTAAAACACATTTTATTATAAAATGTTTATAACGGTAATTTATGATAAGCCATATATCATCTTATAGTTATAAGTTAATGATGCTATTTCACTCAAAATGTCAGTGTGTTGGGCTAATACTTTAATACAATATAATAATTTTTCTATTAAACTATTTAATAATGTTCTGGTTTCAACTTACAGAATACAGGAGAGAAAGTTAAGAAGGTGAGAATATATGAATAATTAAAAAAATATACTTTAATAAATCCCCCAAAATATTTTTTAAATTAGAGTCATAGTGTTTTTTTATATTGTTACATACTTCCCTTTATAGATGTAATTCACTTCATTTTGAATGTCAGCAAGAACCTCTTCTACTTGTAAAGTTTAACTAACTGTTAAAATGTAAAAGCAAAATATGAAATTGTGGATTTTATGAAGATAAAAGAATTGCATGTTAATTGTGTTTCATGTGAAATCTTGATAGACCCTCCAAAAGTATCTTGTCTGTTTTTCAGAAGAAGAAATCTATAAATCTGGAAAAGATCAACTTAGACCACTTACTATCGAAGATTCACAAGAAGTGTTGATGAGAGTTACCTCCCTTCAACTATTTAACCAGAAGTAAATCCAGTGCGATGATTGCATGTGGGCCAAGTATGCTGGGTTTTAATCGTTAAAAATACTTCACAGTTTCTAAATTGTTGCAATGACAATGGCCACAGAGCACAACATCTGTAGTAATTTGATGGGTGGTATTCCATTCACATATGTAACCAATCTAGGCTTGTTTCAATTTCAATCTCTAAATCATGAAAGTGTTTTTTTATTGGTCAATAGATAAGGACATGTAACCTATTCTGTTTTACAAGAGTTTTGTCCACTTATTTATTGACCAAGGAAAATACACTTTTGTGATTAAGATCAAATGCTGAGTTCATTACAAGTATTTGATAGTTTTTGTGCTTTATACATTTGAGTTATATATCAACAAGAAAATTGCTACAGGTGCTTGTTCAATCAGATTACGACAAACGTAGCAAAAGATTCAGACGTCTTCCAGTCACGCATATGGAGAGTATTTGTCTGCAGTTAGACTATTGTCAAACTCATAGGTGTTGCAATGACACGCTAGATGTAAAGTGTTATTGATTGTTAACGATAGACAGCAGATGAACTTGGCCTTGTTGTTACATGTAGGTCCACTTGAAGTGAGTGTATATCAAAGATCCATATAGTGTACATTTGTAATATTCATAGAAAGTGGCTCGTTGTTCTAGTTTATTTGTACAGAATCATTATTTATTGTTGTAAAATAAAACTTTGAATGATTGAAAGTTGTGTAAATTTCAGCTATTGCAAGCATCAATATGTATTTTCATAATAGTTTATGTACTGCTACAACGCAAAAACAAATCATAAATTGTCACTGAGCTGTCTATTTATCAACATTTGCTTGGATGATGCATTGAAGTGTTCTTATATACCATTACTTGTTTAAACAATGCATTTATTGATCCTTTGTGCCATAAGCATTCAGGGTTAAAAATTAGCACCAGTTAGGCTAGTAAAATGTTTTGACTGTTAATCCAAAAGGCTAGTTTGAATTTAAAGATATGATCCTGGAGATGTGTTTGGCTAGCTGAAATAGCTTTGGGCTAGTACTTTAGGAAATTAACAAGTCTGAATGGCTTGTACTTTAAAATGGTTAATTTCGACCCCTGGGTCTGTGATATTTACTTCTTTTGTTTAACTCTTTAAATTTTGCAACACCTTGTTATCGTTGATGTCAAAGGAAAGCGAACTCTTAACATACACTTTTGAACTGTCATATTCAGGGGTAAAATTAACCTTATACAGGGATTGGGAAAGACACCTTTGACAATGGGCCATTTTTATGACTTTTATTCACTTTTGGTATTTCAAATGGGCCATTCCCATTAGTAGCAAAAGTAAAATTTCAAATTTTAATGGGCCATTTTTTCATCCAATGTTCAAAATGGCCCCTGGCCCCTGGCTTTCCCAATCCCTGCTTATAGCACTGGACATTCAAACTTGTGCACCTCTGAAAGTAAAACAAATCAATTGCACATCTGCTGTCTGCAGAGTTTAGGTAGCTCAGATTGCAAGTTCAGTGTTTTGTCCCAGTCCTAAAATATAACTGATTCGATCTAGGATATCTGTGAAGAAATTTATTTCATCTTGATTTGGTACAGAAACATACCATGTGAGTAGAATAACGTATAGGGTCAACTACAACTTCCAAATACAAGGCATAAATCTTGCCAGTCTCCATTACTGGCTGATTTAAGCCTTGCAGTATTTCCCTTGCTTTGTTGTGCCTAGATAGTGAATCGCTGCACCAGAAATGCATAGTGGGTCCGAATTTCCAAGCACAGATATCTCAAGGAAATACTGCAAGGCCTAAATCAGCCAGTAATGGAGACTGGCAAGAGTTTTTGCTATTGATCAGCCAGAAAGTGTAATTGTGTCAAAATTGAATGGTAGGATTATACACAAATATAAAGTTGGTTAGTTCGGATCAAACTTTTCAATCCGATGACTTTCGGTATAATTTAATGAGCTTTATTTCTATTTCTTGGTGCAATATATATATGGTTATTGCTATTTATAAGCAAGTGTCTTAAATCATTTAAATGCATTAACTAGTTTTGAATGTTCACTCTATTCAAATTGAAAATAAATTCTTATTTCATCTGAACTCTTCTAATTTAAAACAATATATCTTTTATTTCCATTTTCGTACAAAATTGAAATTTAGTAACGTTATCTAATATTTGAATACTGTTCACTATCGTTTGTCAATAGTTATATTCTTTATCATTTCTTCTTAAAATGTTGCCTGTATTAATAAATTTGGTTTCATATTTGAAAAATGTTGCCATTAAATGTATGTGAAAATTTCATTTATTGTCAATGATACAAGTATTTTAAGGATGAAAATTTAAAGTTTTTTTGACTGATTTCACTTTTATCAAAGCTTGTTGGGGTAATTTTTGCCATAAACGAACATTTTATTAGTTGTTTTTCATGTATTGGTGTAACTCTTTTTGAAGACAAACAATGTCTTGGGTTGTTTGAAATTGAACAGAAAAAAACCCAGCTAAATCCAAGACAAACAACGTTACATTCTGATCCCTAGACTATATAGAATAAATCACAAGTCAATGATAAATTTGTTGTTGTTGTGTAAGTGTACTTTGATCGAGCTCGCTTAGGAATAAACATTTACCCTATTTATTATCAATAATAGTTCTACCAAGCATAATTGCAAGATGCTATTCTTGTTGCTTGATTTACTTTAAGTTACATTTGAATGTACAAACATTCCCCTGTGATACAAACTGTCCTACACAAGGCATATCTTCATTCTTCATCATTGGCCTTGCAGAATTTCCTTCACTTTACCATACTAGCAAATCAGAGCCAACTATGCTTTTACGGTGCAGCATGGAAAAGTGAAGGAAATGCTGCAAGGCTTAATTTAGCCGGTGATGGAAACTGACGTGAGATGCCTTGCGTTGGGAAGTTGCTGATTGAAAAACAACAGTAACATTTATCTTGATTGAATGTTGAAATATGTTTAGTTACTTACAATTAGGGATTTTCAATTAAGAAAACTGAAATGTTTAGGGAATGTGTAGCTGTTATAAAATAAAGAATTGAACAAAAAATTGTCTTTTGAAGATCTTTATCTTAAAATATTGTTAATATTCCAGACACTTTAGCGGCTGGTATTAAAGTGTCAAATCTTTTTTGGTGGCCTGTAACCTGGCAATAAAGTTACAGCTAGTTGTGTAGTTATATTTCAAGGTCACAGAAAAGCACTGAAGTTTCAGCACAGGAAGTTGCATGTTAAACTTGTATCAAGTTCACAGTGAGTTTTGTAAATATTTTGAGTTTCAACAAGCACACTAAAACGTATCAAGAAAATTGAATTAAACTGGATCATGTTTACGTCGTCATCTAGTTTCACAAACTATGACCTTGACTTTGTTTTTATCCCCCGCCACAACGAAGTTGGCGGGGGATATAGAAACGAGCTCCGTCCGTCTGTCTGTCCGTCTGTGCGTCCGGGCTTTTCCATTCCGGCCTCAAGCTTCAAAACTATTCAATATATGTTGCTGAAACTTTGTACAGGTATCAACCAAGTAGTCTAGATGTGCCTTTTGCTATATAGAACGTAAATGCATTATATATTCAAAATACATAAACATATTCAAAATTCCTACATGGCGGGGGATATGGCTGACTCTGTCTGCTTGTTTAATTTGCATCAGTGGATCATGCCACCTTTCTGACAATTGCTTGTTTGCGTCAATATATCAAAACCCCTTCAGCCACAAATGTGCCATTGTGGCTTAGAGCAGGGAGGATCTTAAAAAAACAAAAACACACAAGGTAAAAATGTTATATAGATTTACTCGAATACTGGACAAGAGGTAACAAATACAAAATAGAATAAATTGTTCATGACCCATAAAATAAAATCTTGATTCATGAATCTGGATTTATCTTGTGACAATTTTCTAACAAGGATAATCAACCCACATGCGACATCTGATATTTCAAATTACCAGTATTGAGTCGAGAGAGATTTAAAATCAACATTAGCAGAAAGCAAAGTTGAATACCCTGACAATTATTCATTATTTCAATATCACCATGAATCAATACGTGCCAATGAATCAATATGTATCAATGATGCAAAACATAACAACATGAATCATGAATTGATCCATACCAATAATCAATACGTCAGTGATTCAATGAACTACAGCATGATTCCATGACATCAATATCATTAAATCCGTTTCAACATGATTCAGTAAGGTATTCAGTGATTCAACAACAGGATTGCCTGACACCCAAGTAAAGTCACGTAATTCAAACAGAACAGACAAATGTATGAAAACTGAGGAAATGACTTTAACCAAAAAATTTTAACCAAAATGATATGATACATAACTAGGCTGAGGCCTCCATAGCATATTTTTGTGGGGTCTTAAATATTTGATTCTCATATTGTGAATTTATTCCCACAGAGGTACTCACTCAATTCTTCCATCCTAACCACTGTTCTATAAGGGCTATATTTCATTCTCATTTTCCAATCAAACATTTACATGTGCGACTGACTTGAATGTCGCATTACATATATGAAGCAGTTCCTAGTCATTTCCATGGTAACAGAATGCTCAGTTTGAAACAATGTCGCTGATTGCACAACTAACTTTTGATGCAAAAAAACCCCAAAAAAACAAACTTTTGATGCAACAAGGTTTCACCATTCTAGCCCAGGAAGCATGAATTTTTGTAGTGAGAGCAAAGGTTATACTTTATACTTTGACGTTACAATTTATTTATTACCCATTTTATTCAATTTGAATGTCATTGAAATATATAGAAAACTTCCCACTTCTCTTACTATGGTCTGATAAAGTGATGTCACAATCAGTTGTTTCATGACATCACAGATGACAAAACAAAAAACTCATGCAAAGGCAAAGGTTGCTAAGCATTAATGATATGTATTTTGTACATATTTATCATACATAACATTGGTCATGTTTAACATAAATTATGATTATCACAGTATTGTAATAGCCATACTTCTACTCAACTTCCAAACGCATGGCATAACTCTTGCCAGTCTGCATTACTGGCTGATTTAAGCCTTACAGTATTTCCCTCGCTTTGTTGTGTCTAGATAGTGAAACTCTGCACCAGAATTGCATAGCGTGCCTGGATTTCTAAGCACAGATTTTTAAGGAAATACTGCAAGGCCTAAATCAGCCAGTAATGCAGACTGGCAATAGTTATGCCTTGTGTCTGGAAGTTGACTTCTACTCTGTTATGAGTGTGAAGGTAGCAGTCAGATTAAAATAGACCATTTTCAGAGTCAAATTTCATCAGACTGGTACATGCAACATATAAACAACACAGGTCGGAAGACCAATATTTCACAACCAGACAAGACAATAGTTGGAATGATTAAAAACATATATAACAAATAAGAATTTGAGAAAAATATATATTTGTAAATAAGTAAGTTTTGACCTAACCATGAACATGTCACATTCTCTCACCATATATTCAATCAGCAAATAGCATTTTATATTTCTAATCTTTATAGAATATTCACTTCATCAGGCTTTGCATTATTTATTGTCGCCAAGGTTGAAGACTTCCATATAAGATAAGAAGTTTATAGTCCATGTGTATTATATTAATTTACCAAATGTACATTAATATATAATCCACAAGGTGTGTCTACATATTAGAGCTGTTAGGTTCTAAAAATGAAGTAAAAAATAGGTTTTTAAGATGTAGGCTCTTTTGCTTGAGAGAGGGGGACAAATGTATAAACGTTGATCCCATAGGTGGATGAGATTAACATTGATAAAAAATATCTCTTTTACCCATATCATTGGGACAAATACCAAAATAAGTTAAAAATGTTTAAACTATGGCTAGGATTGTTTAATCTTTTCTTTCTGTATATCTTGAGGTCTTATTATAAGGATTATCAGTGCTATTAAAGTGACAATTGTACTAATACAGGTTGGACCTATAGGACTGATCTCCATGGCAACGCCCCCTATGAAGGGAGCTAACATTCTAGCAATTGACATAACACTTTGACTCAACCCCATAAGTGCCCCTCGATCTTTCTCCTCTCCACGATGTATTGTCAATGTCGTCGCGGTAACCCGCATTACAGAAGTAACAACACTAAGGGGAGATAACCATAGTGAGACCCAAATCAGATTGGGGGAAAGCGAAAGGCAGAACATTGTCACCGCTTGAAGAATGGTTGTGTGAAAAAATAATTTCCCATCATTGTCGTAATAATTTGCCAATTTTCCAACGAAAAATCCACAAAGTGTTGAGACAGCCCCACTGTATGACGTCATATATCCAATGATCTTCGGCGAAGCCTCGAATTGGGTTTTGGTCATCAGGCTAAAATTGGAACGGAACAGGATGACGGAGAATCCAAGGAGAAATTTGATGAGAAATAAGTCCCAGAGTTTTGACCAATCAATGGATCGGAAAGACTTGAACATCCCCTGTAGGTTGGAGGAGTATTCAGCGCTGTTCAACTTCTTCAGAGACACAACAGAATCTTCACGGGCGATCTCCGGATGGGGTGAAGGTCGAGACTCTGGTAAGAACATCCAGATCAGAGCTAGAAGAATTTGAAAAAAAGAAAAATATGATAAATTAATTTAATGTTTCAAGACTAATACAGGTGATAATCTTTCAGAATCAAAAGGTTATACTTTTTGAAATGACATATAAATTGGAGAAAAACTCCTCCTCTGTCTTCTCAGAGTTTAATCCCTCCCTTTAGGTTTTTCTTGGAGCAGAAGACTGGAGAGAAGTGTTTTCTCCTTGATATTGGAGACGGGGTTGCGGGGTAAAAATGATGCCCCATTCCCGCCCTGAGTATAAACTTGTAAACGTTATTTCAGCAGGGTGAGAAATGATATTGAGATTATCCAGTCAGCTAACCGGCATTGAGAAGGAATATCCCGGCAGACAACAGTCCCACGATCATGAATCCTCCGGGCAACTCGGCAAGATGGCCGCCGACCATTGGTCCTACTATGAAACCAATGCTGGAGGCGGAGTTAAACTGGCCGAAGGCGTGAGAGCGCTTCTCCTTGGAGTTGATGTCTGCTAGGAACGACTTGGAGATGTTTTGACTGTGCTTGAAGATTCCTGTAGATGAGAAGAAAAAATTGCTGATGTTGTAAATATATTGTGACCTTACAATAACATGACCAGAGTCTTCAATTGATATTTTGATAAAATGTCTTGTGGGGAAATAAACGGAAAAATAGTCACCCTAAATATGTCTAGTCCCCTAAAGGTAGTTGATGTACGATCATAACTTTTATGACAGGAATCAATTTACTACAAGATCAATCATTTCAAAATACAACTTCAAATTGCTTCCTATATATTCTCTTGAACTCTTATTTCTGAATTTTGACTAGACTTTCTAGAAAGTGCTCTTAAAACAGCATATACTAGGTCAAATAATTGTGAAATTAATATTTTTCATATCACATTCGTGATGAAAAGATGGTCTAAAATGGGATCTCAAATACATTACCATTTGCTAAAGAACTTTTCCTTTCAAATTTTATCTTTTAAAATTTACATTTTTAGATCTTAGAAAGAAAACTAAAAAGGAAATGTGAGTGAGAAATAAGAGAGTGAATGCACAGATCCAATGGACAAATGTCAACCAACTGAGAATATCCTTTGTTATAGGTCAAGTGGATAACAATGGTGACATATCCCTACAATATGCTCACAGCATCATTCTACTGACCGATATTAATGATAACAGCGGTTCTTCTAGTTATATATAGACTTTTTGCTGCAGGTACTGTCTGTGTTTAAAACGACAAAGAACATGTATCATTGCTCCCCCATAACAACTCAAAAGAGATATAAGTGAGAGATATACCCATACTTTTCCGAGTGTATCGAATGATACCTCACACTTTTCCCGGTGGGGCCCTTACGAGGCGTAGCCGAGTAAGGCTCCGGCGGGAAAAGTGTTGGGTATCATTCGATACACAAGGAAAAGTATGTGTATATCTGTCTTATACCCCACTTACGGTCGAGTGTAAACGGATACCATTTCATAATATTTCTAAAACAAATACAGCTGTAAAAAGTTTGTGTATTAAACACACAACCCAAATACGGCCTCGTCTGTGACAACTCCCGGGTACACTCAGCTCGTGCTTCGTTGTATGGTAACCCATGTTTGGGGCTCGAAATCTAATTGATATGGCCCAATGACGGTATTGCCAACGCAGACGCACGTGCATCTCGCTGAAATGTACAGCTAACGCCATAAACTGAATGGCTAATGTCAACATGGCCAAAGTTTAGTGAAAACAGAACTAACTTCAGTATGTTAAGACATTTTGCATCCAAAATTAAATAACATTGTTTTGAAAAGAAATACAGAAAATTGTGATATTATATCACGCATTATAAGAACCTTATTCATTTGGTCATGAACAAATTCCATAGTTTCAACTGGCTTTGTGGTGTAGTGGTTAGTTCGTTCGGCCAGAAAGCAACAGGACACAGGTTCGATCCCAGGTGTCGTATATGTTCATAAATAACATTTTATAAAGTATCATCACTTAGATTTGGAAATTTAGAAAATTGACTCCATTGAATTCTCAGTTGTTAAAAAATGTAGGTTTAATAGAAAAGTGTAGGTATATCTGGAAAAGTGTAGGTGTATCGGCTAATACACCTACACTTGTAACAAAAGAAACCATAGCAACGAGACCGGAAGTGGGGTATAATGTCATGTATTATGTGTGATGCAATTACCCGGTAGCCTCAATGAAATCTATAGCTATTTGTAACATTATTTTCAGTTCAAAAACATTAAAATATCACGTACATAGTATAAACATTGTTATATTTATTATACAATTGTAACATTGTTATATTCTTACACAAATGTAACATTGTTATATTCTTACACAAATGTAACATTGTTATATTCTTACACAAATGTAACATTGTTATGTTCTTACACAAATGTAACTTAGTTGAATTTGCTATAATTATCGTTTAACATTGTTGTATCTTGTAGAATATTGTAATATTGTTGTATCTAGTATAAGATTTTAGCATATCTTTATATGGGATACATTTCTTACATTGTTGTATTCAGTATACAATTGTAATACTGTTGTTTCTAGGACACACTTGTAAAATTATTGTATCTGGGATGACTTGCAATAATGTTGTATTACGTATACAGCTGTAACATTCTTGTATTTAGTATACAATTGTAACATTGTTGTATTAAGTATACAATTGTAACATTGTTGTATTAAGTATACAATTGTAACATTGTTGTATTAAGTATACAATTGTAACATTGTTGTATTAAGTATACAATTGTAACAATGTTGTATTAAGTATGCAATTTTAACATTGTTGTGTTCAGTGTAAACTTTTAACATTGTTTTATTGTGTATACAATTGAAACAATGTTGTAACTAGTAATTGTTAAACATTGTTGTAGTCAGCACACTCACCTCCAGGGATACGAGCCAGGAAAAGAATCAACAGCGATGACGACATTCCCAGGAAGCCGTATCCACATGCTGTCGCTATTAGACTAACAAGGAGGCTCATCCTTCGACCAATCACATCACTCCATTTACCCTTGGATAAAAATAATAATAAGATGTAGAAAGTTGAAGATAAGTACTTATGTTTGTTATTGACATATGCAAAATTAGTTCTAAATCAATGGTGGAAATTTATCAAAGGTATTCTTTTTTTTTCTACTGTAACAGTATGCAATAGTTAACTTACCACTATAGGACTGGAAAAAAGCTGAATTGCGCCATAACTGGATCCTGAAATGATTAAAACAGACAGTCTTGAAAAACTTCCCCTCTGGATTCTGCTGGTTAAGCTTATTTTCATATATGTAATTTGGTTAACTGATAGAAATATTAACTCTTCATTGTTCATAATATGGCACATAATACACATATAGGACATTCATTTTTGGCTCTATGAACCGTTGGGTTCAGTTCAGTGCCACTAAATGTTTGAAACTTTTTGCCAAGATGAAACAAATCCCATCTTTTGACACTTTGATTGACTCAAACAGGATTCAAACCCACTCCTTCTTTTGATAAAAGTTTTTATTGCAAACCAGCATTTTATTTAGTTGAGGGGTTACTTCACTCAGCAATAGGTAGTAAAGAGCAGTTAAAATTTGCCTTGCACAGGAAGTTAGGGATAATGTAGATTGTCTGAAAAACTTCCCCTGCCATCCTGCTCCAACAAGTCTTCTTCAAATCCCCTGATTGTCTAGTAGGCTTTTGACTTGTAACTCTTACCAGCTGCTTCCTCATTTCTATTTACAGCTTTATTGTGTCAGCAAAGGATGTGATTTGAAAGATTTCTCATTGGGGGAATTATGGAGGAAACTAAAAAATACCTACCAAATATACCCGCAACAGTTGGCGATGCTCCTAGACTCCGAACATGAGGTAGAATTAGCGGCAAAATAAGACTGACTCCGAACAGATCCTGAAAAGATATGACATCACTTATTGGAATTGTAACACAATGGAATGACCAACATTTTCCAAACATTATTCACATAACTGCTGAATTTCTCGGTGTCAAATCATTCTGGGCGACTCAACAACAGGACTCAGAACTCAGAGACACAGAGAATTGTCTGAGACATCCTGGTTCCCTCGGCCAGTTACGCTGCGCTACAGTCCCACAGCGTAACTGGCCCAGGGAACAGGATGGTTGAGATTGGCCAGTTACTAAAGACAGGCAAACCTGGATCATCACTGCCTTTAGCTGACAAAGGGTGGGTCAGTGCAATTTTCATGTAGTGCTTCCAGCTTAAGATTCAGGGGTTCACCAGAGACCAATTCAATTTATGGTCTCTTGGTTCATGTAGCTTGTCATCCAGACCCCTTAATTTTAAAAGAGCCTAGGCAAGTCTACAACAAGACTTCAGAGCTCAGTCTGAAAATGAACACACCTCAGAGGCACCTTTTTATTATATATTTTTTTTCTTCTTCAAATTTTAAAATTTTACAAATTATTCATTTCAGAGTGTAAATGTGAGACTAGGGTTCATGAATCCAACTGTACATTAGTCCTAGGAGGATTTTGGAATTTCGATTTTCATGAAAAACTTTTCAAAAGGGTGGTTGAACCCCCATTCTCTTCCCAAAGACGTTATTCCATTCAGACTTCTGATCCTAACCTCTGTTCTACATGGCCTGAATCCTAGTGCATAAGCACAATCACCTAGCAGGGAAAAGGGGAACCAACCCCCTGCAAATATTGCAAATGTTGGAGGAAGGATTGTTGTATGTGATGAAATATTTGCCTGACATAAAACACTTTCCCTGCCAACATAATAAAATCACTAACACTGTTTAAAACGTGTTTTATTTAAACACAAAATCACTTCATCTGGTAAACCTATAAACCTGATTAATAATCGATTGAAATGATCTGAACAAATAAACTGATTTTCAGCTGTGCACATGGCTGTAGTAACATATGTTCTGTTTATTGTACTGATTGTTAAACACATGCTTCAGAAAAAAATCCTTTACTGATAAAATGTGATTTTGAAACACTTTCAAATCACAAGATATCCAATTATGATTGATATCAAATATAAGAACAGACATTGTGAAGAAGTACATGTGATGGAAGAGATTACTGACACTGACAGTGACAACTTAGTGTGGATCTGTGTCATCTCCACTGTTGCCTACGTAACAACATGCTAAACATGGAATAATGGAATGAAAAATGCCGATAGGAAAACACAAATCGTTAACTCGCAGAGTACCAAGAATCCGCTGATGTTGACAAGAATCTGAGGGTTCCTTGGAGACAACATCCTGCAACCTGTAAACTATCTCTCTGTAACAGACATTCCCTTCTGAAAGTGTTGATAAATAAATCCATCAAATGCGGAAGTGAAACGTGTTGACCAAGGGAAGTAACTCTTGGTACCTTACTTATGCCCGCTGCCATTCTGTTGATTCAACCACGATTTTAAGTAGAAATGTGAACTTAAATCCTTTTAACTGCTGGTTAATGTTATTTAACAAGTTCTTGTTCCGTAAAATGGAAAGTAATGCGGAATTATATTTCAAGTTTTTTTTTTTTTATATAATTGATCAACACACCAAATGAAATTATATATCCAAAGTGCTGGTTTATTCCTTAGCAGTATTTAGTTATGTTCTCATGTGACATCTAATAGAGAACTACATATGTTTCGGCTCCATACTACAACACGTTTCTTGACTCCTGTTATCAAATTCATATTAAAATAAAAAATCATCAATTTTCATTTACAGCTTTCTCTTTTCATTCGATGAGAGATACCAGTAGGCTAAGTGATATTAAAATGAAAACATGAACTACCTTCTATTGATCTCATCTCGACAATCTAGAAGCTGGTATCTTGAACACGATATTTAAGGATATACAACTTCTTTATTCGCCAATGCCGAATAAAGAAGTTGTATATCCATAAATATTGTCTTCATTCTTCTTCGCGTGAGGTAGAAAAGTTAAAAAGTATCACTTGTGGCTGCAACAATCGTGATAATATATAGACGATGCATGTTTTTTCTTGACTAATACCATGTTTATCTCATCGAGTGAGGTAGAAAGTTAATATCTTCACGAGTTCATTTACTATGAACTCTAAACGACGATATGTTCAGTCAATTCTATTTTCCTGCATCTATTTGACACCGGTATTTACTGCATCGTTTGTTTTTTAACCGTTACAATGCACGATAAGAGCTAAGGTATTGATTACAAACTTCTTAAGCAAATAGAGGTATCCACAGGAGACATATGTTTATTAAGTTTATTTTTAAAAAGAACTTTATTATTAGAATGCATACGTATAATACTCAAAACCACAGTGCTCTTATGAGGTGACACCCAGAAATCGTGCTTTTCGTAATAACGGGCGTGTCCCTTTAGTTTAAGTGGCCTTCTTTGGTATTCATTCACAAATCGTGACGTCACACACGGCGTGGTGTTGTAAGTTTGTTTACAAGAAAACTTTTAAAGGTACCCCTTGATTACTAAATAGTTACGTTTTTAAACATTTCTTTTGAGCGAGCCTGTTAAACAAGTTAACATCCATTCAAACAGACATACCGTGGTTGGTAACAAGGAATGGAATTTTAAAAGTATTTAAAAGTGCTAGAAGAATCTACATGTTTTAATTCATGTTTATGTACGCGATAACGATTTCATATGCAATGGAACAAGTAGTAACTGCACATGTGGCTAAATTCCTTTGAAGTTCTTATATAGTTCAAGGCACGGCACATCAAACAGTCATCACAACCGTTACATAATAAGATACACGTGTCCATATCAACATGTGTTATCTACCTGGTAAACACTGACACTCTCTTGGAGCAATGTCCGACAAAGCAAGACATGTTTCAATGTTCACAACCACCTCATATCACCACTGATGTCCATATCTATTTTATTTCGCACCTTTAACCTCTATGGGAATCTCATTTTGCAGATATTTGAGTTCTGATCAATCTCATTAAACCAGATCACAGTTAAGTTTCACTATACGTGTAACGTAGTGGAGCTTATTTACGATCTGAGTTTAATGAGATTAATTTCTGTTTAATGCTTGTATTGGTGAAGGTATTCTAAAAGGGGACAGTTTAACAATGTATTCCCGGGAACCTTAATGCATATAGGAAAAGCCGTTTAGTCATTAATGTTATTCAGGATCATCAAAATACCACCATAACATCAAGTTTCAAATTAACTGACGTTAGTCATACAATACTCGCTTAACTGTACACGAGAGAGTTTCTCACTCCCCCTCCCCCACAACTCCAGCCAGTCACCCCGTACCCTCCAAGGCACCAACCAAGTTTCACTGCACTGAAAGGACGTCAAAGCTGTTCAGTTCAGTAGAATCCTTCACAACGCGTATTAATCAGCAAGAGTGAGAGATTATAGAAATCGACGGGACGAAACATGCAATGTAAGAACATGGTTTACATTGTCAATCTGGGAGATGATAACAGGAGGACAGGATAGGATGTTGGATATGACATGATAGCACACGATACTATAGGTTAAAGTCTACACGTATCAGATAGACGTCCAGTAGATAACTGGAGTATCAGTCTGAAGACCACCGTGTGTTGTTGTACTGCAAAATACGTAGTTGTCATGACATATAGAAAAGGCGCAGTTCTCATTCTAATAAGTAAAGTGTGTATCGTTCACTTCAGTGATGAATCCGGATTTCAAGGGGTTCGGATTTCTAATGCAATTTTGATTTGACGAACTAAACACAAATACCCTCTCCTGATACCGTATAATGCTAACATCGATATCAAGCAAATAATGAATATTGCCAGGGGTTGTGAATACACACAAAACTCGTTGCTCGTTCGTCTAACCAACTTTTAAATGCCTTAAAGGGGCAGTAGCACGTTTTTTTTCGCTCAAATAAGTCGATGAAATTTATTTGAAAAATAAGTTCACAAATTGTAAAACACCGGAGTCAGAAAAATGAGTTTAAATTCTTTCCTATCCACAAATTATATATACTGTCAGCTTTATCATCCATAAACGAGTTTGTATTAGGGATCAATGGCTTCCCCTGGAATGGTGGATTTAGTGACATCTGAACCAAGGCGAAATATTGTATTTAAAAAACCCCAACAGAAATGAATAACAAACACTAGAGATAAGTGGTCAATGTCAACTAATCTTGTTTACTAACTTTGAAATAAGCACATGATGACATAACAATGATCATAACAAATGATAAGATGACGAATTGTCAATATCAAAATAAGGCCTTAAACAAATATGCTACAAGTTCGCAAACGTCGTGCATCCCTTCGCAGAGATCATTAGGTGAGGAGATAAGACAACTTGTATTAGTCCAGGGAGAAAGCCTGCAACACCAATGTCATATACATTGCTGTAAAACCTTCTGTGAAGACCATTGGTGCTACTACACTCAATTAATTACAGTATATCACCTAACTACACGTAAACATTTTGTGAGCCCCTGTCTGATTGCGATTTATAACCAAACCACTTGTTCTAAAACTGCATATCATTATTGTTATGAAGGTCGAATAACAGTGCATATGATCTTGTTTGAACGCCACTCCTCAAATAGGCCTTCAAAGTACAACGGTTATATTTTATTAATAAAACTTGTCAAAATAAAGGAAAAGTTCCTTCACTAATGGAGAAAGTTTACTTTATATTGCTGCATTAGCAGAAAACTTTTGAAGTCACTGCAAAACAGCCATTGCACGAAAACACGCATCTTGTAACAATGACGCTAGGCTTGGCCCGAGTTGTAAACAACGTAGTATTTCGCAAACCGTCCCACTGGCATTCCACTCACACGTGGCGTAACAAACCGGATGTTTAGGTAATGCATCCCGACCAATCTAAACCATCGTAACAAAACTCAATATCCTAATATGACAGTACGGTTATGGCGATTCGCCAAAAAATGGTTCAAGGACGCTGCGGTTTTCCATATTTGGCCTATGACGTAGACAAAGTCTACAGGGATTAATATCAGCCGAATGAAAACAGCATTACTCATGGGTCGGAGTTTCGGGTTATTACACGAATTTACATTCCTTCTCTATAGGTGATAGAGGCAACGTTGATGAGGAGGATCGGTCGACAAACACCCTTGACATTCAAACACTCAGGTTTTTCCTGAGTTGAGTTGGTAAAATCTCTCTATATGTGTACATAGGACCTAATAAAATAAACAATGTCGTACCCAGTTCGTGGTACACACATATTTTGATGACGGAACTTGGTCGATAGTTTTGACTGTGGCTCCCTCCTGGAATCAATTGGCCGATATTAACCTGTGATCATTCACCAGACTGTCTTTATCACAAAGCACTCGGTTCCCTAGTTTGCCCTTGCAAGTTCAGCTAATGATGACGAGGTTGCACTGTACTGGCCGACCTCTGTTTGTTTACAAACACAAACCCTACACGTACCCTGTGCTCCGAGAAGTGAATTGAAGACAATATTGAAACATGTTATTTGAGGAAATAGAAGTGTACGTACTTTGCCAAATTAAGCGGATGCATTTACTTTAAATAATTTCTTTTTGAAATATTGATACATGTATATGATACTTCTTGCAATTAATCTATTAATATTAAGTATAGACTGTGTGTCTGGCGCCCATACACGTTTTATTACTCTTCCGTGAATGAGTTTCTCAAATGAATAAAAACGCATGGTTCAAAATTTGTAGGGCACTTTTGTGATTGTTATCACACAAGTTTATTAAGTCTAGTTTTGTTGTTGTGAAATTTAGTCTAGATGCTTTGCTTTGTCATACAGTGAGGTCTGGTGGCTGATAGGTTACGTTGTTATGAATTCAGTGCTGACAATGGGTGCCAGACTCTGAGGGTGTGGGTTCGAATCACGCAATGGGCTCGTACCGCAAAATTACAACTTGTATTATAACAGATAGATAGAATTATTACCCTCCATAAGATATAACTCGCACCAGTTTCCGTCACTGGCTATAATCTAAACCTTGCCGCATTTCCTTAACTTATATGTGTTGTCATAGTAGAGCATTGTCCCTGAACTTCATCGTGCACTTTATTATGCTAGCACAGGAAAGTAAAAGAAATGCGGCAAGGCTTAAATTAGCCAGTAATGGAGATTGGGGCGAGTTGTGCCTTGCGGGTAAGTTGTCCAGTATATAAAACAACGTTGCACTTTTTCAAGTCATATCACATAACGTTATAGGCCTACATGTATTTTGACAGTACAAATTCATTTCTTAATATGATATAAAGTATTTATAGATGCCACAATGTTGTCAACGTCACAAATTCCCATCGACACTTTCCCCAAACCATTAACTGGGGTTAAATTAAATCCGGAACAACCCAATCAGTGTCAATGCCACAGAGACCTACAGTTAAGCGTTGTTCACATAAAATATCATTGGTGACGCTGAACGTTTACATTGATAAATAATTTTTGATATCGATCCTTCAAAATGATTGATGATAAAATTGAACATCGAAACCTGAAAAGTATCGTCACTGGGACATTTAATATACGGACTTCTATAAATGACATCGCTACGACTGTGGTTTCCCGTTCTGTGTCGTTACATACGTCACGAGTATTATCTTTATTACGTTCTAACAGTCGTAAACAAAGCCGTAAATACGAAAATGGCGGAAATTGAATCGCTGGAGTCGATGTTTGAGAGCAGTTAACTGATTGAGTTTAGGAAACCGGAGAAATGACGAGTCGCGGGAGACAACGATTGACGAAATTTTATAGGTCAGGTCAGGTCATATGAGGCCACGTGACATCGCTTCGTGCAGCCTATCCCATGTTTGATTGTAGGACGCCGGTAAAGCAAGTGCGCAATATCTACCTTGTTTACGTGAAATGCACATGGTTTGACCTCAGTGATCTTTATCTTCCTCTTTTAGCCTTATATCATGGAGTGAAGTCATTTTCAGTAATAGTCCAAAATGGTGATACAATATTTTGAAAATTACTTTTCAAATACCATAAACAGCAGGTGAGGTACAGGTTTGAATCTGTATCAAACGATCATATCAAGTCGTTCGACAGATGTATTGAATCTAGTTAGGTTAAAGTTAAGGTCTGGTTATTAAAGCGTTTTCAATGCGAAGTGCAAGCTTCCACACACAGTGTTCAGCTGAACTTACCTTAGTACTTAGTATATACATATACAGTGTCGTAAATATTTTGCATCAAACATTTGTTTTGGGGAATGAGTACAATATACTTAAAACGGCATGTATATATAGAGAATCTCACCCAAGTGTCTTCTGACATCAAATATATCAACACGAGTTGATAAAAGTGTTTACTTTTATCAACGAGTGTTGATATATTTGATATCAGAGGACACGAGGTTGAGGTTCTATTCATCATCCAAAATTATTCTTATTACGTTTCAATGAAAATAGTGTACACCTCTGAACACATCTCTGCCATTAGACTTCCAGGTAATAGAAGTGTGATATTTTTGACTTCATAGCGTTGTGCTGTCATGTAGTTGACGGTGGCAGGGCATTGTGCATAATCTACTGTCAAAACGATATCTCCTAGGAGATATGCTTGATCTCACACGTGCGATATCTCCTGTGGAACACAGTTTTGGGTGATAAAGTTATAGCAAGGACGCATACACAATATATATTGGTTATAGTATAGTATATAGTATTGCAGATAATTTGATCCCAACACTATCATAATGTTATTAATTAAGTATTTCCGTATTGGTCTAGTTACTTCGACTCGTGTCAATACAACGGACCTAGGATGTGTAACTGGGCCAATACGGAAATACTAAACTAATTACAATTTTATTAATTTACCTCATTTCATTTTACTTTTTGCACAATAGTAAAGATATCGTAAACGTGTATATTTCACCCGATGAGATATACATGTTGTTCGACCAGAAATGTCAAATATACTGTATCTCTTCAACCTTTATACAATTATTGATCAACTGCAAAACCTAGAATGAATGAATTAACATTGATGAATTTAGTAACTGGTAACCAGAACACGACAATTTCATTCATTCTCCACAAAGACATGCAAAGCGATTGATCCGTTGAAGTATGTGCATTCATACTCTCTATAAATCCGAATATAGAGTATTTTAACTCAATGCTACCAACTATACTGTCACATAGATCATAATGGTACATGTTGATGAATAAAATCTGTCTGTTTATTCTCACTCGCACAATCGATACAACATTTTACCAGCTCATTCAAGCTACACGTGTACATGTTTAAGTGGTTTTATACAAAGGATCTGATCATTAAACAGAGAGTGAATACTGTTGGCAAGAGACGGCAAGACAACATCGGCCGGGTGTATTGTGTCCGTATCATTTGAACATACCGTAGTTCCTCGAAGATAGCCCGGGTCTCGAATATAGCCCGGGTCTCGATTATAACCCGGGTCTCGAATATAGCCCGGGTCTCGAATATAGCCCGGGTCTCGAATATAGCCCGGGTCTCGAATTTAGTCCGGGTCTCGAATATAACCCGGGTCTCGAATATAACCCGCATCTCGAATATAGCCCGGGTCTCGAATATAGCCTCGGTCTCGAATATAGCCCGGGTCTCGAATATAGCCCGGGTCTCGAATATAGCCCGGGTCTCGAATATAACTCGGGTCTCGAATATAGCCCGGGATATAGCCCGGGTCTCGAATATAACCCGAGTCTCGAATATAACCCGGGTCTCGAATATAACCCGGGTCTCGAATATAGCCCGGGTCTCGAATATAGCCCGGGTCTCGAATATAACCCGGGTCTCGAATATAGCCCGGGTCTCGAATATAACCCGGGTCTCGAATATAGTCCGGGTCTCGAATATAACCCGGGTCTCGAATATAGTCCGGGTCTCGAATATAACCCGGATCTCGAAGATAGCCCGGGTCTCGAATATAGCCCGGGTCTCGAATATAGCCCGGGTCTCGAATATAACCCGGGTCTCGAATATAACCCGGGTCTCGAATATAGCCCGGGTCTCGAATATAACCCGCATCTCGAATATAGTCCGGGTCTCGAATATAGCCCGGGTCTCGAATATAACCCGTGTCTCGAATATAGCCCGGGTCTCGAATATAGTCCGGGTCTCGAATATAACCCGGGTCTCGAATATAACCCGCATCTCGAATATAGCCCGGGTCTCGAATATAGCCTCGGTCTCGAATATAGCCCGGGTCTCGAATATAGCCCGGGTCTCGAATATAGCCCGGGTCTCGAATATAACTCGGGTCTCGAATATAGCCCGGGATATAGCCCGGGTCTCGAATATAACCCGAGTCTCGAATATAACCCGGGTCTCGAAAAAATCGGGTCTCGAATATAGCCCGGGTCTCGAATATAGCCCGGGTCTCGAATATAGCCCGGGTCTCGAATATAACCCGGGTCTCGAATATAACCCGGGTCTCGAATATAGCCCGGGTCTCGAATATAACCCGCATCTCGAATATAGTCCGGGTCTCGAATATAGCCCGGGTCTCGAATATAGCCCGGGTCTCGAATATAGTCCGGGTCTCGAATATAACCCGGGTCTCGAATATAACCCGCATCTCGAATATAGCCCGGGTCTCGAATATAGCCTCGGTCTCGAATATAGCCCGGGTCTCGAATATAGCCCGGGTCTCGAATATAGCCCGGGTCTCGAATATAACTCGGGTCTCGAATATAGCCCGGGATATAGCCCGGGTCTCGAATATAACCCGAGTCTCGAATATAACCCGGGTCTCGAATATAACCCGGGTCTCGAATATAGCCCGGGTCTCGAATATAGCCCGGGTCTCGAATATAACCCGGGTCTCGAATATAGCCCGGGTCTCGAATATAACCCGGGTCTCGAATATAGTCCGGGTCTCGAATATAACCCGGATCTCGAAGATAGCCCGGGTCTCGAATATAGCCCGGGTCTCGAATATAGCCCGGGTCTCGAATATAACCCGGGTCTCGAATATAGCCCGGGATATAGCCCGGGTCTCGAATATAACCCGGGTCTCGAATATAGCCCGGGTCTCGAATATAGCCCGGGTCTCGAATATAACCCGGGTCTCGAATATAGCCCGGGTCTCGAATATAGCCCGGGTCTCGAATATAACCCGCATCTCGAATATAGTCCGGGTCTCGAATATAGCCCGGGTCTCGAATATAGCCCGGGTCTCGAATATAACTCGGGTCTCGAATATAGCCCGGGATATAGCCCGGGTCTCGAATATAACCCGAGTCTCGAATATAACCCGGGTCTCGAATATAACCCGGGTCTCGAATATGAAGTTAAGGCCTACCATATTTACTCGAACACAACCCGGGTCTCTTAAAGGTACATTCATTGTGTTGTTTGGGGTCACATATGCTAAACATTATAAATTGTGTTATTTTATGGAGAAGAACTGAATGGTGTTTAAAAATTGCCATTTTGACCTTAGTCGGCTCAGTATACCGACGATATAAAGGTAAAAGCATCGATTTCTGAACGAAAACCGGACAATGCCTGCGTGTGGCGCGCGTCAACTAGTCAAACGTAATTTTGGAAACTTATTTACAATAGACTAAAAGAAAACTTTAAGTTGATAATGTTTAATAGGACTAATAACTACTGTGCATCTAAATGGAACGTGTAGTTTTAGTTTCTGCACAAGTATAATGACGTTGCTAGATTTTAATTGGAAATTAGTAATTATTTCATATTGGGCGATTGGGGACGAATAATGCAAGAGGAGTGAAATTATTTGAACTGACATCAGCACATATTGTATGTTGGCATGTATTAAAGGCAAATATAACTTTATGAAACACAATGGATACACCTTTAATATAACCCGGGCCTCGAATATAACCCAGTGGTCATGGGGTGCTGAGGTAAATTCAACCTCGGGGCCTACATATTTCCTCTAACACAACCCGGGTCTCGAATATATAACCCGCGGGAAAGGAGGTGCTGAACGAAATAGAACCCCGGGGTTGTAATCGAGAAAATACGGTAAATTCATTTGTGTCTTCTCATATAGGATTGACTATACCTGTGTTAAACCTCTCTCTGATCATCATAATTCATTCATGAAGCAGTTGGGGGTAAAACTCCGTAGTTTATTTATGTATAAGGCAGTGAACATATATCAATGTGCGGTTATCTATATCGGGAATGCGCGTTCATTATAGGACTGGTGTGAAATGTGAGGACTATGGTAGATCTACAACTTGTGAAAGCTGCTTCAGTAATGAATAAATTTCGACATGTATAATAAAGCGATTGCATGTCCATTACCGGTTGATGTAAATTGCGAGTAGGCCTACTGTGGTACGACTATAGTTGAGTGATTGATAAATATGTATATATTTATTGCGATGATTCAATTATCTTGAATACTGAATTGATGTATGTAGTACGTATGGGCGAGGACTGTGGTGCGACTATATATGGAAAACATATAAGGAAATTTCCATTAAAATGAATGATTTATACTTCTAAATTCATTATGTTGTCCATATCTACTACCCGCGCGAGTTAGACAATCTTCCGATTTTGAATACTTGATGTGTGTGTGGGTATGTGTGTGTGTGTGTGTGTGTGTGTGTGTATATATATATATATACTGTATACACATACCCACACTTTGTGAAGATTTATTCATGTCCACAAGCATGCTTTCGACCATTACAGGTCTCAGTGATTGGCATATATTTGTATAGAAAATCAATATTGACTGATACGTCTAGCGGGTGATGCAGAATGGGACTGTGGTTCGTGGGTTGAGGGATTGATGTGTCATGTTACTGTTGTAATAATCTCAGACTTGGCGACGACTTTTTATGTAAATGCAGTCAAGGTATTTTTTATAAAGTATATATATCATTTGGGATATTCTATTGACTTATTCCTCAGATATTCCTTTGCCTTTATTTTATATTCGATTCGTTCTGCTGAAATCAAAGTTTAGCGGCAATTTTGCTTCTTGAACTAAAACTTGTTAATAAACAAATTATTTCTGAAACTTCGTGCAAGCCAGGACAAACTAAAAATTGGTAAACGATTCAATGTTATCATATTTCATCTATAAATATGTGTTACATTTAACTTATTCGGAATTCAATGAATCTAGCAGATATTAGAATGTCAATCAAATCTTTGCAAGTCTTTGTCCATATAAAAGGGGCTGGATCGTCGACTTCATATGCTTTCTAATCGCTAGTTTCTCGACAATACAAGCCTCTGTGTATACACACATCGGTTCTGGGCTACTTCTTGTCAGCGGGTGAATTGTACCAGAAATGCTGTTTGTAACACTAGATGATAATAAAATGATAGAGAAGTTGGAATCAAGAATAGATAATGGTGTTGTCCCTACCAACACACAAGAGCGTGATTTCCTTTTATATCAGAGAATAAATGTCGAGGCACGACATCATAATGTAGCTAACATTATATTTCAGTTAATGCGAATCAATAACTTTATTGCTGGTTATATTACCGTTTTCCTGAGGCGGAATAATAGAAAAAAATCTGCCTTATACATTATTAGATTTAATTTCATTTAACAATATCACATAACTGCTGGCTATGTTATATATACGAAATAATTAAATTCGCGATAAAGAGTGCAACTTTTATTCGATTTCATACCGTGGATATTAACAGTGTCATCACTTCGTTTCGTAAATCCGAAACACATCAGCACTAGTTATGTAAATCTTCGTGATTTCTTCACAAATTATGATTCATTATGAGACCGAGAGACGGAAGATAATTAAAGTGTATGATATTTTGACATTTTTGTGAAGAGAATGTTGGAAAGGGAAAAATAATGTATATCGTAAATATTTTGTGTTCAGTGATATAATTATGAAATAGTAGTTGTCATTTTGCTAATATAGTTATCTGAATATGCATAAATAGATAGACCTGAAAAATCGAAATATTAATTTTAAAAAAAAGAGACGATGAATCATGATAACGTGAATAAAGATACGAAGAGACGGGCGCTCTACCGTTGTACAACCTGAGCTCTAGATCGTATTGCAAGCGTCAGCGTACGAACTTGTGGAGGTGTGTGTGTGTGTGAATGTTTTTGGGAATCTGTGTGACTGAGTGTTTTGATAATGTGAACACGTGCACTTGCGTGTATATATTATATACATGTATGTGTGTATTTGTTAGAAAATGCATCCATGAACTCATGCAAGAAACATTTGATAGGCTAAAAGTCTTTCATTTTTATTTTTTTTAATAATTTCATCATAGCCGTATGCTTTAAAGGCATTGAAGCATGTTTTTTGCATATCATGTTTTCTCAAATTTGTCATTAATCAAGTTTATACAATATATTGGTACGTAAATGGATAAAACAACTCATAACACGACCCGATAAGCCGTGTCCACTATAGCAAACGGTTATCCGTATTCTAAAAAAAAAAGCGTAGGCTACAATGCGACAGTGATGTAGATCTCTTCAGTGTGAGAGGTAGATTTGTAGGTCTCATGAAATATGAGTTCATACAACAAGATGGTTGACCATTCCATCATTGTACCATATATAAAACTCTACTCTGAGTGTTTAGGTATCGCTACATCAGTCATACCACTTGAACTACCGTCGAACGGCCAATTTAACGTGAACACCTTAAAATGGCCGCTTGATGGGAAATGTGGACTTCGCTTTGGTTAACCGAACCATGGACATTCGTTTTATTCTTTTATTGATTCGGGAGCATTATGTAGCCATTGGTAACACTTTTTTGCGAGAGCCATTTACTTCAGTTAGAAAATCGCTCTAAAGCGCCTTTACCTCTAGACTGTATGTCAAGCTCTTTAATTTAATATACAATTATGGTGAAGATCTAATATTATTAGAGTTTTTTTAAAAAGTTATATTTCCTTGCATCGATTCTCAGGTAAATGATAATGTTCTATTATTCACATACTCCTTTACTGTATTTCTGAATCTTTAACTTTCATATACATTTTGGTATCAAAGTTAACTTTAGTTTTCATTTAAATAACTGAGTATCGTTGATTCTCAGTTCATTCATTTAAATAACTGAGTATCGTTGATTCTCAGTTCAATATGTTTTATTACATAGCATTCACTGTATTTCAGACTCATTTTACTTTAATATACATTTTGGTATAAAAGTTGACTGACGTAAGTTCATTTAAATAACTGAGTATCGTTGATTCTCAGTTCAATATGTTTTATTACATAGCATTCACTGTATTTCAGACTCATTTTACTTGAATATACATTTTGGTATAAAAGTTGACTGACGTAAGTTCATTTAAATAACTGAGTATCGTTGATTCTCAGTTCAATATGTTTTATTACATAGCATTCACTGTATTTCAGACTCATTTTACTTTAATATACATTTTGGTATAAAAGTTGACTGACGTAAGTTCATTTAAATAACTGAGTATCGTTGATTCTCAGTCCATGATGTTCAGTTGATTCTACTCAACCGATACTGGATCTCAATATTGTTTGTTCTTAAAACAGCACAAAATATGTGATTGAATAATTATCCATATGTGGTCATTGATTAGGAACGTATATCCTTGTGCTGTATAGGAATACTGGGAGCTTATGCTTGGCACACTTGTTAGATTCTTTGTGCATTTGGTGAACGTGAACATACCATGGTATTCTAAGGTGGTGATGTTCCTTTGACAAAGAACTGAATTTTGTAATTTGTTCAAACAAATGTACTACAAATTCTGACTTAAAGGGACACCGCGTCAAGGATTAAGATGAGATCAGATTTATCTAAATATACTGAACAGACTCTCTGCTAACGAGTCACAGACCCACAATTCAAACACCTTTATGCAATTGGTAATACAATCAACTCCATGTATACGGTGAAGTGAAGTGTGACTCCCTAGAAGACACGCTAATCACCATAGGTAGATATATCCGATCTCATCTTTATCCTCGACGCGGTGTCCCTTTAAGGTGGTAACGTTATGAGATATTAGAATATATCCACGCTATTTTACCAACATTATGATGTTGCGTTAGAGACAGACAGACAGACAGACACTATTTTATTAACGTCTCACTGCTGTACATAGCTAAACGACATTTAGATTTGTACACTTAATACATTATAAAACATGTACAGAACCAATCATAACAGAATTATGAGAGACAGACATTTGAAATAAGCTTTTTACATTAACATTTATATAACAACAATTCTTTTCTACGCTGTAAAATTAATAACAAATAATTGTTTTAGCTGTATTAAAACATACATCAGAATTGACAAATAATTTTTTTGTTTTTTTCCAGATCTGATTTATATAAAAAGTTCGGGTTAATAGAAATACACATCTCATTACACATCTCATCAAACGACCCGATAAGCCGTATCCATAGAAAATGGTTATCCGTAAAGTAGAAAATGGTGTGACGTAAAAAGCGACCACTTTGTGGAATTCTCCAGTTTGAGAGGTAGACTTTGAGAAATCAGACAGCAAAGTCGTCAACCATTCCATCATGGTACCATATTCAAAACTCAAGTCTGAGTGTTTAGACTGCATCAGTCAGATCACTTCAACTACCTGCGAGCGGCCATTTTAACGTGAACATCTTAAAATGGCCGCTTGATTGGAAATGGACTCTGCATTTGAACATGTACATTCGTTTTTGAAATCTCTTTATTGATTCGGGGGTGTTATGTGGCCATTGGTAACACTTATGTGAGAGCAATTTACTTCAGTTAGAAAATCGTGCTAAAGCGCCTTTAAAACTAGACTGTATGCCAAGCTCTTTAACTGAAAATGGACTCGCATGGCATAACCGAACCATGTTTATTCGTTTTAGAACTATTTTTACTGATTCATGAGTATTATTGAGCCTTAAGTAACAATTATTTACTTTTTCGCGAGAGCACTTTATTTCTGTAGGCAGCGTGCTATAGCGTCTTATAATATGTATTTATATATATATATATATATATATATATATATATATATATATATATATATATATATATATATATATATATATATATATATATATGAGGTATATGACTGAATCTGAGGAGAAGTATCCTTAGATGAAGATAGTACAGATATCAAGGATCAAGTAAATTTTAGTCTAGTGGACCTTGCAGGAAACATCCTTCACACTAACATTAACCTGTGTGGTATCCTTTACCATTACATTATGGCTTACCTTATAGGCGGGGTTTACACTACGGCCGAATAAATCGCATTGCGTTGACGCATGCGATTTGGGGTTTACACTACACGCGTTTTGCATGCGATTTTAATATCGTTTTAATATATCATATGTATGTATGTTTGTTTGTGTTTATATATGTATCGATGTACAGATGTCTGTTGGCAGTATTTTTGTATGAATGCTTTGCCTACACGTGGTGGGAAATACCCCTTCAGATGATGAAAATATGACTCATATAGGGAATTCGAATGCGATTGTGAATGCGATGCGAATAAAATAGAACAGGTTCTATTTTATTCGCATCGCATCACATCGCAACACATGAAAAAAACGGACGTAGTGTATGATAACTTATTGAAAACGTGTTGCGTTCTTGTACGATTATTTTTAACGCATCGCATCCAAAAAACTGACGTAGTGTAAACCCCGCCTAGTGCACCTTGACGATGCATGATCACCTTTGCATTCCTTTTAAAGTATAAACATATATATATCCAATCATATCATTCGGCAGGAAAATCATTCAACAAAATTATGACATTAAACCCCAAATTTTAAATCAACGATAAAGTAAATATATTTCACGTTCGAAGCATGGTACCCTCCTAAACTGACCACAGCCTTTCGTTGATCCCCACAATCCGTGACATCACCATTATATGTGTAGGACTTCCCCACAAAACAAAATGCGCGACCAATCATACACGATGGATATCGACTTTAGACGACCAAGTTTGTCAGACTCGGAGAACTAAGGAGGACATATGTTTGTGCGTGAAAATTCAAGGCGAAATTCAAGTGTGTTTAGGGCACGCAATCGGTCATCCTCGATAATCCAGCGCTATTGTTCCGATAAATCTACACACAAGCGCTCGAAAACAGTAAGGGTATTTATCCCTAACCTTGTTACCTCCCTTCGCAATGACTCAGCGAAACGCTTGCTTTCTAACAACCAATGAGATCACTTGAAATCAAGGTGAAATAACAAGCACTCTCGTGTCAGGATCTTGGCTTTCGCAGATGATTGGGAACGCCTGGTAGCACAGGGATTTTAATCATTTACGTCCACTCGTTTTGATGGACATGAATACACCCTTCTCACGTACAGACTTCTTAAAACTTTCTTTTGAGTTTCTGTCAGGTTTTCTACGCTGAATTTGTTACAAACTTTATCGTAATCGAGTGAGTCGGCCGCCGCCATGTTTGTTTCTATAAACAACGGTAGTGATGCGTTTTGATTGGTCGAGTTGTTTACGCAGATAGTGTCTGCGTTTCGTTTCTGATTGGATAACATGGACCCAAGGGAGGTAACAAGGTTAGGGATAAATACCCTTACTGTTTTCCAGCGCTTGTGTGTAGATTAATCGGAACAATAGCGCTGGATTATCGAGGATGGCAATCGGTGGAAAGCAGCAACTTTTATGTTGAAAGATTACATGTCGACAGATGTCGCATTGATTTTCGCGATCGTCTTGAACAGTCAGCTAGCAAAGTAAGGTTACGTCACACAACCCTTTGCGAGACCTCGCCCCTTTCAAAAGTGCGGGAAAGGCCTTTTACTAAATACATTAAACTTAGTTTTAAAATTATTTAAATTTCATGAACTCTGATGCATCTGTAAGGCCTTCCGGATTGTCTCATTTATATAATCTGTGTGGGATCAGAAACAGAGCCAGGGTTTTCGTGTTTTTTATTTATTTTTGTTTTCTCCTTGTTTGGTAGTGTTGGTGTTGTTGGTGGTGGGGGTTGAACCATGATGGAAGTCCCCAGGACTCGGATCAAAAGAACGGCAAGCAGAGAGAAAGGAGGAGAAAGCCATCAGTGAGATTGATACAGAGGTCCAGCGATAGGGACCCCCGGAGGACCTTCGATCTAAATAACTTTACATCGACAATTTGAAAGCATTACTTTTCATAATTTAAAACAAAAATGATCTAAAATTATTTAGATTGAGAGGACCAAAATTGTTAACGCAGTCACAGTCACGCATACAATATAGTAGTCGTGATAGGACACTACAGAGCATTTATGTGTGTAGGCCTATTTCCTCGAGAGGGACGGGTTCGAATCCCTCTTTGGAATCAGACATTTATTTGCTGTAGATAATTGGGTTGTTCACGCACGCAGTGAGATTCGAATGAAATGCAGCATTGAGATTTAGTGCAGCGCCACCAACAATTCGCTGGTTGCAGTGACAGGGTCCTACATACAGATGCAATGGTTGTGTTGCGGGCGTTCTCCCCGCAATTAGCCGTGTTCATATGTGTGAAGCATTGTTAACCTCGCCTGTTCTTTTAAATCCAAATACATATCTTGGCTAAATATTAGTCTACGTTTGTTGCCTAACGAGGAGAAAACGAGTCGGACAAATAATCTTATTTACTATATAGATGTGCGGAAAACAGTAACGATACAGGTGAGTGACAGATAGAAACTAAGTAACCAATAATATTTACATGTAGCGTTGTTTACCATATAGAAGCAAGTATATTCAATACACGGCATGAATCATATCATTGCAATCTTGGAGGTTTCAACATATGGCTCACACTGCAGGTCGCAGTGACATGACGTGCAGCTTCGGTCAATGACCTCCCCAGCAGCAGCCTCGTGACATCAACCCGTGTAGAGGCATGTACATGACGGCACTGCATGATATCGATTTATCAGTACACACATTGGAACTACCACACGGGTCCTGGAGAACACAGTGGCTGATACATGATGCATGTATATAGTTTATAGTGTTAGTGTTAGCGGAGAGAACTGGTATCATGAAGTAACTTATTCCTCCTTGGCTATATCTAATACATACGTACCTATAACCTATTGCTTATATGCGTTAGCAGGGGAGCTAATTCCGCCCGGATATTCAAAATATTGCCCTTTGCTGCCTAAAGGTATTATGATTTTTTTTTCAGCCGGAAAACATTTGAAATGCAGTTGATACTATATCAATATTTACTCTAAAGGCATCAACACTTTATATACATGTCTATGTCCAGACTCCTTGGCCAATGGGGATTCTAAATTGTAGACTTGGTGACCCCGTGACCTCAAATAGGGTCACAGGGCTCACGACCGTAAACATTTATTTTCATCTTCTTCTCAAGTTACAAAGAGTCAAGAAAGCTGGAAAGTTGTGTGCAGACTTCTTGGTCAATGGGGATACTAAATTGCAGAATTCGTGACCCCAAAATGGGGTCACAGGGGTCACATGTTTAAAAACCTATTTTCATCTTCTTCTCCAGTTCCAAAAGGTCTAGAGAGATGAAAAGTTGTGTGTAGACTCCTTGGCCAATGGGGATTCTAAGTTGTAGATTTCGTGACCCTATGACCCCAAATGGGGTCACAGGAGTCACAACCTTAAAAACCTATTTTCATCTTCTTCTCCAGGTTCAAAAGGTCTAGATAGCTGAAATATTGTGTGCAGAATCCTTGGTCAATAGGGATTATAAATTGTAGATTTCGTGAACCAGTGACCCCAATTTGGGGTCACAGGGGTCATGACCATAAATTGTATTTTCATCATCTTCTCCAGTACGAAAGGCTCGTGTTGTGTACTGACTCCTTGGCCAATGGGGATTCTTAATTGTAGATTTGGTGACCCTGTGACCCCAAATATGGGTCACAGGGGTCATGATTTAAAAACCTTTCTATTATTACTTGATTTCTTAGATCTTCAACCTAAGTTAATAAATCACCGAAGTTTTGATGAGCTGCAGAGCCCATGACTCGATTCTAAAAAACATTAGGCAATACAGTTATTGTTTGGTGAAACTGCCTGCATGGTTTATCATGGTTTACGCGATCTCCTTATTCTTTACATTTTACTAGTAGCTGTACTACCGCATTAAATTACTTCATCTTCTTATTGCTTATTATAATTAATGCTGTACAGTGTGTATGTTGTGATTCATCTAGGTCTCCACCCTATGTGTATAGTGAAACGGGTATGTTAGCAAAGTTTTTCCCAGTGAGTGTTTCCTTCTTCAAAATGTGAAGATGGCAATTTTTGCCAGCAGTATCCCATTTTAAGAAGGAAAATGTAACTGAGAAAACAATTCTTATGTACAGACCTTTCAAGCCTTTCAAGATTTCGATTCACAAATTGATATGACATAAAGGATGCTCTGCAAAAATCTCGTTCAATTCCACGTTTAAGGGCCAGAGAGAAAGAAGTTAATTTGTCAAATTTGAATTAACAGTGTGTAAGGATAATACCTAAGTAACTATCATCAGGAATGAATCTATCATTTGCGCAACTTTCAGGTAGAGGGTGAGGAATGTTGTGTACAATACAACCACATGATGATACGGTCCTCGTCCGGTAAGTGCTTGGTAGGCGAGAGAAAGCCCGCATTATCAATTTGGTTTCACATTGCAATAAAATCTGTTATCGTCGACAGTAAAACTATGAAAACTATAAATTACGATGAAGCATTGTGCAAAACCGTACTGGGTGTCGAACCGTGGCGTTCTCTACGGGAGCCAAAGTTGTCGAGCCCACATCGGGATTCGAAATCCTTACCTCTTGATCCGGAGTCAATCGCACTAACAACATCAACATCCGTGTACTTTCAATCAAATCGTGACTGGATATAAGAATAATATAAGACAGAACGTGGATTTCACTACAACGTAGTTGTGTGAAAGCATTATATATTATGACATATCGACACTAACGAACAGGACACGTCAGACAGTTATATTACACGATTTATTATTTCTAACCGCTTTAAAAAAAAAAGAAGTGAGGTCACGACGTTCTGTTATACGTGATTCATGTTTGTTTATCAAAATTAATTTTAACTTTTTAAAAGTATGATTTGTCGTACGTAAAACATATATATGTTTGTGATTTTGATGTGAGTCTGATGATTCATATATTGCACATTACGTCATTGATGTTTTGTAAATACATTGAACTTTGAGCTTTATATGTAAAACCAAATATAGATTTTAAATGATTGTATATACGTAGTTTGAACCATCTTAGGATACCCCAGGGGTCATGAGAAGTGTTTGACGTGTATGTTTTATTTCTGACGTTACACATATTATCCTTGCCTAACATTTAGATTTTTTCCGTAAAATTTCAAAATTGGAAAAAAATAAGCCGAGCGCTCAAAACATTTAGGGGTCTGGATGACAGACAAATAATAAGATGACCATATCATGAATAGTAATATATGATTTAAACATATCTATTTCAATTAATGACCTGGAAAGGTAAATAAACGAAAGGCTTATCTAAACACCGTTCCATAATAACAATTAAAATATATATTATATCAAACATACTTAACACGATAGATTTACAAACGCCTACAATAATACAAGTCACGTTTAATTCATACTAGGTCTACTTGACGAGAGTACAATATATCATAGCCAATGATGCCAATCATTAGACATAATTCAGAATAAATTGCACTAGCTACGTGTTTGTAAAACATTAAAAACCGGCTCGATGAGGTAATGGACGATTCGTAGCAACGTTGATACGCCCACAACAATGTGGATACTTTTACATACTTTTGGTATCCAGATGCCTCTGCAGCTCTGTAATCTGACGTGTTGATTTTATCATTATATATTTACAGTTCAATTCTCTAGATCTAACTAAATGCCTTGGAACCATTCCACGACATTTAAACTCACAGTAAATGCTAGTAACTCTTAGAAGCTGGTCCATATGTTATAATCTTTTCTGAAATATACGGTGTACTGTATTTGCCAACCGTTTCGCAACAGCTTCGTTTTACATAACAATTCTAATCTGGCTGATATTCAGACTATATTTGTTCATTATATATACTCATGTATGTATGTAACCTTGTTACGAATCGATTTGTTTAAATGAAGGTAATGATGGAGATTGATGGAGATTTCAAAAAATAAAAACAACCGAAAACATTGGAATTATTTAGTAATTTTTCTTTAAACTTAGCTATGGTAACTCTGACGCACAAAGTAAAGACAAAACGCTATCAGTGTGATAAAATTTAAACAAAGGTGTTAATGTGTCTAAATCAATCAGAGACGTGACATAACCACACTCCTGTCAAAAGTGAGTTTCCTGGGCCAGAATAAACTAGGAACTTCTCCAGAGAAACCAACAACGCCGGTAACGTCCTAATGTGTCCCCAATCAAACATAGTTTTACACCGATTCTGTAAACAACATGTGCATACCTCACAGTTGACGTAACTCTAGTAATGTCGGCACTTCCGGAATACTCACTTTGAAATAACGTCGCTGATTGCACAACTAACTTTTGATGCAACCAATCAGGTTTCTCTATTTCTATCTGAGGAGGTTCTCCATATGCAACAGAGGGTATGAGTGAAGCACTGAGAGGAGTAACTTTAGGTTAACATTCTCAGAAATATTGTTTTTCTCACCAACAGCCCTTAAGTTGCCTTAATTTAGATCTGAGTAATCTAGACATGCTATAATTTTCTAGACTGGACTGGTCGTCAATCGAATATGTTGATGACAGACTTGAGTAACCTCTGTGGCAAGAGAACACCAGGGCTCCGTTCCATAACAGCGAGCGCTTATAATCGCTCATTGATCGCTCAATGTAGCGCTCAATTGACGCTCAATGTAGCGCATTCTCCCCTGAATGACACAGTGCGATTCCTCGAGGTTAGCTCGCTTTGCTACGTAGCGCTACATTGAACAATCGCGTTCAAGAGAGGTTTAAAAGTAATCGCTCATTGAGCAATAACTTTGAAACCTCTCTTGAACATGTCCCCGATTGATAATCTGATTAGACAATGGTCCAGGCGGCAGTTTGTGATCATCTTGATAGGACTGGATTCGAAGAAGAACCAAGAATAGGCTTAAATGTCAACAAACATCGACAATGTCGAATATAAATAGCTCCTGAGCGTGGGAGGTGGGTATTATTATCCGCCATTGATAAACATGCAAGGATGTTTTCGATCCTGTTGACATCGTGCGGCCCACCCCCTCACACCGGACCAGACAACGTCAGTAAGAATGAAAACGAGTATTTATCAAGCAATGAGTGTCGCGTTAATTCAAGGCTTGAATAACATCGTTGTTTTGATGGTGTTGCGCAACGCTACTGTACACACGAGCGAAGCGGAATAACGTTAAAGAACCTAGTACGTCAACACTCGAGAATTTTGTTTAAAGGAAACTTCTATAAAGTCTAGAAAACGTTGGCAAGTCTATAACGCATAACATCTCTTCATCTCTCTCACGTTTCTTAAAAATATTATCCTGAGTGACATTAAATTTTGTCATCATTGACTTATACAGCGCTTAGAGCATATAACCTGTGGATAAGGCGCTATATAAATATAAATTAATTTATTTATTTATCTCGAGGAATTTCTTAGCGATCCTAACAATTTCGTTGGATATTGAACCGTTAAAAGTAAATTTTCTCTATCATTTCTTTTCAGGAACCATTAGGTACTCTACCAGGGACTCGCACAGGCTTCACTTCAGACTTTGGACTGAGACATTGTCCCTGAAACCTGACATTTCCGAATATTTGAAAGGAACCTTATGATTGCGATTCTAAGATCTAGATGAACAATGACATGTTTTTTCTGCTTATAGAAGGGATTCCAAGGAGTTAGAAGCCTGTCGATAGTTTTGACTCAGTGAGCAAGCCACAGCTTCATTATGAAGAAAGCTCAGACTGTAGAGCTATACGTCAGTCAAATTACAGTACACAATCGAAATCCAGTGGGAATGTGCGAACCCCGTGCAACAGGTTGTCCAAGACGTCGCCCACCCACTGCCGGCAAGACGCTAATTCCGACGTTATTCCACTGTTATTGTTATGCACCAAGGACGTATGTACTAAACATTCATGGGGACTTGGGTGAGGGTACTTATATCGCGCCTTCGAAGAGTATGCTCTAAGCATACACACATTATTACCCTGTTGTAAGGACCAACATCGTTTCTGTTTCATTCTCACCTCACTGGAAGTATGCAACCTAGCTACAAATAAAGGTGCTCCAAAGGTTAATTGTCACATTGCAGTATGGAAGCGACATGACGAAATTGTAATTGTATTTGTACATTTAGTCCCCATGCGTACAGTACATGTAGTATATAGTATTGTGTCCCCATGCGTACAGTACATGTAGTATATTGTATATATATATATAGTCCCCATGCGTACAGTACATGTGGTATATAGTATATATATATATAGTCCCCATGCGTACAGTACATGTAGTATATAGTATTGTGTCCCCATGCGTACAGTACATGTAGTATATTGTATATATATATATATATATAGTCCCCATGCGTACAGTACATGTGGTATATAGTATATATATATATAGTCCCCATGCGTACAGTACATGTAGTATATAGTATTGTGTCCCCATGCGTACAGTACATGTAGTATATAGTATATATATATATATATATATATATATATATATATATATATATAGTCCCCATGCGTACAGTACATGTAGTATATTGTATATAGTCCCCATGCGTACAGTAAATGTATATAGTATATAGTCCCCATGCGTACAGTACATGTAGTATATCGTATATAGTCCCCATGCGTACAGTACAAGAAGTATATAGTATATAGTCCCCATGCGTACAGTAAATGTAGTATATAGTATATAGTCCCCATGCGTACAGTACATGTAGTATATAGTACATAGTCCCCATGCGTACAGTACATGTAGTATATAGTATATATATATATATATATATAGTCCCCATGCGTACAGTACATGTAGTATATTGTATATAGTCCCCACGCGTATAGTAAATGTATATAGTATATAGTCCCCATGCGTACAGTACATGTAGTATATCGTATATAGTCCCCATGCGTATAGTACAAGAAGTATATAGTATATAGTCCCCATGCGTACAGTAAATGTAGTATATAGTATATAGTCCCCATGCGTACAGTACATGTAGTATATAGTACATAATCCCCATGCGTACAGTACATGTAGTATATAGTATATAGTCCCCATGCGTACAGTACATGTAGTATATCGTATATAGTCCCCATGCGTACAGTACATGTAGTATATTGTATATAGTTCCCATGCGTACAGTACATGTAGTATATCGTATATAGTCCCCATGCGTACAGTACATGTAGTATATTGTATATAGTCCCCATGCGTACAGTACATGTAGTATATTGTATATAGTCCCCATGCGTACAGTAAATGTACATAGTATATAGTCCCCATGCGTACAGTACATGTAGTATATCGTATATAGTCCCCATGCGTACAGTACAAGAAGTATATAGTATATAGTCCCCATGCGTACAGTAAATGTAGTATATAGTATATAGTCCCCATGCGTACAGTACATGTAGTATATAGTACATAGTCCCCATGCGTACAGTACATGTAGTATATAGTATATAGTCCCCATGCGTACAGTACATGTAGTATATAGTATATAGTCCCCATGCGTACAGTACATGTAGTATATCGTATATAGTCCCCATGCGTACAGTACATGTAGTATATAGTATATAGTCCCCATGCGTACAGTACATGTGGTATATAGTATATATATATATATAGTCCCCATGCGTACAGTACATGTAGTATATAGTACCGGTATATAGTCCCCATGCGTACAGTACATGTGGTATATAGTAAATATATATATAGTCCCCATGCGTACAGTACATGTAGTATATAGTATATATATATATATATATATATATATATAGTCCCCATGCGTACAGTACATGTGGTATATAGTGTATATATATATATAGTCCCCATGCGTACAGTACATGTAGTATATAGTATATAGTCCCCATGCGTACAGTACATGGGGTATATAGTATATAGTCCCCATGCTTATATAGTACATATATGGTATAAAGTCCTCATGCGTGTAAGAAAATATCGTATTTAGTCCCCATGCGTATAGCAATTATAGTATATATTCCTCAAGCGTACGGTGAAAATATAATATATCTTCCTCATGCGTATGGTTTATAAAGTATATAGTTTATATAGTCTCTATGCATATAGTGTACAGTCTCCATGCGCATAGTTTATAAAGTATATTGTATGAAGTCCTCAGATATTATAATGCTTCCACTACTGTATATATTATTTTGAACTTGACTTCAAGTGTGCATATGCGCCCTTTGAAAGCTGATACCTGAATACGAAACGACGTCATTGCATTGTTCTTATGACGTCACGAGAGCTGCGATAAACTTTAGAGCGAATCAATATAGAGTTATGATAAAGGTTATCGCTGCTGTAGCCGGATATAGCCGGTTTATTTCGCTGATGAAACAGAGTATCTCACACTCAATCACATTTCAAATATAGAAAATACGCGACGGTTTGACAACAATGTAAAACCACGAGCGTCACCAGTCACGCGGGACCAGGTGCTCAAACGTGGCAGAATGTGATTTGTTCATAAAACTTTTGCACGCTTATGTTTGATGTGGCAAATATTGTTGCCATGGAATCCGTTCATGATCATCCTTATTTTACATGTTTATATAGGGAGCTCATAATGGTCTCCCGTTTAATCATATATCATAGAATCATATATTGTTAAAATCAGATGCACGTGGTTTTACAATTCAGTGATTGAATGAGAATTAAATCATGCGCAATCTCATTAAAATCAGACCGTAATTAGTTGCATTACTGCGGTCTGGTTTAGTGACACTGTAATCATGCGTAGTATTGATTTCATGTTGTCTTTTCGCACTGTCTCTTAATTAATAGAGATTGTCTACATTATAAGTCAACCTAACCTCAGAAATTACATTCAAAATCTCACTAAAAGAGATAATTACATGAGAAAACACACATCTTCAATTGCAGTCATTCTCTTCCCACAGATTTCCGATTTCCGATCCTATAACCTTTGTTGTTTTACGCTTGAAATCGGGGGCAGAAAGGGAGTGTCCTGATTGGTTGCAATTGAATCTAGTTGTACAATCAGCGACATCGTTGTAAAAGTGACATTTGCCAATGACACGTCATAATGATAAAATAAACGTAAGACCAACGTTTTCTCGTTTAATGAGTTTTTCTCAAAATATGCTATTTGATTTTGTAAAAACTATTGATCATAAACATGCTTGTAAGTAAAGAAGACCTAATCAGAGATAAATACCAAAAATAGTTCATTAGTGTTATTTACATCAGACATATTCGAATGACATATGCTGATGAGCAAGACCCTTAAGAGTAAACATTACCAGCTATTAGAGGCAGTTTCTGAAATTATCTGCCCTTGGCCCATTAAGTCAAATTGGGGCTGACCAGCGTTACGCTTGAGCTGTGCTCCAACTCTCTGCACAGCCACTGCAGGGGGTTGGACCTTGTTGCGTCACTGAGGCTAAGTAAACACATATGGGTATTGCGAATCGGTTAAACTGAGCTACTGGTTCTCGGTGGTCAGTAGTCTGTCCGATAGAACTTAGATGAAACTATTCAACTGACGACTAGCCCAGTCTAGAAAATTATATCAAGTCTAGATTCCTCAGTTCTAATCAAGGCACCTTTAGGGCTCCAGTTTGAATTACTA
This sequence comes from Gibbula magus, assembly GCA_936450465.1. Lineage (NCBI taxonomy): Eukaryota > Metazoa > Mollusca > Gastropoda > Trochida > Trochidae > Gibbula > Gibbula magus. Next base: position 50,201,646 of record OW388293.1, read on the forward strand.
TTTGAATTGTGTGTAAAATATTGGTTTTGAAAAGTGGTCAGCGATAAAAAGGTTAACAATGGTTTGAAGTACACTAAAATTTAGTTTATGGAATTTAATAATTACCCTTCTATCATTCTTGTGATTTTATTTCTTTAACATTCGCTGTATTAAAAAGCTACTATGTAGGCATTGCTAGCTTTGAGGGACTCTTCTTTTTAAAAAGAACAATATAATCAACATGTTTAAAACTCTGAAAATAATAGCCGAAATTATGTGTGGTTTGAAACACACCTTGAGTATGTAAACTACTGCCACATTGGCATTGGCGTATTGATTGTCTACATACCCTTATACGTAATACCCTTCTACAATGTATAATACTAAAATACACTTGTGTACAAAATACAAAAATGTTTATGAAATGTAACACGATCATCCACTGAATACAGTTATTTATTCATAAATACTACTTCTTAATTCACAAAACGCTAAAGACTGAAATATATACACTTAATTAAGTTAAAACCCTTAATTTTGATATACACGATTATTCTTCACTAATATCAGAACAATATCGATGAGGACACGCAACCAATCATGGTTGTTCCATGCTTCTTCGTGTTCTTTCTTCTATCGATAGCTATAGACACGTGGTGACCACATGTGTGATCATAAACTGAATCTAAATGAAGGCAGTATAGTCCCTCCCCATGCATGACTGTAAAACATTGTAGTCTTTAAACAGTTTAGGTGATTTTTCATCAAGTCCAGACAAACGGAACACACACATGAAACTGAAATCTTATAGAAGTAAAATCACTGGATAAAGTTTAGTCATTATTAAATTTCACGGACAAAAGGCAGTATAATTCTGAGGTATACTATTTTGTATGCTATAATGACATCACGCTAAGCAAAAAAACTATGTCCATGTAAGATAAGAATAAACATTTACCTTACTATGAAATATTTATTTGTATTCATATGACTTCTTTCTACATTTATCGACTAACGATAAGCATATATAATGGGTATCTCTACTCATTTATATCTAATAGTAATACGTGGATGTTTAATCATTTATAATTTCAAGATGTAATTCAATAAAATAAAATGTAAAGCTTGTACTATTCAGATGTAAACGTTGCATATCAAATGTGGAACGAACAAGTGATAATATTCTAAACGCAAATAAAAAACATGGAATTCCCATCTGCTTAAATAATTATGTGATCATTTTGGAGAATCTGCAATGCCTAATTTGGAGAAGAATTAAACTGTATGTTTCATTATACATGGCCAGGTCTCTTATTAAACTTAAGTTCAGTTTCTCGATAAAATAGAACTAAACTAGAGGTTACATGCAATTAATGAGTATATATACATAATTTCGGTTTGTGAAGGGTTCTTAGTAATGATGCGGGTCAACAAAATATTCAACACCTAACTGTAATTTGTGTTTCAATATCAGCTCAAACTAATGATGAATGGTCTGCATTGCTTATGAACATACTTATTTATTAATATCGAATCGTAAAGCTATCTCGATGGGACATAAAAACATACTGAAGAAAAAAACTTGTGACAAATACGCTAACACTAATAAACAGTTATCCAAGCACTGCTGAAACTACTTTTCGAACTTTACCTAGAAAGACATTCTCAAACAAAGTCAGTCATTTCAAGGTTACATTACAAGACAAACATAATTAAGGACCGCCCCCTGTGACGGGTCACCGACAGTAAGACGGATAGTCAGGATCAGCGAAGCATTACAACGAATAATTCAGATTTTCCCTATTTTCAAATGTTCCAGGAACAATGGGTATTAGTTTTAAATTGATTTTAACTACATATTCTTAAAGGACACTTTATCATCTTTGTAACGCAGACCTTGAATTTGCGAACACATTATTAGAAATATATGATTTGGCCTGCGAAAAACAGTATGTTCGACAGATTTTTATCAAGATATACATGTTTATAAGGGCCGAAATATAAATTAATATGCCATTGGAAAATCAGCTCGGGAACAATGACATTTTACGCCATATTAAAACGAAAAATATCTACCGAAAGAGCATAGTTTGGTCTTCATAACTGAAACCTTGAATTTTAGTTCCACTAACGGATTCTTTAGTTATATGGACATAAAGATGTCTCTCTCCAGTAATCATCTACAATACATTTGGCTCGTTAAAGGGGATTCTCGCGCATGCGCAAAAGGGGGTGAGTATAATAGCTGGTAATGATTCCTCATTCCGCCGCTAGGGGACTATGCTTCTGCTCTCAATTTGAAGCGAAAATTCAAAGAACAGAGGTTAGGATCGGAAATCTGAAGGGCGTAACCACTGAGGGAAGAGAATGAATTGCAGTATATACATATACTTCCTGAAAGTTGTTAGTATTTCCACCGAAACGTTGCATGCATAACGATGAAGAAACTGATTATGTATATGAATATTCATATTATTGCAAGGAGAAAGACCGCGACGCTATAGTGGCTATGCATTACGGTGAAACCTGCGAGCATCGGCTGGGACTAACGTAGCTTTGCACCTAAACCTTACCGCATGTAAAACAGTTCTCCACAACAGACAAAGTTGCCGAACCCCTGGATCCGAACCTCTTGATCCGAAACCGAACGCGCTAACCACTGCGCTCTCCCGCCCTCTCGAGCACAGAAACATCAAGGAAATGCGGCAAAGCTTAAACCAGCCGGTAATGGAGACTGGCGCGAGGGAGGGAGGGAATCGAAGTTGTGGTGTTACATCAATCTGTCAATTAAGTTCAACCAAACCAGATACAAGTTGTAGGACTTGGTGAACAGAGGCACCTGGTAGATGAAGAGAATAACACTACAATCATCACAACACCATTATCAATAGAACTGGCTGCCCATTGTCTTCTAAAACACGTTTCACAGAAATCTTCGCAGAATAGGTTTGTCGTAAATTTCGGAGAGTGCGTTTTACAAAGAATGCAACGTTTGCATCATGTTGGTGTTACAAAAAGTCGGTTCTACTTCATTTCTAAATTAGAAAAGATATTCATCAGATAGCTGTCCCCTAGATCTTTTCATTCCAATTAACAATTAGGCAAACTTATACTTTTTATTTTTAATATGTTTTGATATTTTTCTTCAAGACCTTGATGGTGGACAAAGTCATGGCGATGATTTGTCAATTATTTGGTTTATAAAAAATATGTTTATTGAATAAACAACGAAATGTATAAGGAATCAACAATTTCACATGAATATAATAATTAATCAATCACTAAAAATATGTGTAAAATATGTATTTCCAGCTGTGTTATTTTTTAAATGACCGAATGGCGACGTAATTTGACTTTGATCTGTAGCTGGCACGGAACTTCCTCAGGCGTGGTCTTTGATAGCACGGGATTTTTAAACGCGAACTTATTAAATCGATATTAGTCTAAGACAACATTTTTTGCATAAGAAGTGTTTGGCCAACGGCGATTTAACAATACTTTACATAACGGAATCTAGACTGGCCGCGTTTTCAACAATATTTCTGTTACTTGTCGTAAACTTTTCAAATATGTATTGGCTGAGTTTCTTTAGCAACACATAGGACCACATCCTCAGTTACCCAGGGTTTTAAATGTTACCCATGGTTTTATATATCCTCCGTTACTCTCCACCTGGGTAACCGAGGATGATAGGACCACGGTGCTTTAAAATTATTGGAACATTGTTTAGATTGATATTGAAAGGAATGTAAACTAATTACATAATACATTTGTCTGACACTATGAAAAAAGAATGTTTTGAAAAGGTTGGATGAAACCGATTTCTTGTATCTAGTATATATAGAGAGATAGTGTTTATTCCTAATGTAGGATATTTACCATCCCAAAACACACGAGCATGATAACTTCTTTATCATACAATGTCATTCTTCATTCATTTTGAGCAAAACTGTTTTACTACATTAAATTCAAAGTTGAACTTTTCTTCAACTACGCGTGTCGATATATGCAAATGAACAGTGTGCTATTCTCACGGTACATGACACAAAATAATGATGCTTTCGATTGAAATAATTTGGCATATGATCTTATTTTTCAAATTTTAATACGTTTCAGTGGCGGATTTCTTTGCATTGGCTGGTATGGCGGAAAATTGTGGACCCCTCCTTTTCAATTGGTGGACCCCCCCCCCCCCCCCCCCCCCCCCCCCCCCACCCCCCTTTCAAAATTCCTGGATCCGCCACTGCGTTTCAAAATACAATGTTTTTCAACCAAAAAATATTCAACGTTAGGACGGCGAATTCGAACTCGCATCCTGTCGCTTTCGTGTAATAAAGTAGCATACAAGTCTCCATTATTTCTCGCTATATATATTAGCACACACAAGTTAACCATGTATAAATGATAAGCACGATTGATTCAATACCAAAATATCCTTTCACGTGGCTAGAATGACATTAAAATGGTCACGTGACCTAACACAATTCATTTATCACCTTTTAACTGAACTACCACACAAAACATGTCGACATATCCTTGTTATGAAAGTTAAGGTTGAGCGACTTCACACCATGGGTGACTGAACGCTCTGCGCGCTTCTGCCAACATGCACGTGCTTGTTTGCATGTTAATTACCGTATTACCTCGAATAGAACCCGGATGGTGCTGAGGTAAATACAACCCGGGTCTCGAATATAACTTTCTCTGCCATACCGCATCTCCTCGAAAACAAGCCGAGCCTCGAATAGAACCATATATTCATACCATATGTTCTCGAATATATCCGGATCTCGAATAAAACTAGGCGTTAGGGGTTATGTACGAAATAAAACCCCGGGTTGTATTCGAGTGAATACGGTACACGGGACAAGAGAGAAGTCTTCCTGTAGGATGTAGTGGCCGTAGGGATGACAATGATGTAGCAGATATACGATTCATTTTTTCTCAGGTTCGACCCGGAACCCTCCAGATTACCAGTCGTAAACAGAAACCATTCAGTCGTTTTGCCTATCATTTCGAACAAACGTTCTCAGTCACCATGCTGTCTTAATCAATTTTCATGCAATTTATCAATAAATTTACGTATTTATTAAAATATTTTTTTAAAACCTCAGTATCTTTTGTAAAACCCCCGTATCTTTTCTAAAAACTAAATAAGTAAATGAAGTAAAATCTTACTTTATTTCAGAGAATTTAATCAAATCAATGAATCATTCAATTTTACAGAAGTAGTTATTCATATTTATATGACATCGATTATGTCTCAACATATGGATACAGCTATATCAATGCTTGAATAATAATACCTTGTTCACAATTAATTTGTGGATGTATGATTTGTTTAACGATTAACAGAACCAGGAAGCTGACTATAGGTCTATAACCATATGTTCTGGGAGTGTAGCAAGGTAAACAATATACCGTATTTCCTCTAATAGGGGCCCCGGCCCTTATTAACAATAAGGGGGTCTTACCCCCCGGCCCTTATTGGAGGCCCGGCTCTTATTTCCAAAGTCAACTTGAGACATGTATTCTAATGTTTGAAACAATAACAGATTGGAATTGGCGAGAATAACAACACGTTCTCGCCATTGAACATCAACCGGAAGTAGCGTGGTAGTTAAAGGGAGGGAATTTTTAAGTACAAAGGGAAGTAATGATTGACTAGACCCGGACCCTATTGGAGACCCGGCTCTTATTCATGTTTAGGTACCTTTACCCCCCGGCCCTTATTAGAGGCCCGGCCCCTATTAGAGGAAATACGGTATGGCGCGAACTAAAGATGTGGCTCAACACTGTAGATGTACAACTAAGTTTTACAATTTCTCAGGTATTGTTTGGAGTTAAAGGAAAAAATAACTATGCATTAAATGCTATGATCATATTAGCAAAAAACAACATATATAACTGCAGTAAAAAATGATGTATACCAAATATCATTTATACCAAACGACAAATCATCCAGTATTATAATATCACAAACTACATATATAGAGATTATTACCCGAGGAAGTGTGTCATATGACTTTTACGAAACGAGTGTGAATTTTTGTATTGCCCGAGCGAGAGCGAGGGCTATACATAAATTTGCACGAGTTTCGTAAAAGTCATATGACACACTTTCGAGTGTAATAATTTCTTTATTACCCATTTTATTCCATTTGATTCGCTTAAAAATAACCAGGAAACGGCCCACTTCTCTTGCGACGGCAAGCTTCAGTGACGTCACGAACAATCGTTTTATGACGTCACAGACGACAAAACACGGGAGGTCGGGGTGAAACAATGGTTGCTAGGCAAACGTGATATGTGCACATGTGCTCATATCAATAATATTAACTCGGTTATTTTCAACCATATGGGTAATAAATATCAATCTTGACCAGGAAGCATATTTCCTAAAATTGTGGTCTATTTTACATGTACTACTTAGATCTTACGAGTAGACAATTAATTGTTTCTTGATAGCATTGTATCGTTGTTTTCTATGTTTTGACTGTATGAAATTGTATACTTTTACATGTCACCTTGTATGTATACCTGGAAAAAAGTTAAATAAATGATAAAAAAAATAAAAAAGTACCTTGTTCACAATTAATTTGTGGATGTATGACTTGTTTAACGACTGACAGAACCAGGAAGTTGACTATAGGTCTACATTGGAGCCTGAATAGATGGCACTTCGAGCCCAAGGACAGTCTTCCTTGAATAGACAGGGTTACCATAATTCCATACACAGCAATAATGATAGGTTCGAGTTCATTGCCAACTGAGATCCAGTCTACCGTGGTCTATTCAGATATTTAGATTCATGCATGAAACACCTTGCCACATGAGGTCTACCACAGCGTCATACACTTCAATGATTTACCATAGTACCGCACACCTTGTAAATGACACTTTCAAAGGGACTATGTCTCAATAGGTGTCGAACCGGGAGAACTAAACTATTTATTACGGATATCCCGAGCGACATCATTTTAAAATAGCCTTCATAGTAAGGTGTTCACATTAAAATAGCCGCTCGAAGATAGTTAAAGTGATCTGACTGATGTAACGATATCTTAACATTCAAATTTGGATTTTAGATATTGTACATTGATGGAATGGTCAACCACCTTAACGTCGGTACTTTCAAATTCGCATGAGATCTACAAATCTACCTCTCACACTGAATAATTTAATTATACGTCGCACCATTGTCTTCGGAAACGGATAAACGTTTTCTGTGGATTCTGTTGATGGTTTATGGGATCGTGTAAAGACATGTTTGACCCTCTAACGTAATATATATTGTATAAACTTTGATGATAAATGGAAAATTTGAGAAAAAATAACTGCCAAAAATTAGCAAAAAGTAATTTGTCATGAATGAGATATTTTAATATTCTATTCAGATACACCAAGACAAAATGCACCAATCTTGAAAAGTGTACTCGGTTAGACAATACTAACGCCCCTTCAGACTGAGACAGTCAATGACCAGTAGATTCATAAGAATATCAACTGTACACACAATAGACTGACGTCATCACCATGGATTAATTGTTTCTATTTATTGTCATTATGTATAGCTGGCCATGTACCGCTATGCATGTTGAGCATCCAATTTATGTGTCGCGGCCTAATTTGGCTGCACAACATGGTCCACTGAGGCTTTTGGTATAAACCACGCTATATTGCTATTTCTATAAACTACACCATTTGTTGTCTGCTCAAGACCAATGTACACAAAGAAAACTTAGTAAATTTATTAAATGTATTTTAGATAAGTTTAATGAATGAGTAACTGTATGCTGCCTCACATAATGTGACATATGTAAATTGTATCTGTAACCATGTACCACTGTGAGTGGTCGTTATGGAATAAAGTTGATTGATTGATTGAGAGGTCCTATCAATATACCGTGGTTTATACCAACATTAAATTTCTGCATATAAACCATGACACCCAAGTTTACCATAATGGAGTTCCCTACGATGATGGCAGGTTCAAATTGAAGTATTTACAAAAACCTCTCAATTATCGAATCACCGTCTAGTTTACTCGGACCCATCACAATTGATATGATGTACACATTTCAATTTTCGTCTATTCTACCCTCAGTTGGTACTTATACCCTTAGTCTAGTGTCCAGTCCACGGCCCTTCACATTTCCCTAAACTGAATAGGTAAGATAAGTATATACATGCGCGTCCCATCCTTGGCCTTGTCATGCATTGTACACTTATATATATACTCTGTCTTGTTAACAAGTGGCTAAATGAACTCTAAATGACCCCTCGCTGACCTGTCACATCACGTGCTCCAGTTCCTGGTATCAGATATACCTACCTACATACCTACATGAACCGCCCCCAGGTATGTAGACGACAAAGACCCCGTCGGATTAAACTAATCGAGCAAATGCACACGGGCTCTTACCATGTAGATTTATAAATAAGTATCTCTCGATTTTACTATATGGCGATTTATAAATAAGTTAACCTCGATCTTATAGGCGATTTATAGATAAGTATCTCCCTATTTTACTTTGTAGATTTATACATAAGTCTCTCTCTGCCTTATTTTGACGATTTACACAGCGAGCAAATGCATAATAGGGCTCTGAATTACTTTAGTGACTTAATGGTCTCTCCTTTGTTGTTGTAATTAACCTTTGCTTCATATAATACGTCAGTGGGGTATGAACTAATTCAGTATTTACCTGAAGTGGATTAGATGTTATGTGGTTTCATTTGAGATTAAGATTTCTGTCTCGAACACTTTTTTTTCAAATATTGACCTCGCCTAACAGCGTGGAAATGTTTTATCCTTGGCCAATACAATGTCATTTGGATATGAAATCATATTTTGTTCATATATGTAGGGTGACGATTATTTAGAATATTTACTTTTCACGATTTTGAACAAGGTTGCTTAAAATGCTCATTTGGGTCCATGTGATTTCATCTTGGGTTTACATAATAGCTTCAATGGGATATGAAATATGAAATAATTCATTCTTGCTCTAAAGGGGATAAGATGTAATATGATGTTTATTAACATTAATATCTACTTTAATCTATGGACCTTTGATTTATCATAATGCCACCAAAGGGAGGCAAAGGCGATCACCTTGTGGAAAAGCGGATGAGATGTTATTTGATGTTTATTTAGATTAAGATTTATTAAGAACACTTACTTTGGCAAATCTTTGAGACATCTTAATGCGGCTTGTACGATTATCTCGTATATGCTTGAAAGAGTGCATTTTCTACCTTCAGTAGGTAAACTGATATTGAATATGTTATGTTTCTTATATAAAATAAGTGTTGAAACGCATATGAATCAAACCAATCGCTCGAGAGATCGTTCATCTACAACATGATATATCAGAAATAATGTTCATATCACGACTATATATCCGTTGAAATTTGGTTTCAAAGGCATCTACTCCACGAACACCACGTGATATTGAATATGATGTCATTAGATGCATTTATTGCCTTCTACGTTAGTTTTATTTTTTGTAGAACACAATAAACGAGGCTGTCAGTATGACATTAACACAGTCATTATATGGCATTGCAAGTGTAAATGCATTTTCTCAACTATTTTCTTTAGTAAAGGTTTCTCTTGTCACTAATTGTTCATTACTAGATAGTAATGTTTCCAAATGTTTTGTAAGTATGAAAACTATCAATGCCATTTAACTTGTATAATTGTATTTTAATGTCATTATACCAGCAACCTACACATATGTATGTATATATTCTCCTTCATTATACGATTAAAAAAGTTAGTTATGAAAACAGTTATTTCCATATTTGAAAAAAGTGTAAATTATTGCATCAAGTTACAAATAGATAAACGTCAAAAACATTACATATCCTTTTCCGTGAGTACTAGAAACTATTTTCGTTCTTTTGTTTCATTGTTTACAGTGTGCCACAATGCGTAGAGCGGTACAATGATGAACTCGATTTATATTTAGCCTGCGAAACGTAGTTATAGATATATTGTCGGCAATTTTCCTATGTGTTTATTGACATACTCAACGTATAATTGTAAATGTCGCATGTACTTTTGTTGAGAATCAAATATATTCGGATCAAGTTTTTCGCAATATTGAATACGCTGAAAGCAATGTGGTCTTCAGACGTTATATAATACCATACACGTCTCAGGTTCATCTCATGTTGTAGACACCCCACTTGTCACACCACACAGAAGTCCCAATTACATGAAGAGCGAACATGTTTTAGTAAGCACTTAAATCAAAGTAACTAAAATACTAAATGTACTTTTATTAATGTTCTCTATATTTGATTAATCATTTAACAGAACAACATATACTTACATGCATGACATTTTAAGATCTTGGGTCAGAGTACCGTACTTCCTCTAATAGGGGCCTAGACCGTTATTAACATTTAAGGGCTCTTACCCCCGGCGCTTATTGGAGGTCCGTCTCTTATTTGAGGCCCAACCCTTATATTATTCTCAGGTTTGACCAATACACGTGGTCAGCTACAATAACTAACTAACCTTTCTGAGAATAACACAAACTCCTCGCTATTTGGTGTTAACCGGATTTGGTGTGGTACTGTAACCCTCTCAGTGCCTGGGAACATTTAAACAGAGACATATCAAGCAAGGAGTAATAACTGTAGTGATATAAACCGGGCCCCCGACCCTTATTGGAGGCCTGGCTCTTATTCACCTTTGGGTACCTTTACCCTCGGCTGCTATTAGAGGCCCGGCTCCTATAAGAGGAAATACGGTAATCTTCACAGAACGGTTCCTCTCTCATTCTCTTCCATTATGAGACTAGCAAGTACAACCATTAACGTGAGTTTACCTTTACTGTGAATCCTGAAGTATGAGGTTTCAAGCAATTCATTGAATATCAAGACAGAGTCAATACACAACAAAGGATTAACTCTACACAGAAGGACGGATGCCTTTACCGTCTTCATTCATTCAATAGTTTACTCATGTAAATCCTCAACTCTATGGACCGTGTCGGGGGTGACAGTTTATTGTCGGTCTGTCAGGTTCTCCGGACACTGGTTAGTATACACAAGTCTGGATCACTTTCAGTCAAAGGAAACCATACTACAATTCACTTGTAGTGTCGAAAAAATATTTTGTAAAATAAAATTCAATAATTTATAATCTACACTTCTCATGATACTGAAACTAATGTCTCTTTTCAATTTAGTTAAATATACATCTTAAAATCTAAAATTTATGGTCAAATTCTGAGTTGTTTCTCTTTGACTATATATTAGTCTAGAACTTGACTATTTCGTTTGACAGGAGTAGAGGCCCAGAGAGAAATGGGAGGCCGAGCCTTTGTATGAACAAAGTAAGAACACGCCACCAGACTCCCCGACGTGAAGTCTGTCCATGCACGTGGAATATAAGATATGAGGAATTGTATGGTTCTGACTGAAATAAGGGCCGTGTTCAAGAGAGGTTTCAAAGTAATGGCTCAATTAGCGATTACTTTTAAACCTCTCTTGAACGCAATTGCTCAATGTAGCGCTACGAGCAAACTTAGAGGAATTTGCACCGTGTCGTTCAAGAGAGAATAAGCGCTACTTGAACGCTATATTGAGTAATCAATGAGCGATTATAAGCACTCGCTGTTATGGAACGGGGCCCTGATATACCGATTCTAGATCAGGGTTTGGTATGGACAACTTTCAACTGTTCAACATAATGGAGATCCATCAGATTCAAAATGAAAATACTTTCATTACGCCTATAACACTCTGTGTTATGGTTTGATGATACCATACTTTCTGCTGATAAAGCAGTTTAGAAATTATACTTTCATGGCATAGAACTTGTCTAGACACGAATTTTAGTGAACGGCATTTGTTAAAGATGGAATTTTAGTGAAGGGAAAGTTGGTTCACATATGTAAGTATATTTATCATTAACTAGGATTAATTTTAGCTATTTTCATCATTTTCTTCCCACAGAGGTTATTCTCTTCAGATTTCCGAACCTCTGTTCTACATGCCATGCATCCGAGGGCAGAAATGGAATGTCCTGATTGGTTGCAATTGAATTAGGAGATTTGCTGGTGCTAGGAAATTCAGGCCATGTAGAACAGAGGTTAGCATAGAAAATCTAAAGGGAGCAACCTCTGTGGGAAGACAATGATTATCATATGATCACATCCTTATTAAAACGAACTTCAACCTTGCCCTGTATTGCTTCCAATAATCCACTGTATTGCATCGCACTGCTTCCAATACTTTTATCTAACTTTTAACCTAATTTGGTACATACAGGTTTGCCAAAGTGTCGTAACTTGTAAACATAACATTAATGAAACACTTAAAAAGTAAATCAAAATGAATTTGCAATGAAGTTGATATTCGGAAGCAAACTTTAATTCTAGTTGAATTGACTAAATATGTTAAATATGTTATATAATTTATTATCCTTTAGATTATCTGTCCTTATTTCAGTCATTTCCAATCAAATATATAGGGTACATAGCTACTTCCGTTTGTGATAAAAACTCACAGTGTGAAATAGCGAAAACGGTCAAGGTCATCCGTAAGACCCGTTTAGTTAGTCGTATGACCTGTCTTCACGGGTCATACTGTTGGTAAACCCTGGCAAATCCGCCTGCACGGTTTCGTTTGCATTGGTTATTGACCAATCAGAATTCAACACATTTATCAAAAGGGTAATAAACAATTATAGACTGGTGATGAGGTCAATACCTGTTTTTATTGACTCGAAGAAAGAATATTGAGCAAGGACGAATTCACCAGTCCATAATTGTTTTATTATGTATTGAATACAGAAAGGTAAGGGTAAAAAATAATCAAAAGGGTAATTTAATTTGAAGAGTTAGGACTATGATGTCACGAAACAATAGCATGACGTCATGCAACAATTGTTTGACGTCACTCAACTCAATATGGCTTTTGGTCGGACTTGGATTGGAGTCAATATGCTTTTCTGTCGACGTTCACGTGATCGCCTCTCGAACAATCAGATTGCTGGAAACATATGCTAATAATATCTACTTTCACTATATCAATGTACTTTTATAGGAATTGGGTTTAAGGATTTTTCGAGACTTTGGGGAAATGAAGATTTCAGAATATTAACTCGATTTAAGGTAAACTGTAATTACTATGGATGAAGAAGAGGACAGGAAAGTGGTTAATACTTGTGTTGTTATAATGTTATAAGCTAAAAGGGTTCTCCGTCCTCGGGAGAATGGGATTTCAAAGGAAAGTTTAAGATTTTTAAAACTTCAGGGGAAGGTAAGTGAAGGGTACACTGATTCAGGAGACTGACTCTATAGTGTCCTCTGAGTTTCTGGTCAGAAGGTCATACAATCTGCATCCATCCCAGCGAGACGAATATACACATGACTAGCATGTCGTTAGTAGATCAATAGAAACCAAGTGACTTCGGAGAATATCTGATAACCTATTTATGTGGTTTTACTGATATCACTGTCTTCAGTTAAATGCATCTCTTTACATCTGCAATATTGAAATACTCTTAATCACTTGACAGAATATCATATTGTTAAAACTGAAGTAATATTCATTTTCACGTGTCATGTGTTCCTCGGGGAATGGGATTTCAAAGGAAAGTTTGAGACTTTTCATAATTAGGTGAAGGTAAGTGAAGTTTACACAAAATGGTTCCCTGGGCCAGTTACGCTGCGCTATGCTTCGCTACTGTAGCGCAGCATAGCGCAGCCTAACTGGCCCAGGGAACCAGGTTAAAGGGTACACTGATTCAGGAGACTCTATCTATAGTGTCCTCTGAGTTTCTGGTCAGAAGAACATACAATCTGCATCCATTCCAGCGAGACGAATATACACATGACTAGCATATCGTTAGTAGATTAATAGAAACCACGATAATCCAACTGATAATCTCTTTATTTGCTTATTGATATCATTATCTTGAGTCAAAGCCATCTTTTCACATCTGCGATCTTGAATATACTCCTTATCACTTGCCAGGCTATTTAAGAAATAGAGTTCGCTGTGCAAATGTGTTTTGTAATAAAGTATTGTATAGCCTTGAACTAATAAAGTTAAAGCACGAGGACGAAAGTAAGTAATCACGATCTTTAATTCAATTATTCTTAATGATATTGAAAATGAAGTTAATTTGGAAATTAAATGTTAAATCTCCTTATATATTTATATTTATATTTATATAATTTGTTTGAACGACAGGACCATAGCGCCCCGACAATACGTCACAAAATCACAACGTGGTTCCATTTATGTAGTTGTCTTTTTACTTGAACATTACACAAGAATAGATTTTCAATGTTTATAACTATATAGGTCAGTAGGTGACTATTAAATGATGAAAAACCTTAATAAATGAGCCAGGTTAATGTAATGTATCTAAAACTGGACGAACATTTTGATTTGGAGGTTAAAATTTAAAGCAAATTTTTTTTCGTTTTTAAAAAAAAAAGAAATTGAGCAATAATTATTAAAATATAAACTCGGTATTTAAAGATGTTTTAAATGTACCATCATAATAAAGCTGTATTTGTACAATGTAAATACAACACCATAATGTACTCATATCAGTATAATGTAATGATACCAATACAATTGAATGGTACCATCATAACAGATATCAGTACAATGTAAAGTTGCTATCATATAATGTAATGGTAAAAGACAGACATACCGATAGACACAGACAGACAGACATACAGAGGCCTGGTCCATTACATCCACAGGGATTGCCTCCATCTTTTCATTAGAAACTTTAAACTATAATGATTGAGTTTATTATCTACTTATTGGATTATATATATATATATATATATATATATATACATACATACATATATATATATATATATATATATATAGATATATATATATAAATATATATATGGAAATTGTATGCTTTCATGTAAAGTGTCTCAATATGTTTTATATTCTAAATTACTAACTTTTGCTCTTTTCTTCAAGGCTAGAAAATAAATATGGAAAGATTGTTAATAATTGTGGAATTGTGGGAACTTAATTGGTAGTCTTATAAATTTAATTTCACATGGATCATTTATGGAATATGGAAGCAGACCGCGTCTCAAATCACAATAGAATGGATATTCAATACAGAAGTGACATTCCCATTCAATGTTAAGTACAATACACAAGGGGCAAAACGTCGATGTATGTTTACTTTTTCCCGATATTCCAACATAAGAAGATGATCTGAACAACGAAACTTACGCAATGCTAAGCGGAAAAAATTAACTGTTACCATTGACAAATACTCTTCAAAGCTAACCCTAATGGACATGTATCAATTGCTTCGCAGGTTCAATCCAGTATAGCGGTTAGAACTCCCAAGTCGTAACAAAACTCCAATATGGTTGAAAAACACAAATGTTGTCACTTTTATACTTAAAGAAGATCGTGTGATGAATGTATTCTTTCTGTTGCAAAATTAAGGGTTTCGATTCATTTAATAAATATCCTTTGAATAATTAATTGTGTTTAACCTACGTTTGGAAAATAATTCAGCAAGAGATGCGTCATGTTTACATCGATATGCCTGATTCTACTTATATAATTATGTTTTATGTACGCAAAGGAAATGAATGTAAATGTAAACCTATCAGTGCGAAAATGATTTTAACTTCAACGTGCATATCTAAATATATTAGCCGATATGTCATATTACAAGTCGGGTTCAGAAGACGCAAAAGCATTATTATAGCCAGGATATTAAGATGCATTGCACGACAAGTGTCCCAAACTAATTGAACCACAGGCTTTGGGGTTGCCTTAATACAGCTATAACTATGTAAACAGGTATCGTGGGACGCTGCTAATGGATTTTCGAAAGACGATATTGTCAAACGTAATTTGTTCCATGACATTAGGTGCAACGTGCTGAACGTGACCCTGCATGGAGCTGTGTCAATGAACTTCCGGTACAAAGCGGAAGCTGACAATGTACTGATTGTCGTTATTCCACCGATGCAAATAAAAGAAAAGCCGTGAACTAACAACGTCATTATGTAGTGATGTTTTTTTTGGAAACACAAACATGAACGTTTCTATTTTAGGATTATATTTTCATCAAGATGTAAATTGACATATACAATGTTTTTAAATCAATTCAAATCAAGATAAAGACAGTATTACTTTTTCAGGGAGAGTATTTTTTAAACATCAGAATTTATATAGCTGTTCAAAGGACACCAAGTTCAATGGATATTCAAAGTTGTTATTGCTTCGATACTGACGCCCACTTGCTTCAATAACGTATATGAAATTAGGAACATAGTCAAGATTCTTGGGATAACGACTTCTTTATTGTGAACATAACCGACGTTTCGAAGTATACGCTTACGTCTTGATCACATTGACAAATCATTTATTTTTAAATGACGTGTATGTTCACAAATAAAACATTATACCGTATTTCCTCTAATAAGCGCCGTGTCTCCAATAAGCGCCGGGCCTCTAATAAGCGCCGGGGGTCAAGGGTAGTTGAGAAAATAAGCGCCGGGTCTCCAATAAGCGCCGCTCTCTAATAAACGCCGGGTCTAAACCATTAGATTAACGCACCCTTAGTAAACTTCAATGTTCTATTAAAGAAATAAGCGCCGGGTCTCCAATAAGCGCCGGACCTCTAATAAGCGCTCGGACGCTTTTTAGAGGAAATACGGTATCCACAAAACATTGATTTTCTTTTGTATTCCGACTCTAAATGGCGTAAAGCTTAAGATAACTTTTCACTCATTATCCTGTCAACTTGTTCTATCTAACTATCTAAAAGCATACACAATATGGAGATGTTCATGCCGCCTACCAGAGGGTGGGTGCAATCAGACTCTTTTTATACCTATATATCTTGACGTGTCATATTCTAATTGATACACGCTAATAAAGATACGATTTCATTAATATCAGAAACGTATACATCAATTACACTTACTACGAAGTTTTCAATTAATCAATAAAACATTTAAAAGATAGGGATAGATTATCAAAGAAAGAGTTTTGTATCCAACAGTTTATATATCTGGACATATTTGTACGACCTAAGACAACATAGAAGGTGATAAGACCGATAGTGAAACATAAGTAGTGTGATAAATATTATAAGAGTTTGTTCCCTTGGCAGCCGTTGTTTTTCCATATATCTTTAAACTCTCAAACCAATCGTGCGGCGCCTCACTACAGTGTATCCTCTCAAACAGACCGTTAGCTTACCGTTGTGCATGATTCAAATGAACTAAACTGTCATTTAACATTAACCTACGATTATAAACAATCCTCAATACTTTGTAAGAGCACTCTTTTGTGGATCAACCTCCATTTGAGTCGGATTAATCTTTTTAAAAGTTTTAATGAATTTGAGATATGATATATTTATGTTATGAAATACAAGCTTAATTTCCACGGCGTACATTTGTGACGAAGTGGACTTTCTATTCCGTCAAAATGCTCTCCACTGTTACAGTTCAGTATATAGATACTGACTTTAATCTCTCATGTATCAGCACTGAAATAAAGCTTACTGTAAACGGTTATATTCCGAACTCAGATAACCCATTGATAATGAAATAATGAACACAAAGTACAATTCTAAAAAAATGCATATGCACCCTCACATATATTCACTGGCAATAGAAACTAATCGGATGTGATGAATTAAAGCCATCGAGGGATTCAAGATGATTATTATGGTATAATGCTAATCATAACCACTGGTCATTATTTCGACTTCAAATGACAAGACGGACACGAATGGTCAGGGCTGATTAATGACCAGATACACATCATTATAAAAGTCTTGTCTTTCTCGAAGAACCCCTGCCTCGAGAAATGAGTCACCCAGCTTGGAGATATAATGTGCTCTTTTAGCCTGTCAGTGTAGGTCAGAGGTCAGAGCGCGACTGACCTCTGTCAGGTCATCCACTGACCAATCACTGCTTGGGGCAAGACCATAGGAACATCTTCACAGTAGGGGAAAATGTGATGTGAGCCGATTTCGTGTTCAACTCACGATATCTTCTCTGATAGATTCACAACATTTTATTTTCTCTTGATTTTGACTTTGTGTTAGAGCCTTTAACATATCAATTCGTGCTTCGTCAATTCATTAGCCATTTGAATATAGAGAATGGAAGTGGATGAATACAGAATGAAATGAATCATAGACTAAGTCTAATACGATAGCCGTAATACCGTTATCATGCAAATGCATTTCATAGCCATTAACGAGATGCTTTATCCCGTTAATTAAGTCAAATGGATAAAGAGATATGCTGATATATAAATCTTGAAACACATCAACTCGACTTGATCGATGGTACATACTGTATACGTGGCTGAGTTCACTTTAATCAACAAGAGTTATATATTCAACATTATATTAACACGAGGGTAAGATTTTAGTCATCACCTAAAACCATTCCTTATTTGTTTTCTGTAAACTCAGTTCTACCGTTAGATACAAGATTAATGGGATTCTACCATTATCCTGTTTATGACGCATATTGTAAATTCATTTGTTGTTCTTACATTACAGCATTTGGAGTCTTCTGCTGTCGTCAAATTATTGTGATGTCATTGCTGGATTGTGTCAAAGCATTGTGATGTCATTACTCGATGGTGTCAACGCATTGTGATGTCATTACTCGATGGTGTCAGGGTATTGTGCAAAATCGGTGTCTCCTAAAAGATATTGAGACGAGAAATGAGAGTAGGTGTCAAAGCATTGTGATGTCATTACTCGATGGTGTCAAAGCATTGTGATGTCATTACTGGATGGTGTCAAAGTATTGTGATGTCCTTACTCAATGGTGTCAAAGTATTGTGATGCCATTACTGGATGGTGTCAAAGCATTGTGATGTCATTACAGGATTGTGTCAAAGTAGTGTGATTTCATTACTGGATAGTGTCAAAGCATTGTAATGCCATTACTGGATGGTGTCAAAGCATTGTGATGTCATTACTGGATGGTGTCAAAGTATTGTGATGTCCTTACTCAATGGTGTCAAAGTATTGTGATGCCATTACTGGATGGTGTCAAAGCATTGTGATGTCATTACAGGATTGTGTCAAAGTAGTGTGATTTCATTACTGGATAGTGTCAACGCATTGTAATGCCATTACTGGATGGTGTCAAAGTATTGTGATGCCATTACTGGATGGTGTCAAAGTAGTGTGATTTCATTACTCGCACAGGGGCGTGTATCGCTTAAAAACAGCGATTAAAATATATATACCTATATAGACCCTACCCTATTACTATATAAAAGGAAAGGGATGTAACGACGAAACCACTCTATGCTCATTCAAAGTCATATTTAGCATCAAAAATTTTTTTACGGCACAGTCGATGACTACGATACGAAAGCTAAATGGTTTTCCAACAAAATGAGCTATAAATGGTCACAATCGGATCATTATTCCAAAAGCTATGCGACTAAACAGTTCGTATATCGGTTCCTCCACATTTTCAAGCCAATTTCGACGCTCACGAATATCATCGAAAACTCAAAAAAACCCAAATTACAACACCTACATATCATTTCTCCGACTGTAATACGGCATTTCGTCTCACATCAACAGGAGCTGTCTAAGATGAAAATGACCTTTATGTACACGTATGTCTCTTGTCTTTATTGCTTTGATTCATATATATAGCCACATTGATTTATTCTTAAAATATCCTGTTCATTATAGCTCTGAATGATAAACTGTGATACACCATAGCTTAATTTTTGAAATTATTGTCAAAATAGAAAATAGAATAAAAATATCTTGTATATGACGGCTAATCGTAAAGTGTTGAGAAGATAAACTGTGATGCACCATAGCTAAATTTTTAAAATTATTGTCAAAATAGAATAAAAGTATCTTGTATATGACGGCTAATCGTAAAGTGTTGAGAACACAGACTAATGGAAGAGATAGGGGTTTTTCTCATGGTGTAGTTCTGTCTTGTCGTATCAGCTCTTCTACTTCAACATCCAATGTAATATACCTCATACAGGGTAACTTCATATTGTAACAACAATTCATACCTTGGAAGAGATAAGAGATTAGAAAAGCGAACATTAAAGGGGCAGTTTTTTCACTTAAATACGTCGATGAAATGTATTTGAAAAATAATGTCACAAATCGTAAAACACCCTTCTCTCTTTGGAACATCAAGTTAAAAAATGAGTGTACATGGTTTGGTAAAGCCATGGGAATAGATTTTGTTTTTTTCGAAATAATAAATGTGTTCACATTAAAATGGCCGCCATGCAATTTTTGCTTTATACGCAACTCCGTTATTACCACTACGGATATTTGGTTTGTGTAGTGAAATGTTTTACGCTCTAAAGTAAATATAAATGACATAAACTATCATTATAAATGGAAAAATTGTAGAAATCATTTTTTGCATAAAACGTGTTACATCCCCTTTATGACAACTAACACATCGAGGGTATGTACAAGATTTCTTATAGCAATATTATTAATAATTACCTTCCCTCGTTTTGCACCTTGGAAACAAGGGTCAACAAGTTTTCGACATTCACAATAAAATACTTACTAACTAACATGCAGAAATATATTTGTTATTTATTCTGAATGAAACCGGAAAATCGACTATCGAAAGTATTGATTATTTCTTTACTATCGATGCATCGAGAACATACCTTTGCTAAGTTTACAATCGCGATCTACTGACAGTTTTTAATCAATAGTTATAAGTCCAGTATTTACTTTAGTTTAAGTATGGATTATTTACCTAAAGTTAAAATACAAATTTTGTGTCATTCACTTAAAAAAGCATATGTATCGTCTGCAACCAGATGCATGAATATATCATACTAGATTATAACAATTTGTTCTTTGAATGACAATAACCAAGAAACCAGTTAGCGTGTCTAACTGTGAGTCTAAGTGAAAATTCTGGTGGCATATCTGAGCGAAGGACAGCCCCGTTTATATACCGAGGCGTCTCAGCTAATCTTACTAAATACGATAATTCATAATATTAACCTTAAAGGGGCAGTAGCACGTTTTTTCGCTGAAATAAGTTGATGAAATGTATTTTAAAAATAATGTCAATAATAGAAAACGATCCTTCTCTCTTCGGAAAATCAATTAAAAAAATGAGTGTACATGGTTCCGTAAAGCCATGAGAATCGTTTTTGTCATTCGAAATAATAAATAGTGTTCACAATAAAATGGCCGCCATGCAATTTTTGCTTTATACGTAACCTCGTTATTACCACTACGGATAATTGGTTTGTGTGATAAGATGTTTTACCCTCTAAAATAAATATAAATGGCATAAACTATCATTTTAAATTGGAAATTTGAAAAAATAAAATTTGAAAAAAACGTGCTACTGCACCTTTAACCCCCAGCTCGAAAATTGATCCACTTTGCAAGCAAGTCTAGTTTCGGGTGGGAATTACAATTTATCAAATCCTCTATCTGAAGAGAGATGACCCGCTGTAGTGAAGTGAGGATAAAACTGTGACAGCTCCTCTGATGGTTTGGCTTTGTTCAGAGATAGTAATTACTGTCATAAGCTGACAGTCAGGATGAATAGGTCTCTCTCATGGAGTAGAGGTGACATGTCGCCCTTATACACTTAATGTCCATAGACCCAGTGGTCACCCCCGTCCATTATAGCATCTGGTATTGTCTGGTATTGTAATAGACTTGTACAGATGGTAGGCTGACATGTTGAGTCTTATTAGTACATATTGCTCGACCAATTAGGTTTTCTTGTATCGTTGATGCTGTTATACTTGTTTGAGCAGGAATTACTTATATTCCTTCCATCATCCTTGAATGCTTTTAATTGCTTTTTGAAATACACTCATTGACTATTTTACCTGATAGTGATTTATAATGTTTTTTTTTCTTCACAAACTGAAAATGTTTTTTAAAAAAAACTCACAATGCATTCATATTCTCTCCTAAACCCAAAATGCATTCATAATATGCTTTCACATTCTTTCTTAAACTCAAAATACTTTCATACTTTCATATTCGGTTTAAAACTCAAAATTCTTTCACATTCTTTTTAAACTCAAAATGCTTTCATATTCGTTCTTCATCCCGAAATGCTATTTTTTTAAAATATTGTTTCTAGCACCTAAAAACGTTTATGCTTACTTCAGCATGACATGATGTAACTCTTCAATTTTTTAGGTATACTATAACATCAGTATTTCCTCAACCTGAGCTGTTTTAACTATCCTCATAATACGAAATTGTGATATGATATCCTACACTGATGTGATGACAATTTTGTCTGCGACAGAGGCTGCATCCATTTCTGAATCAATGCTAAAATCGTCCTCCAATTGTTGCCTAATTCAATTTAAACATGTGTCATAAATTTCTTATGACAATGGAAATTCTTAAAAAAAGACCTATATGTATTTGATGATGTATTGATCACGCCATATCCATTTCATTCCAGAGGATGCAGCCATTCCTTAAGACTGAGCCTGAATCCATGCTAAACTCGTCTTTAATTTGTAGACCAATTCAATTTAAACATTTGCCATAATGCCTCTTGTGTAATGACAATGTCAATTCGTAAATATAAATAACTCCATTGATACGCGAATGATATTAAATTTGCAAACTAGCTACCAAACTTCTAAACTTATTCATTAATTAAAAGTCTGCGACCGAGTTCTACAAACCCAGATCATTTGACCGCCAAGTGTTCTCATTTAAGTATGTCCCTACTTCTTTTACCTTACTTCCAAATCTGGAGTTTGTTCTTCATAAATTCCACTTGCATGCAGGCCCATTATCCTCACTTGTGAACTAGAAGATGAGTGATAATGAGCAGAAATCTTCAAATCTCCTGACGGAGGACAGAACCGGAACTGCCTGGCGCTCCACGGTGAAAAAAGGCGCATATTGCCTTCTTGCAACAAATACCCGGATGTGGTTAGTCTTTTAGCTGGAGGCGTCTTGGTTTGAAGAGAGCCCACTGCCTGTACGGGTTTACTAGGGGAGTGTTACAAAACAGTAGTTTACCTCGTTACTTCTGGTCTAGATTCCCAGTGAAGCCACACCAAGGCACGCAACAATTGACGGCTGGTATCAATGTCGCGTGATCAATGAGCTTTTATGTTGTATAATTAGGTCGAAAAAAGACGTGAACTTGGTAGGAATGGTAAATGATTGAAATTATGTTATAAAGGCTTCATGGCGTAAGTCTGGAAAACCACCTGAAGAAGGGGCAAGAAGTAGCCCAGAAGCGTTGTGTGAAACAAATAAAGAAGTTATTGTCTATAATATTTGTCTCTCACTATTATTATTACTTTGTATGGGCACATGTGGTTGTACAAGACAGGATTCGGTCGCAGATGTAAAATGACGAAAAAATAAGTTGTAAAATGACGAAAAAATAAGATGTAAAATGAGGAAAAAATAAGATGTAAAATGAGGAAAAAATAAGATGTAAAATGAGGAAAAAATAAGATGTAAAATGACGAAAAAATAAGATGTAAAATGAGGAAAAAATATGGATGTTAGAAGTGTTGAAAACTCTCACCACCAATGGATTATGCGAGAAAAGTGAAATATTTTAGCTTTGTGTAACAAAGGATAGGATAAAAATAACTGAAGGGAGAAACCTTTGTGGGAAGATAACCAACGCTCTGTGGTAGAAAAATGGATAAAAGTGCAGAATTGAAGAACGCAGGGTGGGCTGGCTCTTATGCTTCTAAACTAATATTTTTATATTTGAGATATTTTCAGATTTACGAAGACAAATAAACAATTCTTGAATGTACCCGGGGAAGCATTTTATAACTGAAAGCTTCAAACTTGACACCCTCTTGACATAGACAGTTAATGAGCATAAGTAATGGTTGCTTAGACGACTACTGTTTATTAAGCTTGTAGAACTACAAACGATTTATTCACATCAATTTTTATGTAAAAAATAAATGTGTTGTAAATATTTTGATGGTAATTTTAACATGCAGACACCTTCATTTTGTGCTAAATATACATGAACATGAATTTGAGCGCCATGTTTGACACATTCAAATGACTGCTCGATGGGAATAGACTCGCATGGTTTAACCAAACCACGTACATTCGTTTTAAAACTCATATTTATTTATTTATTTTTTCATTTACATGAAGAATATATATACATATATTATTCATTGATACTTATTTGGCTTTTTTTGAGAGCATGAAATGAAATTGTTTAATATTGTCAAATGTCCTTATTGCGACTTTTCAACTCATTATCATTCTCCGATTGTCTTTCTGGTCAATGATGTTTTTAATCCCTAAAAGGAAAAATGGTTGATCAAGATTTTGAATACAATTTCCCAAAATGTTGATGTACCACATTTTTTCAAGTAAGTTTATATAAATCAGACACTATTTCAAGGATTACACCAACAAAATGTGAGACCAGATATTACAAAAATATACTTGAAAAAGGCATTAACATGACGTCAGAGTTAAAAAATTAATAAAGTTATATATATATATATATATATATATATATATATATATATATATATATATAATGTTAATGCCATTCCCTAACAAGGCTAAAATACACAAAACCAGTTTGGTTTTTGTAATTTGCTTTTATATATATATATATATATATATATATATATATATATATATATATATATATATATTCATGTATTTTCAAATGTATTATGTACTATAGGCCTGTGGCTTTGAGTATTGTATAAAGAATTTACTTTAATTTACATTAATTGAAAAAAACAAGCTTTTTATATACTTGCTTGTGTCAGCTTTGATAATGGAAAATACTTTTTGAATAAACATTATGATTATTTTCCTGTTTTTGATATGAAAGGCAATGACACAAACGTATTTTGAACCTGCTTTTAAGTAGCCTCAATGATTAAACTTTCAAAGACGACTGAACGGGAGGTATTGCGTCATATTTTATTATGGTGATTTAAAAAAGTATTATGGTTTCAGTTTATTTTTGGAAATTTAAATAAGCTACAATCTTTAGTAGTTATTGCCTGTTTAATGATTTTATTTCTTTTTGCAAAAACAGTGACAGATAAAAAATCATAAAACAAATGTTTACAATATAAACAGTTATGAATATTAGTCAGATCAACTACGAAATATTATCACAAATGTTTTTTGGATGTTGTTGTTCGTCAAAGTCATTTTTTGATAAGATGCATGATGTTTAACTGGATATATTTAAAGATGTGTTCAGGTGATGTTGTTAAGTAATAACATTCCTAATGGAAACAAATAATTTGATATTTTTGGAAAATTTATGTTGGTATTGTTTCTTTTGCTCTTGAGTTTAATACCAAATGTAGCTATTTGTTGACAAAATGTTTTGTATCCAAAGGCATTTTGTATACATCACTACAATATGTATAATATCTCATAGTCTTTCAATCATGGAGGATGTTGAAATAAATATAAATCATATTTAGTTTGCAACAAGTTCTAAAAGAATACGAAAAAAGTATCTTTTGTTTAAATTCTTGGGTTCGGCAAAAAATCTAACTGATGCCAACTACATATTAAAAGCAGGTGCGTGAAACATCTTTTTGTGTCATTTCTTGGTTCATACTTGTTTGCAGTTTCTAATTAAAAGTAAAAAAATAAGTTAATCAAAAGTTTTATTTTGATAGCTATCTTTTTAAGTCACATTACGAAGCAAGAAACAAAAACATAAGCAGCTTGATTTTCAAATATTAGCTTTATGTTTCTATTTTAGTGAATTATTTTACATAATGACATCATTAAGGCATTCCATATGTGAACATTGACGAGTTTGTTTGTTACAACATAATCCGTTCTGATGCCCTGTCAGAGTAGTTCTAGAAATAGTTACTTAGTATTAAAATTAATCCGTTTTGATTAAAAATCTTTGAAAGTTTGCATTTTGTTCATACCTTTTGTTTAAGAATGTTTTGAGCAAATTCTTGTATTTTAACACAAAATTTATCAGAAAAATGACGGGTGAGTAATAACGTGTGCCATATTCTTTAAAAAACAACATTAGAAAATATATTAATCAGTGTTACTGTTTTGGCATTTCACAGGAGAGTTCAAGTCACATTTATCCCCACACGTGGACAAGATGTTAATGACATTCTGATGAAATCTTATAAAATAATATGTTAGGGCAGAGACTACTATTGGCACTGTAGCACTTTAATTGCATATTTGTATATGTTGAAATTTGCCATTTAAAACAAAAGTTCATGCAGAGTACCTTTACTCATGATGGACGTTTATCCATGGTAAAAAACGTTGTCAGGTATTAAACGAGAACTGGTAGCGGCCATAATATCTCATAGTCTTTCATAATTCGAGGGTTGGAAATTAATCAGTGTTGTTTAACCGAACCATTACCGTCCATAACCATTTGTTTTTAATTGAGAATTGTTTTGCAATTGGTCACATTTCTTTTCCATTTTTTTGAGATCTCTTTATTTCCCATATAAAACGTCCTACGGTCCCTTCAAGTTTGAAATAATGCATGAGTACAATATCATTATACACGAATCAAAGAAATCACTTTTACAATGTACTGGTTAAATTTTTATACAAGCCAGTCCTTGTAATTGTAATTCATTTAAAGAAATACTTTCACTTATATATTAAAGAAATAACCATTAAAGCGACAGGGCGTCATCATCGATGTCACTTAACTATAGCAAGATGACCAGCGTTAAGTAAATTTACAAATCCCCGAATTTTAATGCTCGATAAGATAAATACCTTACGAAAATCTTATGGGTAATTGATACAAACAAAAGTAAATGAGTGTTAAATATATTTGGGAAACACCTTCAAAACAATTGTAATTGTTCCATATTTAGGACGTTATTTTATTTATATATTGCAATTTAATTGAGATTTTCATACAGAAATATAGAACTCAGGGCCAGTATTCGACGGCAGGTGTCAATATGGACATTATTTAAAATATATACTTAAATGTCTAATGATTGTTTTGAAAACTTATATATTACTTATTTATAAGTTGAGCAACTTGGTAAGTTAAGCATATCAATGCGCGGTAATTCTCAAAGAAATTTGGGATTCATTGCCCATTAAATCATGTTTTCCGACCACTCACAATAGAAGAAATAAAATAAAAGTTGACATGTTTCTATTTGACTCTTTGTAATGTAGTGTATTTGCCGTGCCAATGCAATTAGTGGATGACAGGTTGTCAACACAAAGTCTGAGTATTCAACATGTGCGACTTGTGATGTTTTATCCATTGAACACATTTTAGTTACACAAGTAATATTTCCTTCAAAACAACCCTAATGATGAAGACTCTAATATTGCACTGAACACAAGGGTGACTTCTCTGAGCGGTATTTTAGAAGTTTGCAGTCAAATTAGAAAACTTATTTATGAATGATCACCTTCTTAATTCTGAGAGCATAACATATCGTTTTCAAGTACGCCTGTGACAGAATATATACAAAATAATACAATGAACTAATTAACAAGATGAATGAGAATATGATTGAAGTGAAGGCAATAATATGAATACAATGGAAGCTAGTATTACTCAGAGGAGGGAGATGGATATTCTTATTAACACAGGGATAGTTTATGTAAGTGGTATATCTGGACTGTATCTCTTGTCCGCGTCCTTGAAGTCTGTTTTATCTGTAGACGGTCTTGTAGTTCAGCTGGTGTAAGGATGACACCCTGGCGCAAACAAATCTACTTATATAACTGAAGCTAGACTCCAGTTGTGTAACTGCGTTAAAAATATCTTTAAATATAATTGGAAAAACTTCTTACGTGAAGTTTAAAAAGACATTGTAACTTAAAATAAAGTTTCAAGAATTTTTGTTCTTCTCCCCTTAATAAAAAATATAAGTAGACGTTTGAAACTTTAATCAATTAATAAAAATACTGCTTGCACCTTAAGGTATTGGACTGAGTTATAGGAATACACAGTGTTACCTTCATGCTCAGTTTGATTTTGACGTTTCTTTTGACAATGCGGTGATAAAACATGTTTTTTATTGAACAAGAGTCTTATCAAATACTTTAGACCAATCAGATGTATTCTAGTAACGTTGAGGACACTTATATCCAGATACATGTAGGCATTACTTTGTTTAACAAAAACAAATAATTTATTTTATTGGCATACAAATAAATATTACCAAAGATGATTGCAGCTTCAGGGCATGCCAATATCAAATAACAGTAACAGCTTGAATGAATTATTTTTTAAAAGGAATATACAGAAAAAATTAAATGTACAGGTCTGAGGTTTCAGCTTACATGATCAACCGATAATGAACTACTAAAGATTAATAAACAAGTGTGTTTTCGTATCATTAATATCATATTTTTGGAATAAAAATTGTATTATGCGAGCCTCTGGCGAGCATAATACATTATTTTTTATTCCAAATATATGATATTAATGATACGGAAACACACAAGGTTAATAATCTCTTTATCATATATGCCATTGTTAAAATAAGCGTGTTTTTGTAGTAAAAGTGGAAAGAGAATTGACCTAGTTTTATCGGAGTAACATCACAGACGGTACATCAAAGTGAAGTGCCTAAAATAGTTCTTAATTAAGACAATTTAAAAACACATGTGCGCGATTCTTTCAAAAATCAACAGTTGGTCCCTGGTTTCTTGTTCATGGAGATATTTTCAATCAGTTCATAAGTATCTATCTAAAGCACTCATAAATAATTTGGTCACTTTGCTAGAACAAGGGAAGTAACTCTAGTTTCAACGTTTTGGAAGCTGCGTTGCCGGGTTGATACGTATTGCTGCATAACAGTATCTTTCGCACTTAAACAGTAATTATTTGTGAGGTGGGGTTGTTTCCTTTGTTTATGACAATGAGTACCTATTAATGTACCTAATACCGTATGCTCAGCCCTCAAGAACTGAAAAATTGCTAGGTACGATCAACGAGGCGCGTCGGTAGGTCACACAATGACACATCACGATTCATTTTGTTCACAGGACACTGCAGCTACTTGCTGATGATGTTGGTTAGCACACTGAAGTTTTGAATGATTTTTAAAAACAAATCTACAATTATCTTGACTTTTTTAACACTATAATTGCACATAGTGTACCATATCAGATGAGTTCGTGTTTTCGAATATCCATTCTTTCAAGCGGAAATACTCGGGTAAACTTTTCAATGATACGTAAACAGTTTTAGGATTCGCATGAAAAGAGTGGAATTCTGCGAAAGTAGTTAGTGTATTTGACGTTTGACCTATTTTGCATATTTATCAGATTTGGATACCAAGTTTATCAGATTGCTTTATTGCATCGATAACACCCTTCATTATATGATAAAATCATGTATATCTAGCTCAACACGAAGGTGTTTGCATGTTAAAATTACCATTAAAATATTTTCATCGCAATTTTTAAAAAATTAAAACAATTGATGTGAATAAATCATTGATAGTTTTACAAGCTAAGTAAACAGTCTCCTTCTTATATATATTTGATTAATCCATGGTTATGACGTCACTCGATTGTGTTAACAGTGAACAGTTTTATTATCAACCATTACTCATGCTCATTGATTGTCTCTAAGTCAAGAGAGGTGTCAAGTTTGAAGATTTGAGTTATAAATTGCTTACCCGGGTACATCATTCATGAATGGTTTATTTGTCTGAACATATCTTTTAGTTACCCCGTTAGAGGTAACCCCGATTTAGATTTTCTATCCTATCATCTGTTACATAAACCTGATATTTCAAAATTCTCACATTATGCGCTTGAGGTGAAAAAGTTTGATGCTGGTAATGGCGAAGGGTAAAGGGTAAAGGGTTTGGATTAGTGTTCAATATCCAATAAGTAAATGCTGTAATGAAATGTATAATAATTGTTTAAAATTCAAAATAATCACAAATGCTTTGTTTGTGACGTCATACATGGATTAAGATGGAGAATGCAATTAGAGCAGTGAAAAATAATCAACTCGTTCTTCCTTTTGAATGAATATGCTGCTCCAATTGTATTTTCCATTATTATTAAATTATAAACCTTGTTCAAATACAACAGAATGTGACACATTTGATTGAGTATGTATCCATGACGCATTTACATAACATCTTATGTAACCAAGACACATTTCTAGTTCACGAAGGTTGTCTATTTTCGTTTGTAATATAATCATAGACTTCACCTCGTCCATTTAACGTTTCACTTACAACACACGAGGCTCTGACACAAGACGTAGTCTATATAAGTCTCACCATTTATACAGCAAAGGATTAAATACTGTATATTCTCAACCAAATGGTCATGAGAGATCCTTTCACATTTCGGAAGGTCACAAGAAGTTGGTTCAGAAAATGTCAACTTTCATATTGAGGCCAAGGTATTCGAATGAAATATTTTTGACTTTTATTATATTCCAAGTTCTGAGTAATCTCAATTTGAAGCATTAACACTATCGCTTCTAAACAAATAATTCCAAAGTATACAATATACTCTTTTTTTGGCAATGCCCTATATTATATAGACGCATGCTTTGATAAGTAACGCAGTGGTTGTTTTTGTAAACGACATCGTTTGTATGCTTTGTATAGTATCTCAACCTGAACATCAAAGATTGCACATGCTTTAACTGCGAGAGGTTAAATCACGCAAATTGCATGTTCATTTCTTACCTATACCAACCAGAAGGGCAGAGTAGGTTGTCATTTTAAAAGGATGACAAATTGTCATTATCAAGCTCACAACCTTCTTTGTCACTGTTTAAAATGCAAATCTTTATAGAGACTTGAGTGAGTCCTGCCTTGCATATTGCCTTTCAAAATGATTTCATTCTTATGGATATTCTTTGTTGAACTCCAAATGCTTTCAGATTCTTTCTTAAACTCAAAATGATTTTTTTATATTCTTTCTTAAACTCAAATGCTTTCAGATTCTTTCTAAAACTCAAAATGATTTAATATTCTTTCTTAAACTCAAAATGCTTTCATATTCTCAACTCAAAATGCTTTTTAGATATTTCTTAAACTCAAAATGCTTTCATATTTTTTCTTAAACTCAAAATGCTTTCAGATTCTTTTTGTAACACAAAATGCTTTAATACGTTTTCCTTAACTCAAATTGTTTTCAGATTCTTCCTTAAACTCAAATTCGTTCATATTCTTCCTTAAACTCAAAATGCTTTTCCGATTCTTTCTGTAACACAAAATGCCTTTTCATGTCTTTTCTAAAAGTTGCTCACATTTGTATATTGTTTCTATCACCTAAAACAAATTCAACATTCGACAGAGGATGCAGCCATTTCTAGTCTGAGTCTGAATCCAAGCTAAAATCGACTTTCAATTGTAGACTAATTCAATTGAAACATTTGTCATAAATGTCACTTGAATTTGACAATGGCAATTATTAAACATAAATAACTTCATTGATACACTAATGATATTAAATTTGCAAACTAGCTACTAAACTTCTAAACTTATTGATTAATTAAAAGTCTGCGACCGAGTTCTACAAACCCAGATCATTTGACTGCCAAGTGTTCTCATTTAAGTATGTCCCTACTTCTTTTACCTTACTTCCAAATCTGGAGTTTGTTCGTCATAAATTCCACTTGCATGCAGGCCCATTGTCCTCACTTGTGAGCTAGAAGATGAGTGATAATGAGCAGAAATCTTCAAATCTCCTGACGGGGGAAAGAACCGGAACTGCCAGGCGCTCCACAGTGAAAAAAGGCGCATATTGCCTTCTTGCAACAAATACCCGGATGTGGTTAGTCTTTGAGCTGGAGGCATCTTGGTTTGAAGAGAGCCCACTGCCTGTACGGGTTTACTAGCTAGGGGAGTGTTACAAAAAGTACTCTACCTCGTTACTTCTGGTCTAGATTCCCAGTGGAAGCCATACCAAGGCACGCAACAATTAAAGGCTGGTATCAATGTCGGGTGATGAATGAAGTTGTATTTGTGATAAAAGGTAGGTAAAAGTAAGACTGGACTTGGTGTAGGAAATATAAAACATTGATATTATGTAATTAGATTCAAAACGTAAGTAAATGACCAAATGTTGCTTCGAAAAAAACATTTCAGCTTTATATGTAAACAATATTGAAATACTTTATTAAAAAAATACAGATTGATTGATACATTTATGCGACAACGTCACAACATTTAATGGAATAGGGAACTACATTTGAAAGTAAGCTGTTTAGTTTAATATCCGTCTCTGCAATATGTCTAAGATCTCTTTATCTTTCGATCAGAAAGAATGGTACATCGTAAAATATATATCTTTAGATTGCAACAAATTCCTAAAAGAAATACGAAAACACTATCTATCATTATAATGCTAGGCTTCGGCACAAGAAATCATAATTGATACCAACCATGCACTTTTTAATCAGGTCTGTGAAAAATCATTTTCTGTTATTTCTATAAGATCATGCTTTTTATGGCAGTTTTAAATTAAAAGTGATAAAAGAAGTTAATCAAAAGTTTTTATTTGGAAATTTAATTTTGCAGTAACTCGTATAACAAAGCCGAAACAAAAACATAAGCAGTTTGACTTTCAAATATTAGCTCCGTGTTTCCATTTTAGAGAATTAATTTTACATTATGACGTCGTTGTGGCATTCCATTTGTGAATATTGACGGGATTGGTTGTTACAGCATAATCCGTTCTGATGCCTTGTCAGTAGTACTAGAAATAGTAACTTAGTATTAAAATAAGTCCGTTTTGATTAAAAACCTTTGAAAGTTTTAATTTTGTCCTTGGTACATTGATCAACAATGTTTTGAGCTTAGTTCCTGTATAATGAACAGCAAAAGAAACGCGACTCCACTGTAACACGTTCGTAATTACTGATAACGCTGTATTGAGCAAATCTATAATATCAGAGCATTCAAATTTTGATGTTTATAACATGATGTTAATAACGTGTTGAACAACATGCAGACATAACGAAAAGTCAATACTGGTGTAGAACTTCTGCATTATCTTGTGCAAAGTCATTCTCTGGGAAAACAACCACATTCCTGTTCAGATGATGAAGGGCCCAATGTAATTTTTAATGCAATTGGAACTCCCATGAAATTGTTTGATGCAAAACCCCTGTCTTAACTGATGTTTATTTGACGTTATGATGTAATTTTTAATTTAATTCAGAATGGTTCTATGGGTCTCATTTTGGTAAAACTTCAAGGTATTGCATTCTTTTTCGGTACCAAGGTGTCCCACGAGCACAAAATCCTTGCAAACTGTTCAGCATGCAATCGGCCAATATCCCAGTTTCAGAAAATTTCACGTTTTGTTTTGCCAAGCATTAACTTTTAAACATTTTACCTACCTTTTATAACAAATACAATTTCATTCATCATCCGACATTGATACCAGCCTTCAATTGTTGCGTGCCTTGTATGGCTTCCACTGGGAATCTAGACCAGAAGTAACGAGGTAAAGTACTGTTTTGTAACACTCCCCTAGTAAACCCGTACAGGCAGTGGGCTCTCTTCAAACCAAGACGCCTCCAGCTAAAAGACTAACCACATCCGGGTATTTGTTGCAAGAAGGCAATATGCGCCTTTTTTCGCTGCTGAGCACCAAGCAGTTCCGGTTCTATCCTCCGTCAGGAGATTTGAAGATTTCTGATCATTATCACTCATCTTCTAGTTCACAAGTGAGGACAATGGGCCTGCATGCAAGTGGAATTTATGAAGAACAAACTCCAGATTTGGTGAGAGAAAAGGGTCAATTATACATCAGATTACAGCATAATATAATACATACATAGAGCACCGTACAAAATTATGAAAATTACAGCATTATGTGTTTTGTGGTTACAAGAATTTTTTCTTCTTTTTTCATGGCTAAAAATATATTTTTTGCCAGATTATTGATGACAAAAGTATTCTTATAGGAAAACAATTGGGTTAGTTTTACTTCAGAGGGATATGTGTGATAATAATTTGGAAGAATATCATTTCTTAATTTCTTATAGAAGGGACATAACAGGCAAAAGTGATATTCCTTCTCTATATAAGGTATGATACAAAGTGGGCAAAGGCGATCCTCCCTTTTTAGATCTAAATATCTATCACATTCTATCATCAAATTATGATTTGAACAACGAAATCTACTTAGAAAAATACGAAACTGCCTCACACAGACACTATTGATATAAAATTCAAAATCTACATCTATTGTTATTGTATGATAAAAATCCAATTTTGAGACGAGTATAATACGAGATGACCACATCTGATTATCTATGTCGATCTTTGCTTAAATAATTAAATGAATAAAGAGACATTACCAACATTTTGTTTAGCCCACACATTGCCAAAACCGTAACTAAACAAAAGAGATTTGGAAGTAAGGTAAATGAAAAAGAGACATACTTAAATGAGAACAACGGACAAATGATCTGGGTTTGTAGAACTCGGTCGCAGACTTTTAATTAATGAATAAGTTTAGAAGTTTGGTAGCTAGTTTGCAAATTTAATATCATTAGTGTATCAATGAAGTTATTTATGTTTAAGAATTGCCATTGTCATTACACAAGTGACATTTATGACAAATGTTTCAATTGAATTAGTCTACAATTGAAAGACGATTTTAGCTCGGATTCAGACTCAGACTAGAAATCGCTGCTTCCTCTGTCGAATGCTAAATGTGTTTTAGGTGATAGAAACAATGTACAAATGTGAGCAACTCTGGTTAAATAATTTTTAAAAAGAATATGAAGGCATTTTGTGTTACAGAAAGAATGTGAAAGCATTTTGAGTTAAAGAAAGAATCTAAAAAGCATTTTGAGTTAAAGAAAGAATCTAAAAAGCATTTTGAGTTGAAGAAAGAATATGAAAGAATTTTGAGTTAAAGAAAGAATCTAAAAAGCATTTTGAGTTAAAGAAAGAATCTAAAAAGCATTTTGAGTTGAAGAAAGAATATGAAAGAATTTTGCCTGTACGGGTTTACTAGCTAGGGGAGTGTTACAAAACAGTACTCTACCTCGTTACTTCTGGTCTAGATTCCCAGTGGAAGCCATACCAAGGCACGCAACAATTAAAGGCTGGTATCAATGTCGGGTGATGAATGAAGTTGTATTTGTGATAAAAGGTAGGTAAAAGTAAGACTGGACTTGGTGTAGGAAATATAAAACATTGATATTATGTAATTAGATTCAAAACGTAAGTAAATGACCAAATGTTGCTTCGAAAAAAAACATTTCAGCTTTATATGTAAACAATATTGAAATACTTTATTAAAAAAATACAGATTGATTGATACATTTATGCGACAACGTCACAACATTTAATGGAATAGGGAACTACATTTGAAAGTAAGCTGTTTAGTTTAATATCCGTCTCTGCAATATGTCTAAGATCTCTTTATCTTTCGATCAGAAAGAATGGTACATCGTAAAATATATATCTTTAGATTGCAACAAATTCCTAAAAGAAATACGAAAACACTATCTATCATTATAATGCTAGGCTTCGGCACAAGAAATCATAATTGATACCAACCATGCACTTTTTAATCAGGTCTGTGAAAAATCATTTTCTGTTATTTCTATAAGATCATGCTTTTTTTGGCAGTTTTAAATTAAAAATGATAAAAGAAGTTAATCAAAAGTTTTTATTTGGAAATTTAATTTTGCAGTAACTCGTATAACAAAGCCGAAACAAAAACATAAGCAGTTTGACTTTCAAATATTAGCTCCGTGTTTCCATTTTAGAGAATTAATTTTACATTATGACGTCGTTGTGGCATTCCATTTGTGAATATTGACGGGATTGGTTGTTACAGCATAATCCGTTCTGATGCCTTGTCAGTAGTACTAGAAATAGTAACTTAGTATTAAAATAAGTCCGTTTTGATTAAAAACCTTTGAAAGTTTTAATTTTGTCCTTGGTACATTGATCAACAATGTTTTGAGCTTAGTTCTTGTATAATGAACAGCAAAAGAAACGCGACTCCACTGTAACACGTTCGTAATTACTGATAACGCTGTATTGAGCAAATCTATAATATCAGAGCATTCAAATTTTGATGTTTATAACATGATGTTAATAACGTGTTGAACAACATGCAGACATAACGAAAAGTCAATACTGGTGTAGAACTTCTGCATTATCTTGTGCAAAGTCATTCTCTGGGAAAACAACCACATTCCTGTTCAGATGATGAAGGGCCCAATGTAATTTTTAATGCAATTGGAACTCCCATGAAATTGTTTGATGCAAAACCCCTGTCTTTACTGATGTTTATTTGACGTTATGATGTAATTTTTAATTTAATTCAGAATGGTTCTATGGGTCTCATTTTGGTAAAACTTCAAGGTATTGCATTCTTTTTCGGTACCAAGGTGTCCCACGAGCACAAAATCCTTGCAAACTGTTCAGCATGCAATCGGCCAATATCCCAGTTTCAGAAAATTTCACGTTTTGTTTTGCCAAGCATTAACTTCTTAAACATTTTACCTACCTTTTATAACAAATACAATTTCATTCATCATCCGACATTGATACCAGCCTTCAATTGTTGCGTGCCTTGTATGGCTTCCACTGGGAATCTAGACCAGAAGTAACGAGGTAAAGTACTGTTTTGTAACACTCCCCTAGTAAACCCGTACAGGCAGTGGGCTCTCTTCAAACCAAGACGCCTCCAGCTAAAAGACTAACCACATCCGGGTATTTGTTGCAAGAAGGCAATATGCGCCTTTTTTCGCTGCTGAGCACCAAGCAGTTCCGGTTCTATATTCCGTCAGGAGATTTGAAGATTTCTGATCATTATCACTCATCTTCTAGTTCACAAGTGAGGACAATGGGCCTGCATGCAAGTGGAATTTATGAAGAACAGACTCCAGATTTGGTGAGAGAAAAGGGTCAATTATACATCAGATTACAGCATAATATAATACATACATAGAGCACCGTACAAAATTATGAAAATTACAGCATTATGTGTTTTGTAGTTACAAGAATTTTTTCTTCTTTTTTCATGGCTAAAAATATATTTTTTGCCAGATTATTGATGACAAAAGTATTCTTATAGGAAAACAATTGGGTTAGTTTTACTTCAGAGGGATATGTGTGATAATAATTTGGAAGAATATCATTTCTTAATTTCTTATAGAAGGGACATAACAGGCAAAAGTGATATTCCTTCTCTATATAAGGTATGATACAAAGTGGGCAAAGGCGATCCTCCCTTTTTAGATCTAAATATCTATCACATTCTATCATCAAATTATGATTTGAACAACGAAATCTACTTAGAAAAATACGAAACTGCCTCACACAGACACTATTGATATAAAATTCAAAATCTACATCTATTGTTATTGTATGATAAAAATCCAATTTTGAGACGAGTATAATACGAGATGACCACATCTGATTATCTATGTCGATCTTTGCTTAAATAATTAAATGAATAAAGAGACATTACCAACATTTTGTTTAGCCCACACATTGCCAAAACCGTAACTAAACAAAAGAGATTTGGAAGTAAGGTAAATGAAAAAGAGACATACTTAAATGAGAACAACAGACAAATGATCTGGGTTTGTAGAACTCGGTCGCAGACTTTTAATTAATGAATAAGTTTAGAAGTTTGGTAGCTAGTTTGCAAATTTAATATCATTAGTGTATCAATGAAGTTATTTATGTTTAAGAATTGCCATTGTCATTACACAAGTGACATTTATGACAAATGTTTCAATTGAATTAGTCTACAATTGAAAGACGATTTTAGCTCGGATTCAGACTCAGACTAGAAATCGCTGCTTCCTCTGTCGAATGCTAAATGTGTTTTAGGTGATAGAAACAATGTACAAATGTGAGCAACTCTGGTTAAATAATTTTTAAAAAGAATATGAAGGCATTTTGTGTTACAGAAAGAATGTGAAAGCATTTTGAGTTAAAGAAAGAATCTAAAAAGCATTTTGAGTTAAAGAAAGAATCTAAAAAGCATTTTGAGTTGAAGAAAGAATATGAAAGAATTTTGCCTGTACGGGTTTACTAGCTAGGGGAGTGTTACAAAACAGTACTCTACCTCGTTACTTCTGGTCTAGATTCCCAGTGGAAGCCATACCAAGGCACGCAACAATTAAAGGCTGGTATCAATGTCGGGTGATGAATGAAGTTGTATTTGTGATAAAAGGTAGGTAAAAGTAAGACTGGACTTGGTGTAGGAAATATAAAACATTGATATTATGTAATTAGATTCAAAACGTAAGTAAATGACCAAATGTTGCTTCGAAAAAAACATTTCAGCTTTATATGTAAACAATATTGAAATACTTTATTAAAAAAATACAGATTGATTGATACATTTATGTGACAACGTCACAACATTTAATGGAATAGGGAACTACATTTGAAAGTAAGCTGTTTAGTTTAATATCCGTCTCTGCAATATGTCTAAGATCTCTTTATCTTTCGATCAGAAAGAATGGTACATCGTAAAATATATATCTTTAGATTGCAACAAATTCCTAAAAGAAATACGAAAACACTATCTATCATTATAATGCTAGGCTTCGGCACAAGAAATCATAATTGATACCAACCATGCACTTTTTAATCAGGTCTGTGAAAAATCATTTTCTGTTATTTCTATAAGATCATGCTTTTTTTGGCAGTTTTAAATTAAAAGTGATAAAAGAAGTTAATCAAAAGTTTTTATTTGGAAATTTAATTTTGCAGTAACTCGTATAACAAAGCCGAAACAAAAACATAAGCAGTTTGACTTTCAAATATTAGCTCCGTGTTTCCATTTTAGAGAATTAATTTTACATTATGACGTCGTTGTGGCATTCCATTTGTGAATATTGACGGGATTGGTTGTTACAGCATAATCCGTTCTGATGCCTTGTCAGTAGTACTAGAAATAGTAACTTAGTATTAAAATAAGTCCGTTTTGATTAAAAACCTTTGAAAGTTTTAATTTTGTCCTTGGTACATTGATCAACAATGTTTTGAGCTTAGTTCTTGTATAATGAACAGCAAAAGAAACGCGACTCCACTGTAACACGTTCGTAATTACTGATAACGCTGTATTGAGCAAATCTATAATATCAGAGCATTCAAATTTTGATGTTTATAACATGATGTTAATAACGTGTTGAACAACATGCAGACATAACGAAAAGTCAATACTGGTGTAGAACTTCTGCATTATCTTGTGCAAAGTCATTCTCTGGGAAAACAACCACATTCCTGTTCAGATGATGAAGGGCCCAATGTAATTTTTAATGCAATTGGAACTCCCATGAAATTGTTTGATGCAAAACCCCTGTCTTAACTGATGTTTATTTGACGTTATGATGTAATTTTTAATTTAATTCAGAATGGTTCTATGGGTCTCATTTTGGTAAAACTTCAAGGTATTGCATTCTTTTTCGGTACCAAGGTGTCCCACGAGCACAAAATCCTTGCAAACTGTTCAGCATGCAATCGGCCAATATCCCAGTTTCAGAAAATTTCACGTTTTGTTTTGCCAAGCATTAACTTTTAAACATTTTACCTACCTTTTATAACAAATACAATTTCATTCATCATCCGACATTGATACCAGCCTTCAATTGTTGCGTGCCTTGGTATGGCTTCCACTGGGAATCTAGACCAGAAGTAACGAGGTAAAGTACTGTTTTGTAACACTCCCCTAGTAAACCCGTACAGGCAGTGGGCTCTCTTCAAACCAAGACGCCTCCAGCTAAAAGACTAACCACATCCGGGTATTTGTTGCAAGAAGGCAATATGCGCCTTTTTTCGCTGCTGAGCACCAAGCAGTTCCGGTTCTATCCTCCGTCAGGAGATTTGAAGATTTCTGATCATTATCACTCATCTTCTAGTTCACAAGTGAGGACAATGGGCCTGCATGCAAGTGGAATTTATGAAGAACAAACTCCAGATTTGGTGAGAGAAAAGGGTCAATTATACATCAGATTACAGCATAATATAATACATACATAGAGCACCGTACAAAATTATGAAAATTACAGCATTATGTGTTTTGTGGTTACAAGAATTTTTTCTTCTTTTTTCATGGCTAAAAATATATTTTTTGCCAGATTATTGATGACAAAAGTATTCTTATAGGAAAACAATTGGGTTAGTTTTACTTCAGAGGGATATGTGTGATAATAATTTGGAAGAATATCATTTCTTAATTTCTTATAGAAGGGACATAACAGGCAAAAGTGATATTCCTTCTCTATATAAGGTATGATACAAAGTGGGCAAAGGCGATCCTCCCTTTTTAGATCTAAATATCTATCACATTCTATCATCAAATTATGATTTGAACAACGAAATCTACTTAGAAAAATACGAAACTGCCTCACACAGACACTATTGATATAAAATTCAAAATCTACATCTATTGTTATTGTATGATAAAAATCCAATTTTGAGACGAGTATAATACGAGATGACCACATCTGATTATCTATGTCGATCTTTGCTTAAATAATTAAATGAATAAAGAGACATTACCAACATTTTGTTTAGCCCACACATTGCCAAAACCGTAACTAAACAAAAGAGATTTGGAAGTAAGGTAAATGAAAAAGAGACATACTTAAATGAGAACAACGGACAAATGATCTGGGTTTGTAGAACTCGGTCGCAGACTTTTAATTAATGAATAAGTTTAGAAGTTTGGTAGCTAGTTTGCAAATTTAATATCATTAGTGTATCAATGAAGTTATTTATGTTTAAGAATTGCCATTGTCATTACACAAGTGACATTTATGACAAATGTTTCAATTGAATTAGTCTACAATTGAAAGACGATTTTAGCTCGGATTCAGACTCAGACTAGAAATCGCTGCTTCCTCTGTCGAATGCTAAATGTGTTTTAGGTGATAGAAACAATGTACAAATGTGAGCAACTCTGGTTAAATAATTTTTAAAAAGAATATGAAGGCATTTTGTGTTACAGAAAGAATGTGAAAGCATTTTGAGTTAAAGAAAGAATCTAAAAAGCATTTTGAGTTAAAGAAAGAATCTAAAAAGCATTTTGAGTTGAAGAAAGAATATGAAAGAATTTTGCCTGTACGGGTTTACTAGCTAGGGGAGTGTTACAAAACAGTACTCTACCTCGTTACTTCTGGTCTAGATTCCCAGTGGAAGCCATACCAAGGCACGCAACAATTAAAGGCTGGTATCAATGTCGGGTGATGAATGAAGTTGTATTTGTGATAAAAGGTAGGTAAAAGTAAGACTGGACTTGGTGTAGGAAATATAAAACATTGATATTATGTAATTAGATTCAAAACGTAAGTAAATGATCAAATGTTGCTTCGAAAAAAAACATT
This sequence comes from Gibbula magus, assembly GCA_936450465.1. Lineage (NCBI taxonomy): Eukaryota > Metazoa > Mollusca > Gastropoda > Trochida > Trochidae > Gibbula > Gibbula magus. The sequence goes on from OW388293.1 coordinate 50,242,964, forward strand.
TCAGCTTTATATGTAAACAATATTGAAATACTTTATTAAAAAAATACAGATTGATTGATACATTTATGCGACAACGTCACAACATTTAATGGAATAGGGAACTACATTTGAAAGTAAGCTGTTTAGTTTAATATCCGTCTCTGCAATATGTCTAAGATCTCTTTATCTTTCGATCAGAAAGAATGGTACATCGTAAAATATATATCTTTAGATTGCAACAAATTCCTAAAAGAAATACGAAAACACTATCTATCATTATAATGCTAGGCTTCGGCACAAGAAATCATAATTGATACCAACCATGCACTTTTTAATCAGGTCTGTGAAAAATCATTTTCTGTTATTTCTATAAGATCATGCTTTTTTTGGCAGTTTTAAATTAAAAGTGATAAAAGAAGTTAATCAAAAGTTTTTATTTGGAAATTTAATTTTGCAGTAACTCGTATAACAAAGCCGAAACAAAAACATAAGCAGTTTGACTTTCAAATATTAGCTCCGTGTTTCCATTTTAGAGAATTAATTTTACATTATGACGTCGTTGTGGCATTCCATTTGTGAATATTGACGGGATTGGTTGTTACAGCATAATCCGTTCTGATGCCTTGTCAGTAGTACTAGAAATAGTAACTTAGTATTAAAATAAGTCCGTTTTGATTAAAAACCTTTGAAAGTTTTAATTTTGTCCTTGGTACATTGATCAACAATGTTTTGAGCTTAGTTCTTGTATAATGAACAGCAAAAGAAACGCGACTCCACTGTAACACGTTCGTAATTACTGATAACGCTGTATTGAGCAAATCTATAATATCAGAGCATTCAAATTTTGATGTTTATAACATGATGTTAATAACGTGTTGAACAACATGCAGACATAACGAAAAGTCAATACTGGTGTAGAACTTCTGCATTATCTTGTGCAAAGTCATTCTCTGGGAAAACAACCACATTCCTGTTCAGATGATGAAGGGCCCAATGTAATTTTTAATGCAATTGGAACTCCCATGAAATTGTTTGATGCAAAACCCCTGTCTTTACTGATGTTTATTTGACGTTATGATGTAATTTTTAATTTAATTCAGAATGGTTCTATGGGTCTCATTTTGGTAAAACTTCAAGGTATTGCATTCTTTTTCGGTACCAAGGTGTCCCACGAGCACAAAATCCTTGCAAACTGTTCAGCATGCAATCGGCCAATATCCCAGTTTCAGAAAATTTCACGTTTTGTTTTGCCAAGCATTAACTTCTTAAACATTTTACCTACCTTTTATAACAAATACAATTTCATTCATCATCCGACATTGATACCAGCCTTCAATTGTTGCGTGCCTTGTATGGCTTCCACTGGGAATCTAGACCAGAAGTAACGAGGTAAAGTACTGTTTTGTAACACTCCCCTAGTAAACCCGTACAGGCAGTGGGCTCTCTTCAAACCAAGACGCCTCCAGCTAAAAAAGACTAACCACATCCGGGTATTTGTTGCAAGAAGGCAATATGCGCCTTTTTTCGCTGCCAAGCACCAGACAGTTCCGGTTCTATCCTCCGTCAGGAGATTTGAAGATTTCTGCTCATTATCATTCATCTTCTAGTTCACATGTGAGGACAATGGGCCTGCATGCAAGTGGAATTTATGAAGAACAAACTCCAGATTTGGTGAGAGAAAAGGGTCAATTATACATCAGATTACAGCATTATATAATACATACATAGAGCACCGTACACAATTATGAAAATTACAGCATTATGTGTTTTGTGGTTACAAGAATTTGTTTTCTTTTCTCATGGCTAAAAATATATATTTTGCCAGATTATTGATGACAAAAGTATTCTTTGAGGAAAACAATTGGGTAAGTTTTACTTCAGAGGGATATGTGTGATAATAATTTGGAAGAATATTATTTCTTAATTTCTTATAGAAGGGACATAACAGGCAAAAGTGATATTCATTCTCTATATAAGCTATGATACAAAGTGGGCAAAGGCGATCCTCCCTTTTAATATCTAAATATCTATCACATTCTATCATCAAATTATGATTTGAACAACGAAATCTACTTAGAAAAATACGAAACTGCCTCACACAGACACTATTGATATAAAATTCAAAAAAATCTATTGTTATTGTAAAAATCCAATTTTGAGACGAGTATAATACGAGATGACCACATCTGATTATCTATGTCAATCTTTGCTTAAATAATTAAATGAATAAAGAGACATTACCAACATTTTGTTTGCCAAAACCGTAACTAAACAAAAGAGATTTGGAAGTAAGGTAAATGAAATAGAGACATACTTAAATGAGAACAACGGACAAATGATCTGGGTTTATAGAACTCGGTCGCAGACTTTTAATTAATGAATGAGTTTAGAAGTTTGGTAGCTAGTTTGCAAATTTAATATCATTAGCGTATCAATGAAGTTATCTATGTTTAAGAATTGCCATTGTCATTACACAAGTGACATTTATGACAAATGTTTAAATTGAATTAGTCTACAATTGAAAGACGATTTTAGCATGGATTCAGACTCAGACTAGGAATCGCTGCTTCCTCTGTCGAATGTTGAATGTGTTTAGGTGATAGAAACAATATACAAATGTTAGCAACTCTGGTTAAATAATTTTTAAAAAGAACATGAAGGCATTTTGTGTTACAGAAATACTGTAAAAGCATTTTGAGTTTAAGAAAGAATATGAAAGCATTTTGAGTTGAAGAAAGAATATAAAAGAATTTTAAGTTTAAGAAAGAATCAAAAAGCATTTTGCGTTTAGGGAAGAATATGATAAATGTTTAGTTTAAGAAAGAATCTGAAAGCATTTTGGGTTTAACAAAGAATATTAAAGCATTTTGAGTGTTAGAAAAATCAGAAAGCATTTGAGTTGAAGAAAGAATATGAAAGCATTTTTGGTTTAAGAAAGAACATGAAAGCATTTTGAGTTCAACAAAGAATATCCATAAGAAAATTAAAGAAAATCATTTTGAAAGGCAATATGCAAGGCATGACTCAAATATCTATAAGGATTTGCTATAAGGAAAAGCGAATTGATTCTTTTTCACTGCTCTAATTGCATTCTCCATCTTAATCCATGTATGACGTCACAAACAAAGCGTTTGTGATTATTTTGAATTTAAAACAATTATTTTATATTTCATTACAATATTAACTTATTGGATATTAAACACTAATACAAACCCTTTACCAAAGGGCATCAACCCTTTACCTTTACATTTACCAGCATTAAACTTTTTCACCTCAAGCGCATATAATGTGAGAATTTTGAAATATCAGGTTTATGTAACAGAGGATAGGATAGAAAATCTTAATCGGGGTAACCTCTAACGGGGTAACTAAAATATATGTTCAGACTTACTAAGACAAATAAACCATTCATGAATGATGTACCCGGGGAAGCAATTTATAACTCAAAGCTTCAAACTTGACACCCCTCTTGACTTAGAGACAGTCAACGAGCATGAGTAATGGTTGCTAATAAAACTGTTCACTGTTAACACAATCGAGTGACGTCATAACCGTGGATTAATCAAATATATATAAGAAGGAGACTGTTTATTAAGCTTGTAAAACTATAAATGATTTATTCACATTTTTTTTCAAATTGGGATGTAAATATTTTGATGGTAATCTTAACATGAAAAGCCTTCGTGTTGAGCTAGATATACATGACAGTAGTACATATCGGTTGATCATGTAAGCTGAAACCTCAGAACTGTACATTATAATTTTTCTGTAATATTCATTCTTTTAAAAAAAAAAAATTACCATTACTATAATAATTCACTTAAAGCAACTGTTATTTGATATCGGCATGCCCTGAAGCTGCAATCATCTTTGGTAATGTTTATTTGTATGCCAATGAAATAAATTATTTGTTTATGTTAAACTAAGTAGGGCTTACATGTATCTGGATATAAGTGTCCTCAATGTTACTAGAATACATCTGATTGGTCTAAAGTATTTGATACGACTCTTGACCAATAAAAAAACATGTTTTATCACCACATTGCCAAACAAACGTTTTTCCTGCATCAACACTGAGCATGAAGGAAACACTGTGTGTGTATTCCTGAACTTCTAGATAGGAAAGGCTCCAGATACGAGGGGGATATAGCAGAAGAAACAAACTCAGTCCAATACCTTAAGGTGCAAGTAGTATACATTTTTTCATTGATAAGAGTTTCAAACGTCTACTTATTTTTGTATTAAGGGGAGAAGAAAACAAATAACTTAAAACTTTATTTTCAGTTTTACAATGTCTTTTTAAACTTCATGTAAGAAGTTTTTTTCCAATTATATTCAAAGACGTATTTTTTAACGCAGTTACACAACTGGAGTCTAGCTTCAGTTACATAAGTAGATTTGTTTACGCCAGGGTGTCATCCATACACCAGCTGAACTACAAGACCGTCTACAGATAAACCAGACTTCAAGGACGCGGACAAGAGATACAGTCCAGATATACCACTTACATAAACCATCCTTGTGTTAATAAGAATATCCATCTCCCTCCTCTGAGTTTTACTAGCTTCTATTGTTTTCATATTGTTATCTTCGCTTCAATAATATTCTCATTCATCTTGTTAATTAGTTCATTTTATTATTTTGTATATATATCTACGATTACATTCTGTCACATGCATACATGAAAACGATACATGTCATGCTTTCAGAATTAAGAAGATGATCATTCATAAATAAGTTTTCTAATTTGACTGCAAACTTCTAAAATACCGCTCAGAGAAGCCAACCTTGTGTGTCCAGTGCAATATTATAGTCTTCATCATTAGGGTTGTTTTGAAGGAAATATTACTTGTGTAACTAAAATGTGTTCAATGGATAAAAGCTCAAAAGTGGCACATGTTGAATACTAAGACTTTGTGTTGACAACCTGTCATCCACTAATTGCATTGGCACGGCAATACACTGAATTACAAAGAGTCAAATAGAAACATGACAACGATTATTTTATTTCTTCCATTGTGAGTGGTCGGAAAACATGATCTAATGGGCAATGAATACACACATTCTTTGAGAATTACCGCGCATTGATATGCTTAACTTACCAAGTTGCTCAACTTATAAATTCAAAGTTTTCAAAACAATCATTAGACATTTAAGTACATATCTTACATAATGTCCATATTCACACTTGCTGTCACATACTGGCCCTGAGTTCTATATTTCTGTATGAAAATCTCAATTAAATTACAATAGATAAATAAAATAACGTCCTAAATAAGGAACAATTACTTAAGCATATTGTTTTGAAGGTGTGTTCCAAAAATATTTAACACTCATTTACTTTTGTTTGTATCAATTACTCATATGGTTTTCGTAAGGTATTTATTTTATCAAGCATTAAAATTCGGGGATTTGTAAATTTACTTAACGCTGGTAATCTTGCTATAGTTAAGAGACATCGATGATGACGCCCTGTCGCTTTAATGGTTATTTCTTTCATATATAAGTGAAAGTATTCACACTTAAATGGCCGCTAGCAGTTCTCGTTTAATACTTGACACCGTTTTTTACCATGGATAAACATCCATCATGAGTAAAGGTACTCTGCATGAACTTTTGTTTTAAATGGCAAATTTCAACTTATACAAATATGCAATTAAAGTGTTACAGTGCCAATGGTAGTCTCTGCTCTAACATATTATTTTATAAGATTTCATCAGAATGTCATTAACATCTTTTCCACGTGTGGGGATAAATGTGACATGAACTCTCCTGTGAAATGCCAAAACAGTAACACTGATTAATATATTTTCTAATGTTGTTTTTTTTAAAGAATATGGCACACGTTATTACTCACCAGTCATTTTTCTGATTAATTTTGTACGTTAAAAGCTAAAATACAAGAACTATGCTCAAAAGATTCTTAATCAAAAGGTACCACGAACAAAATGCAAACTTTCAAAGATTTTTAATCAAAAGGGATTTCTTTTAATACTAAGTAACTATTTCTAGAACTACTGTGACAGGGCATCAGAACAGATTATGTTATAACAAACAAACTCGTCAATGTTCACATATGGAATGCTTTAATGATGTCATTATGTAAAATTAATTCTCTAAAATAGAAACACGGAGCTAACATTTTAAAATCAAGCTGCTTATGTTTTGTTTTTCGCTTTGTAATGAGAAAAAAATTAGATATCAAAATAAAACTTTTGATTAACTTATTTTTTCACTTTTAATTAGAAACTGCAAACAAGTATGATCTGAAAGAAATGACACAAAAAGATGTTTCACGCACCTTCTTTTAAAATGTAGTTGGCATCAATTAGATTTATAGCCGAAACCAAGAATTTAAACAAGAGTTACGTTTTTCGTATTCTTTTAGAAATTTGTTCTAAATATGATTTATTTTTAAGAAACATCTTCCATGATTGAGAGACAATGAGATCTTAAACATATTGTAGAGATGTATACAAAATGCTGTTGGATACACAACTTTTTGTCTACAAATAGCTACATTTGGTATTAAACTCACGGGCAAAATAAACTATACCTCTATGCTTCATAAATGTGTGATGATATTTCGTAGTTGATCTGAACTATAATCGTAACTCTTCATTTTGTATTTTGATTTTTTATCTGTCCATGTATTTACAAAATGAAGTAAAATCATTAAACAGACAATAATTACAAAATAAATGAAGCTTAGCTTAACTAACAAATAATAAACTGAAACCATAAAACTGTTTGTTTTTTTATCACCATAATAAAATACAATGCAATACTTCCCATAATAAGTTAAGTCGTCTGTGCAGGTTTAATTATTGAGGCTACTTAAAAAAGTAAGTCCAAAATATGTTTGTGTAATTGCCTACCATATCAAAACAGGAAAATAAGTATAATTCCTTCCCAAAATGTATTCTCCATTCTCCGAGGCTGAAACAAGCAAGTATCTAAAAAGCTTGTTTTTCAATTAAATTAAATTAAATTAATTTTGTTATTCCATACTCAAAGGCCACAGGCTTATATTTATAATACATTTGAATATACATGAATGAACCATTGCGCTAATCTCTTATACTAGTCATTTTTGATATTCATAGTATGGTATATAAACATAGCAAGATTTTTAATTACATCCTGATTTTTAAAGTTTAATAAAGGCGGAAATTTATCAGAAGAAGGATGGACATAATAGAATTCTTTATGGTATTTTCTACGTAAATTATCATATAATGTTTTTCAATTATTAAGTCTTTGGTTCCATTACCGAGAATTTGTTTAAAACTCTGACGTCATTGACTTGTTTATCATGTTAAGGACTTCTTAAAGTATCTTTTTAAAAATAATCTGGTCTCACATTCTGTTGGATTAATCCTTGAAATAGTGTCTGATTTATATAAACTTGCAAGAAAAAATGTGGTACAACAACATTTTGTTCTTTATTATTTTCCGGGAAATTGTTTTCAAAATCTTGAACAACTATTTTTTCTTTAAGGAATTAAAAACATCATTGATCAGAAAGAAAATCGGAGAATGATAATGAGTTGAAACGTCGCAATAAGGACGTTTGACAATTTCAAACAATTTCATTACCTTTTATAATTTCAATTACCTGATTATGTACATTTGTAGCATTTTTTTACTGTTTTTTTTTAAAGTTTTAAAAGGAATGTACATGCCGGTCCATTTCTCATCGAGCCGGCATTTTAATGTGTTTACATTAAAATTAGGCTCGAAGGTAATTTAAGTGATCTGACTGATGTAGTGATACCTCAACACTCAAATTATACTTTTAAATATGTATAATGACGGAATAGTCAACGTTCTTGCTGGCCGAACTCTCAAAATTGCATATGACCTACAATCTACCTCTCACACTGACGAGTTCAACAAAATTGTCTCTTTATACGTTGCTCCATTTTCTACCAATACTGAATACCGTTTTCTGTGTTTACAGCTTATCGGGTTGTGTAATATGATGTTTTACCTTCTGATGTAACAATATATTGTATAAACATTAATAATAAAAAAATTAAAATTGAGAAAATATAACTCTCAAAATACGTGCTACAGCGCCTCTAAGATATAGAAAAAATGTCCCTAAGTTAAAAATCGAAAGTTCACATTAATTCATTGTTGATCAATATAGCAACAAAACAACGTGATCACGAATTCGCCAAACTTTTCTGTTTTTATTGTATTTGCTTTGTGCAATATGTCCCATTGGAATTGGCAAAAGGAAAATAGTTGCATATTGCAAGTTTAATCTTCGATCTGCATGTATCTTCAGAAGAGAAGTTTGTCAAAGGTACACAAGGTTGGACAAAATCTAAAAGTGTCAATGGCGCATCTTTTCTGTAAACATGTAAGTGCATATTGAAAATGACAACAAAAAGCCAAAGTAATAACAATAGGTCTTCCAGACTTACACCTTGAAGACTTCATAATTTCAATGATTTACAATTCCTACCAAGTTCACGTGTTATTTTTACCTAATTATACAACATACAAGCTCATTTATCACGCGACATTGATACCAGCCTTCAAGTGTTGCGTGTCTTGGTATGGCTTCCACTGAGAATCTAGACCAGAAGTAACCCGTACAGGCAGTGGGCTCGTTTCAAACCAAGACGCCTCAACCGAAAAGACTTAATACACAGAGGATCTCACCCAAGTGTCTTCTGATATCAAATATATCAACACGCGTTGATAAAAGTTACTAATATCCGAGGCTTGCCGAGGATATTTTTACTTTTATCAACGAGTATTGATTTATTTGATATCAGAAGACACGAGGGTGATATTCTATTTATCATCCAAAATCATTCTTATAACGTTTAAGTGAAAATAGTGTACATCTCTGAGCACATCTCTGCCATTTGACTTCCAGTGCGTTGAGGTCATAGTATTGTGACGTCATTACTCGATGATGTAAAAGCATTGTGATGTCATGTAGCTGACGGCGACAGGGCATTGTGCAAAATCTACTGCCAAAAATATATCTCCTAGGAGATATCGCTTGATCTCACACAAGCGATATCTCCTGTGGAACACAGTTTTGGATGATAAATCCGAGTATTTGTTGCAAGAAGGCAATATGCGCCTTTTTTTCGCTGCTGAGCACCAGGCAGTTCCAGTTCTATCTTCCGTCAGGAGATTTGAGGATTTCTGATCATTATCACTCATCTTCTAGTTCACATGTGAGGACAATCGGCCTCCATGCAGACGGTTTTTTGAAAGAACAAACACCATATTTGGAAGAAGAATAAAAGAAGTAGGGACTTACTTAAATGAGAACTCTTACCGTTCAAATGATCTGGGTTTATAGAACTCGTTTGCATGAGTATGAAATGCACATGAGTTTGTGTGGTTGAACCTTTCACATTTAAAGCATGCACAATCTTTGATTTACAGGTTGAGATACTATACAAACCATGCAAAAAAGTTTTTTTATACAAAATCGAGCACTGCGTTATCAAATCTTGCATCAATAGAATATAGGGCATTGCGAAAAAATAGTATATCGCATACTTTTTAATTATTTTTTTATAAGTGAAAGTGTTAATACTTTAAATAGGTAAGATAATTAAGAACATACGAAATGACCTTCCTAAATGTGAAAATAACTCTTTTAATAGCTTTTAATAATCTCTTGAATAAATGGTGAAACTTTTGAAAACTACGTCTCGTATCAGAGCCTCATGTGCTGTAAGTGAAACGTTAAATGGACGAGGTGAAATCTATTGTATTACAAACATGACAAACAGACAACCTTGATGTATTGAAATGTGCCTTTGTTACATAAGTTATGTAAATGGGTCATGGCTACACACTAAATCAAATTTGTCATATTCCGTTTGTATGTGAACACGATTATACATGTATGATAATGGAGAATTAAATTGGAGCAGTTGATTCATTCAAAAGAAGAGGCGAGTTCTTTTTCTCTGCTCTGAATTCATTCTCGATCTTAGTTTATGTAGGACGTGATGAACAATGCAATTAAGATGATTATGCATTTTTACTTGTATTGGAAATGTTGATTCTCAATCATTGCATATTGGACACAATCCAAAACCCTCATAATATGAATAATTCAGAGCTTGTGCAGCGGAAAGCGATTGACACATGTTCTGGCCATGCTCCCCATGTTATCCAATTGCACTTCACTGTTTAGCGTTTAGTTTTACCATTTAGTAGAATACAGAGGTTGTTTAGACAAGCATACCGTGATTCTTTTTTTTTAATTGATAAAAGTTTCAAACGTCTACTTATTTTTGTTATTAAGGGGAGAAGAAAAGAAGTACTTGAAACTTTATTTTCAGTTTTCTAATGTCTTTTTTAACTTCATGTAAGAAGTTTTTCCAATTATATTCAAAGACGTTTTTTTAATGAAGTTACACAACTCGAGTCTAGCTTCAGTTACATAAGTAGATTTGTTTGCGCCAGGGTGTCATCCTTACACCAGCTGAACTACAAGACCGTCTACAGATAAACCAGACTTCAAGGCCGCGGACAAGAGATACAGTCCAGATATGCCACGTACATAAACCATCCTTGTGTTAATAAGAATATCCGTCTCCCTCCTCTGAGTAATACTAGCTTCCATTGTATTCATATTGTTACCTTATCTTCAATCGTATTCTCATTTATCTTGTCAATTAGTTCATTATATTATTTTGTATATATATCTACCCTTACATTTTGTCACATGCATACTTGAAAGCGATACATGTCATGCTCTCAGAATATAGAAGGTGATCATTCATAAATGAGTTTTCGTATTTGTCTGCATACTTCTAAAATGCCAATCAGAAAAGTCACTCTTGTATAAAGTACAGTTTTATAGTCTTCATCATTAGGGTTGTTTTGAAGGAAATATCACTTGTGTAACTAAAATGTGTTCAATTGATAAAAAACATCAAAAGTCTCACATGTTGAATACTCAGACTTTGTGTTGACAACCTGTCATCCACTAATTGCATTGGCACGGCAATACACTACATTACAAAGAGTCAAATAGAAACATGACAACGTTTATTTTATTTCTTCCATTGTGAGTGGTCGGAAAACATGATCTAATGGGCAATGAATACAAACATTCTTTGAGAAAAACCGCGCATTGATATGCTTAACTTACCAAGTTGCTCAACTTATAAATTCAAAGTTTTCAAAACAATCATTAGACATTTAAGTACATATCTTACATAATGTCCATATTCACACTTGCCGTCACATACTGGCCCTGAGTTCTATATTTCTGTATGAAAATCACAATTACATTACAATAGGTAAATAAAATAACGTCCTAAATATGGAACAATTACTTAAGCATATCGTTTTGAAGGTGTGTCCCAAAAATATTTAACACTCATTTAATTTTGTTTGTATCAATTACTCATATGGTTTTCGTAAGGTATTTATTTATGTTTGCAATATTTCGCAGCTGGAAGAAGCAAGCTCTGGTGATGCTGTTGACGTGCTTTGCCATAGACAGTTCAGGATCCATCACTACACCAAGATTTTTCACTGATGACGAAAGGCTTATAGTAGAGCTACCAATCTTTAGGGAGACAAGTCCAGACTGGGAACATCTTGCTGCTGGGCCTACTAACATACACTCAGTCTTCTCATCATTGAGTTTGAGTCTGTTGATGTTCATCCATATCTTTATGTCAGTGCAGCAGGTAGTAACTCTTGAGGCAGCGGTCTGTGCTGCTAACACATCGGGTTGAAGTATCTTCATCAGCTGACTGTCATCTGCATAAAGATGTCGTGGCAACTTGTGCTGGTCGATAACTTGGCCCAGTTCCTTGGTATAGAGGGTGAATAGCACGGGCCCCAAGACAGAACCTTGCGGCACGCCGCAAGTGAGATGAATAGGATCTGAGAACTGACCATCAATGAACACTCGTTGAGTTCTCTGTGACAGGTAGGTTGTGAACCAGTCCAGGGCACAGCCTCTGACACCAAAGTCATCTCGGAGCCGATGTAGCAGTCTCTCGTGGTCAATGGTGTCAAAGGCTGCACTGAGATCCAGAAGAACCAACAGAGCAATGTTCCCAGAATCCACAGCACATCTAAGGTCATTGGCAACTTTGAGCAGGGCTGTTTCTGTGCTGTGTCGAGGACGATAGGCAGACTGTAGGGGATCAAAAAGTGCATTTGCTTTCAAATGGTTGGACAGGCGTTCTGCAACTGCCCTTTCAATGAGTTTTGACAAGAACGACAGATTTGAAACGGGTCGATAACTTTTCATATTCTCAACATCCAAATTGGGCTTTTTGAGGAGAGGCTTAACGATGGCATTCCTGAGTGAAAGTGGCATGATACCTTGCTGTAAGCATTGGTTCACTATAGATGTCAGTGTTGGCAGGAGAATGTCAATATAATTTATGACAACTTTGGTAGGTATTGGGTCCAGAACACAGCAAGTGGGTTTAGACCTCCTTAGAAGTTTCAAAAGTTGACAGTCAGTAAATGGTGTAAAGTCATCCAAGGGGGCAGTACAAAATGACTCTCCAGGTGCACAGGGTGTTTCAGTTAGGGAGGAACTTGTATCATTCAATACAGTCCTGATATTCTGAACCTTCTCATGAAAGTAGGTTGCGAAACTTTGAGCTATTTCTGTCGTGCTTCCCATGTCAGGCAGACTTTTATCAAAAGAGTTTCCCATAAAACTGAACATCAGCTTGAACAAGGCATTGGAGTCAAATTTGCTGTCAATGATTTTAGAGTTCATGAAATTCTGCTTAGCTTGTTTGATAACACTGGTGACCATATTTCTGGCTGAGCAGTACAGTTGACGGTGAACTTCAAGACACGACTTTCTCCACCTCCTCTCAGCAACTCGTCTCTCAGCTTTGGCCTCCTTGACTTCAAGGCTGAATAGCCAGGCAGCTTCAGGTCTATGAGTGAGCTTCTTGACTTTCTCTGGGGCGTGTTTATCCAGGAGCTCTAGCAGCACGTCGTTGTACATGCTGACGTAAGCTTCACAGTCAGTTGGAGGATCAGTCAACAAGGTCGAATTGAGCAAATCTGACCGAAAAGCCTCAGTGTCCATATTTTTAATGTTTCTACATCTGACATACGTAACAGGATGCGTGGGTTTTGGGATGTCAATGTTGAACGTTATCAAATGGTGGTCGGATATCTGATAGTCCGTAACTCTAGCATGAGTTATGATCTGATCAGTTTCCTTTTTGATAACCCAATCCAGAATGTGGCCTGATTTATGAGTAGGAAAGTCAATGATCTGATGACAGTTGTGAGCTTCTAAAAGACTGAGCATCTTGGATGTATCGCTTTTGGTTGTGGCATCAAAATGAATGTTGAAGTCTCCAATGATAACAGGATGAATTCTGCTTACACAGATTTGATTTAAAAAGTTTGAAAACTCCTCCGGAAACGAACTAAATGAATATTGGTTCTTTTTAAATGGGGGTGGTCGATAAATTGCTGCAATGTCAGTTGAATAACTTCCATGAACAATCTGGATTTGCATGCACTCAACTGATGTGAATTCTTCAGCTGGGCGAACTTTCACCTGTAGATTGTCTCTGTAGATGATGGCTAAACCACCTCCACGTGTTTCTCTTGGCTGATGTTTCATCTTGTAGCCAGGGGGAGTTAGACTTGCAACCTTGGATTCATCACCTTGAGGTTTTAACCAAGTTTCAGTTAAAACCATGATGTCGACATCGCAATCAATAATAGTGTCGATGATGGTTTCACATTTGTTGCAAGCTGATTGTACATTCCAGAGACTGAGTTTCAGGGTGGTTTGTAAATGGGATTGTCCAGATTCACTGAAGAAACAATTTCATTGGTTGTTTGGGTTTGTAGCCTACTGTCAGTCAGAACACAGACAAGGCTCTGCTTACGCCTGCCAGCTCGTCGACCTCTGATTGTCTTACGTCGGTGACCATTGTGTAAGATTGACTCCAAGCAAGTTACAGCACGTTTCAGTTCACATGAAAGTTCACCTTGTGAACAAGAGTGACCAACTTCAATCAGCTTCTGTCTTGTATAATAGAGGCCAAGTCCATCCATGCCCGGGCTTATCCAATCAAGATCCAAACAAAAGACAGGTACACTGGTGAGCTTGTTCTCACTTTGAAAAGTTAGCAATGATAGCAAAAATGTCACTATCAAAGTCAATCTTTCCGGTGAATATAGAAAGGATATTTCCATATCAATTTGATCTATGAACTGTCAGAAATGTCTTTGCAAAGTATGACACATCTAGGATGTGTAAATCCTGAGAAAAACACATAAAATGTGAGAGCAAATGAGCAAATTTATACTCCACAAACAAAGCCGAGGACCATGTTTTGATCTTACTTATGAACCGACAGAAATTATGATTTAGATATAATTTCAATATTTTGTCTTCACGTGGCTTCATTGGTATATACTGCTGGGAGTTCAACTGCTATGAAGAGAGCACACCCGCGCCCTGCAAGTGCTTTGCGCTCGCTACCCACGCCATGCACGTGAGCTGCATGCGCTATCTGCCTCGTGGAGTTCACATGATTGTCACTGTGGAAAATACATCATTGTTCTCGTGGGCCTTTATAGCCGAGTTGTCAAAGGCGCCAGTTTACTGAGCGGGTGGTGCAGGGTTCGAAACAAGGCATTCAAAGCTTATGTTTGTGATTTGTGATATTTTGTGATGGTATTTATTCGAAGAAGGACTTTGAATCAAAGTATTTCAAAACGTGTATAATTCCCAATCAAACTAAATTTGGATAGATTCTAGAGTAAGCCCCGGGCATTCCTAGAGAAAGCCCTGGGCATTCTTCAAGAAAGCCCTGGGCATTCTTGGAGAACGCCCGGCAAACTGACAATAGAGGTTTACCCGGTAAAAGTAGAACCTAATAGAACAATAGAGTGACGTCACCAGAGGTTTATAAACATATGCAATTAAAGTGTTACAGTGCCAAGGGTAGTCACTGCTCTAACATATTATTTTAAAAGATTTCATCAGAATGTCATTAACATTTTGTCCACGTGTGGGGATAAATGTGACATGAACTCTCCTGTAAAATGCCAAAACAGTAACACTGATTAATACATTTTCTAATGTTTATTTTTTAAAGAATATGGCACACGTTATTACTCACCCGTCGTTTTTCTGATTAATTGTGTACGTTAATAGCTAAAATACAAGAACTATGCTGAAAAGATTCTTAATCATAAGGTACCACGAACAAAATGCAAACTTTCAAAGATTTTTAATCAAAAGGGATTTCTTTTAATACTAAGTAACTATTTCTAGAACTACTGTGACAGGGCATCAGAACAGATTATGTTATAACAAACAAACTCGTCAATGTTCACATATGGAATGCTTTAATGATGTCATTATGTAAAATTAATTCCTAAAATAGAAACACGGAGCTAACATTTGAAAATCAAGCTGCTTATGTTTTGTTTTTCGCTTCGTAATGTGACTTAGAAAAAAATAAGATATCAAAATAAAACTTTTGATTAACTTATTTTTTTCACTTTTAATTAGAAACTGCAAACAAGTATGATCTGAAAGAAATGACACAAAAAGATGTTTTACGCACCTGCTTTTAATATATATATGTAGTTGGCATCAATGAGATGTTTTGCCGAAACCAAGAATTTAAACAAGAGATACTTTTTTCGTATTCTTTTAGAAATCTGTTGCAAACTAAATATGATTTATTTATAAGAAACACCTTCCATGATTGAGAGACAATGAGATCCTAGACATATTGTAGAGATGTATACAAAATGCCGTTGGATACAAAACATTTTGTCTACAAATAGCTACATTTGGTATTAAACTCACGGGCAAAATAAACTATTCCTCTATACTTCATGAATGTGTGATGATATTTCGTAGTTGATCTGAACTAATATTCATAACTCTTTATTTTGTATTTTGATTTTGTATCTGTCCATGTATTTACAAAATGAAGTAAAATCATTAAACAGACAATAATTACAAAATAAATGAAGCTTATTTAACTAACAAATAATAAACTGAAACCATAAAACTGTTTGTTTTTTAATCACCATAATAAAATACAATGCAATACTTCCCATAATAAGTTTAGTCGTCTGTGCAGGTTTAATTATTGAGGCTACTTAAAAAAGTAAGTCCAAAATATGTTTGTGTAATTGCCTACCATATCAAAACAGGAAAATAAGTATAATTCTTTCCCAAAATGTATTCTCCATTCTCCAAAGCTGAAACAAGCAAGTATCTAAAAAGCTTTTTTTCAATTAAATTAAATTAAATTAATTTTGTTATTCCATACTCAAAGGCCACAGGCTTATAGTAATAATACATTTGAATATACATGAATGAACCATTGCGCTAATCTCTTATACTAGTCATTTTTGATATTCATAGTATGGTATATAAACATAGCAAGATTTTTAATTACATCCTGATTTTTAAAGTTTAATAAAGACGGAAATTTATCAGAAGAAGGATGGACATAATAGAATTCTTTATGGTATTTTCTACGTAAATTATCATATAATGTTTTTCAATTATTAAGTCTTTGGTTCCATTACCGAGAATTTGTTTAAAACTCTGACGTCATTGACTTGTTTATCATGTTAAGGACTTCTTAAAGTATCTTTTTAAAAATAATCTGGTCTCACATTCTGTTGGATTAATCCTTGAAATAGTGTCTGATTTATATAAACTTGCAAGAAAAAATGTGGTACAACCATATTTTGTTCTTTATTATTTTCCGGGAAATTGTTTTCAAAATCTTGAACAACTATTTTTTCTTTAAGGAATTAAAAACATCATTGATCAGAAAGAAAATCGGAGAATGATAATGAGTTGAAACGTCGCAATAAGGACGTTTGACAATTTCAAACAATTTCATTACCTTTTATACTTTCAATTACCTGATTATGTACATTTGTAGCATTTTTTTACTGTTTTTTTAAAAAGTTTTAAAAGGAAAGTACATGCCGGTCCATTTCTCATCGAGCCGGCATTTTAATGTGTTCACATTAAAATTAGGCTAGAAGGTAGTTTAAGTGATCTGACTGATGTAGTGATACCTCAACACTCAAATTAGACTTTTAAATATGTATAACGACGGAATAGTCAACGTTCTTGCTGGCCGAACTCTCAAAATTGCATATGACCTACAATCTACCTCTCACACTGACGAGTTCAACAAAATTGTCTCTTTATACGTTGCTCCATTTTCTACCAATACTGAATACCATTTTCTGTGTTTACAGCTTATCGGGTTGTGTAATATGATGTTTTACCTTCTGATGTAACAATATATTGTATAAACATTAATAATAAACATTTTAAAATTGAGAAAATATAACTCTCAAAATACGTGCTACAGCGCCTCTAAGATATAGAAAAAATGTCCCTAAGTTAAAAATCGAAAGTTCACATTAATTCATTGTTGATCAATATAGCAACAAAACAACGTGATCACGAATTCGCCAAACTTTTCTGTTTTTATTGCATTTGCTTTGTGCAATATGTCCCTTTGGAATTGGTAAAAGGAAAATAGTTGCATATTGCAAGTTTAATCTTCGATATGCATGTATCTTCAGAAGAGAAGTTTGTCAAAGGTACACGAGATTGGACAAAATCTAAAAGTGTCAATGGCGCATCTTTTCTGTAAACATGTAAGTGCATATTGAAAATGACAACAAAAAGCCAAAGTAATAACAATAGGTCTTCCAGACTTACACCTTGAAGACTTCATAATTTCAATGATTTACAATTCCTACCAAGTTCACGTGTTAGATTTACCTAATTATACAACATACAAGCTCATTTATCACGCGACATTGATACCAGCCTTCAAGTGTTGCGTGTCTTGGTATGGCTTCCACTGAGAATCTAGACCAGAAGTAACCGTACAGGCAGTGGGTTCGTTTCAAACCAAGACACCTCAACCTAAAAGACTAAATACACAGAGGATCTCACCCAAGTGTTTTCTGATATCAAATATATCAACACGCGTTGATAAAAGTTACAAATATCCGAGGCTTGCCGAGGATATTTTTACTTTTATCAACGAGTATTGATATATTTGATATCAGAAGACACGAGGGTGAGATTCTATTTATCATCCAAAATCATTCTTATAACGTTTAAGTGAAAATAGTGTACATCTCTGAGCACATCTCTGCCATTTGACTTCCAGTGCGTTGAGGTCATAGCATTGTGACGTCATTACTCGATGATGTAAAAGCATTGTGATGTCATGTAGCTGACGGCGACAGGGCATTGTGCAAAATCTACTGCCAAAAAGATATCTCCTAGGAGATATCGCTTGATCTCACACAAGAGATTTCTCCTGTTGAACACAGTTTTGGATGATAAATCCGAGTATTTGTTGCAAGAAGGCAATATGCGCCTTTTTTCGCTGCTGAGCACCAGGCAGTTCCAGTTCTATCTTCCGTCAGAAGATTTGAAGATTTCTGATCATTATCACTCATCTTCTAGTTCACATGTGAGGACAATCGGCCTCCATGCAGACGGAATTTTTGAAGAACAAACTCCATATTTGGAAGTAGGATAAAAGAAGTAGTGACTTACTTAAATGAGAACTCTTACCGTTCAAATGATCTGGGTTTATAGAACTCGTTTGCATGAGTGTGAAATGCACATGAGTTTGTGTGGTGAACCTTTCACAGTTAAAGCATGCACGATCTTTGATTTTCAGGTTGAGATACTATACAAACCATGCAAAAAAGTTTTTTTTACAAAATCGAGCACTGCGTTATCAAATCTTGCGTCAATAGAATATAGGGCATTGCGAAAAAATAGTATATCGCATACATTTTAATTATTTTTGTTATAAGTGAAAGTGTTAACACTTTAAATAGGTTAGATAATTAAGAACATACGATATGACCTTCCTACATGTGAAAATAACTCTTTTAATAACTTTTAATAATCTCTTGAATAAATGGTGAAACTTTTGAAAACTACGTCTCGTATCAGAGCCTCATGTGCTGTAAGTGAAACGTTAAATTGATGAGGTGAAATCTTTTATATTACAAACGAAAACAGACAACCTTGATGTATTGAAATGTGCCTTTGTTACATAAGTTATGTAAATGGGTCATGGCTACACACTAAATCAAATTTGTCATATTCCGTTTGTATGTGAACACGATTATACATTTATGATAATGGAGACTAAAATTGGAGCAGTTGATTCATTCAAAAGAAGAATCGAGTTCTTTTTCTCTGCTTTGAATTCATTCTCGATCTTAGTTTATGTAGGACGTGATGAACAATGCAATTAAGATTATTATGCATTTTTACTTGTATTTGAAATGTTGATTCTCAATCATTGCATATTTGACACAATCCAAAACCCTCATAATATGAATAATTCATAGCTTGTGCAGCGGAAAGCCATGCTCTCCATGTTCTCCAACTGCACTTCACTGTTTAGTGTTTAGTTTTACCATTTAGTGGAGAATACAGAGGTTGTTTAGACAAACATACCGTAATACCTTTTTTTTAATTGATAAAAGTTTCAAACGTCTACTTATACTTGAAACTTTATTTTCAGTTTTCTAATGTCTTTTTTAACTTCATGTAAGAAGTTTTTCCAATTATATTCAAAGACGTATTTTTTTAACGCAGTTACACAACTGGAGTCTAGCTTCAGTTACATAAGTAGATTTGTTTGCGCCAGGGTGTCATCCTTACACCAGCTGAACTACAAGACCGTCTACAGATAAACCAGACTTCAAGGCCGCGGACAAGAGATACAGTCCAGATATACCACTTACATAAACCATCCTTGTGTTAATAAGAATATCCGTCTCCCTCCTCTGAGTAATACTAGCTTCCATTGTATTCATATTGTTACCTTCTCTTCAATCGTATTCTCATCTATCTTGTTAATTAGTTCATTATATTATTTTGTATATATATCTAACCTTACATTTTGTCACATGCGTACTTGAAAGCGATACATGTCATGCTCTCAGAATAAAGAAGATGATCATTCATAAATGAGTTTTCGTATTTGTCTGCATACTTCTAAAATGCCAATCAGAAAAGTCACTCTTGTATAAAGTACAGTTATATAGTCTTCATCATTAGGGTTGTTTTGAAGGAAATATTACTTGTGTAACTAAAATGTGTTCAATGGATAAACACATCAAAAGTCGCACATGTTGAATACTCAGACTTTGTGTTGACAACCTGTCATCCACTAACTTCATTGGCACGACAATACACTACATTACAAAGAGTCAAATAGAAACATGTCAACGTTTATTTTATTTCTTCCATTGTGAATGGTCGGAAAACATAATCTAATGGGCAATGAATCCCAAATCCCAAAACTCTTTAAGGAATTACCGCACATTGATATGCTAAACTTACCAAGTTGCTCAACTAATAAATTCAAAGTTTTAAAAACAATCATTAGATATTTAAGTACATATCTTAAATAATGTCCATATTAACACTTGCCGACACTTGTTCTTTATTTCTGTATGAAAATGTCAATTAAATTACAATAGATAAATAAAATAACGTCCTAAATATTTACCAATTACTTAGGCATATAAAATATTGTGTTTAAGGAGTGCTCCCAAAATATTTAACACACATTTACTATTGTTTGTATCAAATACTCATAAGATTTTCGTAAGGTGTTTTTTTTCTTTCTTTTTTTCTCTTATCTCTTTATCTTATCGAGCATTCAAATTCAGCGATTTGTAAATTTACTTAACGCTGGTCATCTTGCTATGGTTAAGTGATATCGATGATGAAGCCCTGTCGTTTTAATGGTTATTTCTTTAATATAAAAACGAAAATATTACATACATTAATTAC
Source organism: Gibbula magus (assembly GCA_936450465.1). NCBI lineage: Eukaryota > Metazoa > Mollusca > Gastropoda > Trochida > Trochidae > Gibbula > Gibbula magus. The sequence continues at coordinate 50,263,791 of OW388293.1, forward strand.
AATTACAAGGACTGGCTGGTGTTCCAGACAATAATTATAAGAATGCAACCAGTACATTGAAAATGACGTCCTGTCGTTGTAATGGGGATATCTTTGACTAGTGTATCACTCATGCAGTATTTCAATCATGAAAATATGACGGTGAAGGGGCTGCAACACGTTTTCTGTGGGAAATAAAGAGATCTCACAAAATGGAAAAGAAATGGGACCAATTACAAAACAATTCTCAATCAAAAATTAATGGTGGTGGTAATGAAGTGTTATGGTTCTGTTAAATAACGAGGATCAATTTCCAATCCTCGTATGATGAAAAAGTGTTCACACTAAAATGGCGACTAGTAGTTCTCGTTTAATACCTAACACAGTTTTTTAATCAAATAATGATAATCATCGTATAACGGGCTGGTTTACCTTCAAAGTATAGGTATACTGCATACACTTTTATTATAAATGGCAAATTTCAACATATACAAAAATGCAATAAAAGTGCAACAGTGCCAATGGTAGTCTATGCTCTAACAAAGTATTTCAATAGATTTCATCAGAATGTCATTAACATCTTGTCCACGTGTGGGGATGAATGTGACATGAACTCTCCTGTCCATTGCCAAAACGGCAACACTGACTGAAACATTTATGTTTTAAAGAATATGGCACACATGATTACTCACCCGTCGCTTTTCTGATTTAAGCTAAACTCAACTATGCTCAAAAGATTCTTAATCAAAAGATACAAACAAAATGGAAACTTTCAAAGATTTTTTAATCAAAACGGATTTTTTTATACTAAGTAACTATTTCTAGAACTACTCTGGCAGGGCATCAGAACAGATTATGTTGTAACAACCAAGCCCGTCAATGTTCACATATGCAATACCAATAGCTCAACATATTCTCTGACATTTACTAATGATGAAAAAACATGGCCTGATATGCAAACAGAAACTATAGTCATTAAAACTCGCGTTTCTTTTGCTGTTCAGTATATTTTAGCTATTACGAACAAAACATACATGAGTGAAATATCACGATATGCTAAACTATAGTATACCACAACAGTTTGACCATTATAAATTAAATTTTAAAGATCTCAAAATTCTAATACTCGATAAGAAAAATACCTTATGAAAACCTTATGAGTGAAATATTACAACAAGTTAAAGATGTTGAGGCATTTTTAGTAGGATTTGGTATGCAGGCTATCTTACTTATTTCAAGGATGCAGATTATTAAGAAAGTAAAGTGTTTTTGATCCTTAAAATTAAAAACAAAATGGCCACCAAAATTGCTTTAAATAGTGGCTGGTGAGCGAGGTAATGGTGTTTGTTAATATATTTTTTAGGGTTTGAAAAATTATTTTTAAGACATTACAGAAATAGTAGTATTAATAAGTGTAAATGAATCAGATACCAAGCTGAAAAATTACTTTAGACCCTCTAAATTTAAAACAAAATGGCTGCCATCGTCGCCTTGACTAGTCTTCATGCATTATCACCATTTGTGACTGAATCTCTATTGCACTCCAGAACAAGATTGGAATCGAGTTCGGGTTTAGCTTAAAGGTGCATCCATTGTGTTTCATAAAATTGTATTTGGCTGTAATACGTTCCAACTCACCATATATGCAGTCTTGCATATGTATCCCCAATCGCCAAATATATCATAATTACTAGTTTCCAATGAACATTGAGTAACATCAATGTGCATGTGCAGAAACCAAAACTGCAAGTCCCATTTACAGTAGCTATGCACAGTAGCTATGTGACCTAGTAAACATTAACAACTCAAATTTTTATTTTTGTCTGTTATAAATAAGATTCCAAAATTACGTTTGACTCATTGACGCGCGCCCCACGCTGTGCATTGTCCGGTTTTCGATCAGAAATCACTACTTTTACCTCCATATCGTCAACATGCTAAGTCTACTATCATCAAAATGGTAGTTTTCGGTAACAGTCGGTACTTCTCGATAAAGTTACACCATTTATAACATTTGCAATATGGTACCCCCAACAACACAATGGATGTATCTTTAACACCCCTTCAGGACTCAGGGAAAAGGGTTGTTTTCGATTTTGTGTTAAGCTGAACAACTCTTCAGGACCCGAGTTGTAGTCGAGTTTGGGTTAAACTTAACAACTCTTCAAAACCCGGATTGTATTCGAGGTCGGGTTTGGCCAAACACCCCTTCAAGACCCGTGTTGTATTCAAAGTCGGGTTTAGCTAAACCCTTCAGAACTCGAGTTCGGGTTTAGCTTAACACCCCTTCATGATCAGGACCCGGGTTGTATTCGAGGTGGTGTTTAGCTTAACAACTCTTCATGACCCGGGTTGTACTCGAGTTCGGGTTTAGCTTAATATACTCTTTAGGACCCGGGTTGTATTCGAATTCGGGTTAAGCTTAACAACTCTTTGAGACCAAGATTATATTCGAGGTGTTTTTTAGCACCATGTTCCACCCTAAGGTTACAATGGAGGAAATACGGTATAATTACAAAAGAGTAGCTTTCTCATAAATGGCATTCTAAAATTATGTGTATCAACCATGCATATTGTGTGTGGTCGATAGGGTTACTTTATAATCAATACATCATTTAAATATCAATGTGTCACTCAAACTGTTGAATAATGATAGCATGAAAACCAGGCTCCCTCTCTGTCCAAGTTTATGATGTGACATTTCTTAAAAAACACTATATTGCACACATATACTTTCCCATCATATGTTGTAAGGCGTTAGAACAACAGCTGTCCCTTTGTCGACATTCATTCATCTTATATACAAGTTTTAATTTCTAAAATACATTTAGTTGATTGCTGTAATGTCCAGATTTACTCCGCTATCTATTATAATACAATTTCAAACTAATCGTGATCTACTTAAACATTTAACATTGCAACAACCCAAGGTTTGATGTCATACATGACGTCATTCCCATTGTCTTTTCCGTCCATACGGATGTATAAGTCACAGAGATTTGTGATTGAAATAGCAAACGTGCATTGAAACTTAGCATGCCTAATCGTAAAAGCCTTTCTGTTTGGTAATAAATTAGAAATAAGGTAACCTTTGTTATTCATAAAAAAAGGCAATTTATCAAGAAATCGAAAATGGTGTCAAACCGCATATTATAATCAGGTCCGTGAAAACATCTGTTTTGTATCATTTCTTAAAGATCATACTTTTTTGCAGTTTTAAATTAAAAGTGATAAAATAAGTTAATCAAAAGTTTTTATTTGCAAATTTAATCTTGCAAGAACTCATATTACGGAGCCGAAACAAAAAGATGAGCAGTTTGACTTTCAAGTATTAGCTCCGTGTTTCCATTTTAGAGAATTAATTTTACATAATTAAAGCATCCAATATGTGAACAATGACGGGCTTGGTTGTTACAACATAATCCGTTCTGATGCCCTGTCAGAGTAGTTCTAGAAATAGTTGCTTAGTATTAAAATAAGTCCGTTTTGATAAAAAAAAATAATAATCTGTGAAAGTTTTAATTTTGTTCATACGTTTTGATTAACAATGTTTTCAGCATAGTTCTAACTTTTTAGATATTTACGAACAAAACAAACATCAGTTAAAGGAGCTGCCCCACTGTCGACATTCATTTATCTTATAATCAAGTTTTTATTTAAAAAATTCATTCAGTTGATTGCTGTCATGTTCAACTTCAACTCCGATATCGTTACAATTTCAAAGTAATCGTGATCTTCTTAAATATTTAACATTGCAACAATCCAAGGTTGCATACAAGCTTATGTCATACATGACGTCAATCGTGCTGTCTGGTCCTGCACAATCAATCACACTGATACTAAGTCACGGCACTTTGTGATTAAAATAGGAAACATTGAAACTAGAGCTGATGTTACTAAAACATTTCTGTTTGGTAAAAAAATTAGAAATGACATTTGTGAACTGAAGTTTTAAAAGAGTAAAAAAAATGTAATGTATCACATATTCAATAGAGTCTTGTTTACATGAGGTCGTAAAGTTACCCAGACTTTATATTCTCTGTTAAATTAAATTTCAAAAGTAAGAAAGAAAGTAATGAACAATAATAACAGTTTTTAATGAATTCAATATATAGGTACGTAACATCGGCAATCGTAATAAGCAATCGGTGGAGGTATTTTTTTTATATCATAGACGTCATCAACATAATGATTGTAATGACAAGATTATCTTCCCTATAAGGCATAGCTCGCTCAAATCTTCATCACTGGCTTATTAAGGCATCACCTTTTCTGTGTCATATATATTTCAGTTAGCACTACCAGGTCCAGGTGCAGTACAGTGCTACGCTGGCACAGAAAACTTGACGAAATACAGCACGGATCAATTAGCCAGTGATAGAGACTGACACAGGTTATGGCTTGCAGGGGAAGTTGTCCTCATTGGTTTCATTCAGGCAATTACAGATTGTACCATTTTTAATTGAATGTTCACTATACAATAACTAGAGAGAGAAATGCAAAATATTTTTCAATAAATCTTAATATGTTGTTAAAGGGAAGTGCAAATCTGTCATCGGTCGAGTTATAAATATATTTAAGAGTAATAATTCATTCATGAGACCAATTCATCAGGTAATTCCTGGAAACGAAATTCAAGATGATGGTTTCATTATTACAATGCATTCTTTTGAAAACGTATTGCTTGTAAGTATAATATCATTTTGTGTACGTCTAGACATACAATTGTAATAATACATTGGTTCATTTGTAGCAGAGCCCTTCCTCCACTTGGATGTCCTTGAGTGCGCTGAAACTAAGAAAAGAGAAGAAACCCAAAGGCCCTGAAAGATTGTCAACATAAATTGAAGATCAATAGTACATATCGGTACATTTCGTCATAACAGTTTGATATATTTAGTTATCAGAGGGACGGGCATATGTTCGATAGAACGTATCTGGAAAGCATATCATGCATTCGATAATCAATTCGCTATACAGACATGCAAGGAGTTTATATTTGAAAGCAAGATAAACTTTCAAGTCCTTTATATTGAACATTTATCATTCCTCAGTTCCATACACTTTGATTTCTGTATGTGCTAGGCAAATATAAACCATGGCAAAATCGACACAAACGGAATGTCCTGAACATGAAACATTTACAGATTTGATTTTAGATTTCATACGGGCATCTCATCCTCCTAACATGCCTGAAAGGATGGGAGTCATGATCACGCCAACTACAAACCTGTGTCTCGATAGTTCCTGATTCATTATTCGTACCTCATTTCAGACCGAACTATTCATTAAACATTTCGTTTCGGGGACTTAATACAGTCTATGCTCTTGTTGTTGATTTTATAAGATTCGGTGATGACGTGCATCAAAATCTAAACTACGCCTGTAGTTTGAGATCTGTGACTGTAATTGATTCTTCCGGTTCCGGTCAGGAAGCGCATGCGTAAATGAAGTATTGCCAATTTCCGCTGGTAAACAGACGAAAGATCGTTGTGACATCAGTGTACAAGACAGGGAAACATCGCACACGACAACTACACTCAACAGCAATTGATGCTATCCTGTCTGACTTTACGTACTGATGTCACATCGCACGTCAACACCATTGAAAAGACTTGAATTAATATGAGACCGAAACTCATAAAATACACGACTCATGTGAACGGGACTTCATACAAGCGGATCCAGGAATTTTGAAAGGGGTAGGGGTCCACCGATGGAAAAGCGGGGGCGACTTTTGGGGTCCCCATACCTCCCTGGGTTCGCCACTGTGCTAGTTTGTGTAGTTGATTGATGTTTTATAGGTATAGTTTTCTCCACCTAAAGTCACGAAACGTTCAGCCTGTTACGCATCGTAAATGATGCTATATACATTATGATATAAATTGAATAAACGTCTCATGTGACCGGGACTTTTTAAGTATGTCCTACATTGTGTAGTTGTTTCAGGACTAGTCTTCTTACACTTGTGGACATCCAGTAGGCGATGGTGTCAGCTTTACAAATGTGTATTGTATTACTGAAGTGTAATGCTCTACGCATCTCAAATAATACTATTAAAGACGTATAGCGTAGTGTATAATGTAATTATTTCAATACAGTTATATTGATATCTAGTAGCAAATGCAATCGTATTAAACTTGAGAGACGATGTTCATTTTACTAATGTGCATTGTATAACTAAAGGTTAATGGTACACTCATCTCGTATAAATAATATGTACAGTGTATAATGTAATTACCAGTAGCGAGACTATGAAAAGTTTCAATCAGCCAATGAAAACTTTGCTTGCTCAGTCTGTGGACCGTTCTTGATATAACATCGTTTCTGATTGGTCCATATGGGCCTGCTCGACAACGATGCTATTTGTGGTTAATTGACTTCACACTGTCTGACATAACTGATTACTTAAGTCAGTATAATATAATATAAAAGTCTAATGAAAAGTATAATGAACAGGCAGTAATTTGTCAAAGATCCAAGTCGTTTTTCGTTGAATCTTGAAAGCTGTTATGTTTTCTCCAAATTTGGTTCTATGACAACGAGACAACTTTCGTTCGCCTTATTTTGCCATCGTTTTAAAAATGACAACCAGTGCGCACCGCCTGGTTGGAGTAACCATGACATGCACATGAAGATGTGTTGTATAAGCACGTGCAATTTGTTGATTTTGAGAGACAACATGTATACAATTCATGCAAAATATGTTTTTCAATAATACGAGTATTGCATTACTTATCAAATCTTGAGTCGACAGAATATAGGGCATTACAAAAAAGAGTATTTGCATACTTCTGAATTATTTCTTTAGACGTGAAAGTGTTAATACTTTAAAGGCGCTGTAGCACGTTTTTTCGCTCAAATAAGTCGATGAAATGTATTTAAAAAATAATTTCACAAATCATACAACACCCTTCTGTCTTTGGAAAATCAAGTTAAAAATGGGTGTACATGGTTCCGTAAAGCAATGGGGATCGTTATTGTCATTCGAAATAATAAATTGTGTTCACAATAAAATGACCGCCATGCAATTTTTGCTTTATACGCAACACCGTTATCACTACTACGGACAATTGGTTTGTGTAATAGGATGCTTTACCCTCTAAAGTAAATTTAAATGGCACAAACTATCATTATAAATATGGAATTTGAAAAAATAAATTTTGCCAAGAACGTGCTACTGCCCCTTTAAAGGCGCTGTAGCACGCCGTTTTTACTGAAATAAAGTGCTCTCACAAAAAGGTAGATAAATGTTACCAATGGCTAGATAATATTCCTGAATCAATAAAATGAGTTCTAATTTCTAATGAGTTCTGTTAAGCCATGCCAGTTTTATGGTGTTCACATTAAAATGGTCACTCGAAGGTAGTTCAAGTGATTTGACTGATGTAGAGATACTTAAACACTCAAAATAGAGTTTTATATGTGGTACAATGATGGAATGGTCAACCATTTTGCTGTCGAAACTCTCAAAATCGCATGAGATCTTTACAAATATACCTCTCACACTGAAGAGTTTTACAAAAGTGTCACTTTATACGCCGCACCATGCTCCAGTTACGGGTGGTGTAATGAGATGTTCTACTCTGTAACGTAACAACATATTATGTAAACTTTAAAAATAAATGGTAAATTTGAGAAAAATTTATATGCAAAAACCGTGCTTCAACCCCTTTAAATAGGTCAGATAACTCAGAACCCTGGATGAAATATAAGTTTTATTTAAACCATTAACCAACTTTTTGTGACCTTCCGTGAAAATTCGTGAAATATCTCTCATTTACCCATTAGATGACTAAATACATCATTTTAAGAGGCATATGTTTATCCTTTGCTGCATAAATGGTGAGATTTTTATAAGCCACGTCTTGTATTAGAGCCTCGTGTGTCGTAAGTGAAACGTTAAATGGACGAGGTGAAGACTATAATGATATTTCAAACGTGAAGAGACAACCTTGGTGAATTGGAAACGTGCCCTGGTTACATAAGATGTTATGTAAATGGGTCATGGATACATACTCAATCAGATTTGTCATATTACGTTGTATGTGAACGTGGTTTATAAATTAATAATAATGGAGAATGAATCAGTCGGAGGATTGGATTCTTTCAAAAGAAAGGCGAGTTGATGTTTTTGTGTTCACTGCTCCGAATGCATTCTTCATCTTAGTCCATGTATGACGTCACTAACCATGCATTTGTGATTTGTCATACTCATTTGATTTGTGATACTGTCAAAGAGGCGTTAAACAATAACTCACTCACTCACGTGTGATTAGTTTGCATTTTAAACAACCATTATGCCCCCAAGTTTGTGATTCCGCGGTTTATTGTTTTACATTTGTCTATCTATCTGTCTCTTTGTCCGTTTGTCCGTTTGTCCGTTTGTCCGTTTGTCCGAAAAACCTTAACCTTGGCTTTATTTGTATTATTGGTAAGTGATAGGCCTTTGATACTTCGCATGTGTATCCATTGTGATGAGTCATTTCAGGTGAGGTCATCATTTTTTACCTCGTGACCTTGATCTCGGCACAGGGAGACAACTGTCCATTTGTCCGAAAACCCTTAACTTGACCATATCTTTTGATTGATCATTGATATGCCTTTGATTTTTGACATTTGTATCTCACGTAATTGTTTTACCAAATGACCTTGACCTTGACATAGAAAGAATTTTTCGAAACTTTGGCCATACATTTGATTGATAAGTGATAGGCCTTTGGGACTTCACATGTGCACCGCTTGTAATGGGACCTTTCAGATGAGGTCTTTTGGCCTCGTGACCTTTTTTGTAAATCTTTAACCGTGGCTATATATTTTGGTCAGTGATAGGCTTTTGATACTTGACAAACGTTTCCGTTGACCTTGAACTTGACCTTGACTTGGCATTTTGCCGAAACCTTAACCTTGACAATAACTTGTGCATGGTCAATGATATGCCTTTGATCCTTCACATATGTATTTATTGTGATGAGCTCTTTCAGATGAGGGGGCGGGTTAGCGCAGTGGTTAGCGCGTTCGGCTTCGAATCAAGTGGTCCGGGGTTCGAATCCCGCCAGGGGCACGGCGACTTTCTCTGCAGTAGAGAACTGTTCTACAAGCAGTAAGGTTTGGGTGCAATGCTACACTGAATTTCAGCGTAGTACCACCCATGGTTCGCTAGTTCCAGCAGATGCTCGCAGGTTTCACCGCAATGCATAGCCACATGGCGTTGCGGGCTTTCTCCCTGTCATAATACTAGCAGCCGCGATATAAGTGAAATACTCTTGAAAGCGACATTAAACCCCAACTCACCTCATCTCTTTCAGATGAGGAAATACATTTTGACCTCATGTCTTGCCCTTGCAGCAGGGAGAATTAAAAACAAACAAATTAGAGATGGTCATAACTTTTGATTTGTCAGTGATAGGCCTTTGATACCCGACATTGACATCCCTTGTGATAAAACCTTTCAAATTACTTCATTAATTACCTTATAAACTTGACCTTAGGGCCTTTTCCGAAAATTGGCATAACATTGGCCAATAACTTTTGCTTGGTCAGTGATAGTTAACCTTTAATAGTTAACCTTTAATAGTTCACATGGGATAGTTCTAGTACTTACCTTGACAACACTTACTTATTTTAATCCAAACTACGGTTATGTCCGGGTGGCATCAGTCTCTAACCAACACATCACAACATGAATTCAAAAGTTGAAAAACAATCAGTCTGATTAAAATCAACCTTGATCCGAGGAATACAATTTGTAAAATAATGCATCTACCGGGATACGAACAGGTACTGTAGATTCCTCGAAATATATGAGTTCGTATCCCGGTAGATGCACTATTTTGCACTTTTTATTCCTCGGAAAACGTCGATTTTAATCAGACTGAAACACAATTAATAGATAACCTAAGTACATATTTTAAAAAATGTCCACATTTGCTCACATTTATCGACATATATAATGGCACTGAATGCTTTATTTCTATATGATAATCTCTATTTAATTACATTGAATCATAGGTTATATGCGCCACTGGAGAAACCCGACTTCGATTACAACCCAGAGGTCTCGAAAGGGTTCCAATGCGGCCAGTGATGGCCGAGAGGTCAAGCTGGACACAGGCATACTTGTAGTACCTACAAATATATCCTCCTGACCTCGACTGACCCCCTGCCTGCCTCGGGCGTCTGACCTCAGTCAATGACCTATAATACCTGTCCAACATTTGAAATATAGCAAGGCCTTATAGCAGTCCATGACGTTGTCAGTTTCGTACATACTGATTTGTATATAACATTCATGTAACAGTCGGTATGAATATATATATAAATCAATGTTATTGAAAATATATAGATCAAGTTTGAAATACATCCTTAATAGCCCATTAAATTTGTTTTCAGATCTTAATTGTTCAGTTTAAAATGTAAATGGTAAGATCTCCACGTATTGTGTTTGACGATAAACTCACAAATATGATCTTTCAGAACTCTCCTGGCTTCCTCTTTCTAATTAACTTCAATTTTGACACACTCTTGCAATTTTATTTCAGTGACCTTTCGTCTATTTTGCAATGTTTAGAGTTAACAAGTGTTGCATGGTTTAAACGACATTCAGATCTTGTCAGGGTAGGCCAATGTACGCTGAGTTTTAATGTGCAGATATTCGAGTCCTGTTTTATGTATAACGGCCATGTTTTCAATGTGTCTGCCACTACCAACGAGTCTGGCCACGTCACACAAGATCAGGGGTAGACGGTAATGGTACGATATGCATTAGTCCCAGAGTGATAATAGAGGCATTGATCCCAGCTCTATTCCCATGGGTCACTATGCTTTGTTCATACATTGAACGGGATTTTAACAAATTGCTTTTGCTGCTGTTCAGCAGACCTCTAGTTTTCGTGCTATGTACTTTGGCTGCATTTCATCTATGAAATTGAGTAGCCCGCCGAGCTCACAAATTAAACGCCATAAATAGGCTCTCTAGATAAAAGGGTCGAGCAGGAATTAACACACTCCCCGATTTCACTCCAGTTTTGACGTCACATGCATTGTTAAACAATCGTTGGTAGTTCGTTTGTAGATCCACAATTGAAAAGGATTGGGAACGCATTATTTAACGTATTCAAGCGTAAGTGGAGTGATATAGCGTACATGCTGTCAGTCTGTCCAGATATTTATCCCTGATAATATCTCCTAGCTTCACCAAACTTGATAGATATACAGTGAATATACAATTTCTAACATGGACTTGAAGCACTTCCTTCACTTTTCCGTGTCTTATGACTTAGTGCTGCACCTGAAATGCATAGTTGACTCTGATTTGCTAGCACAGGGGTTTTCTTCTTTACAATAGCCACGTGTCACCAATTTCATTTGCTGCAAGTACTTCAATTTACGTTTTATTACAACCTATGTCACAACACGCCTCAATCACGTATGGTTGACCTTTGAGTTCCCGCCGGAGAAGCAACTGATGTAGAAACAATGTCGTGAAGACACTGTAGTTATGTACTTGTATTTTACACGATTATTAAATTAGAAAATTAAGTCCCCAGAGGAAACAACCAAATGAAAACAAACAAGTCTTATATTATTCAAATTGCAATGAATAAAACACTCCATTAATCAGATTAAAAACATAGATTTTTAAGTAAGATACACTGATATGGGGTCAGAAAGATATTCTCAAAGCTACACATATATGTATACATACAGCCACCAGACAAGTCTTGGGTGTTCTTGATAAATAAATGTATTGGCTCGTATCAGTCAAATGCTTTTAAAATGAAAATTGCAATGTCACTTGAATCGATGAATATAGGAGACAGATTAAGTTTATGTACTTGTACATGACATTGATATATCACCCAGATTTGTAATGTTGTCATATGCCTTTTATGAAACAAATGTGAAATGAAGGAGAACTAAAGCTCTACACACACTTGCACGAGTTATAAGTTATACGAGTTATAACAAAATTATACAGCACACTTTCGATTGTAATCATTCCTGGGCTCCGTTCCATAACAGCGAGCGATTATAATCGCTCATTGATCGCTCAATGTGGCGCTCAAGTAGCGCTCATTCTCTCTTAAACGACACGGTGCAAATTCCTCGAAGTTTGCTCGCCTTACTACGTAGCGCTACATTGAGCAATCGCGTTGAAGAGGGCGATTACTTTGAAACCTCTCTTGAACATGGCCCTGTTAAAGTTGAATATCTATTATCATTTAAGAAAAGGGACCGAGAATACACTTGAGTCATGACATAACAGTATGTTACGCGTGCTGAGATTATGAATGAATAATTCCGTTGGGATAATATTAATTAATGATCGTTACATGCATCTACGCGGATGACAGACGAAATGGTATACGTAAGACGATTGGAGAGATTATTAAGATGACAAACAATGGTGATTGATGATAGGCGCAGTAATTGGTTTGGTATAAATAAAGCCCCCAACTCAAATAAAGTTTGGGCTCGCCAGCTAGGAAGATAGAGCTCTGCACACAAGAAGACCATGAAGTGAAGTGGGTATTGAAACACCACTTCCGTTTTGTTTTTCGTACATGCCGAGATCGTAGTGGTAATGTATCTTGAAGATAATTTTAATTCACGGGTTGTAATAATGAATCAGTGTTATCAGCGAGGATAATATATAATGTATAATCAATAACGGAGAATTATACAATATAACATTTCTGGGGGTCTTTCCATTTATATTCCACTTGAATCGCATAAATATAGCCAGAAAATGGACTGTTTCTCTAATGACATTTGATAAAAGGACGTCATGAACATTTGTGTTATGACGCAGGAAATACCGTATTTCCTCTTATAGACGCCGGGCTTCGAATTGAGGTCGGATCTCGAATTGAGGCCGGGGGTATGGCCGTTTGAAAGAAATAGACGCCGGGCCTCGAATAGACGACGGGTGAGAAGATTAGCCAAGTTTATTTTAAATGCAATGTGTATATGCTGACGTATATGCATCTTAAAGAAAACATTGTTCCCGTTCAATAATGGATGAATATTCACCAAAAATCTTCATATTCGAGAGGTTTGTCATGGTTGCATTTCTATGTAATATGCAAATATGCAATATGCAAAACAATGAGTAAACGCCGGTCTCGAATAGACGCCGGGTCTCGAATAGAAGCCAGGGTTGACGGAGGTCTGACAAAATACACGCCGGGGCGTCTATTAGAGGAAATACGGTATGACAACTCTATCTGAAATCCTCGTTGCTACACAAGGGACAGAAAAACATATCTAGACATAACGTAAAAACGTACAATTTCATTTTTAAAAGTTTATAACTTAAGTTTGAAACCATTTATGCTGCTGATATATAGATACTGTTTGTCAAGAAGAGTGATTGCATTTACAAGATTATTTTCCTTTCCTTTCCATCTCGTATCTTATAAGATGCACTTGCACTAATCGTCATCATGGTATTTCTAAGAATTTGTCCGATTCTAACGATTCTAAAGGAGTTTTAAAAAAAATATTATTGTACAAAAAATAATTGTCTATTATTGAAAATTGTATATCCATGTCTGTTGCCTTTTTGACATTTTGATGAAGTATTTCACAATCTGAGATCATCAATGAAATTCTGTCCAATAGGAAACGAGCTTACGTCGTCTTAAAATCAGTTGGTTGATTAATTCCTGTTTGATGAATTTCTATACATTGGCTCCGACAAAGGAACCGCAGTGGAGACACACTGAGGAAGACCCCTGTTAAATATAACCTACCTAATCTGCTGCTAACAAAGGCATTGACATTTCAACAACAACTTTTAAGACCTACTCCAAACTGCGTCATAATTTATTTTAAATGTGTAAAAAAATGTACAAATATTATTTTTGCTTTGATTATGACATTTACTTTAATAAATAAAAGTGGTTTATGGAATGCGAATAGCTGACATTTAAAGGAAGTTTAGCCAGAACTGTGTGATTTAAGTAGTTATCGCCCATTCTTCACAGGTAATTCAATAAACATGTTCCACCATATACGTCGTTATACAATGTACACCTGTCCCTGAATTCAGTTTAGTCGTGATATCTGTCATTTGAAAGATCCATCATCTTAATTATCAATATCTCGGATTCGACAATAAGTTTTAGTGATGATAAACTTCTTCATTTTCATATGAATATTTCATCAATAAACAACTTCCTTTTACAGCCCAACAAGAATGTCAGATATGTTATCGTGTAAGTATTCTGATATGACATCTCTTTGAAATATATTTACAAAAGATCCATAATATTTGTTTTATGAGGGTTTGGAACGATCTCTCAAAAAGTAAAAGTAAAAGTAAAAGTAAAAGTAAAAGTAAAAGTAAAAGTAAAAGTAAAACTACACAGTCGTTCCAATAATTAAAACTGAGCCAACATCTGAGCAGAGTTTATACATTAATACACAATGTATCATCCAAAACTGTGTTCCACAGGAGATATCGCTTGTGTAAGATCAAGTGATATCTCCTATGAGATATTCTTTTGGCAGTAGATTTTGTACAATGCCTGTCGCCGTCAACAACATGACATCACAATACTTGTACACCATCGAGTAATGACATCACAATGATATGGCATCATAACCATACACGATACAAGATACAATATATTTATTGTACAGAAAACACCCATTATGGGCAGTGTACAAATAAGTTAACAAATGTTAATACATATTATTAGTAAAATATATACAAGAGCATTAATATACCTCAGTGTGAGGCATTTATGTCAAACAATGCATATTATAGATTGTACAATAATTAACCAATGTGGCTTAATCTCATTGAATACATGTCATAAAGTACTTTACAAGTGATAGAAGCATGATGACTTTTGGGATTTATAATTGATGAGAGGAACTCTTTCCATGAGACCCCAACGAGATCAGTTGATGAAATTAGGTTCGAGCGGTAATGAATATATTTTGGGCATTCAAATATAAAATGTTCTTCCATTTCTGTAACACCTTGACTGCACTGTTGACAGAGGCGTTTGTCTACAGGAGTATTGTTATATCTTCCTCTCTCAATCTCACGCTGGTGAGCGCTAAGTCTTAACTTAGTTAATACTTTTCTGTGGTCATTATTCTTAATGTTTAAATAGTCTTTGTAGCCAAACGAGTCTTCAATATGTCCAAGCAAGCGTAATTTATTTCCTTTATCAGATGGTAGTTGATCAGTTTCCTGGATTTACATTTGAATAAATTCAGTTTTTAAACATTCCATTGAATGCTGTCTTGAGATATTGTAAATGTTTGATGATTTTTAAGACGCTGTTCAATTGTTGAGTGAGTGACTGAGTTATTGTTTAACGCCGCTACGACAGTATTGCAGACATTAGCGGCGATTCAATTGTTGAAACCCAGGATGATTTTGAAAGACTCTTATCTTCTTGTAGGGCAGCATATATAAGTCTGTCTTGATCCATTCGCAATAATCGTTTTTAGTAGTTGAATACGTTAGAAAGTATTTCTATAGATAGAGGGTAAAATCCAAGCTGCCCCAAACTTCTGATCCATAAGTGGCGAGTGGTGATATGAGACACCGATAGAGACGAAGGATGACATCAGGGCAGAAGTGAGTTGTTGTTGTCAGGCTGTGGCGGATTTTGAACCCGGCGCGCATTGCTTTTCCTTTCAGGCTTTCAATAGCAAGTTTGAAAGTAAAATTCTTATGAAGAGTCACTCGAAGATAGGTGTGTGAGTCACACAAGTCAATAGCCGTGTTATCAAGGTGAAACATGTGTCTGGAATCTGCCTTGGTACCGCCGATAGCAATGACGGCACAGTGCTATGACATCATCGGATTTGAAGTGAACTGGCATAGCTGTGCTCAGAGATGTAGCCTACACTATTTTCTTTGAAACGTAATAATAATGATTTTGGATGACAAATAGAGAATCTAACCCGAGTGTCTTCAGATATCAACTATATCAACACTCGTTGATAAGAGTAACTTTTATCAACTCGTGTTGATGTATTTGATATTAGAAGATACTTGGGCGAGATTATCTATGTATCGACTGGTGAGACAAGCAAGTCAAACGTTGGAACGATCAGAGCTTCAGACCCTTGCAAAAAAATTGGTACAACATCTTATCTGTAGTTAATGTTCTTCACTAAATGCTCCTCTGGTGCAATCACCATACCTGCTTGTTCTTCATCACTGGAGTCGGCCATCAAGATCCTCTCTTAGTTCGTCTCCAACTGGGTCATCATCTGAAGAGAGATTATAATCAATACCAAATGTATCGACTGTTACAGCATCTGCCCTGTAGACACCAAATTCCTTCACTGAATGCTCCTCTGGCACAATTAACATGGTCCCTGAGTCTCTCTCCTTGGCTCTTCATTACTGGAGTCAGTTTATCTAGATATCTCTTAGTTCGTCACCAACTGGGTCATCATCTGAAGAGACTTCCCGAATAAAAATCAGATGTATCGATTTGAGAGATCACCAAGAAAACTTGGAAGTTCAACAGACAGTTCCTCAAAGTATGGCATCGACAGGTCATTGTCCTTCACTAAAACTCACTTTCTCCTTCACTTCAGTACAGCTTCTAGTCCTCCATCTCTCCAGGTTCTCAGATTTTCTCATTCAGAGAATTAGCGTAATTCTAGTTTCTTCCCAAGGGAGCAGCATCAGATAATCATGAATTAATATCAGAAACATGTTAAGAGCCAGTTCATGCTTCACTGAGTCCGTCTTACAGGCATCTGAATAATCATTATGGCTTCTTTATAGACATAGTTTGTATCTTTATGTGTGCTCTTTCAGGGTTTTATATATTCTCCGTTCAGAGAAATCTGTACCGGCGACAACGACTTAATGATTTATGGACTAACACTGATTTATTTAATTTAGCAGATAATTAAATATTGTTATCTTACAATGTTGACGAAATGTCCGAAAGAGGTCAGAAATGCCAGTGTATACGCATTTGATACCTAAGCAATTTAAGTATTTAACTTGATCAAGTTGCCCTGCCATAACGTCTTATAAGCAGAGTTTTGCTTGTTTGCCAAACCACGTTCTTATTGAATAAAAATATGTTTAAACCATAACGTCTTATTTTAAGTCCTGTTTAAATAGATAAATTCTTGCAACTTATATATTTCTCAATTTAAAAGAGTCTCTAAGTACATATCGTTCCATGACGTTAATATCAGGAGGCCGTTGACTCTTTTTTTGCTTAGATAAAATTGACTTCACGTAGTTGTTCCAAAATAAGTATCCTGTTCGCTAGAGTCAATGTCGTCCTAACAACAGCCATCTTAATTTACAATTCTGATCTCTTTTTCCTAATTCAAAAACTCCTATCTATATATCTTTACATTAAAGCGAGACTCTACAATTATAGGATATATTAATGTAGATACATGATAAGGCTCAATAATTCTTTTCTATCATATTAAGTGTATATATCTTTCACATTATAAGAGTTGTAGTACATCTCTTTAAGGGCAAACGCAGTGTTTTGTTAAAGCAGTCACACTTCTCTATTTTTAATTAAGAACTCATATCGAATTTATTTTTTTGATTACATTAACTACATCTTGCTGATGAACTATAAGATTAATTACAACTCGGTCAAGGCAATTTGAACTCTAGACGAAAAGAATCAATTTGCTGTCTGGTAATAAATGAATTAAACTTATTCTTAAGGTTTTGTATCCATCTTGATATAAGTAAATGAATATAGATAAAGTGTATAAAATAAATATACGAAGATTATGATTTGTATCCAATTAAAGTCTTTCTAAAAACTAGCATGTACTAAGTATATGAACTACCATTTTTAAAGTTGAATCAGCCCTGTGTTTTCAATAAGAAATGTTTTTCACAGATAAAACAAATATTTCTGATCTAAATGGTAACAGAAACAATTTCCGTTATCAACGTTCTCTCCCCGGAAACTCCTACACTACAGGTAAGCATAAAATTGGAGATGATTCATAATTTGAATGACAGATGTTTGGTCTTTGCAACTGGACACCAATAGCTTTTGACAAAGGTTATAACAATCCAATGTTCTCTTTACTTCTATAATTGGACGGTGACGTGTCTCCAATGAAATATTTGTATATTCATCTCTTCTTTCTCTTTCTTCATCTTCTTCATTTACAAGAGACCACCATTTTGATCTTCCATGTGCCGGGCCTGACAATATGTATTTCCCTTCTCTTCTAATTCTGCCTTGATTAATCTCTTCTTTGTGGTGCGAGCTTCTCTCTTTCTTGGTGATGTCAAGTTAAGACATATAGGGATTCTTTCCGTGGGAATTCTCACAACATACTATTTGCGATGCTCTTGAAGGTTGGCAGTAGAAACCTTCTTGAGCCAGAATATTCCCTCTTAGGTTGGTGTGTGCAGTACCTCTATTTTGTGTACACCGCTCTTATGGACCACCATTATTCTGAGGAATACAGTAAAATAAATTTTACATCAAAAGTTTCACAAGTCTCAGTGTGGGTCAGGGAATTAACCCTTGACACTATCAGACCATTATCAGCCATTAAGCGGGTACCCTATTGCTGATGAACTCCACTTGTAGTGATCAACTAGGCTATAGGACATAGGGCCCCACAAGAACAATGCTATTGACAGACCCACAGAAATGAAAATATTGAATATTACATGATGATATATTGTAGGCACTAGAAACCCAACAACATGTTAGTTTAATGTAATGGGCCTACATTTTCGCAGTTCTCTTAACACTAAGATAAATCAATGTTAACGAATGGTACTTACGACTATCTTTGCACTAAGATTTGGTCCTGAATGCTCCAGTAGTCGCAAGAGCCATAACCCAACACTATGCTTCAATGCTATACTCTCTCAAGAACGTGTTCCAGAGCACCTGTCTGTGAGTTACCTGAAAGCAATGGTTCCATGGGCAGCATCAGTGAGAGCAAGAACTCCTACACTCGTTAACACAGCCTGATCACAAGGCTCAGAAAAGAATTAGTTATGGACGGCTTTCTATCATGGATTTTGATCGTGTTCTCATAATGGAGCCATGACCACATTAACCAGTTACTCGTTGCACGATATATGGCTTTATTAACCTAGTTACTGTAGTGAATGTGACGTTTTGTTGTAGACCGTCTTTCTTCATAATCAACATTTCTAATGCGAATGTTCGTGATAACAGTCTAAGATATTCTTTTTTATCTTAATATTTTCAAATACTTTTGCCTCTGGTTCACATTCTTGAGGCCTTCTACATCTGAGCAAAATGCCTATTCTGAGAAGTAATAGTTATCTAAAAACCTGTAATGCAATCAAGAGAAAACAAGTAAGAAAATGTTACTTCTATAAAATGTACATGAATATCAATAAGATGTTCATTGTGAAATCTTAAAGGCTTACTAATCATGACTTATTCATTTCGAGAATTGATTTATCACAAGTCTAAGGCTATGTTTTTCATACTTTTACATGTTTTCTTAATAAACTATTTGTTTGAGATGAGGTGATCGAGCCTTCATCTGAGAATAATTTCCAACTTTGGAATCTACACATATTTCCGCATTTTGATCGGTCAAAATAGCATGACTATTTATTTCGAGAATTGATTTATCACAAGTCTAAGGCTATTTTGTTCATGCTTCTACATATTTTTATTCACCTGTTTTTCTGAGCTGAGGTGTTCGCTTACCGTTGATGCGAGACAAATCTGGTAGGGCTAATGTACTGACTATGTATAAAGTTTGAATTGCGATCCAAACTACACAAGGATTTATAGTCGACTGATTCTTGGTCTCTTGCAAACGTGTTTCATATCAATCAGTATCAGTATCTTTGGAAACATATTTTTTATCAAATAAACGACATTGGTCGCTCTGAGATCATACTTCTTATCAAACAAAGGATATCAGTATCAGTATCGGGGAATATATTTCTTATCAAATATAGGATATGAATATTTTTAGGAACATGTTTTGTGCCAAATAAAGATCGGATATTGGTCGTTTAGGGACGTTTGTCTTATTAAATAAGGGAAAGTACTTACAATATAATACCGATTTCCAGAGAGCCACGGCATGCATATCAAGAGCATTGTGTAAGTTAGGCTGTGAGGGGGAATACAAACTTATGAGGCTGTGAGAATTTATTCTTCGAAAACTCCAGAATATGCAATATTTTGTTTCCTGTAAAACAATTGATGAACTGCTTCCAACTTGTTGGTAAACGTTACAGAAATAGATTAAGGTGACCCGCAGAGTGCATACTTTGTGAAACTGCCTGCTGATCAATTCAAAGTTTGCATAATTTCTCTCCTATAGATGAATCTGATACTGATTTGTGAAGAATGTATTGCATGCTTACCCGAGTAGAGATGAACTATGAAACGAATGGGGGCCTCTCTCTGCGCCTCTGAAATAAAAATGTTCCTATGAAATTCAGAATATTGTTATAAAATAAATCATAATGGGTATTGTGTAACAGAATATGAAAATATGGTGACTTATGGAAATTGTGTCGGATGTAACAGAAACAGATCTGAAGGGCAATGACAGAGTCAATGATTTGCGTACCTGTTCAGAGTTTGCATCCAATGGATGTATCTGCCTCTTCAGCCGATGACCCAGTTGGAGACCACATTAGAGAGGTCAAGATAGACCGTCTGCAAGTCTCTGAAAAACGTCATTAACTAGACTCAATCTTCCTTATAAACGTATTGTAGGAACGCTCTGGAAGTGAAGTAAGTGTTATTGATCTGTGAAGTCTGATAAGATGATGATCCAGAGGAACGAAGAATAAGTTAAGATAGACCGAGTGCAAGTCTCTAAAAACCTATTCTGCGTTGTATTTGTATATGAATAGTTACAGCGACATTAGTAGTGACAGGTTAGATATTGGAACCGCCTGTGGAGTTTATCATAATTTGATACAGTCAGACCTCGTTTAACCGCACCCCGTATATCAGGAAACTCGCCCAGTATTTCAAATCCTCTCTTTGCATTTCTTTGGAAATCATGATTCGCTTAACCACCCGACTTGCTATCCGGAAGATTTTAAGCTGTAACCAAATTATGAGGATAAACTGGGTCTGACCGTATCCTAAGCATGTTCGTACGGTAAGTTTCATAATCCTTAGTGAACACGACCATCGTAAACAATTGTCAAAACTCAAAACATTTACAGTATATATATATATATATATATATATATATATATATATATATATATATATATATATATATATATATATATATATTCAAACCTCCCTGAGTATAAAGTTAAAACATGTATGAAGAAATCGGGTTAGTTATTCTTTTAACTACATCTGTTCTGTAGGTCATTATTCTTCACTAAATGCTCCTCTGGTACAATCACAATACCCACTTGGTGTCTCTCCACTTCATCACTGGAGTCGGTCTATCTATATCTTCTT